>CM063441.1:27435066-28685066 GCA_032191425.1 Lymantria dispar
AAAGCACTAGCAGGTCCCTGCGGTTTCACCCGCAGTTCCTCTTCCTGTGGAAATATCGGGATGAATTATAGCCTATGTGTTATTCTGATGTGTAAGCTATATTAATGTGCAAATTCATCAAAATCCATTCAGTAGTTTTTGCATGAAAGAGCAACAAACTTCTTCATATTTTCACATCCTAACATACAAACTTTCACGTTTATAGTATTAGTAGGAAGTAGGACAGGATAATGCATGGCATGCATGCATAGTGATTATTGCATTATCCTCTTGGTGAAGTCATCATCTTCCTGCTCTTATCTCTTTACTTGGGGTTCATGCAATATCTCTGTGTGATAACGGAGTAAGAATACAATTCACCACTCCCTATATCGCTTGTGGATGT
Source organism: Lymantria dispar (assembly GCA_032191425.1). Taxonomy (NCBI): domain Eukaryota; kingdom Metazoa; phylum Arthropoda; class Insecta; order Lepidoptera; family Erebidae; genus Lymantria; species Lymantria dispar. Next base: position 27,435,452 of record CM063441.1, read on the forward strand.
CGTAAAAGACGACTAAGGGGTATAATATGCATGTAACATCTATGCTAGAGAAGGAAACCTTAAAATTAAACACATCTGAGAAGAGTGGAATAGTAGGTCAATTCCTCTCTCATAAAGGAGGCCTGAGCCCAACAGTGGGACATATATAGTCTGAGATGATAATGATCATGCAATATTTCTGTCCACTGTATATTGGATTAGTTTTATGATGGGCTGCTTAACCAATTTCAACCGTTTTTGTGAATGTAATTGTTACAGAAAAGCTGATGTTGATAATGGAGTTGAGACCCAGAGTGATCTAAAACTCTTAGTTGTCTTTTACAGCACACACAAGCAGAGTAAGGGTTAGTAGTATTTGTAGTCATCACCACATAGCAATCCTCATCCTTATGGGGACTATCCATAAAGTATGTCACACATTAGGGCAGAAGGAGGTTGATGAAGTGTGACAGGGAAATTACTGTGATATATTTGATGGATGAACCCTGGTGAAGTTATGTCCAATACTTTGATAAATTAATAGAAAATTGCATTTTTGAACTGCATCTGCTGCTGAATTTATTGGTCTAAATGGCATAACTACAATGAAATATTAGGTTTGGTTAACAGTTTTGACAAGTGTTATTTATGACTTTCTCTGCAATATTGTAAAGAAATTTGTTAATGACAAAAAGTGTGAATCCCTGGCCTGTTAATGGCAATAGGCTCATCATAATATTGAACATTTAATTCAGATCACTATTTCAAGGGCAAATGTCATTAGAATAAAAAAATATTGTTTTTGCAAATTTAGAAAAATATACTTAATTATGGATATTCCATATTACTGTTGAGAAGTTTTCAAAAAGTCAGGATAGTAAAATGTAAGAATTGTAATAATGTAATCTGTAGAGGTTTGACTTTAATCAATTTGATTGAGTATTTTGTATTTTAACTGCAATCTTTTGTATTGTTTCGTATAGTATCTAATAACACTTAAAAATGAAGATATTTATTTTTTGCTCAAATTTCTAGAAGTAAATTTTACTTGGTGTGTAGAAAATACTCTTTTATTTAGTTGAACATTACAACTCTGAGAATAAAAAGAAATCTTACCGTAAATTACAGCCAGTCCAGTTTCATTAAGCCAGCTTACACGACGATGTTTAAACACCCATATAGTGAGCACAGTGAGTGTAAGTAGACACGTATAAATTAATAGGTTCAAACTATCTATCCGATGTAAAAGGGTAGCTTTTGCATCCAACGCAATATCTGTTCCAGAAGCTCCACATACTACCGCATAATATATAAGTAAAGACACAAAAACTAAGAACTTCATGATTTTATTTTAGCACTAAATTGCGCGTTAATACATCCCAATCGAACACAATCATAGAAAACACACGAGGTAATTATCAGATCTACTACTACAGCTGACCATAAAGAATTGTTTTGTTGTATAACTGAAACCTCTAATTAATTCTTTTCCTTTGGAAAAATATTTATTATTAACTCATTAGACATTTCGATTACAAAAAATTCGGCCGCGTCTATTTTACAAAAGTGCCACAGACTAGACATGTGTAACACTGCGCTGCGCCGCGCAATTGCGCCAACTCAGTTCACTGCGCTGGAAGTATCAACTCACTTCTAGAAAAATGTGTTAGCGCACGGCGCAATCGTCGCAGCGGCGGCGAATCTGAACAACTTTTTTATTTATGTGCCTATAAGGCAGGCTATAGTCGACCTTACTGCCTTGTCTTACGTAGCTTACACATAATTTTCTTTACATATAATTTATTATTAGCGTAAGAGAAAAGTAACATCCGTCAGTAAGTCGTTACCATTAATTGGGTGCTGAAAACCAAATACACTATTATACATAAATCACTATTAACGCACGTAAATCACTATTATGTGATATTCACAACACTTCAACTGTATTACATATTAAACTAGTTGACTCAATACAGATGTTGTTCTGTTCAAATAAAATAAAGGAATGCTCTTTGAAATCGACAGCAGCGCCACCTACCGAGTCCAGTTGTGAATCTAAACCATTCTCGTATCCATTTGAACATAAACAAAACATTTCATCAACATCGGTCCAGCCGTTTAAGAGGAGTTTCAGTGACGTACACAACAAATATATATCATCATCATCTTGCTCTTATCCCAATTACTTGGGGTCGACGCAATATGTCATCTGTTTTGACATATTGCAAAAGGTTTCGGCAATGACTTTTATGACCAGCCGCCTGCCTGACGTCAACCCTCCTTGGGAATGTAATCGTTGACCCAAATGGTATCAGATGGAGTTGGTCTGGGTCAATCTAGGGCTCTTAGTCGTCTTTTACGACACCCACGAGCAAAGCAAGGGTTGGTAGTATTCGAAGCCGCTACCACATAGCACACACAACAAATATATATAATGTAAATAAAGATAAAATATCAGCAAAATTATTTAAAATATAAAACTAAAAACAATAATTCATTCAAGAGCGTAACATGACACTCCCATATTCCCGCCGAAAAACTCAAGGTCGAACAACTCTGTGAAGTGTAAATAACTCTTTTAAAAATTGAGTTATACCTAGGCGCGCATTTAGTTGCTCATTCGGTTGTTTCATGTGTTGCGCCATGACGCAATGAGTTAGAAATGGAGTTATAGCTGCAGTGGCGTAGATGGCACACATTTCATTCGTAGCTCACTCGGTCGTGTTTACATTTTGTTGCGCCATGGCGCAATTTTGAGTTAGCGCAATGAGCCGGCGCAGTCTACTGCGCCTGAGTTACTGAGTTAACGCAAGGATTATCGTTGAGTTACCCATGCCTACCACAGACTATTAAATACCTATTAAATCTGCCTGCGTCGCAATAGCGACCTTAATTAGTGAAAATAGCGACCTTAATCAGTGAAAATGGCGACCTCACGAATAATGTTGCCATTATTAACTCGGCTAGTTGGACTTTTGACTCGAATGTCAAAATGTCATATAGCGCTTTATATTTTATTCATTATTTTAGTGTTTTACAGTGTTATATTGAATAATTTTGCTGATATTTTATGTAATTTAATGCGGATAAAATTCTGAAATATAGTAAATATGATATAATAGTGAATTGCGTGCATTTTGACATTCTGGCATAATTCCCAGAGAAGGCATGACTTGATCAGTACCAAATCACGCCAACAACTGACTGAAAGACGAAGACTTAAAGACGAAGACTTAAAGACGTGAATAACTAATATAATACTCGACACTGGCATCAATAGGTCATATTACTGTAGCTCATTGCCATTAAATAAGAAGAAGAACTCGGCTAGTTTAAATCTGGTTTATATCACTATTTATACAGGATAACAGATTATGGGTGTTTTGTCTCGATGTATTTTTTTATATATTAAGTGTTTTAGTTTCAAATAACTGAACTGAACGAGTTATGTAAGTCAATTTTAAATATCCATGCACCCAACGCCATATTACAATATCTATTACATATATTTTCTCATTCTCATCATCATCTCAGCCTCACTGCTGGACCTTGGGCCTCCTCTAGGGAGGCAACTTGACCGACTATACTACGCTGGCCAGGCACGTAAATATTACTATGAATTCAAATACCATCAGAGCTCATTCTATATTGGTAGTACTGCGAAATAGAAATAATAAACTCAATTATCTGTCAAAATCAACTCGCACAAGGATGAAAAATGTACACACATTCTCATTTTTGCACGCACACGTATGCAAACCTGAATTATTTTATTGCTAGTCTGCAAAACAAATAATCGCTTATACATTTTATCAAATTATAATATGTGAAATAAAGGAAATTGAAAGGTTTTATGAAATGAATAATGTTCGGCATATTTTTTTAAGTTATTGCGAACATCAAGAATATTTTATTACTGTTATTGACTCAAACTTGAAATTAGATACTATTGTAACGTTTGTGTTAATAGCTTCTCCCATAGATTAAATTAGAAAATGGCGTTGACAAGTATCATTGTCAGTAACTGTCATTTCTGATTTTCACTTTTGTAAAATAGCCACTGCGAAAAATTCGCGCAGCTAGAGTAAACCATATATCGATAAACGCATGTCGTTTATATTCATAAAATCGATAAGAAGTATCGATAGCCCTAAATCCTTTCGCGATATAATTATATTAATAATCAATTAAAAGCGACAGCTTAGAATAATAACGTATAGAAGGTAAGTTCGCGCACAAAAAGTGAAGCATTTCAATTGGAGCCTAATGGAGCTTACGCCGGAACCGTTTCGTAATGTACAAGTCAGTGTACTGCACGTACGTACGCAACTCTTAAAAAACAAATAGGTAATTATGACGGTTTGTGCATTCAAATGGTGTCATAACACATTTGAAAACCTTAAAAAGGTTTTTAACATTACTTTTAAAAGTATTTCGACGATTTATTTTAATAAAAACAAAATTTGATTTCATAATTTGTATAATGGTGTGCGTGTGTACGTGTGTAATCGTCGGCGCGCCATTAGTATTTTTAGATTCATGTTTCGAACGTTCGAAGTATTGACACTATCCTTCTATACGTTATTATTCTAAGAGCGACAGCTAATAAATTGTGTGTGCAATGAAAATGATCTGTCCAATGCGTTAATATGGCATGTTGGTTATAGGGTTGTATTTCGAGTTTTCCGTGTCTTTGTATGAACATTATATCCCTTAGTCGTCTTTTATGACACAGAGGGACAAGATAAGGGGTGGTGAATTATATTGTTACTCCGTCACAACACAGAGTTTCATAGAATGATATAATTATATAAAATTTTATAGATAGACTGGTATAATTTAATTGATTCGATTAAAACATCAATCAGTATATCAATCAAATTCATTTATGAGCAGTTGATAGATTGATATAGGTAAGTCTATTATTTGTCAGTAACACATGAAGGGTGTTTCACGGTGCATGTATTGTAGATACTATGAAGAGCGTTTAACGTAAAATTATATGTGCTCCAAAAATAAAAATATGATGATAATATTTTATCGCTGTTCTAACAATGTATCGATTAATGATATTTACTACATTTGTGAATATATATCGATTACTCTTTCTATGAGTTGCATCCCTATAGACCGCAAAACGTAAACGTCTCGTGACAGTATTCGCATGACTTTTGACATATTGGCTCACTAGCAACCCGCCCTCGCTTCGCTTCGGTTTCAGTCGTCTTTCCTGCATAGTTCCCGTTCCCGTGGGAATACCGGGATAAAATATAGCCTAGTTTACTCCCTGATATTATAGCTCTCCATTCGTGAAAGAATTTTTTAAATCAGTCCAGCCGTTTTGAAGATTACCCGGAACAAACAGACAGACAGACAAAAAAAATATAAAGTGTATTTTAGGCATATGTGCAAATAACCGTGTGAGCATGAAAAAAGCCCATTTTTTAACATTACAAACAGACACTCCAATTTTATTTATTGGTATAGATAAGGTTGTCATCAACTGACTCGTGTTTAGTATAGTATTAGCAACCCGCCCTCGCTTCGCTTCGGTTATAGGTTATAGTCGTTTTATCCGCGTAGTTTCCGTTCCCGTGGGAATAACGGGATAAAATATAGCCTAGTTTACGCCCTGATATTATAGCTTTCCATTGGTGAAAAAATTTTTGAAATCGGTCCAGCCGTTTTGAAGATTACCCGGAACAAACAGACAGACAGACAGACAGACAAAAATTTTTTAATTGCTATTTGGCATAGGTGTCGTGCAAATAACCGTGTGAGCATGAAAAAAGCCTATTATTTTGACATTACAAACAGACACTCCAATTTTATTTATTGATATAGATATAGATAGAACAGAATATAATAATGATATAGAATTACAAATAGAGATATTTTATTACTGAGAAAGTGTACCAGTTTTCAAACGTCACTGTAGACACATGGTGCCATTTCAGCAACTATTTTAAAATGATTTAAAACACACGCTTGACTTTCTTTATTGACTACCACGTGAGTTGACGATTGTTGTACAGGTGCAGTTGTACAGTAATACCCCGGACTTTCGCGATAGCTGGGACCGAGCGATAACCGCGTTAAGTCGAATTCGTATAAGTCGATAATCAATTTTACTTATATTTAATGTACAAAATAATTGGTTATTTAAAACTAATTAAAAGAAGACAATAATTTTAAAGAATATGGTCAAAATATTATATAAAAATAAATGAAATTTTAAGAATAAAAAAGTATACGTAAAACGGGGTAGCGTAAGTCGGGGTATTACTGTATTTGGTGTTTAAAAAATATATATTAACGGTGGCTACCTCAGGATATTTATAAAAAAGTATTAAATAGAATAAAAAAAAGCGTGCGTGCAAAGTACGCATGTCAGAAGTGAAACTTCTTTATCCTTTATCCTTCGTTCTTCATCCCTCATCCCTCATCCTTTATCCTTTAATCCGTCAATTATAGACGGATTTAAAAATAATACAAAATAGTATATATATATATATATTTCTGTCTCATTCTTTGCCGGCTTCATCCTACACATTTTTGTATTTGTGTCTCTTATATGTCGTTCTTTTTCCGTCGTATCCGGTTTGAAATCACAACGATTCTAAAGAAGTTTCACTTCAAAAAAGGTATTATAACATATCATTATCAGTATCATTTTTAAATATTGGTAAATCATATGTTTTATAAAATAAAGTAAATAATATCAGCACAGGAAGGTAGATGGAGCATACTGATGTGTTTTCTTTTGCTTGTAATATAATAGGTACCTAGTAAAACCGTCGTATGATATAATTTACACATTTGTTAACAATTGTAACTATCTATAGTGATATTTTCTGAGGCCTTCATTTAAATGTAATACTCTAGATGTAATGCTGTGTGGTAGCGGCTTCGAATACTACCAACCCTTGCTTTGCTCGTGGGTGTCGTAAAAGACGACTAAGAGCCCTAGATTGACCCGGATCAACTCCATCTGGTACCATTTGGGTCAACGATTACATTCCCAAGGAGGGTTGACGTCAGGCAGGCGGCCGGTCATAAAAGTCATTGCCGAAACTTTTTGCAATATGGCAAAACAGATGACATATTGCGTCGACCCCAAGTAATTGGGATAAGAGCAAGATGATGACGATGACTCTAGATTGTCAAGTGATTATGTTCGTTAGTAATTCTAAAGTCTTCTAATAAAATGTAACACGTTTTTTTAGTTTGCCTATGAAAGAATCAATAAAAGAATAATGATTTCGACTACCATGAGCACATATAAATTGGACTAAACATACTTGAATATGCTAGAAGCACATTTATGACGAAATCATGAATGTTGTTTATAATTGGCAGAAGCCTATCCTAATCCATTGACACAAGTAGGTAATAATAGCAAGAAATAAATAAAGTAACATTGAAGCTACAAATTATGTGTTATATGTATCCTGTGTTTATTATTTTAAGTATCCAATTCAGTCCTGGATATATGTCTGGTGTGTACTGAAATTTTATGACCCTTGAGCAACACGGTCAATATCTGTGTGTTGAAGTACTTCTACTGGTATACAGGCCCGCCGCTAGCTGTTTCACCGCCCGCGTGCAATACCGATTATGCCGCCCCTTTTTTTGCTAGGCTATGGTCTGGGCGCATTCCGCCCAATCCGTCCAGGGCGACGGATGAGCGTCGTACGACTCCACAACCTACCCCCTCCCCGTTGCCAGTGGGCGGACCCCGTGGTAACGATTCTTTGATATCCGTGACCGGCTCGGCGGGTTACCCTTTCGGGTACCGTCGCCTTTGACGCTCCGGCAACATTGTAGTGTTGCCGGCCAGGTAGTCGCCCTCACGCGGTCGGCTTGTCTGCGGGTGGCGAACTGATCCCCGGTCCGTCCACGCGCGACCTCAGCTAGGGCAGCATCAGGCGCAGGTACTCACGCATACGCCGCCCAATTTGCCAGTGACTGAGAGTGTCATGGTAGAGGAATTACTCCTGGACTCGCTCCGCCGCCTCCCTCTGCGAGACGACTGCCTTGCAGAAGGCGGCAACCACGTTCCAGTTCCTGACGTTGCCGAGCATCGTTCTAGCGATGGTCGACAGCGTCAGGTCAACACCGGTGACTGCAACGAGTTCACGGTGCTGTTCTGCCCAGGCCCTGCAGACCTCGAGCGTGTGCTGCGCTGTGTCCTCGTCGCATTCGCAGTGGTGGCGGGACGACGTCCTTTCTGGTCTCTCTGGTATTAGCCGAAGCAACGATACTGGAGTGCCTCTCTGACGCAGCTGAATGGCAGACTATTAAATGCGTTGGCGATGTCCGATCGGGACCGACACTACATACGTGCTGGCCGATGCGGCAGCTAGGATCCTTTCCAGCAGTTTACCCGCATCCTTGAGCAGCACGATGGGACTGTAGGCCGCGGTCGACTCTGGAGGCTGTCCCGGCTTCGGTAGGAGCACCAGCCTCCCCTCCTTCCAGCAACTAGGAAACTGTCCGGACGCCAGACAAGAGTCGTACAGTCCTATGTGGCGTGGTCCCAGATCCAGGACCCAGGACCAGGGCCAGCGCACGATTGAGCCCAGGGGCTGTGGATTTTATGCGCTTACGCGCCACCGCCACCCCTATCTCCATGACGGGCGGAACGTTTTCGTCGGCCTCCTGGCCGCTGTCCGGCGAAGCCATGACCGGGGACGTATGGTCCGCCCGGCGTGGGAATAGGTCCTCGACAACCCTGGTGAGGAGGCCGGACTGGAGGGTATCTCAGGCCCGCGCGCGAAACTTGCTCAACACCGCGCGATAGGGGCGATCGCAGGGGTCACGGTCGAGACTGTCCAGCATCTCCTGCCAACTTACGTCTTTGGCGAGACGGACGGCCAACCTGAAGGCATACCGCCCACTGCGGTAACCCTCGTATAGCTGGCTCTCCAGCTACGCATCGCGATGGTGCCGCTGGCTGCGGATGTACGCACATGGCTTTGAGATCTGCCAACTCTCGTGACCACCAGGGGACCCCGCTGTCCCGGGGGAGACACCGCACAAGGGGCATGGCCGCATCGCAAATCTGCGTTAACGCACAGAAAATGCGGCCAGGCTTGGTGTCCACTCCGTCCGCCTGGGGCGTTGAGGACAGTCACGAGTGAACGATGGCTGCCTCCGCCAATGGGTCCCGATCCAGTCGATCCACAGTCCACAGCGAAAACGTGGGAGCTGCACCTGCCGTGTAACCCCTGCTGTGCTGTCTGAGGATCCGGGAGACCTCTATTCGAATGTACCAGTGGTCAGATAGGGTCTCGACCTCCTCCTGGACGCACCAGCTCCTCATGTGTGCAGTGACATTGGGGTTAGCGAAAGACAATCGACGATCCGCGACCAATTTGCCGCCCCTGTCACTTTTCCGGCCGCCCCGCGACCCCTCGACGGCTCTGTCGTCCTCGTACGTTGCCATTTCCGAGGCCGTGTCGGTCCTCAGCTCAACTCTCCGAGGGCCCTGAGGCACCGCCGCCCTCGTCTTGTGACGGCCCGGCAGTGCTCCCGTCCCCGTTTGGTTCTGCGGCCGAAGTGTTGCCGCCTTCGTCGCTGGGGGAACGACAGCAGCCTCTAATGCCTGCCGTTCCGCCGTTCGTCTTCGCGCAGCGCGTTCTGTTTTACCCTGACGTGATTGAAGTATAATCGCACAAGTTTAAATATCAATAATTTTGCCAAAACTATTAACAAAATAACTATCACAAGAACTATTAACAAAATAATTGCAATTCAATGTGCCATCGTTATGGTTTGTCCAGCATAATGCTCTTCGAATGTGTACAAGTACCTAGATACCAATTGTCGGCGTGATGCGCCGCTCGATTTGCCGCCCCCCTGGACGTGCCACCCGCGTGCGGTGCACGCCTTGCACGCCCGCTTACGGCGGGCCTGCTGGTATATAATGGTGGAATCCTCCGTTATGTTCTATCGCATATATATTCTGTTGTACCTATACGTATCTTTTTTTTAAACAACACCCTGAACTATGGAAATAATCCTTGTGTTGCGGGGGACTTTACAAACATATAATTAACGGACACAAATTACATCCAGATTCGGCACAATAATTAGTGTATCGCACAAAATGTTGTCCTGCGTGGAATTTGCAAACCCCGACACTGGCACTGTATCGGTATTTTAAGCACTTATTTTTTTTGGCGTGGGTTGCGGTCGGCGCGCTCCTCGCACCACTCCGTCTGGGGCGACAGAGGGGCGTAAGCACGTACACCCGCAACCCACCCACGATGCACGTCGCCTTCGTCGTTGGGCCGACCACCGGAGCAGGGTTAACTTGTCATCAGTGGTCGGCCCGACAGAATACCCCCTATTTGGGGTACCCTACCATCGACCGACGTCTCCACCTCGGGGAGGACGTCAGCCTTTCCTCACGCGGTCGGCCTCTCGGCGGGTGACGGACTAATCGGCTAGGGCATATTTTAACCACTACGCCATCTATGTAGTTGCATTAAAACTTTTGTGGGAGATGAACATGTAGTCCACGTTGGTGTGGATTTAATCATGTATCAGTGGATATACCGCTCATACTTTAGCAAAACCAAAGACACAGGCAATTTGCTGTCTACCGCTGCGCTTTGCGTTGCTCTAATTCTTCTTTATTACCGGGTAACCCGTAAAATTTTAAGCTGCTTCAGTCTAGCTATATCCACCGAAACAGATAAGAGAGTACCTCCGCCTATAACTTCTTTGAAGCAGTTTCGGTCAATACCTAACTGCTTTATGTGATACCGTACGGTATTTACACATAACCTTAATCGACATGGCTCTTTGTGCATCGTGTATCTCTAATACATTAGAAGCACTGCCCATTGCCACAATTAAGAACCTATAGTTAATGTTGACTTCTGTTTCATTATAAAAAAGGAGCATAATGACAGTAGGCATCTCTCACATAATCAAAAAATGTAAAATATGGATACATATTTTTCAAAGATAGTCCCATAAAACAAGATTTATTTTGTGCATAAAAAAGTATTTTATTCATTTTTCTAAACACGTTTTGTCAATTTATCTAACAAATATAGCTTCAAATATGACCAAATCAAGTAGCAAGAGTTAGAACATTAAGTGAAATTCATTACAATACAACAGGGAAACATAATAATTATGTTTTGCACCTAATTTGTCTTTACCAAACTTCATGGCTGGCATGAGCTCCTTACGTGAGGGACGTATTTAAGCTGACAAAAATAAAAATGTGGTCTTTTTGGGCTGAAGAAAAAAAGAAGATAAATAATAAATGAAATTAATCGTAATTTTATGCGAAATTTATAACATATGTACGTATAGTTAATCTAATATAACTAACGAAGAAACAGCAGGCACGTTTTGTTCCGTTAAGAATTTCGCAGTAGAAGTGTAAGTAGACGAGCAATTTTTTTTTGATATTCTGGGATCTATACTCAAAATATTTTCATCGAGTAACGGGTCAATATTTCTGATTTTTTCAGACATCACTGGCAATTCTGTATGATGCATTAATATCAGAAAAAGCGTACAGTTATAAAAGAACTGGTCGGTTTTACACAGCTATCTTAATTTTCATATTCGATATGTCATAAGGATAAATAGCTCACATATATATTTTTATGTGTTGTATATACTTTAAACACTCTCGAAGATTCTTTCTTATTCTAAGGTTTCGTAATCTGTAGATACCCTACGAGGACAGGGTTTTATCGATGAATATCGAGAATGCAATTTTTTATAATCTTGTATAGCTTACATATATTATTATAAAGTAGTCGTTGCATCTTTTTATAATTTTATGTAATTAAATTAAAAGTCAAGAAATAATTATAAAAAAGTTAAGCCCAATGCTAATATTATTCTTAGGATTATTTTAGGCCTCATGAGAATTTAATTATTTATTATGATAAAATTATTATTTTAAAAAAACCTGAAAGGGGATGGTTGTCTCTTTACGTCTGATTCATGCTAAACCGGATATAACCAATGCAAAAAATTATCTATTACTACCGACCGACAACTGTGTTTAGCTGGCAGCACTACTCCTTGTAACCATTAGCAGCAATTTTTTCAGTAGGTACGTGCACACTGTCGTAAATTTCGTAGGCGCTATGTAGGCGTTATGGATTTACTATGTCTAAATAGCGCGCATCAATGTACGAAATAATTTTTCCGCTACGCAAAGTTGATAATATAGCGCTGGTAAATATCAGTATGAGTCTGATATTTAAATTTCCAGCCCCCACGTTTTTCGATGTATTGGGTTTCATTGATTTTCTTATTTTAAAGACCTAACTCAATCCATATCAATTTGCAGCCTCTAACTTTTTTTTATGGATTGAGTTTTTGATGATATTCTTATTTTCAAATAGTTAATTAGACACTTCAGTAGATATTTTTCCTTATTGGTAGACAATACTCCGCCACGGGTGTGTTTAGTTGCGGAGTGACAGTGGGCGGCATGAATCCTTTTGATTAGTGTAAAGGATGCAACGAAAATGGATATTTCCACAAGCAGAAGTGGCAATAAAATGAAAAAGTATTTATGTATACTTAATGCAAAAGAGAAATTTTAGTTAAAGATTTTAAGATATTATTCTTTGACTCAAAGATGTTGGAATAATTTTAAGTATTTTATTACAACCTCTCTCCGAGCTTGTAAATGGGATTAGTCTAAGACAACAGAAGACGGTTACTACAAGATTAGGATATGATGAAACTAGAGTGGAATCGAGGCTAAAAGCTTTTAAATATATAAAGATTAAAATCATTTACCTAATTCAGTTTAAAATAAAATTATATTCGAAACTAAATATTTGCTTGAATTTAATTCCCCTATATAAGAGGATATCTATGTGACGGCAATCGTGTTTTCAAAAGCTTTTATTTAACATCTTAGTATGGGACAAATTTTGCGAGTTAAATTAGAACCACTTCTTGTCGTTAGATCAGGTTGAAAGGTTTACTTACGTAACTTCGGTGACAATGCAATAATATGGTACCATGAAGCTGCTCCCAAGATGGTGTCGTAAGTTGGCTATAGGAACTCCTAAAATAAACAAGATAAAACCGTCGAGTTTGAACTCGTTTGAATAGTCTTGACAAGCACTCCTGTGCTACATGACAGCCGGGGACTCAAGATGGAGTTGGAAGGTGGCCATAGGAACTCCTAAATTAAACGAGATCAAACCGTCGAGTTTGGACTCATTTGAATAGTCTTGACAAGCACTCTTATGCTACATGACAGCAAGGGTCTTAAGATGGTGTCGGAAGGTGGCCATAGAAATTCCCAATAAAAGTTTGTCGCGAGATTTCAAACAACATCGTATCGTCTATCTCCATCCATCCATCAGCATACAGACGTCCACTGTTGGACATAGGCCTCCCCACGAGAATACCGCTCGGAAAGGTCCTGCGCCACTTGCATCCAACGGTGCCCTGCGACTTTGAGAATTTCGTCAGTCCACCTAGTGGGGGGTCGTCCTACGCTGCGCCGTCCGATTCGTGGTTGCCACTGAAGAACCTTTCTTCCCCAACGGTTGTCGGTTCGACGAGCGATGTGGCCTGCCCATTGCCATTTCAACGTCCTAATTTTGCGGGCTATATCGGTCACACCCGTACCTATCTACTAAGTAATATTTAGTTCCAACAAAACACTTAGACGCGTTCTTATTATTTGCTTAGAATTAAAGTTAGTTTGTTCTTTTGAAAAAAAAAAAAATGTTTGTGTTCTCGCGATAAGCTTTTATTTATATCAATATAACTTTTATAATTTAATAAAATGGTGGGTTTGATTGCATTCAAAATTTATTTTCTTCATTTTATAGCATTTAAATAAAAGATTGTTTTTAAAAATATTTTTTAATTAATATTTTATTTTTGACTCCCACCGCAAAAAGAGAGGTGTTATAAGTTTGACGTGTCTGTTGCATTGTAGCTCCTAAACGAATTGAACATAATAATGCATTTTTCGTTGTAGGAAAGCTGACATAATCGAGATGGATCTTAGCCGCACTTTATGAATTACTAAGGCATTTCAATGTCATAAGCTCTTTTTATTAGGTGCTGTTGAGAACATAGACGCGTAATGGGTACTACTTAAAATATATATCTGTGACCCCCTATATTATTAAACCCTCATATACCTATCATAATATGGAGCTCCATATTAGATCCATATTAGAGTAGCTACTCTGATGGTAGCGTTCAGGTAGGAGACGAAATCCTGGATTGCCTAATAGTAAACCCATTATGTTCGGGCTTATTGGATTCATCTTTAATAATTCTGTTCATTTCTCCTTATGACGAAAACGTTTTGCTTACTTTTTTAAGATTTTATTTAAGGGGTTATTTAATTTTGTGAAGGTTTAGAATTTATTTGTAATCCTTAATTTGTAATTACGTCTCCAAAATTAGATTATCATTCTGGTTACTTGCGATCCAATGTTGCTGGTCTATATTAATTTGCACAAATGTCGTAGTGATCTAAGTAGCAATATTCGATGCGTGTTCTGGGTTGGATCTCCACGCAGAAACGTTCTTTGTGTAAAATTATTGATATCTGGCTGAGCGTTGTTATTAATGAGTCATTAAACATTAAATTTGTAGTAATTCATTATATTATGACTATTAATTTAAAATCGGAACGCAGCCACACTGAAAAGCATTTGGCAAGAAAACTCAAAGGACATAGTACTACATTAATGTTGCGTTTTAAAAGTCAAAAGTATTTTAGTATAACATCCTCTGAAAATAATCTTTAACTATTATTGTGAATCATTTTATTATTTTATGAAGCAAAATTTTTTAGCACGATAAAGTAAAAATTATTTTATGAAGCAAAATTTTTTAGCACGATAAAGTAAAAATAAGCCTTTTAAAAATTTATAATAATTTAGTATCACGCCCTCTCAGTTATTTTGCCAGATTTTTCTCAGTGTAGTCGCGTTCAGATCCGATGATACTTAGTATATTATGCTCTAGGTTTAAATTAATAAATTGTGTATTATTTAATATAGCCGATATAATAAAATATTAGCCGATTCTTAGGACTCTCACGGGCAAGTAAGAAGCGACAATTGTATTCTTATCCAGTAGTAAAATATGTGTAAAATGATTTGTGTAAATTTTATCTAATTAATTGTGCCCTGCACATTAAAGCTATTTCATAGCTCATTTAAAAGATTCTTTTGGAAGCATGTTTATTTGCACATAAAGACCGACAAATAAGCTTGGAGTGTCTCATTCCTGACTTTTAATACTGTTCTTCTTCTTCTTCTTCTTCTTAGTTAATGGCAATGAGCTACAATAATATGAGCTATTGGTGCCAGTGTCGAGTATATTGATTATTATTCACGTCTTTAGTCTTAGTCTTTCAGTCAGTCGTTAGCATGACTTGGTGCTGATACAAGTCATGCGTCTCCGGAAATTTGGGCAGAATGTCAAAATGCACGTAATTCACTATTATATCATTTTCACTACATTTCAGAATTTTATCTGCATTATATTACATAAAATATCAGCAAAATTATTGAATATAACACTTTAAAACACTAAAAGAATGAAAAGAATATAAAAGCGCTACATGACATTTTGACATTCGCGTCAAAAGTCCTTTAATACTGTTTGTAATCTAACAGACAATTGACGTCCAGTGTCAGAATTCTTATTTTATAGTGAATTATCTATGGTCGGAATGTTTCTTCGAGGTATAATGCGTAATTGCCATGTTTGGCAGGCGGGTTGACGAATACAGTTCGTAGAATTTATAAAAAGTTCCTCAGAAGCTCTACATTGTCCTGGTAGTTTCCTAGCGAGTTCTTACGATGGATGGATTACAAGGAGAAATTCATTTTTAAACTTTTCCCCCCTTTTTTAAATTTCTATCACAGATGTATGCTTTTATTAGTCATGGCCGTGGCCTCCTTTTGATTTTGGCAGAATTTATATCTTACTCTGTGTGAATTTCCCATCCTACTCTTTTATGGGTCAAAAGTAGAATTTATGTATAGCCTCTGATATATTTTTCAATGTCTATACGAATCTACTCATTTTCGTATTTATAATATTAGTGTGGATTCTATGTTCAAGATTTTCCTAAGCAAAAATATATGTAGATACTTTTTTTATAACTTCTAATAATTAATTAACAGTTTTCTAAGTGCAGTTTATGAGGCTTCTCATTATCTACATTATCATATTATTATGAAGCTGAGATAAAAGATATTGCAAGATAAAGTCCAAGACAAATATAGCCTAGAATAAAGATGAAAATTATTGCATGGAAAATTTATGTCCTACTGAAATTAGTTAGCCCAGAAGATTGACCTCAATGCGATGATTATGAGTAATAAGGGCTCGGGAGATAGTTTAATGTAACTAAATGATGATAGAAGATTTATTAGATCACATCCATATAAATTACTCCACATATCGAGTACTCCAAAGGATAAAACCAAACAATTCTTATTATCCTTAAAAGTTGGATTTATCTCACGGTAAGTGGGGTAGTATAATCGGCCCCTGTGTATAGCATTTGTGGACTATGAGACAGCCTTTGAATCGGTCGAAACTTGGGCGGTGCTGTGATATATATATATATATATATATAAATCATATTTCATTTCATTTTTCATCAGTTATTTGATAATGACAAAAATACTAAATAATGAATTAGACTGAAAAACTGTGTATAGATTGCTTTGTTTAATCTGGAACGCAGCTTATTAACGTTGGTCATTTTTCCAAATTTTTAATTTGGTTAAAAAATTAGACGTTGTGCCAAAGAATATTTTACGAATTTAAACACAAGGAATGATAGAAATATGGATTTTTTAGGTTTCTTTAGGTACTACGGTGACAAGTACCTAAAGAAACCATTATAATATGTACTTCTATTAGTTATTTGATATTTTCCTCAATTTTATTGCTTATGTAAATTTCTTAAACCGTACCGTAGTTTTACTGTTAATATCGAGGTATTAACAGTAAAACTAAAGACGTGAATCGTTGAGGTAAATATGCTAAGTAAATAAATAGATGTATTCAAATAAATCAAACATGATAATATGTATGTTTTGCACCTGATGTCGCCCTAGCAGAGGCTGCGGGTGACCGAACCGGGGATTTAGTCTGGGCACCCGCGGAGGGGTTAGCTTCGCGACAGCGATCGGCGCACAGTGGGTCGAAAGCAAGATTTTAGTGACTTAGGGACCAACTTTGGTTTTTTATTTTTTTCTTTGTGCGGATGGATAGAGCTCGTTAACGTCAATAATAATTGCCCTTAGAAGATTTTTCCTAAACTTGATAGTTTGGGCAGGAAAAAATATTTAGATTTTTTTTGTATGGAGCTGATCAGATAAAGTTAAATTTCTGCTAAGTATAGTTAGATCCCGCTTTTAAACCTTTTGTTCCTTAAACCTTGTCTAGTCCACTATCATTTGATGCTATGAACATGTGCATAAAGTTGCAATTCTCCGAAATAATTGGATCAAAAAAATTAAAACATATATAAATATAAAAAGCTTTATTTTTATTTTCTTAAGTTATTTTAAGTTAAATTTAATATGGATTAGTAAGTGCAAGCACACAATAATACGCATAATTACTTAACAACTAATAATAATACATTTAAAAGGTTCCTAATTAGCTTTTAAAAATGTGTGAATATTTATCTAGAAATTTCTAATTATCCGTTTAATGACTGTAATTAGTTTAACCTTTCATATTATAAAAAATGTGTTGTCACTTTTAGCCATTACTTTAATTTTAATGCGGATGATTAGTTAATGAGGGTAGTAGAAAAAAATCTATTACTGGAAATATGAAATTACCATATTTATTATATATTAGCCATTGGATGTTGGATAAACCAAAGCAAGATTTTAGTGACTTAGGGACCCCTAAGTCACTAAAATCTTGCTTTCGACTCACTGTGCGGCGTTCCGGTAGGGGACGTCGTCGACGGGAGAGGGTACTTCCTCGGGGTATCCGCCGGGCCGGCCACTGACGTCAAGGAACACTGCACCGGTGGCCCGCCCAATGACGAAGGCGGCGTGCTATACGCGTGGGTTACGGGTGTGCGTCCTTATGCCCTTGTGTCGCCCCGGACAGAGTCGGGCGAGGAGTGCGCCAAATGTAACTCACCCCAAAAAAAATTTATGTATTTTATAAATTTAAATATATTTTATATAGGTATATGAATTAAGCGTAACGATAATATAAATTAAACTGAAATATTTTATATATGGAACTTAGGAAATTATTTTCCTTTGACTTTTTCCTTTGAACGGTCCTCAGACATTTTCCATGTAATTAATTAGCCATCTAACAAGTATATTTGTCACGTACCTAATTATTTAGTTCCATTCGTCTTAATACGTATGTATTTCGAGGAATGCAATTAGTAAATTCCTTTACTAGCTACTTATAAAGTATGCAGCAACCACAACATCATAACACATGGGGCAGGTCAGGTAATCAAATATTGTTTTAAGGAAAAGGGGAATTACGTCAGTTTTATAAATTAGAAGTTACTTACATCTACTTCTTACGTAGGTATTACTTATTATAGAGCGTGGAGTTGATAATGAAAAAAAATAGAGCTGTTGGTGGCAAACAAGCAAACAGCCCAACAGATGGTAAGCGATACTGGCGCTCTTGGACCTTTACTACTGCCTAATATGAAGAAAGTGAGGTTGGGTGATATTAAAGGTATCACCAAAACCCAGCACACGCAAATACCTTAGCAAAGTTGGGATTTCGGCTCTCTCGCTCACCGAACGAAGTGCAGTAATAAATTGCTACCACTCAGATGTCGATTTTCTGCGAGAGTGTGATGCTATTCCGGACGGACAGCAAGTGATAAGAGTTGACATCAGCACCATAACTAGCTTTTTATGGGCTTTATGTTTTCCTATTGCTGGCACCCTATTTTTAGGCTGCATAGTTTGGTAATTTCTACGATTACGATTTATTTTTCTCCTTCAGAGCGAACACGCACACGGCTGTTTATCATAGACATTTTTGTGAACATTTTACAGTAACATTTTTATATAAGTATTTTAATTAACATTCCTTTTTTGAGATGTACATACATAGCAGGTATAGTACACTGCATGACTTCAACGGAAATTGATAAGTATATATATATTATAGCTACATATCGTGACTATACTTCCGGTCTCGTGGTGTCTAGCCATAATAAAAATGTCTCGTTTTTGCAAATAGAACATAAATTATCATTTGTTATATTGATATAGACTTATCCCTGTTTGTTTTAGCTTTTAATTCCATAGTTTTTCATTATCATTTGTTATTCCTGCATTCTTTAGCGGCGTTATGCACTTTTTTGGGATGGGTAAAAATGTTAAACTCGGCAAATATAATGAGGCCGTTAGGCGAGTGTCGCGTTTTGACGAAAAAAATATCATCATCATCATTTAGTCTACCGCTGTCCACTGGTGGACGTAGGCCCTCATGTTTTGCCACGAAGTGCGGT
Organism: Lymantria dispar; assembly: GCA_032191425.1. Lineage (NCBI taxonomy): Eukaryota > Metazoa > Arthropoda > Insecta > Lepidoptera > Erebidae > Lymantria > Lymantria dispar. The sequence continues at coordinate 27,454,944 of CM063441.1, forward strand.
CCTTTGTCGCCTAACTCCAACGATGCTTAGCAACTTGAACCAAGTCATCGGACCACCTAGTAGGAGGGCGTCACACTGCGTCGTCCGATACGTCACCAGTCGAGAATCTTTCTTCCCCAGCGGTTCTCGGTTCGTCGAGCGATGTGTCCTACCTATTGCCACGTTTGGGTGCTGATTCTTCGTGTTACATCCATTCTTCAACGGATTACCGTATTTGGGATTCTATCTCACCGAGAAATACCGAGCATAACATGCTCCATAACACGTTGAGTGACTTAGAGCTTAGTTATGAGGCCTACATTTAGGATCATTTCTCCGTGCCCTAAGTCGTCACTGGCACACACTGGTCGTAGACCTGTATTTTCGGGGTGCGAGGCCGGGGCACCTCCACGTGGTGCACCCTGGAAACGTCCATTTGGACGGCCAAGATTCCGGCGGGAGGGGGGGTCTCCGCGTGCCGACTTTGAAGGCAGAGCGCACGGCGGATTTGGCCCGGGGCCAATGGGGCGGATGTGTCTCATGGCACTCCGTCGCCAGGGACGGTTGCGTCACGGCCCGGGGGCGTGACGGGTCGGTCGCTCGCGAGCGGCCAGACCCGGAAGGCCCAAACCGTAATCCTGAGTAGGGGGGTCAGGACCGGGGGTCTGCGGACTGCGGGGAAGAAAACCCCTATAAAAAATCACCCCAATCTCAAGTTTTGCTACTCGGCGAGGAGATGTATGGCTGGTGGGTTAAGAAGCGCGCGCGAAAAAAAAAAAAGCGTCCAGTCGTTAGAGTAGTAGTCAAGGAGGACTTAAACTTCCAAATCGTCATGGCAGAGGTTAACAAGCGTATAACTTCACCAGAGGGTCCCGGCCAGGCCGGGGAGTCCCTTGCTGTGCCGGTGCTTGCGCGCGACGAGGAGTCGCGCCCAAGTTCGGGCACAGTCAGCTCCCAATCGTATGGGTGGGGAGCAACTTCTGCTGCAGCTGTGAACCAGGCGAAACAGGAATCGGCTCTAGGGAGACCAATAAGGAGGAGGAAGAAGGGGAAGTTGGATACGCGACACATGCGTAGGACGCGTAGGAGGAGGATGGCGGAGCGGCAGGCACTAGGAGATGCCGCCGCTGCCGCGAGCGACGAGAGCGGTGCGACCGCAGCCACCGCAGGGCCGTCGCGGAACGTGGACGCCGGTGCTGCCCGGCCGTCGAAGAAGAAAAAAGAGGAGAGCGACGAGGGCGGATCAGCCGCAGGGCCGTCGCGGGACGAGGGCGGGAAAGCCGCAGAGCCGTCCCGAAAGAAGCGCAGCTCGACGGGGCTGTCCAGTGACGAGGGCGGCACCGCCGCAGAGCCGTCGAAGGACGAGGGTGGCGGTGCTGCAGTGCCGTCCAAGAGCAGGAGGAACGACAGCTCGACGGGGCTATCCGAGGAATCGGAGACCGACGTGGCCTACGAGCTGTCCACGGATGAGGGCGGCAGTGCCGCAGGGCCATCTGTGGACGCCAGGTCGGTCTTGGAGATGTCGGCGGACGAGGGTGGTACCAAAGAGCCGTCCGCCGAGGAGATTAGTGGGCCGAAAGTCGGCCAAGGTGGTGACGAGGGCGGCGAAAGCGCTGCGGAGCCGTTTGGGCCGTCTGGGGTGACTGGAGGTAGGTCGTCCGGAATGGTCTGCAGTGTGGTGTTAGATAGGGGGGCTGCCGAGAAAGCTGAGCTGCATCCTGCGGCGAGGGCTTTCACGGCGGCCCTAAATGTTAGGAGGGAGAGGGAGGAGGCCCGCTCCCCTCCGAGGGATCGGAAGCGCCCCCTGCATAAGGGTGGCAGCTCCGCATCGGACTCGGAGGGTAGTGACGCTATCAGGCCTCCCCCCAAGGTCCCGACCGCGCGCCGGGGGCGCAGGGGCCGGGGAGGTGCGGTGGCGGCGAGACCGGCGACGCCGGGTCTGGCCGACCGGGAAGGTGAGGTGGCGGCACTCCAGGCCGCGAACGCCCGCCTCAGCAGGGAGGTCTCCGGCTTGCGGGAACGCAACCGCAAGCTGGAGACGGAGCTGGAGGCAGTGCGGAGGGAGAACCGTGGGTTGGCCAAAGACATGGCTGACCTGCGGTCTCAATTCGAGCGCCTGGTGCCGGCTGCGCCGTCAGCGCCGGCCCCGCCGCCGAGACGGGCCGCGCCATTGAGGGCGGGCCCATCGTCTGCGCCCGTGGCGCCGGCTGCGCCCGTGGCGGCGGCTGCGCCCGTCGCGGCTTCGCCGCTGCCTCCCCTCGTCGTGGTCCCTCCGCCGGCTCGTGGCCGCGGGAGACCTCGGAAGGGGGAGGAGCCGCCGCCCGACGAGGTACACGGCGTTTCGGAGTCGGCGGTACGCGTCATCCTAGCCCGAGTAGGGGTGATGATGGATGCGCGTATCGCCGCCGTAGCGGCCAGGCTCCCGCCTGAGCCGCCCCTCCGACCGCCGCTCGCCGCAGACCAGACGAGGCGGCCGCAAGCGTCTGCTCCCACCCCGCTGCCCTGTCAGGGTGGCCGCGTGGTGAGCTACGCTGCGGCCGCGGCGGGACCCAAGGGGGCCAAGAAAGCCGGCAAGGTGCCAGCTCCCGCCAAGGCCGGGCCGCGGCCGGCGCCAGCGATTGCACCGCAGGCGCCGGCCGGCGAACCCGCGGCTGCGCCTGCTGCGCTCAGCGCTGCTGCCAGGCTCGAACAGGGCTGGCAGGTGGCTGAGCGTAGCAGGAAGGCACGCGGCCAAAAGCGGAGAGCGGCGGCCAAGAGTGCCGCTGTGGCCGCCGCTCCCCAGGCGGGAGCCGGCGGAAAGGGGAAAAGGTCGCGTAGGGGCCTCAAGTCGCCGAAGACGGCTGCGGTGGTAATCACCGTACTGCCTGAGGCGGCTGAGAGGGGCCTGAACTATGAGGCCGTCCTAAGACGCGCCCGGCGGGAGCTGGACGTCTCCGACATCGGGGGCGTCGAGGCGAGAACCCGCAAGGCCCGGACAGGGGCTCGAATACTCGAGTTCCCTGGGGCCGAGGGCGCGAAGACGGCCGATAGTTTGGCCACGATGCTGAGGGGGCTGTTCGGGCCGGAGGATGGAGTCCGAATCGCCAGGCCCGTCAAGTGCGCAGATATGCGCCTCACGGGTCTGGACGACTCCGTGGCGGTGGGGGACATCCGGGAGGCCATTATGGCGCGTACCGGGTGTGCCTCGGACACCGTCCGGATTGGCACCATCCGCCCTGGTCCGGGCGGCGTCGGTGCTGTCTGGGTGCAGTGCCCAGTGGAGTCGGTCAAGCAATTGGCCGACTCAGGCAGGCTCCTCGTGGGCTGGAGTTCGGCGCGGGTAACCGTGCTAGAGCCCCGGCCCGCGAGGTGTTATAAGTGCATGGCGGTCGGGCATACCCGACCGACATGCAGGAACTGCTTTGACTGCAGCGGGCTATGTTTCCGTTGCGGTCAAACTGGACACCAGGCGGCATCGTGCTCTGCGGTGCCCCACTGCCCCGCGTGTGCGGTGGGCAATAAGCCTGCCAAGCACCGCATGGGCTCTGGGGACTGCAGACCCCCGGCATCGGCCCCAAAGGGGCGGGGCGGCCCATCGGCCGGGCCGGTCCCCGCTCCGAGCGCGGCCCGATCGCCCGTTAGCGCGGAGGAGGTGACGATGGATACGGACCGTTAATGGACCCCGTATCCATTCGTCTCCTCCAGGCCAATCTCAGCCACTCCGCCGGTGCGCAGGACGTGTTCCTGCAAGCCATGGCGGAGTGGTTGATAGGAGTAGCCGTAGTCGCGGAGCCGTACGTGGTGCCCGACCGGATTAACTGGTTGGGTAGCGCCGATGGCACCGTGGCAATCGTCGCCTCCACGTCGTGGCCTTCGTCGTCTCTGACCCTTAGGGACAGGGGCGTCGGATACGTCGCGGCGGACTGGGGGGAGATTACGCTCTTCGGAGTCTATCTCTCCCCTAACTGGAGTGTGACCGATTTCGAGGCCTTCCTCACCATCATGGAGGCCTCGTTACGGCGACTGGCATCGCGCCAGGTCTTCGTCCTGGGGGACTTTAACGCCAAGTCCGTGGCGTGGGGGTCCCCTAGGACGGATGACCGAGGACGGGCGATCGAGGAGTGGGCGGCGGCACTGGGCCTCTGTTTGCTGAACAGGGGCTCGGTGCATACGTGCGTGCGACAACGTGGCGGGTCGATAGTGGACCTTTCGTTCGCTAGCCCCGAGGTCGCCGCACGCGTGGGGAGCTGGCGCGTCGTGGAGGAGGTGGAGACCTTGTCGGACCACCGGTATATCCGGATGGAGGTCTCGCCTGCAATCCCGACGCCCAGCAGGGGTCACGGGGCGGATAGGCGTCCTGCGTTCCCGCGATGGGCTGTGGGTCGCTTAGACCGGGACCAGCTGGCGGAGACAGCCATCGTATACTCGTGGCTGTCCTCTGCCCACCAGTCGGACGGGGTGGACGCCGAGGCTGGCCGCATCCGCGGTGCGTTGACGCAGATCTGCGATGCGGCCATGCCCCGGGTACGGCGTCTGCCCCCAAGGAGGGGTGTCCACTGGTGGTCCCGGGAGCTGGCGGATCTCCGGGCTGCGTGTATCCGCGCTCGGAGGGCCTACACCCGCAGCCGGCGGCGCCATCGCGACGCGGAGCGGGAGGCCGTGCTTTACGAGGGCTACCGCAATGCGCGGTCGGCCTTCAGGCTGGCCGTCCGCTCCGCCAAGGACGTCAGTCGGCAGGAGATGCTGGACGGTCTCGACCGTGACCCCTGGGGACGCCCCTATCGCGCGGTGCTGAATAGGCTACGCGCGCGGGGCCCTCCCCTCACCGAGACTCTCCAGCCCGGCCTTCTCACCCGGGTCATCGAGGACCTGTTCCCGCGGCGGGCGGAACACACGCCCCCGGTCATGGCTCCGCCAGACACTGACCGGGAGGCCGACGACGACAGTGTTCCGCCCATCACGGAACCCGAGATGGGGGTGGCGGTGACGCGCATGCGCGCAAAGTCTACCGCCCCCGGGCCCGACGGTGTTCCTAACCGCGTGCTGGCCCTGGTCCTCGAACACCTGGGACCCCGCCTCAGGGAGCTGTTCGACGCGTGTTTAGCGTCCGGACGGTTCCCTGGGTGCTGGAAGGAGGGAAGGCTGGTGCTCCTGCCGAAGCCGGGACGGTCTCCGGAGTCGCCTTCGGCCTACAGGCCTATCGTGCTGCTCGATGACACGGGCAAGCTACTGGAGAGGGTGGTAGCTGCCCGCATCGAGCGGCACCTCGTCGGCACGGGGCCCGATCTGTCGGACGCCCAGTTTGGGTTTAGGAGGGGTCGTTCGACGATCGCGGCTCTGTTGCGCCTGAGGGCCGTGGCGACTGAGGCCGTCACCGGCGGGGGAGTGCTGTTGGTGGTGTCCCTAGACATCGCCAACGCATTCAATAGTCTGCCATTCAGCTGCATCAGGAAGGCGCTCCGGTATCACGGGGTGCCAGTTTACCTGAGGCGGCTAGTGGCAGACTATTTGGAGGGGCGCAGCGTCCTCTGCACCGACCGAGCAGGGGACGTTGTGCGGACGCCCATGACGTGGGGTGTCCCGCAGGGGTCGGTCCTCGGACCCACCCTGTGGAACATCGGCTACGACTGGGCGTTGAGGGGGAGCCTCTCGCCCGGGCTGGGCGTGATTTGTTACGCCGACGACACGCTCGTCACAGCCCGCGGTGGGACGCTAGAAGAGGCGGTAAGCCTGGCGACCTCGGGTACCGAGGAGGTCGTCAGACGGATCGAGGCGCTGGGGTTGAGGGTCGCCCTGGACAAGACGGAGGCCCTCTTGTTCCATGGGCGCACTATGAGCCCTCCCATCGGCGTCTCGATCACCGTCCACTCGGTCGACATCAGCATCCGGGCCCATATGAGGTACTTGGGCCTGGTGCTCGACGGGCGATGGTGGTTCCGGGAGCATTTCCGTAGGCTCGTCCCGCGGCTCGTCGGCACGGCGTCCGCCCTATCGTGGCTTATGCCGAACGTGGGCGGACCGAGCGCTGCGTGCCGACGGCTGTACGCGGGGGTCATCCGGTCGATGGCCCTGTACGGCGCACCGGTGTGGGCGGGGTCCATGACCGCCCGACTCAGGGCCCTTCTGTGGCGACCACAGAGGGTCATGGCGGTCAGGGCCATCCGCGGATACCGCACGGTGGCGACGGAGGCAGCGTGCCTGTTGGCCGGGACTCCCCCGTGGGACCTGGAGGCGGAGATGCTCGCCGGACTATATCGGCGGGTGATGGGGGTACGAGCGGAGGGCGGTGTGGTCTCGTTAAGGGATCTCACCGCCTGGCGCGTCGACGCCCGCCGAGACGTCATCGCCCGTTGGGCAGTCCGGCTGGAGAGGCCTCGGTTCGGGGTGCGAACCGTGGAGGCCTTCCGGCCGGTGCTGATGCAGTGGTTGGAGAGGCGGCACGGGGTGCTCTCCTTCCGACTGGTGCAGGTTTTGACGGGGCATGGGTGCTTCGCCAAATACCTGCACAAGGTCGTTAGGAGGGAGAGTACACCGTCCTGCCACCACTGCGATTGCGACGAGGACACGGCGCGCCATACGCTCGAGGCCTGCGGGGCTTGGGCAGTGCAGCGCTGTGAACTCGTCGCAATCATCGGTACGGACCTGACGCTACCGGCTATCGCTAGGGCGATGGTCGACAGCGTCGGGAATTGGGACGCGGTCGCAGCCTTCTGCGAGACAGTGATCTCGCGGAAGGAGGCGGCGGATCGCCTGCGTGAGGAGCGCAGCCTCGATGAGGAGATCCGCCGCCGGCGACTGGGGCGGCGCAGGCGCAACTATCTGCGCCTCATGCCGCCCTAGCCGAGGCCGCGGGTGACGTGACCGGGGATTAGTCCGTCACCCGCCGAGAGGCCGACCGCGTGAGGAAAGACCGACGTCCTCCCTGAGGGGGGGACGTCGGTCGATGGGAGGGTACCCCAACAGGGGGTATTCCGTCGGGCCGACCACTGACGACAAGTTAACGCTGCTCCAGTGGTCGGCCCAACGACGAAGGCGACGTGGTTTTCGGGTGGGTCGCGGGAGTTGCGTGCTTAAGCCCCTCTGTCGCCCCGGACGGAGTGGTGCGGAGGCGCGCCGACCGCGGCCCACCCACATAAAAAAAAACAAAAAAAAAAAAAAATACCTGTATTTTCAGAGATTATGACACAAAAGTTATGGTCACATTAATTATACAATGAGGTCACAGTTGAAGAGAATTCAATGTCACAATTGTACTTGAGTTTCTAGGTCATGATATTATAATATGCACTTTTTCAGAAACGAGCTGACATTCGAGCTGGTATTATGTTGAAATTAATATCAAATACATAATTTTCTGTGTGATGACGGAGTAAGACTACAATTTACTACCCCCCCTGTCTTGCTCGTGAGTGACGTAGAAGATGATTAAATTCAATATGTATATAACATCGATGCAAGAGAAGGAAAATTCGAAATAAAACCCTATACCAACTTGTCTGACTAGCGTGGGGTTAATTTTCCTCATATTGTGGAGGAAGTTCAAGCCTAACAGTGGAACGCACATAAGCTGAAATGATGATGATGAATGCCATTCCTTCGATCTAACCTCAAACGAAGATAACATTTTTTACTTGGTCTAAGGAGCTGTAAGAAAGTTCTTATTCAATCAACGTAGTCAAAAGTTACGGCCGCTTATTTATATTCATATAATTATATTATATAATTTGACACTCCAAAGGATAACCACCTAAATAAAAATTATCACATCGTTTTAACCTAAAATCACTTCTGGCAAGAATCAGTATTAAACGTGACAATTCGAAAGCCGTGTATTTATTTAGCTCCATCCAACTCAGAGTCAGAATTTGCGATCTTCATAATAACTAGGTAGTAGATAAGTATGTAGAAAAGTTATTTGGAATAAGAGCAGAAGAAGGATAATGGTTATAAATCACTATTACAGATCGTGCCATGTGGTGACGGAGTAAGAGAGACAATTCACCACCTCATATCCTATCCGTGAGTATCGTAGAAGACAAAGGGATATGACATGCATATAACATCTATGCAAGAGAAGAAAACCTCGAAATAAAGTCTTATACTAACGCATCTGGCCAGCGTGGTCGATCAATTCCCTCTAACTGTGGAGGATGCTCGAACTAGCAGTAGGACGAGCTGAGATGTTCATGATGACGATGAAAGATCGTTATTGAATTGTAAATTTGTGAAACTATCCAAAGTGCACCAGAATAACAGCGTATTACTTGGACAGTGCATAATGTATTTAAATATTTATTTTTATATATTCAGAGGCATCAATAATTTATTGGCAGGACGTTTTCTGAGGGGTTTCTTAAGGCAATAACCGTTTATTAAATACTAATACTAGTCTTCTTATCCTTTTTTACCTATGCCAAGGATTAATAGTAAGCTGTGTTATGTGCCGTGGTATGTATATAAGGAAGGGAGCTATATAGCAAAGGGTTCAAAATATAACTAAAAGCAAATATCTAAGTTGGTCTCCCAAAGCCTACTTCCTACCCTTTTAGTTGGTGGTGGGATGTCACTCATAACTGTCAGTAAAAAATATGAGAAGTTATGGTTAATAAAGGCTAGAATATTAATTAATTATCTCCGTTCTTTGTTTTCAAATTACAAATTGCGAAAATAATATATTTAAAAATATTTTCAACTTTACAATTTCTTTGCTTAAATATTAAAATTGTGCGTTGATGATATCACAGATAACGTAAAGAAATAAATCACGCGAGATGAAAATTTTAGCAAAGAACAGTTTGAGAACCCTTCGCAGGTTGAATTCAAAATATGTTTTCCTCAATTTCTACAGGAACACACAAGCCAATTGATAATGCAACTGGTACAGGCCGTGTGGTCGTATCATTGGGCTAGAAGGTTTACAAGATATAGGTATTTTACAAATACGATTGTAAAACACTCGCAGCGCAGTTGGCTGGCAGGCTGGCAGTGCGCGATCAGTTTTCGCGTACGGTACATGCGTTCACATCGCTTACCCAATTATTATAATACGTAATCTTAGTAAAATTCTTAATATAAGTTTGGAAAATTATGTTTAAGGCTGTAATAACAGAAAACATCTGTATGCGCCTATTTTATTATTTAACAAAGTGATCTTATTATTTTTTTAATAGAGTTATTTTAACATAAATATTTTTAATTAGTTAATTATGGAGCTGTACGTGTTTATGGTGATATTAGCAGTATTTTGTTTAGGGTAAGTAACTTTTTTTATTACATGCATTGAAACTGAAAATATGTTATTCAAAAAGAGAATAAATGCAAAATTAGTATTGCTACTACCTACCTTAAATTAATATTATCAGCAATAATAACATTCTTATTAAGGTATCTTTATCATTTCGCTTTATATACATTCCTTAGTGCAGGGTGATGTCTTTTAAAAAAATCAGAGGAGAGAAATTGAACTACTAAATTATACAATCAGTAGATAGTATAAAATATTAGTACAGTATTATCCGTGTGGTGACAGAGTAAGAATATAATTCACCAACCCTTTCTTGCCCGTGGGTGTCGTTAACGACGACTATGGGAAATAATGCATATAACATCTATGCAAGAGAAGGGAAGAAAAACCCGAAATAAAACCCTACACCAACACGTCTGACCAGTGTGGTATAGTAGATCAATTTCTCTCCCGTTGTGGAGGATGTTCGAGCCCAACAGTGGAACGTATATGAGCTGTGATGATGATGATATTATACTATACTTACCCTGGTCAGACGATCTTGTATAGGATTTTATTTTGAAATTTCCTTCACTTATATGTGTATATTTAATTTCCTAGTCCTCTTTTACGACACTCACGGGTATGATAGGGGTAGCGAATTAGTAGAAAGCGAATAAGTATACAGAAAGTATGTTAAACTATCAATTTTTGCGATCGGTCACAGATAAAACAAATTTTACCTTTATGTAAATAATATTTACCCGCATAAGACTTCTGAGACGAGTACCACAGGCAATATAACTAAAGTACTATGATAGGTATAATTTATTTTTAAGGTTATGATTATTCCTAAAGAATAACTAAATACTTTCATAATTTAATTTTGTCGTCAAGAAAATATACATAAACATTAAAGTATTTTTTACATTACGTTTACTTATTGTAAATTCATAGACGTCCCTACACTGGACTCGAGGCTCCTCCACGACGCCGGGAAGGAAATTGACATACGGTCGATGGGTTGATGTAGGTTTTATTGCCAGTTTTACATTTCTTGCATAATTGTTATCTGCATTTTATATCCTTTAGTTGTTTTTTACACCCACGGGTAAGGGGATGGTGAATTGTACTCTTACCCCGTCATCACACGAATAAACTATTTACCACTTATTACACAATAAAGATTCATAATATATCAATATTTATTATTATTTAATATTCTCAAAGGCCAAACATAACTTTGATAATGCCATTGAAGGTAAATTATTGTGCTGCGTTTTTATAGTTCCACGGTATGATTAGTTGCAACTAGGGTTGCCACCTTTATGAGTAAATAAAATATATTGGTTAATGCAGGTAAAATAGCACTTATAAACGATAATTTGCTACATTTTGCTTTATATTTTAATTTATTTATCTCTCTAAATACAGATTATACAAGTACAATATGAACAAGATAGCAAACTTTCCTTTGTGAGGTGTCTGTAATAGGGAACCCCGTGTCACAGATCACCAAGTTCACACCTCCAGGATAAGTAGCAAAAATAATAACCGAGCTAAATATTACATATTTCGTGTTATATTTCATTATTTTTAGTAAATATTTTTAATTACTTTTAGCAAATTTTAACTAAGAATTATATCAATGCTCAATAGTATCTATATATTTCATTTAAAGTGAAGAAAGAATTAACTTTTAATCAGATTCAAAGATATTTTGTGTCGCTATTTGTTTTGATCATAGAAAACCTTCCTTTGTAGACGTAGCGTTAATAGAAATTAGTTCATACAAAAAAGTTCATAAAATTTGAAAATTAACACGAATCCTGAAATTAATCTATAATCTATACCAATAAATAAAATTGGAGTGTCTGTTTGTAATGTCAAAATAAAACTTTACTAAACGAAACAGGCAATCAAAAATCAAATACGAACGCGATGAAATCCGTAAAGTAGTTTTATTTATAACTAGCAACCCGCCCTCGCTTCGCTTCGGTTATAGGGTTATAGTCGTTTTACCCGCGTAGTGCCCGTTCCCGTGGGAATACCGGGATAAAATATAGCCTAGTTTATGCCCTGATATTATAGCTTTCCATTGGTGAAAGAATTTTTGAAATCGGTCCAGCCGTTTTGAAGATTACCCGGAACAAACAGACAGACAGACAAAAATTTTTAATTGCTATTTTAGGCATAGGTGTCGTGCAAATAACCGTGTGAGCATGAAAAAAGCCTATTATTTTGACATTACAAACAGACACTCCAATTTTATTTATTGGTATAGATTATAGACAAAGGAGTTAATTTATGCGAAACAGGTATGCGAAATAAATTATTTTTACATAAAGAACAAAATAGAACTATCTGAAACTTACATTATTTATATCAAGGTAGTTAAAAAAAAAAAAATAGTGGCAACCGTAATTACAATAGGTAGATAGGTAGGTACACTACCTGATTCAACGTCTATATGATCAAAGAACCTTGCAGTAACAAAGTACAGAAGATCACTTATTATGATTCTATTGATTTTATTAAACTAGATGTTTATTAAATATGTTGTCACAAATTATTATCTGATATCTTTTTCTCTTACTTATCTAATCGCTTAAATATTTTAAGTAGTTGTTAATAGTATTTGGACACATATTTTTGACAGATATTAGAAAATTATTTAAAATTATTTATTAAAGCGTAATACATAATTTTATAAATACTTTTTGCTATTCTCTATTATCTTTAAACGTTGCTACAAAAAGTTATACGACGTCACGTGCTTGTACTTTCGAAAAGGTTATAGTACCATAGACCACATCCACACACTAGGTCAAATTATACAGACGACTGAGAAGTATAATCGGCCTTTGTGTCTAGCGTTTGTGAACTATGAGAAAGCCTTTGGTTCTATCCAAACTTGGGCAGTGCTGCAGTCCTTTCGGCGTTGCAATATTGACTATCGATACATCGAAGTGCTGCAGTCTTTCTGTAGAAACGCTACTGGAGCCTTGTAAATAAAACTACTTTTACGGATTATATCGCGTTTGTATTTGTTTTATGATTGCCCGACGTTTCGAACACTTTGCAGCATTCATGGTCACGGGTGGACTAAGATGTCTCACGTCCAACAAGTCATCGCTACTACAGACATTTAAAAAAAAACAAATCAAAAATCAAATACAAACGCGATATAATCCGTAAAAGTAATTTTATTTACAACTAGCAACCCGCCCTCGCTTCGCTTCGGTTTCAGTCGCTTTACCCGCGGCGTAGTTCCCGTTCCTGTGGGAATACCGGGATAAAATATAGCCTATGTTACTCCCTGATATTATAGCTTTCCATTGGTGAAAGAATTTTTGAAATCGGTTCGGTGGTTTAAGCGTGAAAGCGTTACAAACAAACAAACAAACATCCTTACTTTCGCATTTATAATATTAGTATGGATGTGTAGTGCTTGCGTAACAGATATCGCTACTGGAACCTATTTTATTTTAAAGACAAAGTCGTGCACTAAGTAATAAATCCTTTTGTTGTGTAAACATATAATTAACGGACACCAATTAAATCCAGACTTAGAACAACAATTTACGGATCGCACAAAGTGTTGTACCGCGTAGGATTCAAACCCATGACATTACAGAGATGATGTAGTGGTTAAGATACCGACCTTATGTTAACCACTACATCATCTTTGCATTCCATCATGCTACCGGGGCCTATGTCCAACAGTGGACGTCTATAGGCTGATGGACGCTAAGACTAGCTGATAACACTGTAAATAGGACTGGCATCTACACTGCTGCCTTAGAATAATAACATATAGAAGGTAAGTCCACGCACAAAAAGTGAGGCATTTCAATTGGAGCCTAATGGAGCCTACGCCGGAACAGTCCCGTAATGTACAAGTCATTGCACTGCACGAACGTACGCAACTCTTAAAAAATAAATAGGTAATTATCACGGCTTGTGCATTCAAATGGTGCCACAACACATTTGCAAAACATAAAAAGGTTTTTAACATTACTTTTAAAAGTATTTCGACGATTTATGTTAATAAAAACAAAATTTGATTTCATAATTTGTATAGTGGTTTCCGTGTGTACGTGTGTAATTGTCTGCCCGCCATTAGTATTTTTAGATTCAAATTTTTAAAGTTCGAAGTACTGACACTATCCTTCTATACGTTATTATTCTAAGACTGCTGCATTATAAAGTACTAGCAACCCGTCTTCGCTTCGCTTCGGTATCAGTCACCTTACGTATTAGCATGAAAAAAGCGCATTATTTTGACATTACAAACAGTCACTTCAATTTTATTTATTTGTATAGATTATATATATTGTATGTATGCTGCCATAGTAAACAATTTGGGTATTTTTGTAAATTCAAGGTGAAATATACAATTACAGTGTGTAATTTATATGAACAATGAATTACGCCAAACATTTTATTTTAGACTAGCAACCCGCCCTCGCTTCGCTTCGGTTATAGGTTATAGTCGTTTTACCCGCGTAGTTCCCGTTCCCGTGGGAATACCGGGATAAAATATAGCCTAGTTTACGCCCTGATATTATAGCTTTCCATTGGTGAAAGAATTTTTGAAATCGGTCCAGCCGTTTTGAAGATTACCCGGAACAAACAGACAGACAGACAGACAAAAATTTTTTAATTGCTATTTTAGGCATAGGTGTCATGCAAATAACCGTGTGAGCATGAAAAAAGCCTACTATTTTGACATTACAAACAGACACTCCAATTTTATTTATTGGTATAGATGAGTTGATTTCTATGAGATATTTAAACCTGTTGATTATACACATATAATATTTTTTGATGGATAAGTTAAATTTTTTAATAAATTAATTTAATATTTACCTATTGGCATTCACAGAGCTTCCCTGATGTAAATAGTGAAAATTTTCCGTGTGGTGACGGAGTAAGCATACAATTCGCCACCCCCCTCTCTTGCCTGTGGGTGTCGTAAAAGACGACTAAGGGATTGTAAATAACGGGTGGCCGCCCATGAATATGAACGGTGTAAAGTATTTGAAACGTCGGGCAATCAAAAATCAAACACAAATGCGATAAAACCGTAAAGTAGTTTTATTTACAGTGTGTAATTCTCGTCTAAACATCAGAAATCATTACGACTAAGGGATATAATATGCAAAAGAAGGAGAACTCGATATAAAACCTTATGCCAATACGTCAGATTAGTGCGGTATATTAGGTCAATTTCCCTCCCGCAGTAGAGGCGGCCGGAGCCCAACAGAGTGGCGTAAATGAGCTAAGATGATGATAATGACGAAATAGTGAAGTGAAAGAAACAATGCGTGTTTGCATTTGATAAAAATAGATTATGTAGGTATCTACTTTAAGTCTGCAAAGATAATGTGTAACTATTTTTCATAATTTACTAGCAACCCGCCCTCGCTTCGCTTCGGTTTCAGTCGCTTTACCCGCGGCGTAGTTCCCGTTCCTGTAGGAATAACGGGATAAAATATAGCCTATGTTACTCCCTGATATTATAGCTTTCCATGGTGAAAGAATTTTTTAAATCGGTTCGGTGGTTTAAGCGTGAAAGCGTTACAAACAAACAAACAAACAAACATCCTTAATTTCGCATTTATAATATTAGTATGGATTCTTAATAGTTGCTAAAAGTAATTAGGGAACATACTAAAGTGAAAACTATCTATTTGGTAGTACATACTTTATTTTGACACAACGTACCTATTTGTTTTTCCACCTTCACTAAGCGGCGAACGTTCTTTCCAGAAAAAAAAAACACAGCATCAGGACTGCCTACAGAAGTGAAAACTTAAAACTATGAACGAACGGTTGTTATTTTTGGATATTTATCTTGGTACACCTAGTAATTCTTATGACTACTTTCCGTCATCATCATCATCATCATTTCAGCTTATTTACGTGCCACAGCTGGGCTCGAGCCACCTCCACGATAGGAAGAAAATTGACCTTATTATACCATGCTGGTCAGACAGGTTGGTATAGAGTTTTATTTCGAATTTTCCTTCTCTTGCATAGATGTTACATGCGTATTATATCCCTTAGTCGTCTTATATGACATCCACGGGCAAGATAGGAAGTGGTGAATTGTATTCTAACTCCGTCACCGCATGGACTTCGTCATCATCATCATCAGAGATTAAATATCACGATAAGTACTCATCAAGTCCATAGGCACGAACACGATATCTTGTTGCATTAATTCAAAAACTTGGCTTTTGGCTACATACAAAGTCGCTTTTAAAGTTCTTAGTCTTCTTTTAGGATACTCATGACCATGGAATTATTCATAAAAGTCACTACATAACAATCAAATATGTCTCCTAATAAGTTTATAAACTAAGTGTAATATCTGCGCTAGAGATTGCAACCCGGTATGTTTCTCAACCCGGCCGGGCCCGGTTGCATTCGTTACCAACCCGGCCGGGTTGTGTTAGCGATGAAACCTTTAAAGTATTTTATGAAAATTTTCTATATATGAATGGAAAAAGACAATGATTCAAGGTTAATATTTATTTCAAATTGACTTATGAACAATTATCACAATAATCAGTCTCACTCAAGTCTCAAAATCACACTTAATACTTACCTAATTGATTACTTTTTCCTATGGACGGAAAAGTTACATTAGCATTAGTAAATATTCATTTTTATAAAATTAAACAAGCAGGTCTTTCTCTTTACCCCTTATAGTGTCTATTTGAAAACATTAGTGTTGCCCAAAAAAGTCTTGGTCTTGCGGTCTTGGTCTTGCGAGAAATGCGAGACCGAGACCAAGACCAAGACCGCTTAATTTTTGCAAGACCAAGACCAAGACTGGCCCTGCAAGACTTGAGCAAGACCAAGACTGGGCCTGCAAGAGTCTCGCGGTCTTGCATTTAATTCAAATCACCATTTCAGCTTATATACGGTTGAGCTCGTGTCTTCTACATAACAGGAGGAGAATCGGCCGTGGCCGGAGGGGGATCGCCACGATGATCGGCCGTGTTGTTACAGGTCATACATGTCAAGTTTACCTTCTCTTGCACCGATGTTATATATTATAGCCCTTAGTCGTGGGTTCGCAGTCACGGGTAAAATAGGAGGTGATGAATTATATTCTTACTCCGTCACTACACGGCAAGTCAAATCAGTCTTGAGATATCCATCTATTGGCCAATCGATTCCCAATGTTGGTGTTGGCTTTTCAGAATTACTCTTCGGAAAGGCTTAAGGACAAAAATACCGTAATCACGAGAGTGCTCTTGCCCATTATACATATTTATATATCCGTTTATTCATTAGTCCAACGACGTTCACTGTTGGACATAGAAATATGCCTACAATTAATCTATATAAATGTCCATGTAGGGACAGAGTACGATCACCATCAGGCAGTACATGAAGCGTTGCTCCCAGCGCTATTTTGCCTCTGCCACGACTCACCCCAATCCACTAGTGGTTGGGGCGGTAAACTACGTCCCCTCAAAAATATCCGCGGTCCGACGTCCTCGTCATCTTCTTGAAGAAGAAGATGACGCTATTCTGATCGCCCAAGAAAGGACCTACACAGCTCGCGCAGCGATAACAGATAAAACTCCGCGGTGTCGGCCTTGCCGTCGAGGTCGTAAACCGCGCCGCGTAAAAGCCATTATCCTAAACTTGGCCACGCCCACTTTGCTCTCAGCGACGCCCCGAGCCGAGTTCCGTTCCCCACAGGGGGGAGCCCTCGGGCGATGTTCGCTTACTTACCGGGTTGAGAGCCATCAGCGCTCACCCATTGATCGCGTTAAGCTGTCAAGGTCATCTGCGACCAACAGCTACACACACACAAAAAAAAAGACAGAGTACGAATATAATTCACCACTCTCTTACCTGTGGATGTCGTATCAAATCGGATCGGGCAATGGTGTTAGGAACCCATGAAAAAAAAATTGAAATAAAATTATCGATTCGTTAATGAATTGAGAGACATGTAAGTTCTCAATTTTGTCATCGTTTTTTCGTGTAAATTGATTAAAATTTATTAAGGAATGATACTTAATCTACAACATATTCGTATTTTGTTAAATGTTCATTAGAATTTGAATAAATCAATGATTACGTTTGCATAAGCAAGACAAACTTCGCTTTAACATAAATCAGCTGATCGGCCGATGACCGTTGATGAGTCGCCTTTGTACCTACGTAAGCATTGAAAGGTTCGCGCAAATCTAATACCTATTTATACTGTCGAAATTTTACATGCTTACATATATCCTGTCTGTACATACCTACATAATGCATAAAATTTAAGGCATAAACTCTTGGACACACATTTTTGTAATCACTATAACTTTTACGTTATATTGTTTTTGTGTAATATACATTCTAATTATGATCTATGACTGTTGAACTACAACATACATGAACAGTTGTCCCATAACCTGATACACCCTGTGTATATAACATATGTGCAAGAGAAGTGAAACCTGAAAGAAAACTCTGTACCAACATGTCTGACCAGCGTGGTATAGTGATCAATTTTCCTCTTACTGGAAGGAAGCTTAAGCCCAGCAGTGGCACTTTTATGAGCTGTGACGATGACGACGAATATCATACATTTTACAAGTATTAAAACCATAAAATTTTAAATCAGTTTTATATGTTCTTGAATAAATAGTATATTAAGAGCTACATGGATCCAGCGGCCAAAGTATTTATATAGGCAATAGAGCAACAGGTTTTTTCAAGTATCCAGAGTATCAGTAACTAAACTGGAAATACAATAGATACATACCACTTAACTTGAAGGGGAATATAAACAATCGCATTAATTGTAAAATATCGCATTGATTATAAAATGACATAAAATTTATTGTATCAACTGCCTCGTGTGGTGACGTCTTAAGAAAATAGGGTCGAAAGTCCTGTCATAAGAGTAGTAACACTGTCTAATGGAACACCAGGGGAATAGAAGAGTAATTTTCTCCAGTGGTAAGTATTGTATTCAATAGTGAACTATAGGCTAGCAGATGGATAGATAGGATAGGATATTTGATTAATTTAGTTGGATTTTTCATTGCCATGATAAATTACTGTTACGTTATTCTAACTGCAAAACTTTGCGAGACTCTTGCTGCAATACCAAGACTCGGGTGCGCAAGACCAAGACCAAGACCAAGACCAAGACTCGGGTGCGCAAGACCAAGACCAAGACCAGACCAGGTTTGATGTTGCAAGACCAAGACCAAGACCGGTCCAAGTCTCGTCTTGGTCTTGCATTTGGGCAACACTAGAAAACATAGTATTAAAATAAGAAATTAATAACGCAGCTTAAAGTACTAAACGTATCATAACAACTTAGATAGATAGATAAACTATGGTAGCTTTGGTATAAACAAAACAAATTCTTATCTGCTAAAAGTAAAGTATTATGTTTTCCTTAAACTTTCGTTAATAAGAATAGTGAGTGTTACTATTACTAATTGAGCAAATAGCGAAATCTTATAGGCTAGGCTGTATTGTAACTTGTATAGACCAAAACAACCAAAAACAACCAGACAACAAACAAAAACAACCAAACTTGTATAGACTTAACTAACAAAAGGTAACGTAAAATTGGTTACGTTACGTAGGCTTTATAAGTTTATTATAACAAAACAAAAAGTATATTCTAACCTGCATAAGGCAATTAACAATTATTTTTCAGTCTCAAAGAATGATCTTAAAGCTGGCCATTCTTACTGGGTTCGGTGAACGGGTCCGGGCGAGCCCGGCCCGGCCGGGCCCGGTTTGCAATCTCTAATCTGCGCCATACAAAATGAATTACTTATTATTATCTTATACAGTAGAAACATAATTAATTGGAGATCTGTTATACGATCAATCGATTATGCAAATTTATATGTTTAATTTCGAATTGCTGATTTTCGATTTAGTTGCTGATCTTAGATCCAAACAAAGATATTGCTAAAAAAATATTTTTAATGTATTTACACATATTTTTTTAATTCATAAATGAAACTCAGTTATTTGAAACTAAACTATTAAACTAATTTTTAACGTTTTTGTACCTACTGCCTGAAATAAAATTTCCATTAAGTGCAAAATTTGATTCTAATATTAATGAATAAAAGCAGCACCGCGCACTAAGGAAATAAACTTTATATTACAAGGGATTTTAAAAACATATAATTAACGGACTCTAATTATACTCTAACTCAGAATAACAATTTCTGGATCACACAGAGTATTGTCCTGCATGTGTATCGAACCAACGCTGCCATGATAAGTCAATCTCTTAACCGCTACGCCATCTGTGCAGTCAAATTCCATATACCCATTGCATAATTTGTCATTACAGTAAAAACCCCCGAGCAACAACGAGATATTGGTATTGATGCGAGTAAAACGTTCCTAGAATCAATAAGTCCCTGTAAAGATTCTATAAGGCAATAGAAATGAATTTATCATGCTTATTATGGGAATCTCCATAATAAGCTTTCGGTACATAACAAGAAATTCATAGTTACTCGGTACATTTTTAAATAAAGAATGGCATGAACTTTGCAAGTTATCGAATCAACTTCGTATTAGATATTGAAATCCTAAATATTGCAAAAACAAAACAATCAGGTTTGCCCCACTGAACTTGCTCCAATCACTTACCATTTCTAACAGTTAATAGCATAAATAGGTGCCTAGATATAAAGCAGTATGTCCTTGTACGATATCTTATAGTTCCGGGATCATGAAATATTTCGATTTGGAGACTGCATTTTTTAGACCATACACAACGCTCATCGACAGTTCCCTTTGGAATTCATATCTAACAATAAGTAAATAAAAAGTTATGATTTGCTGCCGGTAGCTAACTTATCTGGTCATACGGACGTTATTTGTACGAATTGATTAAAACTACATTTACACTCACAATTTTTGAAATTGGAATAAACTCGTGCTTATCTGTGTTTGAGAGAAAAAGGTTATTTATTATCCAGACCCACTGATATGAATATCTACCTCCCGCTTTAGACGGGACTGTTTCGTTTTCTCGCTGTCTCTTTAGTAGTCTCCAGACCCTTTGATACCGTGACCGAAATCAATGAATTTTGTGATATTTCCTATTTGTACTTAAAAATTTTAAAACAGACATGCGCCGACAACAAAAACAAATGCGTCCCAGATTGTTCAGATCTAATGTTGATTAATTCAAATTATGTCCAAGTTATATCATTATTAATATTTATATATTTTTTATATGTCCTTGTTTTTGTAGTTATACTATTGTTATTCTATTGACGCGTTAGGCAAAAATGATGAGAGTAAATTTTTACGATGGCGCGCGCACTGTTACAAATGTCAACTAGATAATACGTTATAATAAAAACTTTCAATTTGTTAAACGCCTTTTTTCTATTATTAGTTTCTTCTGCAAATGTAGAATAACGTGAAGCATAAAATTGTGGACAAATTTTAGAATGATTTATATCTTGTTACGCCAAAATAGTATAACTTCTGACGTAAAATATTAATACAAGTTCTAACAATAAGTATTTTACATATTTCTGGAAGCGTCACGTTCTGACGTAAAAATTAATGGTCAAGTTATACATGTCATTTAGATATTATCACGACTTTTGACGCGAATGTCAAAATGTCATGTAGCGCTTTTATATTCTTTTCATTATTTTAGTGTTTTAAAATGTTATATTGAATAATTTTGCTGATATTTTATGTAATATAATGCAGATAAAATTCTACAATGTAGTGAAAATGATATAATAGTGAATTGCGTGCATTTTGACATTCTGCCCAAATTTCCAGAGACGCATGACTTGGATATCAGCACCAAGTCATGCTAACGACTGACTGAAAGACTAAGACTAAAGACGTGAATACTAATCAATATACTCGACACTGGCACCAATAGCTCATATTATTGTAGCTCATTGCCATTAAATAAGAAAAAGAAGAATAAGAAAGAAAGACTTTTGACGCGAATGTCAAAATGTCATGTAGTGCTTTTATATTCTTTTCATTATTTTAGTGTTTTAAAGTGTTATATTGAATAATTTTGCTGATATTTTATGTAATATAATGCAGATAAAATTCTGAAAAATGATATAATAGTGAATTACGTGCATTTTGACATTCTGCCCAAATTTCCAGAGACGCATGACTTGGATCAGCACCAAGTCATGCTAAAGACTGACTGAAAGACTAAGACTAAAAACGTGAATAATAATCAATATACTCGACATTGGCACCAATAGCTCATATTATTGTAGCTCATTGCCATTAAATAAGAAGAAGAAGAAGATATTATCACAGACTAATATATGCGTATCATACGCGTGGATATTATTAATTGCAAGACTTTTGACGCGAATGTCAAAATATTTTTTCATTATTTTAGTGTTTTGCTGTGTTACATCAAATAATTTTGCTGATATTCTATGTAATATAATGCGGGCAAAATGTTCAAATCTAGTGAATAGGATAATAGTGAATTGCGTACATTTTTATATTCTGCCCAAATTCCCAGAGGATCCTGACAACCAATCCATGGTGGATTGGTTGTCAGCACCTAATCAATGGTAACGATTAAGCCTAAAATACGAAAACTGAAGACGTAAAGAGTATATATTTTAACTCGACACTGGCACCAATAGCTCATGATTGTAGCTTATTGCCATTACTCAAGAAGACGGAAGAAGTAGTTATTTTTAATACAGTGACACGTAACTGCTACTGGAAGTATTTAAGGTAGTAGTCCGGTGTGATGGGTCAAAAATATCGATTTTTTTTTAACGTTTTTCGGAAGAACCCCATTTTAAAAATATGCTCATAAATTTTCAGACCGAATTTAGAATATTTCCTAAGTTATAGGCAAAACAAGAGAGCGCGCCGTAGAGTGTATGAAAGTGTGTTGACACGCCAGCGGCAGCTGCTCTGACCGTTCCCTCTTTTATTGTCCTTCCAACCTTTATTATTTAAAGATACCCAGGTATACATATTTAAGCTAACCTTTTCAACTGACAAACACGAAATATAAGAATTTCGTACCGTATACAAGAAATATTTTGAGGAAACAGAAGGATTGCTGTATGCACCGGGCATAGCTGATTAAATAATGTAAGTATTATTTGTTGCCAAAACTTTGAACGCGTTTTTCTCGAAACCATGTTTTTGAAATTTTGGGGAAGCACTGACTCAAAACTATTCAACCGATTTGGCTCAAAATTTAACCAGTTATTCTACATGCACATATCTACTTGTTAAAAAAAGGTCACGAAAGAAAGTCGAAATTTTGGCCGTCACACCGGACTACTACCTTAACGACAATTTAATTAGGTAAATAAACAATGTACTGTCATCGTCATAATACAATAGTGAGATATTATATAAATATTTTTGGCACATCTTATTCGTAAGACTAATTTATACGTTATATTCACCTGCATCCTAAGTATCTGGATAAATAATTCATTTTCGTCATGCTTTTATTTTATAATATCCGGTCGCCGTGTTTTTCGGTTGCTTTTTCGAGCTGTTTTAGTTTTTTATTGTTATTTTTTATTATAATATCTATACAGGTGGCCAAGTCACATGTAAGAATGCAAGGTCAACTAGAACAATATGTAGTTCGGTGCCCTGATATGACGCTTGCATGAACAAATTAATAGCCATCCTCATTGCATTTGGCCTTTTTATCTTGCCTTGGAAAAATTCCCACATATTTTAAGCTTAAATATTCGACTGATCTGGGAGATCAAGAGTGATAATTATTCAGATACAATATTTCGGGTATAATATTTCGATAGGTATGTAGGTAGTATGTTGTAGTGCCGGTCACATTCCTAGCCGAGGCTGCGAGTGGTCAGACCGAGGATTAAGCCATCTTCCTGTTTAGTGGGAGATCAACCGCGCGAGGGCAACGTCGTGGTTTGTTCAATTGATAGAAAGGGATAATACGGTAGGTTAGGAACTCCGTATCGCCTTTTGGCCATCCCATACGGCTTGGGGTGGTTGTGGTCACACCATATAGTGATCAAAGATTCTCAAGTGGCAACCACATATCGGACAGGGCAGTGAAGCCCTCCACGATGCGAACTGACAATATTTTGAAATTCATAGGAAACAGTTGGATGCAGGTGGCATCCGTGGAGATTCCTATGCGCAATAGTGGACGTAGTTTCAATTTATTTTTTTCATGCTATGCTAGATTCCTTCCTATTTTCTGTTCTAAGTTGTACGAGATTTTCAAAAAGTGCTGAGCTAACTAATGCTAGACTTACGACCCGACGAGGTATTATATTCTTACCTAAGTTTTATCGTATTAAAGCTCCAGTGTCTGTCAATCCCAATACTAAATTTGACAACGACTCGCTCTGTCACGTTCATTTAAGATTCCACTCACGCGTTACGCATTAGTTTCACATATTTTACTCTTAGTGTTACCCTTGATGAAAATTTTACGTATTAAAGCAAAAATTCACTCAATCGGTCTCACTGAAGTAAGCTTGTTGTTGTTGTTAATATGTATGGCATACATGGCCATTGCTACAAGGTCCTTCAGCTGAATATTTTGTTAGTTGAAGTTTGCTTACTAAAGTATAGTTGTCATGAGTGAAAATTTACTTTTTGTGGAAGAGCATTCTTTCTCTATCTACGTAAAATTTTACTACCTATACATGCACGTTATTTATTATTATGACATATAAAATTGCTGAATACATATTAGAAATATATAAACTTTAATAAAAAAGTCCCCGAACTGATTAAGAACGTACTGGAGTGTCAAGTCTGATATATCTAAAGCTGTTTTAATCAAATTTAAACCATGAACACATTATAATACGTAATTTAACTAATTTATTTTCAACTATTCCAAAAACTATTCTTAATAGTAAGCAATTTATTTTATTATTAGGTATACAGAAAATTTATAAGTTAGCTACTAACTGCAGAATTAATACCAAAATTCATACTTTTGATAAATAAGTGTCTGAAGTGACTTAATATGACGAAGTCATGCGTAAACATACTTGATTATCTAGCCTGTTTTTCTTACTCTGTTTTAATAAAATTAAAATAATGAATACAGTCATAATAAATTTATAAGCAAATTAATTTTACCTATGCCCGTAACGATGATTATAATTGATAATGTTGCATACTGAGATATAAATGTTAAATAAAGATAAAGGAGAATAGTTAACAATGAATGAATTTTGTATAAAATCATGTGAAAAATTATTGCAATTATATTTACTAAGATATTAAACAGAATTTAAAATATTTTTTGTAGTAATTTGTAGCTTTATCTCATAATGAGTTATGTTTCTAGTTGATAGAAATCTAGTTTTTATAAACTCATTTGCAAAAAAAACGGGCGGTTTTAATTTTCATTCATATTTAAAAAGATACAATACCAAAAAGGTTTCAATCGTTTGTACACGTTACTGGCCGGTTTTAAAAATGCTGTGGTATTTAAAAAAGTACGTTCTAAATTCAATTTTTCATTTGATGTTCATTTTTACAGAAAACCCCTTTTTATCCTACATTTTTGGCGCGAAGTTCCAGAAGTTAACATCGACTTTCATAACTTTTATTCAATTTTTATCGATTAATTTCATATCCTTGACTGTCAAAGCTTTATTTAATGCTGTTTGGCTGTATCAAAAATGGTAGATAAAGTGGTAAAAGCTACCAAAATTATCGCGCTGCTTGAAGAGGGTTGCAGCCAATGTTTCGTGGCTAGGAGGCTAAATGTTAGTCGCTCGACAGTCCAAAGGACCTGGCAGCGATATCAGGAGACTGGTTCCGTCGAGAGAAGGCCTGGTTCTGGAAGAAAACCATGTACCCAACCACGGGATGATCGTTTTCTTGTGAGTCGCGCATTGAGAAATCGCAAATCTTCGTATGTGGATCTTAAGAACAACCTCCAAGAAGTAAGAAATGTGCATATTAGTCTATGGACGGTCAGGAGGAGGCTTCTCCCTGCCAATATACGCAGTCACCGCCCGGCCCGCGGCCCCAAATTACTCCGTGAGCACAGAGTTCACAGGCTTAGGTTCGCTAGAAATTGTGAATCATGGACTCAAGACGATTGGAATAGGGTTTTGTTCTCTGATGAAGCCAGGATATCTCTGTTCGGTGAAGATCGACGTCGGCAAGTGCTAAGAAGACAAGGAGAACGCTTTGCAGAGGCATGTTTCGAAGAAATCACACCTTATGGTGGGGGCTCTGTTATGTTTTGGGCAGGAATAAATTCAATGGATCGTACAGAGTTAGTCTTCATTGAAAACGGCTCACTGACTGGGCATCGATACATAACGGAAGTTCTAATTTCTCATGCACAACCCGCATTGGCCGCTCTAGGTGAAGACTCGATTTTTATGGACGACAATGCTCGCGCCCACCGATCCCGCGATGTTAATGCGTATGTGCAAGAGGTAGGCATTCGTCGTTTGGATTGGCCAGCTCGAAGTCCCGACCTCAATCCCATAGAGCATGTCTGGGACGTTCTGAAACGGCGTGTGAGATCAGTACACCCGGCTCCGCAGACCATCAGAGAGCTGAAGAATGTGATTACTGCGGAGTGGGAACGTATTCCGCAAGCAAGTATCCGGGATATACTCGCTAGCATGCCCAGACGAATTCAAGCTGTGATTTTAGCTAGAGGGGGTCACACTCGATACTAAACATTTATCTGCTTTTACTTTATTAAAGAAAAACAAACAAAAAAACTTTTTTATTTTTACTTCATGAGCATATGCACTACTAGCGAATATACACTACTAGCGAGGTTTAGCATTATTTCCCATAAATTGTATCTAAATTTTATGAAATACTGCTGAAAACGATTATTTTCTTATTAATTTAGCAAATTGTGTGGATAAAACTACCTATAATTATCAAACAAAGAAATATTAACATTTGAAATGGTTCATTGCTTAGGTGCCCGTTTTTTTTGCAAATGAGTGTATTTATAACACACGAATTATTGAATTACTAATTATGCCTTTATTCGACTTATTGTAACACTGCACAGATGGCGTAGTGGTTAAGATAACGACTTGCAGCGCCAGTGTCGGGGGTTCGAATCCCACGCGGGACAACACTTTGTGCGATCCACAAATTGTTGTTCTGAGTCTGGATGTAATTTGTGTCCGTTAATATGTTTGTAAAGGATTATTTCCTTAGGGCAGGGTGTTATCTTAAATAAATTAAAAAAATGTAATTGAATAATTAAGATTTGGTATTTCGTATAAAAACGTTTTTATCTGACCAAAATGTTTTATTAATTCTATACTATAACATATGTATATAACAATAAGTTCTATGTTAAAACGTATATAACAATAAATATCCGCAAAATACCTGAATTATGTTAATTTCATAATATAGTCCATCGAATAGTTATATTTGGGGTTCTGTTTCGCAGAGGACGCAATTTAATTTTTTAGGTACATGGGGAGGTCAAAGCTACACGTGGCGTGAAACTACGCGTTGCGTAAAGTTACGCGTGGCGTAAAGCTACGCGTGGCTGTCATCATTTGAAATATATTTGAATTTTTAATTCCTGTATTTAATGAATATATCTATGATTATAATGTCTATTGATTAAAAATTATCATTTTCTGGAAAAAAATCGTAATATTTTTATTTATACATTAATATGACATATTAGTTCCTGTCGTAATCTGTTCTTTTATGCATATATATTGGTACAAAATTATTTCGATGTTTCACATCTGCCAGGCGTACTGAGCGACCCTCCCTTTTTTATTTATGTTTCTACGACTAAAAGTTCGTGAACAGAAGTTGTAGATAATTTTATTTGTAACAAAAAATTTTAAGTATTTTTTTGTGAGACCTAAGTTTGGCAGATAAACCGTAAAAACCCTTTGAACCTCTTTTTTGAAGATGGCGGCCGTGGGATAAGGGTTGCAAGTTGCAACCCGACAAACTTGAATTTAACATTACACTAACCCTCCCTTCATATCTAAAATGTAAAATTGCATCCTCTGACAAAGGCGCGCTAAGCCCCAAACAAATGTAACATTTCAATGGACTAATATTACAAAAGCCATTTATCATGCTTCTCTTGAATGAAACGAATAGTCGTGAGTCCAACAAGGCAATACACTAAAAAGAGCACTACAGAATCTGCAAAAAATTATTATATATGTATGTGGTTTTTTTTTTGGGTTTGGGGAGCGGTCGGTGCTCTCCTCGCACCACTCTGTCCGAGGCGACAGAGGGGCGTAAGCACGCACACCCGCAACCCATCCGCGATGCAGGTCGCCTTCGTCGTTGGGCCGACCACCGGAGCAGGGTGACTTGACGTCAGTGGTCGGCCCGACGGAATACCCCCCTATTTGGGGTACCCTCCCATCGACCGACGTCCCCTCCTCGGGGAGGACGTCGGTCTTTCCTCACGCGGTCGGTCTCTTAGCGGGTGACGGACTAATTCCCCAGTCACGTCACCCGAAATATGTATGCGGTAGGAGCACATTGTCGACAGTCTACAGCCGTGGGCCGGTCCATCCGGGGCAGTACTACACTGTCGCATAGAAATCGAAGTCTGAGCAGTAGCAATTTGTTACTGCGCTTCGTTTGGTGAGCTAGCCGGAGGGAGCGGGAAGCCTAAATATTTGAGGGTGTTTGCGTGTGGTGGGTTTTGATGATATCTGTAGTAGCAAGTCATCGTTAGTACAGATATTTATATCTACTCGCTACAGGACAAATTTATTTATTGCCAGTTCAAAAAAGATGATTATATTTAAAAATTATATAGTTTTTGGTCAGTTCATTCATTCATTCATTCATTTGAGTTCATTGTATATAGGCGCCCATTTTTGGGCGAGGGAAACTGACCTACTATAACCACGCTGGTCAGGCGTGTTGGTATAGGGTTTTATTTCAAGTTTTCCTTCTCTGGCACAGATGTCATATGCATAATTCCTTATTCGTCTTTTACGTACGACACCTACGTGCAAGATAGGTGGTGAACTGTCACCACACGGAAAGCTCAGTTGTTATTTAGTCAGTTATCATTAAATATTCAATTTATGGTAATTATTATATTATTATACATTATTAATTAAAACCTAACAAATTCAATAAGCGACCACCGGATCACAACTTAATTCAGACTTACTTATCGGCATTTATTTTATATGTGTAATACTGGTGTAAACATCAAAATCAATATATTAGAAATAATTATGTAATACAAAAATTTAACTTATTCGTTTTTCTTATTCTATCCATATCATCACCCCTCAGCCCACATAAATCCCTTTATTGGCTTCCTTCACAAAGGGAAATTTGCCTATTATACGTAGGTGAATTTCCCTTCTATGCTGGCCAAACGTGTCGGCATAGGATTTTATGTTGAGTTTTCCTTCTCTTGCATAGATGGTGTTTGCATATTATATCCATTAGTCGTTTTTTACGACACCCACGGGCAAGAAAGAGGGTTGATAAATTATATTTTTACTTTGTCATCAAAAGAGGAAAGTATCCTTTAGCCGTCTCTCATATGTCTCATTAATGGTCACCTGTTTCTGTTATAATAGGATAGATGATGTATTATATCATCCCGTTCAGACGCCTTGATATAACGTTTTTAAAAGCTTTTATTTAACTTGCCCTGTTAGTATGGGACAAATCTTGCGAGTTAAATTAGAACCATTGCCTGTCGTTAGACTAGATTAAAATTTGTCCGTACCTGTTATTTTTGTATATTTAACCCTGTAAAACAAAAAAAAAAACTTCATGAGTAATAGATATTATAATAAGCAATATAATGAATACTGAAATTGTAGAGTTAGCTGTTTGCTGTTAATTGTAGAATTTTAATAGACATGTTAATTATAAGATTGTAGCGCAAAATGTTCTCCATAAAAATATAATAAATTATTTCTTCCGGTTGATCGTAAGTCAACCGGAAGAAATAATGTGGGTCACAATTTTGGAGGGGTTCCTATGTGCTCTTAATACTGCTTATGCAAGTAATGCAGAAGTGTGGAAGGCTACAGCAACTGTAGGCCGTTCTCCGAACCAATATTTTCATTTAATCAGCGACAGAGAATAATAATTATTTTCCTTATCATTGATCAAGTTTCTTATACTTTACAAGCTGACTTAACAGACAATGTTCAATTCAAATCTAAAAAAGTAATAAAAGGAATTCTCCTTGAAATAGATCGCAGCGCCACCTATCGGTGCCAATTATTAATCCAAACCATTCTCATATCCATCGGAACAGCTACAAAAAAATTATCAAATGCGTCCAGTCGCTCAAGGAGTTCAATTGAGTTCAATTACAAACACGAACAGAAGATTTGTATATATAATTTTGCTACAGATAATTATTTTGAACTCATCTTTATATTTATAACTAGCAATCCGCCCTCGCTTCGCTTCGGTTATAGTCGTTTTACCCGCGTAGTTCCCGTTCCCGTGGGAATACCGGGATAAAATATGGCCTAGTTTACGCCCTGATATTATAGCTTTCCATTGGTGAAAGAATTTTTGAAATCGGTCCAGCCGTTTTGAAGATTACCCGGCACAAACAGACAGACAGACAGACAGACAGACACAAAAATTTTTTAATTGCTATTTTAGGCATAGGTGTCGTGCAAATAACCGTGTGAGCATGAAAAAAGCCTATTATTTTGACATTACAAACAGACACTCCAATTTTATTTATTGGTATAGATTTGTTTTTCATAAAAAGTGATGTGGGTTGTTCGACGGTATAAATACTTATTATTTTATTTATTGAATTAGAGGTCAATAAGCTATTAACCTTTAGCTACATTTAAATCCAGTCTCCTAAATTCAATATCAGTTACCAATGGCTCTAAAACCTTCTCAATGTCATTGAGAGAAACATCCTGTGCGTTACAGAGCCCTCTAGGCTACCCTTTAGGGCTATACTATGACAAAAAAAGCTTTTGGGTAGTCTAGACCTTTTCAATTTTCAACTTCCTCCCTTCACCCCCACCTTCGTTAGCCCTGCATAATACAAATTAGTTGATCAAGGGTAGTATTTTTGAAGTCCGACCACTCCCTACACAGGTCACGTAGTATAGGTCGGTTCCCTTATAGTTCAGAAAGAATACTGTATCAATAATCCTTTTCATTTATATTCTGTTATAAGTTGTAGGTATCATCATTTCAATTCATAATTCAAATTCAAATTCAAATTCAAATTATTTTATTATGCATAAACCCTGAGAGGGCACTTACATATTGTCAGGTTTACAATTTCCAAAAAAAATATACTACCACCGGATCGGAACGCGACCGCTACTGAGAAGATCCGGCAAGAAACTCAGCGGGCTTGTCATTATTTTTAATTTTTTTTTTTTCTTCATACTAGTTATACAATTGTGTACATGTTTTGTAAGAACAAGCTCCAGTGTGATGCCCTTCGAACCGCAAGACACTTAATATAATTTAAACGATTATGGCTGGACCAGATCCCACAAGCGGCACCCGATCACGAGTTAACTACTAGAGCAGCCATCACTCCCCTCAACCACTATGGAGGGAAGGGAGAGACCCGCTCCACGCAGCTACCGCAAGTAGATCCTTATGTGAGCATGACCAACACCACAATATGTTACAAACGCTGAAAATACAAAAATTCGTTAGGCAAAACACGCTACACTTTACAATAAAAGTTAAAAGTACATTTACAAACAGTATATTTAAAATAACAAGGAAATTGCTGAATGAGGAGCTGCTCACAACCAATCTGTATACACGTCCAGCTCCAGCCTCCTCCATTATAGGAGGGAAATTGACCTTACTATACCATGCTTGTCAGACAGGTTGGTATAGGGTTTTATTTCGAGTTTTCCTTCTCATGCATAGATGTTATATGCGTATTATATCCCGTAGTCGTCTTTTACGACATCCACGGCCAAGATAGGGAGCGGTGAATTGTATACTTACCCCGTCACCACACGGACAAGTTGTAGGTATAGTAACTATTAATATTGTCAAGTTGTAGTTATAGTAACTATTAATATTGTCAACAAGGTGTCAACCCACCAAGACTACTAGTTTATAATAATCTCAGCTAGAGCTGCTGCACGTTTTACTGTTAAGCTCGTGTGTCTTTTAAAATAGGGGAGAAATGGGCAATTGACGTGACATTTTCCTGACATTAAAATAGGAGGGTGGTTGATACAACGCTGGATTTTAGGATTTATTTCGAGTTTTACGTTTCTTTCGCATTCTCTATATTAAACGCTTTACTGATATTTTACGACACCCACGAGCAAAGAAAAGGGCTGGTAAAATGTATTCACCATAAGGATAGTTTGTAGTAAGAAAGAAGAAAGAAAAGTATTTATTTTGTACCACAGAGTAGAGACGTTAGTAACACATAAAAAAAACCTTACAAAATGAAACACACAAAAAATCAATAAACTAAATAAAGAGACATAATAATTATGATAGAATGAACGTCTCAACTGCGGCATAAAAAAAGGATAACTGCTCAGCAATTGTTGTGATGTCAATGTAACACCACAACGCTGATTTTTAGCAGTGTCCCTTTTATTCTTCTGACGTCAGACATCAAAGCCACCAAGCAGTGGTGTATTTAAAAGAGAATAACAAAAAAGGAAAACAAATGGCATAACATAAAAATTTAAAATATACATATGTAAAAAAAGACACTTATACATACACAATTAACGACAGTACAGTCACACTACAAAAGACGACTAAGTCTACAAACACAATTATACTCTTTTATCGCTATTTTATAGGGCAACACTAAGTCACAATAGCCAAAATAGCCATCATATCAAACACAAATTATTAAGCATATCAACAGAGAAATAGGTACGTAATTTCACATTGTAGCTGAATTCCATCAATGCTTGTACAAACGAAAGAGTACATAATTAGCAATATTAAAAGATAGGTAAAAGAATAGACGAACATGAGTAAATAATAATGCTTATAATCGTCAGAAACAGATTGAGCCGTTACTATAGAAAGTATTAGAAACATCACTGATGTAACATATAACTAGTTGGTGATGGTGTGATGATGTAAAAGTTAAGGAGAATTATTATTTATTACCTATTCTACTTCCTGTACCTATACAAAAATCTGTTTTGAGTGTGATTAATGCTTATAAAGGTGAACGATGATTTAGATGTGTTATGGAATAAACTATTTTTACGGCTTTTATCACATTTGTATTTATCCCAGGAAACGTAAAAATTAAATAGAAATGAGATAAAATTCGCGAACACTTTCCCTGGGAAAGTAGAATTCAAAAAGAGTATGTGTAGATTTATCTTGTTACGCAAAAGAAGTTACACTTCTTTTGCGTAACAAGATAAATCTTTCTAAAATTTTATCTTTGGCGTTATCCTACGTTTGTAGAAAATTACCCTATTTTATTAGTGTAATGTTTTAAAAAAGGTATGCGTTATAATGAAACTTTCAATGTATTCATTGAAAGTTTTTTAAACCTCATTATCTAGTTGACATTTGTGCGCGCGCATCGTAAAAAATGTTGACTAGCTAACATCAGGGTGTCAGTTTGTCGTGACGGTGTGCGCGTGCGTATCGTAAAAAATTACTCCCATAATTTTTCCCTAACGTGCCAAAATAAGTATTAATTCATAAAAAATCAAACATAAAAAATCGTAACATAAACATAAAAAATGTAAAAAAGTAGTTCTATTGCTTACATGCAATATTCGCGTCAATTGACATATTTTTTTCTGATGAAATCATTAATTAAGCTATAATTTATTGACTTCAGCATTATGTACTTTTTAAGACAAACCTTGAAATATAAGAATGTATATTTTAGATTTGAAATGAAGGCTTATTATCTGAATTATTATGCATTAAAGTCATTGAATAGTAATAATTGAATTGGCAAATCATTAATCAGTATATAATGAACAAAAATTGCATAAGCCACATTTGTCGCAGTGTCCTTTCTAAACCTTGCAGTTTATTTTAAATATATGTTTTGTGATATTTTATGCCTGCCAAGAGTTTGTTACTATTAAAATGTAATTTAAGTACTGTAAAAATCTTGATACGTAGGGCATGAAGGTTACAATGGCGGAAATTGTGCCGGTGTCACACTTCACATTGACAATGACATAGTTATGCGATAATTTAATCATTTAGGTCAGAACCTTTTAGTAGGGCCACCAATAATTTAATAAAAGGCATTGATCGAAAGGGAAAGGTATTTTTTATATGCAAGTAACATACATATTTATTTTTTAAATTGCTATTAATATATTATCACTTACAATTCATCATCATCATCATTTCACCTCATATACGTCTCACTGCCGGGCTCGAGCCTCCTCCTCAATAGGGGAGAAATTGACCAACTATAACACGCTGGTCAAACTGATTAGTATAGGGTTATATTGTGAATAGTATTGTATTTTTAGGATTCCGTACCCAAAGGGTAAAAACGGGACCCTATTACTAAGGCTTCGCTGTCTGTCTGTCTGTCACCAGGCTGTATTTCAAGAACCGCGATAGCTGGACAGTTGATTTTTTTACAAATTATGTTTTCCTATTGCCGCTATAACAACAAATACTCAAAACAAAATAAAATAAATAATACTTAATTAGGTTTCCATAGAACAAACGCGACTTTTTTGAACTTTTTTGCTCGATATCTATAATGGCAACAGGTAGGCACTTGAAATATTCACAAAATACTCGGTTGTATTTTTACTTTAATAGTAAATAATAAAATTAAAATAAAATAAATATTTAAGGGAGTTCCCACATAAAGAAGGTAATTTTTTTATAGATAAATGGTACGGAACCCTTCGTGCGTGACTCCGGCTCGCATTTATATTTTATATTTTTTACCTGTTCCGTGTGGAGACGGAGTAAGAATACAACTCACTACTTCATATCGTGCCCGTGGATTTCGTAAAAGACGACTAAGGGATATAATACGCATATAACATTTCGACGGTCCCTACTTACATAAAGACATGTCAAAAATGGCATTTTTTTATTATATTCTTTAGGCTTTAGGGACGAAAAACTAAGTGAGGTCAATTTCTCGGAGACTCGAGCCCAACAGTGGTATATGAGATGAAATGATGATGATGAATGTACGGACTTAATGAACATAATTAAGCGCGTTGCCGATTTATTGTTGAATCTTACTAATTACGTGATGTGAGTAAAAATAGAACTCAATACAGGTATAAGGTAGTCAGACAGTTGAAACAAGCTTGATATAGACCGGGGGTTTCCTTTGTTTGCAATAAGCTTACAACGTTTTGAAGTGCAATAGTACGTTGTTCATGGGGTAGTTGCATGAAAGAGGGCTTCCTCAGAGTCAGTGAAAATTAATTCACATGGTATTAGTGGCTTGGCGTAACGGCTGGGTCCCTTATTTTGTCATCCCCGAAACAGTCGAATAATTTGCAACTGTTTCTGACTACATATTAGGGTGTTTCAAAAAAATCGAATATTTTTTTTTAAATGGTCGGCAAAATTCTGTCAGAGAATGCTAAAATAAAGACCTCGTCAAAATTTGAGCTCTTAATTTAAAGATTTAGTGGTCGCGGTTCGCAACTTTCTATTTCCCATTTAAATAACATAAGAAATAAATGCTTTTAACTTTAGAATTTTATACCTCTGGATTGAATGAACTTATGGCAATGACCAACTCAGATTCTTATAGGAAATTTAATGCTCTACAAAAAAGGTCTCTTATAATTTTTCCATAAATTGAATCCTTCCAGAGTTATTCAAGGTTAAAGTTTAATTTGAACTGATTTTTTGGGTTTTTCAACTTTTATCATTATGTCATATCCTTTATGTTCTTTGCTTTACATAATCTTATACACTAGCAACCCGCCCTCGCTTCGCTTCGGTTAGGGGAGAGCAGGTCGGATTCGTACACTTTTTACATTAGGTCATATAAAAACAAAACTAATCGCTATTTCCAGATAAATTTAATGGTACTGAATTGTCTACCTATCTGGCTTTAACAGTAATGTAGTTCAGATTTGATATAATGTAACATGACAAAGCTATGAAAAAAATTGCGAAAAATGGAAATCGTACGAAAGCACCCCACACGCGGGGTAGCTTCGTACAGTGAAGAGGGTACATTCGTACATAGTGGGGAGCTTCCGTACACAGAAATTGAGAACGCTAATGGTATGAAATTAAACTTTTATTGAGATCCAAATTACGACAGAATACACCTTAAACGTCGTGATAATTAACAATAAGTATAAGTTACTTATATTCTTTAACAAACAGCTTTTTAAAATGTACGTCATAAAATCAATATTTAAATTAACGATTAGGGTAATATTACAATCACATAACAAATCTAATGCACATTGTACAACATAATAAGATCTTTTTAAATACATAAATATTAGCTGTTTTTGCTGTAACAGCAGATTTTGGCAGCGGCAATACATAGACCACGTCTGATAAGTATAGGTACTGTGCTATCGTCTTGGTATCAGGAAAAACAAATTTCCTAGCACACTTCTTTCTCAAAAATGAAACTTTAGATTCCATGGAACTGTATTTCATTAGAACCTGTCCCATATAATGTAAAACAGTCTTTTTCTTCTCGAATTTACCCAAAACACAGCTTTTTCTTTAATATTTACCGTCATAACTGGCTTTTCGTTCTCAATATCAAAACCTTCAGACATTTCTTCGAAGAAATAACACTAACATTCTCTCAAACTTATATCTGTCTGGTCTTCACTGTCATTTTCTATAGTTTTTTATGCTTCTTTGGTTTGGTTTCTTTATTATCCAATAGCAAATTCGGCGCTCGTTTCATTTTCTTAGCCTTAGCTTTTCTCTCTTGCTCCTGTTTCTTCATCGCTTTTGATTTTTTTATTTCTATCAGTCTATTTTTCTCAGGACTATCTGTATATATCCTGGCATGATCCTAAAATGATAATATTTTAACTTAACGAATTTTCTGAACTAACGCAGGGTGCATTCGTACAGCACGAATCCACCCCATTTACGCTGTACGAAGGTACCTCAAACGAAACATTCATATACATATAATTTCAAAATAAAAATAACAATTGAAGTTACTACAAAATTTATGTTTACATATTAATCTAAGGTACTTATTCAAAAACTATTATAAATTACTTTAATAATTTTAGCATAACTTATTGATAATAAATGTTTTCAAAGATGAATCAAAAAAATACTTACGCTGTCTAAAAACATGTATCGACTTGTCTCAACGAAGTACAGTGCGGCAGTGCTACCTGGTTTACCTGGGCGCCTTTGTGCATATGTGAGCCTTACATGCACACAAATAAAAACGCGTCAACATGTAGAATAGTATAGATATGACTCCTGTACGAATGCTCCCTCTGTACGAATCCTACCTGCTCTCCCCTATAGTCGTTTTACCCGCGTAGTTCCCGTTCCCGTGGGAATACCGGGATAAAACATAGCCTAGTTTACTCCCTGATATTACAGCTTTCCATTGGTGAAAGAATTTTTGAAATCGGTCCAGCCGTTTTGAAGATTACCCGGAACAAACAGACAGACAGACAAAAAAATTTAAAGTGATTTTTAGGCATATGTATAGTGC
Source organism: Lymantria dispar (assembly GCA_032191425.1). Classification (NCBI taxonomy): domain Eukaryota; kingdom Metazoa; phylum Arthropoda; class Insecta; order Lepidoptera; family Erebidae; genus Lymantria; species Lymantria dispar. Next base: position 27,491,759 of record CM063441.1, read on the forward strand.
AAATAACCATGTGAGCATGAAAAAACCTATTATTTTGACATTACAAACAGTCACTGAACTTTTCTTAAACGGCTGGACCGATGCTAATGAAATTTTTTGTGCATGTTCAACGGGATTCGAGAATGGTTTAGATTCACAATGGGACCCGGTAGGTGGCGCTGAAATCCTTTTATATTATTTGAACAGAACAACGTCTGTCAGTAAGTGTGTCTGTGTAAGATAAATTACTCAATTTAGATTTCCAATGGTTGTTTCGCTCTGAAAACTGTTGTAGGTATCATTCTTAAATCTATAGTTTGCATAAATTTACTAACGACAAATGTAATTCAGGTCAGATAAAATACAAGTTCTGTGTACTTTGTGGCTATAAAATGATAACAATAAGAAATGTCTTTAACATATACTTATTTAAATAGAATGAAGTCGTAAAACTTATCAAAATTTCTGTGGCAAAGTAATTTTCTTCGATGCAAAAAAAAGAAAGTATTTTTCGAGAATAATATTCGTATATTTAAAGAAAACATTTAGGTAAATCAATCTTTTACATAGAGGTTATAGTACCATAGACCACATCCACACGCTACGCCAGATTATACAAAAGACCGAGGAGTATAATCGGCCTCTGTGTCTAGCGTTTGTGGACTATGAGAAAGCCTTTGATTCTGTCGAAACTTGGGCAGTGCTGCAGTCCCTTCAGCGGTGCCAAATTGACTATCGATACATCGAAGTGTTGAAGTGTTTGTATAGAAACGCCACTATGTCAGTCCGCATCCAGAATAAGAGTACGAAACCGATCCAGTTGCAGAGAGCTGTGAGACAGGGAGACGTCATCTCTCCGAAACTGTTCACCACTGCGCTGGAAAATGTCTTCAAGCTCTTAGACTGGACTGGACTCGGCATCAACATCAACAGCGAATACATCACTCACCTTCGATTTGCTGACGACTTCGTAGTCATGGCAGAATCCATGGAGGACCTTGGCACTATGCTTAATGACCTCAGCAGGGTATCTCAATTAGTGGGTCTACAAATGAACATGGACAAGACGAAAGTCATGTCTAATGCCCATGTCATTCCTGAACCGGTGCTAGTTGGGAATGCGATTCTCGAAGTTGTGGATCATTATGTTTACCTAGGACAAGCAGGCCAGTTAGGTAGATTCAATTTCGAGAAAGAGGTCAGCTGACGAATCCAACTCGACTGGGCAGCGTTCGGAAAACTTAAGAGGATCTTCTCGTCCAATATTCCGCAGTGTCTGAAAACAAAGGTTTATAACCAGTGTGTGTTACCAGCGATGACTTACGGCACTGAAACGTGGTCTCTAAATGTCGGCCGCATAAAAAAAGCTCAAAGTCACTCAGCGTGCTATGGAGAGGGCTATGCTCGGTATTTCTCTATGTGATAAAATCCGGAACATGGAAATCCGTAGAAGATGAGGTGTAACTGACATAGCCCGCAGAATTAGCACGTTGAAATGGCAATGGGCAGGCCACATCGCTCGTCGAACCGACAACCGTTGGGGTAGAAAGGTTCTTGAGTGGTGACCACGAATCGGACGGCGCAGCGTAGGACGACCCCCCACCAGGTGGACTGACGACATTCTCAAAGTCGCAGGGAACCGTTGGATGCAAGTGGCGCAGGACCGTTTCGAGTGGCATTCTCGTGGGGAGGCCTATGTCCAGCAGTGGACGTATGTAGACTGATGGATGGATGGATGGGATGGAATCTTTTACATATTCATATAAGTCCTAATAGAAGACATTATCCAGTATCTGTATGTGGTTAAAAAAAACATTACATACGAGTATAAGAAAGAATTTATGAAAATGTAATATAAGAAAGACAATAGAAGTCTTCTGCCCTCATTTCATAACTTTTTTAATCTGTGGGACGCCACTCTGACAAGATCGGATAACGCCCAACCATGCAAGGGCATTGTAAAAAAGATTTTATTTAAACAAGTATTAAATGAAGATGTAGAGTTAAATAAGACCTCTAGTTTTTAAAATACCATTGATTATTCCGCTTGTACATTTTAGTAACTTGCAGCATAATTGTGTTTATACTGTAGGTTGCGATTATACCTCACCCGGATATTTAGGTTGGCAGTAGTACAGCACGGAGCTCCCTATATCTTTGTGTGATCCCTTTCCGCCTTGCAAGCGTACTACTGTGTAGTACATCGAGGTTATAATACAGTAGCATTCACAAGCAAGTTAACTTTTTGTGTTTAAAGAATATAAATGGTGGACCATCTATGTCCACCCAATGTTAGTTAGATCAGGATCAGACACAAGTACTTCTATACCTCGCGCTCTATGTGTGGTCGGTAAATTAGCTTAGTGTGGGTGTTGTATTTTGCCTGGCACGTAAAAAGTAAGTGTAATTTAATAATTAAATGTGGGTGAGCCGATAAAAAAAATCAATTAGTTTAGTCTTAGATTTATTTGAGTCACTCCATTTTGTTCTACTTTTTGGGCGAGTAGCAATCTCACCACGCTTCACTGCTTACTGGTTCTTCGGCTAAACATGTCCGAAACTGTTATTTTAGGCGAGCTTATTAGTTTCCGGAAAAATGTTGCTTTGTTGGAGCGACCAATCACTTTCTGGGCCATAGCAAGTGTATAACTACAAAATTAATTATTACTTTATTAAATTACTAAAACAGTCCGAGCGAGGCTTAAAGGCTCATAGATAAAATCTTACTCAATTTTATTTAGTTTTTATATAATGATCAATGTTTCGAGTGAGTAGCAAACTTACCACGCATCACTGTTCACTGGTCCATCAACTAAATATGTCCGAACCTGTTATTTTTCTTCAGGTGAATAGTTACTCCAAAAAATGTTGCTTCCCTGAAGCTTTCACTCACTTTGACGCGTACGAATTCTTGATAGTGGCGAGAGAAATTTAGCAGTTATATACTAAATTAATCATCACTACTAAATTACTGGAATAGTAGATACAAGTAAGGCTTAATAGCGTTTAGTTTACATCGACAGGGGATTTGTCGTTCGATAGCCCCAATATCGCAGCACATATGAAGAGGCAGTGTGTCCAAGGGGAGGTTGAGACCCTATTTGACTACAGATATGTTCTGATATAGATCTCCTAGATCCCCTGTCGGCTTAGTAAGCGTCTAATTGTAGATGGAGCTTCAGCGTTTCCGCAGTGGGCTGTGGGTTGATTACTTCAGGACCGACAAGCAGGGCCAGCCATCATTCATTCGTGCTTGTCTTTGGAAGATAGAGTGTATGCCGTGACTGATCGTATTCGCGGTGCATTAACGCAGATCTACGAAGCGGTCATAACCCGTATACAGGATCTGCTCCAGAAGAGGGGAGTACCCTGGGGGTCCCGATAGTTGGCGGCTTTTGGGATTGCATATACATGTACGTGCTCGAAGGCCCTACAATGGCAAAGGCCCAGCCGGCGACGTTACCGCCACGCAGAGAAGGAGGGCCGCCGTACCCGTAAAAGGTTTACCATAGTGCGCGGTCTGCCTTCAGGCTTGTCATCCGTCATGTCACAAACGTCAGTCGGCTGCAGATGCTGGATAATCTCGAGCGTGACTCCTGGAGTCGCTCTTATCGCGCGGCGCTAAGTAAATTCCGCGCTTACTACCGAAATTCTCTAGCCCGGTCTTCTTAGCAGAGATGTCGAGGTCCTGATGCCCTCCTAGCCGAGGCAGCGGGTGACTAGACCGGCGAATAGTCTGTCACCTGTAGAAAGGCTGACCGTGAGAGGGCGACGTTTCGGAGGGTCGATACCGGTAAGGGTGTACCGCCGGTGGGTCACAGATGTGAAGGATACAGTATCAGTGGATAGTCTAATGGCGAAGGAGAGCCTATGCCAAACCGTTTGACCAGCGTGGTATAGTAGGTCAATTTCCCTCCCATAATGGAGGAGGCCAGAGCTCAACTATAGGAATAAGTCCTACACTGAGATGAACTACATAATTATATTTGAAACTGCAATACAGAAGTTCATGTGAGCAATGACTGTTTTTATTCTCTTTCTTGAAGCAAATATAGTAAATATAAATCGATAGATCTATATTTACTTTAAAAAAGCGGTAATATATTATTACCGCTTTTCTCGTAGCTGTACAAATGTGGCAACTGAAGCCTTTCGAATGAGATTTAAAATCGTAGTGGACCCCGTGGGCAAGTTTACAAACTGCAATATAATCTCGTTGTTAGTAGTTACCGTAATAATAACCGTTTTTTAAGACAACTAAAACGTTAAGTAATTTCAGTTGGTAACATGGCCGACAACACGGTTGCTATGAATGACATTTAAATTATATGCAATATTCTTATTCATGTAATTTATATTAATTATTCAAATTACCTATTAGTATTTTATTGGTATTTTAATACTATCAATATATTAAAATAGTTAACACTTGAGCTGGATAGTGGGTTGTAGACATGTGTAAAGTGCAGCGCACGCAACGGATGCTCTCAAAACAAATAAACTTAGGCCATTTTAGCAACATTTTTCAATTTTGCTCTGTGCCTATCGTTGTAACGCGATGTTATGTAGTCTTCCTCGATAGATGGGCTATCTATCATTGAAAGAATTTTCAATTCCAACTAGTAGTTCCTAAGATTAGCCTGTTGAATTAAACGTTAAATAAAGTACCTATAGATTTCATATAGGGGAACATACCCTATACTACGTAACCTCTTCGACGGCAGAGAGTTTAAATAAAAAAAACTAAAAAACAAGCTTTCAACTAAAAAGTGTAAAATAATTTTCAATATAGGCAGAAAATAATAATGAACGAAATATATAGATATTATTGTGAAAAAAGCGTGGGGCGCTTTGTGCCACATTTTCGTAAGTCGAGCACCCTACGCACATTTTTTAAACTACATATATTTATTTTTCACTTTTTAGTGAATAGCCATCGGAATGTAATTAGTATGTGTATTAGATTTATCGGTACATCGATGAATGTCATACGGCTCAAGACGCAATTCTTACCATAGGCAAGTCTCTACGCGTTTGTGTTATGCTGAGTGCCCGACTAGCTCTATCTCTCTTACTCTCATGCAAAGGATGCGGAAAGAAGTTGATGAATCCTGGCGAATCTAATTAGGACAATCGATTTTTCTTAAGCGGATTATTGCATCCGACCACTGACGTCAAGTCACCTGCGGGTGGGTTACGGGCGTGCGCGCTTACGTCCCTCTCTCGGACGGAGCGGGCGAGGAGTGCGCCGATTGTAACTCACCTCCAAAAAACCAACCCCCCCAAAAAAAGCGGTTTATTGCATTGTCATCGGTCTTTGATAGGTGTGCAAAATTTAAAGAAAATCCGATCGATCAAAGTAGGGGAAAATCGAGCTCAAAGGTGGACGTTACAAACAAACATAGGTACAGGTGAAGCTAATAAAAGCGTGTTAAAAAATATCACGCTCGGTTATAGAAGTGGGGTAGAGGGATAGGTTTTCCTCACGTAATCGAGCTCAATTCATTCATCATCAAACTCAAGTAGGGCTTTTTACCTTCTGTTAAAAATTATTTAAAATCATATTAATTACTATGTGAAAAATTGTTTGGTCTTGGCGTAAGCGTATGGCCCCGAAGGGAGGCAGAGGTAAAATTTGTAAAAACGTAGTTCACGTAGTTTGGGTACGTTTTTATTAGACAGAAATATTTATATTAAATCCCCCATATGGTGACTGGATAACGTGTCATCAACTCTTACTCTCCCATAGGGAGAGATCGCCAAGAGAATGGGCAGCCATTATCGGGGCCCATTATCGATATATGTACGGTTATTGGAGGTATAATTAAGAAAGAGTACATTCAGTACTAATAAGAAATTAAATTGTGTATGCATCCTTGGTCACAGTTAGTTCTTATTTATTTTTCTTGAAGTGAAACTTCTTTGGAATAGTTGTGATTTCAAACTCGATGAAACGAAAAAGCGAGTCCATAGAGACACAAAAACGTAAATGTATAGGATTCAGCCGGCAAGAGAATGAGATAAAGGATAAAGAATGAAGGATAATGGATAAAGGATAAAGGAGATTCACTTCTGATATGCGTACTTTGTACATACACTTTTATTTTTAAACTACACCGAATATTAAGGAAATAATCCTAGTATTGCGAGGGTCTTTACAAATATACAAATTGCACACATACTAAGAATAACAATTTGTAAATCGCACAAGGTATTGTCCTGTTCTTGAATCAAAGCTATACTGTCGCTATGGTACGTCATTTCATTAACCACTGCACATTATGCGTAGTTATTGCTATAAAGCTGAGGATTCAACATACATGAAGAGCATATTTATTACTTTAAGCGCGTTATTTTGCCACTGCAATTCCGTTCGTGAAGAACAAGGTAATTTTTAGTGTATTTATTAGAACGGGTTACACCCCATGAATAGGGTAACCCACTGGAAACTAATACTGAGAATCGTCATTATGAAATCAAATATTACCTAGGTAACTAGATACATATTTAGTATCCTTGAAATTTATAAATGTTACATATTGATTTAATTAAAAAGTAATATCCTTCATCTTGCATCGTAATTTATGTTCAAAATGACTTCGGTAATCTTATTTCAAGATATATGGTGCACTTCCTTAAATATAGAAATCCTTTAAACATTTCACTTCAATGTTTATATTCTTTGAAAGTTATTTTGATAGAAGAAAGTTATTTTTATATAAAAGTGATAAGGTATTGTGACATACTAGAAAGGTAAATAACCGGTTAACGACTTACTTGCGTATCGGATCGTTGTAATTATTTTAATACAAAAACATTGTAATATTGCCACCTAATAAAACTTATCTGACGTGCCTGAAGTTGGCTTAATTCACTCAATCCCCGTTGCCTATTGTTAATTTTTATAAGACGAGGTATCTTTCATCACTAAGGAACAAATATTTGTGGCGCAGATGACTTCGGCGCACTCCTCGCTTCACTCCGTCCGGGCCGACAGAGGGGCGTAAGCACGCACACCCGTAACCCACACGTGACACGTCGCCTTCGTCGTTGGCCCGACCACCGAAGCAGGGTGACTGGTTGTCAGTGGTCGGCCCGACGGAATACCCCCTGAGGAGTACCCTCTCCTCGACCTATGTCCCCTCCTCGGGGAGGATGTCGGTCTTTCCTTGCACGGTCAGCCTCTCGGCGGGTGACGGGCTAACTCCCCGGCCCAGTCACTCGCGGCCCCGGCTAGAAAATATATTATCCTGCGTGGGCATCGAACATCTAATTTTCGAAATTAGAGTTCGCTACTTAGACCGTTTCAGCATCTGTGCAGCTTTATGTAATCGTAAAATATACTTATGTTTATCTTTTTCAGCGAATGCTATTTAAACTTTCGTATTTTCATTCTAGATTGTAAAAGTACACTAAGGAAGTACACTGACAATACTAACTACGTTATTAGGAACGTAGGTAATTTTTATCTAGCTATTAACATGGGAACGGGGACTACGTAGATGAAACCGGGGGTAAATTTATCGATGTAATTTTTTTTTACCTATGTCAAGCTTCGTTTAGCGACTAACGGACTATTTTTTATATCGGTATTCTTTCGGGAACAAGAATTACACGGATGAAACGGTGGGAATTTAAAGTATTTTAAAGATTCTTTCACCAATGTAAAGCCAAAGACTAAAAAGACTACTACAAACTACTACATTTATTATCGTATATTCACGGCAATCTAAACTACGAGGGAAGTAATATTATGAATGTGAAAGTTTGTGAAGATGTTTGGATGTTTGTTACTAAATCGTGCATAAACTGTTGACTAAATTTGGATGGAAATTAGCACATCCATAGAGTATTTCCTATACTAACACACGTACTTTTATTTCGATAATATGTAGCCTTGGAGTAACAGTAAAATTTTGGGAAAGTTAATTTTGATGCGGACGAAGTCGCTGGTAGAAGCTGCTGATAGAAGCTAGTATACTTTAAATGCTGCACCTAACTTGAGGAAAATGATACAACTACGCAGTTCGTAGTGATTATACAACTAGGCAAAAATAATAAAATTATGTATATGACATGATGGAATAAACAACGTAAAACATAATGCGTGTATAATAATAAATTAAGAATGAAATAAATATGGTAATAAATGAAATTAAAAAATTAAATCAATTACAGTCTATTTATTAAAATTTATTTAAAATTAAATCATTTTGTATGGTAATAAAACTAACAAGTATAATATCTGGTAACACATTTACACATAAAGTATGCTATGCTTCCATTAGTAAATAACTAATCTACATTGACGTAAAATATAAGAACGAGTGGCCTTAAGCCGACAGAATCGCCATGACCTAGGCAGCGAGAATAAATAATTTGTTTATGATTAATTATATGCTAATAAATCAATTAATGATGCCTATAGTCCATAAAATATAGCTTGATCTCTGTGACAGATGTCAACGAAACCAACGAAGTAAGTTTAAACGAGCGACATGTTTACAATTCCATTTTGTATCAAATCTATTTTCATTCTTTTCGTGCCGGTTTTATTGCAACTGAATTGCAATATTTTATAAATATAAAAACATTAATATTCATGCCTAAAATGTACCTCGTAAGTACTGAAATACCTAGTAAGCATTTTATACATAAATGACGCTTACGCACGTACAAGGTCACACTGGACTTAAAATTAAAAAGAGATGGGACAGTCGATATACGTAAATCGATAACCGATCTTTATTAATTTATTCATAAAAGAAATAAACCCAATACAGTACTTATAGTTACATTATAAAATACATAAATTGAATTAATTAAACATTAAAAAACTACTTTTTGTCTCAGAGTAAATTCTAATATTTTAACATATATGCATTATTATCAATAAACTAGACATATTTATTTATAAAACAGTCGTAATTGATCGATAGATCTAACGACTGTCCCTATTTTGGCAAAAAAATGATAAATGTTCTAGCAGGAACGCTCCAGTGATGACGATAATAGTGACCTAGACCTTGATTGTGTTGACCTTTTGAATAATTAAAACTGAAAAAACAGTTTTGTTTGAAGTAATCTCAAAAAGATTTTTATTGATTGTATTTTAATTATAATAGAAAATCACAATTATAAAAATAAAGAGTTTTATCGATAAAAAACTACGGACTTTATCGTAAGCGTAACAGCACTAGGGACAACTGTCACAGAGATCATCCTATATTTTATGGACTATAGGTACCATTCTACAGAGAACTATATTGGTAGGCCTTTAACCTTTACACAATGTCTATGGAATATAGAGGAATATATGCGCTGAATAAAAGAAATGTGAATTTAATAATTGGAACATTGCTATTTTGTTAATTTGATATTGTTTTTTTTTACAGAAATGCTGAAATATTAAACTTTTCTGGGGGAGTGAAATCAAATTACACATTTCCAAAAGGATTTTTATTTGGAGTATCTACAGCAGCGTATCAAATTGAAGGAGCTTGGGACGAAGATGGTACTTACTTTTATAGTTAAATATTTTATTTATTGATTTTCAATTGCTACATTAAAATAAACGCTTTTCTATAGTAAATTGTATAAATACAAAATAAAAATAATATAGTTATTTTGGACATTAAATCTTATTTTACTATAGAATTTATAATTAACTTCTACAACTTTTAAGCTTGCTTTATCAAATTATAACAAAGCATTGCCAATGTAAAAAAATCGCATGTTTTCTGATGTTTACCCCAGTATAACACATTGTAAATAAACTTATTTTTACGGATTTTAACGCGTTTGTATTTGATTTTTGTTTGCCGGACGTTTCGAACACATTACAGCGTTTATGGTAAGATGTCTTACTTCCAAGAAGTTATCGTTATTAGAGATTTATATCTACCCGCTACAGAATTAGTCATTATATTTGATGCACAATTTAAAACAAATTTATTGCCAGTACAAGAAGCAAATAATTCTATATGAAAATACTATATTCTTTTTGGTTAGTAATTATTAAACATTAAATTTACAGTAATTATTATATTTTTAGTGGTAGGACCACACCATAGACAATTCACTTTAGAAATGAATGGACCACACTGTTGAAAGTTGTCTGTCTACATTCGCAGGTTGGTCTGTCCGGGGTAATACCACACTCTTGCAGAAAATCGACGTCTGAGTACTTAGTAACAATTTGTTACTGCGCTTCGTTCGGTGAGCGAGAGAGCCGGAAGCCCAACTTTCTGAGCTTGTTTGCGTGTGGTGGGTTTTGGTGACGCCTTTTGTTTCACCGAACCTCATTGCACGCGTTCACACTCCCTTCATCTTTTTTCCAGTAGGCAGCGGCCTAGCAAAGGTCCATGAGCGGCAGCAACATATCTGTACAAACAGTACACTGCTTGCTCCTTTGCCACTGTTTGTAATAAGAAAAATATTAATTTTAACCTAGCAAATCTAATATACTACTACCGGTTTGGAACGCGGCCACACTGAGAAAGATCCGGCAAGAAAACTGAGCGGACATAATGCTCATTTATTAAACTGTGATAAAATCCGTAAAAATAGTTTTATTTACATTATTTTTTCAATAATTGTAATAAATGCTATATGTATGCCATAAGAAATACAATAATATTATTTATTTCAGGAAAGAGCGAAAGCATTTGGGATCATTTGATACACACTAATAGAAGTTTTGTTAGAGATTGTGAGACAGCTGATGTCGCCGCTGACTCTTATCATCATTATAAAAGGGACGTTGAAATGGTTCGCGAACTAGGTGTTGACATTTACAGATTCTCTATTTCATGGCCACGAATATTGCCTTCTGGTCTCACGAATAATATAAATGCTTTAGGTTTAAAATATTATAATAATCTTATCAACGAACTTTTAAAGTACAATATCACGCCTATGGTAACGATTTATCATTGGGACTTGCCGCAAAAACTACAAAATATTGGAGGTTGGACAAACGCTCATATAGTTGATTACTATACGGATTATTCTAAAGTATTGTTTGATAATTTTGCTGATAGAGTGAAATATTGGGTGACTTTTAATGAGCCGATGCAAACGTGCTTGGAGGGTTATGGAGGCACGTACAGAGCGCCTGCAATAAACCGTCATGGCATCGCTGAATACCTTTGCGCACACAATCTGCTGAAGGCTCACGCTAGTGTCTACCATCTGTTTAACGAAAACTATCGTCATGTTAATAAAGGTATGTATGAATTATGTGTTTAAATATTTATGAGAAGTTTTGCGTCATTAGTATCCTCAAGGCGAGCTGACGTAACGTCAAGAAGGCGAATAGTCGTAAAAATTTAGATCATGCATTCTGTTCTGCCTTCATATGTATAAAAAATATACAGTAATATGGATTTATCAAATCCAGGATAGTTGAATCTTGATATTGATGAATTGCCATAATTGTTGCGTATTTAATATATTTTTAGAAACATATGCATTCGAGCTGCAATTTCATATTTCATTAAATCAATGTATTTTCAAGTGATTTCTGATACTTACGCAAGTATCAGAAGAATATTACATTATAAGTAAAACTATATTTACGACATTTATCACGTTTGTATTTGATTTTGTTTGTTCAAGGTTTCGAGCATTTTTCAGCGTTCATGGTCACGGGCGGACCGACCGACCGGGGCGGAAAACTGAATACAAATACGATAAAATGCGTAAAAATAGTTTTATTTAAATTTTCAATGTAATATTGTTTATCCTAATAAGATAGATATCTTATTTAAATTCTTATTTACATAACTAATTATGTAAGAGATATTGCTGTGTTGTAGTAGCTACGACACAGTAGTAGCTCCGTCTGGTGACTGAGTAAGAATACAATTCACCACTCCCTTGGATATCGTAAAAGACGACTAAGGGCAATGTGCAAGAGAAGGAAAACTGGAAACAATACCTGCTTCCAACACGTCTGACCAACGTGGAATTATTATTCCACGTCAGGTCATTTGCCCCCCAATTATGATGGAGGCCTGAGCCCACCAGAGAGACATATATAAGCTGAGGTGAGCTACGAATACTACTAACTCCTACATTGCTCGTGAGTGTCGTAAAAGACGATTACGGGCTTTTATATTGATCTGGACCAACCCCATATGATGTCGTCTAGTCAACAATTTCATTCCCAAGGAGGGTTAACGTTCGGTATGTGGTCAGCTATAAAACTATTGGCAATAACTATTGCAATATGTACGATAAAAAAGTTAGAGTACCTACATATTGCGTCGACCCCCAAGTAATTGGGATAAGAGAAGGATGATGATGATTTGTATAAGAAATATAGTTTATTGATAAACTGATTACGTATATTTCTGGTTACACGACATATTAAATACTCTTCAGCAATAATTTGTTGACATTCATATCTTTATGTATATAAATCTTCTGTTCGTGTGTTTGTAATTGAACTCCTTCTAAACGGCTGGACCGATTTTGATGATTTTTTTTGTTGCTTGAGTCACCCATCGATTTCAAGGATAATTCCTTTTACTATTTTTTTTTTTTTAGATTTGAACAGAAGACCGTCTGTTGGGTCAACTATTTATTTATATTATTTTAAAGCAATCTTATTATTTATAGGTAAAATTGGAATGGCATTGGATTCCAATTGGGCTGAACCTAAAAACAATACACCAAGAGACAGACAGGCTGCTGAACTATACCTAAACACCCATGTAAGTATATATTATTTCTATATCATCACCATAATCTCAGCTTATAAAAATCTCACTGTTTGCCTCAGGCATCCTCTCCAAGGGAGAAGAATTGATCTACTATTCCAAGCTGTTCAAACTTGTTGCAATAGGAATATCGAGTTTTCCTTGCCTTGTATCGATGTTACCTGTATATATCCCTTAGTCGCCTTTTGCAAGACTCACGGGCAAGAGAAGGAGCAATTAAATGTATTCTTGTTCCGTAACAACACGGATATTTCTATGTACTACTTAATTCACTGCTAAATCTAATAGACTTAGTCTACTTCTAAAATGGAGAGTGGATTCATGGTGAGTTAGGGTCCCAATATGTTCTATAGTTATTTCAAACGGTTGAGTGCATTATCGCCAGAATACGTCCGTCAGCAAAAATAGATAATACTAGTATTCTAGCCATTACGCTTAAGTAAGAAAGCAAACAGCCTATTATATCAGTGATAGTAAAATTCTTACGTTTGTGTTAGTAGGTAAATTCAGTATAGTTTGAAGGTGGTTATGACATTGAGTTCTATCTTTACATAGTAGTCTGCTATCAACCGCATTGGAGATTGTGAAACGCAACTGAGAAGTGTAATAAAATATTACCTTAATTACTTTACACAAACAAATAAGATAGTCGTATAGTAAAACAATAAAGAGAAAGAAAGTAAATATAATATTTATAAACATATATATGTATAAGATCGTTCTATTTTCAAAGTTTTGTTATTGATCAATTTTAGACTTTTTAATCGTTGTTGCTGGCAAACAGCACACCTGATTGTGATACTGTCGCTCCTTACTAGGCTGTTGCCCACCGTGAAGTGAAACTAGTGTGGATGCATGTAGTGAGGTTCGGTAATACTAAAGCCATCACCAAAACTCACCACATGCAAATACCCTCAGAAAGTTGAGCAGCCGACTCTCTTGGGGTGCTACGCCAGAAACCTCCGCGTGGTGTACCCTGGGCACGAGCGACAATTCCTTGGACTGCTCTCTGGAATTGTCGCTCGTGGCAAATATCTGGCCCGAGGGGGGGCCCAGTTTGTGGGATGCCCCAAATTCGCTCCATGCCCTCTAATTGTAGAGGGTATTGGACGCGAAAATTCGACGGGCTCAGTCACTCATTCGTTTGAGGACTGGGCAGGCATTTGCCAACCGCGACAAATCGTAGACCTGATTCTTGCTTCGGGACATTTGTCTTGAGGCCTAGATTCAGGAGCGAGGGTCTTGGCTTAACCGCCTGGACCGCGAGGAAGAAAACCTCTATAAAACAATCACCCAGAATCCTAAGTTCTGGCGCGCGGCGAGAGGATGCATGGCTGATGGGTTGTTCAGTCGTTAGCGCGCCCCCAGCCAGGGTACCTGCGGACCCCCTGTGTTGGGATACAAATTTACGCTTGCCCGGGTATCGGGATCTCTGCCCGGGTCGACCGTTTATTTCTCCCATACTCGTGGGAACAAGATGGAAAACTCACAAAAAACAACACAACACCTAGAAAGGAGGGGTGAGACGCCCGATGACACCACCAGGAACGGGGATTCTATAAGTTCCCACATCACAGCCCTGCCAAGCTACCGAAAAACTGGCACAGAGGAAGGAGAGGCCTCGTCCGACTGCAGCTCGGCTGCTAGTCCGGCACTTGAGGCCTCAAGATCAGGCAAGGGGCCGGCGACACTCGTGGCTCCTAAGAAAAGAAAGAAGCGGAAGAACATGGGGACGGGGAAGGCCACGAGTGTCAAGAGGCGCGAGTTGGCCAGGCAGGAGCGGCTGGCTAGAGAGGCTGCTGCTGTCGCTCCGACCGTTGACGAGGGCGGCAGTACTGCCGCGGAGCCGTCGGACACCGAGGGCGGCAGCACGTCGGCTGCTGAGGCCGCCGCTGGGTCATCCCAGTCTCCGGCGTCGGCCCTGACGGCGGCCCTAGCGGCCAGGGAGAAGTTTCTCCCCCCGCAGGTGCGAAAGCGCTCCCTGAACATGGGAGGCAGCTCGGAGTCTGCCTCCGAGGGGAGTGGCACCATCATGCCTCCTCCCAAAGTGCCGGCCTCTCGCAGGGGACGAGGAGGCGCAGTAGTGACGGCAAGGTCGGCGACGCCATCACCGGCCGGCGCAGTACGGGGGACCGAGGCCCAGATGCGGGCGAATGAGGCGGCCGCCGCGAGGATGATGAGGGTGTTGTCAGACATCCCTCCCATCGACACGGCGGCTGCTGAGTCCGCTGTAGGTGGCGAACCCCGAGCTGGCAATGTGGCCACCCTGCAGGCCGAAAACACCCGCCTTAGTGGTGAGGTCTCAGGCCTGCAGGAGAAAAACAAGGCGCTACAAAAAGAGCTGTCGGCGGTGCAGAAGGCGAACCGCGAGCTGGCCAAACAAATGGCCGACTTGCGGAGCCAGGTCGCGCATCTGGCGAAAACCGCGCCGCCGACAAGCGCCGGCCCTGCCGCCGCCCCCGCCGTCCCCGTTGCGCCAACTCGCGCTGCAGCGAGCCCTAAGAGGACCCAGCCGGCCGAAGCGGTCCCGCTGCCCGCATTGGATGGCGTGCCGGACCTGACCATGCGCGCCATAGTGGAGGTTGTGAGCAAAATGCTCGAGGCGCGCATGGCGGCTCTGGAGGAGAGACTGTCTCTGCCTCCGGAGCCCCGTCTCCGGCCGCCGCTTGCTGCGGACAGGCCGAAGGTCGTGGCGTCAGCCCCTGCCGCGTTACCCTGCCAGGGCGGGCGCGTAGGGAGTTACGCTGCGGCCGTCGCTGCACCGAAGCCGAAGGGGCCCGCCGCCAAGAAGAAGGCGGCACCGGCTCCTGCCAAGACTGGTCCTAAGCCGCCGCCAGCAACTGCACCGTCGGCGGCGGCCACCGCAGCCGCGACCACGACTGCTGCGCCTAGCGACCCCGTTGCCCCCGAAGAAAACCTTCTTGCCACTGCCAACCGGCAGACGGCTGAGCGCAGCCGAAAAAGTCGCGGCCAGAAGAGAAGAGCGGAGGCCAAAAGCGCCGCCAAAGCCTCCGCTCCCAAGGCAGGAGCCGGTAACAAGAGGTCGCGCAGGAGGCTCCGGCCGCCGAAGTCAGCCGCGGTGGTGATCACTATGCTGCCTGAGGCGGCCGAGAACGGCCTCAGCTATGAGGCCGTCTTACGTCGCGCCCGGCGGGAGCTTGACGTCTCCGATTTAGGAGGGGTCGAAGCCAGGACCCGCAAGGCCCGGACGGGGGCTCGGATTCTAGAGTTCCCTGGGGCCGAGGGCGCCAAGACGGCCGATAGCATGGCGGCCAAGTTGAGGGGTCTGTTCGCAGAGGAGGGTGGCGTCAAAATCGCCAGACCCGTAAAGTGCGCAGAACTACGCGTCGCGGGTCTGGACGACTCCGTGACGGTGGATGACATCCGGGAGGCCATCGTCTCGAAAACCGGGTGTCCCGTGGACACCGTCCGAATTGGCGCCATCCGCCCTGGTCCGGGCGGCGTCGGTGCTGCCTGGGTGCAGTGCCCGGTGGAGTCGGCCAAGCAATTGGCCGGCTCAGGCAGGCTCCTCGCTGGAGCTAGGCGCGGGTGACCGTGCTGGAGTCCCGGCCTGCGAGGTGCTACAAGTGCATGGCGGTCGGACACACTCGGCCGACATGCACTAACTGCTTTGACTGCAGCGACCTTTGTTTCCGCTGCGGTCAACCCGGGCATAAGGCGGCATCCTGCGCCGCCACCCCCCACTGCCCCGCGTGTGCGGCGGGCAATAGGCCCACCACACACCGCATGGGGGGCAAGGATTGCAGACCCCCGGCTTCGGCCCCAAAGGGGCGAAACGGCCCGACGACCTCGGCCGCTCCCGCCCCTAGCGCGACCCGATCGCCCGCCAGCGTGGAGGAGGTGATGGATACGGCCCACTAATGGCGACCGAATCCTACCACCTCCTGCAGGCCAACCTCAACCACGCCGCCGAGGCACAGGACGTTTTCCTGCAAGCCATGGCGGAGTGGTTGATCGGTGCAGCCGTAGCCGCGGAGCCGTGCGTGGTGCCTGACCGGCCCAATTGGCTGGGCAGCAGTGACGGCTCTGTGGCAATCGTCGCCTCCACGTCGTGGCATTCCCCGCCTTTGTTGCTCAAGGACAGGGGCGATGGGTATGTCGCGGCGGAATGGGGAGAGGTTACGCTATTTGGTGTTTACTTCTCCCCTAACAGGAGCGCGACGGAATTCGGGGCCTTCCTCACCATCCTGGAGGCCTCGATACGGCGACTGGCACCGCGCCAAGTCTTCGTTCTGGGGGACTACAACGCCAAGTCCACGGCGTGGGGGTCCCCCAGGACGAATGACCGCGGGCGGGCGGTCGAAGAGTGGGCGGCGGCACTGGGCCTCTGTTTGCTGAACAGGGGCTCGGTGCAAACGTGCGTGCGGCAGCAGGGCGGGTCGATAGTGGACTTGTCGTTCGCTAGCCCTAATGTCGCAGCACGCGTGAGGAGCTGGTGCGTCCAGGAGGAGGTTGAGACCCTATCCGACCACCAATACATCCGGATAGAGGTCTCCCGGACCCTCCTGCAGCCCAGCAGGGGTCACACGGTGGACGGAGCACCCGCGTTTCCGCGGTGGGCTGTGGGTCGATTGGATCGGGACCTGTTGGCGGAGGCAGCCATCGTTCAGTCGTGGCTGTCCTCACCACCCCAGGCGGACGGGGTGGATAACGAGGCTGGCCGCATCCGCAGTGCGTTGACGTAGATCTGCGATGCGGCCATGCCCCGTGTGCGGCGTCTGCCTCCGAAGAGTGCGGTCCCCTGGTGGTCCCGAGAATTGGCGGACCTTCGGGCCGCGTGCATACGTGCCCGGAGGGCCTACACCCGCAGCCGAGCGCGTCACCGCGACGCTGAGCTGGAGGGCCAGCTGTACGAGGCTTACCGCAGTGCGCGATCTGCCTTCAGGCTGGCCGTCCGTACCGCCAAGGACGTTAGTCGGCGGGAGATGCTGGACAGTCTCGAGCGTGACCCCTGGGGTCGCCCCTACCTCGCGGCCCTGAACAAGCTCCGCGGGCGGGTCCCCCCCCCCTCACTGAGACTCTCCAGCCCAGCCTCCTCACCAGAGTTCTCGAGGACTTCTTTCCACGGCGGGCGGAGCACACGCCCCCGGTCATTGCTTCGCCGGACAGCGACCGGGAGGCCGACGATGAAAGTGCTCCGCCCATCACGGAGCCGGAAATGGGGGCGGCGGTGGCGCGTATGCGAGTCAAATCCACCGCCCCCGGGCCCGACGGTATTCCGAACCGTGTGCTGGCCCTGGTCCTCGAACACCTGGGACCACGCCTCAGGGGACTGTTCGTCGCCTGTTTGACATCTGGGCAGTTCCCTGGTTGCTGGAAAGAGGGGAGGCTGGTTCTCCTGCCGAAGCCGGGACGGTCTCCCGAGTCGGCCTCGGCCTACAGGCCCATCGTGCTGCTCGATGATGCGGGCAAGCTGCTGGAGAGGGTGTTGGCTGCCCGCATCGAGCGGCACCTCGTCCGGGTCGGGCCCGATTTGTCGGACGCCCAGTTTGGTTTTCGGAGAGGGCGTTCGACGATCGCGGCCCTGCTGCGCCTGTAGGCCGTGGTAGCGGAGGCCGTCACCGGCGGAGGAGTACTGTTGGCGGTGTCCCTGGACATCGCCAACGCCTTCAACAGTCTGCCATTCAGCTGCATCAGGGAGGGGCTGAGATATCACGGGGTGCCCGTGTACCTCAGGCGGCTGGTGGCAGACTACTTGGAGGGGCGCAGCGTCCTCTACGTTGACCGAGTAGGGGACGTTGTGCGAACGCCCATGACGTGCGGTGTCCCGCAGGGGTCGGTTCTGGGTCCGACCCTGTGGAACATCGGCTACGACTGGGCGTTGAGAGGAAGCCTTCCACCCGGGCTGGACGTTATTTGCTACGCCGACGATACACTCGTCACAGCCCGGGGTGGGACGCTAGAGGAGGCGGCACGCCTGGCAACTCTCGGCACCGAGGAGATTGTCAGGCGGATCGAAGCGCTGGGGTTGAGGGTAGCCCTGGAAAAGACGGAGGCCCTTTTGTTCCATGGCCTCCGTACCGCCGGGCCTCCCGCCGGCGCTTCGATCACCGTGAAGTCGGTCACCATCAGCATCCAGGCCCACATGAAGTACTTGGGCTTGGTGCTCGACGGGCATTTTTGGTTCCGGGAGCATCTCCATCGACTTGTTCCCCGGCTTGTCGGCGCGGCGTCCGCCCTTTCGCGGCTGATGCCGAATGTGGGCGGACCCAGTGCTACGTGCCGACAGCTGTACGTGGGGGGTGATCCGGTCGATGGCCCTGTATGGCGCACCGGTGTGGGCGGCGTCCCTGACCGTCCATCTTAGGGCCCTCCTGTGGCGACCACAGAGGGTCATGGCGGTCAGGGCCATACGGGGTTACCGCACGGGGGCGACGGAGGCAGCGTGCCTCCTGGCCGGAACTCCCCCGTGGGACCTGGAGGCGGAGATGCTCGCCGACATTTATCGGCGGGTGTCGGAGACGCGCGCCCGCGGCGGCATGGTCTCCATCAGAGAGATCACCGCCTGGCGGGTCGACCCCCGCCGAGAAGTCATTGCCCGTTGGGCAGTCCGGCTGGAGAGTCCTCGGTACGGTGTCAGGACCGTCGAGGCCCTCCGGCCGGTGCTGATGGAGTGGTTGGAGCGGACGCACGGGGTGCTTTCTTTCCGACTGGTGCAGGTGCTGACAGGGCACGGTTGCTTCGGGAAGTACCTGCACAAGATTGTCAGGAGGGAGAGCACACCGTCCTGCCACCACTGCAGTTGCGACGAGGACACGGCGCAGCACACGCTCGAGGAGTGTGCTGCATGGGAGGGGGATCGCCGTGAACTCATCGCAATTATCGGTGCCGACCTGGCGCTGTCGACCATCGCCAGGGAGATGCTCGTCAGCGTCAGGAACTGGGACGCGGTCGCCGCCTTCTGTGAGGCCGTAATCTCACGATAGGAGGCGGCGGATCGTGTGCGAGTAGAGCTCCTATTCGGCGACACGTTCCGCCGCCGGCGACTCGTGCGGCGCAGGCGCGAGTATCTGCGCCTAATGCCGCTCTAGCCGAGGCCGCGGGTGATCGGACCGGGGAATTGTCCGTCACCCGCAGAGAGGCTAACCGCGCGACGGCGACCGCCGTCCCAGGACGTCGAGAGGTGAGGGTACCCGAAAGGGTATTCCGTCGGGCCGACCACTGACGACAAGTCACATCTGCTCCGGTGGTCAGCCCAACAACGAGGTGACGTGGGTACGGGTGGGTTATGGGCCCGCGCACCGTCCTTTCATCGCCCCGGACGGACTGGACCGCGCGTGCGCTTACCATAGCCCACCCATAAAAAAAAAAAATTAAAAAAAAAAAAAAAGTCGACTCTCTTGCTCACCAAACGAAACGCAGTAATAAATTCGTACGACGATTTTCTGCGAGAGCGTGGTAGTAATCCCGGATGGACCAGTCCGTGGCTATAGTTAGATGACTGTCGACAGTCTGATCCCACTACATAAACTTACTTATTAATTAAACTCATCATCATCATCTCAACCCATATAAGTTCGAATGTTGGGCTTGAGCCTTTACCCCCAATAAGAGGTAAATCGATCTACTATACCGCGCTATTCAGACATGGTGGTATAAGGTTTTATGTCGAGTTTTTCTTCTCTTGCATCGAACATTTTATATGCCTCAATGGTCTTTTATATACCCATGGCCAAGAGAATGGGTGATAGATTGTTTTACTCCCTCACCACACGGAAAACTATTTATAATATATTTTATGTGATGTATAGGTATAATCTTGCTTTAAAGTGGAATGCAAATTTACTATACTAGCATATAAATATATGATTATAAGTACAGATTGCTCATAAATATTTGATTCCCGCTTTTCGTAATTTTTGTGTAATATACAAATTGTTGTTTTGAATCTTAGTTTTGATTTAGGTTCGTGAATTACGTTTATGAGGGCACTCGGGCACGGATATATAGAAGGGGATATAGTATATCTCTATCGATTGCATTGTTTACTTATAATCACTAAAATAAACAATAGTTCCGCCTTCTGATTAGGTTTCATAAAATACCGAAATGTGTGTACTAAACACAGCCTTAGCCACATGGTTTTTGTAACTTCGTTCAATGCACTATTGCGCGTGCAATAATTGGGTAATAAATATTTACATTTTCTTTATTAAATTAAATCTTAGTTTATTTTAATTAATATTTGTTATGGAATAGGTAGTACCTATTATTTTGATGTTTTAGTTAAAAATCGGCGGCCACCTATAGGACCCTCGTTTTAAGCTTAATTATGCATCATTAAGCTTAAAGTTCTATTGCAAAATAATTAACGGAAAACAATTTTATCACAATTTTATTATCTACTAGCAACCCGCCCTCGCTTCGCTTCTGTTATAGGTTATAATCGTTTTACCCGCGTAGTTCCCGTTCCCGTGGGAATAACGGGATAAAATATAGCCTGGTTTACGCCCTGATATTATAGCTTTCCATTGGTGAAAGAATTTTTGAAATCGGTCCAGCCGTTTTGAAGATTACCCGGAATAAACAGACAGACAGACAAAAATTTTTTAATTGCTATTTGAGGCATAGGTGTCGTGCAAATAACCGTATGAGCATGAAAAAAGCCTATTATTTTGACATTACAAACAGACACTCCAATTTTATTTATTGGTATAGATATCATGGGGCTTAAGAGCACACTAGTAAGAAGAAATAGAATGGTATCTTGATTACTTACCACTTGCATAATGATCACATGTTTTTCTAATTCTTATACTAAGACAATTGAGGCAGTGAATGATTTCGTAAAAGAATAAGAATTGTATGGAAAGAATATATTTAATCACCATTCCCTTACTTTCCCGCGGGAGTCACAAAGTTTGTTTGAGGGATTACCAAGAAAATGGCAAGCAATACTTGCTTGGGAAACTTATAACAGCTGATGCGGTCTCCACCTCGCTCGCTGAGCGTGTGCGAGCCTCCCTTTAAATCCAATCTCAACAGTCACACAATTACGGATAAACAATGTATAAAAGGAAAAGATAAAGATATGAGAAAAATAGACGAAAAAGTCTCGATGATGAATTCAATCAAAGTTAATAGTAAATTCATCGATTTTTCTATGAATATCTTTCAAACGGTTGATAATTTGATAATTTTTAGTGTTCAACTTTAGGGTATAAGAAAAAAAAAAGTTATTTTGTGAATTAATCATCGCCGACCGTTATAAGAACGTTTTAACAGATAATAGGACTGCGAAACAAAAAAAAATTATTGCGCTTTTTGTTGTTATTTCAAAACAAATCGATATTAATCATACCAATTATAAATATAAAAAAGTCATTAATTCCTCGACTATTTCCTTGTTTACACGGATTTTATAAATACATATGTAAGAAATTGAAACCGTCCGATAACGCCAGCACGGTCGTATTTCGAATAGAGCAATACGCTTCGTGCGGTGCGGCGTGCTAAACCCAGGACCTCAATTACGTGCTTAGACTACTTCATTAACACGACCAATAAAAATATATATCATTATAATAAACACCATCATGCATTTTCGTTAAGAAAAAACACTACTGTAATTGAAAATACTTAATAATAAAAGAGTTGTGATTAAATAATAATTAATGATGTCTACGAGATACTTGGTTATGATAGAGCTGAAGTCAGTGTTATTGTAAAACACGTGACGTCATAATATTTATAGGTAAGTTACCTATTACTATGTAAACTATAATTTAATTACACTACATTTTGTCTACTAAATCTTGGATTTCTTATACTTTAAACTTTACGCGCTGTCGTGCATGTAAAGTATGAAAAACTTTTAAGATCATCATGCTATTTTTAAATAAGAATACTGCCCATTGAAACAAGTCACAGTTGTTGAAATACAAACCTTCTAAATCTAAGTTCATCCAGGTTATCCGCTGTTGGACATACGCCTACCCAAAAAATCCAGCCAAGTGCGAGTTGAACTCGCGCACGAAGGGTTCCGTGCCATCGAGCAAAAAAGGACAAACAATTGGGTTTTTTATATGAGAGGCCCTCTTTAATATTTATTTTATTTGGTTTTTAGTATTTGTTGTTATAGCGGCAACAGAAATACATAATTTGTAAAAATTTCAACTGTCTAGCTATCTCGGTTCTTGAGATACAATCTGATGACAGACAGACGGACGGACAGACAGCGAAGTCTTAGTAATAGGGCCCCTTTGGGTACGGAACCCTAAAAAGGACAATGTCATAATCGCCACTCTTGGTAGCTAGGTTGTTGTAGAGTTCTGCTACTTATTCTCTTGATAATCCCTTAGCTGATTTTTATGACCTCCACAGGTCAGTAAAGTCCATTGGATTTTTAGGGGTAGGGTATTTTAGAGCTACTAAAAGGGCCATATACATGTATTATTTCACTGCACAGATGGCATATTGGTTATGATGACTACCTCTTATGTATTCTGAGTATAGATGTAATTTACGTCCATTAAGTTTTATGTTCTTCCGTGTGGTGACGGAGTAAGAATGCAATTCATCAGCCCCTCTTGACCGTTGTTGGCGTAAAATACAACAACAACAACAAATATAACATTTATGCAAGAGAAGGAAAACTCTAAATAAAACCCTATACCAACACGTATGACAAGCGTGGTATAGTAGGTTAATTTCCCTTCTATTGTGAAGGAGGCTCGAGCCCAACAATGGAACGTATATGAGCTGAAATGATGAAATGGCGAAGTTTTATGTTTGTGGAGTCCCTCGTCATACAATTATTGTTTCCCTTTTTTTTGGAGCACTCCTCGCCCGGCTCCGTCCGGGGCGATAGAGGGATGTAAGCACATACACCCGTAATCCACCCGTGACACATCGTCGTTGGGCCGACCACCGGAGCAGGTGACTGGACGTCAGTGGTCGGCCCGACGGAATACCCCCTGAGGAGTAACCTCTCCTAGACCGACGTCCCCCCCTCGAGGAGGACGTCGGTCTTTCCTCATGCGAAGTATTGTGTTCCCTTGTGCAGGGTAGGCTTAAATAGATGTCAACATTTAGGGCGTGTATGGAGATAGGTCGCACAGATGATATTTGATATAAGTGAGCGGAAATGTAAAACATGTTGCACTTGACCTCAAGTAATTAGCTGGTCCTTACTCTAAGGGCACGATAATGATAATGTATGTGATAAACTATAAATATTGTATTTTACATTGAACAAAGGCTGTTTGTTTCAAAGTAAATGAATTAAATATATGAATAAATGAACAAAGGGCGGATTGCTAGTAATAAAATATACATTCGTATAACACCTGTGCAAGAGCAGGCAAACTTGAAATTAAACCATACCCGTCTGACCAGGGTAATAGAATAGGTAATTTTTTTTCCCATTATAAAGGAGGTTCAAATCCAAAAGTGGGACGTGTGCAAATATTTGAACATTACTTATTATGTTTTATGTAGAGACCCACTAAAAAAAAAGAAGTAATTAGTAATATGTATAGAACTATCAGTAATAATTCTATGTTCACCCATCCATCAGCCTATTGAAAATAACTATTAGACATAGATCTCTCCAAGGGAGGCCTAATTATGCCCTCATTTCTATACGTTTGGCATGAGTCCGTTTATCTGATAGTTCACCTGGTGAGACGATATTTACTCTCCTCCCGCAAAGCGATGGTTCATGTTACCTTATATTTTTAACTTGTTACTAGGGATGGGCGATTTATGTGAAAAAGATCGATTCTTGAATCGATTCGAATTGTCGACCAAAGAATCGATTCACAATAAAATTGAGGTCTGAAGGATCGATTCCCGATTAATCGATCTATCAATCAATCTATCTATCAATCTATCTATCAATCTACAAATCTATCTATCAATCTTTTCTTTTGGACGGGTTTGTGATGACCTTTTTTTCCAGGAAATCTGGAGAGTAAATATGTGATGAGTTTTTTTTAGGAAATCTGATAGTGTTATTAATCTTATAATATTAAAAAGCATTAACATACTTAGTATCTAGTGGGCAGAAAAAATCGAATGACAATTCTCTAGGGTAAAGCTATCAATTCAAGGAATCGATTCAGTTCTTTGTATCGATTTATAAAATCGATCTTCTGAGCCTGAAAAATCGACACTTCGATTAATTGATCTCAGATCGCCATCCCTACTTGTTACCACATGGTAATAATGAAGATTAAAACTATATTCATCAACATATACGTAGTCCTGTTGGGTAACATACGTATCCTCCACAATAGAAGGGCAATTGATCCACACAGGTTAGGGTTTTATTTCGAGTTTTTTTTCTTGCATAGATCTTGTATGAATATTATATCCGTTAGTCGTCTTTTTCGACACCCGTGGGTAAGAAAGAGGGTAGTGAATTTTATTCTTATTCCATCGCCAGGTTGGGCGGTAGTAAATTGTATCATGGATAGAACAAAAAAAAACTGAAGCGATAAAAATATTTAATATTTTAAATGGGTGCGCAGCAGTAAGACAATTAAGTAGATAAGACTAGGTACCTCATATTTTATGTATGTATATTACAAGTAATTAAATCTTTATTGTGCTGACATGACATTTGCAAATATGTAAACGATAACATTTTGCGGAAACTAAACAAGTCGATTGAATCAAGTACATTTGTTGAACCGGTAGCAAGGTAATGTTCTTGTTATTTTATTGTTAATAATTAAAATATCTTACATACACCCGGATCTGTGAAAGATATTAAATTGAATAAATCTTATTTTAACTAAATAATTTCATAAAGTAATACATAGTCATAAACTTAAATATTTAGGTATCTGTGAATACAATTCATAAATCCTCCCTTTTTCTTTTATCAGCCTATCAACGGCTAATATAGGCCTATAATATAAATGTCCGCAGAGGAGTGCAATGCCATAACCGTAACGTAATAAGTTGCCGCTCTGGTGTAATAAGTTTCCTAGGAGAGTTGCTGATCTCAGTCGCTTTTTACCACTCCTACGGGATAGTAGGAAGTGGCGATACATTGCATCCTTAATCGTTATTATTTTTATTTCAACTTGTACCTACTAAATAAATTTTAAATCCTTACTAATATTATAAATGCGAAAGTAACTCTGTCTGTCTGTCTGTCTGTCTGTCTGTCTGTCTGTCTGTCTGTCTGTCTGCTACGCTTTCACGTCTAAACCACTGAACCGATTTTGATAAAATTTGGTACAGAGATGGACTAAAACTTGAGAAAGGACATAGGCTACTTTTTATCGCGAAAAAATGGGCATAAGGGGTTGAAATAGGGGATGACATTTTGTATGGAAATTCGTCATTTTCGACGATAGAACCATGAATCTTTGTATTAAGGCACTTTATAATAAATAAATAAATATTCGTTCTAGCATTTTGGAAATTTCATTTATATGGGGATGAAATTCAACCCCTAAAAGACAAAAAAGCATACAGCCGAAACCACTGGGCCTAGAAACGTAATTTTTTTACACGGTAGTATTTCTTGGGGTACACGAGCTCTAGCAAAGAAATCGCGAAAAAATGGGTATAAGGGGTTGAAATAGGGGATGACATTTTGTATGGAAATTCGTCATTTTCGACGATAGAACCATGAATCTTTGTATTAAGGCACTTTATAATAAATAAATAAATATTCGTTCTAGCATTTTGGAAATATCATTTATATGGGGATGAAATTCAACCCCTAAAAGACAAAAAAGCATACAGCCGAAACCACTGGGCCTAGAAACGTAATTTTTTTATACCGTAGTATTTCTTGGGGTACACGAGCTCTAGCAAAGAAATCGCGAAAAAATGGGTATAAGGGGTTGAAATAGGGGCTGACCTTTTGTATGGAAATTCGTCACTTTCGATGATAAAACCATGAATCTTTGTATTGAGGCAGTTTATAATAAATAAATTAATATTCGTTCTAGCGTTTTAGAAATTTCATTTATATGTCGATGAAATTCAACCCCTAAAAGACAAAAAAGCATATATCTGAAACCACTGAGCCTAGAACCGTAATTTTTTTACACCGTAGTATTTCTTGGGGTTCACGAGCTATAGTAAAGAAATCGCGAAAAAATAGTTATAAGGGGTTGAAATAGGGGCTGACCTTTTGTATGGAAATTCGTCACTTTCGATGATAAAACCATGAATCTTTGTATTGAGGCAGTTTATAATAAATAAATTAATATTCGTTCTAGCGTTTTAGAAATTTCATTTATATGGGGATGAAATTCAACCCCTAAAAGACAAAAAAGCATATATCTGAAACCACTGGGCCTAGAACCGTAATTTTTTTACACCGTAGTATTTCTTGGGGTTCACGAGCTATAGTAAAGAAATCGCGAAAAAATAGTTATAAGGGGTTGAAATAGGGGCTGCCATTTTGTATGGAAATTCGACATTTTCGATGATAAAACCATGAATCTTTGTATTAAGGTATTTGATAATAAATAAATAAGTATTCGTTCCAGCATTTTGAAAATTTTAATTACATGGGGATGAAATTCAACGCCTAAAAGACAAAAAAGCATACAGCCGAAACCACTGGGCCTAGAAACGTAATTTTTTTACACCGTAGTATTTCTTGGGGTACACGAGCTCTAGCAAAGAAATCGCGAAAAAATGGGTATAAGGGGTTGAAATAGGGGATGACCTTTTGTATGGAAATTCGTCATTTTCGATGATAAAACCATGAATCTTTGTATTGAGGCAGTTTATAATAAATAAATTAATATTCGTTCTAGCGTTTTAGAAATTTCATTTATATGGGGATGAAATTCAACCCCTAAAAGACAAAAAAGCATACAGCCGAAACCACTGGGCCTAGAACCGTAATTTTTTTACACCGTAGTATTTCTTGGGGTTCACGAGCTATAGTAAAGAAATCGCGAAAAAATAGTTATAAGGGGTTGAAATAGGGGCTGCCATTTTGTATGGAAATTCGACATTTTCGATGATAAAACCATGAATCTTTGTATTAAGGTATTTGATAATAAATAAATAAGTATTCGTTCTAGCATTTTGAAAATTTTAATTACATGGGGATGAAATTCAACCCCTAAAAGACAAAAAAGCATACAGCCGAAACCACTGGGCCTAGAAACGTAATTTTTTTACACCGTAGTATTTCTTGGGGTACACGAGCTCTAGCAAAGAAATCGCGAAAAAATGGGTATAAGGGGTTGAAATAGGGGATGACCTTTTGTATGGAAATTCGTCATTTTCGATGATAAAACCATGAATCTTTGTATTGAGGCAGTTTATAATAAATAAATTAATATTCGTTCTAGCGTTTTAGAAATTTCATTTATATGGGGATGAAATTCAACCCCTAAAAGACAAAAAAGCATATATCTGAAACCACTGGGCCTAGAACCGTATTTTTTTTACACCGTGGTATTTCTTGGGGTTCACGAGCTATAGTAAAGAAATCGCGAAAAAATAGTTATAAGGGGTTGAAATAGGGGCTGCCATTTTGTATGGAAATTCGACATTTTCGATGATAAAACCATGAATCTTTGTATTAAGGTATTTGATAATAAATAAATAAGTATTCATTCTAGCATTTTGAAAATTTTACTTACATGGGGATGAAATTCAACCCCTAAAAAAACAAAAAGTATACAGCGGCAACCACTGGGCCTAGAAACGTATTTTTTTTTACTCCGGCGTATTTTTGGGGTACACGAGCACTAGCAAAGTATTTTTGGCAAATCACCCCCTTAAGGGAATGAAAAGCGTATAGCCGAAACTATTGGGGCTAGGAACGTGAAACTGTGTATTTCTGTATATTGTTCGATTCTCTTTCTTTTGTTGTAAATGAGCTCTAAGAAATTAGTTTTTGAAATTCATTCTCTAAGAGGGTGAAAAATGTATAGCCGAAATCATTAGGCCTAGAAATATGAAATTTTGTACAAAGTTGTCTCTCTTGGAGAAAGTGCTCACTAAAAAGGGTTTTTTGCAATTTTACCCCCAAGGAGGTGAAAAGCATATAACCGATATCACTGGGCCTAGGAACGATCATTTTAGTATACGGTCGGCTTTCTTGGGTTACCCCATTATTTTTTCTTAATGCTCGCTTATCAAGATAGCTTTGGATCGACGCAATATGTAGGCACTGCTCTGCCATCATAGATATTGCAAAGGTTCTTCTAGCAACATTTTATGACCAGCTGCCTGCCAAACGACATTGCTGGCTAGATGGCATCACCAATTGGTCCAGGTCGATGTAAATCTTTGTCTTAGTAGTATTTTGCGACACTCACAAACAATGAAAGCGTTATAATATTCCTAGCCGCTACCAGACAGTAAGTTAAAATCAAGATATTAATCCAATTTTCTATGTCTAGAAATAAACAAATTTGAAGCGTCTATTTGTCTGTCAAAATAATAGGATTTATTTATGGTAACACAATTATTTGCACGATACCTATGTCTAAAAAACCGGCCAAGTGCGAGTCGGGGTCGCGCACGAAGGGTTCCGTACCACTATCTATAAAAAGGGGGAAAATTGCGTTTGTTGTATAGGAGCCACCTTAAATATTTATTTTATTTTGTTTTTTATATTTATTGTTATAACGGCAACAGAAATGCATAATTTGTAAAAAATTCAACTGTCTAGCTATCGCGGTCCTTGAGATATGGCTTGATGACAGACAGACGGACGGACAATTTTTTTTTGACTTATATTCGTTACGGGGTAACCTTCAAAACGGCTGGACCCATACTGATAATACTTTACTAACAGGTCTACCAAGCCTTACATAAGGAATAACTTAGGCTATATTTTATCCAGGGCTATATTTTATCCCGGTGTGGCTGGAACAACTGTGAGAATTTAGTCGATTTTAAAATTATTTCACTAACGCAAAGCTATTTTTGAGCGAGTAACATATTTAGGCTATTTTTTTATCCCGATATTCCTACGGGACCGGGCACAATGCCGGTGAAATTGCGGGCACTAAATGGATATGAAAATTAATTTACGAATGAAAATCTACATTATCAGTGAATAACAAATAAAGGCTATTTTCATCCTGGTGTTTGCCCGGGAACGAGAACTCCGCGAGTAAAACCGGTGGATGTTGACTAATTTTTAAATTCTTTCACCAATAGGAAGCTACGTTATCAGCGAGTAAGATAAGCAATTTTTATGTCGGATATTTGTATGGGATTTGATAGTTATTATTTTTATTTTCACCCATATAAACTTATAATATCAGCGAGTAACATAGGCAATTTTTATCTCGGCGTTTGCATGGAAATGGGGTCTACGTGGGTGAAACTGTGGGAGTTTGATCGATATTATTTTTTTCCCCCATGGAAACCTATCATGGATAATGTATTATCAGCGACTAAGGATGGCCATATTTCTCATCGTCTTTTCACTTGAATTTAAACTACAAGGGTGGAAGTAATATTCAAATATAAAAATTTGTGAAGATATTTGGACGTTTGTTACTCAATCACGCGTAAACTGTTGACCGGATTTGGACGAAAATTGACACAGAGTATTTCTTAAATTAAGAATTATGAAAACCAACTTTTACGCGGGCGAAGCCGCGGGCAAAAGCTAGTATAGTAATATATTTAAAAATATAAAATGTGAACTGACCCACCCAGCGAATACAAGGACGAACCTGTCGGTGATTAGGGCTGAAAAAGAGAGGAACTTCCTCACAATACGCGGCTTGTCCAGCAACACCGCCTTCTGCATCAGAACCGCAATCAAATACCTAAGACTCTCTTTAAGTGTTGATCGAAGGTCTCTTATTATATTTATCCATCATCATTAAATAATATATAACTGATGTAGCAAATCAGATTCTCTCACACATGATGAGACCATTGTCGACAAAATTATGAGGTACGAAAAAGAAACAATAAATATTGATTTAAATGCCTATATTATTTATTTTCCTATTTGTATTTCAGGTTGGTTGGTATGCTCATCCAGTTTATTCCAAGGAAGGCAATTATCCACCTGAATTAATTAAGCTGGTCGATGAAAAAAGTCTGCTACAAAATTACACACGATCCCGCCTTCCAAAGTTCACTGCTGAAGAAATAAATTATATCAAAGGAACCGCGGATTTCTTCGGCTTGAACCATTATACAACATATCTACTGTCCATGGCTGATAAAGAAGTTGGTGCTATACCTTCTCACGAGAATGATGTTGGCGTTGTAAGGGTGCAAAACCCTAAATGGCCTTCTGATTCATCTTCGTCCTGGCTTAAGGTAAATTTGACTTCGTAGCTACTTTTTTGTTAGTCTGGCAATATCTCACGGCGTTCTAACTCGAAGTACTAATCGACTATTGGCACGTTGTGTATTTCATTTCATAGTCATCGGTTTAAGAGTAACCTACTTATATTTATGTATATAGAAATTTTGAGGGGAGGAGGATATATATATAACGCTCGTGTCCAAAAATTGGACATACATGGGCCGAGAAAAGTAGAAGA
Source organism: Lymantria dispar (assembly GCA_032191425.1). Classification (NCBI taxonomy): domain Eukaryota; kingdom Metazoa; phylum Arthropoda; class Insecta; order Lepidoptera; family Erebidae; genus Lymantria; species Lymantria dispar. The sequence continues at coordinate 27,522,939 of CM063441.1, forward strand.
ATCTGACATAACTTGCCTTTGTCACATTGTCATATTATCGACCTACATTTCACTGGCCCACAATTTCGATTGTGAGCCCTGGGTTAAATCTTGGATACAACAATACTTCCCTTCCCCAGTTGATCATAAAAGACGACTAAAGAGACGCAAGAGATAACGTTACTGATAGAAAAGCTTCAAATAAAATAATTTGCCAATTAAGGTGCTCCTGTTTATTAGTCAAAACGTGCCAATGTGTGTTGAAGAAGTAGACTATTTAATATTATGCGTCGCCAAATGACTAATAGTACTTGAAAACACACTTACATTTTCTTTACGTTATCTATATCAATCAATAAAATTGGACATTACAAACAGACACTTTTGACGTTTGTAATGTCAAAATAGTAGGCTTTTTTCATGCTCACACGGTTATTTGCACTATACATATGCCTAAAATACACTTTATATTTTTTTATCTGTCTGTCCGTCTGTCTGTTTGTTCCGGGTAATCTTCAAAACGGCTGGACCGATTTCAAAAATTCTTTCACTAATGGGCTAGTATTAAATAACATGCTATCAATATTATTTAATACAACATCTAAAACACTAAAATATTGAATATACATATATAATTATTACGAATTAAATAAAAACCGCTATTTCACGCTGCCTTAAAACTACAAAAGGATTCAAATTCAATGAAAACAATGCTATGTATTTTGCGAAAAAAAAAATCCATAGTTCTTAAAATAAAATTTTGAAATTAGAATGATATCGAAACAATAATATTATTAATATATTTTTTTTATAATCATTTATTTATTGAAGCAGTAGCAAGATAGTATGTCATAGCAGTTTATTGCGTTCGCCTATAAAAAAATCATTTTTGTAGTTAGGATGTTAGAAAATAATAGTTGCTATTGTGATTTAACTATAATAGATATATATATATACCTTGCAAGACTTTTTTCGATATTAATAAGATCTATAAACTCGTGTTACATTATATGTTCCCTCGTTAATAGCTTTTGAAACGCTTGCCTATGAATATAATATTTATTTATTTTCATACTTTGGCTTGCAATATTCTTAAGTAACTCCTATTTTTTTTAAAAACATATACTAGCCTATGTTACTTCTTGACAAATTAGATTTTTATTGGTGAAAAAATAGTTTAAATGGGTCCAGTAGTTTCAGAGCCTATGCATTACAAAAAAAAAACAAACATACAAACAAAAAACCTTTTCTTTTTATAATATTAGTATAGATAAAGATAATACTAATGTATATTATGCACTAAAAGGTAAAAAAAAGTGGGGTGCATGGAATTTTTATTAATAGCCAACCGCTCTTTTCGTTATAAATGCTATTTACATATTTACCCAGGTTATATAGTAATTTTAAAGATTTATTTTCTTTTTGTCTGACCAATTGCCTAGACGGATGGGGACAGTGGTATGATGATTGGTACCTAGGCACTACCGAGTTTTAGCTTTTACTACATTATCAACTTTATTTTCAATAAAATCGTTTAATTTAAAATCTTCTTTTTACCAAGTTTGTTTTTAAATTTTTAATGTTTAAATGTTTGAATTCTACTAGCCAAGTCCTTACATTTAATACCTATATTGATTAAGGACTTGAATTTTGTCATATGTGCAGTATCTTACTAGTCTAGCCCCTCCATTTGTTATCCATATTGAAAAAGTTGTCGAAAAAATATGTAATTTGCCATTTTGTAGCACCGGCTACCCGCGCCGGCCGTGGGCGCCGCCAAGAAGCGCGGCGGGTCCCAAAAGGCGACAGAGCCGTTGCCCGCGGTGCACGGCATACCGGAGGGTGCGATGCGCGTCATCTTCGCCAGGCTGGAGCTGATGATGGATGCGCGCATCAAGGCCGTGGCGGATCGTCTTCCGCCCGAGCCACCCCTCCGGCCGCCGCTCGCCGCGGATAAGGCGAGGCGGCCGCAAGCGTCGGCTCCCACCCCGCTGCCCTGTCAGGGTGGCCGCTTGGTGAGTTATGCTGCGGCCGCCGCGGGGCCCAAGGGGGCCAAGAAGGCCAGCAAGGTGCCGGCTCCCGCCAAGGCCGGGCCGCAGCCGACGCCAGCGGCTGCACCGCAGGCGCCGGCCAGCGCACCCGCGACCGCTCCTGCTGCGCTCAGCGCTGCTGCCAGGCTCGAACAGGGCTGGCAGGTGGCTGAGCGGAGCAGGAAGGCACGCGGCCAGAAGCGGAGAACGGCGGCCAAGAGTGCCGCCGTGGCCGCCGCTCCCCAGGCGGGAGCCGGCAGAAAGGGGAAAAGGTCGCGCAGGGGCCTCAAGTCGCCGAAGACGGCCGCGGTGGTCATCACCGTGCTGCCTGAGGCAGCTGAGAGGGGCCTCAACTATGAGGCCGTCCTAAAACGCGCCCGGCGGGAGCTGGACGTCTCCGACATCGGAGGCGTCGAGGCTAGGACCCGCAAGGCCCAGACAGGGGCTCGAATTCTCGAGTTCCCTGGGGCCGAGGGCGCGAAGACGGCCGATAGTGTGGCCTCGAAGCTGCGGGGGCTGTTCGGGCCAGAGGATGGCGTCCGAATCGCCAGGCCTGTCAAGTGCGCAGAGATGCGCCTGACGGGCTTGGACGATTCCGTGACGGTGGAGGACGTCCGGGACGCCATTATGGCGCGCACCGGATGTTCCTCGGACACCATCCGGATTAGAACCATCCGCCCTGGTCCGGGCGGCGTCGGTGCTGTCTGAGTGCAATGCCCAGTGGAGTCGGTCAAGCAATTGGCTGACTCAGGCAGGCTCCTCGTGGGCTGGAGTTCGGCGCGGGTAACCGTGCTGGAGCCCCGGCCCGCGAGGTGTTACAAATGCATGGATATGCAAAAACTGCTTTGACTGCAGCGGGCTATGTTTCCGCTGCGGTCAGACTGGACACCAGGCGGCATCGTGCTCTGCGGTGCTCCACTGCCCCGCGTGTGCGGCAGGCAACAGGCCTGCCAAACACCGCATGGGCTCTGGGGACTGCAGACCCCCGGCATCGGCCCCAAAGGGGCGGGGCGGCTCATCGACCAGGCCAGCCCCCGCTCCGAGCGCGACCCGATCGCCCGTTAGCGCGGAGGAGGTGACGATGGATACGGACCGTTAATGGACCCCGTATCCATCCGTCTCCTCCAAGCCAATCTCAACCACTCTGCCGGTGCGCAGGACGTTTTACTGCAAGCCATGGCGGAGTGGTTGATAGGAGTAGCCGTAGCCGCGGAGCCGTACGCGGTGCCCGACCGGCCAAATTGGTTGGGCAGCACCGACGGTACCGTGACAATCGTCGCCTCCACGTCGTGGCCTTCGTCGCCTCTGATCCTTAGGGACAGGGGCGTCGGATACGTCGCGGCGGACTGGGGAGAGATTACGCTCCTCGGAGTATATCTCTACCCTGCCTGGAGAGCGGCTAATTTCAGGGTCTCCCTTACCATCTTGGGAGCCTCGTTACGGCGATTGGCACCGCGCCAGGTGTTCGTATTGGGGGACTTCAACGCCAAGTCCGTGGCGTGGGGGTCCTCCTATACGGACGACCGAGGACGGGCGGTCGAGGACTGGGCGGCGGCACTGGGCCTCTGTTTGCTGAACAGAGGCTCGGTGCATACGTGCGTACGACCTCAGGGCAGGTCGATAGTGGACCTTTCGTTCGCTAGCCCTGAGGTCGCCGCACGCGTGGGGAGCTGGTGTGTCGAGGAGGAGGTTGAGACCTTGTCGGACCACCGGTATATCCGGATAGAGGTCTCCCTGACAATCCCGGCGCCCGGCAGGGGTCACGGGGCGGTAGGGCGTCCTGCGTTCCCACGATGGGCTGTGGGTCGCTTAGACCGGGACCTGCTGGCGGAGGCAGCCATCGTTTACTCGTGGCTGTCCTCTGCCAACCAGTTGGACGGGGTGGACGCCGAGGCTGGCCGCATCCGCAGTGCGTTGACGCAGATCTGCGATGCGGCCATGCCCCGGGTACGGCGTCTGCCCCCGAGGAGGGCTGTCCACTGGTGGTCCCGGGAGCTGGCGGATCTCCGGGCCGCGTGTATTCGTGCCCGGAGGGCCTACACCCGCAGCCGGCGGCGCAATCGCAGCGCGGAACTGGAGGGCCAGCTTTACGAGGGCTACCGCAATGCGCGATCGGCCTTCAGGCTGGCCGTCCGTTCCGCCAAGGACGCCAGTCGGCGGGAGATGCTGGAGAGTCTCGACCGTGACCCCCGGGGTCGCCCTTATGGCGCGGCGCTGAGGAAGCTCCGCGCACGGGGCCCTCCCCTCACCGAGACTCTCCAGCCCAGCCTCCTCACCCGGGTCGTTGAGTACCTGTTCCCACGACGGGCGGAACACACGCCCCTGGCGCCGCCAGACAATGACCGGGAGGGCGATGGTGGCAGTGTTCCGCCCATCACGGAACCGGAGATGGGGGCGGCGGTGGCGCGCATGCGCGGCAAATCCACCGCCCCGTGGCCCGACGGTATTCCAAACCGTGTGTTGGCCCTGGTCCTCGACCATCTGGGTCCCCGCCTCAGGGAGCTGTTCGACGCGTGTTTAGCGTCCGGGCGGTTCCCTGGGTGCTGGAAGGAGGGGAGGCTGGTTCTCCTGCCGAAGCCGGGACGGCCTCCGGAGTCGCCATCGGCCTACAGGCCTATCGTGCTGCTCGATGATATGGGCAAGCTACTGGAGAGGGTAGTAGCTGCCCGCATCGAGCGGCACCTCGTCGGCACGGGGCCCGATCTGTCGGACGCCCAGTTTGGGTTTAGGAGGGGTCGTTCGACGATCGAGGCCCTGACTGATGCCGTCACCGGCAGGGGAGTGCTGTTGGTGGTGTCCCTAGACATTGCCAACGCATTCAATAGTCTGCCATTCAGCTGCGTCAGGGAGGCGCTCCGTTACCACGGAGTGCCAGCTTACCTGAGGCGGCTGGTGGCAGACTATTTGGAGGGGCGCAGCGTCCTCTACGCCAACCGAGTAGGGGACGTTGTGCGAACGCCTATGACGTGCGGTGTTCCACAGGGGTCGGTCCTCGGACCCACCCTGTGGAACATCGGCTACGACTGGGCGTTGCGGGGGAGCCTCCCACCCGGGCTGGGCGTGATTTGTTACGCCGACGACACGCTCGTCACAGCCCACGGTGGGACGCTACAAGAGGCGGTAAGCCTGGCGACCTCAGGCACCGAACAGGTCGTCAGGCGGATCGAGGCGCTGGGGTTGAGGGTGGCCCTGGACAAGACGGAGGCCCTCTTGTTCCATGGGCCCCGTATGGACCCTCCCATCGGCGTTTCGATCACTGTCAATTCGGTTGGGATCAGCATCCAGGCCCATATGAAGTACTTGGGCCTGGTACTCGACGGGCGATTGTGGTTTCGAGAGCATTTCCGCAGGCTCGTCCCGCGGCTCGTCGGCGTGGCGTCCGCGCTGCAATGGCTGATGCCGAATGTGGGCGGACCGAGCGCGGCATGTCGACAGCTATACCCGGGGGTCATCCGGTCGATGGCCCTGTACGGCGCACCGTTGTGGGCGGGATCCATGACCGCCCGACTTAGGGCCCTTCTGTGGCGTCCACAGAAGGTCATGGCGGTCAGGATCATCCGCGGGTACCGCACGGTGGCGACGGAGGCGGCGTGCCTATTGGCCGGGACTCCCCCGTGGGACCTGGAGGCGGAAATGCTGGCCGACTTGTATCGGCGGATGTCGGGGGTGCGCGAGGGGGGCGGTGTTGTTTCCTTGAAGGAGCTCGTCGACGCCCGCCGGGACGTCATCGCCCGTTGGGCAGACCGGCTGGAGAGGCCTCGATACGGTGTTTGGACCGTGGAGGCCTTCCGGCCGGTGCTGATGCAGTGGTTGGAAAGGCGGCACGGGGTGCTCTCCTTCCGACTCGTACAGGTCTTGACGGGGCATGGATGCTTCGGCAAGTACCTGTACAGGGTCGCTAGGAGGGAGAGAACTCCGTCCTGCCACCACTGCGATTGCGACGAGGACACGGCGCAGCATACGCTCGAGGTCTGTGCCGCTTGGGCAGAGCCGCGTCGTGAACTCGTCGCAATCATCGGTGCAGACCTGATGCTGCCGACCATCGCTAGGGAGATGATCGGCAGCATCAGGAATTGGGACGCGGTCGCAGCCTTCTGCGAGGCAGTTATCTCGCAAAAGGAGGCGGCGGGTCACGAGCGCGAGGAGCACAGCCTCGATGATGCGACCCGCCGCCGGCGACTGGGGCGGCGCAGGCGGGAGTACCTGCGTGCAATGCCGCCCTAGCCGAGGCCGCGGGTGATGTGACCGGGGATTAGTCCGTCACCCGCCGAGAGGCCGACCGCGTGAGGAAAGACCGACGTCCTCCCCGAGGGGGGGACGTCGGTCTTTCCTCACGCGGTCGGGTAAAGCGAAGCGAGGGCGGGTTGCTAGTCTTAATTATAAATCTTATAATCGGTTTTTCTAATTTTAGTAAAGTTACATTACATACATATTTAGGTATATTTCCATACATAGGTTACATTTATTACTTACAATAGTTTAGTTGACCTTGTTCAATTAGCTTTTTACCAACCAACGAGAAAGAAGCAAAATTATATATTTAAATATCAATTTCTTTTTAACTTTGTTAATAGTTGTTTCATTTTAATACTTAATTTGTGTACATAGAAGTTGAAAAATAGAATATGTTAGTTCTTGTATGTAGCTTCAGAAAATGTTTTTTTGTTGCTCTTCTTTTATAAGTATTTAGGAACTTACTCTTGTCATAGATCAGTAGTAATCTATCATCACGTGATGGCCCCATCTACCCTGATATCATTCTTCTATCACTTTTAGATCTTGGTGGAAGCACTAATAGTACCATATTTCTCGTTATAATTTCTCAGATTTTTATAAAATCTATCCAGATGACTGTAGAGGACATATAGTTCTATGCTCGTAGGCGTTCCAGATAAATTTAAGATTGCCCACATCATTTGCACTTTTTTTATTATAATTTAGTGGTGGTTCATAGTTACTAGAAATCTTCTATAATTAACATAAAACTTTCGCCATAAAAATACGCATTTTAGAATTAGTCGTAACTTATATAAAGTGGCCATCAAATAATCCAGTTTGCGACTTTTGAATGCTCAGCTTAGGACATACTTTACAAATGTATCTAATTCTCCTTTCCTGTACAATACCTTTACAACCATTTCATCTTACCTTTCTTGATATGTAGTGACAGCAGTGTGATCTTTTCGCTACTTACTTTACAACAGTTTTTATGATTTGACCAACAAGTAACGATTCTCTAGAAGTGAACAGTGAACTTATTCGCTTTCTTTATCGCATAAAAATAAGGCATGGATATTTTGTGTATCCAATTTGCTAACCAAATAAAAAAGTTAACCATCATTGATCAGGCATTTCAGTCATACTGTCAAACGGATTCGTATAGAATTTTATTTCGAGTTTTCCTTCTTTTGCGTGATATTATATAACATGTAATCGTAATTTACGATGACCACGGTCTTACATAAATTGCAGTGAATCACATTCTTACTCGGTCAACTCACGGAACACTTTAAATCAACTTAAAATGTAAACAATTAAAAATACTAAATACACCAAAATCACAAACACCACAGCTAATTCAGTACTTTCATGAGTATCCAGGAAAACTGTGAAGCTGAAGCTGTGAAGTTAAGAGCATATAAATCTGCAAAGATATTCACAGCAAGGAAAAACTTGTAGTAGACCAGTGTAATTACTATTAACATTTATTTAATTTACATAGTAATTATTTAATTTACGACAATTATTTGAATATTTAAATTACAACAATTATTTTATTTATAACGATCATTTAATGTTCAGATATTCCATTGTAGGAATTTAATATTTGTGTAATAAAAAATAAACATACTTAATACATTATATCAAAGCAAATATTACTTGACCATTACAGTGAGATTTATCAATCTAATGTTAGTCGTCAAAAGATCTCCACGGACCGAATATATTTTATTAAATTAACTATTATATTTTAATTTAAAATTTATCTTTAGACCCGAGCCAAATGTCTAAATTTAAGATAAATAAAAACCAATATAAATACCATATCTAAAGGCTAAGAGCATGAATACTTTCAATGCAGTTGCAATTGCAGAATGCACCTCTCATCTCGGCTCGTACACGTTCCACTGTTGGGTTGGACTTCGAGCCTCCTCCTCAATAGGAGAGAAACTGACCTATTATTCCATGTTGGGCAGACATGTTGATATTGGGTTTTATTTCGAGATTGCCTTTTCTAGCACAGATGTTACTTATATGCAAATTATATCCAGTGTTTTCGACATCCACGGGTATGAAACCTCTGGGCAAGAAGTCACCACACGGATGATATACCTCTGCATTGACTAATATCTTCAGGCTTTTGTATAGTATTGGACTCTGTATTAATATCGACTGCAAAGTAAATTCATAACTTATTCTTAGAAGTTGGGGATTGCATCGTAGTCAACATTTTGTAATCAGCCAATGCCAAATTTGCTGCAGGACTAAATATAGCATAAAAGTTGCCTAATTTGTGAATCTGTAAATGTAAAAGATTAAAATAATGTAAAAAGTTGTAGTGACTTATTAGTAGTTATTAACATAGAAAGTTAAGTTAGCTAACATAGAAAAAAAACTCATGACTATAAATAGAGCTAATTTCAAAAAAGATATTACCCAGTACGATTGGGCAGCTTTTGGTAAACAGGAAGGTCTCTTTCGTCAACAATCTGGTAGTACTTCAACAAACCGCTTTGAATCTAAAGCATGGTTTGCTCGCAAATAGGGAATCTCTGTAATTGCTGCAAAAGCCGTAGCATACGCTTGAGACTTTTCAGGTATGGGCGAAGCATTGCCCTATATACACTACAGCAATAATTGAGAATGTGTGGACTTGTCATTACAGGGTGTCGACAGGCTCAGAAATTTAAGGTCAAACACGTATTTAATGCGTATGAAATTGCGGCGATAGTCAGCAAAAAATAATTTCATATATAGCTAAAGATAATTAAATATATAGCTAAAAGTCGGAAAGACCAGGCTAAATATTAGTTTGAAGTCATCATCGTCAGCTCTTATCCTATTATAATAACTTGGGATCGACTTAATATATACTCTTCTTTCATTGCACATATTGCTTTATTTTTTTCTATTGTTCGAATTGTAAAAGATAAAAACAAATAAGGATTTAAATTGGTGTGTTGTGTTTAGGTATGGTGTAGGTTAGACAAGGACGTCCTTTAACTAACCTATTTAAATGATACAACACATTCATATAACATGTATTGTAATCATGGGTCATTAACATAATTACAGAGACAATCTTCTGTGTTTAGCCAACTATATATATTTTATTTTTATATTCATATTGTTTATATTGAATACATAAACAATTATTTATGTTATTATTTACATACCTTCTAATTTATTTAAATTATGTACATTTATTTGGCATTATAAGCGATATCAAGGAAAATTAGTACCATTAGTGTATTTTGTTATAATTAGTAAAGGTAACATTTTTTAAATAATCTATACCAATAAATAAAATTGGAGTGTCTGTTTGTAATGTCAAAATAATAGGCTTTTTTTCATGCTCACACGGTTATTTGCACGACACCTATGCCTAAAATACAGATTAAAAAATTTTTGTCGGTCTGTCTGTTTGTTCCGGGTAATCTTCAAAACGGCTGGACCGATTTCATAAATTCTTTCACCAAAGGAAAGCTATAATATCAGGGCGTAAACTAGGCTATATTTTATCCCGGTATTCCCACGGGAACGGGAACTACGCAGGTAAAACGACTAAAACCGAAGCGAAGCGAGGGCGGGTTGCTAGTAATGAATAAAAATGAACACACAGCACACCCGATGATAAATGATACTGTTGCTCATTGGCCTTTGCTAGACAGCGGCCTACTGTGAAGAAAGTGAAGGGAGTGTGAATGCGTATAATGAGGTTCGGTGATTTTAAACTTATCACACTCAAACATCCTCAGAAAGTTGATTTGCCCGCTCTCTTGCTTACTGAACGAAGTGCAGTAGCAAATTGCTACTACTCAGACGTCGATTTTATGACGGATCGGCCCTCGGCTGTAGATAAATGAATATCGACAGTGTAGTCCTATGATATAGACCTGATTATTTTTTTTCTTATATGATAATTTTTGTTCAGGTGGTGCCTTTTGGATTCAGACGACTTCTTCATTGGATTACGAAGACTTATGATGGTATCCCAATTATAGTTACAGAAAATGGTTATGCAGATTACAGTGGATTAAACGATAAGGCTCGAGTGTCATATTACAGTCATTATTTAAATGCTCTGCTTCATGGCATTCATGAAGACAAAAATTCAGTGGTGGGATACTTTGCGTGGAGTCTAATGGATAACTTTGAATGGGATGATGGTTATGTGTAAGTATATTATTATTTCTAATGATCTGAGTTTTATACTCATTGTCGATGGTTAACCAATACTTATATGCATAACAGGAGATAGCACGAATACAGAACAGGGGCTATTTAATATTAAAAATCATGTGGTACTCGTCTATACACTTGTAATAACATCTTTCACAAACCAAATATATGATTTCTTTGGTCCTCGTTTAACTTGCCTTTCACTTTCACATCCCTTGGCTAATATTACTTTCGTTCATCTCGTGATATGAATAAAGACGGATTTTTAGATCTTAACTTTAAAGTTTTTAGCACCATTTTAAAGTTTAGTGTAATGTGCTTGTTCTTTTTTTGTCTACTCTCTATCTCGTTACAGCACTTATCCTCTAACATTTGCACTTATGTGAAAGATTGGTTCGACATTGTACAATTCATAGTTGTGTGCCGTAAACATAATTATGAATTATTATTGTATATATTACTAGCAGCGTCGTGCGATTTCACCAACAGTTCCTCTTCCCGTGGGAATATCGGGATAAATTATAGCCTATGTGTTATTCTGATATGTAAGCTATATTATTGTGAAGTTTCATTAAAATCCATTCAGTAGTTTTTGCGTGAAAGAGCAACAAACACCTTCACATCCTCACATACTGTAAGTATGTGAGGATGTGAAGGTTTAACTTAAGGCTTAACTTTCGCGTTTATAATATGAGTAGGATATTAGGAGCTATGTGTATATGAAATCGCAAATCGCAAATTCTTAATTTTGCTCGGTTTAAGTGGGAATGAAAACAATGCGAGGAAGCTCTACATGATTATCATCACCGTGCTCTTGCCCCCTTTATTCCGTGTTGATGCAATATGTACCCTTTCTTCCATTGTACATATTGCAGTTTTTTTTGCCAATGGTGTTATCAAAACATTGCTTACTTGAGGTCAAACCTCCTTGGGTATATTGAGTAAATGGCATCAGATGAAGTAGTCCAAGTCAACGTATAGCCCTTAGTCGTTATTTTGCAATGAAGAATGTAGAGTCGCTAGTATTCGTGGTAACTACCATATACGGAGCTCTAGATGTCCTTAAAAATCCCCTTGAACGTACACAAATAATTTCATCAACATCGGTCCAGCCAGCCGTTTAAGAGTTCAGTGACATACACACGTACACTAGAAATATATATATATACAGGATGTCCCTAAATTAAACGTCCAACGGAAAGTGGATGGTAGATGACTTTATGACAGCTATGAAAAAATTAAAAAAAATCCAGGTAATTTTTTTTCTGATATGAGCATATTACTAAAAACTGTGAAAAATCAGACCTTTACGATATTTACAAGTAACATGTCTAGTTTTAGTTGTACTTGTGGTCGATAGTGCAGTTATCTGCGCTTCCAACAAGAAATATCCGATGCCAAAACTAGCCTATGTAACGTTATAGTACTTGTAGTATAGTACTTGTGTATATATATATATATATATATATCATCATCATCTTGCTCTTATCCCAATTACTTGGGGTCGACGCAATATGTCATCTGTTTTGACATATTGCAAAAAGTTTCGGCAATGACTTTTATGACCGGCCGCCTGCCTGACGTCAACCCTCCTTGGGAATGTAATCGTTGACCCAAATGGTACCAGATGGAGTTGGTCCGGGTCAATCTAGGGCTCTTAGTCGTCTTTTACGACACCCACGAGCAAGGCAAGGGTTGGTAGTATTCGAAGCCACACAGCAATATATATATATATATATATATATATATATATATATATATATATATATATATATATATATATAATAGTATAGTATATATATATCCCAACAGACGTTGTTCTGTTCAAATAACATACAAGGAATTCTCCTTAAAATCGATTGCAGCGTGACCTACCGGGTCCAATTGTGAGTCTAAACCATTCTCGAATCGCCTTGAACACCTAAAAATTTCATCAACATCAGTCCAGCCGTTTGGGCGGAGTTCTGTGACATACACACGTACACAAGAAATGTATATATAAAGATAAAGGTATTATTCTTAATCACGTCTGAAATGCGTAGCCTCCCCCTCGATAGGAGTGGAATTTACCTACTATACCACGCTGGTCAGAAGGGTTGGTATAGGGTTTTATTTCGATTTTTCTTCTCTTGCATAGATGTTATATGCAAAAATAAGAAGATATTATGTTTATATACGCACGTGCCTTAAAACAAGTTATTTTGTACAGTTTATATATGCGTTAAAAGGCACGTGCCTTATAACAAAATGTTCCGTAGTAGTTCATATCCTCACGCGAAATTAATTTATGTATAAAATACCTGTCTAACTTGTTATTTATGAAAATCAAGTTGTAATATTTCGTGTCTGTCTGACGCAAGAGGAAAAAATATTACCGTTTGTTTTTTTATCGACATTTTTTAATAATAAGCTTCATATAAACGATTTTGTATTAATAGCCATATTTCAATTGATCTGCCGGAAGATATTGTATAGGTAGTCCACAAAAAATAGTAAATAATTGTGTTATTCTTTGTTATTATGAAATATCAATTTAATATTTGATGAGATATTTTGAGATTATTGTTCCCATTAATAACGGAATATTAACGTCGAATTAAGAAAAATATGCTCTTGCGTAATCAAACCTTAAGAATATAAGTGTATCAAACGGTATAGATATGCCGTGTGGTGACGGAGTAAGAATACCACGATCACCCCTTTTGTTTACCGTGGGTGCAGGGTTGGAAAAAACATATTTTTTTAAAAAGAACAAAACATCATGTTTAATTTGAAAAACAAAAAAACATGTTTTTTTTAAAGCTTCATTGCTCTTTTAATTGCCTTGTTTTAAACATGTTTTAATCATGTTTTAAACACGTCATCATCATCATCATCATTTCAGCCTATTGCCGTCCACTGCTGGACGTAGGCCTCCCTCATGTTGCGCCACAATGTGCGGTCCTGTGCCGCCTGCATCCAACGACGCCCAGCAACTTTCACTAGGTCGTCGGTCCACCTAGTGGGGGGGCGTCCTACCTTTCTTCCCCTAACCTTTCTTCCCCAGCGGTTGTCGGTTCGTCGAGCGATGTGGCCTGCCCATTGCCACTTCAGCGTGCTAATTCTTCGTGCTATGTCGGTTACACCCGTTCTTCTGCGGATTTCCGTATTCCGGATTCTATCTCGCAGAGAAATCCCGAGCATAGCCCGTTCCATAGCACGCTGAGCGACTTTGAGCCTTGATATGAGGCCTACATTTAGGGACCACGTTTCCGTGCCGTAAGTCATCACTGGTAACACACACTGGTCGTAGACCTGTGTTTTCAGACATTGAGGTATGTTGGACGAGAAGATCCTCTTAAGTTTCCCGAACGCTGCCCAACCGAGTTGGATTCGTCGGCTGATCTCTTTCTCGAAATTGGATCTACCTAACTGGACTGTTTGTCCTAGGTAAACATAGTGATTGACAACTTCGAGAATCGCATTGCCAACTAGGACCGGTACAGGAATGACATGGGTATTTGACATAACTTTCGTCTTGTCCATGTTCATTCGTAAACCCACTAGTTGGGATACCCTGATGAGATCATTGAGCATAGTGCCAAGGTCCTCCATGGATTCTGCCATAACGACGATATCGTCTGCGAATCGAAGGTGAGTGATGTATTCGCCGTTAATGTTGATGCCTAGTCCAGTCCAGTCTAAGAGCTTGAAGACATCTTTCAGTGCAGTGGTGAACAGTTTCGGAGAGATGACATCTCCCTGTCTCACGCCTTTCTGCAACTGGATCGGTTTCGTACTCTTATCCCGGATATGGACTGACATTGTGGCGTTCTTATACAAACACTTCAGCGCTTCGATATAGCGATGGTCGATTTGGCACCGCTGAAGGGACTGCAGCACCGCCCAAGTTTCGACTGAATCAAAGGCTTTCTCATAGTCCACAAACGCTAAGCACAGGGGCCGATTATACTCCTCGGTCTTTTGTATAATCTGCCGAAGCGTGAGGATATGGTCTATGGTGCTATAGCCTTTTCGGAAGCCGGCTTGTTCGGGCGGCTGGCATCGAGCTTGCGCGTGAGTCAATTGGTAAAGACCCTCGAAAACAACTTATAAACATGGCTCAGGAGTGAGATGGGTCTGTAGTTCTTTAAAAGAGCTTTATCACCCTTATTGAAGAACAGCACCACCACACTCCTGGTCCACGACTCTGGAATGTCGCCCCCGAGGATAACGGAATTAAATAGCTTCTGAAGGGCTATTAAGACCGGCTTGCCGCCCGCCTTCAAAAGCTCTGCTGTAATTCCGTCATCTCCCGGTGCCTTACCGTTACGTAGTTGTTTGAGAGCCATTCTGATCTCGTACAAGCTGATGTCCGGGATTTCTTCGGTATAGTGCCGAGTTAGCTTGGATCTGGGATCTTGGACCAAGCCGACAACAGGATTTCAGGATGATTTGTATAACTGTCCATAGAACCTTTCGACCTCTCCCAAGATCTCACTTTGGGATGAAATGACAGTGCCGTCATCGGTCTTCAGCTTTGTCATTTGGCTTTGCCCAATAGACAGATCTTGTGCGAACACTTTCGAGCCACGATTCCGCTCTATCGCTTCTTTAATACGGAGCGTATTAAATCGGCGAATATCGCGACGCACAGGCCTGGAGATTTGCCTATTTAGCTGCCTATGTTTGGACCAATCGGCTGCAGACTGCACCGTCATTTCTTTTCTCCGCTCGAGAGTCTGGTCAGAAAGTTTTTTAGGTCTATTAAACACGTACATACGTGAAAAATGAAAAAAAAAATAGTTAAAAATCAAGAAGTACTGGAAAGGAAATCCTCGCGTTTTATGAACATGCGGTTGTCAGTCAGGGGAATCCCAGCTAGTTATATCGAAGTTGCCAACTCTTTGGTAAAAAACATGCCATAAAATGAGTTTCTTAATTTTTTCTAACTAAAAGTATAACGTGTTTTTTTATGTATTTTAAACATGTTTAACACAAAAAGTTTTTAATTCATATATTAGTTTTAAACGTGATATGTATTTTTGTATTGTTTTAATTAGTGTTTTAAACGTATGTTTAAAACAAATGTTTTAAACATTGCCAACCCTGCGTGGGTGATTATGAATGACGACTAAAAGGCTCAAGCAAATAACATCCCTATCCCCAAAGAAGGAAAACTCGAATTTAAATCTTATACCAACATCTCTGATCAGTATGATATAGTAGGTCTATTTCCTTCTCAATATGGAGGAGGCTTGAGCCTAACAGTAGGACCTATATGAGTTAAGATAATGATACACATGCCGTTTCTAGGTTTCAATTATGTACGTAATAAATCCTATGTAAAAAGATAATGTATCTATTTTGGAAACTATTTATAATATTTATTATATATTCTTCTTTCGTAACGGGAGAGTATCTGGTATACGACGAACAGAGATCAAACGTGTTGACATAAGGTTTGCTTGATGACGAGTTTTCCTTTTTTTCTTATCCTTGTACCTTCTAGCTTATAATTTACAGTAATAATCTCAAGTGCCTCCAAAAAAACTGCTATTAACGTACATGTAATTTAATAATTAAAAAAAATCAGCGCCGACAGGGTCGCAGGTAGATCTAGTATATTAATATTCATAATAATAACACGATTCGGTGATTGACTGTACATTCCTTATTATGAGATTGAATATTTTTGTTTTTCAATATATTAAATGTAGAACTTGTAGCGACATCTATTAGTTGTATTTTCCAATATGTGTAGGGACTGTTGCGTTCTGTATATTTTGTGATTAATAGTTTAGTAGATGACTTTAAGTGTCTATGAAGTGCTGATAGAGGTCACTACTTGATTAATTAAATTTGTTTTCAAACTGTCCTTAGTAAATACCTGTGTAGGCCGAGCAGTAAAATTAAAGGGACTTTATTTCTCGCTGTGGCACACATATTTAGACAAACTGTCTCTCACTTTCAAGTAGCGCGTAACTTTTAAATTGATATAATTAAATATTTTAGTCATATATCCTGTACTAAACATAACTAGTCTCAAATAGATAGGCTCTCGCATGTTAAATGTTCTTCTTCTATTTGTGTAATGACAATAAGCTACAATAATATGAGCTATTGGTGCCAGTGTCGAGTTAAGCATTGATTATTTACATCTATCATAGATTATTACACTAAAATACGAAGACTAAAGTCTTCGTATTTTAGTCAGTCGTTACCATTGATTTGACGCTGGCAATCAAATAATTCCTCTGGGTATTTTGGCAGAATGTGAAAATGCACGCCATTTGTTTTATAGGTATCACTCACTATATTTCAGCATTTTATCTGTATATTACATACATAATATACTGATTTAATTGTCAGAAGTGAGTGTTTGACAACATTGTAAGTGAAATAATAATAATTATTTAAGAGATTATGCGAATAAATATGGTATGCTGTCTTACTGTTTTAGTGCCGTTTATATTAGATCATATATAAGCCTGTATTGAGACATAGTGGGCTGTCGATATATTATATTCTTAAATCATCTACAGAAAAATGTTACATTCTAGTAACTTCTTTGAAGCATAAAATATATATCTACCTATTTTTGCTACAGTCAGACACAGCAAATAAACTGCTATCCTGGCCTGATGCGATATCCACTTAAATTTACGTCAGATGACTATGACAAATTTAAATTAACGTACATACATATAGATTTAAAGTAGATAGCATTCAGATTTACTCGCCTTGTAGACGAAGTAAAATAAGGTTTGTCAAGATTACTGTGAAACATAGTTACTGTGCCGGGCCGTGTTTAACACGATGCGGGACAGTAATGACTTTTAAAAAATATGTGACACGGCAATAAAACTTTGTGAACGAATTCGTACTACGGTAATATTTTTTATAGACTAAAAAGAATATACGGCGTTAGCCGTATCGCAGTAATAAACATTAAAAAAAAAAATATTATGTTGCAGGACGCACATGCGTTTGCCGTGCGTCCTGCAATCTATTAAAAATTTATTTGTCTGTGCGATTACAAGACTTATCATCTCGACTCATATACATCCTACTAATGGCCTCGAGTTTCCTCTGCAATGGGAGGAAATTGGCCTACTATAAAACCACGTTGGTCAGATTTGTTGGTTTAAGATTTTATTTAAATTTTCTTTCTCTTGCTATTTGCATACTATATTCTTTAGTCATCTTTTACGACACCCACGGGTAAGAGTGGTGAATTATATCCTTATTCCATCACCACAAGAAACGCGAGTCTAGTTAATACATATTTGTTAAGCGTATCCAAAAATAGACTTCAAAAAATAAATACTTCAAAGTTTACACATTCAATAAAAAAATAAGTATGAGATATCTAATTTCACTTTTTATTTGTTTACAGATCTCGCTTTGGCCTATATTTGGTTGATTTTAAAAGTCCAAACAAGACAAGAACTGCTAAAAACTCTGCTAAGCTATACGCGAAAGTTATTCGCTCAAGAAGCTTGCCCCGCGATTACGATCCAGAGGACTTCACTGCTTTCTCCGGCGCTAACATCTTGATGCCATCATTACTTTTGCCGTTATGTGTACATAAACTAATTTAATAGTAGGTCACATCATCAACGAACTTCTAAATTTTAATATAAAATTATAATTATTTAATATAATAGCATTATTAATAATTATATCAATATTTAAATATCACCATATACTTAAAATGAATGGTAATATGAAATTAATAATAACAAGTATGGAAAACATTACCGTCCAAACGCATTACTATTTTGAAATAAAACTATGTATTTTTATGAGTATGATAGTTATGGGAAGACCTCCGTAACTATGAACGAATGCGACAAAACCCGTAAAAATGGTTTTATTTCAAACTCGCGTAAACATCAGAAATTGTTATGCATTCGTACTGTTGCAAATTCCTTGGGATACTTAAGGATTATTGGCACTATCTCTCACTATATAGGTAAGGTAAATAAAGCTGTAAGTCCAATCAATAAATTTTGCGTCAATTTTTCTATAACGTTGTTTAGTTATAATTACCATCAGGTCAAGTATAAAAATAATTGTATTATAACGGATATTATATTGTAAATAAATTTTAGATAAAATTATAAAAACTTTATTATGAATTTGTTTTATCTTATTTTTGGCCTGCTATAATCCGGTCAAGCTCCAGTCAGCTGCGTGGGATGACAAAAGGGCCGCGTAAAGCCCTATAACTTCTCGTGTCTCCTCTTTCTATATTAGTCGGACAGCGGCACTGCTGTTATTGATTTTAATAGTTAAATTCCTTTCCTTAAAAGTAATATTTTATACCTTCATTCTGCTCTTGTTTCAATTATTATTAACGGTTGATGCAATATGTATCTACTCTTGCATGCTACATATTAAAAGAGATTTAGCATTTGCTTTAGGACCCGCCGCCTGCTTGAAATTAGTCCTACTTGGAAATGTTATCAGACGACGTCAAATGGAGTTAGCCTGAATCAAATATAAAGCTTTACATTGTTATTTACAGAGATCTGTCTCTACCCCATTTTGACCCACAATTTTAATCCAAATTTATTACCAGTACAAGAAGAAATTGATTCTATTTGAAAAAATATATTGTTTTTGGTTAATCTCTATTAAGTAGTTTATTATTATACTACAAAAAATATTAATTTAAACCTAATGATTCTAATATGCTACCACTGGATCAGAACGTGGCTACACTGAGAAAGATTCAGCAGGAAAACTCATGTTACTAAATTGTTATTGACTTTTAAAGGGCGACTTACTTTATCATATCAAAAATGTTGTTTTTGCATAATGTAACAAGCTATTACTGTAGTAACCTACAACCACAGATGTTGTGAGCACTTATTATATAAATATAACATAATTATATAATAAGTGCTCACAATATCTGTGGTTGTCTTTTTGGTATTATTTTATATTAGTTATGTTTATATCTGGCTTCCATCTTGATGGCAGCTAACCATCTTCTCTACTGAACTTTTGATGTATTTTAATAGCCTCGAGAATCATTCTACGCAGATAGGGATGGTCTTTTGCGAGGATTTGTGGTTTATTTAACCTAATGCTATGGCGAGCAGTCTTGTGTCAGTGTATTCATAATTAACAAACAATACAAACATAGTATGACGGCAGTGTTTCACATCAGCTATGTGTTCTTTGATCTGTTTTTTTTATGGAGCTCCTTGTGTACTCCTGCACCCTGACTTAATGATTTCACAAAAGTTTTTATAAGTATGTTGCATTGTTATCGCGCTATTCAGTTTACGTGGTACGTAAAGTGCTTGCTATTAATAATTATGTACATTGTGCTAATTGAGTTAACCTTGCATTTTGTGTTTGTACAGAGATAATTTTATGTACCTACTTAAGAAAGGGAATTAAAGCATGACGCAGATATTAACATCCTTGAGCACATGAGTGAATGCTTAGTTTTGTATTTTTACTGCAAATAGATGAACTTTTTTTTTAAACTAGAGCAATACACTCAATCTTTAATAAGTGAGAACTGGGTAAGCCAGCTTTATTCGCTCGGGAAACTATAACTGAGATTGCATCGTTGCCTACGCCTCTATGTAGGAGATGGTTAAACGTAGTTAATATTTCCTAGTTATGACTCATTCCTTAATTTCTAGGAACTCTTTAATTCAAATGACCGAATACGCGTCTATTATTGTTTTCTTACAGTTCGAGGAACTCGTTTATATGTACAGATAACTATTCAAAGAACAATGTATTTTGTTTACAATTGCATACTTATTTGCGGTAGTTTTATAGACCTCTATAAAGGACATAGACCGTGTGTAAGTTAGGAACTCGAGTTAATGAGAAGTCTCTATAAGAGAAAAACATATCGTGGTCCTTTGAGCTCTTACTTATCCAGGTTTGACTATAGGTTTATTAGGACTTTAGCTTTCATCGGGGATCTAAATAAGGTAGATTTATTAGACTCCCCTCTGTGACGAGATAAAAATACATTATGCTGCCACACCTTACCGATCTGTGCGAGTCTTAAAATTCAGGTAAGATATGAAGAGTCTGACCAGCAGCGCTGCTGCATGCGTGCTTACCTACCAAGCGTGGTAATTATGACATCATTCCTATCTTAATTAAAAGTTACCGAGTAATATCGAATATGGGTCCGATCTATTGTAGCATATTACTCTGGCCTTGGTAATATACAATACCTATATATATATATACATTGGTACACTGGTAAAGAGAGAGCCATCGAGATGGAATTGAGCAACATCCGATAGGCCATTTTTTTTTTGGGTGGGTTGCGGTTGCCGCGCTCCATGCTCCACTCTGTCCGGGGCGACAGTGGGGCGTATAGCACGCAATACCCGCAACCCACCTGAACACCACATCGCCTTCGTCGTTGGGCCGACCACCGGAGCAGGGTTACTTGTCATCAGTGGTCGGCCTGACGGAATACCCCCTACTTGGGGTACCCTCCCATCGACCGACGTCCCCCCCTCGGGGAGGACGTCGGTCTTTCCTCACGCGGTCGGTCTCTCGACGGGTAACGGACTAATCCCTGGTCACGTCACCCGCGGTCTCGGCTAGGGCAGCATGGCACGCAGGTAGTCCCGCCTGCGCCGCCCCAGTCGCTGGCAGTGGGTCGCTTCATCGAGGCTGTGCTCCTCGCGCGCGCGATCCGCCGCCTCCTTCTGCGAGATCACTGCCTCGCAAAAGGCTGCGGCCGCGTCCCAATTCCTGATGCTGCCGAGCATCTCCCTAGCATCCGATAGGCCATTACAAGATTATCAGAAGTTCAAAGAGAGGTATAAAAATAGTTCGATCGTGCTCTTCTTCCAGGAGGGTGATGACTTGATAACAAGGCGGTATAGGTTTTATTGCTCGTTAATTTTTCATAAAATTTGAACAGGTATAGCGGAAATGGTATAGTAACGTAGAATTATCAAGCGGTATGCATAGAAGGTTATACAGACTTACCCACCGACCTCAGCATATCGAAGCAACAAGATTGAGGCCTTTTACGAAAACATCGCATAAGCTATTTCACGAGACCAAAACCCACTTCATATTCGTTATGACGGACTTTAATGCGAAATTACACAAAAGGAATGACAAGCCAAGGTTGGGACAATATAGGCTTGTACAGAGAAAATATGGGCATCGAAATTGTGTGGTTTTTTACAGAAAAAAACTCTTTTTATCAAGAATAGAATTTTTTTTAATCAGAAAGCAACGACAAAAAGTGTAGGTAGGTACTAGTATTAGCTCAATGATTCAACAAAAAGCGAGGCTTGACTTCATCTTATCCTACAAATAGCGGATATGTAATAATCCTAGTGATCAAAAGGATAAATAACATTAAAAATTTTTAGTAACCGCCCACACCAACGCAGCAAAAATCTCTGAAAAGCAAGCATTACGTCCCCTTTACTAGAACAAATGCACAGAACAATTTGAGGTTGAATTTAAGCGGATACGTCATTACCTATCTTGTACTTTAAAAGTATGTTAGCTGCTGTGTCAATAGCTTTGCTTGCATCCGTTCATCAGCCCGTAGACGTCCATTGCTGATTCTGCATTGCTGCGTCACCCGAGTCATGGTCGCCACTCAATAATCTTCCTTATCAATCGGTTGTCAATGTGGCTTGCCCATTGCCATCTCAACGTGCTGATTCTTAGGGCTATGTGACTTGCATGGACTTGTACTATTATGAATTTTGTTTGAGCAACCACGTTTCAATAATATTAACATTGATAATATCCTCAATGCATCTATTACATACCATTATTTTCTTTGGGAATACATCAATCACAATTTTGGTTATCTCAGCATATTATATAAAAACATCAACTATGTGTAATATTTGATGACCATTGTGACTATAAATTGCTCTTGCTTTATAGACATTGCTCTGTTAATATTTCATCATCATCATCATCATTTCAGCCCATATAGCTGCCCCCAGCGTCCCACTGTTGGGCTCGGGCCTCCTCCATAATGGAAGGGTAATTGACTTGGTATAGTAATACCACGCTGGTCAGACGTGTTGGTATAGGGTTTAATTTTGAGTTTTCCTTCTCTCGCATAAATGTTATATGCGTTTTATATCCCTTAGTCGTCTCGTACGATCACCCACGGGTAAGATAGGGTGGTGAATTGTATTCTTACTCCGTCACCACACGGAAGATGTTAATATTTATAGTAGCGCTATATATTATCTTAAAATCTTTCCTGATAAAAAAGAACTGTCCAATAAAACACACGTTTTTCACAATCCAAGTTCTAGTGCCTAAGATTGACGCATTCGCCCGAAAAGCTCTTCAGTTTCGTAGGTATAGAAAATAGATATTCCGATTTCTCCTAGAAGACGATCATATCTCGTTCCAACGGGTACAGTATCAGATTTAGTGCCTGATATTGAGATAACAAAATATGTATTTTAATAATCATCTATCTCTAAGGAAAATTACAGGTAAACCATAGTCCAAAGTAATGATGACTGTATATTTCATGTGAATACGTAACTGTAATGATAAGGTAGAGATAAAATCTCTGTATGAGTTTGAAATGCGTCTATCACGTTTCTTCCTGCTTTTTAATAGATATTAACTAGCAACCCGTCCTAGCTTTGCTTCGGTTTCAGCCGCCTTACCTGTGTAGTTCCCGTTCCCGTGGGAATACCGGCATAAAATATAGCTTAAGTTACTCTTTATATAGACAGCTATCTGGTAGTAAAATATTATCAAAATAGATCCAGCCTTTTTGAAGATTAGGAAGGGTACCTGAAAGGGTATCCCACCGGGCCGGCCACGGACAACGAGGAACTCGGTACCGGTGGTCAGCCCAATGGTGATGAGGAGAGATTACGGTGGGTTATGGGGCCGTGCGCCGTCCTTTCGTCGCTCCAGACGGAATGGATTGCGTGTGCGCCGACCACAGCCCACCCAAGAAAAAAAAAAGACATAGGTGTCGTGCAAATAACCGTGTGAACATGAAAAAAGCCCAGTATTTTGACATTACAAACAGACACTTCAATCTTATTTATTTCTATACATTATATTAAAATATGTTCGTCTTGTCTACGTCGATTTGTTGGGCAGCCTCGTTGAGATCGTTGAACATCGAGCCAAAGTCGTCCTGTGATTCTGCTAGAACAACAATATCTATATACCTTGCATACAGATGTATACAAGTGGAACGTTATTGTTTCATTTGCCGTTGACTTTGATGTCGAGCTGGTCCAGTTTAAGAGTTTGAAGACGCATTCAAATGCATTGATGAACAGTTTTGGTGAAACGACGTCTCTATCTCACGGCTTATTGTAATTAGGTTGGTTTTGTACTTTTATGCCGGTTTCAGATCGACATAGTTCTTTATATATATTTATATATAAACAACTATGTCGATCTGAAACCGGAATAAAAGTACAACTTCAGCAGTAGGTACCTTGCCAATCGACTATTGTTATATCAAAGTTCTAAAGTATTAACTTTAGAACTTTGATATAACAATAGTCGATTGGGTAATGCTGAAGAACCTCTAGTCCCGCTTGTTTCGAATTAATCAAAGATTGTTAAGTCAGCAAACGATATATAAATAGTCCTATTACATTTTTCGTGTATTGGGTAATATGAAGCAACTTGTTGAAGTGGGTTTATGGTTTTCGAAAACCAGCTTGTTTGGTTCTATTTAAAGAACCGATTTTATTAATAATTCGTAAGTTACTGTACTGTAATAAAATTGACAGAGTGGAATTTTATCGGTAGGTCCTATTAATAATATTAACACTATTGAGCTATCAATATACTATCGAGTATTTTAGAGTTTATAATAGTTGCTCACGGTCAATAGGACTTCTTATATTATACAAATTATACTTCTTTCAGCGCCGAAAAAGCGACGTCCTAAAGTTCAATAAGCGTATAGAATAGCGTTCGGGCAACTTAAGAGAATCTTCTCGTCCAATATGCCGCAGTGTTTGAAAATAAAGGTTTATAACTAGTGTATGTTACCAGCGATGACTTACCTACGGGACTGAAACGTGGTCTCTAAATGTCGGCCTCATAAAAAACCTCAAAGTCGCTCAGCGTGCTATGGAGAGGGCTATGCTCGGTATTTCTCTACGTGATAAAATCAGGAACACAGAAATCCGTAGAAGAACGAGTGTAACCGTGAACCGACAACCGTTGGGGAAGAAAGGTTCTTGAGTGGCGACCACGTATTGGACGACGTAGTGTAGGACGCCCATAGGTGGACCGACGACCTGGTAAAAGTTGCTGGGTGTCGTTGGATGCAAGCGGCACAGGACCGCACTTTGTAGCGTAACATGAGGGATGCCTACGTGCAGCAGCGGTCGGCGATAGGCTGAAATGATAATGAATGACCCCTGACTTACGCCATACAGACCTAGCCATAATCGCGTAAAACGGGCTTTAATTTTGCTTTTATTAAATGTATCGTGTTCCAGACACTGAGGTATGTTGGACGAGAAGATCCTCTTAAGTTTCCCGAACGCTGCCCAACCGAGTTAGATTCGTCAGCCGATCTCTTTCTCGAAATTGGATCTACCTAACTGGACTGTTACCTAACTGGATTGTCCTAGGTAAACATAATGATCGACAACTTCGAGAATCGCATGGCCAACTAGGACCGGTACAGGAATGACATGGGCATTTGATATGACTTCCGTCTTGTCCATGTTCATTCGTAAACCCACTAGTTGGCATACCTTGCTGAGTTCATTGAGCACGGAGCCAAGGTCCTCCATGAATTCTGCTATAACGACGTTATCGTCTGCAAATTGAAGGTGAGTGATATATTCGTCGTTGATGTTGATGCCGATTCCGGTCCAGTCTAAGAGCTTGAAGACATCTTCCAGAGCAGTGGTGAACAGTTTCGGAGAGATGACGTCTCCCTGTCTCACGCCTTTTTGCAACTTGATCGGTTCCGTACTCTTATCCCGGATACGGACTGACATTGTGGCGTTCCTATACAAACACTTCAGCACTTCAATATAACGATGGTCGATTCGGCACCGCTGAAGGGACTGCAGCATCGCCCAAGTTTCGACTGAATCAAAGGCTTTCTCATAATCCACAAACGCTAAACACAGGGGCCGATTATACTCCTCGGTCTTTTGTATAATCAGCCTTAGCGTGAGGATATGGTCTATGGTGCTATAGCCTTTTCGGCAGCCGGCTTGTTCGGGCGGCTAGAAGTCATTGAGCTTGCACGTGAGTCGATTGGTAATGACCCTCGAAAACAACTTGTAAACGTGACTCAGGAGTGAGATGGGTATGTAGTTCTTTAGAAAAGCTTTGTCACCCTTTTTGAAGAATAGCACCACCACACTCCTGGTCCACGACTCTGGAACGTCGCTCCCGAGGATAACGGAATTGAATAGCTTTTGAAGGGCTATTTAAACCGACTTGCCGTAAGCTCTGCCCTAATTCCGTCATCTCCCGGTGCCTTACAGTTACGTAGTTGTTTGAGAGCTATTCTGATCTCATATAAGCTGATGTCCGGGACTTCTTCGGTATAGTGCCCAGTTAGCTTGGACCCATCTTGGACCAAGCCGACAACAGGATTTCGGGACGATTTATATAACTGTCGATAGAACCTTTGGATCTCTCCCTAGATCTCACTTTGGGATGAAATTATAGTGCCATCATCGGTCTTCAGCTTAGTCATTTGGTTTTGCCCGATAGACAGATTTTGTGCGAACACTTTCGAGCCACGATTCCGTTCTATCGCTTCTTTAATACGGAGCGTATTAAATCGGCGAATATCGCGACGCACAGACCTGGAGATTCAGCTGCCTATGTTTGGACCAATCGGCTGAAGACTGCACCGTCATTTCTTTTCTTCGCTCCATGAGCTCGAGTCTGGTCAGAAAGTTTTTTAGGTCTTATTAACGCGGTGAGCCTTGAAAAATTTCGACCCAACAGCGTGGACACTTTCCACGAACCTGTTGTTCATATCGTTCGGAGATTCGCACTTGTCCAGACATTGGAAGCGATTGTGTAGTTCAAGTTGGAAGCTTTCGAGGTACTGGTATTGGACAGATGTAGGTCGGAGTGATGTAGTCAGAGAGATGTAAGTCAGAGATATTACTCTAATTTAAAAAAATGACGAGCCCATTTCGTTTCTTGCCGGATACAGCGAAGCTGCCGCTGAGAGGCTGTAGCCGCCGATTCGGTGGTAGATTATTACATTAATTTCAAACCATACGTAAAATTGACAATATGTAAGTCCCCTTATGAATAATTTGATGTCGAAGAATTGCAAGTCGAAGATTGAATAAAATTGATGTTGAGCTGTCGAAAGGCGAAGCGGTAAAGACAACACTACAACTTTGCACTAAGGAAATTAATTTTTGTATTGCAGGGGACTTAAGAAATATTATTAATTTAACGGGTATAAATTAAACTTGGTCTCTTAACAAGATTTTGTAGATCGCAAAAAGTACTGTTCTGCATAGGAATCAAACCCACGACAATTGGCACGGTAGGTTGATATCATAATTAATATACTGTCTACGCAATGAAAATGTATTTTTGGACATATAAATCATCCGAAAGAAATTATCTGCATGATAATCCCATGAGAACTAGTTGAGTAACTTAGAAAATTTAGGCATGCGATATTGATAATATTTTTTTGTTTGCGTTTAGGTGAATTCAAGAATTGTTTAGATTAGTAATTGGAAGTAGATGGCGGTGAGATTGATTTCAAGGCATTATATTTAATTTTAATTTGTACAGAGCAGCGTCTTTTGGGTCAGCTAGTATTATGTAAAGATAAGAAAGTGGTAGGACCACACTGTCTGTCTGTAGCCAGTCCGTCTAGAGTAGTCGCAGAAAATCCAAACTCTCGCAGAAAATCGACGTCTGAGTAGTAGTAATTTGTTACTGCCCTTCGTTCGGTGAGCGAGAGAGCCGGCAGCCCAATTTCCCGAGGGTGTTTACGTGTAGTGGTTTTTAGTGATGTCTTTAGTATCACCAAACCTCATTACACGCATTCATACCCCTTGCACGATAGGCAGCGGCCTAGCTAAGCCCCTGGTATTATAAAGGTCCATGAGCGGTAGAACATTTACCATCAGGTGTACTGTTTGCTCGTTTGCTACGGTTACAATAAAAAAAAATGGAGAGTTCTTGTGTTGTGATGTAGTATCGTTCAATAAATCTGGCAATAATATTAAAGAAACTTAAATGGAGATATATTTCAAACAGCAATTTATTAATTGTTATCTATCAATTGAATCAAATTATACAAACTTAATACATTATATTTATATTAAGTTATAATCTGTAATACATTGTAATATAAAAGCTATCTTACGACATAAATTTATTAATTTATGTCGTGAGATAGTCGTGATATAATCTAACATCAAACTTGAATGTTGATTAATCTATTTTCTCCTTGAAAACTTTAAGATGCCAGTCAGATATCAGTTTTTATTATTACCATGTTTTTATTAACGCGCATTTTTGTAAGTCTGTCCAGGTGGAATTTTATAACTGCTTTTGCACTAACTGTCCGATAAGCTAAATACTTGAAATTTGGTCCATGGCTCAGAAGTGAATGACAACGCGTGTAAATGTGAAAATAAAAAGAATAAAATCGAAAAGGCGCTGAGAGCGACTTAGTTTGTTATAAAAACATGGTACATAATGTTTTTATGTAAGTTTATACACATTAATTATATATACAAAAATGTTAAATAGTCTTTCTGGTTGGAATAAAACTCATAGATCAGTCAGAAATATCTAATTTCACTCGTGTTCACGGTTGTAAATGCAATTGCAGCTCTGTTTCGGTCTATACATTATATAGTTGTTTTTCTTCAGATTAGAACAAGAAAAAGACGTTAGTTTCATGATGCCGAAGATGCCATTTCTCCTCAAGACTGCCTATGTACGCCATCGCTCTTTTAATAGCGCACTTATCGATTGTAGAATAATCGTACCTTGTTACACTATACTATTCTATAAGTATATTAAGTATTAATATTCTTAACTGTCACTCCGACATGCTTGATCCCTTAAAACGTATTAAAGTAAAGCTAAAGCTAAACTATTGAGAAGTAAGTCGGTGCTCGTCCGTTGTATTAATATTCGACAGTGGCCAGTTTTTCAGCGTTATCTCGTGCCACTTCGCGTTTGAGTTGCGCCTGGATGGACGCGAACGATTTGCCCTTCGTCTCTGGTAAGACCACTATCATGAACACCAAGCCCATTAGTGAGAAGGCTGCAAAGCCCCAAAATACTGTGTAAATTCCGTATGCGTCTTGCACCACCTGTAAAAGCAAAGTTTATATTTAGAGGAAAATTGTTTGTAATAGGCATTATCTACAATATTTTCCTGTAAGATGTTTGCTGGGGAGGAAAAATCAATATTGTGTAAATTTAATTTTATTTTCGTATTATTCATCACTGCTTTTGACTAATGGTTGAGCCTTATCCACAATATAAAGGAACTGAACATACTATACCACGCTGCTTAGACGGGTTGATATAGGGTTTTATTTCAAGTTTATTACTTTTATATTATAGATATTAGAGATATATCTATAAATATTCTCGACCGTGTGGTGACTGAGTAAGAATACAATTCATTCACCACTCCCTTTTTGACCCATGGATGTCGTAAAAGACGACTAAGGGATATAATATGCATATAACGTCTATGCAAGAGAAGGAAAACTTGAAATAAAATCCTATACCAACGCGTCTGGCTAGCGTGGTATAGTATGTCAATAACCCTCCTATTACAGAAGAGGCTTGAGCCCAGCAGTGGGACATATGTGAGCCGAAATGATGAATGTACCTACATAAGTTCAAATTTTTCTTAGGAATGGAAGTTTTCAACGTGTTTCATCGCTAAAGCTGACTTCGAACTAGAGACCTCTGCGTGAAAAGATATTCCACACTAGGTGGTACTAATTTATTGTCAGCTTTAGTTTATTTAGTCATTAGATACTTTTTACTTAAAACAAATATGGATTATGATGAATATCTCACCTGAAATAGTTTTTGTACAGCAAAC
The DNA here is from genome assembly GCA_032191425.1 of Lymantria dispar. Classification (NCBI taxonomy): domain Eukaryota; kingdom Metazoa; phylum Arthropoda; class Insecta; order Lepidoptera; family Erebidae; genus Lymantria; species Lymantria dispar. Next base: position 27,552,399 of record CM063441.1, read on the forward strand.
ATAGATATGCCAGTATAGATATGAGCGAAGCAGGAAGCGTATAACTTTACATTCGTAGGGAAAATTTCACCAATGATGACGTAGGGAACAGTTGATAATCCAATGGCATAGCATACGATGTACACAAGGAGAGCTACCAACGGTAGCCAGTTTAGACTTTTTACAGCAGATTCGTTGACCTCATAAAAATAAAAATATGTTCCGATAGTTGCATTCATGAGGCCTACACCCAGAGCCGATAGTAATAAAAGAGGCTTCCTTCCAACACGATCGACGAGTATTACAGTGAGACCACATGTGGCTACTTGAACGCATCCAAGTATGATGGACTCTTGATAAGGTTGTATCGGCACACCATCAGATTCTACACGAGTTCCATTAGAAAGTATGGTCCCTTTTTCTTGGCCTGTAGTGCAGTTAAAAATTACTTGGGCGTAAGCGACTACAGCGGCACTCCCACAAAGTTGTTGTATTGTAAATACTCCTAAAGTAATCCACATAGCTTTTCTATTAGTCGCTTCAGAGATCAAGTCACTCCAAGTACCACGATTCTTCATGTCTTCTTGGACGTTTAATTCTATACTTTTCAGTTCAGTTCTAATATCACCACTTCGTAAGTTTCTGAGCGATCGTTCAGCCCTTTCGCTTCTTTCAAATTTTAAGTAGTAGTAAGGTGATTCGGGCAAAAATATAAATGTAAGTACAAATGTGACGGGCAGGATCAAGTTGATGGCAGCGAGGACTTTCATCGATACGAATGGACCGATGCAATACTGGGCAAGAATACCGACCTGGAAATAGAAAAATAAAATATGTTATACATGACTCTTTTTAATATTTACTTATATGGTTAAAGTAAAGGGCGTCATGTTCATATATCGTGGGTCAGAACAACATCCAGAAGATTTCTATTATCGAGTAATAGTTTGATATGAGTATATTTTCATTTATTGTATGTATGTAGAATTCTAATGGAAGGATTTATTTTTTACGCGAGCTATTTATATGACCTCATTATATGTCAGTTAATTTCTTTTCTATTACTTTTTGTTTTTATGTAATTTAGTAGTTTTAGATAATACCTATATTAATATTTTATGTATGAATTGTATGCAATTATCATCACTATCATCTCAGATTATATACGTCGAACGCTCGAACCTCCTTCATATTAGGAGCATAGTAGGTCAATATGACCTACTTTACCAAGCTGGTCAGAAGGGTTGATTTGGAGTTTTAGAGTTTCCTTTTTCTGTCATAGATGTTATCTACATATCCTTTAGTTATCTTACAACTAAACGATATAATATGCATTATATTATATCGCTCAGTCGTTTTTTACACTACGGGCATTATAGGGGGGTGGTGAATGATGATTTCATCGTTGTGCATATCTCCTCAATGGAAAATAATGTCCCAATCGCATCGTGTTAACAATCGTAGTACATGTTATAGAGAAACATATTAGTGTCATCATTATATAAAGTAAATAAATGTGACACATAAACTGTCGTTATGTTTTATCATGAGTAGTGGAAAATTAATATAATGAGTCACCTTTTAAGTCATTACACGTGTGCACGTTGCCTGGATAATTCGCAACATATATTTTCGCAAACGCAACGCAAAATAGGCAATTAATTATATGAAGAAGCAAAACTTCTAATTCATTGAATAATTTTTAAAATAAGATATTATAACACATTCTAAGTACTGTAGACCGTATATGTAGTTACGTAGTAAGAACACAATTCACCATCCCCAATCTTGCTCATCAGTGTTGTATAAGACGGCTTAGGGATATAATATGCATATAATATCTATGTAAGAAAAAGGCATATTCTAAATAAAAGCCACTAATTTGTTTGACCATCGTAGGTCAATTTCTCTTCTATTATGGAGAAGGGTTGAGTCCTGCATTAGTAGCTACATGAGCTGGGATGATACTGCAAACCTCAAGTCTAAAGGATGATTTGGATTTTGATGAATTTTATTTCTACAAAGACATTTAGATGTTTTTTAATTACAGATGCTGTTGTTGAAATCCAGAAAGTTGTTTTATTAATTTGTATTTGAATAAATCCTAATCAGTTCCTTTAAAGCTCACTCCTGAGATATGCTCGGTTTAAAAGTCCACAACTATGTTTAAAATTGTAAGCTAATTATTATTGTAACAATTTTTGATAACATGCCTTCTTTATCGCGGTTGAACCTGTGGCCAATTTCTGGTACTATATAATACTAATGTCACGTGCAACAATGTATTATACATATAATATAAAAAAAAACAACGGACAATAGTTGTATTGTTTAATACCTACATTCTTGTATAACATTGAATGATTTTAAAATAATCGCTACTCAGAATTTAGATTCAAGTGCATGTTGCTTTCATCTATCTAACTATGTCAACCGCAAGAGACATTCAAAATAGATTTTTAAAATATTCTTACGTCCAAGAAGATTTATGGTAATGTTACAATGTCATCATATTATACGAACCGTTTTTATGGCACATGTTAATTAATTGCTAAACATACATTCATTTTTTGCAGACGATAATTAATCATGTTATGTAAAGTTATATTTATACATATAGCAAACATAAGAGGAACGTGCGTCAAAGACTTTCTTTACATATCTTTTTAATATACAACGCTGGAGATTGACATTTTACGTGATACCTTAGTGACAGTGTCTTACTCAGTAAATTAGTAGTATTATTTATTAAGTAATCGCGAAATCCTGTGTGGTGACGGCTAAGAATACAATTCACTGGCCTCTTTCTCGCCCGTGGGTGCCATAAAAGATGTCTAAGGGATACAATGTGCAAATAACATCATATGCAAGGGAAGGCAAACTTGAAGAAAACTTTTTCTGAGCAGCGTGATATAGTAGGTCAATTTCGTTTTTATCCAAAGGAACTCCTACCGAAGGAGGTTCCAGTCCCGCATTTTGACGTATATAAGCTGTGATGATGATGATGAATCAGCCATATCTACCACTAATAGTGTAGAATGTTATAAATTGTGTATTACCTAGACTATGATAACATCCCTTTTAAATGGAGCTCTAGTGGTGTGGTAGTAGCCGCGGGCGACAGTTATCACTTAATGGGATTTCGGAAGATTTACCACCAGTGAATAAAATATGAACTAGGTATTATTACTGTCATATTTTGTAAGTCATAACGTTTTAAATTAAATAAATATAATGAAAATCTGTTTTATTTTAAGAAATTCAAGTGCTCATTCGTTATTTCAAGTCAATTTATAATATAATCCTTAAATAGACTAGCATATTATTCACCTAACCATAAATAAGTTTACGAGGGTTTAAAGATGATTCACGCTTAAGGCAGTGTAGCTAGGTATTTAGCGCACATGCGAAGCCATACCATGTCATCGATATCATGAAATAAAGCCATTGTGAGCACGTTTCCTTAAAGTTTATGAAAATATTTCTGACAAAATTAAGTCTTTTAGTAGCATTAAGAGTGTTTTATGATAAGGATTTTAAAAAGACAGTTTTATAACAACAATACTACTTAAGTATGATTATTATTAAAACTTTATCTTTATGTCATTCAACGCAGTGTCAATATAACACCATAAAGATTGTGTATATAGTGCAACGAACGGTAACAAAAGGAACCGTAAACTTGTTGCATAACCATACGCCGTGTAATTCTAGAAAAATCTTTCAGAAAATGCTCATTTACATTTGAAAGAGGGCACTTAACAAATTGTAGGTACAGTTTGAGATATATTATCCGAAAATAAGTATGTTATAGTAAATATTATATTGTTTTTTCGCCCATGTGCTGATGGGTTACGAAAACAGTATTTTTTTTTTTTTTTTTTTTTTTTTTTTTTTTTTATTGCCAACGGTGGCAAACGAGCAAGCAGCACACCTGATGGTAAGTGAAACTGCTGCACATGGACCATTGCAATACCAGGGGCACAGCCAGGCCGCTGCCTACCGTGAAGGAAATACTCTTCTTAAACCTCGTTTAAAGAAGGACATGTCATAGCGCTCGGGAAACACAGCAGCAGGTAGTTCATTCCAGAGCTTGCACGTACGTGGGAGAAATGATCGCTGAAAACGTACAGTTGAAGACCATAACGTTTCCAGGTGAAATGGATGAACCCTGCTGCGATGTCGAGTGGTACGTTGGTAGAATGGTGACGGTGGTACCAAGTCAAACAGTTCCTCGGAGCACTCCCCGTGAAAGAGTCGGTAGAGTACACAGAGTGACCCAAAGTCTCTCCGCTGCTCCAGCGACTCCAATCTGTCCGTAAGATTGGGATCCCCGACGATTCGAATAGCCCGTCTTTGCAGGGAGTCAAGTGGGTCTAGCTGATATTTGGGTGCACCTGCCCAGAGATGTGAGCAGTACTCCACATGAGGACGAACTTGTGCTTTGTATAGCACAAGACGCTGTCTCGGTGTGAAGTACCGCCTGGCTCTGTTCAGGACGCCCAACTTTTTGCTTGCCAATTTGGCTTTGTCCTCCAAATGACTCCCAAACTGGACTTTGCTCGATATTTTGACGCCGAGAATCCCAATACTCTCAGAAATTGGAAGAGTTACTCCTTGGAACTGAGGCGCCATGACAAATGGGTCCTTCTTTGCAGTGAACGCGCAAACTTGTGTCTTTGTGGGGTTGAACTGGACTAGGTTCCGTTCACCCCATTCCGAGGCCCGCCCCAGAGAGCGCTCGACTTCAGACACAAGTTGAACCCTTCTTTCCTGAATACTCCGAGGGATATTCCGTTGCTCAGTGTACCGCTCATCACCCGTACTGTCATCCGCATAGCAACGCATACTCTCGATAGAGAGCATGTCATTGATATGCAGGATAAACAACGTCGGGGAGAGCACCGAGCCTTGTGGTACACCAGCATTAATGGTCATGGTATCGGAGCAGGAGCCATCTACGACGACTTTTATACTCCGACCATCCAAAAAGCTGGCAATCCAATTACAGAGTCCCTCGGGGATTCCGTATGATGGTAGCTTCGATAGAAGTGCCCTGTGCCAGACCCTATCGAACGCCTTTGCGATATCTAGGCTGAACGCCAGCGCCTCACCCTTGCCCTCCAAGGCCTCTGCCCAACGGTGTGTGAGGTACACAAGAAGATCACCAGCCGACCGACCATGACGAAAGCCGTATTGGCGATCACTGATAAGCTGGCGATCCTCAAGGTACTGCAGAAGCTGGCGGTTTATAACCTTCTCCATTATCTTGGAGAGCAAGGATGTTATCGCAATTGGCCTGTAATTCGATGGGTCAGACCGGTCTCCCTTTTTAGGGATCGGGTGGACATGGGCTACCTTCCACGAAGACGGAACCCTATTAGTAGCGTAGGAAAGTCGGTATAGGCGCGTGAGGATGGGAGTCAATTCAGGGGCGCACGTCTTTAGTACCACTGCAGGGATGCCATCCGGTCCACTCGACTTATGGACGTCTAAAAGCCGCAGCTCCCGCCTAACCGCTCGCTGCGTGATGCGGATTTCGGGCAGTGAGCTTTCACACCGTGGGATGGTAGGTGGTGTGGCAGCTCCGGCATCCAAAGTCGAGTTACAGGCAAAGAATTGACCTAGAAGATCGGCCTTCTCCTTTGCGCTGTGGGCCAGACTACCATCGTGTTTCTGCAGTGGTGGGAGATTGGGCTGGCAGAAGTTGCCTTGTGCAGCCTTGGCGAGCGACCAGAATGCACGACTCCCAGCGGGATAGCTTTGCAATCGCTCGCTAATTCTGGCAACATGCTCCGCCTTGGCTCTGGCAATAGCCTTCTTACTAGATCTAGAAGCGGCGTTAAATTTCCGCTTCACCTCTTTGGCGTTCGGGTCCTGGCATTTTTTGGCCCTATTCCAGGCCCGATATGCGGACTGTTTCTGGCATGCAGCCGTCCTGCAGGTTTTGTTAAACCAGGGTCGGCTGCGGCCACCGACGGGTATTTTGGTGTTGGGGATGGATAATTCCATCCCCGTAATAACCGTTTCGGTAACGCAGTCCGCACAGACGCCAGGGTTCCCAGAGGCGAAGCAAAGCCGCTTCCATGGGTAGGATGCGTAAAACTCGCGCAGTCCATCCCAATCTGCTGACTTATATTGCCAGACTCTGCGAGTCCCAGTCGCCTTAGAACGACTAGGCCTTACAACAGGGGCACTGCTACGGACCAAGCAGTGGTCAGAAGACCCAAGAGGCGCTTCAACCACTACCTGATATCCGTGCTGGTGTGTAGTCAGCAGAAGATCCAGTAAAGAAGACTCATGGCTCTCAATATCTGGGATACGGGTGGGCTGTGTCACCAGTTGTGAGAGACCATAGGCCGAGACCATATTGAAGAGATGTCGACCCTGGAGGTCAGTGGTTCGGGACCCCAGCCACTCTTTATGATGAGCGTTGAAGTCTCCAAGAACCACCACCTCCGCTGATGGACACTGCTCCAATATTTCGTCAATCCCCCATTGGACGTTCTCAAATAATTGAATTGACCCCGGATCACTGCCATGGGACCTGTAGAGGCATGCGTAGATGCGGGTAAGCCCTCCATAGTCTACGCGTAGCCACAGGATTGACAAGTCACCATGTTCGAGGGCCCGAAGGCGGCGACAGCAGATATCACCTCGGATGAATACGCACACCCCGGCTTTACGACGGAAGGTATGCTCCAACTCGTAGCCGGGGTAATTTAGGTACGAAATGTCATCCGGAGCACCTATCTGCGTCTCCGTTAAAAAGAGTAAGGCAGGCCGCGCCGTCTCGAGGTGATGGTGGACGGCGTCGAGATTGCTATGTAAACCCCTGATATTGCAAAAATCCACATCAAATGTGGATAAGGGGACCGCCGTAGAAAATCGTCTCTTTTTAATTTTCTTGGCCATGATTTTTAATTTAAGAAGAGGAGGAAGGGAGTGTGAATGTGTATAACGGAGTTCGGTGATACCAAAAAAAAAAGGCAGGGCATAGTGCATGGTCGAGGAGTGAGTGTTGTGAGGAGCTGACACGAAGCACGGAAGGGCCCCCGATGCCCCCCCGTGTGTAGCCGCCGAGGTCCACTCCGGTTTCCCACACCGGCACGACGACTACCCAACGGGATTTTCGCCGGTTGGTGGGACAGCCTCCCAGGGAGGATGATCCTGGGTTCGGGTCCCCTGCTGACCGGCAGGTGGCCGGCGGTGACCATTCCCATCGGGTCTCCCTGTACACCATGCCAGCCCCTCACGCTCAATACCCCGACCAAGACCTCACCACCGCTGGTTTCAGGCCTCACCAAAACCCGCCACACACAAACACACCCAGAAAGTTGGGCTCCCGGCTCTCTCGCTCACCGAACGAAGTGCAGCAGCAAATTGCTACTACTCAAACGTCAATCTTCTGCGAGAGTGTGGTACTGCCCCGGACGGACCGGCCCGCGACTGCAGACAAAAGACTGTCTACAGTGTGGTCCTACCACCAATGAGTTTCGTCCTTTTTTGTTTTCTTCCAGTTTCGTCCTTACTTGCCCGTAGGGTCGTAACATCGCCTAATACCTCACCAAGGGAATCGTCAGATGCTTCAGGTCAACATATAACAAAGAAACAAAACTTCGATTGCCTATCATGGAGATTATGGCATTATTCCCCTAATAGAAGTTTATGTCCATAAGTCGTCGTTGATAACCTGACGACTAATGATTGGAACTGCTCATTATGTTATGAAGGAAATTGTTTATTAGTCGAAGTTTGTCCTGAATGAATAATTGCAATAAAATTGTGGCAATTATGTCATTGAACTTGATCTACGGCTTTTGACCTATAGGCAAGTTACATTGGTGGTCGCATTATGGACTGATTAATAATCAACATAACATTGCCCTGCAGGCATGGATCTCTCTCGACTAGAATGTATTTGGCTTGTGCAAAGTACTATGTATGACAAATTAGTTACAAATTTATTAATACGTAATTTCTATAAAAGGGAAAAACGTGTTTTATTTATAAATGTAGTAGCCGGAGCATTGCCTAAAACGACTGCGGAACTTAAGCTTTAATTAAAATACATCTCGCTTTTGTACAATTTTTTTTTATGTTTTTCTTTTTTAGTGTCACAGTTTTATATTAATTTATTAGAACTTTGTCTATTTATTTTTAGGTACGTGTTAATTCATTTTTCGTTACTTACATTTTTATAATAACATAGACGTCATTAATTAACTAATTATACCTACGTCTAATTGGACTTAATTAGTGAATATCCATCATTATTTTTCTTCTTTTATATTCTTTATGAACACCTATTGGGTTACATGGTATGGTGACTTCTTCACAATAACAGGAAAATGAGTCTAGTTAACCTATTATACCACGCTCGCCAGACTATTTGGCATGCCGGGCTGACAACGGACAACAAGGAACTCGGTACGAGTAGTCCGCCCAGTGGCTTCGTTTTCTTTAGAGATTTTCTTTCTTTTTTCATATTGATAACAACCCTTAGAAAAAATGAATATTACTAATATCTAGCTGATCTTTAAAACGTTAAGAAAAAACAGTCTATCTAACGTGTATTAGACAGATTAATTTAGATGCTTTTATAACTTAAATAAATAAAAACACTATAGGTATCTTAAAAGAGAAATAAAATTCCCCGTTAATCTAATAAATATTTATCAACATCTGAGTGGCAATGGCTCATGTATTTTAATGTAACTGCAGCTTTAAATATGATACGTTTCACAAGCGATAGAATAACGATATGGAATTTACAATATACATACGCCTACATGTGTGTCTAGATGGGATCATTTTACGTTATATACGTATAATTATGTGAATAAGTGTGTACTTACTTTATTCATTAATGTGATGAGAGTAGAAAGGGCGCCTCGGACTTGATTTGTGGCGATCTCTCCCGTGTACATTGGAGCGACTGTGTAGACGATGCCGTAGCCAAGACCGGAGAACATCCGAGCCACGTATAGGACAGCAACAGAGTCAGCCACAATGATCAGCACCCATCCGAGGATAAATGGCACAGCTCCGAGGAGTAGTGTCGTTTTTCTACCGAATCTATCGGCGAAGTAAGCGGAGGGTACGGGCGTCAGAGCGGAACATAGAATCATTATCGAAACTATCCATGATCCCTGATCGTGTGAAGTTGGTATCGAACTCTCAGATGACTGTAAGTATGATAGTGAAGGTGATGGCCATCCGTAACAGGTGCCGGCCGTTGCAGTGATGAGTGTTGCTGAAACAGAAAAATAAAAAAATAAGATTATTAATGTAACAATTGGATACCAATTTTTCCACGCTAAACAATACTTTCCGCGATACACAAATTGTTGTTCTGGATCTGGGTGAAATTTGTGACCAATAATGTTTGTAAAGTCCCTCGCAATACAAGGATAGGATTCCATAAATCTTGTCTTTTAATGTCTATTCTATCTTCTTGAAAGAGCGGATGTATGTAAATCTGTGAGAATGCGCTTTCCTAATAGATGCCGGAATATTTTAATATTGGATGTCCGCTGATTGTAACTATACGATGAACTAACTGTTTGTCATGAGTTAGTTTTTCTACTTTTCTATAACACTAGTATTCAAATTTATTATGTAACATACATATACATGTATGTGTAATCTATACAGATTGGGTTATATTTATATTCATTTGTCTCCACAATTAGTTCTGCATGCAAAATATACACTCATTTGCAAAAAAAACGGGCACCTAAGCAATGAACCATTTCAAATGTTAATATTTCTTTGTTTGATAATTATAGGTAGTTTTATCCACACAATTTGCTAAATTAATAAGAAAATAATCGTTTTCATCAGTATTTCATAAAATTTAGATACAATTTATGGGAAATAATGCTAAACCTCGCTAGTAGTGTATATTCGCTAGTAGTGCATATGCTCATGAAGTAAAAATAAAAAAGTTTTTTTGTTTGTTTTTCTTTAATAAAGTAAAAGCAGATAAATGTTTAGTATCGAGTGTGACCCCCTCTAGCTAAAATCACAGCTTGAATTCGTCTGGGCATGCTAGCGAGTATATCCCGGATACTTGCTTGCGGAATACGTTCCCACTCCGCAGTAATCACATTCTTCAGCTCTCTGATGGTCTGCGGAGCCGGGTGTACTGATCTCACACGCCGTTTCAGAACGTCCCAGACATGCTCTATGGGATTGAGGTCGGGACTTCGAGCTGGCCAATCCAAACGACGAATGCCGACCTCTTGCACATACGCATTAACATCGCGGGATCGGTGGGCGCGAGCATTGTCGTCCATAAAAATCGAGTCTTCACCTAGAGCGGCCAATGCGGGTTGTGCATGAGAAATTAGAACTTCCGTTATGTATCGATGCCCAGTCAGTGAGCCGTTTTCAATGAAGACTAACTCTGTACGATCCATTGAATTTATTCCTGCCCAAAACATAACAGAGCCCCCACCATAAGGTGTGATTTCTTCGAAACATGCCTCTGCAAAGCGTTCTCCTTGTCTTCTTAGCACTCGCCGACGTCGATCTTCACCGAACAGAGATATCCTGGCTTCATCAGAGAACAAAACCCTATTCCAATCGTCTTGAGTCCATGATTCACAATTTCTAGCGAACCTAAGCCTGTGAACTCTGTGCTCACGGAGTAATTTGGGGCCGCGGGGCGGGCGGTGACTGCGTATATTGGCAGCGAGAAGCCTCCTCCTGACCGTCCATAGACTAATATGCACATTTCTTACTTCTTGGAGGTTGTTCTTAAGATCCACATACGAAGATTTGCGATTTCTCAATGCGCGACTCACAAGAAAACGATCATCCCGTGGTTGGGTACATGGTTTTCTTCCAGAACCAGGCCTTCTCTCGACGGAACCAGTCTCCTGATATCGCTGCCAGGTCCTTTGGACTGTCAAGCGACTAACATTTAGCCTCCTAGCCACGAAACATTGGCTGCAACCCTCTTCAAGCAGCGCGATAATTTTGGTAGCTTTTACCACTTTATCTACCATTTTTGATACAGCCAAACAGCATTAAATAAAGCTTTGACAGTCAAGGATATGAAATTAATCGATAAAAATTGAATAAAAGTTATGAAAGTCGATGTTAACTTCTGGAACTTCGCGCCAAAAATGTAGGATAAAAAGGGGTTTTCTGTAAAAATGAACATCAAATGAAAAATTGAATTTAGAACGTACTTTTTTAAATACCACAGCATTTTTAAAACCGGCCAGTAACGTGTACAAACGATTGAAACCTTTTTGGTATTGTATCTTTTTAAATATGAATGAAAATCAAAACCGCCCGTTTTTTTTGCAAATGAGTTTATATATACACAATTGGTATTATTTAATTGGTATTATTCTACTTTTTATAATGACGATCGTTACTAGTTTAACTTTGTATTCAAGACCTTGAGCTAATTCCATGAAATTTATATTGCCATGAAACTCTATACATCTACCTAAACATAATTTAATTTGTTCTCGTTTAAATTAAAATATCTGGTTGACCGAGCTTCGCTCGGAATATTTTTGTCGAATTTATTTAGATATATATTAATAAAAAATAAATAATGAAAATTATATAAAAAACTACAAAAAGAGAATAATAATAACACTGAGATTCGAACCGACGCTGTTTAAATGTCACATAATCCAAAATTAAAACCGGCCGTCTCCTCACCTGAGCTATCGGAACTCATGACGTTGACAGCGAAATTTGAATCCATATTCTTTTAAAATTTAATGTCATTGTTTGTTTTGCTAAAAACACGGACAAAACAACATTTTCTATAAATAAAACTTAGCTAGATCGATTTTTTGGACCCGAAACCTCTAGTATGGCAAGTTTCAACAAAATCGTTGGAGCCGTTTCCGAGATCCTGTATATATATATATATATATATATATATATATATATATATATATATATATATATATACAAGAATTGCTCGTTTAAAGATATAAGATTATAACGCTCGTAATAAACTGGATTAATTTGATATTTTGTGGACCGTTGAATGGCATGACAAAGGACATTTAATACCAGCTTTATATTAAGTCACCATGACAACTTATTAGTTAACTTATAGACAACTTATTACCTATAGCGAGCTGGTAATCCATTAATGATTAAAAAAAATATTAAGCTTTTTTAAATTACATACTTCATTACAAAAGTCTCTCTCAGTAAGAAAAACAAAACGTAGAATTATTTAAACATTATTATAACAGCTTTTCCAATTTAATTAAGAAATAATTGTGTACTTCATTGGATATTTTTTTAAACCCACGCTTGAAGATTGAGATATAATTTAAGTAAGTGGTAGATTGGAAATCGAGTTTTTATTTATTTTGTATTTTCCCCCCTTTTTGCACGAAGAAGTCAGAAATAGCCTACTACTCTCCCACCCTATGAATGTTAGTCTAACATAAAACAATGTTTTTTTTTTCGTCGTTTACTAGACAGATTTATATTTTGTGTTTTCTTATAAAATAGATTTTAGAAGAAAAATAATACAACGTGATTCGAACCCGGTTCTTAGCAATTGATAATCAATTGCTTCCGTTACTGGAGGCAATTACAGATAAACACATATCGTACATACAATAACAAACTTCCTGTTAAAGTATAGGAAACAAGTTTGGGAGTGGCAAATGTATCGCCTCTTATCTTATACATGTGGAAACTTCTGACCACTAACATATTTGACACGTTTCTTAACCCTATATCTGATAATTAATATGAGAGCCGTCATACTTTTATGACAGTGTGTGATTAGAAAGCGATGTTTATTGGATAGATCAATTGGTAATAAATATGTTTTATTTTTATCTATAGCCCGATTAAGCACGTGTTTTTACATGCATATATCTATTTGTATGTCTGGTAGGTAGTATAATCGACAGTGATGTACTGTTGTTATTCTAGATCTTTTCTGGTTATATATTATATAGCCTTTCACAATTAATTGGCTGTGTATTGCCCGAGATTAGGATATATAAACAATCATATTTATTAAGACTTCTTGATAATTTGTTACGTTAAATTTTGAAATATCTATACCAATAAATAAAATTGGAGTGTCTGTTTGTAATGTCAAAATAATAGGCTTTTTTCATGCTCACACGGTTATTTGCACGACACCTATGCCTAAAATAGCAATTAAAAAATTTTGGTCTGTCTGTCTGTTTGTTTGTTCCGAGTAATCTTCAAAACGGCTGGACTGATTTCAAAAATTCTTTCACCGATGGAAAGCTATAATATCACGGCGTAAACTAGGCTATATTTTATGCCGGTATTCCCACGGAAACGGGAACTATGCGGGTAAAACGACTATAACCTATAACCGAAGCGAAGCGAGGGCGGGTTGCTAGTTTTGAATATTTGCATATACGTTATGTAGAAGATAGCTCATTTGCTTGTAGTATATGTTATAATAAATTTTAAATATCTCATTATGTATTATTCATTGATATTGAATTTCAAATAACTGATGGTGGCCAGATTAGTCGGAGGTATGAATATTTACACTTAAAACGGCGTTTCTGAGAACACATAATTTCAGATTATATCTCCATGTTAGTTTTAAATTGGTTTGCATTGCACGTATTTGCATGGTCGTCGATACATTTTGAGAACTAATTAAAATTTCAATGTATTTGGTGTACGTGAAATTCTTACGGCATTTACCTACTAATTCCTGGCATGGTGCAAAACAGCTGCTATATTTCCTTGTTCGAAAAGAATCGCAAATAAGTTAGTCAATCTATAATTTGATAAGTAATTTATTCTGACATAATAATGAAGCGAGCTTTTTGCTATCTAGCTAACACAGCTTCAACCATTTTTTGTCAGATCCAGCAGAGAGCTTACTGTTCTTATTGATCGATGAAATTCATTTCTTAGAATCGTTTAAATACAGTAAAAAGGTTTTATACATGTTTTGTAGATAATATATTGCAAGTGCCGTAGTTTTTATATAAGTTAGTATATAAGTACGCTGGATAATGACTTTAGATCAGCCTATCGTAATAAATCAATTTCTTGACTTCGATGGCTCTTTCGGTGGTTTACCCTTCCAGTTACCCACTAACGTCGTATTAAAAATGCCCAGTCTAATAGCAAATTCTCAGTATTCAGCAACGCAATAGTAGAGGCTTATGGTACATGAGAATTAAAAGGCCTGCCTACTAATCTGCTATAAACCTGATTATTCATAAAGTATCAGAGTATACAATTAAATATTTATATAATAATCAGCAATACAAAATTAGCTAACTTCTTTATAGTTAACTAGCAATCCGCCCTCGCTTCGCTTTCAATCGCCTTACCTGCGTAGTTCCGGTTCCCGTGGGAATACTGGGAAAAAATATAGCCCATGCTACTCCCTGATATTATAGCTTTCCATTGGTGAAAGAATTTTGAAATCGGTTCCGTGGTTTAAGCGTGAAAGCGTAACACACAAACAAACAAACTTACTTTCGCATATATAATATTAGTAAGGACGTGGTGACGTACTAAGAATACAATTTACAACACTTGACATTTTGGGAGCATAAAATACGACCAAGGGACTTAAGCAGATAACATCTCCGTATAAGATAGTCAACTTGAAATTAAATTCTATATCAACCCTGAGCAGTGTGGTACAGAAAATTTATTCCTTCAAATTGTGGAGGTCACTCGTGCCCAATAATGGATAATGAAACACGTGTGGGTTGAAGAAAAAGTTAATTTAATATTTCAATTAAAAAAAAACATTTGACAGCGTTTATTCTGTTTTGCTCTTTGTGGCACGATTATTTTATCGAGCGTTTTCTACGTCAATACGGTAAACAGGGAGAAATATAATTTACAAAGTTACAGATAAAGTGAGCGAATGCCAGTTGGCACAATCACCGAGTCTTTAATTTATAGCTACGTATCGGGCGGTGTGCCGAACATTGTCCAGCGACTTACAATCACGTGTCTGAACCTATGCCATGTTTGATTTTACTTCATTAATTAAGTCAACGATTAACAAAAGCATTATTGCTAAGTGTAAGTAGGATTCTTCAACTTAAATAATAGGTTTGCTAAAGGAGCATGTAGATTTTGCGAGTATTAGGTGATATGTACCAGAATTCTGATAAGTGGCTAAAGGAGTATCTTTAACAAGTTTTTCTTGATATCTAGGAATCAATTTTTGATATAGGTGCCTACGTAGCGTCATCTTGACGCCAATGAGATATTCGTTATTTTTAAGATTTGAGAATTAATTTGAAATGCAGCGTATTGAAACTTCAACCTAAACGTGACGTCTCTTTAGTACTTATCGATATCTCAGAAGCAATTTTACACACAGCATATCGGCATTTTTGACACAAACAAGATATTTGGAATGAGGGACAGGAAGTAAAACCCATCACATTCTCACGGTTGACAATACCGCGAACTTCAAATAGAGAGGAATGCGGAATAGCAATTCTTAGAAGCCAGTATTTCGTGAGTAAAAATCCATTGTTTATATCACAAAACCGTCTTCCAAATAGATTTATAAGGCAATGCAATCTCTCTAAGGTTATTGACACGCAAGTAGAAAAAAAATGTAGAGTTGCCATCTTTAGAAGGTAATTAAAATAATGAATGAATAGATTATTGAAAGCGGACGTAAGCTAATGATAATGTCGTGCTAAAATTCAAACCCACTTTAAAGGAGGATGTATTGCTTTACGTCTAAGCGAAATTCTGTTTCAACTTTAAAATCTAATATTTTAAGCAGACAAATATAATGATTGCCTTTATAAAATAGACGTAATATTTTTCGTTAATATTTTAATAGTGTAGCGTGTAATAATGGCACATGAGACGAACACGAGGTCGCGAGGCGGGGCGCTGCCGCCGCGCCGACGATGACGCAATCCACCGTCAAAGGGTGTACATACTCAAACTACACTTAACTAGTCTACTAGTGTGATTAAGTTACAATATTAGTGATAATGATAGTCGTGCATTCCGTTCACACCTTGAACTCATAACCTTAATTTTTATTTAAATACGGCTTTTTGTGACTAAACAGGTACCTATCTAGCTTAGCACGTGACATTGTGTAGGAAAAATCTAATTAACAATTCAATATTAATATTACATGACATTTTAGTTATAGGTAGGCAAATTTAACTACAAATAAGAATTTATTTATTAATAGATATATATTTATATATCTATATTAATAGATCATCACTTTTCATAACACATTAGCATTTCTTATTTTTTTATAAAAAATCTCTTGATATTCATCTAAGTGGTTTAATTTGAGTGAAAACGGTTCGGTAATTGTGGAGATTAATTCGCACACTAAATATGACACAGATTAATAATGAACTAAAAAAAAAATTTAATAAAATATACTCAATAACACGTCCTTTGATTTCAGTTACTTATTGGTAGGTAGGCGTTTTGGATTCATTAGAAGAATCATTAGATTGTATTCATAAGATTTTTACAAACTTTTATATTAAGCATAAATTAATTGTCCTTGTGGTGACTGAGTAAGAATACAATTCACCACCCCTTGTTCTTGCTCGTGGTTATCGTCGACTAAGGAATATAATATGCATGTAACATATTAGCAAGTGAAAGAAGAATAAAAACCTATACCAATACGTCTGACGAGCGAGTTATAGTAAGGCCCTCCTATTGTGTGGAGGAGACTCAAGCTCAGAAATCGGGCGTAAAAAAGCTATGATGATAATGATGTAGAACTTTTTTTGTGTGTGTACAGCTGTTGGCCGCAGATGGCCTTGACAGCTTAACGCGGACTATGGGTGAGCGCTGAGGGCTCTCAACCCGGAGAAAAGTATGCTAAGCGACATCGCCCAAGGGCTCCCCCTGTGGGGAACGGACCTCGGCTTGGGGCGTCGCTGGAGGCAAAGCCGGCGTGTCCACGTTTTGGTTCGTCACTTTAGCGCGGCGCGGTTTCGCACCTCGACGGTGAGGGCGGAACCGCAGGTATTTACTTGTTAAGGCCTCGCGGGCCGTGTAGGCTCTACGTTGAGCGAGTGTGATATTGTCGTCCTCTTCGTCGAGGACGTGACGAGGACGTCGGATGGAGATATAGAACTAACGATACGGTATATTTTATACTAGCAACACGCCCTCGCTTCGTTTCGGTTTCATTCGCCTTACCCACGTAGTGCCCGTTCCCGTAGGCATACCGGGATACAATATAGCCTATGTTACTCAGGGATAATGTATCTAATGGTGAAAGAATTATCGAAATCCGTCTAGTAGTTTTTGAGTTTATTCGTAAGAAAAAATACAACGTTTCCTCTTTATAAAGTGTAGATTAAGTGTGAACGTGGCTTTAGAACAACACTAGAATAACAATCATTTTGATTATGATGTATTTGTGCGACGTATATTACCGCTAAATTAACAAATATCATTCACGGCATGTGTGTTGTTTCTAAGTGGAACAATGGTTGTATTTTCCTCCTTTACATAATGAGTGGTTTATAAAAGCTTGGGTTAGCTACGGTGGCAGTATCTACAATTCTCATTAAAGCCGTAACTGTGTTACATTTGAATTTCAAGATGTTTTCTCAATATATACAGGGCAATAAACGTCATTAGACAGATGTAACAATTTTGTTATAGAACTAAAATTGGCAATGTATAAATGAGTAGGTGTTTTAAACTAATTAGTACTGCTTAGTTATAACATTTCAAGTAATGCGTAAACATCGTTATTTAAATGACAGTTCTTTTTATCTCATAAAAATAGTTTGTGGGACTAAATTATTATCATAACATTTTCTAATATTTTAGTAGTTTGAATATAGGGATTGCAATTGATACCATGTTAGTCGGACGAATTGCTATAGATCTTTTTTTTTTCTTATGTTTTCTCCGCCTCTATTAGTTTTTTAGGGTTCCGTACCCAAATGGTAAAAATGGGACCCTATTACAGAGATTTCACTGTCCGTCCGTCTGTCACAGGCTGTATCTCAAGAACGGTGATAGCTAGACAGTTGAAATTTTCACAGGTAATGTATTTCTATTGTCGCTATAAAGACAAATACTAAAAATAAAATAAATATTTAAGGGGGGGCTCCCATATAACAAACTTGATTTTTTTGCTCAATATTGATAATGGCAATAGGCACTTGTTTACTTAGTCAATGGTACGGAACCATTCGTGCGCGAGTCCGACTCGCACTTGGCCGATTTTTATGACAAGCAAGGAAAAGGAAGGGGTGGTCGGATATATTTTGTCGCCATTATATGTAAACCAGCAAATATAATAATTATTTTTTAAACGTTTCCTTTGGCTGTTATCCTACAAAATAAGTCATTTGTAATGTTAAGGTGTCATTTTAAATTTTAATGTATCTACATTGTTAGTTTTTACTCCATTTTTAAAAGCATTTTACATTTCATGAATTGAAATTAGAACACAGCTATCAAATATATTGTGGCGACTTTTATCGCTACAGGCAATGGTCGAGATACAGAACATATTTTTATTTATCTACTTTTACCCGTCGAAAGTAGCTACTCAAATATTATTCCATAGTCAAAAGAAAAGCATTTATTTACGAGCACTTTTCTCTTTTTAGGTTACCTAATAAAATTTGATTATAACTTCAAAACGTATAGCAAAGAACGTCATAAAAACTGGAGATGGAAGTCCACATTTACTTTAAAACAGTCTAAATAAGACTATGCTTATTCTTTTCAGGTGCTAAAGTGTGATTACAATTTGTACGCTATCTTGGTATCAGTTGGATGAGATAGTAGTAATAGTTACAATCCGCCGCGGCATCTCTGTATTTTGAGCCATAGGTAAACAAATCTAAGTCAGTGACATATTACATTTCAGTTAATAACAATAATTAAATGATCGCGACGACTAGATAGCCTTATCATTTTCGGTGGCAAGATTAAGAAAAAGAATACAATTCATCACTTTCCTTGTTAACTGTGGATGTTCTGAAAGACAACTGTGGGATAATATGAATTAAAACCCTACAATAACCCGTTTCAGGTCAATATCTCTCACATTATGAAGGAGGCTGGCGTCCATCAGTGGGATATACATGAGTCTAGATGAATGTTATACATATATGTATTTAATTCGTACACGATACTTAATAGGTTCTAAGCCAAGATATAAAAAGCTACAGTTTGTATTAAAATCCATACCAAATCCCTTTTGTTGAGCAAAGTTTATTCGTCTGGATAATGTTGCCAAATTATGCGTGGTATGTTGATCACATTTTAATTAAAGCTATATGTCTTGGTCAATAATTGTATGTACAAAGATATTCCAAACTTGGCATATTAGAGTCAATTCCTGTCCTTAACTAAGCAGAGATATAAACTTATAATGAAAGAAGTTTTAGGTTACAATACACAGGCATCTATTTTGTGTCCGTAACTTCCTTTATTATATGTAATATCGATCGTTGAAAATTTAATTTTGGATACCGACTAAATTAAAAATAAAATATTTATTTCTAACTAATAATAATCGTTTTTAATTATATAATATATCTATGTAAGTCAAAGAACGGAGAAGTAAAAAACTAATATTCGAAGTTTAGTTGTCGTCATCGTGGTAAATAATGCGGGAATGGCGGGCAAGCAATAAAATATTCTATAAACGAATTCGAAATTAAAAACAATATTACATTTGTAACATTATTTATGATCACTAGTACGTAATTTAAATATAGTGGTAAATACTGTTGAATAAATCCGAACACCGCAGGCAACAATTTCAGAAATACAAAAGTATGTAATATGAATTTAATGATTTATTGTGGCTAATATTTGATATTATTATATTCAAAAATTCTATTGGCATGAGTTACGTTTATATGATATGGCTATAATCATTAAGATTAACAAAATGACCATCATATTTGCTATAGAGCGTCTGATTTCGAAATTCATAATTATTGATGCGTTAAACCTTAATGAGGCCTTATTATTGTCAAAAATCGGCTGTATATTCACAAAGTAGTGTCGACGTCAATTGTTAAAGCTAAATAATAAAATACACACTATTTTGGAACATGAAACAAATACTCAGCCAGGCCTCTATATCAAAATATATATACTTATATACTATACGTATACTTTTCTCTACATTAATAGAAAACCAATACCTACATAAATTCCATGTTTGATTATAATCTATACTTCTATACTAATATTATAAGGAGGAAAGATTTGATTGTTTGTTTGGTTGTATTGAATAGGCTCCGAAACTACTGGACCGATTTCAAAAATTCTTTCACCAATGGAAAGCTATACTATCAGGAAGTAACATAGGCTATATATTATCCCGGTATTCCCACGGGAACGGGAACTACGCGGGTAAGACACTGAAACCGAAGCGAAGCGAGGGCATGTTGCTAGTTTATTATAAAGTTTAAAATAGTACTTAATTATTTTTTATTAGTACTTTTATCTATTTTAACTTTGCGATGGCGGAGTTAGAATACAATGGACACCACCATTTTCTTTTCGACGGAAGGATGCAAGCCGGTAACGTCACTGCAAGAAGAGAAAACTTAAAATAAATTTTACCAACATGTTTGACCATTGTGATGTAGTAAGTAAGTTTCTCTCCTGCTGTGGGGCAAGCTTAAGCCCGGAAGTGTGATGTGTATGAGATGAGATGATGAATACTTTTAAATGCAAAAAATAATACAGAGTGTCTTTTAGAATAAGATGGATGGATTCTGCACGGTTTTGTTTAATAACGGCGGATAGATAAATCTAATAATTCCATATTTAAATGGTACCAAGATAACCGCAACTTAGGCAATACAAGAGAAAAATATTACTCTAAACTCTACCAGAGATGAAGTAGATGATCATAATTCTGAGGAAAATGCAATTATTCTGGATATTATGTAATTACTAATAGCGTAGAAAGAGTTTCCAAGAAATATATCAGTTCAAAGTATCGGTTGTATATTACCCAGTTCACAAAGACTAAGAATTTCAATTTCCGGCTTATCTCGAAGATTTTGTTATATCGGATCAATTAAAAGTCTGATCAGATATAGAGCGTTTAAAGTGAACTGTAATGGAATTATTTTCGCCTTAGAGTCAATACTTATTTATTTGTAACTATAATAAGATATGTTGATTTTATTGTTTCGTCGTCATCATCATTTGTTATGGAATGGAAATTGACCTACCTTGGTTTTTTTTTTCGAGTTTGCCTGCTATTGCATAGATATTATATGCATATTATATCCATTAGTAGTGTTTTATGACACCCAAGGACAAGAGGGGGGCTGGTGAATTGTGTTCTTACTCTGTTATCACTCGGTGTCTAAAAGGAAGAAGTAAAATATTAATAGACAGCAAAATATTTAATTAAAATGGAGATTATTGTCTGTTAGTTAACAGATAGTACTTTTAACTATGCTCATTAACGACGATTTGGTGAGGAGCTCTATTTAAAGAAATAAAAATAAATGGTCCGTATTAAACATAGGTGCAATTAGTTAAATAAATTTATAAGCCACATTATTTTAATGCGCCATTAGAACTCTCAATAGAATTATAAATATTTAGTCAATATTATCAGCCTAATAGTACACACATTGTTTTAAAAGATAAAAATTTATATACAAAAACTTAATGATAACAGAAAATTTTATTATAATCGGAATATTAATATACCTTCTTCATTGCAAGGCAATTGATATTGTATTGTTGGCTTACAATGTATGAAGATGAAAAGTATACAAGAATGTCACAAGTTCTTAAGTTTCTCAAAGCACTTAACTAAGCTAAATTTTACTAAAATACGTTTAGAAATTATTGCTTGATAAAGCAAAAATGTACAAACATACATACTTGGTTAGAGTTTTATTACGTTTTCAAACTCATGAGTCATATAATCATCTTATTTAAAGATGAATATCATTTGATGTCGACACAAAAAAGACCACGACGCGACGATGGAAATTTACAGCATAGTAATTAATTCATTTGATTCTTGTAATCAATTTTAGTAAGCAGTTTTTAGAATGAAATCGACAATCGCATCGTTAAAAATCATTATGGTCTATTAACATCATCGCCATTTAGATGGCATTGTCTTTTCACCTAAACTCGTAGAAAAGACTAATTGAATTATAAACGATCATAATTCAATAACATTCGCGTATTACCTCGTATAGTTACCATCTATGTTGCTTTTGCAGTACATGATTTTGTTCTTTGAAGTTAAAGAATAACATTTTGTTGAATATTGAATTTAAATGTTCGCTGTAAACGTAACTTAATTGGCATACAGTTTCATATATGGAAATATAATTAATAAATTCAAATAAAACTAATTTATTACGAGATTTTATAATTATTTTAATGAAGGAGCTGCAAATAGATATTTCGAAATTATTTTAAGGACTTGGTTATAAAATAAGTAATAATTTAATTTTGGTATTAAAAAATCGGGAAGGAATAAAAACCAATATTGACAGATATTTAATTTAAATAGACTAAACTAAATCAATAAAACAACTTTTATTATTGCGCATGTTTTATATAAGCGCCAAAATTTTCCATTCAGTTTCGTCTGTAATTAAAACAAAATGTAAACACGAAAACAATTATCAACTAACTACTCATAATATTATTACTCAATAACTAACAAACTGATATATTATAAGCCCGTAGACATATTGAATATAGAGTAGGTATTGAAATTTTTTATGTATTTATTAATTTTAAAGTAATTATAGTAGGGAATATTTAATAAAAAAAATATGGCAAATTTGGCTCTTTATTCTTTGGGCCAAATAAAGTTAGATAGATGATAGGTATTAAAATTTAAAATACCTATAGATATTTATAGTAAGAAATTTATACTAATATTATAAAGAGGAAATATTTGTTTGTTTGTTTGTATTGAACAGGCTCCGAAACTACTGGACCGTTTTCAAAAATTCTTTCACAAATGGAAAGCTATAATATCAGGGAGTAACATAGGCTATATTTTATCCCGGTATTCCCATGGTATTGGGAATTAGGCGGGTAAGGCGGCTGAAACCGAAGCGAAGCTAGGGCGGGTTGCTAGTATTTAATAAAATGTCTAATTATTCGCCTTTTTGGACTAAACAAAGATATATATATATATATACATGGAACATTGCTTGACGCCGAAAACAATAAATTAGACGGATGTTAAAAGCAAACACTGACGTTGATTATCAAAAGACTGGTGTTTGATGCAAAACATGAGCAGCCAGTCAGTCAGTTATTCATTCTTAAAATTTTACTAACAGATTGTGTGATTTTGCTAGAGTTAGCAAAACCACTCATGAATGTATCTTGTTAAGGACATTTCAAGTTGAAATACACGTTATGACTGTCAGTCGATACTTTAAAGTTAAAAATAAGTCTCTATGCAAAGCCAGACTACACAGGTCATAAATTGTATTATAGTAAATCTTGACAGCGTGAAAATTATTTATCTATAGTAGATCATATTGATGGGCTAGTTATTTTACTCTGTCATACATTTAAATAATAAAATATTTTACATATAATGTATCTTTATAATGAACACATTCATTTATCTGTACGTGTTCTTGGACTACATTTTTACATGTCTCAGGTCACTTATCTTAGATGTATGTACCTCTATTTTAAGTAATTTTGTTGTATTAATTATTTAATTGCATTATTAAAGCTAGCTCGTTTATTTCCGTAGTGATAATTATGTTTGATTCCAACTAGTTATTAAAATCAAGTTTTGTTAGTTCAGTCATTTGGATTTTGTGTTCTATGCAAATGCTAACGCGAGGAAATAACTTTACTTTTTTATTATAGTTTTTCGTAAGTGTTATCATTTGCTTTTCAGCCCAAAAACTATAAATGACGTCTTATATTATGCATTATATTAATAAGTAATAAGTAAACCCTTGCTCACGTCTGCAAAATTTCTTTTTGGAAATTTTTTTACACAGGTCTTTAATTTATCTGTACTTTGTAATTAATGCGTGCAGAATTATTTACAAATATGCAACTAAAACGTTCCAATCCTTACATATCATATGATTTGCAATATATCTGAGTAGAAGTTACTCAAGACGCTTAAAAGTCCATTTATTATTATTATTAAATGAACTAACCCGGCAGTATTTTTAGAAGATTGTTTTAAAATTAGCTTAGTCCAACTAATAATAGAGTATTTAAAAAAAAATTAAGCTTAATCAATCCTTTTATTCTAACTTATACAAGTTGAGTCATTAGCTAGAATATAAAGAGATGATATTGCAATATTTTACAATATTATTTCTTAAAGATTTTTTTAAACATTGTAAACGCGTGTTTGATGATTATAAAAATATACAGATAATAAAGCTAGACTTAACGTTCATAACGTGCTTAACGATAACAATTTTTATGATATTGTTATTTTATTGCTATTCGTGTAGCGATAATGATGGTATTGTGTGAACTGTAATTATCCCTTATCAAATGCATGATGATCCCATTACTGTGAAGACATCAGAACACGTCACTAATCAGAATGGGAGGGCTTTAGGATATCTAATGACATCGGGACTTTGTAATCTAAATAGCTATAGAAATGCGCAAAAGTTAATCATAGATAATTTAGAGACCAAGTAGCTGTTCATCAATGAATTTCAATATGATGAAAATTATCATGTAGATTTATAGAAAAAAAAACAAATAAATCATAGGTTTTCATCTTAGGTCGTATACGTCCCACTATAGGGCTCAGGTTTTCTCCCCACCGTGGGAGGGCAATTAACTAACTATATCACGCTGGTCAGACGTGTTGGTATAGGATTTCATTTCGAGTTTTCCTTCTTTTGGATAGATGTTGTATGCATATTCTATCCAGTAATCGTCTTTTACGCCACCCACAGGAACGAAAGTGGGTGGTGAATTGTAAATTCTTAATCACTACACATGTTTTAGACCTTATTAATTAATCATTATTATTCTGAACGTCAATATATGAAAATGGCGAAACAATGCATAAAAATGGTTTCATTTCACAACCTTAAATTGCTCGTGAGCATGACCTCATGTCTTTCTTCCATACGTCATGACTGCGCATACCCTTTACAGTCCGTGTCACCTTACACACCAAATGTTTTTTTTTCAAACTAATAAGATTTCACTTTTTGTGCACTACTATTAGTTTTAGCACTCTACGAGTAGAAGACAGATGAAATAATCTATACCAATAAATAAAATTGGAGTGTCTGTTTGTAATGTCAAAATAATAGGCTTTTTTCATGCTCACACGGTTATTTGCACGACACCTATGCCTAAAATAAGATTAAAAAAATTTTGTCTGTCTGTCTGTCTGTTTGTTCCGGGTAATCTTCAAAACGGCTGGACCGATTTCAAAAATTCTTTCACTAATGGAAAGCTATAATATCAGGGCGTAAACTAGGCTATATTTTATCCCGGTATTCCCACGGGAACGGGAACTACACGGGTAAAATGACTGTAACCTATAACCGAAGCGAAACGAGGGCGGGTTGCTAGTATTTAAATAAAACTCCGTGACTCTGACACTACTGACAAACCGCCCGTGACCATACAGACAGACAAAAATTTTTTAATTGCTATTTTAGGCATAGGTGTCGTGCAAATAACCGTGTGAGCATGAAAAAAGCCTATTATTTTGACATTACAAACAGACACTCCAATTTTATTTATTGGTATAGATGTGTAATGCTCGCGTAAACATCAGAAATCATTTTAAAATAATATTGTTACTTTCGTTTTTTTTTTGTAATTGATATATGTATGTTGCTATGAAAGTATGAAGTATTAGTCCCAGAACAGAATAAGTTAAAAAAGATTGGTGGACGTGGAATGCATCCGAGTCAAAGAAACTAAATGTCAGAGATTCTCAAGATTCTCAGGACGATATCCGAAAGGGTATTCTGCCGGGCACGGACGACAAGGAACTCGGTACTAGGGGGTGGCTTATGGGGCCGCGCGCCGCCCTTGCGTCGCCCCGTACTGACCCGATTCTCAAGTTGCCCACGTTGTCTTAATTGCTATTTTCATTAGAACGTAGGTACTATTGCCAATTTTATTTAGATACACAACGATTCGTTTCAATGTTATTAAGTCACGCGTTCACACAATACAACTTAATAAGGGTAAGTACGCCGCCCTCAAAATACGTATTTCATTTCAATTACAATTCTATAAGCTGCTTATATATGTTACAAGTAAATAATTGCCCATCTTCTAAGGAAAATATATGTTTAATAGGTTGTTTTGGTTATTTCCAATACATTTTTGATCAAAGGGAAATAACATAAATACTGCCAGACAAAGATAGGTAGATATGAGTTCCTAGATGTAATTATGAATCAATAATCGCTGATGTAACATGTTTTGATGTCAAGATTGGTGTTACCTTGTGCTCTAGGCTAATTTATATTCCTCCTAGTTCAATAAATATGTTCAAATATCCTCCTAAGGACTTCCCTTCAATTAAAAGGATACATTGCGGTCTATTAATAACACGGTTAATAAACAATTCCGACTTCCTAAAGCCGTGCGTAATTGTTGTTACAATTAATTTATTGGAATATGTAAGAATAAGAATATTCCATGTGGTGACGGAAAAAGAATACAGTTCATTAGCACGTTTCATGCTCGTGGGTGTCTTAAAAGATGACTAATGGCTATGACATGCAGATAACACCGCTGCAAGAAAAATAATTGGTAAAAAACATCTCTATGCGAAAGCGTTTGATCAGCATGGCAAGCGTATAGCAGGTCATTTGCCCTTCTGTCGTGGAGGAGGTCCAACAGTAGAGCGACTATGAACTGAGATGATGGTGAGACGATGTAGACTAAAAATAACTACAATTAGCCACTAAATCTATCTTTTGCGGCATTTTAGGTCAAGCAACTATTACAGGTTTTGACTTCATTCAAGTACATTTGCATAGCCCTCATGAATAATTCGGTCATAGGGTTACCATTCAACTAATAAGTCATATCGCTTAATGAACTAAATCGTGTAATCGTCCGGTTTGATTCATTTCAGGTCACGTATGGCCCGTTGTGTTCGAACCTCCTCCACAAAAGAAGGAAAATTGATGTACTATATTGCGCTGATGGCACGAGCTGCTACAGGCTTTTATTTCGAGATTTCATTTGTCTTGCATAACATAATTTTAGTCGTTTTTACGATACTTACGGGTATGATACGCGGTAGTAATTTATATTCTTACTCTGTAACCACAGGGAAAGAAACAAAAAAATGGGTTTGATAGTTATGTGAAATTTAAAAATCAGAACTAGCATCGTCATCTATGAAGCTTTGAGGGGTTTTTTATGACAGCAATATCGCAAATTTAGTTGTATATATGCATTTGGATAAATGAAATTGAGGATTTTTTGATTTTAAACTCAATGTTTCTTCACGGAGGGACTATGGCGTTTAATTTCTAACACGTCATCATTATTATAGAAGCTTTTTCTACCTTTTATAATGTTAGTTGATTTTTTTTTCATAGGAACACATTGAAATCACTTCATCGTGAGCGTAGATAGTAAAACCTACTAGAATGCTACTCATGTCCGCTTTAAATTGTTGTTTGTAGATTAGCCTTCCTAGTGCCAAAAAAATAGAATACTAAAGCTTCGCACTCGTCTAACATCACTTCCTAGAGAGCATATCGGCTTTAACAGCATAACTTCACTTTCCCAAAAAAATCCAAACCGAGAGTCACATATCCGCATAAACACACACATTCATACAGACATGCGCACACTAATATTGTATTTCGAACTATCTTTGTAAAATACCTTTTTACCTGATACAAGCATTCTTGGAATAGTGTATCGCTAGAAGTTTATGATGAAAAAAATA
The DNA here is from genome assembly GCA_032191425.1 of Lymantria dispar. Taxonomy (NCBI): domain Eukaryota; kingdom Metazoa; phylum Arthropoda; class Insecta; order Lepidoptera; family Erebidae; genus Lymantria; species Lymantria dispar. The sequence continues at coordinate 27,580,285 of CM063441.1, forward strand.
TAGAGACGGGTTGGTTAATGACGCTTTTAATAACGTAGAGCTAATAAAAATATTACTGAATAATAACATGTGAAAGTACTTATCTCATAAATGTATCCATACTAATATTATAAATGCGAAAGTAAGGATGTTTGTTTGTTTGTAACGCTTTCACGCTTAAACCACAGAACCGATTTCAAAAATTCTTTCACCAATGGAAAGCTATAATATCAGGGAGTAACAAAGGCTATATTTTATCCCGATATTCCCACAGGAACGGGAACTACACGGGTTTAAGCGACTGAAACCGAAGCGAAGCGAGGGCGGGTTACTAGTATTCTCATACATTTCCTTTATGTTTGATCATTATAGCAAAGGGTAATAATTTAAGTTTATTACTATTAGAACATTTGATAAACTAGGAGAGTTTATCGGTAATAGGTATTATAAATTAGGAACAAATTAATTCTGCGAAATAAACTTATAAACAAATAGAATGTCTATTAATAGTAAATTGAAACAGGAAAGCCTTTTCGCGAGACAAATCAAAACAAAATAAACTTCTAAATGAAATAAATAGTTACTTGAAAATCGCTGAAATACAAACTAGAAAAATATGTATTTCTGTCTCAAAGTATTTTTGTGGTGAGGTACAGCTCCAAAATGCTTGAAGTATACTTATATTTAACGTAACTTTAATTGCAGATATTTGTAGAATAAATGGGCTACTTATATTTTGGTATAGATAGAATTCATACATAAAAATAAATATTAAAAATTGGGTTTAATCGATGGCAAAAGGCCAATACTAAAAATAATACCGACATATTGAAATCTTCGTGAAAAAGGTCAAAGATAAAACTAGTTTCATAATTAATTACTAAACATAGTTACCTATAAATAAGATAATTAGTACATGATAGTAGTCTACACTAATATCATAAAGAGGAAAAATTCGTATTTTTGGGTGTGTGTGTGTGTGGGTGTATGTTTGTAATGAATAACTCCAAAACTACAGTGCCAATTTCAAAAATTCTTTCACCATTGGAAAGCTACATTCTCCCTGAGTAACATAAGCTATATTTTAACCTAGTATCTCCACGGGAACGGGCACTACGCGGGTAAGGCGACTGAAACCGAAGCGAAGCGAGGGCGGGTTGCTAGTAACTTATAAATATGTAGATAAAATTAAAAACTTGTATTAATCTAAATAAATAAAATAATAATAAGTAGTAGTCATCGTTTAAAAAGTGTAAGTAGTTTCGGAAACTATTTTTCCGCTAGTATAATTGTCAAAAGTAGGCAATTTAATAAATGTATGAACACAAATATTGAGGGCAAGGAGGTTTATTACCTCCTCTACGTTTATCTAATTGATTCAAACATAATGTTATTTTGTAGAAATGTAAACAAAATATATATATATCATTCCTAGAACTGGAACGTAGCAACTAAAGGTATCAGTTTTAATGTTAAATCTATGCTATTGAGAGACTCCACTCAAATATAAATTAACCAGCCACTTTATGAGAAAGTTAAACAGAAAGATAGGTTCAAAGATATGCCTAAAAATGATAGGCAGCAGATGGAAGTTGATGTAACGTGTCAAGCACCCGTGTGGTGACGGACTAAAAATGCAGTTCAGTACCCTCCTTGCCCGTGGGTGTCGTAAAAGACGACTAAGGAATATAAAATGCATATAACATACATCCAAGAGAGGGAAAACTCGAAATAAATCCTTATACCAATACATATGCCCTCCTATTTTGGAGGAGGTCTGAACCCAACAGCGGGACTTACAAGTGAGGACTGAGATGAAAAATGTAACTATAACCTATCTAACTATCTCAGGTTGAATTCATAGGTATTTCTAGTGTTGCCCAAATGCAAGACGAGACTGGGACCAGTCTTGGTCTTGCAACAGCACACCTGGTCTCGTCTTAGTCTTGGTATTGCACACTCGAGTCTTGGTCTTGGTATTGCAGCAAGAGTCTCGCAAAGTCTTGCAAGTCTTGCAGTTGGAATAACGTAACAGTATTTTATCATGGCAATGAAAAATCCAACTTAATTAATGAAATATCATCCTATCCTATCTATCCATTCCGTCACCCGCAGAGAGGCTGACCGCGCGACGGCGACCGACGTCCCAGAACGTCGAGAGGTGAGGTTACCCGAAAGGGTATTCCGTTGGGCCGACCACTGACGACAAGTCACATCTGCTCCGGTGGTCGGCCCAACAACGAGGTGACGTGGGTACGGGTGGGTTATGGGCCCGCGCGCCGTCCTTTCATCGCCCCGGATGGACTGGACCGCGCGTGCGCTTACTATAGCCCATACAAAAAAAAAACCTATCTATCCATCTGCTAGCCTATTAGTATAGTCAAGATAGGCCCAAAAACACCTTCGTGCTTGCAAAAGGTCGTGTAGTCACGATTTTTGGATATGTTGTTGGGACTCAAATGAACATAAAAATACATAATTAGCAACTTCCAAAGTGCTGTGCTAACGGTAGGGTGACCATAAAACCATAAAATTTTAGGATCTTTTTCAGATTTTGTTGAATATCTTAGTTAAGGAAGGGTCTGACATCTTTGATTATTATGAAACATTAAAAGTACGCTAAATAAGCTACAATTTGAGATTAAAACCATTTCTATACCGCTATTGGTTCTTGAGATACAGTCCTTCAAACATAGTCAACTTTTTCAAAAAAGTGGATATTTTTCAAAATAGTCGCATATTTTGTGTAATATCTTCTATAATACGCAGTTCACACCAAAACTTACTATAACAAAGTTGTAGTACATTCAATCAGCTTTTATTTGAGATCAAATTGGTACCTGTAAGAGCAGGAGTTCCCTCAAAAACGGCAGATAGCCAAAACCAGGGCAAATAACCCATACGTAGGCTTTGAGGGGTAATACAAATAAACTGCTTTCACGCCTTTCTAACAGACTTCTAAAAACCAAAAGATGGATAATAAATATTGGCAAGTCATTCTGTTTATTTAAAACATAAGAGATCTTTAATATTGATATAGTCACTATAAGAAGTTGTTAGGTTAGCTATTTACGTAATAACTTAAGAAGAAAGGTCCCTTAAGCTGAGACTGAATGAGTTAACCGACTTGGTATAACATGGATCTCACTATTTATGGTAGAAGAACTCAGTTGCGAGGCTTGGCTTTTTTTACAAGTTTTGTTTTTGATGGTATGTAGATTAATTGTAGGCATATTTCTATGTCCAACAGTGAACCTCGTTGGGCTAATGAATAAACGGATACTCTTGCCCATTATACATATTTATGTATCAGGGCAAGAGTACTCTCGTGATTACGGTATTTTTGTCCTTAAGCCTTTCCGAAGAGTAATTCTGAAAAGCCAACACCAACATTGGGAATCGATTGGCCAATAGATGGATATCTCAAGACTGATTTGACTTGCCGTGTACTGACGGAGTAAGAATACAATTCATCATCCCATATTTTACCCGCGAGTGCGAACCCACGACTAAGGGCTGTAATATATAACATCGGTGCAAGAGAAGGAAACTTGACATGAAACCCTGTAAAAACACGGCCGATCACCGTGGCGATTCCCCTCCGGCCACGACCGATTTCCCTCCTATTATGTAGAAGACACGAGCTCAACCGTATATAAGCTGAAATGGTGATTTGAATTAAATGCAAGACCGTGAGTCTCTTACAGGCTCAGTCTTGGTCTTGCTCAAGTCTTGCAGGGCCGGTCTTGGTCTCGGTCTCGCATGACCAAGACCAAGACCGCAAGACCAAGACTTTTTTGGGCAACACTAGGTATTTCTATAGAATTCATAGATCATTCCATTTTGTGGTTCAAAAATTATTGATAATAGGCTCGTCTCCTTATTTCATGACCATTTTATAGGTGGCATGTCACTAAGTAACTTTACTTAGCCTAAGTGTCAGCGTGTTGTAACTCGATTTTCTCCTTCGAAGATAAATTGGCACATTGGGTTTACCCGCCATATACGTAGTTAATAGCAAATACGAGGTTTATTTTATAAAAGCTTTGCAACAATGGAATAATAAACAAAACGTTAATACGCTAATAACTATTCTTATAGCAATACTAAACAAAGTAATAAAAATCAAATTTCAGTAGGCTAACTTTTTAGTTAAAACTTCGCGCTTTATCCAAAGCATATTGAATGTAGCACGTGTATATAATAGGTACTTCTGGCCAATTGTTTTGCAATGTGAAGGCGACCCATATTGTGATGCCGACTTGAAAATAATACACGTACACATATACTGCCAATACTTGTATTACAACGAAGTGAAGAATAGATAATTATTAGTGATTTTCGATTCCTATTTTGTGATAATGACAAGTTTGACAGCGATATGACAAACGATAGAGTCACGCTTCGGGTTCGTGTTGTTTTTGTTTAATCAATAGTTACAAACAGGCGCATCGTCAACGTGTATGTTTCAGCTTGAAATAATGCATCGCTTTCACAAAATGATAGTTTGCTACAGAACAATTGTGATAGTCTATTGTGGGCGGATGATAAATATTACCTAGTATTAACATAGCATTCTTGATGGTTTAACATTTTAATTATATTATATAGTAAATGCGCCGTTGCTGTAATTAGATTACTCGCAATAGCCGGTCGGAATTCGACACATGGCCGCCGCACATGCGATAATATCATAGGTTAGAGTATGAATGTATGTACTCACCACATAGTGCAGTTCCATATTCCTTCCAATGTGAACGAGTTTTTGCTGTCATCGCAATTTTTGTAGCAAGTCTTCTATTTAATTTTGGATTTGGAATGAGATTATCTTGAGCACTGAATTTTAATTTTAATTAATAAAAATATGTATATTATATAACGTAAATCGAATTCATCGTAACGATTTATAAATATTAAAAAATACGGGGAACTAACTAAATATCACAAAATATATATTCGATCTAAAATTAAAAATTGGTTTTGTTAACAAAACGTTATAACCGATTAGGCTTCATTTTGGTTGGTTTATGTGTTGTTGGCTTGCTGATTCATTGCGCGAGAAGGACGCGTGCGTGTCGTGTTTGCGCGACGGTGGCGAGTGAGCAACTGAACGAATCGACAAACCGAGTTGGTAAATGAAGCGAACGAACTAATCACAAGGCAACAAGCGAGATGGAATGAGGCAAAACGGCGCGCGCGCACGTTTAAACTTCTTGTTGTTTATCGGCGTGACGCGACAGTAAGTGGAGTTGAATAGTTCTTGTTGAGATAAGGAGAAGGTCGATAACGGCTGACGCCGCCGATGGCTGACACCGTGCTGCATCCATGCGTACAGTCTGACACCGTTCTACAGTACACTCTTACACTCACCGACATACCGAATATCTAATACTTTTTTATTTATAGACGTCATGTTTCAAAAATAACACTGACAAACGGCTGACCTGTGCGACGCACGAGACTTATTTTTACTGGATGGGTTCATATGATAAATGTTCAGTCATCAAGAATTTGGTTTCTTGCAATCTGTAAAATTTAAAATCTATTAAATATTCGCAATATTACCTATTTATTTAATTGACTAATATCTATATCGATATAGAATCTTAAGTTTGATGATTTTAAAAATAAAAGTAACAAGGAGAAATAAAAATTGAGTAAGAAATTAAAGTAATTATTATAATATAGATAGATACTGTGATTGAAATGTAGAGTTAACACCGCTGTTGACTCTACATCTAATCACGGACTTGTATATCTGCTGCAAATATACCAAACTATTACGTAAAAGTTGTCGAAAGAAATTATTTCTCGATTATCTGATCAACTATCCATATAAATAAAGTGAAATAATTGTTTGACTTTGATAAAACTGGCACAAAATTCACGTATTGTAGGTATTTAATTTAATAGTTCATGGAATATGAAATGAAATAAATACAGATGTGAATATTAGACATTTATTATTATTTTATGCAACCGATTTTAATGCTTGATGACGAATTAAAACTCTTAACTGTATGGTGTAATGGGTATCTACTGTGGAGAAGGCCTGTGTTCGATAGAGGACATATTACCGAAGAAGACAAAGCATTGTAATAATTTAAATGTTTTGCTACGGGATTGTGTCGAAATTCACGTTTGATCTATATGGCGACAAACTTCAACATTTTTTGAAGTGAAATTTTTTATAGGAAGGCTTCGAAATTCTGATTCGTAACCGTTTTAAGTGACGAAAAATGGCGGGAGTAAACACTGTGTCGGGTAAAGTAGGCTCAGTGTGTCGCTTGTCCTCTGCCATCGGCGAAGAGAGATACGTCTCTCTAAGTAAGTATACTTACACTGTTCTAGTTTTCATAATTTTATATAACTAAAATTTATGATAAATACAATCAATGCTGTTCAAAAGTTGATCGATGAATGATTAAAATGTTTCCTTGAAGTACAAAAGTTGTCTGCTGGCTTCTCCTTTCCTTATATCTGTTTGGGTTTTTTTATGTGTATGATGGTACACTATCCGTGTGGTGACGGAGTAAGTGTACAATTCACCATCCCCTATTTTACCCGTGGGTGATCGTACGAAACGACTAAGGGCTATAAAACGCATATAACATCTATGCGAGAGAAGAAAAACTCAAAATAAAACCCTATACCAACACGTCTGACCAGCGTAGTATAGTAGGTCAATTACCGTTCCATTATGGAGGAGGCCCGAGCCCAACAGTGGGGCGTATATGCGCTGAGATGATGATGTTGGTACACGCACAGCACATAGATTAAGATCTGTGATGCGGAAACTTGCAAGCAAACTACCTGTTTTTAAGTGATCACTGAAGATCATGGATCTCAGCAATACCAGGCGTGCAGCGTGGCAATTTTCTTTTATTATTATTGTTTTTCCGTGTGGTGACGGAGTAAGAATACAATTCGCCACCTCTCTCTTACCCATGAGTGACGTAAAAGACGACTAAGGGATTAAATACCTATGCACCTTACTTTTACACAAGTGAAATGAAACGCTATCTATACCAATAAATAAAATTGGAGTGTCTGTTTGTAATGTCAAAATAATAGGTTTTTTTCATGCTCACACGGATATTTGCACGACACCTATGCCTAAAATAGCAATTAAAAAATTTTTGTCTGTCTGTCTGTCTGTTTGTTTGTTCTGGGTAATCTTCAAAACGGCTGGACCGATTTCAAAAATTCTTTCACCAATGGAAAGCTATAATATCAGGGCGTAAACTAGGCTATATTTAATCCCGGTATTCCCACGGGAACGGGAACTACGCGGGTAAAACGACTATAACCTATAACCGAAGCGAAGCAAGGGCGGATTGCTAGTAATCTATATGAGCCCGTCTTACCGGCGTGGTATAACAGGTCAAGTTCTCTCCTATTGTGAAGGAGACTCGAGCCAATCAGTGGGACGTATATGGGCTGAAACGATGAATGATGATATTTGTTTCTTCTTAAGAAGAGTGATAAATAGAGATAGAGAGCGAAGACTATAATAAAATAATTAAGAAAATTTTATAATTACAAATTTTCATTCAGGAGTATTTCATGATTATTGCTTTTTACGACTCATCATTACGCAAAAAATTTACCGGTATAAAATATAGCCTATGTTACTCCCTGGTATTATAGCTTTCCATTGGTGAAAAATTTTTGAAATCGGTTCGGTGGTTTAAGCGTGAAACAGTAACAAACAAACATACAAACAAACAAACAAACTTTCGCATTTATAATATTAGTAAGGATGTAAAGTTTTTATTTATTTCTTGTCAAACTTGAAGTTCTCATTATTGCTATTTATTTAATTGAAATAAGGAATGGATATAGAAATCTGAATGTTGTCATTGTAAATTATTTTTATTCTGTTCTGACAATGTCATGTGGCTTACAAGACCTTCTAAGAACAGATTCAAATGTTGGTACATATTCTTATTTTGATTTTACCCTCTGATATTTTTCGTGAGGATATTGAGATTGCATTGGCTTGTAAGTAATTTGGCTTTATTCCATTAATCAAATATAGTTGACATTGACTATATTTACAACTGTAGTTACAAGATTTGCATTGTACGTTTTGGCTCTGTTTAACGCCTGTGGTAGCTTAGCGATCTGTAACCTATATATAAAGTGACAGGGTAAGAGTACAATATACCTCCTCTTGTGCCCCATTGTTACGTGTATCGTGACAAGTAATGAAAAATAATAAAAAATAGAATGGATATTTCCGCCTCATAACAGTGATGGCCCGGGCTTACCTACCTACTGGGCGTAGATGCTATTAAAAAAAAGAAACTAAAACAGATATAGTTTAGACTTCAGCGGTATGACTTATAGCCCAATGGACGGCTTTTCGTTTTGAAAAAGTTCAGGGGTATCCCTTGAATGTAAATCCAAGTTGGCGAGATCCGCCATCTTGGATCACGTGTTAATAGTTCATTAACCGTGCATCGTATGACAGAGATCGTTGAGATCGTTTTAAAAAAAGACTCGGTATTGGTCTATTAATCTCAGGAACTGGGACGCGGTCAAGAACTGGGACGCGGTACAGGAACTGGGACGCGGTCGCAGCCTTTTGCGAGGCAGTAGTTTCGCGGAAGGAGGCGGCGAATCGGCTGCGCGAGGAGCGCAGCCTCGATGAGGCGATCCGCCGCCGGTGACTGGGGCAGCGTAGGCGCGAATACCTGCGCCTCATGCCGCCCTAGCCGAGGCTGCGGGTGACGTGACCGGGGATTAGTCCGTCACCCGCCGAGAGGCCGACCGCGTGAGGAAAGACCGACGTCCTCCCCGAGGGGGGACGTCGGTCGATGGGAGGGTACAAATAGGGGGTATTCCGTTGGGCCGACCACTGAAGTACCAAGACAACACAAGTAACCCTGCTCCGGTGATCGGCCCAATGACGAAGGCGACGTGCATGGTAGGTGGGTTGCGGGTGTGCGTGCTTACGCTCCTCTGTCGCCCCGGACGAAGTGGTGCGAGGAGCGCGCCGACCGCAACCCAGCCCCAAAAAAAAAATCTATCTGTTTATTCCGGGTTATCTTCTAGGTACCTGTCTATATAAGGAGTAACTTATACTATTTTCGCCTCAAGAAACCTTTATACAATTTTGCGCGGTCCGGCGGACCTAAGGCCCTATATAGGTATATACTGAAGTTGCATATCGTAATATTTTAGAAGATATTGGAGATCCAAAGTACAGTGGCATATAAAATCTGTGCAAGAGATGGAAAACGCAAAATGAAACTCTAAACCAACACGTCTGACAGCGTGGTATAGTAGGTCAATTTCCCTCTTATTATAGAGGAGGCTTGAGCCCAATAAGTAGGACATGTATAAGCTGAAATGACGATGACATTGTACTGGTTGGTATGCAATTTTATTTCGAGCCTTATTATCTTGTAGTGCCTTACTTGTGTACTTATCTGTATATATACCCTTCATCTTGCCAAGAGGGTGAAGGTAGCAGTTGTTGTTGTTTTATCCAGTTATACATTGTTATGTTAAGAGCTTTGTTGCTCATTTATATGAACCTACACTCACCTTTAAGACTTCCTTTTAAGTAAATTTTCACGACTTCTACGGGAAACATGGGGTGGGCACAAATATCGCATGTTTTCATCACACCGTAAAGGTTTCTCGTTCAATATTCCGCAGTATTGGCAAACAAGGGTTTATAACCAGTGTGTTACCAGCGATGACTTACGGCGCTTTTTTTTTAGGGGGTGGTCCATGGTCAGCGCAAACGCCGGCCGGCTCTGTCCGAGGCGACAGAGGGGCGGATGACATGGCACTGAAATGTGGTCTCTAAATGTCGGCCTCATAATAAGACTCAAAATTTCTAAGTGTCAACCTCATAAAAAGGCTAAAGTGTTATGGAGAGGGCTACGCTCGGTATGTCTCTACGTGATAAAATCTGGATTACGGCAATCCGTAGAAGAATGGGTTTTACCTACATAGCCCGAAAAACTAGCATTTTAAAACGGCAATGGGCAGGCCACATCACTTGTCCGACCAACAACCGCTGAAGAAGAAGGGATCCCGAGTGGCGATTAAGAATCGGACGATCGCCTACTAGGTGGACTCACGACATCTTGAAAACCCCGCGGAACCATTGTATGGCGCAGGACTGTGACCGAGTGGTATTCTGGTACCATCTACGGGCTGATGGATGAGTAGACCGTAGAAGATAAAGATACCGTAGAGTATGATGCTTTTACAGAATTACATAAAATAATAAAGATTAATAAGTTAATTTTATGTGTAGAATATACAAAATAAGCACTTAAGCACAAAATAAGCTTTATTTCTCAAAAAATGTTTTGTCAGTCATGCTTGTTCGTTATAAATATTTCTGCGCAAAAGTTCTGATATAATATTAATAATGTTAATAAGCTGATATTAATGATTATGAAATTAATTGATAATTGCCGATTATTGCATCATATCGCTAATAGGAATTGTTAGAGTCATCTTTAAAATTGAAAATTGCTAATATTTATATCATAAAAAGATAAGTAACAGTTTTATCTCAATATCTGTAAATAATAAGGTGCAAAATTTTATTATAATAATGATTATTGTTAATAAATTATCTCATTATTATGCGTTGTATTGTTTATTGCATTTTAAAAATACATTATGAAATTCTGTGCATCACAAAAAATATTCCGCATCGGCAAATTTCATTTGAAGTTATCTATGTCACCTAGATGTAGACTTTAGTTGATTGGTTTCTGGAAAAACAAAAGTACCTCTCTAAATAAGTATATGTGAAAGCTAGGGCTTTTTTAAATCCATTGAATGCGTCGTTGAATATAACTCTTTCTTTAATACTTCAAATATGTCAATGTATCACGAACGGTAAGTAAAATAACGAAAATATCTACAATAAATTTGTATCCTTGGTAAATCTTTCATCGCGATAGCGTCTAATATCTACACTAACACGTGAGCACTAAAAGACGGCACGTGTTCGTTTGCTATGCTAGTATGAGAAATGAGTCGTTCCGTTCGATTTCGTATTACTGCACTTTTTATGTCAAAAATTGAGAGTTTGGCATAGGGTTTTGTGCCATGTTTTCCTTTATTGGAGTAATGTTATCAGATAATTATGCTCAGTCGTCTCTTAATATTTCTGTGAAAAAGCAAAGCACCGTGACTATCGAGATACATTGTATTCTTAATTTAAAAAAACAGACTTGAAACCATACATCTTTACTATAGATGTTCCCTGTTAGATATAGGTCTGCTCAAAAAGGTATCATGCACTGCTTATCAGGTAGCTTGGTGATAGGAATTGGTGTGTCAAGTTACCCAAAAAAGTGCAGCTGCTTATTTTTCTGGTTTCTTAACTGGTTTTTACAGGTAATATGGAAAAATAAGTAATGATGAGATATTGTCTTCTTAATGGGAATTATACTTTTATTTACTCTGTGATGAAATAATGTATTATATATATATATATATATATATATATATATATATATATCCAAATACATACATTATATTTTATTTACTTAGCAATACATGTTTATATATGTTTTAACATTTTAATATGTTTTTGAAGACATGTAAGAAAAATATTGCAAATCATGTTACGGATAATTATATTATCTAGTAAACCAACAATATATATATGATGTCTGCTACTGATTGAAAGCCATGACTACTTTTCATTCTATAATATGTTTCTAAAAGTGTCTCTAATCTCGCACTAGGCCTTTGATTTTAAAAAACAAAAAATATATAGAATTCGGATGAGTAACGTGCTCTACATTTTCGGAGTACAAAAATGATGTTACTAAACTATGAAATAAAATTATATTTACGGATTTTAATGCATTTATTTTGTACTAGCAACCCGCCCTCGCTTCGCTTCGGTTTTAGTCGTTTTACCCGCATAGTTCATGTTCCTGTGGGAATACCGGGATAAAATATAGCCTAGTTTACGCCTTGATATTATAGCTTTCCATTGGTGAAAGAATTTTTGAAATCGGTCCAGCCGTTTTGAAGATTACCCGGAACAAACAGACAGACAGACAAAAATTTTTTAATCGCTATTTTAGGCATAGGTGTCATGCAAATAACCGTGTGAGCATGAAAAAAGCCTATTATTTTGACATTACAAACAGACACTCCAATTTTATTTATTGGTATAGATTTTACTTTTTGTGTGGTGACGGAACAAGAATATAATTTACTATTAAAGGGGGTATAGTTTACTATTACTATTAATCGCCCATGGGTGTCGTAAAAGACGACTATTGGAATATGTATATAAACCTCAAAATAAAACCTTATACTAATACGTATGAACAGTGTGGTACGTTGGGTCAATTTCCTTACTGTTGTGGAGGAGGCTCGAGTACAAACAGTGGGATGTTTATAAACTGCAATGATTATTGATTGTCCGACGTATCACATTCTCAAAACACTTCACCATTTATGATCACGGAAGGGCAAATGAAAAATCAATTAAATTTTTTCGTATTAACTATCTAATTTTTAGTGTTATGTTATTTATGGCATTAACTGCATTTTTAATTTATAATGAAAAATAAATGACAATGTACTGTTTTCCCACCAATATTTAAAAAAAAATACAGTATTTTGAAGGCGAACAGTTACTGAATGCTTAAGTTGACGAGTTTTCCTTCTCTTGCATTGATGTTATCTGTATATTACATCCTCGCAGTCCTGATAGCCGTCTTTTACGATAGCCACGGGCAAGAGAGGAGGGTGATGAATATTATTTGTAAAATGAAACTTTTATTACATAGCCTCAAACTTTTCCGTCCATCTATTGCATGTCGCGTGACGGTCGGCCGTGGAGTAGGGGTAAAGTGAAAGGCGCTCGACAGAGCAGCCAAAGCCAATATGGCGGCGTTCGCATCAGCTGACCGTGTAGTGTGTTATTTGTTTGTTTTTATCAATGTTTAATGTAAGTGTTGCTATTTTTTGTAATGCGAAAAAAGTTTCACTTTTACCGTAGTTTTATAATACCATACAATCAATTTTATTCTGCCACCACACGGAAAGAACATAGGACTTTTTTATTTCTGTCAATGTTATGCGTGATGTGATTAGTTAAATTAAGAACGGCATCACTAGTAGACAATTTATTTCTAAAGCCAAACTGATTAGAAAATAAAAGCATTTTATCCTTTAAATATTTAGTCAGCCTTTCATTAATGACAAGTTCAAGAATTTTAGAGATTGAAGATAATAATGTAATAGGGCGATAATTGCTTGTTGTTTCCATTCTTATGTACAGGTGATATTACAGTTTTTTGAAGCAGGTGGGAAAATACCGGCATTTTTTTTTTCGGATGGTGTACGGTCAGTGCACGCGCCGCCTGGCTCCGTCCAGGACGACAGAGGGGTGGCACGTGGCCCCGTAACCCACCCGTGGCACGTCGCCTTCGACGTTGGGCCGACCACCGGTGCAGGGTTACTTGTCTTCAGTGGTTGGCCCGACGGAATACCCTGATCGCGGGCTACCTTCCGCTCACGACATCGCCCCTCAGGAACGTCGGTCACAGTCTCGGGGTCGGCCTCTCGGCGGGTGATGAACTAAATCCCCGGTCCAGTCACCCGCGGCCTCGACTATGGCGGCATCAGGTGCAGATAATCGCGCCTGTGCTGCCCGCCGGCGGCGGACCGCGTCGTCGTGGAGGCGTTCCTCCCGCGTGCGCTCCGCCGAAAATACCGGCATTTTTTTTTTGGGGGGGGGTTGCGGTCGGCGCGCTCCTCGCACCACTCCGTCCAAAATACCGGCATTAAGGCAAACATTAAGCAAATTTGTAAGTACAGGAATTAATAAAACCTTGTACTGTTTTAATAAGTCCGCAGATATATGGTTACATTCAACGGCACAATTGGATTTGAGAGCCATGATTAAAGCTTTAAATTAATTTTAATTTGTATCAAGCATAATAAAAGATTGTAGAAAAGGTAGGTCATTAATAAAAGATGCAAAAGAAATTTGTTCAGACTGGGATTGTGTTAAGCTATTCGTAATATTGGAAGTGAAACTTCTTTAGAATCGTTGTGATTTCCGACGCAACGGAAAAATGACAGGTAAGAGACACAAGACACAAAGACAAGACAAGAGATACAAAAATGTGTAGGATGAAGCCGGCAAAGAATGAGACAGAAATATACTATTTTATATTATTTTTAAATCCGTCTATAATTGACGGATTAAAGGATAAAGAATGAGGGATGAGGGATGAAGGATGAAGGATGAAGGGTGAAGGGTGAAGCGTGTAGGGTGAAGCGTGTAGGGTGAAGGGTGATGTGTGAAGGGTGATGGATGAAGGATGAAGGATGAAGAATGAAGGATGAAGGATGAAGGATGACGGATGAAGGATGAAGGACGAAGTATGAAGGATAAAGAAGTTTCACTTCTGACATGCGTACTTTGCACGTAAGCTTTTTTTATTTTTTAGCACCTTGAACGCCAATGGGGTACAATAATATGTAAATGACTCCCGAATGGTATCCTCCATGTCGTTTAACGTGTTAATATTGGCGAAGTACTTCATCATCATCATCTTGCTCTTATTCCAATTACTTGGGGTCGACGCAATATGTCATCTGTTTTGATATTGTAAAAACTTTTAGACTTTTATGGCCGGCCGCCTTCCTGACGTCAACCCTCCTTGGGAATGTAATCGTTGACCCAAATGGTACCAGATGGAGTTGGTCCGCGTCAATCTAGGGCTCTTAGTCGTCTTTTACGACACCCACGAGCAAAGCAAGGGTTGGTAGTATTCGAAGCCACTACCACACAGCAATATTGGCGAAGTACTTATTCACACAATTAATTGGCTGATGCCGCGAAGGTAGAGAAGTAACTTCAATACTACAAAATTCAATACTAGGAATTTTAATCTCAAGAGGTTGTTTTTTTTTTATTGCCGTCACGTCGGTGGCAAACGAACAAGCAGCACACCTGATGGTAAGTGATACTGCCGCACATGGACCTTTGCAATACTAGGGGCACAGCCAGGCCGTTGCCTACTGTGAAGAAAATACTCTTCTTAAACCTCGTTTAAAGAAGGACATGTCATAGCGCTCGGGTAACACAGTAGCAGCTAGTTCATTCCAGAGCTTGCACGTACGTGGGAGAAATGATCGCTGGGAAACGTACAGTTGAAGACCATAACGTTTCCAGGTGAAATGAATGAACCCTGCTACGATGTAGAGTGGTACGGTTGTAGAATGACGACGATGGTACCAAGTCAAACAGTTCCTAGGAGCACTCTCCGTGAAGGAGTCGGTAGAGTAGTCCTTAGTCAGTCTTTGTGAGATTGAACTGTGACTAAGTTCCGTTCACCTCATTCAGAGGCCCGCCCCAGAGAGCGCTCGACTTCAGACACAAGTTGAATTCTTCTTTCCTGAGTACACTGAGGGATATTCCGTTGCTCGGTGTACCGCTCGTCACCCGTGCTGTCATCCATATAGCAACGCATATTCTCGATAGAGAGCCTGTCATTGATATGCAGGAAAAACAACGTCGGGGAGAGCACCGAGCCTTGTGGTACACCAGCATTAATGGTCATGCTATCGGAGCAGGAGCCATTTAAGACGATTTTTATACTCCGACCATCCAAAAAGCTGGCGATGCAATTACAGAGTCCCTTGGGGATTCCGTACGACGGTAGCTTCGATAGAAGTGCCCTGTGCCAGACCCTATCGAACGCCTTTGCGATATCTAGGCTGAACGCCAGTGCCTCACCCTTGCCCTCCAAGGCCTCTGCCCAACGATGTGTGAGGTACACAAGATTACCAGCCGACCGGCCATGACGAAAGCTGTGTTGGCGATCATTGATCAGCTGGTGATCCTCAAGGTACTGCAGAAGCTGGCGGTTTATAACTTTCTCCATTATCTTGAAGAGCAAGGATGTTATCGCAATTGGCCTGTAATTCGATGGGTCAGACCGGTCTCCCCTTTTAGGGATCGGGTGGACATGGGCTACCTTCCACGAAGACGGAACCCTATTAGTAGCGTAGGAAAGTCAGTATAAGCGCGTGAGGATGGGGGTCAATTCAGGGGCGCACGTCCTTAGCACCACCGCAGGGATGCCATCCGGCCCACTCGACTTATGGACGTCTAAAAGTCGCAGCTCCCGCCTAACCGCTCGCTGTGTGATGCGGATTTCGGGCAGCGAGCTTTCACACCGTGGGATGGTAGGTGGTGTAACTTGTTTCATAACAACCGCAATCATGTTATTATAATTAATAACTTCTTTTAGTACAATAATGACTTAATATGGTTTAATTTTTTTTTAATAATTTTGTGTAATATTTTCTTGTAAGCAATTTTTAAAATTTCATTTGCCGGAAGTTTTGTAAGATTTTTATGCATTTCATTTCTATTTCTCGAGCAAAAAAGCAGATCAGGAGTTCTCTATGATTTCTGTAACAATAAAAAACAATATATATTGTATTTGTTTGTGATATAACGTTTATTTGTGATGTGATCGGATGTAGAGTACTTTATCTCTAAGTGACAAACACACATAAAATAGAAATACAAACAGAACACTGCCAAGATTAGATCATATCATTCGAGGAAATATCTTTTAATACTGATAGAGTATATAAATATGCGACATCAAATTTACATTAACGATATGCATGATGTAAGACTAAAACATCTCTCTATGTGGTGAAGGAGTAAGTTTATAATTCACCACCTCCTGAATTGCCCGTGGGTATCGTATAAAACGACTATGGCTATATAAAACCATAAAATAAGAGCATCGCCCTAAAATATTCCCCTCCCAATCCGCTAGTATACCTATATGTATTAATAGTCGTAGTCGCCCTGTCTACTCTGTCATAATTTTAGTAAATTCAACCCTGTCTACTCTGTCATAATTTTAGTAAATTAAAGCCAACAGATCAAGAGACTGTTGTTGGAATCATCAAGAACATATCCACTAACGCCCAGGGCGCCGACGGCATATCGAAGGACATGATAATGCTTACTCTATCACTATCATTACCAGCAATTACAGACATTATAAATACATCTATATATACAAAAACGTTTCCAGACCAATGGCAGAAGGCTATTGTGCGACCACTGCCGAAGAACGATAATCCTCAAAACTTTAGAGATCTTCGACCTGTAAGTATACTGCCCTGCTTATCCAAGGTCCTCGAGAAAGTTGTGTACCTACAGGTAACGGCTTATCTGGAGGAAAATAACATATTACCTGACTTTCAATCAGGTTTTCGTAAAGAACGGAGTACAGCTACAGCCTTGGCAGATTCTGGAAGCCAGGGATCGGGGGAAAGGGTCCATATTGACGCTACTCGACTACTCCCGCGCATTTGATTCTGCAAATGTACTTTTAACGCTTTCCAAAATATCTTTTTATGGTTTTGAACTTTTGACCCAGATACAATAAGATGGTTTGATAGCTATTTGACAAATAGGTCTCAAAAGGTTCAATTGCGCGGTGAAAATGGTTCAATGGTACTCTCCTTCTTTCGTCCTGTCACCAGGGGCTTCCTGCAGGGATCGCTCCTCGGCCCACTTTTGTATATATTATATAGTGCCGATGTGATTGAATGTCTGAGTGAATTTAGGTATCACATATATGCTGATGACACCCAGTTATACCATTCTTTTGAGCCCAGTAATACAGTCGCAGCTGTGAATTCATTAAATGCGCAATTAGGCAAAGTGGCTTCTTGGTCTGAGAATAACTGCTTAGTGCTTAACCACGAAAATCTAAGTTTTTAGTCATGGGTAGCAAAAACCAGCTTAAAACAATTTTATCAGTAGGTCCACAGGTCAAAATTATGGGTAAAAATATAGAAAGAGTCGAAACTGCTCGTAATTTAGGCCTAATCATCGATCCAGACCTCCGTTTTGAAGCTTATATAAAAAGCATAGTGAAATCTTGTTTTTACAGACTGAAAGTTTTATACAGACT
Organism: Lymantria dispar; assembly: GCA_032191425.1. Classification (NCBI taxonomy): domain Eukaryota; kingdom Metazoa; phylum Arthropoda; class Insecta; order Lepidoptera; family Erebidae; genus Lymantria; species Lymantria dispar. The sequence goes on from CM063441.1 coordinate 27,598,233, forward strand.
AAGGCAGTTTTTGAGTATACCTATGAGGAAAATGTTGACTGAGAGTCTAGTATTATCAAAATTTAACTACTGCGATGTAGTATATGGACCATGTCTTTTATCACGCACGGAGCGCCTTATTCAGCGTGTGCAGAATGCCTGCGCTCGTTTTTGTTACCGTATTCCGCGACGTAGTCATGTTACACCTTTTTTGGTTCAAAATAACGTATTAAAGATGGATAAACGACGTAAGCTACATCTAGTAAATTGTGTTCGAAATTATAAAAACTAAAAAACCAAATTATTTGTATAGAAAATTGATTTGGAAACGGAATCACTGCAGCCATGCTATTCGTGCGATTTCAAAGCCGCTACTAATTCCAGAACACAATACTGCAGCATTCAGGGGGTGTTTCAAATATGCAGCTACGCACTGTTGGAACGGCTTAGACCCTCCTTTAAGATCCATAAAAACAAAAGTTACTTTCAGATTTCACATAAAAAGACTATTACTTTATGAACAGAAATCGGATGTTACTTATTTGTGAAATGAACAACATTACCTTTACGCACCTATATACTTCCTTCTTTACTTAATTTTGATGTACATATATATGTGCAGATTATTAATACGTATCATATTGTATTGTATTATATGTCTATATACATTGAATAGGATGTATTATTTAAGTGTATATATATATATATATATATATATTATATACATAACAATTAACTTATATTACTATAATTACTATAATTTTATTTGATATTGTAAACGACTACTACTATTAACTTTTTATTATTATTAACATTTTGCCTTCATATTATACATTAGTTAAGTAAACTTGTTATATAATTGTACCCCGTAAGTCACTTGAGGTTGACACTGAAAACCAGCGCGGTGTTGTGCCCTCATGACGCAGCATTATAATAATAATAATAATATCTATTTATTGCAGACCACATAGATCCATAAATGTTAGTAATATAAAAATACTTAGGTAGCTAGGATTAGTAAAAAATAAAAAATAACAAAAATAACACTACACACGGAATTAAAATAATTTAACAAATGATATTAAGACAAAAGCTAAATCACATTACATTTTGCGACTGGGGCGTGTAAATGCGTCCAGTGCTCCAGTATTGGACAATCCCACCTATCGTTTATCACTGACAGGATACTGTGTAAACTGGAGCGTAATCTCTGTAGCAGGGAAGCGCAGCTTTTTCTAACGAGAGCTTTGAAGCCATCAACGCCCTTCTCTGCGAACATCCCAGAAGCGCTACAAAAACGAGGCAGCCCCAACAGCACCCTGAAAGCGTTGTTATACTGAACACGCAGGTCATTATATGCCCTCTGCGTGTACTTGGCCCACAGGCTACACGTGTACTGTGACTGACAGTAGGCCTTGAACAGTGTCACCTTAACCTCGGATGTACACCGTGCAAACCTGCGGGCCAGCATGTTGCATCGGACAGCCAGCGCCCTGCGTGCTCGTTCAATGTCTACGTTATCTCGCAGATCCTCTGTCAGCCAGTGGCCCAAGTACTTGAACTGAGTTACTCGTGTTAGCGGTTGATTGTATAATGTAACTGGTGGCACGTTACTGTAGCATTTGGTGCCAGCTTTAAACACGAGTAACTCGCTCTTTTTTATATTATAGGTCAAGCCGTGAGTGACTGCATAACCCTCACATATCTCCAACAGCCGCCTAAGAGCACCAACTGACGGACTTAACAACACCATGTCATCTGCGTAACTAATATTGTTTAGACATACGTCATCAATATGGCATCCGATTTTGGTGTTGCTCAGCTCAGCGATCAACCCATTTATATAGAGGTTGAATAGGCGAGGTGAGGTAATCCCCCCCTGTCTCACCCCACAGTCCAAACGATACACTTGCGACATTGCTCCCGCCCACCGGACATAATTCGTCTGGTTGGTATACCAATATTTAAGTAATGATGTTACTTCGTTTTAAATTTTTGTTTCTTTACTTAACTTATTCCAAAGTATTTCATAGGACACCATGTCAAATGCCCGTGACAAGTCCAGAAAACATGCATTGACGGGTGTTTTTCTACGGGTGTAGTATTGAACAGTCCGCTTCACACACATAATAGCCATCTCAGTGGATAATCCTGGTCTAAACCCAAACTGCGCATCGTGTAGCTCAACACGTGGAGCCATATATGCGTCAAGTAGACTGTCCAACACTTTTGCCGCAGTAGTGGCAAGAGATATGGGCCTATAATTAGTAGGAGCAGCCGGATCACCAGTTTTGTTTTTTATGATTGGCACAACTACGGTTTTCATTAGATCGTGTGGCAGAAATGAATGACTTAAACATAGGTTATATAGCCTAGCCAACATATTTGGTAGATGTTCACTAGCAAATCTTAGGTGCTCAATACTGAGGTGATCGTGACCTGGAGACTTGCCTTTTACCATCTCTTTTATAACAGCTGCTACTAGCTGTGGAGAGAAATGGACCTTTTGTTCGGTTGAAATGAGCGGGTCAACCACTGGGGTAGCAGCCGTTGACAATAGTGGCTCACATTTAAACTGTTTTACAAACAAGTTTGCAATGGCTACATGGTCACTTTCTCCTGCGACACTACCAGGAATGCTCGGCTTGGGGATCAGTTTACTGGTATTTTTCCAAAATTTAGCAAAATCGTGTTCCTGGTGATTTTCAGCTAATATATTCATTTTAATTTGCATCTGATGGTTACGACACCACTTTAATTTATTTTTAAACAGTTGTCGTGTATTACGCATACTTTCATAAACTATTCCCGAGCCAGGGTGACCACACAGCCTCCACAACCGTAAGGCAAGTCGAGCCTCACTATGTGCCGCTCTGACGTGTTTATTCCATCCTATAAGTGGCTTATATTTTCTTATACATGAAACTCTTGATGTTAATTCCGCGCTCTCTGACATACTACATATAATATCCTTATAAAATTGCTCTATAAGATGTCTATGACTTAAATCACAACACATATTATTCTCACACTTAACAAGTTCATGAGGGAAAACAATTTTGTTTAATCTACCACTACATAACTTAGTATATTCATTTTGTTGATTTAAATCCCTATATCCCCATACGACATTACTACTCCTCAAGTCATTATTAGATAATGCAATACCGGGCTCAATCAGTTTAAGATTACATTTTATATGTACGGGTAAATGATCAGACCAATACGTATCGTAAAGAATGTTCGCACTTACAAGTGTCCGTCGCGCGGCTGCCGTCACCACGCAGTGGTCGAGCCAGCGCTTACTGCCGTGCACCTCACTTACATATGTATACGAGTCATTCGGCAGCAGGTCGATATCCGCACAACACCAACACTGATCTTTACAGAATTCTATTAACTCGCGAAAAAATAATTCAGAAGGGTGCGCGTTAAAGTCTCCAAAAATAAATACAGTTCGTATGTTATAATTCTCCACTATCGCATTAATATCACTTAAACAATTAGTAAATTCCAAAAGATTTTCATTACAATTGGTTGGCATGTATACAGAAAAGATTAAAATGTCCCGTTCTGCAAGGCGAACCTTTATACATGCCAGACGCACATTATAACACTGCACAATAGTTACAGAACTAAATAAACTTTTACGCCACAGTAGTGCCACACCACCGTAAGGCCGGCCTCGAAGTATGCCAGCTGAGGTATCAACCGCAGAGGTCCCAGTAGCATCGAAGTCATTATGCTGAGTGTACGCCTCGTTAACACGGTCACGACACATGCAATTGCCAACGGATTTTAGATAAGTATAAACTGTGTTTAATATTGCTGCTTTGTTGTTGTGTGTCGAGACGGTGGTAATAAAAGTATTTTCTTTCTTTCTTTCTTTTAAATTCAACTCAGTTGGATTATCAATAATTCCATTATATTGATACGTTTGAGGCCGAGTCCCGAGACCGCTCCAGCTTCGGCAACTTTAAGCCATTTGTAGGAGGCTGATAAATCATCTTCATCGTCTCAACACATACATGTCCCACTTTTGGGCTCCGGCCTCTTTTCCTATGGGAGGAAAATCGATCTACTATACCACGCTGGTAAGACCAATAGACAAAGACAAATAGGTTAGCTATTTGTCTTGCCAAGTCAATCTATTTATTTAAAACATAAAAGACCTTTAATATTGATATAGTCACTATAAGAAGTTGTTAGGTTAGCTATTTACGTAATAACTTAAGAAGAAAGGTCCCTTAAGCAGGGACTGAATGAGTTAACTGACTTGGTACATGGATCTCACGAATTTTTGTGGTAGAAGAACTCAGTTGCGAGGCTTGGCTTTTTTTACAAGTCTTGTTTTTTTTTTTTTTTTTTATTGCCAACGGTGGCAAACGAGCGAGCAGCGCACCTGATGGTAAGTGAAACTGCTGCACATGGACCTTTGCAATACCAGGGGCACAGCTAGGCCGCTGCCTACCGTGAAGGAAATACTCTTCTTAAACCTCGTTTAAAGAAGGACATGTCATAGCGCTCGGGAAACACAGCAGCAGGTAGTTCATTCCAGAGCTTGCACGTACGTGGGAGAAATGATCGCTGGAAACGTACAGTTGAAGACCATAACGTTTCCAGGTGAAATGGATGAACCCTGCTACGATGTCGAGTGGTACGTTGGTAGAATGGTGACGGTGGTACCAAGACAAACAGTTCCTCGGAGCACTCCCCGTGAAAGAGTCGGTAGAGTACACAGAGTGACCCAAAGTCTCTCCGCTGCTCCAGCGACTCCAATCTGTCCGTAAGATTGGGATCCCCGACGATTCGAACAGCCCGTCTTTGCAGGGAGTCAAGTGGGTCTAGCTGATATTTGGGCGCACCTGCCCAGAGATGTGAGCAGTACTCCACATGAGGACGAACTTGTGCTTTGTATAGCACAAGACGCTATCTCGGTGTGAAGTACCGCCTGGCTCTGTTCAGGACACCCAACTTTTTGCTTGCCAATTTGGCTTTGTCCTCCAAATGACTCCCAAACTGGACTTTGCTCGATATTTTCACGCCGAGAATCCCAATACTCTGAGAAATTGGGAGAGTTACACCTTGGAACTGTGGCGCCATGACAAACGGGTCCTTCTTTGCAGTGAACGCGCAAACTTGTGTCTTTGTGGGGGTTGAATTGGACTAGGTTTCGTTCACCCCATTCCGAGGCCCGCCCCAGAGAGCGCTCGACTTCAGACACAAGTTGAACCCTTCTTTCCTGAGTACTCCGAGGGATATTCCGTTGCTCAGTGTACCGCTCATCACCCGTGCTGTCATCCGCATAGCAACGCATACTCTCGATAGAGAGCATGTCATTGATATGCAGGATAAACAACGTCGGGGAAAGCACCGAGCCTTGTGGTACACCAGCATTAATGGTCATGGTATCGGAGCAGGAGCCATCTACGATGACTTTTATAGTCCGACCATCCAAAAAGCTGGTGATCCAATTACAGAATCCCTCGGGGATTCCGTATGATGGTCGCTTTGATAGAAGTGCCTTGTGCCAGACCCTATCGAACGCCTTTGCAATATCTAGGCTGAACGCCAGCGCCTCACCCTTGCCCTCCAAGGCCTCTGCCCAACGGTGTGTGAGGTACACAAGAAGATCACCAGCCGACCGACCATGACGAAAGCCGTATTGGCGATCACTGATAAGCTGGCGATCCTCAAGGTACTGCAGAAGCTGGCGGTTTATAACCTTCTCCATTATCTTGGAGAGCAAGTTTTTGATGGTATCTCATTTCTTTTTGTAGATACATCTACTTATTTGCCTTTCCGGTACTTTCTACTTCTTGAATACCAAAGGATTTTCTTAGAGCACACTCTCTGAAAAATGAGACTTCTCTACCTTCCGCTTGAGTCAATTGTACCTAAACTAAGCGGAGAGGTGTGGAAATAAAGAAATTTGATTGGTTTTTCGAAATACATCTCCTCTAGTCTCCTCTCCGCTTTGATGGCAATCGAGCCTAATGATGGCGTTCTTTCTTTCAGATAAATTTGAGGCAATTTAGTTTGCTTAATACTTTGGGAGATTTTGGTACAATTTCATACGACACGTCTCATTCTTGCTTTTTCAATAAGTTGATTGATCATTTTACAAGTTATCTTTGAACATAATTATATCTAAGTATCTGTCTACACCTATTATGCCAATCATCATTCAGCCTATCGCCGTCCACTGTAGAACATAGACCCCCCTCATGCTTCACCATAAAGTGCGGTACGGTGGCACCTGCATCCAACGACGCTCAAGGGTAACACAGTTGCCATGACTAGAGCTCATTTTTCTTCGCCTTATGAGATATAATGACGTAGTCGCCACGTTTGGCAGGCGGGTTGGTTTCGCAGTGAGATATCATACATTTCCCCGGCGAGAGCTGCTGCCCACTCTCCTTCCTGTTGAATCTTTTTTTTAAATAACAACGCCTTGCACTAAGGGAATAATAATCCTTATATTGTGGGGGACTTCACAAACATATAATTCAACATCGCATCATCATCGCAGCCCTCATATGTCACACTGTTGGGCTCGGGCCTCCTCCATAATGGGAGGGAATTTAACCCACTATACCATGCTGGTCAGACATGTTGATATAGGGTTTCATTTCGAGTTTTCCTTCTCTTGCAAAGATGGTATGTGCATATTATATCCCATAGTCGTCTTATACGATATCCACGGGCAAGATAGAGAGTAGTGAATTGTATTCTTACTTCGTCACCATACGGAAAGAACATATAATTAACAGACACAAATTACATTCAGACTCAGAACGACAATTTGTGGATCGTACAAGGTGTTGTCTTGCATGGGATTCGAACCCGCGGCACTAGCACGGTACGTTGGTATCTTAACCACTACGTCATCTGCGCAGTCTTTAGCCGGTTGTTACGATTCCCATAGAGGAGCAATGATGGCGATAAATGTATTCTTATTTTTACACAGTTAGATTTCATTAACTGCAAATGTAACTTTGTAATCCTATATATTTATATGAGTTTACAAAATGTAGTTAGAGTATCTCGGAAACTGGATGAAAATTATAATGTTTCATAATTTTTCCTTCATCTATATACTAAACACTAATGTATTCTAAATTTGAAGCTTCTATGTCTACTAGAAGTGCCACTTTAATATTGATGATCGGTCAGTCAGTCAGTGAGTGACAAAATTACGAAATTTTGACTAGTTATAATTCTTAAACTATTAGTTCAAATTGAATGAAATTTGAAATACACAATGTGTATACGATGCCTGCTAGGTTACTAAAAAATCAGGTTTTCTAGTTTTATTAACAACGAAGTTATAGGGGGTCGAAAATGGCCTGAATGGCTTCGAGAAAAGAATGTTATACGGCAGTTTGCGTTTTGCCCGACTTTTTTTTTGCTCAACTTGGCGGGGCACTGCCGTGCTCCCAGATTTGTAAGGCACGCTATAACTTTTTTATAAATTATTTGGAGGTAGGTTATTGGTCGATATTTGGTGGGGTGATGGTATCTTTTGAAATCATATAAGTGATTTCCTCTGTTATATAACTAAGCATTACTGTTGGATTTTTAATGAACTTGTGTGGTTATGGAGATATGATAGACTTGGTATTACATAGACCTGAGCTAGCTCCATCTGATGTCGTCTCGTGAACAGTACCTACCATTTCTAAGGAGGGTTGACGTCAGGCAGGCGGCCGGTTATAAAACTATTGTTTACTTTTGCAATATGCACTATGAAAGTCTAGGTACTCTTGTACATATTGAGTCAACCTCAATTAATTGACTTAAGAGTAGAGTGATAATGATAGAGGTATGGGGTGCAATCCTATGAATTTTTATACCCGAAAATTTACTAAGCATCAGAACCAGGTGCTTTCCATTTATATAATTTTTAATGTGTTTTGAAATGTGTCCATAGGCACGTACCTAATCAAACTTCATTGTTTATTGCTAGCTTTCTCTTTAATCCATTCTGCTGTAGTATTATGTTAAACCGGATTCGTCCAACTATCGAACCTTTATAGCTCATCCACGAACGGGTGACTAGTAATAATGGTATATCTGATTAAATTTGCCGCACACAGCGCTACGTACTGACGGCTGTATGCGGGGCTTTTTGGTCCATGGCCTTGCGTAGCGCATCCATGTGGGCGGAGTCCTTGACCGTCTAACTCAGGGCTCTCTTGTGGCGACCACAGAGGTTAATGGCGGCCAGAGCCATATACTGATACCATATTGTAGCGACACAGGCAGCATGTCTGTTATCTGGACTCTTCGGTATGATTTGGTGGCAATACTCCCGGATCTTCACCGGCCATTGTCGGTCACGCTGATGGGGCGACGCCTGCCGGGACTTAATCGCCCGTGGCCTGGACAGAGCAGCACCGTATTCTCATCGTAATTATCGGTGCTGATCTGACGCTGTCGACTATCCCTAGAACGATGCTCGACAGCAACTGGAATACGGTCGCTGCCCTCTGCTAGATAATTGTCTTGCATAAGGAGATGGCGGAGCAGGATGTAGGAAGAATTTCTCTACTATTACACGCTCCGCCACCGGTGCGTTAAGTAACACTGGCGCAAGTATGTGTATCTATGTATGTAAGCCTGAGATCGCACTAGCTGAGATCGCGGTTGGATTGACTAGGTATTAGTCCCCACCCACAGAGAGGCCCATCGCTTGATGTCGACGGGGCGTTGAAGGAGACTGTACCCGGAAGGGTACCCACTGGGCCAGCCACCGATGTCCAGGGATTGGTACCAGTGGTCGATCCAATGGCGATGGGAAAGAAATACAGAAAGCTATGAGAAGGCTGCATGCGCGGTGTGTCCAGACCATAGCCTACCACAAATAAAAGGTCTAACTAAATTTGTAGTAGAGTGTTCCTTTTTAGGCCGGCTTTTAATCTTCCATGATGTTTATCGTCTTCAACTCGTTTCATACATGTCCAACTGCTGGGCTCGATCCTTCTCCCCAATAGGAGGGAAATTGACCAACTATCTGATGCTGGGCAGACATTTTGGCATAGAGTTCCATTTCCTTCTCTTGCACAGATCTTATATATCCCTCAGTCGTTTTTTACAACATCCATGAGCGAGATAGGGAGTGGTTAATTGTGTTCTTATGCCGTCACCTCATGGAAATATTAATCAGTATTGAAAAATAAAACATGATTCTTGTCATATCCAAATTATTCTCATCAGTTCATTATTACCTTTTTTTGGTGGGATATGGTCAGCGCACACTGCCCATTCCGTCCGGGGCGACGAAAGAACGGCGTGCGGCCCCATAACCCACCGTAATTCCTCTCCTTCGCCATTGGGCCGACCACCGGTACCGAGTTCCTTGTCGTCCGTGGCCGGCGCGGAGCTCATTAATACTCTACGTATATATTTAAGTAGAAGTTTCAATTTAAATAGTGGGATTTTAAAAATGGCAAGTATTTGAACGCTCAAATCAGACAGTCAGACATTGCCGTAAAATCAAAATGAGGAGTTATAGCAATATATGTCTATACATATGTATTTATAAACATTTCACGTTTGTAGTGCTAAACTACTTGTCTGCTCATTCAATCGATATCAATTGATGGTCAATTAATTCTTTATCATGGGCACTGTAACTTATTCTGACACTTTATAATTTCAAAAAGGAATAAAAGCAGTGATTTGGTGTTAAAAAATAACATTCCCAATATTAATTTTTAGTTGTACATTATTTAAATTCCCATAATATGTATTCAAGACTTCAAGTTTAAATTTTTACTAATAAAAAATCTATTTTGTATGAAGCAGTTGTATAAGATCATAAATTTTTCCATCAATTCTTTTGTGTATACTGTGGATAGACAAAGAATCCGATCACCATGGAAAGAACATAAGAGCGGGTGATGACATACCATATTGATAACACAAATCTGCGATGAAAAAGGTTTTTTAAATAAATTCATCACAAACATGTAGATGTTCGTCTATATATAACAAATATAAACTTTGTTTTAATGTATCATGTCACTTTTTTTTGCATATGGAAAAAGAAATGATGAAATTTTAACCATACAAATGACCCTCGACCTATAAAACAACAAGAACTGAATGATTGGGTACGGTATCTTGGATTACCTAAGGACAGAGAAGAACGTCTCGGTTTTCGACTAAAAGAAAACAATTTATTAGATGTAGCAGCTATATTTTACTGGTATCGAAGCAGAGAACAAGAATTTGTGGGCAAATAAAGTACACCGAACACAGATGGTTAGTTTGCGGTAACTTAAAAGTCATATGCATACTTCTTGGTCAACGGAAAGGCTACACCAAATTCTCCATTTGTGAATGGGATAACTAAACAAGAAATTTACATTGAAAAAACAAATGATTGGTAAATTAGAATGGAATTGAACGTCGAAGTAAAAAAAAGTCATCAAGTCGGTTTTGATAGATTTTGAAAAAATATTGCTTCCACTACTTCATATCTAACTTGGTTTGATCAAATAGTTCGTAAAGGCATTACCGCAAGATGGCAATGCTTCCAAGTATCTTTGTTTTTATTTCCCTAGCTTATCTGATGCAATGTTGAAAGAGGGTATATTCAGCCTTCAGGCTGGCCGTCCGTTCCGCCAAGGACGCCAGTCGGCGGGAGATGCTGGAAAGTCTCGACCGTGATCCCTGGGGTCGCCCCTATGGCGCGGCGCTGAGTAAGCTCCGCGCACGGGGCCCGCCCCTCACCGAGACTCTCCAGCCCAGCTTCCTCACCCGGGTCATCGAGGACCTGTTGCCACGACGGGCGGAACACACGCCCCCGGTCATGGCGCCGCCAGACAATGACCGGGAGGGCGATGGTGGCAGTGTTCCGCCCATCACGGAACCGGAGATGGGGGTGGCGGTGGCGCGCATGCGCGGCAAATACACCGCCCCCGGGCCCGACGGTATTCCAAACCGTGTGCTGGCCCTGGTCCTCGACCATCTGGGTCCCCGCCTCAGGGAGCTGTTCGACGCGTGTTTAGCGTCCGGGCGGTTCCCTGGGTGCTGGAAGGAGGGGAGGCTGGTTCTCCTGCCGAAGCCGGGACGGCCTCCGGAGTCGCCATCGGCCTACAGGCCTATCGTGCTGCTCGATGATATGGGCAAGCTACTGGAGAGGGTGGCAGTTGCCCGCAGCGAGCGGCACCTCGTCGGCACGGGGCCCGATCTGTCGGACGCCCAGTTTGGGTTTAAGAGGGGTCGTTCGACGATCGAGGCCCTGTTGCGTCTGAGGGCCGTGGCGACTGAGGCCGTCACCGGCGATGTCTAGGGACACCACCAACAGCACACCGGCGGGGGAGTGCTGTTGGTGGTGTCCCTAGACATCGCCAACGCATTCAATAGTCTGCCATTCAGCTGTGTCAGGGAGGCGCTCCGTTAGCACGGAGTGCCAGCTTACCTGAGGCGGCTGGTGGCAGACTATTTGGAGGGGCGCAGCGTCCTCTACGCCAACCGAGTAGGGGACGTTGTGCGAACGCCCATGATGTGCGGTGTTCCACAGGGGTCGGTCCTCGGATCCACCCTGTGGAACATCGGCTACGACTGGGCGTTGCGGGGGAGCCTCCCACCCGGGCTGGGCGTGATTTGTTACGCCGACGACACGCTCGTCACAGCCCGCGGTGGGACGCTACAAGAGGCGGTAAGCCTGGCGACCTCAGGCACCGAAGAGGTCATCAGGCGGATCGAGGCGCTGGGGTTGAGGGTGGCCCTGGACAAGATGGAGGCCCTCTTGTTCCATGGGCCCCGTATGGACCCTCCCATCGGCGTCTCGATCACCGTCAATTCGGTTGGGATCAGCATCCAGGCCCATATGAAGTACTTGGGCCTGGTGCTCGACGGGCGATGGTGGTTTCGGGAGCATTTCCGCAGGCTCGTCCCGCGGCTCGTCGGCGTAGCGTCCGCCCTACAATGGCTGATGCCGAATGTGGGCGGACCGAGCGCGGCATGTCGACAGCTGTACGTGGGGGTGATCCGGTCGATGGCCCTCTACGGCGCACCGGTGTGGGCGGGATCCATGACCGCCCGACTTAGGGCCCTTCTGTGGCATCCACAGAAGGTCATGGCGGTCAGGATCATCCGCGGGTACCGCACGGTGGCGACAGAGGCGGCGTGCCTGTTGGCCGGGACTCCCCCGTGGGACCTGGAGGCGGAAATGCTCACCGACTTGTATCGGCAGGTATCGGGGTGCGCGGAGGGGGCGGTGTTGTTTCCCTGAGGGAGCTCACCGCCTGGGGCGTCGACGCCCGCCGAGACGTCATCGCCCGTTGGGCAGACCGGCTGGAGAGGCCTCGATACGGTGTTTGGACCGTGGAGGCCTTCCGGCCGGTGCTGATGCAGTGGTTGGAAAGGCGGCACGGGGTGCTCTCCTTCCGACTCGTACAGTTCTTGACGGGGCATGGATGCTTCAGCAAGTACCTGTACAGGGTCGCTAGGAGGGCGAGAACTCCGTCCTGCCACCACTGCGATTGCGACGAGGACACGGCGCAGCATACGCTCGAGGTCTGTGCCGCTTGGGCAGAGCCGCGTCGTGAACTCATCGCAATCATCGGTGCAGACCTGACACTGCCGACCATCGCTAGGGAAATGCTCGGCAGCACCAGGATTTGGGACGCGGTCGCAGCCTTCTGCGAGGCAGTTATGTCGCAGAAGGAGGCGGCGGGTCGCGAGCGCGAGGAGCACAGCCTCGATGATGCGACCCGCCGCCGGCGACTGGGGCGGCGCAGGCGGGATTACCTGCGTGTCTTGCCGCCCTAGCCGCGGCCGCGGGTGACGTGACCGGGGATCAGTCCGTCACCCGCTGAGAGGCCGACCGCGTGAGGAAAGACTGACGTCCTCCCCGAGGGGGTACGTCGGTCGATGGGAGGGTGCCCCGGGTAGGGGGTATTCCGTCGGGCCGACCACTGATGACAAGTAACCCTGCTCCAGTGGTTGGCCCAACGACGAAGGCGACGTGGTGTTCGGGTGGGTTGCGGGTGTTGCGTGCTTAAGCCCCTCTGTCGCCCCGGACGGAGTGGTGCGGAGGCGCGCCGACTGCAGGCCAACCCAAAAAAAAAAAAAAAGAGGGTATATTCACGGGACCGGATATCAGAAAACTAAATAGGGATACAAAATATGAAAAAATGATGATTACTTTGGAAAGAAATGCCTGGCATGACTTTAAAAATGTCGTCTCTAAATTTCTAGGTAACACTAAAGATTCTGAGTATATTAATATTGTCTGGGAAACGTTAAACTCCTATAGAAATTTAGGCTGTAATAAGTAGGAGTTTGAAAACTCTTTTTCTGCAGGCTCACCTTGATTGTTTCCCAAAAAATTTAGGTGACCACAGCGAAGAACAAGGTGAATGGTTTCAATCAGGACATAAAAGAGATAGAAAGAAGATATTAAGGCCGTGACGACGTCATCACATTACATGCTGAACTATCGCTAGACAGATGAAATAAAAAATCATAAACGAATGCCAACAAAACACAGCTTTTTTAAAAAGAACACGTTATTATTTATTGATTTTCCATGTATACCTTAATGTTGAATTTTAATAGCTATAGACTCAATAATGTTTTTTTGGGTGGCTCAATTTGTGTGTTGAAATCTCCCATCTCCCATATGTGGTTTGTAGAGATAGAGTCGGGAGTTTTCGCCAGGTCTTCATAAAAATTCCTTGGAGGAGGCTTTTCCCCGTAGGGGGTCCGTACAAGCAACGTAAATGCCTACATTTAAAGTTGTCCAATATTCCGCAGTGTCTGAAAACAAAGGTTTATAATCAGTGTGTGTTACCGGCGATGACTTACGGCACTGTAACTCGGTCTCTAAATGTCGGCCTCATTAAAACCTCAAAGTTGCTCAACGAGCAATGGAAAGGGCTCAGTATTTCTCTACGTGATAAAATCCGAAACACGGAAATCCGTAGAAGAACGGGTGTAACCGACATAGCCTAGAGTCGCCAGGCTTGCCGCCTCTTCTAGCGTCCCACCGCGGGCTGTGACGAGCGTGTCGCCGGCATAACAAATCACGCCCAGCCCGGGCGGCAGGCTCCCCCTCAACGCCCAGTCGTAGCCGATGTTCCACAAGGTGGGTTCAAGGACCGACTCCTGTGGGACACCGTACGTCTTGGGCGTAATTACAATATATACTTGCCATTTTGTTCGATGATTGTCTGCCATCTTGTAGATAGTAGTAACATGACCCCGTTGGTGTAGAAATTTTGTGACTTCTAATCATAAAAACCCGACAAGCAATTTTGTCAGTCTACCCTCGATGTCAATCGATTACCATGTTTAAATGTAGTGTAGTCACTATTTACTTTTCATATGTGTTTGAAATGAGACTTTAACGTTGGAATATCTGGAATAACACCTGTCCAAATGAATGAATAAGAGTATATAATAAATATATATTTTATTTGCATATATGTACTCGCATCTGAAACATTTATCAACGGTGTATTATTATAAAACAATTTCACATAAATAATGAAAATAGTATTAGATTAAAATAAAAATTCTGTTGATAATAATGACTAAAATATATTTGCTATATAAGAATGACTCATTAAATATTCTTTAAGATAAATGATAATCGATGGGTCTTGATTTAGATAGGACGTGATTCAGATATTTTTTAAACACGAACTCCTCAAATCGAAGAAATTGATTAGATATTCAAATGTATGTGTTTGATGATAATCACGCTATAAATGTATGTAATGTTTGTACTGTGTGGACTGCAAAAACGTAATAGTTAAGATACCGATATGCTAACTTATAATATTAAATTCTTGTTTTGAGTCTGGGGGTAGAACTTTGTGTTTGTTAACTGTATGTTTGTAAAGTCCTCAGAACACAAGGATTATTTATTTTGTGTAGGGTTGTTGTGTGTTTACCAGGCCGGCCACGGATGTCAAGGATTCGGTACCAGTAGTCAGTCCCATGGCGACGGGTAGGGAATACGGTCGGTTACTGGACCTCACGCTGCCCATCCGTTACCCCAGACAGATTGCGCGGGATGTGTTCGTAGAAAAAATATATTTAAATTTAAATATAATTCACTTTCACAGTATCATAGTATCTTAGTAAATGCAATTGATTTCTATACGTGCTATTTTTGTTTCTGCCTTACAATTATTATTATATGTATGGATGTAAATAAAATGTAAATAATAATATGATTATTCTAAAATAGAGATCTTTGTTAATTGTAGTATTGAAGGGGCACAGATACACTATTAGGAATGTGGTGGCAATATTCTAAACCAAACCATTTAAAAATGTAATCATTCATTCATCATTTCAGCTCATATGTCTTCCATTGTTGGGCACTAGCCTCCTCCACAACAGGAGAGAAATTGACCTTACTATACCAAGCCAGTCAGACAGGTTGGTATAGAGATTTATTTCCAGTTTTCCTTCTTTTGCATAAATGTTATATGCATATTATATCCCTAAGTCGTCTTTTACGACATCCACGGGCAAGATAGGGAGAGGTGAATTGTATTCTTACTCCGTCACCACACGGAAAGAATGCAATATTAAAGATGTAAAATTGTAATGATAAAAATATAAAATTGCTAAATTATTGCCATAAATCCTTACTAATATTATAAATGCCAAAGTAAGTTTGTTTGTTTGTTTGTTTATTTGTTTGTTTGTTTGTTTGTTACGCTTTCACGCTTAAACCACTGAACCGATTTCAAAAATTCTTTCACTAAACGCTCGGTAATATTTCAAACGTTAACGGTCAAACGACAAACATCAAAAATCATTGCCAACGTTGTATCAAAAACACTCAAGTATAATACTTGACGTTTCAGTAATCGATTGATTCTTAAAAACTATTAAGATATGGCGCCAGAGGTAGTGACACTGCGACATATATTATACAAAAATAGAAAATCATAATAGTTCGCGACGCTGATGCGACGTTATATTGAGTGAGTACATAATAGTCTAGTGGTAGGATCACACGGTTGACAGTTGTGTGTCTACAGCCGCGGGCCAGTCCGTCCAGGGTAGTATCACACTCTCGTAGAAAAACGACGTCCGAGTAGCAGTAAGTAATTTGTTATTGCGCTTCGTTCGGTGAGCGAGAGAGTGGGAAGTCCAACTTTCTGAGGGTGTTTGCGTGTGGTGGGTTTTAGTGATCGATGCCTTTAGTATCATCGAACCCATTTGCACGCATTCACACTCCCTTCACTTCTCCGCGGTAGGCAACGGCCTTATGTCCATGAGTGGTAGCAACACTTACCATCAGGTGTAGGTACTGTTTGATTGTTTGCCACCGTTTGCAATAACAAGAAAAAAACATTTCAGAAATATGTATCTAATACACCCCGTACACATGTTGGCTGAGCTTAGGCCAACGCGAGCGTCGGCAAATAGGTACAAGGCTAGTGCTAGCGTCTACACGTTGGCCGAGTGCGGCGAACGTCAACGCGAGTGGCCAACGTAGACGAGTGTTTGTAGAGCTGCCCACACGTTGGCCTCCGTCAGTGTTCATTGTGCACTGAAACACTACGGACGTTGAAATAGACGTCGCTACAGCTTCGACTTATTATTTAATGAACGTATATAGTTATATAATAATAGCATAAGGATATATAAAAGTACCTATATATAATGATAGTATATAGATAATAGTTATTATCTCAGTGTATACCGCAGTAAAGTGGAAAAAAAAAGAAGGTGGTTGATACTGAGTATTCACAGAAATAAAACAGTGCAAGATATATCCGTGTGGTGACGGAGTAAGAAAAAAATTCCCCAGTCCCTATCTTGTCTGTGAATGTCGTAAAAGACGATTAAGGGATATATAATAAGCATATAACATATATGCAAGAGAAGGAAACCTCGAAATAAAACCTTATACCAACCTGTCTGACTAGCATGGAATACTAAGATCAGTTTCCCGCCTATTGTGGAGGAGGCTCGAGCCCGACAGTAGGACGTATATTAGCTAAAATGATAATGAGTGATGAAGATACATTTTGATACTATAGGTAACATATAGGGTGACTTGGATCTAATTATTTACGTCGCATATCTAGAAGTAGTGATGCAAATTTGAAAATATAATCATTTATATTGAGCGACAATATCACATTAAACACGTCTAACCGCGATGGATGTCAACCGTGTAATGAGTTAATGACGACTCGGCCCACGTGTGGATGGCATTGGCCGAGCGTAGACGAGTGCCTTTGATTTGTGCACAAAAACCGACACCAAGGCGAAGTGAGGCAAGTGATCACGAGTGACGGCGAGTGAAGACAATTCAGCTGTCCACACGTTGGTCCTTGTATTCACTCGGCCAATTAGGCGAGCGACAGCGAACGTTGGCCAACTAAGGCAAATCGGGTATACACACGTTGGCGTTCGCCATCGCTCACCTGCACTCGGCCAACATGTAGACGCCCTATAAGAGTCCTATGCCTTAAATGTTACATGTTATGAACAAAATACATGTAGACATTATAAGTCGCGTCGACCGTTTAAGTAGGTATGAAATAGCAGCGACTAACGCTCGAGGACCTATCAGTTAATATTAAGGCAAAGTTTGTCTTGCTTGTGCAGACGTAATTATCAATTTCCATACATGAGCTTTTCGATGTGCTCTGCTGGACTTAGGCTGACAAAGGTTAATTGTCATAATCGCCACGTTTGGTAGGCGGGTTGGCGATCATGAATATTTTAGGGGAGCGCTGTAACCCAATCCCTTTTAACTCCCTTAGACGCTTATTACGACACAAGAAAGTAAGGGATGCCTAACCTATCACCAAACGGGAATTAAAAACATCATTTATTCTTCAATTTAGTACAATTAAAGTAACAAAAATAATTAAAATTAATTAATAAAATTTATTGTCACCCTTTTAGTCTTGTTTCTGACCTTTTTATCAAATCTTTTCATTTGAGATGTTGCCATTCTGATAAATGTTAAAATTTTATCTGCCATCTCGGGGCATTCCCCTCGTTGAATTTAGTATAACATCATTTTACTTTTCGTATTTTTCTCAGCAATCTTTATCATATGATTTCATGCGCATGCTTAAAATTTAGTCCGCTTTAATCTGCTTTGTTGAACATTAAATGACACCACGTATCTCACCATAAATGTGTATGCAAAATTGGTTGGACAAAACTGGTTCCAAATTCAGTTTGAAGTATTGAACCAGACTAGGAAACCAATTTAAAAAAAAGCTCTTTCAGCTCAACATTCATCTTCGAGGATGAAGGGGTAAAATTATTAAAAAATGTATATATATATATATATATTATATTCTTTCTTAGACCTTATATGCTTAACTGTTGGGTAGAAGCCTTCTCCACAATAAAGGGAAAATATGCCTAATATAATATAACTAAATTTAAGGTTTTCGAATTTTTCTTCTCTTGTAGTTACGGTGTCTGCTGTAATTCCTTATACGTTTTACGACAACCGTGGAAAAAGAAAGATTGGTAGGTCATATTCTTAATTTCTTTACCATACGGATATTACTATATTTACTTCAATTACGTGTAACTATTATTTCTTTTCCTATTAAGTTATTTATGTGAAGTCCAGAATAGAACGTTTTTTTTTTTAAATTTCTATCTGTTGTCATCTCGGCGTTGACCCTTTTTAACCCTATTAATTGAAAGATCTATACAAAATAGATCTGATTTTATAGTCTTTCATATTAATATCTATTAAGTACTATTCTGGTAATATTATTTTCTGCAGTCGCCATAAAATCATGAACAACACTACTTCTCAAGTCACTTTCAAACTTTCTCTAATATAACATCTCCCGTATGGCAATAATGGAATACTATAATTATCAGGAGCGTGGAGAATAGTATTCTCCTGGGATGTTTCCCAGTTGTGTTTGTGTTGTTTGTTTAACATCTTACTACGATCTCTAACCTGCCTGTCAAATGTGGTGATTAAGGAGATATCAACTCATTTGTGATGGAATGTTATATATTGGGCAATTATATGGGATTCTATATAATTTCTCATTCGCCGCCTAATTTTATGATCCATACAGCTATTGCAATCAGGGTTAAGATGATAATGATGATGATGATCGATGCAGTAACGTATTTTATTACGTTATTACTGCTATATAAGTTTCAACACAATGAAATTTATTGATATTTTGATTGATACCATCGTTAAAATTTACAAACTTCCCGCTTTGTTTGGTATAAACACAACGTAATACATTATGATGAAATGTTTGGTTAGCAGGTACGTTGCTGTATTTAACAAATATGTACAGACCTGCCAAAACAAGACGGACAGTGTAAACAGCAAGCTATTCATAATAAAATAGAGCATACGTAATCCTCTTAGTGTATTGCATCGGTCATACATTTACACCTGTCATGTCCGAGTTAAAAGGGTGAATGAATTAAAGTATAATTGATATATTTTACATTTATTCAAGGTGACTCATCATCACCTTGCTTTTATTGAAATTACTTGGGGACTATATATACAGGCTGTATCAGGTTATGGGGCAACTGTTCGAGTATGTAGTAATTTAACAGTCATAGATCGTAATTAGAATGTATGTACATTACACAAAATACAATATAACATAAAAGTTATAGTGATTTCAAAAAAATGTGTCTAAGAGTCTATGCCTTAAATGTTACGTATTATGTAGGCATGTACAGACAGAATACATGTAGGCATGTAAAGCTTCGACAGTATAATTTCATTCATTCATACCTAGAATTGCGCAAACGCTTCAATGAGCGTAGGTAACAACGGCGAGCCGTCAATGGTCGATCAACTGTTTTAAAGCGAAGTTTGTTTGTCTGAGTATGAATATGTTGCGTATTAAGTATCATTGACTTTATACATTTCAATCAGATTTACACGAAAAAGCGATGACAAAATTGAAAACTTTACATGTCTCTAATTCCTTAACGAATCGATATTTTTCGTTCAAATTTTGTCATGGGTTCCTACCACCATTGCCTAGCTCCCTTTTGACCAGTTGCCCCATAACCTGATACACCCTGTATTTTGCAAAAGTTATGGGTAATAATTTTATTTCAGGTAACTGTTGTAGATATTAATACTATAAATAAAACTATTTTAAATAAAACTACTTTCGAGTGCGAACACTTTACAGTGTTCGCACTCGAAACGTCGAGCAATCAAAACTCAAATACAAACGCGATAAAATCCGTAAAGTAGTATTATTTAAAATGTGTAATACTCGCGTAAACATCAGAAAAAATTAAATAAGACTATTTTATGGATTTTGAAAGATTTGTTAGTATTTAATAGGCTTCGAAACTTCTGGACCGATTTTAAAAATTCTTTCACCAGTGGAAAGCTATAATATCAGGGAGTAACATAGGCTATATTTTACCCCGGTATCCCAACGGGAACTACACGGGTAAGACGGCTGAAACCGAAGCCAAGTGAGGGCAGGTTGCTAGTCAAAAATCAAAACCAAACGCGATAAAATCCGTAAAATAGATTTATTTAGAATGTGTAATACTCGCATAAACATCAAAAAAGATATTAATATTGTATTATTATAAATTTGTAAATTATATAATTTGTATGGAGTAAAGTCTTAATACAATGTATCAGTATCTCAGAGTATCTCTATATAATATATGTGATAGGACCATACTGTCGACGGTCTTCTGTCTACAGCAGCAGGTCGGTCCGTCCGGGGTAGTACCACACTCTCGCAGAAAATCAATATCTGAGTAGTAGCAATTTGTTGTTGTACTTCGTTCAGTGAGCGAGAAAGTCGGAAGCCAAACTTTCTGAAGGTTGGTTATGGTGAGTTTTGGTGATTTCTTTAGTATCACTGAATCCCATTGCACGCATTTACACTCCCTTCATTTTCTTCACAGTAGGCAGCGTAAGCGTACGCAGTCTAGTAAAGGCCCATGAGCAGCAATATCAATATACCTACCATTAGGTGTGATGTTTCACATCTGTTGTGCCTATAATTCACCACTCTCTTGCCCGTGGATTTCGTAAAAGACGACTAAGGGATATAATATGACATCTATACAAGAGAACCAAAACTTGAAATAAAACCCTATGTTTGGTATAGGGTTTTATTTCAAGTTTTGGTTCATCTATGCAAGAGAAGACAAATTCGAAACAAAAGTCTATACCAACCTGTCTGACCAGTATGTGATGGTAAGGTCGATTTCCCTCCTATGTGGAGGAGGCTCGAGCCCAACAGTGGGAAGTATATGAGCTGAAATGAATGAGGATGAATGAATGTGCTGTTCCCTTATTTGCTACCATCAAAAAAAAATCGAACTTTCGAGAGCCGTCGCGTCGTTCGGTAAAAGATGACTAAGGGACGTAAATAATTAACAACAGCAACACAGCAAGAAAAGGCTAACCCGAAGTTAATTCATTCAGTCAGCGTGACAAATAGCCCAATATTTTATACTTATTTTGGTGATAGTCCATGGTGCTTCACACACTGTTCGATCCGCCTGGCTAACAGTACCCGACGTTGTCATCGGTGGCACTGTAATATTTTTTGGTCTGAAGAAGGCTCGTGACTAATAGCACACATAAATATATGTGCCGAAAAGAAATGAAGAGAATATTGTATTAAATGTTTATACAATAATATGGATTTAGACAGAGAAACCAGAGGTACATCAAATTGTTCGATTTTCTTCAAAAAAGGCCCCTTTATGACGAACTTCTTTTTTAGGAAGCGGCCCATAATTATATGACACAGCGCTGATGGAATCATCACCAAGAGCGAAATAGAATTCATTTCGGCGCATAAGCGACAGATATTGAACGATGAATTGATGATTGATTGATAAACTATCTGATCACATACAGTATAGATAAACAGTATAGATCGGAACCTAGATACAATGTTGTAACTTCCAAAACTTTCAGGTCAAACTAAATAATCTAATCTCCTTAAATGCGAATTTGTGAACGATATGAACAATAGCTTCTGTTTTGGGCCGCATTGGATCGTGGTATTTGACGGTCTCTGTGTTTAATGTTTATCTAGGACATGCAATCCAGTCAGTAGATTTCTAGAAAGAGCATAGTCGAAGAGTCCAATTCGGCTGGGCAGCATAGCACTTAGGAGGATCTTTATGTCCAATATGTTGCGGTATCTGAAAACAAGTCTTTGACCAATATATGTATACTGCTAGCGGTAACTAAAAATGGTCTCTGAAAGTTGGTTTCATAACAAGGTTCAAAGTAGCTTAGTGTGCTATGGAGAGTTATATGTTGGCATATTCTTTACATGATAAAACCCGTAGAAGAATACATTTACGGGAATCTATAGAACTAGTATAACCATTATAGCCTGAATAAATAGTTTCATAAAGTGGTAGTTCACATCGTTCATAGAGGTGACAACATCTGTGGATCTGAGAGGTTTTCCAGTCACGAATCGGACGATGCACTGTTCTTACACTGTATCGCCTGATTCGTAGCTGGAATAAGTCCTACTGCTACCTACCAGGTAAATGGACGACTGCTTAGAATTTGTAGGAATATAGATAAAGGAATGCAGGCCTTATGAGACCTATGTACATACACAATAGTGCATAAACCCAACAGCTGTCGTTACATGTTAATGGATGAATCCAACACTTGACGTCACATGCTGATGGAAATGTTTTACAGAATTAAAAGGTAAAATTTCTTATAGAAATTTGGTAGAGAATCCATTTTTATGAATCACAGTATTAGCTATACATGTATATTTTTAATAACATTCATATACATATCCTTACTAATATTATAAATGCGAAAGTAAGGATGTTTGTTTGTTTGTTACGCTTTCACGCTTAAACCACCGAACCGATTTCAAAAATTCTTCCACCAATGGAAAACTATAATATCAGAAAGTAACATAGGCTATATTTTATTCCGATATTCCCACGGGAACGGGAACTACGCCGCGGGTAAGGCGACTGAAACCGAAGCGAAGCGAGGGCAGGTTGTTAGTATGTTATATTTTTAATAACATTCTTGATGTTTTAAATTGTCACTTTTGTAAATTTTATTTAAGTTAACTCTATAAGGAATAAATTGTTGTATTGCGGAGGCACGTAACAAATATAATATTAACCGTTAATAAATAATAGCCAGGTCCGAAACAATTATAAGTTGTTCGCACAAAGAATTGTTTTGCAAGTCACATTTAACACGGCAGATTTGTTTAGACTGCTTTTTAATCTGTCCAGTCATATATAGGGTATGAGCACCAAAATCTATTCCAGTTGTATATGAATAGTACTGCGGTTTGCTTATAATATGGATAGTTGCTGAACATCGAATTACGGGGACACGCATTGCCCTGCTATCGATAGACGGCCGGACGTGATGCGGTCTGACCATAGCCCGACAACAGTACCAAAAAAGGACTATTTGGTTAGACGTTTTTTCATCTTTGTGGTTTGGGTTCGGTTACATAAACCCGCATTTTCTCAGAATCCTGTGTGAGGACAACGGGCAGGTTTCTAGAGCCCCTGAAAATTGTTACTTTTATTTTTATAAAGATATTTTGCTCCTTGTTTTTTTTTGGGGATGGGCGCACCCGCCGCACGGCTCCGTCCGAGACGAAAGAGGGGCGGCGCGCGGTCCCCTAATTCACCCGTAGCCATGTCACCTTCGTCGTTGGGCCGACCACCGGTACCGAATTGCTTGTCGTCAGTGCTCGGCCCGACCAACGGAATACCCTGAGGGGGTACCCTCTCCTATCGACGTCCCTTTCCCGGAACGTCGGTCGTCGTCGCGTGGCCAGTCTCTCTGCGGGTGACGGACTAAAATCCTCAATATATTATGCTCCTGGGATTTAAATGCAATAATGGAAGACGTGGGCCTTAGTAATTTTCGTGTCTAGGTTAAGTTTATATTTTTTTATTTGGAACCTATTTCTTTTGTTCTACTTTTCGTTCCTCGTATACACAGAAATGAATGAATTCATATTTTTATTATATTCGTCTTGAGAGCAATATGAATTTGATTATTTTGAACGAAGAACGAAGACCAAATAATAAAAGGAGTTTATATAGATAAAATGCTTCTTTGTGCGAATAAAGGATAGCTCAATAAACGCGAATGGGTATAAAACGTAATTCAAATAACGAAAGAACATTTTATTCGTTAATTCTCTATAAAAAAAAATGATATATGATTTAGCAATATTGTAAGTTAATAATCTACAGGTACTTGTAATAAAATAATAAAGACACAATCCGGATCTATACCAATAAATAAAATTGGAGTGTCTGTTTGTCATGTCAAAATAATAGGCTATTTTCATGCTCACACTGTTATTTGCACGACACCTATGCCTAAAATAGCAATTAAAAATTTTTTGTCTTTCTGTCTGTCTGTCTGTTTGTTCCGGGTAATCTTCAAAACGGCTGGACCGATTTCAAAAATTCTTCCACCAATGGAAAGCTATAATATCAGGGCGTAAACTAGGCTATATTTTATCCCGGTATTCCCACGGGAACGGGAACTACGCGGGTAAAACGACTATAACCTATAACCGAAGCGAAGCGAGGGCGAGTTGCTAGTATTTAATAAATTTGTAATATGTTAAAATCATTGACTGTATGTATTCCGATAAAAGAAATTTTTGTCCGAGTCTGTTGATTAACAAATCACCCAAAAACTACTGGAGCATATTTCATGAAAGTTGGTATGATAATATTTCTCTCATCATTCATCATTTCAGCCTACAGCCGTCCACTGCTGGACGTAGGCCTCCCTCATGTTGCGCCACAATGTGCGGTCCTGTGCCGCCTGCATCCAACGACGCCCAGCAACTTTTACTAGGTCATCGGTCCACCTAGTGGGGGGGCGTCCTACACTGCGTCGTCCGATACGTGGTCGCCACTCGAGAACCTTTCTTCCCCAGCGGTTGTCGGTTCGTCGAGCGATGTGGCCTGCCCATTGCCACTTCAGCGTGCTAATTCTTCGTGCTATGTCGGTTACACCCGTTCTTCTGCGGATTTCCGTATTCCGGATTCTATCTCGCAGAGAAATCCCGAGCATAGCCCGCTCCATAGCACGCTGAGCGACTTTGAGCCTTGATATAAGGCCTACATTTAGGGACCACGTTTCCGTGCCGTAAGTCAGCCACACTGGTCGTAGACCTGTGTTTTCAGACACTGAGGTATGTTGGATGAGAAGATCCTCTTAAGTTTCCCGAACGCTGCCCAACCGAGTTGGATTCGTCGGCTGATCACTTTCTCGAAATTGGATCTACCTAACTGGACTGTTTGTCCGAGGTAAACATAGTGATCGACAACTTCGAGAATCGCATTGCCAACTAGGACCGGTACAGGAATGACATGGGCATTTGACATGACTTTCGTCTTGTCCATGTTCATTCGTAAACCCACTAGTTGGGATACCTTGCTGAGATCATTGAGCATTGTGCCAAAGTCCTCCATGGATTCTGCCATAACGACTATATCGTCCGCAAATCGAAGGTGAGTGATGTATTCGCTGTTAATGTTGATGCCGAGTCTAGTCCAGTCTAAGAGCTTGAAGACATCTTCCAGTGCAGTGGTGAACAGTTTCGGAGAGATGACATCTCCCTGTCTCACGCCTTTCTGCAACTGGATCGGTTTCGTACTCTTATCCCGGATACGGACTGACATTGTGGCGTTCCTATACAAACACTTCAGCATTTCGATATAGCGATAGTCGATTTGGCACCGCTGAAGGGACTGCAGTACCGCCCAAGTTTCGACTGAATCAAAGGCTTTCTCATAGTCCACAAACGCTAAGCACAGGGGCCGATTATACTCCTCGGTCTTTTGTATAATCTGCCGAAGCGTGAGGATATGGTCTATAGCCTTTTCGGAAGCCGGCTTGTTCGGGCGGCTGGAAGTCATCGAGCTTGCGCGAGAGTCGATTGGTAATGACCCTCGAGAACAACTTATAAACATGGCTCAGGAGTGAGATGGGTCTGTAGTTCTTAAGAAGAGCTTTGTCACCCTTCTTGATGAACAGCACCACCACACTCCTGGTCCACGACTCTGGAACGTCGCCCCCGAGGATAACGGAACTAAATAGATTATAAATATTTCTCTACAGTAATATAATATTTACTCTACAGTAATACAACATTTTGTACTGTGAGATTTTTTCGTGTGGTGACTGAGTAAGAATACAATTCACCACCCCCTTTCTTGCCCGTGGGTGTCGTACAAGACGATTAAGGGATATGCATATAATCTAATATATAAAATTCTCGTGTCACAATGTTCGTTCCCATACTCCTCCGAAACGGCTTGATCGATTTTTATGAAATTTTTTATGCATATTCAGTAAGTCTGAGAATCGGCTACTATCTATTTTTCAAACCCCTAAGTGATAAGGGGTGTCCACCCCAAATTTTTATTTTTTTATTTTTAGGTTTTTTTTTTTTTATTTATTATGTGGTATTAAAAATACATACAACCCTAAATTTTCACTTTTCTATCACCAAGCCCTGCTTTTTAATAGTCATTTTAATAATTTTATCATTTTTTATCTCGCTCGATAACTTCAATTGTTATCCCCTCCATGTGTCTGCCGGTGTCACTTCTCACTCAGTAAACAGCACGGAGTAGGGATGACAACGAAGATGGTCTCCTATTTCTCTCAAACAATAAGCCTTCTTACTCCCTCTTACAGTTTTCGCGAAGCCACCATTTTAAATTGCAAATTTCGAGGTGAAAATATATTAATACCACGAATACCTATTGTATCTACAGATGTGCCGATTCAATTTCCGATTAGATTGGCATTTAAAATGACTATTAATAAATCCCAAAGTCAAACAATGTCTGTTTGTGCCTTAGATTTGAGCTCACCATGTTTTTCACACGGACAATTATGTCGTTGCATGCTCTCGAGTGGGTAAACCATCAAGTTTGTAGGTATTAGCTGAAGACGGGCTAACAAAAAATATTGTTCACGCTGTAGCATATAGAGATTAATATTATGTAATGAATTAATGATACAAATAATTATTACTCAAAATAAATTATAATAAATTGAAAAAAATTATGTTTGGTGTTCTGTTATTTTTATATGAAATTCCCTCATACCATATCCATTTCCAATAAGTTAGTTATTTTCTTTCTACACTAGAAATTCTCTAGAAATTATTTACATGGCAAAACAACGTTTGCCGGGTCAGCTAGTATCTATGTAAAAGAAAAGGTAAATTCGAAACAAAACCCTAACCTCAACACGTCTGACCAGCGTGGTTAAATAGTTTGATTTCCCTTCACTAAAGAGGAAGCTCGAGACCAACAGTTGGATATAATCTGTGATGATGACTGTGAAATTGTTTTAATCATATTAATTAAAAATACCAAATTCGCCGCGAAATGTTTTGGGGGCGTAGCTAGTAACATACGTAAGCAAGATAAGTCTTTGATAGTAAATTCAATGCGTCGTTATCGATATTCTGTATGATTTGTTGTTTTGTAACAATATTATAAACATCCAATTAGTATTTATTCATATCAATTTGATCGGACGTCAACGAATCGTCCCCCGGACGGAGCCGGGTGACGGGCGCGCCGACCGTGGCCCACCCCTAAAAAAAAACGTTATATTAATAAAAAAAAAGAAGAGGGAGGGGGAACATCATAATCGCCAGCCTTAGTAGGCAAGTTAGCGATCGCAGTTGGAATTATAAATTTTGCTCTAGAGTGTTGCTACCTATTCTCTTTTATATTCCGACAGCCGAGTTTGACGAATCACACAGGAAAGTGTGAGTTACCATTTACACAAGGGATGATGGATTTTATTATTATCTCGAGACCATACAGGGAAACCCTATATTTATTTAGCTCATATACGTCCCATTATTGAGCTCGAACCTTCTCCAAAATAGGAGGGCAATTGACCTTACTATACCATGCTGGTCAAACAGGTTGGTATAGGGTTTTGTTTCGAGTTTTCATTCTGTTGCAAAGATGTTATTTGCGTATTATATTCCTTAGTCGTCTTTTACGACATCCATTGGCAAGATGGAGAATGGTGAATTTTATTCTTACTCCGTCACCACAGGACATATTCTTGAAGAAGAATCAATGGAAAAATAAATATTTATGCTATAAATGCGAATATGAGTTTGTTTGTTTCGACACGATTACACATCTAAACTACTAAACCGATTTTAAAACTTGTATTCGCCAATAAAAAGATAAATTAGCAGTGAATACTTAGAATAATAACATATAGAAGGTAAGTCCACGCACAAAAAGTGAGGCATTTCAATTGGAGCCTAATGGAGCCTACGCCGGAACAGTCGCGTAATATACAAGTCATTGCACTGCACAAATGTACGCAACTCTTAAAAAATAAATAGGTAATTATGACGGCTTGTGCATTCAAATGGTGCCACAACACATTTGAAAAACATAAAAAGGTTTTTAACATTACTTTTAAAAGTATTTCGACGATTTATGTTAATAAAAACAAAATTTGATTTCATAATTTGTATAGTGGTTTCCGTGTGTACGTGTGTAATAGTCTGCCCGCCATTAGTATTTTTAGATTCAAATTTTTAAAGTTCGAAGTACTGACACTATCCTTCTATACGTTATTATTCTAAGAGTGAATAACATAGGTTACATTTTATCTCGATATTTCCACGGAACGTGTACTACGCGGATAAAATGCAGGAACACTAAACTAATTTAAAAATTCTTTCACAAATGGAAAGCCATTACAGTGGATCCGCGGTAATCCAGCCCCTGTCTAATCCGCCAGCCCTTGTAATCCGACATAATTATTATTATTGAAGACTTTTCGTCAATCTTTGCTAATGTAACTAATGTATGATTGAAAAAGTCACAATTTGTATGCATCACTACCTACTGTTGTGCTTTTGTTTTCATTCTTATTGTTTAGTTTGAATTTGACTACATGTAATAGTGGTACAGCCTAGAGTGCGTTCATAGTTTAGTTTGTTTATTGTATATTACGTATATGTAATTATGTACCTGTCGGTTTACCAGGTACTCTTTAGTAAATAAATATAATAGTTCAAAAAAACTAAAAAAATACGCTTACATTGCTAATCCTGATTATTCTAGTAAGGATAACGGGTAAACTGTTTAAAATATTGAATTGTCATCGGTCCTTAATAAGTATGCCCGAGTTAATCCGACGTTTTGAAGGGGGTCAAAATCATGTTCAAAGATTCCTTTATATACTAACATACTAACATAGATACGTCTGAAGCTAATAAAAGCGTACCTATTAAAAACGACGGACTCTAAGGGGTCTTGGGCAGTAGGTACTCTATAATTCGACAAATTCGATAGTTCGACATTGTTGTGCAAAACTGAGCGTCCACTGTATATCAGCTAGTAATATAGGTTATATTATAAGTATTCCAATTATACCATGGGAACGGGTATTACGAGGGTGAATACGCGCTCATTTACTAGTTAAAAATATTGTTTAATTGGCAGAGTTATCTCCGAAATACATTTCATATGTAGCACGTAAATGGTTGGAAAATTGTTGATTCAAATCTTTTTAACGTGTTGATTTAAATTTGCTATTTGCGCATTAAAAGTAGTTAATAACCTTGAAATAAAATAATAGATACATTTCTATTATAAACAAAAGTTGCTGTGTTAACTTTGTTGTCAAAAATGCATGTAATGTGCTTTTGCCGAGCAGTTTCAAGCACGTAGGAATGTTTTAACATTGATCACGCGTTCATAACGTGAACTCAACGTACGCACACATGAAAATAAAATTACGCATGTGTGTTAAATGCCGATGTACGCATTGTTGGCAGCGACGCATATGTGAGCATTTTTATAAGCAACACATACACACGTATAAAGTCAATCGACATTTCCAAATTGGCTTGCTAATTTAGGCCAATTTGATATCAAAGCGTTTAAATTGCACCTACTTTCCTACTCCTTCTACTCCTTCTATCTCAATAAGGTATAGATGAAGAAATCGGGGTATTTATACGTTACATTTCATAGTAATGATATGTAAGGACATTGAACTGTTTCGTCCAGTTGACGTCATGTTTTCACGGTGATATCTCGAGTAACTATAAATAAAGTTGCAAGTTTTGGGAAGAATTTATTTCAATGATTTCTATATCATAATAAAATGTATTTCACGTCTAGACGACGACGTTAGAAATAACTGAATTTAAGCTAATTCTTTGTCATCACCATTGCAGCTCATGTATTCGAGTGGGCTCGTAACTCCTTCAAAATGGGAGGGAAATTGATCTACCATACACCACGTTTATCAGACGGGTTGATACAGGGTTTTATTTTGAGTTTTCCTTCTCTTGAATAGATGTTCTATGCATATTTTAATCCCTTAGCCGTCTTTAACGACATCCAGGTACAAGATATGTGGTGGTGAATTCTATTCTTACTTCGTTACGAGAAGATAATTACGTCACTGCAATGGAAAGAAGACAAAAGCCCATGCCAATCTGTGTTGTTAGTGCGTTTATTGGCACAATATCTACTATATTATAGAGAGGTAGATTTTTGTAAGGAAAAATTATAAATACGTAATTATTTTTGTCGTGTGGTAACAGAACAAGAATTCACCATCACCTTTCTTGCTGTTGAGTGACTAATAATAATAGTATGCTTTTTTTTTTTTAGGCTTAAGGGGCTTAAGCACGCAACTCCCGCGACCCACCCAAAAACCACGTCGCCTTCGTCGTTGGGCCGACCACTGGAGCAGCGTTAGGTCGGCCCGACGGAATACCCCTAATCGGCCTCTCGGCGGGTGACGGACTAATCCCCGGTCACGTCACCCGCGGCCTCGACTAGGGCGGCATGAGGCGCAGATAGTTGCCTACGCCGCCCCAGTCGCCGGCGGCGGACCTCCCCATCGAGGCTGCGCTCCTCGCGCAGGCGATCCGCCGCCTCCTTCCGCGAGATCACCGTCTCGCAGAAGGCTGCGACCGCGTCCCAATTCCCGACGCTGTCAACCATCGCCCTAGCGATAGCCGGCAGCGTCAGGTCCGTACCGATGATTGCGACGAGTTCACAGGGCTGCACTGCCCAAGAATAATAGTATGCTAGAGAAGGAATCTCGAAATGTTCTATACTGTCTGGCCAGCGACGTATTCCTTTCTATTATAGAGGAGCTTCAAGACCAAGAGTAGGCCGTATATGAGCTGAGATGAAATACAGTAATAGTTCTGTAGGTTATTGTGGATTCACCATAAACAGGCTCTTTTTATTTTGGTTCTATCACTAATTTCTCTTTAATTATATTCCCTGTATACGGTTTTCAAGAAGAAACGTACTCTGCCGATTAGAGATTAAGCATCGTTTTTCATTGAGGGATTATTAAAAACATATTTAAATTAAAAGAAAATACGTATAAACTTAGTAAATAAATTTATCGTTTTTATTGAAATTAAATGAATTTCATTAAAATCTTCACAACACTGGACTCGAGCCTTCTCCATTATCGGAGGAAAATTAATCTACTATACCACGCTGTTAAGACGGGTTAGTGTAGGGAGGGTTTTATGCCGAGTTTTTCTTCTCTTGCATAAATATTATAAGCGTATATTATCCCTTAGTCATCTTTTACGACATCCACGGGCAAGATAAGGAGTAGTGAATTGTATTCTTACACCGTCACCACGTATATACATATTTTGAATTAATCACATATCACGAAAACTGTGAATGTTTAATCTCAACGTCATCAAGTTCACGCGTATAACGAATGTTCTATAAATGGCATATTATTATAACGTAACCAATTTCAATGATTTTGTAACAAGTATAATTCTTGTATGTATAGACTATAGAGTATTAGAGTATACATAATAATGTCCCATTCATTATTCATTTAGTTACTGAATAACGACCTTCATGCAAGAGCAAATAATTGTCAATAGAGGAGCACATACCTCTATTATTCGTGCACAAAGTTGAGCGACTGAGTACTCGTTGTTTTTCTATACGTACATACACGAATTTATACGTGTAGTAGTAGGTATATGTGTATTTGACAAAGTTAGTGATATAAATCGAACACACCCACAAAGATAAAGTTCAAATTAATTAACTCATGTACATTTGTTATCGTTTTCGTTCGTTGCTTGTAATGTATTTGTAGGTTTGAATTCCATAAGTTAAAGACTAAAATTGCCGTGTGGTGACGGAGTAAGAATACAATTCACCACCCCCTATCTTACCCGTGGGTGATCGTACGAGACGACTAAGGGATATAAAACGCATATAACATCTATGCGAGTGAAGGAAAACTCGAAATAAAACCCTATATCAACACGTCTGACCAGCGTGGTATAGTAGGTCAATTACCCTTCCATTATGGAGGAAGCCCGAGCCCAGCAGTGGGATATATAGGGGCTGAGATGATGATGAGATGATGAAAGACTAAAAAATCATATTATATTATGATCTTAGTGTTCACCATAATCCTTATCTTATCCTAATTACTTATACAATACAATATGTACCCATCTCCCATTATATAAATTGGAAATAGTTATTGGTAATTTTATGACCGGTCGCCTGCTTAACGTCAAACCTTCTTAGGAATATAATCGTTGACTAGACGGCATCAGATGTTGGCTCAGGTCAATATAAACCTTTTAGACGTATTTTACGATACCAACGCGCGTTTGGTTTTAGTGTTATTAGAGTTTTAATCATATAGTTCATTACAAGTCTTGTTATTTTATAGTAATAGACTTAACCTCTAATATTTTTTTTGTGACTAATCCCATCACACATTCCCACCATTATAACGCCTGTAAGCCAGGATCCACAATGGGCTCCATAGATCACACCAAGGTTTGACCCTCAGGCAGTCCCGGGAAATGATTTTAATTGTCTTGGGACCCGCAACATATTTAATTACAAAAAGTTAAACAGGAGGAGTTAGAAGATATTGATTCCACTTCCCTCCTACGCAACCTGACCTGTGTAATTGACTAGTTAATCAATAAATAAGAACAGCTGCAGTTTTGGTAAGCGCAGCCGCACAGCACCAGGGATATGGGAGAACTAACGGGGCCTATATGTGATCATTAAGATTGATTGCTATAGTAGGTATTGTAGAAACGCCTGAACTCACGGAAATTCTCTCGAGTTGCTACAAGGTCCATATAGTATACTACTCCAGAGGTCACTTGCAAATTGTTTAACACATGGTCGCGCTCGTTATACCAGAGATCGCACTCCCAGAGAATGTGGTGTGCTGATTGTTCATACCGGTAGTATAGTGGTAAGTATCCTCGCCTATCAACCTCTAATATATGGTACTTATAGAGTACTTAACGTCTCATAGGTCTAGATCAGTGGTTCTCAAACTTTTTAAATGACGGAACCCTTTTGGGAAGCAAAATACTTGATGGAACCCTACAATAAAACAATTATTTTTAAAAGTGTATTCTATATTAATCAGCATAATAAAAGTACAATGTATCAGTTACTAATTATTATTTACTTCACCACTTGGTAAGGACAATAATAGAAAACATTAAAAAAGAAAAAATCTAACTAGTGGGAGGTATGAAACTGTTTTTTATTTTTCATCAATTGCTTGATATCAGGTTTGATGGAAGAAAGTTGGAGTCTCATATCAGCTTCGGCGTCCAGTCTATTGCGATATTTTGTTTTCGTGGCTGCGTAGGTAGAGAATCCTGTTTCGCACAAATATGTAGTTGGGAACGGGAGAAGAATATCCAGAGCCATTTGGCCAAGCATTGCATATTCATCTTGGATTCTGCACCAAAAATCATTAAGAGGCGTCGTTTTGAACAATGACTCCATACTTGTGTCTGATGACATTTCTAAAAGAGATTCATATATCTCATTTGACATGTTTTCAGGCTTTTCCAAGTTGGGTAAAAAAGGATTATGAATCCAGGAGTTCACTTTAATTTTTGTATTGTGTTCTTCGGGAAAATACTTTTCAAAAGATGCGCGCATCGAACTGAGATATTGGACCAATTCTTCAAACACATTATCTTCAAACATTTCTGAGTCGTTTTCGCTAACAAACTCACTGAGTAACGTAAAACTTTCTATTTCTTTCTTACCAATGCAAATGATCCAAAAATCTAATTTTCTTTTAAAAGCAGTTATTTTATTATAGGCCTGAAACACTGTTGTCTGTTTACCTTGCAACGATAAATTTAATTCGTTAAGTTTTTGAAAGATATCCGCCATAAAAGACAATCGGAACAACCAAGTTTTATCATACAAACGGTCCTTCAAATTAAAAGAAGTATCTGCTGAAAGAAACATTTGTAACTCGGCTCTAAGTTCAAATAGCCTTGTTAAAGTTTTTCCCCGAGACAGCCATCGCACTTCTGTATGGAGCAGCAGTGTTTTATGTTTGCTGCCATAATCTTCACACAATAATGAGAACAATCGGGATTGTAGTGGTCGTGATTTGATAAAATTAATTATTTTTACCGCTTCATCCATAACTAATTTTAGATTAGACGGCATTTGCTTCATCGCAAGTGCTTGTCTATGCAGAATACAATGACTGGAACTACAATTAGGCGCTTTATTTTTCATTCGTGACACTGCTCCTGCTGTTTTACCTGTCATCGCCTTGGCCCCATCTGTACAAATGTCAATGCAATTGTTCCAACTGAGATTATGTTCTTCAAAAAATATATTTATTTTATTAAAAATTTCTTCCCCGGTAGTGTTTGTAAGCAGCGATGAACACATAAGCATGTCTTCTTCAAAAGAACTTTTATATGGATATCTCACAATAACCAGCAGGATAGCCAAACCAGCGACATCAGTCGACTCGTCCATTTGCAAAGCGAATCGTGTATTTTGTAGACGTGTAACTAGTTCTTGTTTGACGTAGCTTGCCAGATCATGGATTCGTCGTGAAACAGTATCGTTTGATAGCGGAACAGTAGAAAGATGCTTTGCAGATTTTTCATCAAGCATACATTTTGTTATGTCTAATACACATGGTTTTATTAATTTCTCAGCGATAGTGTGCGCTTCACCTGCTTGTGCAATGCGATAGCTAACTAAGTATGATGCCTCCGTGGCCTTTTCGTTGGTAGTTTGTGTTACATGCATCATATTTTTTTGACTTTCTAATAACTGATCTTTTTTGCGAACAAAAAATTCTTTATTCTTGTCTTTAGTCTCGGGGTGTACGGTTTCTAAATGTCGACGCAATTTGGCAGGTGCCATGGAACTATTAGGAAGCAGTTTACTACAGAGCATGCAGAGAGGTGAGCCGTTGGAATCAACAAATCCGAAACTGATATAAGATTCATCATACTTCCTTTTTTTCGTCTTTGAAACCGTCGAGCTTGACGTCGTGGCACTCGTGGCATCATCTTCTGGATCGGTGATTGCTAAATTCTCCGCGCGCATTGCTTTTGAACATTCAGCGTCATTAGAAGATGTTGTTGGAACACGTTTAACACCTTTAAGCCAACGTTCCATTCTTCTTTATTTATAATGTTACAAGTCAGGATAGTGGGGTTTAAATAATGCACAATCGTTACTGCGTATAAGAGACTAAATTTAGAACCTACAGGGAAGAAATGTATAAAACTGAGACAACAGAATACAGCAGGCAGTAAAACAATGAACACTAGTTTCTCGCTAGCGAGCTTGTAAGTAGGTAGTAACTTATCGCTCCGAACGCTAATCATCAACTGACGACGCCAACTTTTTTTTTTTTTTTTTTTTTTTTTTTTTGTGTGTGTACAGCTGTTGGCCGCAGATGGCCTTGACAGCTTGACGCGGACTATGGGTGAGCGCTGAGGGCTCTCAACCCGGAGAAAAGTATGCTAAGCGACATCGCCCAAGGGCTCCCCCTGTGGGGAACGGACCTCGGCTTGGGGCGTCGCTGGAGGCAAAGTGGGCGTGCCCACGTTTTTGGTAGTGATTTTTGCGCGGCGCGGTTTCGCACCTCGACGGCGAGGGCGGAACCGCGGATATTTATTTGTTAAGGCCTCGCGGGCCGTGTAGGCTCTTTGTTGAGCGAGTGTGATAATGTCGTCCTCTTCGTCGAGGACGTGACGAGGACGTCGGATGGAGGAGATTTTGGAGGGTCTATAGGAAGCCGCCCCAACCACTAGTTGGTTGGGGTGTGTCATGGCAGAGTCAAAGTAGCTCTGAGAGCACCGTTTCATAAACTGCTTGATGGTCGGCAGTTCGAGGTCGATGTGGAGATCGACGTTTCGTATGAACCACGGTGCTCCCGTAGCTCGGCGCATGAAACGATTTTGTAGTGTCTGTAGCCTGTGGATCCTGTGTGGCTTAACATGCGCGAACACCACGCTGGCATAGGTCATGATAGGCCGTATGCAGGTGGTATAAAGTCGGACTTTGCTACTCAGGGGCATACGCGACCTAGAGTTGAGTAGACAGTGGAGACGGCCCATCACAAAGGCTGCCCGTGCGCGGACTTTCTTTATGTGAGGGGCGAAGCTGAGTCGATCGTCAAGGGTCACACCCAAGTATTTGGCCTGCCTGGTCCAAGTGACCGGCTTGTTGAAAATTTTAAGGGGGGGAATGCTATCGATAGAGTAGGAACGGGCAGTTCGTCTAGTGAACATGACCGCCTGACTCTTCTCGGGGTTGATTTCTAATCTCCATTTCCTAAACCAATTGGCTAGGGCGGTAACCGCTGTTTGGAGAGTCTTGGCTACTGTTGTCGGGGATCTACCAGCACAAAAGAGTGCGGTGTCATCAGCGTAAAGCGCTTTATGTACCCGGTTGAATTTGGGCATATCGCTAGTGTATAGCGTGAAGAGAAATGGGGAGAGGACCGACCCCTGAGGGACGCCGGCCTTGATAGGGTGGGAGGTCGACAATGTCCCTTCCACCCTGTAGCGAAAGCTGCGATGATTTAAGTAGTCATGTATAATGTGAATTAAGTAGTGAGGGATCTTGAGGAGATAGAGTTTGTAGATTAGGCCTTCATGCCAAACCTTGTCGAATGCTTTCGCTACGTCTAGGAATAATACACCCGTATATCTGTTCATGATGAACTGACTACTTGTGTATTCTACCAAACGGTGAACTTGTTGTACGCAGCTGTGTTTAGCTCGGAAGCCAAACTGTGCGTCGGGAACGAGGTTGTTAGCCTCGGCGAATGTACGTAGTCTACTGAGAACTATTCGTTCGTAGATCTTACCTAGACCTCTTAGTAGACTAATCGGGCGGTAACTACTAGGTTCGGTACGGCGCTTGCCGGGTTTGTGGATTCCTATTACCACGGCCTCTTTCCATTGCGCGGGAAAGATGTTATTATTTAGTGCTGCATTGAAGATGCAGCACAACAGGATTATCAAGTGGGCGGGGAATAATTTAATGACTTTATTTGAGATTCCGTCCGAACCTGGGGCTTTCCTGGTTTTGAGACCCCTGACTAACGATTCGACCTCATCGGTGGTCACTGCTGGGATTGGCTGATCGGGGCTGTCGTTTCCTAACGAGCGCGAGAGAGTGTTACGACGTTCCACTTCGTCGGCGATGAAGCGGTGATTCGCGGCGTCGGGGTGTAGTGTACTCGGCGTACACTGAAGCTCTAAGCAGTCGGCCAGGCATTCTGACTTTTCATCGTCCATGAATGCCGGAGGCTGGTTGGGTCTGGTGAGAGGAGGGAGAGTGGACACGATGTCTTTTTTGAGTGAGCGGGAAAGCTGCCAAAAGGCTGTGTGAGAGGGTTCTAGCTCCTCGATCATGGCGTCCCATTTGCTCTGTCTCAATTCTTTAATTGCTTGTTTAACCTCCCTCTGGAGTGACCGTAGGCGGGTACGGTTGTCCTCCGTAGGGTAGCGGTCATAAGCGCGTGTCGCGGCGTTTTTCCGTCTCAACAAGTCACGGACGTCGTCTGGCAGGCGCCATTTACGATCGCTCGTATCTGGTACCGGCCGCGAGCAGTCGTCCATTATCGACTGCACGTGACTTGTGAGCGAGTCGATCGCCTGAGAGGTATCTTCCTTAGACGTAATGTCATTGGGAATTTGATCAAGGTGGACCGACGAGGTTGACTTGAGATTTTTCTCTAGCCGTGCCCAGTCAGTCGCTATCTTGGTCCTTTCGTTGTTGTGGCCTGAGGGGCCGGGGGTGCGGGAGGCTAATTCCAGAGTCACCGGGCGGTGATCTGAGTCTAACTCGTGTTGAACTTCTATTGAACATAAACGAAGGTTTATGTTTTTGAGAAGAAAGATATCGAGTATGTCCGGCCTGTGCGAAACGTTAAAGGGGAAGTGTGTCGGCTCTATGGGCGCTATGACATCAAATCCCAGTCTGTCAGCGAATAGCTCTAAAGTCTTGCCCCTCTTATTGGAACTTTGACAGCTCCAAGAGGTGTTCTTGGCGTTAAGGTCACCGCCAATGATGACGGCGCCTCCCAATTCTAGCAAGGCTTTTAGATCTTTTTCAACCAACTGTTTCGAATGTTCTCTATTGGGAGAGAGATATGCGGATACAAGGGTGATAGGCTGATGGCCTGAGAGGGCTAGCCTGCAAATTGAAGCTTCAATGTACATCAGAGGGGGCGGATCCACAGGTGTGCAATGCAGCGACCTTTTGTAGTAGATAAGCGTTCCGCCCATTGGTGAGGTTGTCCTATCGTTGCGAACTATATTATAGTTGGCGACTCTAGGGTCCTTGTTGAATAGTTTAAGGAACGTCTCTTGTACTAGCAAGATGTCGAGCTGGTGTTCCCGAAGGAATGTGCCTACTTCATCCTTCTGTTGGGTTAGGCTATTGGCATTGAATGTCCCTATTTTGAGGTGTCTGGGTTTAACTCTGCCTGGAGTGTACCTATCCATTTTATTTGAATTTAAGCGAGCCTAGACGCTCTAACGTGGGGGAAAATTTAATTGCGGTATTAAGGAGGGCGAGGTTGTTTCCCTCGTTCCTTCTTAATTCGGCTGCAATTTCGCGGATTTCCGTGAAATTGATTTGAGCTGCGAAGTTGGCCACCAGGGCTAGATCTGGATCTAGTCCTTGGGGGGCTTTTGGGGGCGCGCTTTTAGCGACGACGATAGGAATAGGGGCGCCCTGAGGGGGCTTGGGATTACCACCAGTGGGCTGGTTTGGCCCGGTTGTTGGTGGTTTGAGTTGAGATGTTGCGGGTGGGGCAGCGGGCTGCCTGTTGGGCAGGGTTGGGAAAGCCTCCTTGCTGTTTAGCAGGGGGCGAGCCCACGCATTGTGGGTTGGTAAGGGGGCTGGGACGAAGGTCTTGTTATAGTACAAGGCCTTGCCGTTTGTGTTGGGCTGGCGGACTAACCTCCTCGGCGCTCTTGGGCAGCCGCGGTAGTTAGCCGGGTGTCCGTATTCTCCACAGAGAACACACGCTGGTGGCTCTTTGCAGAGTGAGATGTCCTTTGGCCGTTCACACTGAGAGGTGTGATGGTCACCTAGGCACTTAACGCACCTAGGACGGGCAAAGCAGTTTTTGGACGAGTGTCCATACAGTTGGCACTTGTGGCATTGTGCCAGGTTGCCATTTTTGTGTGGGGGCTCAACCGAGACCCCAGATAGACCGCAGATGGTCTTAATTTTAAAAATGCCTTTACCCTCTGCGTTATTTGTAAGGCAGACGAGTATCATGTTGAGGGGATAACGACCCCTACCCCGGATCATCCGGTGTACTTCTACAACCGGTAGATCCTGGGTTTTAAGAGATTCTAGAATCTCTTTGGTCTCAATTTCCCTCGGTACGTTGCGTATTACAGCACGCAGAAGTTTGGCTTCAGGGAGGGTGTACGTATGGTAGGGAATCTGTTGATTCCCTAGCATTTTTGATACAGATCGGTGGTCGGCTGACGAGTGAAGGTCCACTCGTATACCTTGGGGGGTGGATTTCGCAGATTTATACGAAATCCTGTTAGTGTTTAGCCATGCGGAGATGGCTAGCCACTTCTCCTTGTCCCTAATATATAGGGGCGGCGGAGCGAGTGATTTTTTGACCGTCGGTGGGGCGACGGTGTTGCTGTCCGTAGGTGGTGGGGCAGCGATTAGGGCTGCCTGTGAGACGACTGGGGGGGCCGGAGCGGCCGTGGCGGTCGTTGCAGGCGGGGCTGCGGCAGAGGTTGTTGCAGAGTCAGTCTGCTTGATTTTTGGGGTCTTAGAGGGGGCCTCTTTGATGTTTTTGGTCCTTTTGCTCCGTTTGCGAGAGCGGACCTCAATGAATGAACCCTCATTGGGCGAATCTTCCGACTCGGAGGAGGAGGAAGACGAGTTTGAGGAGGAAAAAGCAGATTCTGTTTCCATCGCCGTACCGACGGCCGGTAGTTCCGGTTCGAGCGGCTGGGCGGTGGATCGAGCGGGTTTCGGTTGCGGAGGGAGGATTGTTATCGCTCCGAAATGTTGAGCGATATATGCTTTGATTTCTGGAATTGCCAGAAGGGCGTCAATCGTAATGGTTTTTTCCGCCATCGTGGGCCAACGGAAAAAACAGAAAACGATAATAAGGAGGGAGTGTAGAAACCTAGCGCCCTGGGTGGGGTACCCTGGGTTGTGTGTGGTGCGTGTCCCTCCCAACCGGGTGCAGGTCGGGAGGATGAGTACTTAATTAGTGTGCCCTAAGCTTGTAATCCTTCGCCAATCTTAATGTGCGATAGGTTCCTAGCTGCTCGGGCCGTTAGGCCTTCGCAGAAAAATGTTGAAAAGCCGTAGATTAGGTCCGACTAGGAGATCCCCCAAGGCCGGATGCTCTAACCCCTTCCGATTGTTAGCTCTGCCCTGAAGGGGCTCGGCAGGCAAATCGGGGCCTTGCCTCACCCGGCTTCGTTGACACCGTGAGGTTTCCGCCGGGGACCAAACAATATGGTTTTCTGCCCTGAGGGGGCCAAAATAGGTTGACTTTTTATCTACCAACGGTAGAAATCTGCACTCGACGTCTTGAGAAAGTCGACTCGTGCAGTTGGGATCCGGCAACACCTGCGTCCAAACAGCGAAACTGCCAAAGACAACCGTATACACGGCCACCCGGAGCGGGCCACTGAACGGCCACAGACGCTGAACAAGATGGCGGCTTGACGCGACGCGTGGTTCGCTGCGAGAGCGAGCGAGACGGAGCGAGAACGCACGACCGCAGGGGGCGGGTGCGGGGTGAGCGCGGCGAAATGGAGAGCAGCGAGGCGCACGTCCGTGCGCTACGAGTCTCCGACGCGGAATGTGACGACGCCAACGCGCGATCGCCGCTTTTATACTTAGTCCTAGACTCGATCTCAAATATTCTCGAAAATACTCGAGTCGGCACCTTTGATAAACAAAAAGCAAAAATAAAAACAGAAATTTAAAAATAGCGTTGTAAACAATATCGACTTTATCCTTTGAAGTTAGAGACGAAAGTCGCTAGTTGACAACTATAGCGTCTAATTCAGAGGCGGCTTTTATCAAAGAGACTGAGCGCTTACAAGTATACTACCCGCTCGTTTTAAGTTTGCCGCTGGCGATAGGTATGAGTGTATGACGTTCGAAATTTTTTATTTAATTGTAACAATAAAAATTGTGTACGTTAGATATTTGGGTAAAACAAAACAAAACTTATAATGTGTCATAACATTATAAGTTTTGTTGTCACGTGGGGGAGGGTACGCGCAATCCACAGACCGGCAAACTTAGAGCGAACGCGTTGTACAAGTATAAAATTGTTGAGACCAAACTTATGAGATATTGTACCAGCTAATGTAACACAAGCTTATACAAATACAAATAAATAAATAAATAACATTCATAGCGTTTTGTCTCCGCGCGGCCGCGGAGTCCGCACAGCCGCGGAGCGACCAGAGAGAGGTGTTTTGATTTTTTTATTTCTAAATTCTTGCGGAACCCCGACAGAGGTATCACGGAACCCTAGGGTTCCGCGGAACACACTTAGAGTATAGCTGGTCTAGATGAATAAGCACGCGAGTACAGACCGTAAATGTGTCAGAATTTAAACCCGATCCATTTCGAAGATAGTCGAAAGTATCAACCAAAAGAAAAATATCTTAAGGTTCTCTGTAAATTTATTCGATTTAATCGATTTTTGCTTTTAATTCAAATCTTAAGAGCCAGTAGTAAGTAAAAAAAAACAGTGTTGTTGAACAGATAAAGTTTTTCTAATTATATCCGTTCAACGACAAGTCTTATTCATTATTTGGATTTAAAATTATATGGCGAAATGTGGTAGTGTTACACTTTTCACCGCGAACAAAGATGTAGTCAGAAAATAATATGCATTATATGTACATTCGACGTTAAAGCAATATGCGTCATTCGGGCTCGGCTTGATTTACAACTACAGTTAAATACACCAGCGCTGTAAATACTAGCGATAAGTTAATCCAACTTAAGTACTTAGTGACTTTATCATCATTTATTTTAAATTACTGGCAGTAATAGGCAAGTCAGTATTGTTTAACATGGATTTGTGGCAAATGACAAAAGAAAATTTGCAATTGTCACCATTAAAAAATTAAACAACTGTTTAAATTGATGTGTTCTAAAGCAAAATTTCACCGCCTTAGTTATTAAAGTCTTATAAAATGGATAGATATGTTATCAGTCTTCTTTAATATCAGTTTGTCATGTCACGTTTTTGTATTTGAAAGTAACTATTAAAATGTATTTATTGTTTTAATACCACATAATTGAATTTTTATTCCTTTAAATATTTGAATGCAAGTTATTTATTTTATGGATTTAGAGCTTGTATCCTTAAAGAATATGATTTGGCACTTGATAAAACGTTATTACCTACTTTCACTCTATGCATGGTATTCATTTAATACCTATAACTTCGTTGTTGTTAAACCTGGCAGCCTGAATTTGTTTTCAGTAACCAAAGCAGGCATAGTATAGATACGGTATATTGCAAATTTCATTCATTTTAAACTAATAGTTTATGAGCTATAGGCAAAGTTTCTTGATTTTGTCACCTACTCACTGATTGACTGATCGATCATCAAAATTTTAAGGCACTTCTAGCAGATATAGAAGCTTCAAATTTAGAATGCAATTAGTGTTTAGTGTATAAATGAAGGCAAATCTAAAATACTTTGCAATTTCGGTCCAGTTTTTTAAATAGATACTTCAACTGCATTAATTACATAATTTTAGAATCTAAAATAATATATATTAAACTACTTTTACGGATTTTATCGCGTTTGTATTTGATTTATGATTGCCCGACGTTTTGAACACGTTACAGCATTCATGGTCACGGGCGGACTAAGGTGTCTGACATCCAAACCAGTCAACGTTATTACAGATTTTTATAATTATCTAACAGAAAATTAGTTATTAAGTTTTGACCCACATTTTTGGTACAAATTTATTGCCAGTACAAGAACAGAATGATTGTATATGAAAAATTATATTGTTTATGATTAGTAATTATTCAACATTAATATTTGTGGTAATTACTATTACAATTTGTTAATTTAAACCTAACAAATCTAATATACTACCACCGGATCGGAACGCGGCCACACTGAGAAAGATCTGGCAAGAAAACTCAGAGGACATAATGCTAAATTAACATTGTGATACATACATTGTGTTTTTATGCTATAGCCAAATCAGTCTACTTATTTAAAACAAAAGATTTTAATATTGATATGGTCACTATAATTACGTAGTATCTTAAGACAGAAAGTGCCTTATGGACAGACTGAATTAACCGACTTGGTATTACATGGATCGTACAATATTTTGCTGCAGAATATTGCTGTTGCGAGATTTGGTTGTTATATTTTTGATGGCATATACATATATATATACGTCCCTCGTACGTTAGTAAAAGGTGACGTTGCGCGTTGGTAACAAGTCAAATAGTTCCTCAGAGCGCTCCCTTTGAAAGAACCGGTCACAGAGTGACACAAAGTTTCTCCGTCACTATAGCGACTCCAATCTGTCCGTGAGATTGGGAACACCAACGTTTGCAATAGTACGTCTTTGCAGGCAGTCAGGTGAATCTAATTGATATTTACATGCACCTGCCTAAAGGTGTGAGCAGTATTCCATATGAGGACGAATTTATGTTTTATGTAGCACCAGATGCTGTCTTGGTGTGTAGCACCGCCTGGCTCTGTTCAGTAAGTAAGCTTTTTTTTTTTTTATTGGGTGGGCCATGGTAAGCGCACGGGCGGTCCTGTCCGCCCGGGGCGACGAAAGGACGGCGCGTGGGCCCATAACCCACCCGTACCTCGTTGTTTGTTGGGCCGACCACCGGAGCAGATGTGACTTGTCATCAGTGGTCAGTAAGTACGCTTAAGTACGCTTCTTGCTTGCCAATTTAGCTTTGTCCTCCAAATGAGTCCCAAAGTAGACATTGCTCGATATTTTGAAACGGAGTATCTGGATATCCTTTTCTTTAGAACTGAGGCGCTATAACAAACAGGTCCTTCTTTGCAGTGAAAGTGCAAATTTGTGCCTTTGTGGGATTGAATTGGACTAAGTTCCGTTCACAACATTTCGACTCAGGCTTGACTTCAAATACAAGTTGAGCCCTTTTTTCCTGTAACATACTGAAGCTGGAGTGTAGATAATTATATAGATAAAATCCTCTGTAATAAAAATGACATTATGATTTTAGCGTTACTTTGGTTTTGCCCTTTCTTCATTGATAGTATTCGTAGAGAAAAGTAATAATATAGAATTTATTTGCTGTGTGTCCATGAATGCTGGAAAGTATTAAA
Organism: Lymantria dispar; assembly: GCA_032191425.1. NCBI lineage: Eukaryota > Metazoa > Arthropoda > Insecta > Lepidoptera > Erebidae > Lymantria > Lymantria dispar. Next base: position 27,642,917 of record CM063441.1, read on the forward strand.
AACGTCGGAATATAAGAACAGTATTAAATGCAATATCTATATAAAAACTTTGAATTTATATTATACTAGCTGACCCAACAAACGTTGTTCTGTTCAAATAAAATAAAAGGAATTCGCCTTGAAATTGACAACAGCGCCACCTACCGGATGCAATTGCGAATCAAAATCATTCTCGAGTCCCCTTGAACACACACAAAAAAATTCATCAACATCGATCCAGCCGTTTAGGAGGAGTTAGGAGGAGTACACAAGAAAATTTATACATCTATACCAATAAATAAAATTGGAGTGTCTGTTTGTAATGTCAAAATAATAGGCTTTTTTCATACTCACACGGTTATTTGCATGACACCTATGCCTAAAATCGCGATTAAAAAATTTTTGTCTGGCTGTCTGTTTGTTCCGGGTAATTTTCAAAACGGCTGGACCGATTTCAAAAATTCTTTCACCAATGGAAAGCTATATAATATCAGGGCGTAAACTAGGCTATATTTTATCCCGGTATTCCCACGGGAATGGGAACTACACGGGTAAAACGACTATAACCGAAGCAAAGCGAGGGCGGGTTGCTAGTATACATATATTAAGATAAATGTGTATCGCACAACCCTCCATCCAACGTCCTCGTCACGTCCTCGACGAAGAGGACGACAATATCACAACGCTCAACGTAGAGCCTACACGGCCCGCGAGGCCTTAACACGTAAATACCCGCGGTTCCGCCCTCGCCGTCAAGGTGCGAAACCGCGTCGCGCAAAAATCATTAATCAAAACGTGGGCACGCCCACTTTGCCTCCAGCGACGTCCCAAGCCGAGGTCCGTTCCCCACAGGGGAGCCCTTGGGCGATTTCGCTTAGTATACTTTCACCGGGTTGAGAGCCCTCAGCGCTCCCCCATAGTCCGCGTCAAGCTGTCAAGGCCATCTGCGGCCAACAGCTGTACACGCACAAGAAAAAAAAAAGGTATCGCACAACGTACATCTCATCCTGCTTGAGCAAATTTCATGGATCATTATTTCATCTTCACGTATTATTTGATAATTTAAAGTGTATGAAAAGAGAGGGTGTTAAGAGAGGTGTAAAAACCTTTTCATGTGCATGATTATTGAAAACCATAATCTTGTTTGTATGATGAATAACTTGAACAGGAAGAACATAACGTATTTAATGAAATTATTATACTCCCCTTTACAATGTTTTGTCCGTTATTTATTTGTTACCAAATATTTGCGTGCTGTACAAAACCGGACTTTGTATTATTCGTTACCTGTATTGTGCGAAATGTTTGTACCTTTTTGCTTAGTGACAATAGAGCTGAATAGATGCAGGAAGTGGTATTGTTCACAAAATTACTCACAACCTAGTTTAATGTGCCTTTAGTAATTGTAACCTTTGGTCTTTTTAACCTTGTTTTTGTGAGAGAGACGGCGAGAGTTATTTTGATTTTTTAGTTACGGTCCGGATGGGGGTCGCTCCATTAGGCAGCCAGTTTGCGGGCGAGACACAGCCGCCTCCTTACCAGCATCGTCGACTTTCTCCGTAGGAGGATGATTATGATAACACAATAAGTGAAGAATATTAATATCTTGTTGTGGCGAATTTTTAAGTCTTATGTTTGTGATATTAGTAACCCACCCTCGCTTCGCTTTCGGTTTCAGTCGCCTTATTCGCGTAGTTCCCATTGCCGTGGGAATACCGAGATAAAATATATACCGCTATGTTACTTTCTGATATTATAGCTTTCCATTAGAGAAAGAATTTTGAAATCGGTTTGGTAGTTCAAGCGTGAACGCGTAATAAACACAGTTACTTTCGCATTTATAATATTAGTAAGGATTGTGTTGTGTATTGTCGCACTCAAGGAAAATGGAGTACTGCTGTGTTTTAGGACGAAAAAGCCATAATGCAACAAAACAGTAATCATAACTTTTCATTAGGACTAAGTTATTTAAATAAAGTTTAAGTAAATTAAGAAGTTTGTCATATCTTCACAATGAAGTGTTTATTTGCACTAGATAGAGCGTATTTCGATACAAAATGCAATTTACAAAAATAGTACCATAACTTTTAAGACCAATCATGAAATCAAAGGTCATTTGATTGTTTAAATTAGTTACTTGTAAATAAAGAGGGTTAATTTTGGTCAGATTATAAATGTCGCTATCTTATAAAGCATATGGTAACTCCCTCCTATAGTAGTCCTCAGGGCGTGGATACCGCACGATGGCGACGGAGGCAGCGTGCCTGTTGGCCGCGACTCCCCCGTGGAACCTGGAACGGGGACGCTCACCAACTGTACCGGCGGGTGTCGGAGACGCGGGCCGGGAGCGACCCAGTCTCGCTGAGATGACAAGACGACGCCCGCCGCGGCGTCATTGCTCGTTGGGCAGTCCGGCTGGAGAGGTCTCGGTACGGTGCTTGGACCGTCGAGTAATGGAGTGGTTGTGTCGGCGGACACAGGGTACTTTCCTTCCAACTGGTGTAGGTCTTGACGGGGCACGGTTGTTTCGCCAAGTACCTGTACACGGTCGTGAGGAGGGAGAGCACACCGTCCTGCCACCATTGCAATTGCGACTGTTGCTTTGGTAGACGTAATCTCACACCTAGTAGATGGAACATTTCCTAACTACATTCGTTCACATAAGGACCCAAAATAGAGCATTATGGCATTATTTAGGCTATCTAAATAATTCCGTAATATGAATTTATCTTTCACTACACATAAATTATTTCAAAGATAATCTTCATCTGTATACAGTAATGGTCTATGCGAACATAAAGAATTTTGAAATCGTATAAGAATATTCGAGAATAACCAGCTCATTAAGATTTACAATACGATGTGAAGTTCAATCCCTCGAGAACACTACTTTCAGGTATTCAAGTTCAGAATGTCATAATATTCTATTACAATTTCTCTTCAATACAACAATAATAAATTGTCAATATTTATTTGTTCCATTTCTTAATAAGATTTATTTTAAAATAACCGTATGTGGAGAAATGTATTATTCAAAAAACGTCATCCACCTTTTTTATAGTAAGCGGCCGTGCTAAGCCGACTTGGCAAGTAATAAAAGAAAGAAATACATTTTCCGTATATACAAGGCCATATAAATAGTTTAAATATACTAGTAAAGACGAAAGGTGACCTCGAATCGAATGAAAGTCTGTCGGCAACTGTCAACTGTCGCCAAACGATTCACGTAGTCGACAAGGTATAATTGCTATATTAGTGGCTACGTATTTATTGGTATGATGCATGCAAATAACATGCTTCAAAGAGTACTCTGTGTATTATTAATATCTATGATATTGGACATACGGTATTAGACTTTGATATTTTATTACTTTAGAAAATCGCTATTCTTTTAGTTTCCCTTTTTTTTAGTACTAATGTTATTAACGAGCGGCTTCTAATATGAAAATTAATTTGAACTACTGTACCTAATTAGATATCGGCATACTCCGAAGTTAGGCTATAGTGTTCCTCCAAATTTTCCTTCTCTTGTAGTGATAAAAACCATTAATTCTTTCTTACAATGTCTGCAAGAAATGGAGCTATGTCATATTTTCCTCTTCACTCCTTATCTTACCAGTGGATGTCGTAAAAATCGACTAAGGCACATAACATACATACAACAATCTATGCAAGAGAAGACAAGCTCGATATAATATAATATTGAATAAGCTCCGAAACTACTGGACCGATTTCAAAAATTCTTTCACTAATGGAAAGCTATAATAACAGGGAGTAATATAGGCTATATTTTATCCAGGTATTCCCACGGGAACGGGAGCTACGCGGGTAAGGCAACTGAAAGTGAAGCGAGGGCGGGTTGCTAGTCTATATATATAAAATGCGTGAGGTGACAACACACAGTCTAAACCGCTGATCGTAGAGACTTGAAATTTCGAGGATGTGTTCTTTGTGGGACGTAGGCATCGGATAAGAAGGGATTTTTAAAAATTAAACCTCTAAGAGGGTGAAAAAGCGGGGCAAAGTTTGTATGGGGCAATGTGATTCCTTGATCCAATCTATTTAAAATTTTGCATGAACATTCTTTAACAGAATTAATGAAAGACGTGTTTTGTATTTTATTGAAATTCATTTCTTAACAAGGTTAAAAAGGGGTAGAAAGTTATTGTGGGGGTGATTTGCTTCAAAGTTGATAACAATGTACTCAATGTACAGAGTGTTTTTGATTTAAATAACATTTTATTTTGACACAGGTTTGCAAACTCGATTCGATTTTATTGAAAAACGGCTAAGTGCGAGTCGGAGTCGGACCCAGCGCTACGTGCCGACAGCTGTACGCGGGGGTGACCCGGTCGATGGCCCTGTACGGCGCACCGGTGTGGGCGGGATCCCTGACCGTCCGTCTGAGGGCCCTCTTGTGGCGGCCACAGAGGGTCATGGCGATCAGGGCCATACGCGGTTACCGCATGGTGGCGACGGAGGCAGTGTGCCTCCTGGCCGGAACTCCCCCGTGGGACCTGGAGGCGGAGATGCTCGCCAGAATTTACCAGCGGGTGTCGGAGACGGTATGGTCTCGCTGCAGGAAATTACCACCTTGCGGGTCGACGCCCGCCGAGAAGTCATTGCCCGTTGGGCAGTCCAGCTGGAGAGTACTCGGTACGGTGTCAGAACCGTCGAGGCCCTCCGGCCGGTGCTGATGGAGTGGTTGGAGCGGACGCACGGGATGCTTCCCTTCCGACTGGTGCAGGTGCTGACGGGGCACGGTTGCCTCGCGAAGTACCTGCACAAGATTGTCAGGAGGGAGAGCACACCGTCCTGCCACCACTGCAATTGCAACGAGGACACGGCGCAGCACACGCAGGTGTGTGCCGCGTGGGAGGGGGAGCCTCGTGAACTCGTCGCGATTTATCGGTGCCGACCTGACGCTGCCGACCATCGCCAGGGAGATGCTCGACAGCGTCAGGAACTGGGACGCGGTCGCCGCCTTCTGTGAGGCCGTAATCTCACGGAAGAAGGCGGCGGATTGTGTGTGAGCAGAGCTCCTATTCGGCGACACGTTCCGCCGCTGGTGACTCGGGCGGCGCAGGCGCGAGTATCTGCGCCTAATGCCGCCCTAGCCGAGGCTGTGGGTGATCGGACCGGGGAATTGTCCGTCACCCGCAGAGAGGCTGACCCCCCCGACGGCGACCAACGTCCCAGGATGTCGAGAGGTGAGGGTACCCGAAAGGGTATTTCGTCGGGTCGACCACTGACCTCTGCTCCGGTGGTCGGCCCAACAACGAGGTGACGTGGGTACGGGTGGGTTGCGGGTCCGCGCGCCGTCCTTCATCGATCCGGACGGAACAGACGGCGCGTGCGCTTACAAGAGCCCACCCATAAAAAAAAAAGGGCGAGTCGGAGTCGCGCTCGAAGTGTTCCGTTATTTATCATATCTATAAAAACAGTGAAAAAATCATGTTTGTTGAAAGGGAATCGCTCTTAAATACTTTTATATTTGATTTTTTTATTTTAATTATTTATTTCTGAAGTGAATATAAAACTAAATATTCTGTGACTATTTCAAGCGCCCACCTGTTGCCGTTATCGATATTGAGCAAAAGGGAGCAAAAACTGCATTTATTATACTAATATAATTATTTATTATAAGGGAGCCCCCCTTAATTATTATTTTAACGTTTTTTAGTAGTTGTGGTTATAGCGGCAACAGAAATACAGCATTCGTAAAAATGCCAACTGTTTAAATATAATGGTTCATGAGATACAACCTGGTGACAGACAGACGCACGGATGAACGGACAGCGAAGTCTTAGTTATAAGGTCCCGCTTTATCCTTTGTGTACGGAACCCTAAAACGGTTGAACTCACATAAAAACTTGGTATAATCGGAATACTCTATAACATCGGAATGTCTCAAAAGTCAGTGCACTATATCAGTATGGTATTTGAAGGTTTCTAAGCTTTAGAGAGATCATGCATTTTTAGAACACGCGTAGAACACCCGAACGGGACGTAGCGTTCCAAATTTGAATTGGTCTTACTAGAACATTTTAGTCATCAGTATACGAATCATTTCATGTTCAAAAACATGTAAAATGCAAATATAAATGTTACGGTATCAGCGCGTAGTCCTAAAAGTTATGACTTTCTATGAATGCCAGAAAAAAGTTCTAATCGAGTGGTCAGAACTGGTCCACGTAGGTTCACCGTACAGGGCAATTGATAAAACTAGTATCGCGTACGGCCGTCAACATCGCGTCAACGAGCTGGGGAGCAATGCCTTAAAAATGCTCTCGAAAGCACTATCGCCCGTCGAGTTCTAGGTCCAAATGTTTTATCTGAGCCTCGACCATCAATAGACCCGAATTAACGATGATTGATGTGCTGACGGATGGACAGTTACAGGGTCTATGAAACAGTAAATCATTTGTTTTATATTGGGCCACTCTAAGCGGCAGCATGTTTCATCGAACCACCATCACGAGTGTGACCAAACTTATCGCCTATTATCGGAGAGGGTCCAATCTTAAATCACAGGTCACAACACAATCACCCGCAAGTATGGCTTCAGCTGGGCTTCATACGACATAGGCATTAGCAAAGTCCTCAGTGCGCTTCACGCAGAGGCCTCTGCGCCAAAAAGTTTGACACCAGCTGCCTTAGGTATCGAAGCACCCCCTGATAACAGAGCACCTCTCTGGTGTACCAGAACGATAAATTATTAAATGCGTTGACGATATCCAAATACACCGCCAACAACACTCCTCCGCTAGTGACCGCCTTCGTAACCACGGGCTGCAGGCGTAGAAAAGCTGCGATCGTCTGACAGAAATCTAATTGGGTATTAGACAGACCACTAAGGTGGCGGGTGATGCGAGCAGTCAGAATCTTTTTCTGTTCACTAGCTTGCCTACATCATCCAGCAACACGATGGGCCTATAGACGGGCCTGAACGCTCTACACAGTTATCTGTGATTGCTTCTGCTACACATGATTTCTACGCGGACGAAGTCGCGGGCAAAAGCTAGTAAGTAATAATTATCTTTAAAAAACATAAATTGACGATTCGTTGAAGTTGTAATCATCACGCCATCATATCTAAGATGACTGGAATAACTTAATCTGGCTGTTTGCATTCACTTTGTGCGTTCTACGTCTTGATAAACTAAATACACAGAAACAAACGTGGTAGTGTTGACACAAGAGTTACGTTCAACCGCATTCGTGTCTTTCATTTTGTCCTCATAAAAAAACACAGCGTATGATGATGAAGCAAGAATATCATACACCTCCCCCTTTACGTGGGTGTGTAAAAGACGGTTAGGGGTTTATTGCAGATAAAATATATGCAAGAAAAGGATAGCTCGTAATAAAACTATGTACCGACCCGTCTTACGAGCATGGTATAGTAAGCTATTTTCCCTCCCATTGCGGAGAAGGCTCGAGCCCAGCTGTGGGACGTACCTATATGAGCGGTGATAATGATGATTATACTTTTATTATAAATTTAATTTAAACATGGTGACAATATAAACATACAATGATTACCATATTTGCTTTTCTTATGTAGGTGAAAGACAGGTAATCAATAAAAAGAGTATTAAAAAAACTGAAATAAAAAGGAAATCAATATATTTGAAAGCTCAAAGCATTATGAATTACACAAATGTTAGGCATCAAAACAAAAACACAAAACTTGTAAAAAAAAAATCCAAGTCTCGCAACTCAGTTCTTCCACTTCTACCATAAAAAGTTGTGAGATCCATGTAATACCAAGTTGCTTAATTTATTCAATCCTTACTTAAGGGACAGAATGTCCCTTAAGTAAATTAATAATCTTAAGTTATTACGTAAGTAGCTAACCTAACAACTTTTTATAGTGACCATATCAATATTAAAGATCTTTTATGTTTTAAATAAACAAATTGACTTGGCCATCGCATGAAAATACAATGTACCTCATAAGTAATACATATTATATTAAATCAAATTGTTTAGTGCGATTGACAAGTCAATCGTGTCGTAATTCCCACGTTTGGCAGGCGGGTTGGCAATCGCAGTGAGATATCATATTTTTCCCGGCAAGAGTTGCTGCCCACTCTCCTGGTGAACCTTAATTTTAAGTGACAACGCCTTGCACTAGTGGCATTATCCTTGTATTGCGGGAGACTTTACTAACATATAATTAACCGACACAAATTACATCCAAACTCAGAACAACAGTTTGTGGATCGTACAAAGTGTTGTCCTGCGTGGGATTGGAATCCGCGACACTGGCACGTTAGGTATCTTAACCACTGCGCTATCAGCGCAGGCTTAGCCGGTTCTTACGACTCCCATAAGGAAGCAAGAGATGGCGACAATTGTATTCTTATCCCGTTCTATTAACTGCAAATATAACTTTGTAATCCTGTAATATTTATATGGGATTATAAAATTATTTATGCAGTTAGTGTGTCTAAGAAACTGGACCAAAATTTCAAAATTTTATAATTTACCCTTCCCTTATACACTAAATTCTAATTGTATTCTAAATTTCAAGCTTTTACGTCCTCTAGAAGTGCCTCAATAATATTGATGATTGTCAGTCAGTGAGAGACAAAATTACGAAATTTTGACTAGTTATAAGTCTTAAATTATTGGTTCAAATTGAATGAAATTTGAAATATACTGTGTGTATACAATGTTTATATGGTTACTGAAAATTCAGGCTTCTAGTTTTATTCACAACGAAATTATGGGGATCGAAAATGGCCTGAATTGGTTAGAGAGAAGGATGTTACGGCAGAGTTGAGTTTTTGCTCGACTTGGCTGGGGCACTGCGGTGCCCCCAGATTAAGTCATTTGGTTTACTTTTAATTTTGTTCCTTATTTATGTAATGGTTATCTTTGAAAGTGGCTAAAACACTTAAAATTTATATTTTACACTTTTTTACTAATTTTAATTGTATAGCTGCCTACTTTTTAATAATTTTTATTGTATAGCTACCTAGGATGTCTGTTAAATTTACTCTTATTTTATTTTTACTGTAATCTCCCTGACATCTTACAATTTATTTTGTTTATGATGCTAATGTTAATTATAGTAACTAGCTTATCAATAGACATTGACCCAATTGAGTTTTAAATATTTTTGTATAAAATTTGTTTAAAAAAATCCAGATATAAATTGCAGTAAAATGTTCGCTTCAGTGTTTTCGATAGCTTGAGCTATAATTATTTAAAAGTATTAACGTCATAAGTACTATATCTAGTCGCAAACATTTTAAATGTTATTTATAAATATTTAAAATTTAACGTGTTAATTTAATTTTTATTTAGTGTTTCTTATGCACTTTTATATGTAGTGAGGTCGTAAATAATAATTCTTTAACGAAACTTTTCCTCTCATCGATAAAGTATCGTAATAGGCCGAAGCCTTAAAAAATGGTAAAAAGTGAAAAAAAAAATAGTAGGATGAAACCCATTAGAAAAAGAGGTGAATATGATAAAAATGAAAGGAAGAATAAGTTAGGGGCGATATGAGTTCGGGAAGTGGGAGGGGGATTGAGTTTTTAAAATTGAATTGTTTTTAAAATTGAGTATTTGGTGAAAAGTTACCTTATTATGTCCCAAATACACTGTAATTTAATTGATTCAAAATATTTATTTTTTCGCCTTATTTTCACTTAATATCAAAAAAGCACTTCGAAGAATTTTCGATTGAAAATTATTCAATCAAAAATTCTCGCATCAAAATATCAGCTTTTTTCAAAAAGTCGGGAGGCCTTTTGTTCGTTGAAATCTCTACTTTCTGATGGTGTAAAAAAAATATACATTACTATAGTAAATGTTCTCAGAAAATGCAAAGAGTAAGGCCTTGACCCGTATATCCCCTTTCCCACTTCTCTATGAAATACCTTTTGATGGGCTAAAATTATCTATAGGTAAGTTTTATACCTATAAAAGTAACTTAAAATAGCAATAAATAGGCTTCTATGCATATAATGTAAAGAAAATTCTACAACTTTCTCAAAATATTGAAGATGTCTTATTAAATATTAACTTTTTCTTTGCATTTTCTGAGAACGTTTACCATAGTAATGTATATTTTTTTACATCATCAGAAAGAAGAGATTCCTATGTATGAGAGGCCTATGTCCGGCAGTGGATGGATGGATGGATGTGAAAAAATTGTAAATACAAAAGTTGTAGATCTTTTTATTACCTACAACTTTGCTATTTAACTTTTTTCCATAGGAGTTGTAGTTTTGCCGGTAATCGAGATAAACCATTTTTCACCCTTAAAAACTCACCCTCTCCCACTTCCCGAACTCGTATCGCCCGAAATTTATTTTTTTTGGTTTCAAAAATTATCGACCCTGGTCTATGGATTTATGTTTTATTTTTAAAGTTTTTCTGTACTACTTAAGACCACATTCGGAAGAAATTTAGTTGATCATTCATCATCATTTCAGCTCATATACGTCTCACTGTTGGGCTCGAGCCTCCTTCACAGCAAGAAGGAAATTGACCTACTGTACAACGCGTCCAGACGTGTTAATACAGGGTTTAATTTTAAGTTATTCTTTTTTTACATAGATTTTATATGCCTATTTAATACCTTAGCCGTCTTTTACGACAACCACGGCCAAGATTGGGCGGTGAATTGCATTCTTACTCCGTTACTTCACGGAAAGAATTTAATTAATAATCAAATCCTTCAATCTCTTAATTAGATTCTCGTGATACTCACAAAATCCCGTTATTATGTAAATATCTGTAAGATAAACTAATTACGCTATCGTTATGATAATGCCAATATACAACGGTTATTACCTTGATGTGACGCCTCATACATCATCATAACAAATTAGTTCAAATAAAGCTGTTATTATCATTGATCAGGATTGTGTTGATAACAATAAAATTATACAAATTTAAACTTTAATAGCGCATATGTTATTTATTGGCTCTGATTTTTTTATAGCGAACATCATTCATCATCGTTTCAGCTTATATACGTCCCATTGCTGGGCTCGAGTTTCCTCCACAATAGGGAGAAATCAAATCGATAGGAGTAAAGACGAGGGATATGATATGCAGATAAAATGTATGCAAGAGAAGGCAAACTCTATACAAAGATGTCTTACCAGCACGGTATAGTAGGTCAATTTCGTTTCCATAGTGGAAGGGGCCGGAGCCCAACAGTGGGACTGAGATGATGATGATTATATAAATAAACGTTAGTTTAAATTTAATAGAATACAAGTCATATATACACAAGCACTTATTTTTTTTTCCACTGAAGTCAAGAAACTCTGCACCGGTGATCGACCCAACGACGAAGGCGACGTGCTATATGGGTGGGTTATGGGTTTGCGTACTTACGCCCCTCTGTTGCCCCGGATGTAGTGGAGTGAGGAGTGCGCCGACCGTAACCCATACCCCCAAACAAAAAAAAACACTTATTTTTAAAAACAAAAAATGTAACAGCACCCCACGAAATCCCCATAAAGACAGCTAGTTATCTGTCTGTATTTGATATGTTTTTCTTTTGAAATGCAATAAGGAGTTTTATTCCTTATTGCCTTTTTAGGGGATAATTTTACAGACAAAGCAAACGCGAATCAAAGTTACTTCTAGAATTATCAGTGGAAAATTGCACAACAAAGTTGGGAATTGAATGCACTTAATACGGGTAGATGTTAATTAGAAAATAAGTTATTTATGCATTGTAATCCTGATGTTTTAAAATTCTTAGATATAGTTGATTGAGTGTTATGGGCGTTTCCTTCTGCTATGTGATTAGATAAGCACTTTTGTTTTTTTTATCGAATGTGATGTAAAATCTATTTTAGGTCTAGTATGAGTAACATATTTACCTGAAACAATGTCCATTGTAATGTCTTATCTGTATTAATAGTTTTATCATAATAATCTTTGACTTTGTTCTGTATAAATTCAAATAAATTACATAAAAATATAAATCTTAGAAAATGATCTTTGCGCTACTTATCTGATGTAATTGTGATTCTAAACCACTTATGCTCACTTAAATAGATATGAAATTTTTCATCAAAATCTTATTCAAAAGGAGTTCAGATAGTTAGTTACGACAGAATGGTATAAAGATATTTGTTTCTCTTCATCATTCAGCTTTTCGATGTTTTTTTAACGTAGAACTTTCCCCACAAATGAAGCAATAGTAATAGCCACGCTTGGCAGGTAGCTAAGTTGGCGATTACAGTGAGATGTTTACGTTTCCTAGGATAAAACTGGCGACCACTGATCTGATATGACACTAGCCGTAGTCCTTTTTACGACTCCTACGGGCAAGTATGAATATGCAGTAATTTTAAATTTTAGCTTTTTGTATTCTCTGTTGAAAATAGAGAGTTTCCAAGATATGGAATTTTAGAGTGAGCGCGCGACGACCTGCCTGCGTGAAATTATAGTACAATACAGACTCCGGCCGCTCTGAGTTTGCGTTCCTGACACATGTCAATTTATCATAACTAGTGATGTACAATAAATATCATTCATTATATTTAATAATGTTATTTATTGCATTCATTGTGCATATTTATTCAATTTAATATAGATTTTGTTAAATTTATAGGAATTATACAACATATTTTTTTTAAAGTGCCTTCATCTTTTTTATGCTATACGGTGAAGAAATATTATGGCCGGCTCCATAATCTTTAATTTGAACCCAGATTAGCTCAATGGTATTGTACTGAAAGTGGAATGGGGGAATTCGAAGAACGCTATAAGCGTAGTCCAGAGTCAGCTCATCTAAAACAAAACGAACTTATGCCGGCTTATGGTCATTGACTAATTTCATCAACTCTGCTTTTAGTGTAGACATATTTTCGTCATTGCCACGTCTTTGCAGCCACCGATTCCTCTTTTTATTAGCTTTGGTAGGTGCTTTATTTAATTGCACCGAATGATTAGGGGCGTTATCTATTAACATAACTAAAGGCTCTGGGAGGTCAGGTAGCAACACATCCTGGCACCACTCCTTGAATGCAGTCGCATTCATTTTTTCGTGGTAGTCAGCAGTAGTTTTTGACTCAACAGCCAATAAATCGCTTTTCACGAAACCGTACTACGCACAACCAGCTTGGCATTTTATGAGTCGTGTTCCTTTACCCATTGCCACTTTCGACGATGACGCTTGAGTGTCATTTGTCCAAGAACGAGAAAGCGTGTGGTTGGGGTTTAACCTTGTCTCTTCGATGAAAAAAGTATTGTGCCAATTATCAATATTTTTCGCTTCTTTCAAAAAGTTAATTCGTTTTAAAATTATGTTATTCCTTTCTAAAACAATTTTCCAGAAGAAACAAATAAAATGCTTTCAAAGATGCTAGAAGCGACGTCCTATTAAGGTATTCACTTCTGGGATAATAACTACTATATGTATGCTTCCGTGTGATGACGGAATAATAATACAATTCACCACCCCTCTTCGCTGCCCGTGAGTATCGTAAAAGACGATTAAGGGATTATAATATGCATACAACATCTAAGCAAAAGAAGGAAAATTTGAAATAGCAGGGTTCATCCATTTTACCTGGAAACGTTATGGTCTTCAACTGTACGTTTCTAGCGATCATTTCTCCCACGTACGTGCAAGCTCTGGAATGAACTACCTGCTGCTGTGTTTCCCGAGCGCTATGACATCCTTCTTTAAACGAGGTTTGAGAAGAGTATTTCCTTCACGGTAGGCAGCGACCTGGCTGTGCCCCTGGTATTGCAAAGGTCCATGTGCAGCAGTTTCACTTACCATCAGGTGTGCTGCTTGCTCGTTTGCCACCGTTGGAAATAAAAAAAAAAATAAAACCCTATACCAATACATCTAACCAGCATGGTGCAGTTGGTCATTTTCCCTCCCATTGTGGAGGAGGCCCGAGCTCAGTAGTTGGATGTTTATGAACTGTGGTGAGTGATGATGAATGAATGTGATTCCTTATAGCATCAGCCTCAAAGCTATTATTGTCTGTTATAAGTTCATTTCTGCATTTCCTTTTTTGGTGTTCGTAAAATATTTTCTCCAGTGCCCGAGGAGCCGAACCTTTCTGTATTAAAATTTGTTATTGTCCGTTCGCTTACTCTAAGCGCCTGAGAGATGCGCTCTTGTCTTGTTATAATTACGGGGTCCGCCATTTTGTTTTTCAAGCTCAAGGTAATATTGAAGTTTGATAATTAGTTCTCGTGTTTCACTTTTCAATATTTAACCGTGTTTCGGCATTATTATTTTGCACCGAAAGTGCAAAACAATAACAGTCTAGATTAGCGCAGACAATAACAGTCACGAGAAAATACATATTGAGAAATACTGGAGAACGTAGTCTATGCGCGCAAGACGACAAGAAATGACTCTTTGTGACTGTCACAATATGGTGGTCCCCACAATGCTATTATGGGTAGCCATTTTTCACTAGTAATATAAAGTAGTAAGTCATTTGATTTTAATTTTTTTTAATAGATCTAATTGTTATCACGATATTTATTTTCTTAAGTTTTGATTGGGCGTACCTTTGTCATATTACTAACTTTATTAAATAGTAAATACATTATATATTATAAAATAAAATTATAACATTTTATTAATATTATACAGACATATTATATTAAGATTATAAAAATATGCGATTACAATTGCCTCGTTATTTTGTCCCATCACTACAAAAACAAACAAGACAAAACCTTGAAACAGTGCAGTTTGACATGTTTTAATTTTCAAAACTATTGTTTTTATATTTGTTAATTGAGTAATTGTTAATAGTTTTAGCCGAAAATTAATACGTTTATTGTAAGTTGCCATAATTATTAAATTTTTAATGTTATTACTCGTTAATAAGGTAAATATAAGATATTTAAAATTGTGCCGTAAATAGTACGCCAGTTTAAAGTTACATCACCCATTCTATCATGACCTGTCAGGAACGCAATCTCTGAGCGGCCGGACTATAGTTCCTTTTGCGCTTTTCCATATCGCTGTCTTAAGGATGACATAGACGTTGCGGTGGTCACAGTAACTGTCGTTTCTTTAAAACAAACGCAGGTAAGCTGCTGTTATTGCGTTGTGCAGACTACAATCATGAATACATTGACAAGCTTCGGATGTTGATGTCCACTATTGGTTGTAAGGCTTGAAGGAAATATAGGGACTATACTATTACTATGTTTATCATTATTTAGGGTATGCACTAAGTTAGTGATTCTTGTATTGCGAGGGACCTTAGAAAGATAATTTAACGGACACACATTACACCTAGACTCAGAACAAAATTTTTTTGCATTGCATAAAGTATTGTACTGCGTGGGTATCGAATCCGCGACACTGGTATGGTAAGTATCTTAACCACAACACCATCTGTGCAGAAATGCTAATAGCACATTGTGTTATAACCTGACCTTAAATGAATAATCATTAATAGCTAGTAATAGCTACTATTTGTATAGTAATATAAACTCTTTTTTTTTTTTTTGTGGGTGGGCTGCCGTCGGCGCGCCTCCGCATCACTCCGTCCGGGGCGACAAAGGGGCTTAAGCACGCAACTCCCGCAACCCACCCGAAAACCACGTCGCCTTCGTCGTTGGGCCGACCACCGGAGCAGGGTTACTTGACATCAGTGGTCGGCCCGACGGAATACCCTCTATTGGGGTACCCTCTCATCGACCGACGTCCCCCCCTCGGGGAGGACGTTGGTCTTTCCTCACGCGGTCGGCCTCTCGGCGGGTGACGGACTAATCCCCGGTCACGTCACCCACGGCCTCGGCTAGGGAAATATGCAAGGGTGAAAAATCTCGCGACAAGATAATAAATCATAGAAATTGAGTAACGTAGAGAATTAATTGATTTGTAACGTCGCGTGTCTCAGAGGCGTGCGTGGGAAAAGGAAGTCATATGCAGTCACCTGACTGATAGCAAGACTTGATATTTATACGAAATTGAATGCCTATAAATAAATTTCACTGTAAACGATATTTGACACGTAAAAATATTCATTATCTAACTAAGCCCATATAAGTCTCACTCGGCTCGGGTATTCCCCACAATAGCAGGAGAATTGACATGCTATACCGCGCCGTTATATCTCTTAGTCACTTTTTACGACACCCACGGGACGGGGAAGGTAAGGGGTGGTAAGCTGTACTCTTATTGCGTTTTTTTTAAAGACAACACCCTACGCTAAGGAAATAATCCTTATGTTGCGGGGGACTTTACAAACGTATAATTAACGGACACAAATTACATCTACATAGATTCAGAACCACAATTTGTGGATCGCACAAAGTGTGGTCCTGCGTGGAATTCGAACCCTCGACACTGGGACTGTAGGTCGGTATCTTAATCACTACGCCATCTGTACAGTACCATACAGCTACATTACGAGACGCAAATGTAAATAGATATATGAAAATGTTTATTATGATATCATCGGTATTGAGTAGTTGAGTCAACGTTACATCCTTTGTACTCTTATAGTACAACATCCTTTATATAGTACAAATATTATTAAACATGCTTGTTAATACAATAATATTAGGTTACAGGAGCATTAAGCTAAAGTTACATGATACTAATAAAAATATGGCTACATGTTTACGAGTTTAAATTTATTCGAGCGCAGTGAGATCTAAACAAAAGCGTTAGATAAGTTTAAATCTTATATGTAGTTACTAGCTGACCCAACAGACGTTGTTCTGTTCAAATAAAATAAAAGACATTCTCCTTGAAATAAAAAAAAAATAAAACTTTATAATTAACAAATGTAAGATCGAGGTTGATCGTAGAAGGGGGAAAATTAAGGGTTTTATGTGTTTTTGAATGCTGTATCATAAAACAAATAAAAACGAAAAAAATTTTCTATAAAATTAAAATAAAAAACTAATTCCTAACGAACTTAAGATGTTGACCGATTAGCAGACCTACCCAATATGCACATGAAATTTCATGAGAATTGTTGGAGCCATTTCAGAGGAGTTTAATTACAAACACCGTGACACGAGAATTTAATGTATTAGAAATACCTGTCTCTTCTGACCATAATAGGATTATAATGACCAATTTTTATGGATTTTTATAGATAGCTTACTGCGTGAAACACACTTATTATCTATCACCTTGCCCTTATTCCAATTACTTGGGTTCTATACAATAAGTACTCTTCTTTCATGGTACATATTGTAAAAGTTATTGACAATAAATTTTACCCTCCTTGGGAATGTTTTTAGTCGTAGGACCATACTGTTGAAGTGTTGACAGTTCTCAATACCCGCGGGCCGGTCCGTCCGGGGTAGTACCACACTCTCGCAGAAAATCGGCGTCTGGGTAGTAGCATTTTGCTACTGCGCTTCGTTTGGTGAGCGAGAGAGCCGGCAGCCCAACTTTCTGAGGGTGTTTGCGTGTGGTGGATTTTGGTGATGCCTTGAGTATCATCAAACCTCATTGCACGCATTCACACTCCCTTCACTTCCTTCGCGGTAGGCAGCGGCCTTGCTGTTCTTCTAGTATTGCAAAGGTCTATGAACGGCAGCAACACTTACCATCAGGTGTACTGTTAGCTCGTTTGACACCGTTTGCAATAAAGAAATGTAATTATTGACTTGACCACACCAGATAGAGTTATCTACTGGAGACCTCTTAGTCGACTTTTACGACACCCATGAACAATGTAAGAATTGGTAGTATCCGTAGCCGCCAGAGCTGAGAGAGAGACACACGTTATCTAGTAATAAATTATATTTTTTATTAATCACCCAAAGTGGAGCAGGAGACGGTATTTAAAACTATTGTACCTAATTGATGTCAGTTAGGTTATTCATTGATAACGGATCGATAATCAATGGATTTGGCTGGTACGTTTTAAGGTTGGCTGCGTCTGAGCAATATACCGATGCTTTATTGTACAAACGTCGACGGCTGGCTACTAAAGTCAAGAAATCGAGTTTGGTGGTCTGTTAAATTGCTAGAGAGGGTCAACAAGGTAAGTTGTAGGGCTTCATGGCAATCTTGCATCGCTCGTTAAAGATCTAAGTAAAAAGTTCAGTAAAAAGGTCATCGATCGATCGATTGATAATAATTTGAATGCTATCACAATATCTGGCTCACATCCGGATGTTTAGTTTTGCCGATGGAAATTACCGATCTATAAAACAAATATCTATATACAGTTGATAAACTTAATAAAATAAATACTGTTTCAATAACACAAATAAATATTTGCATTTTATGTAGTAATATATAAACATGAAATATCTTGAGATAAGCCCATCGCGGTCAAAGAATTTTCCAGTGGTATATTTGCTTATGATAGGGAGGTGATCGAATAACAATTAACTATGAAATTAAATTATGTTCGAAGATATTTAAAAAACACGCTTTAATTTATATGTTATCATTAGATATTACTTGATAGTGTCGATCAAAATTTACGTTATGGAGAAACTAGCAAGCCTGTGAGACATCCTTACTAATATTATAGACGCGAAAGTAAATTTGTTTGTTACGCTTTCACGTCTAAACCACCGAACAGATTTCAAAAATTCTTTCAGCAATGGAAAGCTGTAATATCAGAGATTAACATCCTTAGTAATATTATAAATGCTAAAGTAAGTTTGTGTGCTTGTTTATTTGTTTGTTTGTTATGCTTTCACGCTTAAACCACCGAACCGATTTCAAAAATACTTTCACCAATGGTAAGCTATAATATTAGGGAGTAACATAGGCTATATCTTATCCCAGTATTCCTACAGGAACTATGCGGGTAAGGCTACTGAAACCGAAGCGAAACGAGGTCGGGTTGCTAGTATAGAGTATTTTTTTAATATTATAAATCATGCCTCGGCGAATACGTTAGCGTCTTGGTTGTTATGAACATTATTATAGTACCATCATCATCATTACAGCTCTTACACGTCCCACTGCTGGGCTTAAGCCTTCTCCACAATGGGAGGAAAATTGATCTACTATACTGCGCTGGTCAGACTTGTATAGGGTTTTATTTCGAGTTCCCCTTCTCTTGCATATATATTATCTATATATTGTAATCTTTAGACGTCTTTTACGATGTCCACGGGTTAGAAAAGCTACTCCGTCACCACACGGAGTATTTATTATCGTTATAATAGTACGTATGTTATCGTCAATCGAAAGGTGGCAACACATAGTACGCTCTGACAACATTGGTAGCTGCGTATCTTCACGCTTAAGTGGTTTACTAGCGAACAACGGTTATACATTTGGATATTACAATTGCATTTGGATATTACAAGTGCTTATTAAGGTTATGTTACTATGTGTGTATTTATAAAGATGTAATTGTGGAGGCATACGTGTAACGGATAGTATATGATATACGGCATTATCATAATGCTTTATATGTATATGATTATTTAAAAGTAAATATTGCATATAAACACAGACAACCCTCAGACCAAAATTAGCGTAGTGTCCTCCACAGTCAATTCAGACATCCGATAACTACTCCGACACTGGAGTAACGTACTGGAGTAACATAGTAAGAACATTTATGGATGTAAGACAATATAACTATCTCTTTGTTATATACCTACCACGTAGGTAGTGGTACCATAATTGTGATAAGGTAGTCGATGTGGAAATACGGTACCTAAAATATCTTACCATCTGCTCCATTCCTGGAATATCTTCCCTTGTTCGACTTATTGATATTTTGCCGACAGTAGAATAAAAAGCTACCATCTAAACCGTAGAAATCATAGAGGCTGGAAAAATAATCTCTCTTCCGTTCTTGTATCAGTTTCTCTTCTTCAGCCCATATAGGTCATATTAAAATGGGAACAAGTAGATATTTTATTATTTGTATAATATTATTGTCTTACTATATATAACTGTTATTAATTTTATAATTTTACTTATAATATCGCATTAGGTTAAATGTCCTGTAAAGGTATTATAATTGATTATAAATAAATAAAATAAATAAATAAGTATTGTCCACAATGGGTGGAAACTCGGCATGCTATCCTATGGTGGTATCAGACTGGTAGCCATCGAGCTTTGCATCGACTTGCTTTTACAGTTATCTTATTTGCTAATGACCTAAAGACGTATTATACGTCATCGCCATCTTTTGTGGTCTAGCTATATTAACAATTTTTTGCCGACCTGATGCTGACAACCATCGCCAGGGTGATGCTTTACAGCGTCAGGAACTGGGACGCGGTCGCAGCCTTCTGCGAGGCACTTGAAGCAGTAGTCTCGCGGAAGGAGGCGGCGGACTGCGTGCGCGAGGAGCGTCTCCTCGATGTTGCGACCCACCGCCGGCAATTGGGGCAGCGCAAGCGCGAATACCTGCGCCTGATGCCGCCCTAGGCGAGGCCGCGTGTGACTGCACCGGGGAATTATTCCGTCACCTGCTGAGAGGCCGACCGCGCGAGGAAAGACCGACCTCCTCTGTGATGAGGAGACGTCGGTCGAGAAGAGGGTACTCCGTCCTCATTTCGTCTATTTCGTCTTTGTATTCCGTCGGGCCGACCACTGACGACAAGTCACCCTCCTCCGGTGGTCAGCCCAATGGTGAAGGCGACGTGTCACGGGTGTGTGTGCTTACGTCCCTCTGTCGCCCCGGACGGCGCATAGTGAGGAGTGAGCCGTTTTGTGGACCGGTGGGTTACACCCACCGACCCCAAAAAAAGGCTATATTAACAATCTTATATCTTTAAACGATTCGAACGAACGATCTTATATCTTTAAACGATTTATTCAGGATCTCGGAAACGGCTCCAACGATTTTGATAAAATTTGGCATACTAGAGGTATCGCGGCCAAAAAATCGATCTAGCTAGGTTTTATTTATAGAAAATGTTGTTGTGTCGGTGTTTTTAGCTAATCAATCAATACAATGACATAAAATGTTATTGTTATTCTCTGAATAGGAATTTAAATTTCGTCGTCGTTGTAAGGCATGGCAATAGCTCAGTCGGGAAATTGTCCAGTTTTCTTCTTGTTTTGTTTTGGCATTCAAACAACGTGGGATCGAACCTCGGTGTTATTATTATTCTCTTTTTGTAATTTTTGGTATTTTTTCATTATTTAAATTTTATTTTTTATTAATATATATCTGAATGAATTCGACAAAAATACAACAAAAATATACCGAGCGAAGTTCGGTCAACCAGATATTAATTTATAATATCACAACAATATTCTAGCTTCAAATATTAACGTAGTATAAATATAATTCCGTTTGGTGACGGAGTAAGAATACAATTCACCACCCCCTCTCTTACCCGTGGGTGTCGTAAAAGGTGATTAAGGAATATAAGATGCATATAATATCTATGCAAGAGAAGGAAAACTCGAAACAAAACCCTATACCAAAACATCTGGCCAACGTGATATATTTCTTTTTTCATTCATTCTTCTTCAGTAATATGACCGTGTGGTAATGGAGTAAGAATACAATTCACTACTCCCTATCTTGTCCGTGGATATCATAAAAGACGACTAGCATATAACATTTATGCAAGAGAAGGAAAACTCGAAACAAAACTCTACAACCTGTCTGACCAGCATAGTATAATAAGGTCAATTTACCTCGCATAGTGGAGGAGGAGGAGACCCGAGCCCAACAGTGGGACGTTGAGATGAATAAATATAGTTCAGAAATTTAATCAAAATTTATAGGCGAGGGTAAACCTGATTGTTGGCGTGGCGTAAACAGGCCGGCGACCTAATGCCACGCGTGAAATACCTATATTATATCTATATATATAAAAGGATAAGCTGACTATAACTATAAGGGTTAGAAACTTGAAATTTTATACAGGGGTTCCTTTTATAACGTAGGGGAGCACTAAGAAAGGATTTTTGAAAATTCATCACGTTTTTTTTTTTGGGGGTGGGCTGCGGACGGCGCGCTCCTCGCA
Source organism: Lymantria dispar (assembly GCA_032191425.1). Taxonomy (NCBI): domain Eukaryota; kingdom Metazoa; phylum Arthropoda; class Insecta; order Lepidoptera; family Erebidae; genus Lymantria; species Lymantria dispar. The sequence goes on from CM063441.1 coordinate 27,664,802, forward strand.
CCACTCCGTCCGGGGCGACAGAGGGGCGTAAGCACGCAACATCTGCAACCCACCCGAAAATCACGTCGCCTTCGTCGTTGGGCCGACCACCGGAACAGGGTTACTTGTCATCAGTGGTCGGCCCGACGGAATATCCCCTACTTGGGGTACCCTCCCATCGACCGACGTTCCCCTCTCAGGGAGGACGTCGATCTTTCCTCACGCGGTCGGCCTCTCGGCGGATGACGGACTAATTCCCCGGTCACGTCACCCGCGGCCTCGGCTAGGGCGGCATGAGGCGCAGGTATTCGCGCCTACGCCGCCCCAGTCGCAGGCGGCGGATCGCCTCATCGAGGCTGCGCTCCTCACGCAGGCGATCCGCCGCCTCCTTCCTCGAGATCACTGTCTCGCAGAAGGCTGCGACCGCGTCCCAATTCCCGACGCTGTCGACCATCGCCCTAGCGATAGCCGGCAGCGTCAGGTCGACATCGATGATTGCGACGAGTTCACAGCGCTGCACTGCCCAAGCCGCGCAGGCCTCGAGCGTATGCCGCGCCGTGTCCTCGTCGCAATCGCAGTGGTGGATGGATCGCAGGACGGTGTACTCTCCTTCCCAACGACCTTGTGCAGGTATTTGGCGAAGCACCCATGCCCCGTCAAAACCTGCACTAGTCGGAAGGAGAGCACCCCGTGCCGCCTTTCCAACCACTGCATCAGCACCGGCCGGAAGGCCTCGACGGTTCGCACCCCAAACCGAGGCCTCTCCAGCCGGACTGCCCAACGGGCAATTACGTCTCGGAAAATTCATCCCCTAAAGGGGTGTGCAAAGTTAGTATGAAACTTTGTCGCTTTTCAAGTTATTCGAATGAAATTCAGTATGAAGGTTCCTCATTAAAAGTCATGAACCACGTGTAAAATATTTTTTCGAAAATTATCCCTTAGGGCGGTAAAAGAGGTGGGGGGGGGGGCTTTGTACAAAGTTAGTATGAAAGTTCTCTGATTTTCAAAGTTATTACAATAAAATGTTGTATTTGGATTATAAGTACCTAATAATGATTATTGCCGATATTCCTTTTGTGAATTTAATCCCTAAGCTGGTAAAAGAGGGGTGTAAATTTGTAAAAATAAATAAAAACGTGTTTCGGCGTTCAGCAAATTTCACGCTTTAAGGAGATATTTTTCAGCCTACAACGCAACGCAACATCCATAATCAATTTAGTGCACCGATACGTTAGGATATTGTCCTACCAACTCAGGGTTGTCAATATGTTTTGCGGTCAATAAATTGTTGTTCCGAGTCTGGGTATAATTTGTGTTCTTTACTTGTCGCCGTCCCCGACGAACAAAATCGTAATAGGAAAATGACAATTTTACAGGAGCAAATAAAAACTGAATAACTTGAAAACTATCAAGACTAAAAAGAAGATTCTTTTATCAAAAATAGGGAATATTTTTTTTGCACTAGATTTTTACTAAATATTTATTATAAATTTTCTTTATCAATAAGAAAATTGTGAAAAAGTTATGAAGTTGTGAAGAAATTACTGAAATAAGCTATGGAAAAAATTAACGCAAACTAACTTAATGATAATGTTCAACTGTAATCACAAATCCGTGTTGCTATAGTAATCATTCATTGTGATATTGTTCCATGGTAAATATGAATATACTTTCTATTCGTAAAATGACATTGCAATCGTATTCGATGATATAACTGATTTTAATATTACGATAAACATAAATTACATGCTTATTCGATGATCATTGTTAGGTGCTATGAAAGATAAGCAACAAAATCACCCGAACGATATTGTGTTGCCGCTTACCGGGAACGGCTCTGTCATTTTTCCTTCGAGCAATATGGTAATAGCCGCTTACTCTAAAATGTTGACTTTTGAGATTTGGTAATAGGTTTTTGTGTTATTGATCGTGTAAATTTTTCACTTATGTTATCCATTGAACAAAAACATAAAGATCATTATTGAATGGATAAATCCAAAAGTATTCATCGCCCGATCATAAAAAACCCAATGATTGTAATAGGGTGTGTAGATAACGAATCTTTAATAAATCCGATTCTATCGTAATAGCGATTACCACAGTGTTCGTCGGCGACGGCGTTATATTTTTGTGAGGAATATTTTTTTAGTGCAGTTTGCAATACCTACGCTGGAGGAGAAGTACTTATTACGTCAACCTCATATAATTGGGCAAAGAGATTTTTAATTCATTTAATTTATCTATCTTTATATTTATATAAAAGAAGCTGGCTGACTGACGTCAACGCATAGCCGAAATTACAAAGGCTAGGACTTTGAAAGTTGGTATGTTGGTTTTTTTGCACTGTAGAGTAGCTCTAAGTAAGGATTTTTGGAAATTCAACCCCTAAGTTAGAGAAAAAGGGTTCGAAAATTTTTATAAAAGCAGCAGCAGCAGCATCAAAGCATTCGTTTTCGTTAAGGCAACTGGAAGTCGTAGTGCAAGCTACTGGATTACCTTCTCGATGTGGCTATGGCCAAGCCTATCACTCTTCAAAGGCCACGATTGTCTTATAGAAACCGGGGCCAATCTCGGAAAATATGATGGGTGATGCGGAGTCAGGATTCTCTATACTAGCTTACCCACATCATCCAGTAACACCATGGTCCTATAGATCCTTGAACATCATGCTCAATTGCTCAGCTATCTGTTTTAACCTCTATCACACACACACACACACACATGACCTAGGTAGGGGAGACCTAGGAGAGTTGTGACAATTTTTATATAAAAATTATTATCTCAATATATAATGATGCTATGATTTTGAACTCTATATTCTACTTTACCTTAGTTATTGCTCTTTTAAAAAACAGTCATCAACTTCAAAAAAAGATACAAGGTTTCTGAGAAATTTCTCGTAAAGTGAAACTACTCCCTTTGTCACAACTCTCCTAATACAGAGGTAAGTTGTGACAGCCATGAATTTGATAGATAAACATACTTTTATATGAATTATAAACGGAATACGCATTGTTTTGCAGAAAAGTACTTTTATTGTCAATTTTGACATAATTTGTAGGAACTAACATAATATTTAACATTAACATAACAAGCATTTTTTTTTTTATAAATAATTATAGTATTGTTACGAGATCAACGGTTTTAAAATCAGTGGAAAATCTTAATTTAATCTGATAAACAATTATGACAGACGTACTGCAGTTTGCCTCCTGTGCAATCTTCATAAGACCAACTTTGTATTCCAGGCACTGATGGATTTAGTGCCTGGAATACATTTGATCTACCTCTGGCATAGGACTCAAAGCACCATAAGCAGAAACAACTATTTTCTGCATCTTCTTCCGCACCACCTCTATTATTATTCTTGTTGTTCTTGTCCTGTCCTTGGTTTTTTAGGTTTATTCTTTTCTTACCTTAGAACACACTTTTTAACTTTCGACTTATTGCCGTTTCATTGACGTTCCAAATAACTTCTACATTTAATATTTTTTTGCTCTTCTGTAAATACCGTTAAACTAGCATAAGGCATAGATGCAGCGATATCATATTCTTTATTTTGGAAAGCCTGTTTCTTCTTTATATATCTTTACAAAGATATATGGTTGAGATTGTGAGAGGATGCGGGCTTTCGAAGATTTGACCTCGTAACGAAATTGCCGAAACGGCAATTCATAACCTACGACACCAGCCATTCTCCTGCCAGTCTTTCGTTTATATTTATTAGATATTAAAAAAAAAATCAGTACAACACCAAACCACATGCCCAAATAAATTTATGTAAAAAATTACATATTTAACAGGGAATTAAATTGCCGATCACCTTTTATATCAAACTTAAGTTATAAAAGTTGATTAGAAAAACAAACATATACATAAACATAATAAAAACATTACAAAAAGCATGTTAAATAAGCTCACCAGAAAATAAAAGTAAAATAGGAGAGTTGTGACAGCGTGTCACAACTCTCCTATGGGCCAAAAATCGCGACCTATACAGAATAATAATTTGTAATTTTAAAACAAGATGCAAACACAATAAAGAAATGCCACGTGTTGAAACTTCAAAAACTTCACAATATGGAAAAAAATAGCAAATCCCCGTTAATGCAATAGATCACGATTTAAATGCATTCAAAATATTGATAAAAAACTTACTTTTCGGTTTTTTTTTTGCCATGCAGACGCCGTACTCACACAACCACTTGCCGTGTAACTTTAATGCATAATGTGTCAAGCAGCGCATCACTAAAAAGACGCTTATGCGTTTTTGTCACCTCGTTAACGGTCCTAGGTTCGGAGAAATCATCCTTGTCACAACTCTCCCAGGTCTCCCCTACTATATAGTGATGTAACGAATATTCGCATTCGCATTCGCGAATATTCGCATGTGTTTTGCATATTCGCATTCGCGAAATTATTGCGAATGTTTTTGCGAATATTTTTGCGTGTATAATTTTTTTAAGTAGGTAATAATAGTTGGTTAATATAAGAAAATCCAATTCCATTAATTTCTTATGTTTTTAATGCAATAAAAATAACTTAACCTCGTAATTACATTATCGGTCTTCACTTTATCAATTGGTATCATTTATTTATTTAACTTTAGGCAATGAAACTTAACAATCAAATTTATAACAATTTGAAAAACAAAACTATATACTAAATGGCCTAAATGCAATGTAATCAAACAAAAATAATCTTCTATGAATTTTTACCAAAGTTTAATGTTATAAATATCTTCTTGAACAAAACTAAAAATAATAATCTACAAATACTTCTACAATTAATGTTTATTTAACTTTTGGCAATGAAGCCTAACAATCAAATTGTCATAAGAATTTAACAAACAAAACTAAAATACGTTACTTTAATAAAGCTAGAAAATTTAATTGTTATTAGAACTTGTGACACAAAATTTTAATGCAATTGAAACTAATAAAATTAAATTCTTCTATTAAACTTTTCTGTCTTTAGATATATTTTTAATATTAAAATTATCAAACAAAAATTATATTCTTCTACAATAGACCATTAAATAGTCTAACTCTAAATAAACAAAAAAATAGATTCTCAAACAAAAATACTTCTCTCTCTTAAAAAAAATATATATAATAACAGTTATATATATATATTATATATATTTTTCATATTAATAATTGAACTTCAGTAGGGGAATATTAAACTTTAAAAATAGTAGTTTTGATGCCTCGTCTGCTTCACGTCTGTTTCGATGTGGCGTGTAAATAAGTCCAGCACCACTAAATATTTAAGAACTTTTTTTTTAGGGGTGGGCTGCGGTCGACGCGCTCCTCGCACCACTCCGTCCGGGGCGACAGAGAGGTGTAAGCACGCACACCCACCGCCACCTCCTTCTGCGAGATCACTGTCTCGCAGAAGGCTGCGACCGTGTCCCAGTTCCTGATGCTGCCGAGCATCTCCCTAGCGATGGTCGGCAGCGTCAGGTCGGCATCGATGATTGCGACGAGCTCACGACGCTGCTCTGCCCAAGCGGCACAGACCTCGAGCGTATGCTGCGCCGTGTCCTCGTCGCAATCGCAGTGGTGGCAGGACGGTATTCTCTACCTCCTAGCGACCGTGTACAGGTACTTGTCGAAGCATCCATGCCCCGTCAAGACCTGTGCCAGTCGGAAGGAGAGCACCCCGTGCCGTCATTCCAACCACTGGATCAGTACCGGCCGGAAGGCCTCCCCGGTCCAGACACTGTATCGAGGCCTCTCCAGCCGGTCTGCCCAACGGGCGATGACGTCTCGGCGGGCGTCGACGCGCCAGGCGGTGAGCTCTCTTAAGGAAACAACACCGCCTTCCCCTCGCACCCCCGACACCCGCCGATACAATTCTGCGAGCATTTCCGCCTCCAGGTCCCACGGAGGGGACCCGGCCAGTAGGCATACCGCCTCCGTCGCCACCGTGCGATACCCGCGGATTATCCTAACCGCCACGGCCTTCTGTGGACGCCACAGAAGGGCCCTGAGTCGGGCGGTCATAGACCCCGCCCACATCGGTGCACCGTAGAGGGCCAACAACCGGATGACTCCCGCGTACAGCTGTCGGCATGCAGCACTCGGTCCGCCCACATTCGGCATAAGCTAAGATAGGGCGGACGCCACGCTGACGAGCCGCGGGACGTGCCTGCGGAAATGCTCCCGAAACCACCATCGCCCGTCGAGCATCAGGCCAAAGTACTTCATATGGGCCTGGATGCTGGTCCCAACCGAATGGACGGTGATCGAGACGCCGATGGGAGGGTCCATACGGGGCCCATGAAACAAGAGGGCCTCCGTCTTGTCCAGGACCACCCTCAACCCCAGCGCCTCGATCCGCCTGACGACCTTTTTGGTGCCTAGAGTCGCCAGGCTTACTGCCTCTTGTAGCGTCGCACCGCGGGCTGTGACGAGCGTGTCGTTGGCGTAACAAAAACTCGCGATACTTAGCGCATCATGTATCTTAACTAACCATTACGCCATTTGTGCAGTCATAATTATAAAGATCTCTATTTACTTACAGTTTCATAATTAAGAACAGAGTAGCTATTACTCTGACATTTGTTCTTCAACCAGAATATTAAGATTGAAATATGACTGATATTTATGATTGATATATATATATTTATGATTGATATATACTGATTGATATTTATTAACTTGAAATATGTTGGATTATGTTCTACTTATAGGTTTTGATGTATATTTTAGTATACAAATACATCTAATGAGCTGGCATAGGCGAACCCTCTAGTCCCGGGACGCTTAAGGACAGGACGCATAAGCAATAGACTTACGGGCTCGCCGAAGCACGAAGGTGCTTAGTACGAATATTTAATAAAAGTTTCACTACCTTGTGCTGATGTTTATGCTTATTATAAATTATGAATCTAATGAGAGAATTGATGAAGACAAGACTATCTTTAATACGTAATTACAACATTTAACATGTATGGAAGCTTGTAACAGATATGCTTGTTTTGTTTCCTTCTTATTACCGACTATGGTTGAACCGCGTTTTGCTCTGTCGCCGGGGCAAAGAAATGACGGCGCGGAATTTAATAATCTATGGGGCCTCTCTTCGTCTATTTAAGCGGGTCACTGGTACATTTAACTTAACATACATATATAGGTCACATGGCCTGCCCGCTAACCTTACTCTTTCTGCTATCTCTTATCGGTATCGCAATAATACGCGGTTTAATATCTGCTGGCGGACTGATTCCCGGCCCAATTATCCGGCATATTTCAAGCACATGCGCCATCGCACTAAACCACGTGAGCGCTTTGGAGCAGATCGACATGGACGTTCTTTTTTTTTATTGCTTATGGTGGCAAACAAGCAAGTAGCAGCACACTTGATGGTAAGTGATACTGCTGCACACTATCTTTGTAATAGGGGCACAGTTAGATCACCTACAGTGATGAAAATGTCCTTCTTAAACTTCGTTTTAAAGGAAGACTTATCATAGCGCTCGGGAAGCAGTAGCAGATAGTTCGTTCCAGATGTTGCATATATGTAGGCGAAATGATCGCTGGAAATGTACAGACCATTACGTCTTTAGGTGGAATGGCTGAACTCTGCTATGATGTCGAGTAGTACGGTAGTAAAACGGTGAAGTGTTAACCTGATACCGCAACAAGTCAAACAGTTTCTCAGAGTACGACTCCAATCTGTCTGTGTTTGTATAATACAAGACACTGTCTCGGTATGAAGTATCATCTGTCTTTATTCAGAACGCCAGCTTTCTGCTTGCCGCTTTGGCTTTGTTCTCCCAATGACTGCTAAAGTGGAATTTGCTTAATATTTCGACGCTGAGAATCTGAATACTCTCGTCAATTTGAAGAGGTACTGCGTAGAACTAAGGTGCCATAACAAACGGGTCCTTCTTTGTGAAGGCGCAAACTTGTGTATATGTGGGACTGAACTGTACTAAGTCTCGTTGACTTTATGCTCGGGCCTACCTCAGAGAGCGCTCGACTTCATACACAAGTTAACCATTCTTTTGTGTAACATATACTCCGAGGGATATTCTGATGTTCGGTATACCGCTCTCATTAGTGTTGTCATTCGCAAAACAATGCATATTCGGTACGTGCATATAGGATAAATAACGTCGGGGAGAACACCGAACCCTGTGGTTCTCCAGCATTAATGGTCACGGTTGCGGAGTAGAAGCCATGACTTTAAAGGTTTCGTGAAATAGCGGACAGGGCGGGACGGCGACGCGACGCTGGCGGGACGTGAAGAGTTGTAATATATTAGTTAACGTAGAATTATGTCACACAAAGCCGTCGCGCTCGGCGCGGCGCTCGACTAGCGGTCGCTCTTCTCGTCCCGCCAGCGTCGCGTCGCCGTTCCGCCCCGTTCCCTGTTTGACGAAACCTTAATGCTCCGACCAGGCAAAAAGCTAGAGATCCTTGACAGAGACACAGACTCCCTTGGAATATAAGTATTAAATAAATTAACATACCTATATGTTTGTCATCATCAGCATCATTATTTCAGCCTATCGCCGTCCAATGCTGGACGTAAGCCTCCCTCATGTTCCACCACAGAGTGAGGTCTTGTGCGATCTACACTCATCGACGCCTAGCAACTTTCTCCAGGTCGTCGATTCACCTAGTGCGGGGCCTACACTGCGTTTTCCGATTCGTGGTTGCCACTCGAGAACCTTTCACCCCCAGCAGTTGTCGGTTCGTCGAGCGATGTGGCCTGCCCAGTGTCACTTCAGCGTGGTAATTCTTCGTGCTATGTCGATTACACCAATTCTTTTGCGGATTTCCGTATTTTGGATTCCATCTCGCAAAGAAAACCCGAACATATGAGTAGCACGCTCCATAGCACGCTGAGCGACTTTGAGCTTGGTTATGAGGCATACATTTAAGGACCACGTTTCCGTGCCGTAAGTCATCACTGGCAATACACACTGGTCGTAGACTTGTGTTTTCAGACACTGAGGTATGTTGGATGAGAAGATCCTCTTAAGTTTCCCAAACCCAGCCTAACGGACGACGCAGAGTAGGACGCCCCCCCCACTAGGTGGACCGATGACCTAGTGAAAGTTGCTGGGCGTCGTTGGATGCAGGCGGCACAGGACCTCACATTGTGGCGCAACATGAAGGAGGCCTACGTCCAGCAGTGGACGGCAATAGGCTGAAATGATGATGATGCTGATGATGAAACATAATGATCGACAACTATGAGAATCGCGTTGCCAACCAGGATTGGTATAGGAATGACATGGGCATTTTACATGACTTTCGTTTTATCCATGTTCATTCGTAAATCCACTAGTTGAGATACCCTGTTGAGATCATTGAGCACGGTGCTTAGGTCCTTCACGGATTCTGCCATAACGAAGATTTCGTCTGTAAATCGAAGGTGAGTGATATATTCGCCGTTAATATTGATGCCAAGTCCGGTCCAGTCTAAGAGCTTGAAGACATTTTCCAGTGCAGTGGTGAACAGTTTCGGAGAGATAACGTCTCTCTGTCTCACGCCTTCCTGTAACACAATCGCTTTCGTACTCTTATCCCGGATACGGACTGACATTATGACGTTACTATACAAATACTTCAGCAATACGATATAACGATGGTTGATTTGGCACCGCTGGAGGGACTGCAGCATCGTCCGAGTTTCCACTGAATCAAAGGTAAATATGTATGAAGGTAAAATTAAAATTATATTAAAATTATATCACAAAGTTCTTTATTAACTTTTGTATTCCTGCCATAAACACTGAAGAGCTATATAATAATTAAGTAGAAAATTACAAATGGCACGAGAATTCGTGTATCATTCGGAATGTTGAGTAATCACAATATTTTCACTTTTTTATAATAAATACTAAATATAAATATATAAGTACAATATTCTTTAATAAATGCTTTGGGGTGCATGCATAAATAAATATTTCTTCTTAAAATTAAACTTAACAAGATACCTTTTTCCTATACCATTTTTGCATACCTTAGATCCAAATTAATCATATAATGTTTACTAAAATCCGTAAACAAATAATTTAATGTTTAAAACAAACCGTACATGCACTGGACGAAGGACTTGTAATTTTAAATCTGATAATCCTATTTTGATTACACCAAGGACCTGCTCGAGAAAACTCAGAATATATATTTCTCTGATAATTAATTGTTCTTTCGTGGCGTTTAAAAATACTACCGACCCTTTTATTACTCGTGGGTATTATAAAACACAACAAACAGCTTTATATAGACCTGGATCAACTGCATTTGATATCGTCTCGCCAACAATTGTTTTCCCAAGCAGGGTTGATGTCAGGCAGGCGGCCCGTCATAACACTAATGCTTATAATGTTTGCAATATGGATTATGAAAGAAGAATACATAGAGTCGATCTAATTGGGATAAGTGTAGAGAAATATACAGCACGATAATGACGTAAATTATCCTCTTTCTGTTTATTTAATTATAAAAATTATAAATTTTACTAAACGACGATTGACTGTAAAATACAATTTTACTAAACGACGATAGCGTCATATAACACCCAGCCTTATATATTTAGTTATATAAAATGAAGTACATCATTCAAAATAGCAATTCGCTATATATTTAATAACACGTAATGACGCGTAAATATATTAAGGCACCATAAGATTTCGAATTTTATTATGACTAAAATTATTCTATTCCTGTACCTTATACCTGTTCAGTGGATATTCTAAATAAATAACAAACTCATTATAACAATTGTTAAACATTTTTTGCCCAATTAGCTATTACACAGTTTGCTCAATTAGCTATTAATACTAACCATTGCCACCAGCATGGAGTGCATTTTTTTTACTTAAATTGCTGTCGATATACAATCACTAACCAAGCAATGACCTAAGTAAGACTTTCTATAACAATATTGGCATGAAAAGTCTCTTAAAACACTGTATTTCTATTTTTCACATTCACTACGGTTCAGTTCTCCGCATTTTATTACACAAAATGACATTAAAATGATTTAATGTTAGACACTGAGATTGTTTAAGATTGCCCCAAGGCCTTTTCAAGCTCTCGCCAAAACATATAATTATACGTTTGTAACAACGTACACAGTTGAACTAAATATTTACTTTATTCTCATTTATATTCTCTGCTCATTCCGTGTGGTGACGGAGTAAGAATACAATTTACCACTCCCTATCTTGCCGGCAGATGTCGTAAAAGACGACTAAAGGATATAACATGCCTATAACATCTGTGCAAGACAAGGAAACTTCGAAATAAAACCCTATACCAACAATTTTTACCAGCATGGTATAGTAGATCAATTTCCCTTCTATTGGGAAGGAGGGGGCGGAGGCTCGAGTCCAGCAATGGGACATTTATGAATTCTCAACTCAGGACTCATTAATAATTTTCTAAATTTATACTATTTAATGATTTTTATATAAGTAACAATATTATTTTACTTTACAACCGATTATAGTGATAGCGACTACAAATAAATAGAAAATCTTAAAAATAAAATATATTTGTTATGCTAGACATGATACACTTAGTATCTAATGATTGTTTTACATATAACTCAGATTCCAGTTTCACAACATTATAAAATATTAAATTATTCTATAAGAAATACAAAATTAATGCCAGCATTCATTTTTATTAATGCTAAATTAGGAAATACATCTAGTTTCTTAAAAGACAAATCGAGATAGCTATCTGCTATAATGTATACTAATACATTAAAAATTTATCTATACATTTAGTAACAAAAACAATGATCATTTGCCATCTTTCATAATTTATTAGTAGTTGAACAGAGGCTTTTCCTCCAGATACAAATACACATGTACACCAACGGACAGGACGCACTAAAAATTTTAGCAGAGTTTTAGTCTGACATCAGATTTCCTTAGCAATATTATTAATGCCGGCACCTCTATTTGTTAAGTACATCGATCGAAAAGAAAACCATCAAGCAATTTCAGATATTAACACAATATAATTAACTAACTTAAATAATTGGAATAGTTAGCTGTACATAATTAAATACGGTTGAAAATATTAAAATCAATATATTTTTCTTTTTTGAGCTAAAATAAGAATTTAGAATGAAATTATAATAATAAATCTATACTTGGCTGTATAGGATCTTTTTATATAGGTAAAATACGCCCTACTTTCGAGTCTTTTCTCCAATCAGAGGGAAAATAACTTACTAGTAAAGTTACAGTTAAAGCACAGGTCTACGATCACTATGTGTTACTTGTGATAATTTACGGCATGAAAACGTGGTCCCTAAATGTAGGCCTCACAACCAAGCTCTATATCGCTCAAGGTGCTATGGAGCTGGCATAGACTGAATGATGTTGACTATGAAAGTAAATTACACTAAGCACATCAGTTGTACGAAACTCAAAGATTTTTCTTTCATTAAAGATCTTTAGGACATCCACTGCGAAACTTAATAATCATAATACATAATAGTCCTAGATGATAAGAAATTTTTAAGGCAACAGTAATGTTTACGAATATGTTACTAATAACATAATATTTTAATGATGTAATTAAATATTGATTATGAACCTAGAAACTGTTTGTACTTAAATATGACGTTAATCTATTTATCTTAACATAGGCACTTGAGTTTGAATATTAATATCACAAAGCCAAAGGTAACATTTATATATTAAGTACTCTAAAATACTCATGTATTTCCATCAATTTATAAATCTTATCGAGTAGAACTTGTGTGTTTGATCTATGTATGCTTTTTATTTGATATAAAACATATACATAGAAAACTTATTAGCCTTGGAGTAAATAAAAACATTTTATATTTGCTCCTTAGAAATATATAACGGGTAAATATCCGTAATATAATAACCAGAAATCCTTATAAGTTCAGAAAACAGAACATTCAACTCTTTGAAGTAAATGAAAATATTTCTTACATTTTTTACTGGGATTATATTTCTTAAATAATAAAAATAGGATTATATCAGGACAGTTAAAATTAAATAACATAAATATCGACAATACATAAACTATCTACTACCACTTTTAAAGTGAATTCTTTGGTCTTTGAAGCTCCCGCTGTAGCAAATACAATACACAAGGAACGTTAAGAAAAATACTTTATCTATATATTAAAACATGCGGAATGTTGCCACGCAGCGGACGGATAATTAAGTACTATAAGATATTAAAGTACTAGAAATGCTTCAAAATTTAAATAATTTTATAAATACCACTATAAAAATATGTATTTTGTCAGAGAGTAATTTTGACTCTGGCCATTTCATCTTCATCTTTTTCATATACAACTTTATCTGACGAATACAATTTTTCTTGGATCGCCGCAAATGACTGTCCTTTAGTTTCCGGAAGATACATAAATATGAATACGACACCAGCCGCCGAAAATACCCCAAATCCCCAGAAGGCAACATGGTTTCCTAAATCATCAGCAACCACTTGAAATAACTTAGTGACTGCGAACGTCATTAGCGCTACAAATATCTGTATTGCACATGTTGCTTTTGCTTTAATATGTGTAGGGAATATTTCAGAAGTTATAGCGAATGGTACTGTAGCTAAACCTATTGTATAAGAAAATATAAATATGGGTATAACTATAATTGGAATGAATTTTAAGCTTATAATTATGTCGCTTTGCTGATATTTCAAGAAAAAGTAAGCTCCTATGATGATATTTGATAAGCCAACTCCGCAAGAAGATACTAATAGGAGCGGTTTTCTCCCTAATCGATCGACAAGTTGAGATGACATAGCTGAAGTTAGTAGCTGTACCGTGCCAAATAATATGCAAGATTCTTCTGCACCAAGACCTCCTTCAGCTGCTCCGAATATCTGTTGAGCATACGTTATAATGGCAGTACTTCCACAGAACTGTTGTGTAAAATATATTCCCATCAGGATTATTAGGCCTCTTCTATTACCACCTACTGTAAATAAATCCCTCCATCTTCCTTTTTCTTTCATGTTCTCTGTGACTAAACTAGTCATGCTTTCCAATTCTTCTCTAACATAGTTTTTGCCACGTAACTTTCTTAGTGAAGCTTCTGCTTCCTGTCTTTGACCAGATTTTATATAATAGTAGGGTGACTCTGCCATTGTGCTAAATGTAACCACAAATAATATTGGAATAGCGATGTTGAAACTGGCAAGGCCCAGCATGGATACGTATGGACCGATGCAATATTGTGACAGGATACCAAACTGAAATAGAAAAAATATGCATTTTATTATGAGAAAAGGGAGTATTGACATAGCACTGAAATATTTCAATATTACGATTTTAGACAGCAGCCTGTAAATATTTATAAATTTCTGATTTATTTTGCGGAATTATTTATCTTAAGTACTGTAAACAGCACCCATTTAAAGAAAGTGGAGGAATTGTATTCAATATTATTTATGGATATTATATTTTAACTAACCTAATTCTAATTTTGTTAACCTTGTCAATTGATTAGTTAATTGCCAAGTGAATACGTTATCTATGTATAATAACACTAATTTACACAATACCTATGCCTAAAAACGAATTAAAATATTTTTTATCTGTCTGTTTGTTCAGGGTAATCTTCAAAACAACTGGACAGACTTTCATTCAACTGGACAGACTTTCATTCAACTGGACAGACATTTGAACTGGACAGACTTCAGTCTATATAAGAAGTAACTTAGGCTATTTTATCTCAATATTTCCACGGGAACAGGCACTACGTGGTTGAAACCACGAGATTATGCTAGTTTCAAATATAGGTATTCAATGTTAAATCTTTTACGAATAATGCCGAAATTTTGCATGAATAAACCCGATCCGCACTCACAGATTTTGAATACTCTCCAAAGTGCTTAGCTGCATTAGGCAGCGGTGACAAAACTACTTATAAGTAATTTGTTCATTCATGTTTAAAGAATATCTCAGAGATAACTTTTTGCATGAAATTGAAATAAAATCAATTAAATCCCACTTTGTCTCTTACCCGTGGGTGTACAAACACAATATGATGTGCAGAAAACAGCATTACAACAGGGGAAATCTCGATATAAATATCCTATACTAATCCGCCTGACCAGCGTAGTATAATCAAAATCCCTTTCGCCAAATTCCCTTTCGTTGAGGAGAAGGCTCGAGCCCAGCAGTAGGTATGAGGTGTGATAATGGGGATGATGAAATAAAGACACTTATTTTTAAATCTTGAATGATTACCAATATTTAACTTAAATATCGATTTTTTTACAGTATGTACCTGTTATTGTCACCTTATATTGATAGTGTTATCTATAATTAATTGTTAATACATTATTCTTATGATAAAAATTATGTTATCGTAGTTATTGATGTCAAATGTAATATTTGACCTAATTATTTATACGGATTACGTTAAATAATCTGACATGCTTTTATCCCCGATGCGGTAAGACGAAGTATAACTCACTTGCATTTACTTATGTAACTTTTAAGTGGCAATTAAGAAGTATCGAGTCTTTTAACATCTACCGAGGAAATTCTATAAGGGAACATATGTGGAATGAAATGAGGCCTGAAATTGTAATTGTATTCAGCTTACGTTATTCGGTTTCAGTACCATTTAAATTATTTTGTATTATAGTTGTCATCTATAGCTTCAATATAGCTCCAGAGTACAAGCCTTAATATTGTATATCTAATAGATTATCTTTCGATTTCAAAATTATTAGGAATCACACTATATTAAAAAATTAATTGAAATCACTTTTATTGAAAAAATGTTAATATAGCTTAGATGAATATATCAGAGATAGAAACTGAATAATCTATCAATTAAAAAATAAAAATAGAATAATTATTATGCATATGCTAATAAAAATCTTAATTTTTATAAAAATAGAAATATTATCAACTAAATAATATTATAATTTGTTGTTGTAATAGTATGGGTATGTAACATTAATTTAGGTACTTTTATTTTATTTTCGACACAAACGTAAATTTGCTATGAAATAAATGTCATATGTCTATACATCCCATCTTTATTCCAACTTATATAGATCCCACTGCTAAGCTAGAACCTCTTCCACAATGGGTACGAAATTGACGGATTAGGTTTCATTTCGAGTTTTAATTCTCTGACACAGACATACGCATATCATATCCTTTAATCGTCTTATGCGATACCCACGGGCAAGAAAGATGGTGCTGAATTGTATTCTTACTCCGCCATCACACGGAAAAGCTTCTAGCTATAGACTGCAGCATCAACAGATTGTAATATCTTTAAAAAGAAATATATTCATCCATTATCCTATCGCTGCCTACTGCTGAACATAGAATTTTTCAAAGGGTTGTCACAAACGCCATACTTGAAAAGCGAATTGGTGATTGCAGTCGGCGTTATAGTTTTGCAGCAATTCTGCTGTCCATTCTCTTGATGATCCTTCAGCTTATTTTTACGTCTCCGTCGAGATAGTGAAGGGCTGAAGGGTAATGATACATTTTACTAAAAAGAAAAGGAAAGCTGACTACAAAACCCTAATCTGTTCCGTTTGGAATTATATACGTAGACCAATTTCTCTTATTAAGGAAGGTCGTGGTTGTAATATTAAATCGTGGTAAGCCATATACTAGTAGGCTGAAAAGTAGAAGATTATGTACCTTCGACATAACTGTAATAAGTGTTGCCATAGCGCCACGAACGTTATCGGAGGCGATTTCTCCTAAGTACATGGGCGCGGTTGTGTATGCGATGCCGTATCCAAGGCCAGAGATGAGCCGTGACGCGTAGATAGTGGGTACGTTGCCGGCAAACATCACAAGAATCCATCCTACGATGTAAGGTACTGAAGCTAGTAGTAAAGTTTTTTTTGGTCCTATCCTTTCGGCGAGGTACGATGCAGGTATGGGACTCGCAGCTGAAATTGAAAAATGCAATACGTTAGATAGGTCGTTTTAAAATACGTATGCTATTAACAGCTGTTAATAGCAATAGGAAATAGTGTGTTTAAAGTTTGATTCGTGGTTAGAATAAAATATATGAGGGTTAATATCTTTTGGGTGGACGAACTGGGGATTAATATGCCACCCGCAGAGAGACTGATCACGTGATATGCCGCAAATAATGTCATTGTTGCCGGGGCGTCCTTGACGTCGATAACCCGCCGGGTTAGCCACAAACGTTAGGCAGTCGGTACCAATGACCAATCCAACAGCAATTGAGAGAGAATACGGTAGGTTCTGGGATGGCACGCCTTTAGTCGCCTTGGACGAAACGGGCGAGGTATGGGCAGACAATTGCCTATCGCAAGAATACTATAAAGCGGTTATGAGGGCTGCCTACAGAAGTGAAAACTTAAAACTATGAACTAAGAGGTGTTATTTTTGGATATTTAAATTAATTGTTTGATCTTAAATTAAAATTTGTAAAATAAAACTTTTACATTTATTTGGTTTTGATATCTATCTGCAGAGATACAGTGACATTGACATAGCTACAGATATAATGTTACCGTTAACATGTAAAGTGATTGTCGTCCACATGATTATAGCCAAATGTTGTAGTAGTTTTAAAAAATAAATCATCCCAAATAGTAGTTTTTAAGAATAATACAACTAAGCAACATGAGCGAAAATTCAAAAGCCAATAACAAAATTTAACTCGTTAAATTTCTTTAGGAATTTAGGTTCCTAACTTCTATAACTGTTAATCTAGATTGAATTATTGGCGAAATCTTGTGAACACCATTAATAAAAAAAAAACATGTAAAGTGACCATATTGATGAATTTTTTCTCCATCGAAACGTGCCTATAGAAATTATCACTTTATAAAGAAAGGATATAACATTATAATCGCCGTGCTTGGTAGGCAGGATCGTAGTTAATGTTATAATTTTGAGTATTGTTGCTTATTGATTTGGTAATTCTACAGCTGATTTTAACGACTCCCGACTGATTTCTATGGCGGGGTAGTAAAGAATGAAGATGACACATTGTAGTCTGAATCAAGCAAGTCATAATACAACGAATTTATTCGTTTATATACAAAATATGTTTATAAAATTGTACAAGTCAATACCAAGATAATAAGTTCAAAACACAAATTATTATTCGAACTGCGGTATCTTACCGCTGCTAATAATAATGTCGAATTAGAGCTCAATCCGTGTTATTACTTTGAGAAGGTTGAAGAGTTTGTTTGAATCTTTTTGCGCTCACGTTAATATCTATAACAGACAACCGGATGACAAAAAACGTTATTGCACAATAATTTCTAATATTTAAAATTTATAAAATTATTTTATTATATGAATTGACCGTGTAGTGACGGAGTAAGAATATAAATCACCACCCCCCCCTCTCTTGCCCATAGGTATCGTAAAAGACGACTAATGGATGTAAACAGAAAACATCAATACGAAGGAATACTCGAAATAAAATCCTATGCCAATACGTCTAACCTGCGTGGTATAGTAGGTGAAGTTCCCTCTCATAAAGAAGGAGGCTCGAGCCCATGATAATCATTAAATGATGAATTGACATTATTTAAGTGGATTCTATTAGTTATTCTATCATTAAGCTTTTTAGGAGGAACCTAAGACCTTGAATGCTATAAAGTATCCGAAGCGTTGGGCTAACATATATTAAACGCAATTTTTGAAAATATTTTCTCATTACATCTCAGCCCATATGCGTCCCATTGTTGGTTCAGGCCTCCTCCACTATAGGACGGAAATTGACTTACTACATCACGCTGCTCAGACGGTTTGTCACTAGTGCAATAAAAAAACAAACATTTCTGATGTACATATATCATTTAGCGGTGATATTGTTCCACAATAATGATTTCTGTAAAGATGAAATAATAGCAGCCTTATAACGACATCAAAACTCGTCAATCGTCATGTCTTTTACAAGGATTTCTATTAATTTTACGTCAATCTATTAATCTTAATCTGGTGAATGTCATTAGGTTTCAATTCAATATGGCGACAACCCATAAAAAAGTCCCATAAAAAAGAAAGTCTTTTTTATTTCTGATGGTAGTAAATGAGTAAGTAGCACACTTGATGGTAAGTGATACTGCCGCACATGGACGTTTGGAGTACCAGGGGCACAGCTAGACCTATGCCTACCGCGAAGAATATGCTCTTTTTAAACGTCGTTTAAAGAAGGACATGTTATAAAGCGCGCGGGAAACACAGCAGCAGGTAGTACATTCCAGAGCCTGCACGTACGTGGTAGAAGTTTTTCTACCACGTACGTGCAGGCGCTGGAAACGTACGTGCAGATCGCTGGAAATGCACAGTTGTAGACTATAACATTTCCAGGTGAAATGGATGAACCGTGCTACCGTGTCGAGTGGTACGTTGGTAAAACGGTGACTATGTTAAGTTAGTGGTGAGTATTATTAAGTCAAACAGTTTCTTATAAGTCAACGAACTATGTTGTTAAGCGGAATGTTTGTCTGTAATTAGGTATACGTAGTTGGTCGTTTGGATTTTTGAATTAAGTTCATTTTCATCATCATTTCAGCTCATATACGTCCCACTGTTGGGCTCCAGCCTCCTCCACAATAGGAGAGAAGTACTACGCTCGTCAAACAAGTTGGTATAGGGTTTTATTTCGAGTTTGCCTTCTCTTGGATAGATGTTATATTATATACTAGCAACCCATCCTCACTTTGCTTTCAGTCGCCTTACCCGCGTAGTTTCCAATCCCGTGGGAATACCGCGATAAAATATAGCCTGTGTTACTGACTGATATTATAGCTTTTCATTGGTGAACGAATTTTTATAATCGGTCTAGTAGTTTCGGAGCCTATTCAATACAAACAAACAAATCTTTCCTCTTTATAATATGATTTATTCAATTTCAAAATTACATTTCTAAAATGTACAACTTAGGTATACATTTAAGTAATATGACTCATGACCATTGAATTACCACCTAATTTCCTCATTTACTCCATAACAATTTTCACGTGGCATGATGAGGCATAATCGGACATTATGTTTGCCTAGAATATTGAACCTAGAGCTTATATATTGAGCTCAGTGTCATGCAGTTTAGATATATGTATACTAAATACATAGCAAAAATAAAAGGTAAAATGCAGGTAATAAAAGCAGGTAAATAAAACTAACAAGAATACTTTGCTTCTATATGAACAAGAAAAATGAAATATTGAATTTCTGTTCTCGCAGCTTCGTTTACGTAACTTACACATTTTATTTTAATAAAATTGGCCAAGCGCGAGTCGAACTCGTGCACGAAGGGTTCCGTACCATTGCGAAAAAAAAAAAAAAGGCAACAAAATCGCGTTTGTTGTATGGGAGCTCCCCCCTAAATATTAATTTTATTTTGTTTTTAGTATTTGTTATAGCGTAAAAATTTCAACTGTCTAGCTATTGCGGTTTTTCAGATACAGCCTGGTGACAGACGGACGGACAGACAGCGAAGTCTTAGTAATAGGGTGTCGTTTTACTCTTTGGGTACGGAAACCTAAAAAGCATCCATATCATTATTTTAAATTACTGTTTTTTTTTTCAGTTTAATCTAGAGATATTATAATCTATATTATCTATTACCTCATCATTATTAACTTAGCTGTTATACGTCCCACTGTTGGGACCGGGAATCCTCCATAGGGAAGGGCAAATTGACCTGCTATACCACACTGGTTATACGTGTTGGCATACGGTTTTTATTCGAGTTTTCTTTCTCTTGCATAGATATCTAGAATTGATCAGTTAGTATTTGCTATGCAACTTATTATTTAACCTAAATTTTATTTATTACTTTAATAAACTTCACATTTTTGAGCTATAAATCGCAAATAAATATTTATTTTATAGATGTATATATATATATATATACATACATACTATATATATATAGTATGTATGTATTTATTTAGGTATTCTATACATAGTTAAGCAGTACACCTACAACTACCGCTTTTTCCTTATATGTTTCCTTCCAAAGGTTGCCTGGTAGAAATCGCTTTTAGAGATAAGGCCGCCCATTGTACTATCTCCACTTAGAATAATCATTATAAATGTATTAACTTAGGTGTGCAATAAAGTATAAATAAATATTATATACGTAATATATTCCTTAGTAGTCTTTTATAACACAGATACTACTAACGGAGCATGCGTAAGTGCATTGCACACGTACACAAGAAATATAGTATATAAAAAATTATTTCAGCTCATATACATCCCACTTTTGGGCTCGAGCATCCGCGACAATAGAGGCGAAATTGATTTTACTATGCCATGCTGGTCAAACAGATTGGTATAGGGTTTTATTTGGAGTTTTCCTTCTTTTGCACAGATGTTACATGCATATTATATCCCTTAGTCGTCTTTTACGACACCCACGGATAGGAGAGGGGGTAGTGAATTGTATTCTTACTCCGTCACCACACGGAGAAATATATTACTTATAGATAAGAAATGATATAGGTATACATAAACTGTTGTAACTATTGATATTTTATTAATACAGATTGTCTATTTGCCCTTGACCATGAACGCTGTAAAGTGTTCGAAACGTCGGGCAATCAAAAATCAAATACAAACGCGATAAAATCCGTAATACAGTTACTCACTCTAATATTATATAGGCCAAAAGTTTGTGAATATGTGGATGTTTGTTACCTTTTAACGATTCAACGGCTGGCATAAATATATCATAATATTGATACATCCACAAATTAATGGACTCGATATAATGGTGGTTGTACACACTCGACGTGACACCCCGAGACGGGCCGAGAGCGAGTATGTACATGGTACTCTCGTCTTGTCTCGCGCTCTAGTTCTCGCTTAAGTTAGTCACCTGTCGGTTTTTTCAGTATTGTTAAGTCTCGCTAGGCAAACGAGGCGGAGCATGTACACTTGACCTTCTAGTTGTCCGCTGACAGTGTTTATAGCATGTTTATAACAGCAACAGCAGTTTCTACGTCCATTGTCTTGGGTATTTACAGTGCAACTGGAATAACGAGTGTGTACAGGGCGTGCTCTCGCCTAGAACTTTTAAGACGAAACTCTCGACGAGAGGCTTTCGTCGAGTGTGTACAGCTGTCCTACCAATGCATGTGTTTCGTT
Source organism: Lymantria dispar (assembly GCA_032191425.1). Lineage (NCBI taxonomy): Eukaryota > Metazoa > Arthropoda > Insecta > Lepidoptera > Erebidae > Lymantria > Lymantria dispar. The sequence continues at coordinate 27,686,894 of CM063441.1, forward strand.
AGAAGAGATAAGGAAACATTACTTGGAAATCTCACGATCAAACGTACTCTAATTGCCTTGACACACGAGATGTTATCATAAACAATTATAAATAATATTGTAGACCAACAACAATTATAGATAAACGCTTAGTATTGACCCACTTGAAGATATATCCCTGCTTACCTTGTTTGCCAATGTAGGGTGAAGATATGAGGACATTTGAAAAATATACGTAGTTGCGGTAAACCTTGATTATCTTCAACCGAACAACTATTAATAACTTAGTAAGCTGTTTAATATGTGATATCGACATTTTTAAAGAATCGCGTGACATGCCCTCGCTTTGGTTCGACTCCAGCTGCTTTGTCTCCTAAGATATGACCTCGGGTTCGAGTCCCGGACTGGGCAAAATTTTATCGGGTTTTTCTGAGAGAAAAGGTAGCTTAAGTTACTTCTTACATAGACATCTCATCATCATCATCATCATCTCAGCCCATATACGTCTCACTGTTGGGTTCGGGCCTCCTCCATAATGGATGGGTAATTGACCTACTATACCACGCTGGTCAGACGTGTTGGTATAGGGTTTTATTTCGAGTTTTCCTTCTCTCGCATAGATGTTATATGCGTTTTATATCCCTTAGTTGTCTCGTACGATCACCCACGGGTAAGATAGGGGGTGGTGAATTGTATTCTTACTCCGTCACCACACATAGACATCTACCTGGTATTAAAATATAAAAATTTGTCCAGCAGTTTTGAAGATTATCCGAAACAAACTGACAGACGAAAATTTGTTAAACTGGTTTTTAGGCATAGGTCTCATATAAATAATCATACAAGCATAAAAAATCTATTATTTTGACATTGTAAATAGACTCTTCAATTTTATTTATTTGTATAGAAAGCAGGCTGAGGTAAATTATACGCACAATGAGGACATTGGCAATTCTTTTCGAAGTGAAACTTATTTGGAGTTAGGCTTTGAAATTCTGATTACTAAACTTATTATGTGATGAAAAGTTCACAAGAAAGCGCTAAGGTACTGCTGTATCACGTACTTATGCCTATGTATTCGTCATGAATAATTGAATTGTTTCTATCTTTATATATATATTTTTGGTGTCACTGAACTCTTCCTAAACGGCTGGACCGATGTTGATAAATTTTTTTGTGTATATTCAAGGGGATTCGGGAATGCTTTAGATTTACACTTGGAAACGGTAGGTGACGCTGCGATCGATATCAAGGAGAATTCCTTTACCTATTTTTTTAGATTTGAACAAAACAACGTCTGTTGGGTCAGCTAGTGTAATATAAAAGTCTATTATATCTTTACAACACAATTTGTTGTTTTTATGGTGTATCTTCTTCTTCTTTTCAGATCCCATACGTGCCACTGTTGGGTCTGAACCTTCTCCACAACAGGAGGGAAATTGATCTACTATATCACGCTGGTTAGACGAACTGATATAGGGTTTTAGTTCTGAGTTTTCCTTCTCTTGCATAAATATTATATGCATATTATGTCCCTTAGTTATCTTTTATGACACCTACGGTTACGACAGGGAGTGGGAACTGTCTTACTCGGTCACTACAGGTTATGAAATATACATACATATATCAATTTGTATCTTTATTAATTTTTAATAACATTGCACGCTTTTGATATAGTTTTAATAATAGTTAGATTTTTTTTAAAAACTGAGGTAGTCCGCTACCCGCAATAACACATACTACGCTGTCGCGACTTCCTAGAGTGCGTTGGAGCGTCTCCTTCGAGATTTGGTATTTGAAGAATTAAGCAATTAAATGGACTACAGGTATTCAATCAGACGCTTGCAGCAGTCCGTATTTTTATACTACTATTCAGCGATTATCAAACGGTTGATTAAATTTTCATAGTGAGGAATATAAATATATTACTTAACGCAATGTACAAATAAGAAAGAAAATTGTTATAAGTTTATGCAATTTTACATTTTATTTTGACATTAATGAATAATGCACTCTCGTATGCCCCGTTGATAGTAGTATCTGTGGGGGTATGTGGTTCTCATGGGAATACTCACTAAAAACCATCAGCGTAATCGGCAAATTAAAAAAAATAAACTTTACCATTTTGAGTTCTGTAACAATTCTGAGATTTCAATCACTATTTCTTCTGGGGTACGTGTGTATGTGACTGAACTCCTAAATGGCTGGACCGAAGTTGACGTTTTTTGTGTGTGTTCAAGGGGATTGGAGAATAGTTTAGATTTACAATAGGACCCGGTAGGTAGCGCTATAATCGATTTCAAGTAGAATGCCGTTTACTATTATTTTAAACAGTATTCTGTTTAAATCTAAAATAATAGTAAACGGCGACGTCTGTTGGGTCAGCTAGTATTATATAAAGCTATTCATCGTTTGAACTATAATGCTATAAAAAAAATGTTTTAGAAATGTATGAAGTTTACATGTAGTTTTGTACAAAATTTAATGTATAAGTAATCAGATTTTATTTCCTTTGCGGAACTTGTACATAATTCAAAACACAATTTTTTGTCATAAATAAGTGCATAGAAAACTATAAACTTATAATTTGTTTATAATAGCTAACTTATAATTCAGAAATATTTTAAACCTTTAAATTATGATGCTGAGATTTCTCCAGAAAATCATGCATTAAAAATACAATAACTTTCTTGGTTATAATTATATTTCAGAGTCGTTTGAGGTCAAAATATTCGGGACATCAGTTCGAACATTATTCTCTCTACTATCTTATTATATCTTGAATATATGTTTCTTAATTTTTAGTATTCAATTCACGTAAATGTTTTTTTTTTTCAACCAGGAAATTATGAGACATATAAATATATTTAGATAAATAAACTACAATAATTTTTCGTAGAAACTATCTAAATGGTTTATGTACCGACTATATAGAATACTAATATACTATAGGTAAATCCAGGTAATCGTATATGGAAAGTACACTGTACGAATTATAAAAATAAACATTATAAAAACCCATTATGTTTTCAAGTTATTATATGTATGTTAAATTGTATCAAATTATCACTTGCTTTAGCGGTGAATGCAAATATTATTAGGCTAGCCGCAGACACGCAATAATATTGTCAATCCAAAGACTGTCAAGGTCTTTAATATATGGTCCCGCACACTACGCAATATTATTGTCAATATTTTGTGGTGCAATCCAGTGTTGCCAACTTAGGGGGGTTTTCCCCCAAATTTAAGGGGTAAATAAATGGGATGGGGTTTTTTTAGGGCGTTCTATTTTTAGGGATTTTTTGAATAAAAAAATAAAAATACCAACGTAGCGACATCTAGTATGGATACTAGATGTCGCTACGTTGGTATTTTTATTTACACTTAGCACTTAGCACGATATCAGGCTTATTCGCAAGAATAGTCCTGTCCGTGGTGATAGATCGGTACCAGTAGAGCTTGGAGCTTACCTAATTATTATTATTCTTGTTTTTTAAGTAACTATGTCTCATAAATGTCACATATATGAGACATATTTCTTTTCTGCCCGGATATATATTTATTTTCTGTACGGGTACTAATTTATTATTTATTTTAATGAAATCACTTTTAGGGGGATTTTCATGTAATTGTGGCAATTTTAGGGGTTTTTAACTATGATTTAGGGATATATATCTTAGGGAGTTGGTAACACTGGTGTATAGTCCGCGTCAAGCTGTCAAGGCCATCTGCGGCCAACAGCTGTACACACACAAAAAAAAAAAAAAAAAAAAAAAAAACACTGGTGCAATCTGACTTAAGCGCTCGGCAGCTAGACTCGTGTGCGTACGTTTTATATAGTAGATAGACAGAAGAAAGTCGTTGCATTGAGTATTGCATTAATTTTACCTACAAAAAAAAGACAATCAAGAAAAAAATGGTGGATTAAGGACTGGATGAGAAAAAAAGCTGAGTTGAATCATTTTCATCTAATAAATGCATAAAGAGTTACTGAAGAAAATGGTTTTAAAAATTACATGAAAATTTTCCTGATGATTTCAATTTATGTATTTTCTTTGATTCTTTCCGAAAATTAGTTCGTAAAGAATTTAACTTTTTCTTTACATCTTCTCTCGTGCTATTTGGTTTGATTTTTTTAATAAATATCGAGCAACTTTTCAAGCGCATTGTTTTTCTTTACTTTATTACGATATCCTTCGTTGGATGTATTTCATAATTCAGGATACGTTTCCCAAGTTTTAATTAATACTGACAAATATTGATGTTGTGTGAAAGTAGTATTATCAACACTATTTTCGCTATGGATACTGTTTTCGCCGCCCATCATTTTTGGGCGATGTAAACGTGGCTACTTCGGCGCGCATGTTCTGTGACGTCAGAGTACTCGTACAAGTTGCTAGGGCTGTCAACTAGGGCTGTTGATATTTTTATAAATATCGTTTTTCGACATATCGATATTTTACAATAGAATTATATCGGGGTTCGATATATCGGCAAAAATATCGATATATCGATATTTTTATTATTATTACGATTACTAAATATATTATATCTTATTTACCTTGCAGCTTTTATTCCTCCGAGTTCAACAGATGTTAAATCTGAATTAGAGGCGAAATACGTTGTCATCATATACATGTCTATTTTAGGAAGATTATCTGACTGTACTTTGACGAAACTAGTTTCAGTCATTGTAATAAGTCTTTTATTCAAAAAGATTAATACTTGAATACAGAAAACTAATAACTTATTATGAAATAACTGGTTGACAATACAAAATAATCACTAGAAACATACAAACAACAACTTGATATCAGAAGGAGGGCTGTTGATAAAATATCGATATATTATTTCAAAATATCGATACTTAATACTGAACTTTATTTTGGAAAATATATCGATACTAAAAAGTAAGTATCGAGGGTCGATATTTATTTGAATAAATTTGGTGTTTTGTCTTTTCTTGTAAAGTATTTATTCTACAAAATCACCGTAAACTTAATCTACTGTAAAAGCGCTGGCATGAAATTGATGATCAGTTATCACTTATTCCTAGAAATTGAAAAAAAAAGCTCGGCACGGCAACCCCGCAATGAACAAAGCTAAAGAGTGGTCATGAAAAAAATATCGAAATATCGATATTTTGTTTCGTTATATCGAACTCTGATATTTGATATATTTAAAAATCGATATATCGAAAAACTATTTTTTTAAATATCGACAGCCCAATCAGAAGACTCGGGAGGACTATGATGTCACGTTTTGAACAACCAATGCGTTGCGTTTTAGAAATTTTGCGCGCGAATCTCGTAAAAGGCACTTTTTGATAATTAAATTTAATTATTAAATAATGATAAAATTAAAAATAATGATATAGGTTCGCTTTTTAAGCAATAAAGATTACAAACAAAAATAATTTGTTCATTTTGGAGTTTCGTGCATATTCCCTATCAGCGATCAGGGATATTACGGCAGGTTATGGGATACGCAATGAAAGATTGCGTAGCATTCAAGTTTAGGGTGACAGTAACATATATTGCCATTGGCCTTTTTTCGGGGTGGATCAGCTCACCCGCCGCCAGGCTCTGTTCGGGGCGATAGAGGGGCAGCGCGTGGCTCCATGACCCACCCGTAGCAACGGCACAACGACCTTCGCACGGTCACCCTCTCTGTGAGTGACGGACTAAAAACTGGACCGTAGATCCAGTCATCCGCGACCTCATCAAGGGCGGCATTAGGCGCTGGTATTCGCACTTGCGCTGCCCGAATTGCCATTGGCCTAATAGGTATTCAAAAGTTTACTATAAACGCATGGTATGCATATAATTTAAATTAACATCAAACAGAAATGATTAACATACCTGAACACAATATCATAATTGAAGCTATCCATGAGCTCTGGTCCGCTGAAGTTTGAATAGGAGAGTCTGGTGCCCGAAGTATTGGCAATGTGGGCGACGTCCAGCCTACTGTGGTCCCCGCTGCTGCTGTGATTAAGGTCGCTGAAAGTCACAAAATAATTACATTAGCTGGCTTTTAATTGTAATAAGTTATGTTTAAAAAGACATCATATCATGTACCTATTGATGTTCACCACATAGAGCTTCCTAAGGGGTAAATAAGACACCATTATATATTAAAAAATATCATCATCATCGCAGCCCACATACGTCCCACTGTTGGACTTGGGCCTCCTCCACAGTGGGGCATTTGACCTACTATACCATGCTGGTCGTTTCATTTCCAGTTTTCCTTCCTTTGCACAGATCTTATGTGCATATTACATCCCTTAGTCGTTTTTTACGACATTCACGGGCAAGATAGAGAGTGGTGAATTGTATTCTTACTCTGTTACCATAAAAAAATACATTTGTGTATAAATAAGTATTTATATAATAAATGTTTCATCATCATTAGATCACATGTATGTCAAACATGACTTGACTTGAACCTCCTTCACAAAGCGAGGGCAATTGACCTACTATACCACGCTGATCAGATGTTTTAGTAGGTATAGAATTTTATTTTGAGTTGTTGTATTATGATGTTATTCGCTTAAATATTAAATATCTGGTTGACCGAGCTTCGAGCTTCCGAATATTTTTATAGAATTTATTTAGATATATTAATAAAACCTAAAAATTATATAAAAAAATTACAAAAAGAGAATAATAATAACACCGAGATTCGAACCGACGCTGTTTGGATGCTTCAAAACTCAAAATTAAAACCGGCCGTCCCCAACTGAGCTACCGGAACTCTTGACATTTACAACGAAATTTGAATTCATATTCTTTTAAAATTTAATGTCATTTATTGTTATGCTAAAAACACCGACAAAAGAACATTTTCTATAAATAAAACCTAGATAGATCGATTTTTTGGACCCGAATCCTCTAGTATGCCAAGTTTTAACAAAATCGTTGGAGCCGTTTCCGAGATCCTGAATATATATATATATATATACAAGAATTGCTCGTTTAAAGATATAAGATGAATTCGGTAGAAATGAAAATAAATCCTCTTTTAATTTAAAACTATTACCTGATTTAATCTTAAAATTAGTATATAAATCAAGATAAAAAAATATAGAAATCCCACTAGCAACATCACTTATGATTACAATAAGATTTTAGTTAACTAGCAACCCGCCCTCGCTTTAGCAACCCGCCCTTGCTTTCAGTCGCCTTACCCGTGTAGTTCCCAATCCCGTGGGAATACCGAATAAAATATAGCTTATGTTACTCCCTGATATTATAGCTTTCTATTGGTGAAAAAAGTTTTGAAATCGGTCCAGTAGTTTCGGAGTCTATTCAATACAAACAAACAAATCTTTCCTCTTTAAAATAGTATTATAGAGATTTGCGATTAATTAGATCAATAGACCGTCTGAAAATGCTAAATGATTTCAATCGCTGGTATTTACCTAATTAAATTGATATCTATTCATCAAATAATATACATTGATTATAATAGAGTTACATTCATATGCTAATTAATATCGTAACGACGCAATATCTATTCTCAATGCTAGTTACCTCATTAATAATTTATTATATTGAAACTAGTTACTTAATTATCAATAATGTGCTGTAGATGATACTTGTGATTTGATTACAAAGTAACAGAAATTTATTTAATTGAAATAATTTCCATAATTATATAATGTAATGTAAGAATAGCGTAAATCCTAATTAATATTATAATTTCAAATGTGATTTTGTTTATTGTTGGTTTTGGTTTCGCGCCTAAACGCCGTCACCGATTTTCAAAATTAATCCACTAATAGCTACATTATCAGCGAATAATACAGGATATATTTTATCCATGTTTCACGGGAACGGGAATTACGCAGATGTATCGCGGGCATTTGACCGATTTTAATTGTTTTTATTAATGAAAAGCTACATTATGAGTGAGAATCATAGGCTATATTTTGTCCCCGTATTCCCACAAAAACGAGATCTACACGGGTAAAACCGCGGGGATTTGCTAGTATTCAATAAAATTATATTGTGCTTATAATAAACTCCGTGTGGTAAGCTCCAAAGATCGGGCAGCCGGTGTTTCACACGTATTATATGCCGCAATTGTAATTAGAAATGAAACATATAAGCAAAAAGACTATGAAATTCCTAAACAAAAATCTATGTCTATACACAGTCCATCTGGTACAGTAGATCATTTTGCCCACCATTGAAGAGGCTCGTACTGCGTCGTATAATAAAACAGTATTTAGGCAAAATCTATACATTAAACACGCTTGAGAAAGAATGGATTATTAAAAACTTTTTGGCATTTTCGTTTGTCTGTTTGTTAATTTGTACGCGAATCACACAAAAACTACTGCGTAGAATTCTTGTAACTTGCTAGGATAATAGTTTATGTTCTCCACTAACATATAAAATTATAACATTGCACTGAATAATCTCGTATTTTAATATAAGAGATATAATTAACTCATTATATCGTTTATTATGTAGTTGAACCTTCATCACCGCTATCTTAATTATGATTAATATTTCTTCTTTATTATGTTCCTACTTTAACTATTAATCATCTCCGTGCTTATCTTTGGGGTGAAAAAGACGTTGTATTTTTACGAGGATCTCAAGGGATCTACATTAACATTCACCACCCTATTCGCTTAATATTTAATTTATTGTTGTAGTTAGCTTTACGCTTTATCTGTATTAACGATTTATCTATTATACAATAATTCTTTGCAGCTTATTTGGTGCAGCAATTTTCTAAGTTTTAATATAAGTATGTAAATATTCCATATGATAATGTGCTAATAATATGTTTTTTTATTACCTTACTTTTCCATGGAAAACGTAAAAATCGGCAAAGGGAATGTCAGAAGAACTGTCAGCAGCAGTTAGGAAATTTATGTTACGAAACGTGAAGTCAACCCACATGTGTTGCAATTACGGCATTATTCCACCTTTGTGGGGAGACTTTTTCCAACAGTGGATGTCAATAAGCTGAGGTATGGATAAGTGTGTCAATTTAGAATATAAGCCATCTGTCACGTGTCAAATTCCACTCAAACTTATTGTAGCGATATTGCTTAAAGAAATAACAACTGTTAGTTTTTCTCGGCTTATTAGGCTGGAGTACTATTCGTGAAGAGAAATTGATCTATTACATGTCACGCTAGATAGATTGCCATATGATTTTATTACAAATTAACCTTTTATGCAATAACATTTATCTGCCTCGTTTAGTCATTAGTATTGCACTCGTAGAAAAGTAAGGAATGATGATATATTGTAATTTTCCTTATCACAAATAAGAAATATATGTGCACGCACACTATCAATCTTTTGTCACGTCCCCTGGGCGGGCATTCACATTCTGAACTGAAGCTCTAGCGATTTAGCGTGTTGATCTTTCGTAAATTTAAATCCAACAATCTATCGAGGTGAGAATAGCGTATATTGCACTATTTTATTTATGTTATCACTAATCTTTCCTCTCCAAAGAAAGTTGCGTCTTTGAGGGAACTAACTTATACTGACCATGACTTCGATGTGCTAACAGTCTAGGTCCATTAACCACGTTGAAATATGTTCGTTACTTCTTAAATCTCTTGTAAATAAATCCTGAAATAGTTCTTGCAAGCATTTACAATTATAATATTAGACGAGGCTAGGTGTATTTATATGATTAGTAAAGAAAAAAATACTAAGTTTTTGTTTTTATCGTAATGTCGTGTGGTTATACTTTTTTAAATCGGCGACAAAAACTCGCAGGCGGAACAAAAAACTTTAATAATACGTAATTTTCTTACTCCATTATCTGTAGTTCCAGCAACGTTTATTATAAAAACACTGTTGTTTAGTGGGTTCAATCTATAAATTTAGTTCATAAGTTTAAGCATTACCGAGGATAGACACTTTTGAGCCGGTTATGCATAAACATCAATCTAAGAATTTGGGACGACGGAGGGGTAGCATTGGGCGCGCCGTTTCCCCCTCTGTCTATTAAGAGGGCTACGAAAAAACCCGCTTAAATATTTGTTTAACAAGTTATAGAACCATCCTTTATTTGGCTTTTGATCGTCTAGTCTGGACGTAGACCTCCTTCCTGGATGTTCATATGGTGCAGTTTTACATTTGTGTGATTATTGTCATAGTAATCATACTTAGCAAGCCTGACAATTGTCGTAACGTTAACTATATGTTTGCCAAAAAACTACCAATTTCCTGATGATACAAGATTTTTTTTGGTATGTAGACAGTAAGAATACAATTCACTCCCTATTTTACCAAAAGGGTGTCATAAGACTACTAAGGGATCTGCATCAGATCTGATGTAGATAACATCTATGCAAGAGAAGGTAACATTCGAAATAAAACCCTATGCCACAACGTTTGAATAACGAGTTATATTAGGGGAATTTTTCTCTAGGCCCGAGTCCAATAATAAAAGTAGTGAAATGTATTCTTACTCTGTCACCACATAGATAACAGCAGTAATAGTAGATAATAAGCAAGTATAGGTGCTGTTTAGCTAGTTATTTTTTTATTTTTTTATTGCAAACGGTGGCAAACGAGCAAATAGTACATCTGATGGTAAGTGTTGCTGCCGCTCATGGACCTTTGCAAGGCCGCTGCCTACCACGAAGAAAGTCAAGGGAGTATGAATGCATGCAATTAGGTTCGGTGATATTAAAGGCATCACTAAAACCCATTACTCGCAAACTCCCTCAGAAAGTTGGTCTTTCAGCTCTCTCGCTCACCGAACGAAGCGCAGTAACAAATTGTTACTACTCGGACGTCGATTTTCTGGGGACGGACCGGCCCGGGTCAGTAGACGGACAACTATCAATAGTGGAGTCGGTGTGCATCGAAGAATACGCAAAAATAATCAAATGTTACGATTTCTCTCCTCATGTCCCATTATTGTTCCATTGTATAGTGAAATTTAATATAGAGTGCACCTGTATTAATTTTTTATTATCGGCCATGTTTTAAAAATACCGCATTAGGATACAACATCATATTATTAAAAGCAAGATTAGTGTTCGTGTTTGCTTTTATAAACAGTGAGATACAAGGAAATACTAATGCAGTCTTTGTATTTTGTTTATTAAGCACTTAGTATGTTGAGTTTTTTATAACGCTATGCGGATGCCGTGTCTTATGATCTCTTTCTTATTTTACTTTTTTTTTAAACGATAACACACTGAACTGAGGAAATAATCCTGCGTTTACTATATTTTACTAGCTACTACTATTGACATAAATTTACACCAAGACTTATAAACAATTTGTGGATGACACAAAGTACCTATTGATCTGCATGGAATCAATGACATGTTATCATCATTCATCATTATCATTTCAGTCTATCGCCGTCCACTGCTGGATGTAGGCCTCCCTCATATTACGCCACAAAGTGCGGTCCTGTGCCGCCTGCATCCAACGACGCCCAGCAACTTTCACCAGGTCGTCGGTCCACTTAGTGGGGGGCGTCCTACACTGCGTCGTCCAACGTTATCGCTTGAGCATAATTAGATTTTTTTTTTTAAGTTTATGTGTGTTGGACTATGTAACGAATGTATATGAAGGAGGCGGCGGATCGTGTGCGAGTAGAGATCCTATTCGGCGACACGTTCCGCCGCCGGCGACTCGGGCGGCGCAGGCGCGAGTATCTGCGCCTAATGCCGCCCTAGTCGAGGCCGCGGGTGATCGGACCGGGGAATTGTCCGTCACCCGCAGAGAGGCTGACCGCGCGATAGCGACCGACGTCCCAGTACGTCGAGAGGTGAGAGATTACCCGAAAGGGTATTCCGTCGGGCCGACCACTGATGACAAGTCACATCTGCTCCGATGGTCGGCCCAACAACGAGGTGACGTGGGTACGGGTGGGTTATGGGCCCGCGCGCCGTCCTTTCATCGCCCCGAACGGACAGGACCGCGGGTACGCTTACCATAGCCCACCCATAAAAAAAAAAAAATGCCATGCCGTTTGCTCTACCGTAGATAATATTCTCTCCTATGCTGAAAAGTGCTTAATTACAGTAAAATTCGGTAATAAACAATAAGAATAAATATAATATCGAAACTATTGTCGGGTAATAAAATAAGTTCATGACATAAATTGCATATTAATTTCAGTCACGTTCATTTTTAAATTATTAGGTAAAAACCTTTGTCATGCTATGTAATAAATATGTATATGTGAATACGCAGAAGGTCATATTGTTCAAATATTCGTTCAGTGTGTAAAGAAACTACAAGTTCCTATACCTATATATTATACTATAAATAATATTGGTGCAAATGTAGTACATATATTGCTTTATTAAAGGTGAAACAAAATTATGTATTTCAAATTATGCATCTAATCATTTGAGAAAATACTCACTCGATACAAATAGCTCATACTAATTGTTAATTGCCAAAACCTAAATATAGGAAAACAATAGCGCTGCTAAATGAAGTGTACATGTCAATTACATACTTCGATCACACAATCGAAAGGAAGATAGAAATTTTTCAACCTAATTACCATATTTTTTTAAGTGCTGTGTACTTGCCTAAATTTTCGAGTTTGATGTCTCCAATAACTTTATAAAAACTATAATAATAGAAGTAGAAATAAGGGTTTTATCATTATTAAGATTTATTAAAAATCAATTTTCCGTGTGGTGACGGAGTAAGAATACAATTCACCACTCCCTATCTTGCCCGTGGATGTCGTAAAAGATGACTAAGGGATATAATATGCATATAAAGATATATACAAAAGAAGGAAAACTCGAAATAAAACCCTATATCAACCTTTCTAACAAGCATGGTATAGTATGGTCAATTTCCCTCCTATTGTGGAGGAGGCTCGAGCCCGACAGTGGGACGTATATGAGATGAAATTATGAAATTAAAAACAATAATACCGCCTTCATAATCATCATTTCGGCTCGTATAGGTCACCATACCGGACTCGAGCCTCCGCCGCAATTGGAGGAAAATTGACCTCTATGTCTCGCTGGTCATACGAGTTGGTGTAGGGTTTTATTTCGAGTTTTCCCTATTGTATATATGTTATAGGTGTATTAAGTCCTTATTAGTATTGTACGATAGCCACGCGCAAGAGGGGGTAGGGAATTATATTTTTACTTATTCACCACACGGCCCGCCAAGAACACCGCCTTACGCATGCAACATTTTATTAAACAATAACGTTCAACTTTTTTTTGTAGGTACGCTATGGTCTGTATGCTCGCCGTCTGATTCAGCCGGGATGACGAAAGGTTGGTGTGTGGCTCTATAACTCACCATATTCCCTCCTCAACGCTGTTGAACCGACCACTGGTGCCGAGACCACTGGTACCTGACTTAAGATTCATACTGAGGGCCAACACCCACATAATGTAGGTTTACGCATACACCAAGGCCGTAATAGAGCATATAATATAAATAAATGGTCTGTATAAATGGTAGATACTTAAATCCTTTTAAAAAAATATGAGCTGCAAAACATAGTTATGAAATAGGTTTTTACGCATTATACTTTTTATCGACATTAACATGGGTCGCTCGATAGCGGCTAATGAAACGCTACGTGGTGACGCGAGCGTCAGCTTTTTCACTGCAAATCTGTTATCTATCCCTCGTCTACAGACAAAACTAATAGCCCTGTGTTAGACAATGTATGATGAGAAACCTACGCTTTATTTCATACCTTTTTTTTTAGAACTTGATTGGCCCGCTGACAGATAATGGTTTTGCTTTCACTTAATATTTTTTGTTAATAATGTAGCTTGTTAAGATTCAATATAGCTGGATGATTAATATTAAAATATGCTCTATATTTCACATTTAAAAAAATTGACTAATAATGGATTCAAAATGTATGGTATATGGAAAATGTGTTTGACTTTCTAAACTAGATTCAACAGAATATTAATTTGCTTCATTGAGACTGCCATCACAACTTCAGAAATTAAGAGATAATATAATAGTATTTTAGGACTAGACTAGATTTAAAGATACTTGAGGAACACTGAGTCTTCATGTCACAGATCTTAATCAAAGCCCGAATCAGCTAACGTGGTCATTGAGGCACAGATTTCATACATCTTTAAGAGCATTTTATACAAAACTGTTAGGCATATGCGCACTGTCTTCATTATTTAAGAATTAAATAGAATAGAAGTCTTTATTTGCTTTAAATGAGGTATATTTATGGGCTTAGGTGATCAAAAATATAACAAGCCCATCTAGTTATTACAAATGACATGCAAACATGTACTTACAAACTACTTATCAAAATAAAATTATTTAACAATTATATAAAATTAATGCAACAATTTAAATAAACACATTAGGTATCTACAATTAGTTATGAATCAATTCTATAGACCAATTTATTAAATGATTACAATATATACGTTAAAATTTTTATTGTTATTTCTAATAATCGTTACACATATAATACAAGTGCACGAAGTTGAATTCAAACTAGAGACCCGTGCTTACACTAGAATTGAAGACGAGTAGTCTACTGGTCGGCTCTATCTTTGCTTCTATATCTACTATGATAAGTTATATAGGTATAAATTAAATGTTACCAGAAAGCGTTCAAGTATATTTTTTACTAGATAATAAAAAGAAAATAAATCTGCCAAGCGCGATTGCGACTCAGTCGTAAAGGGTTCACCATCATCCATGATTTAACAATACGTTGGTACTTGTTAATACTGTCGGAAAGGAAAGAAATGAGGCAATGTAATAGTATCTATAGATTTCTAGAATAAATGAGTTTACGGCTGTTTCAATTATTTACTGATATTAATAAAATCGATTGAAAATTGTTAAGATTTGCGTATTTTGCGGACATGAAGTTTTGGGCCAGAATATGGATAAGCATATTTTTAACCGACTTCAAAAAAGGAGGCAGTTTCTCAATTTTACCGTATATATGCTTTTTTTTATGTTTGTTCGCGGATAACTTCGTCGTTTATGAACCGATTTTGATGATTCTTTTTTTGTTGGAAAGGGTCTTCCCAAATGGTGAAAATTTAATTGAAATCGAACAAGCGATTTTTAAAAAAATCAACAAGAATCTAAAAAAATTATCTACATTGTCTACATTATTGAAGGCGGTTTCCTTTTTTTGCAAAAAATAATATAGAATTATCATCGTTGATGCTATAAGTATCTCAGATAAGTATTTCTGTTAATTTTTCTGATGATCCTTCAGTAAGTTTTTATTACTTCCAAAGAAAAGTATGAGGCTGCTGAAAGATTATATTCTTAACCTGTAATCGAACGAAAAAATAAAGTTCCACTCGCACGATTTCAACACGGAACCATAAAAATTGACGGGATCTCGGGCCTTTCTTTGGACTTGGCGTTTGACATGTTTGATGAGGGTGTCTTACTCATCGTATAATCAGTTTAAGCTGCGTGATATTAAAAGTGATATGAAATATATCGTGTACATTAATATCAAACACATATCTCCGTGTGGTGACGGAGTAAGAATACACCACCCCACTCTTGTCCGTGGGTATCGTTAAAAGATGACTAAGGGATATGCCTATAATATCTGTGAAGGAAAGCTCGAAACAAAACCATATTCCAACTCGTCTGACCAGCGTGGATTAGGTGGTGGCCCATTACGGAGGCGGCCTGAGCTCATCAGTGGGACATATATAGGCTGAGATGATGATGATGAGATGATGAATTTATAATAAAATAAACAATATTTATTTACTAATTAAGCTCATATATTCATTTATTTGGCATAATCTATACTTAATATATTAAGCTGAAGAGTTTGTTTTTTGAACGCGCTAATCTCAGAAACTACAGGTCCAATTTGAAAAATTCTTTTTTAGTGTTAGATAGCCCACTTATCGAGGAAGACAATAGGCTATATATCATCACGATAAGGCCAACAGGAGCGGAGCACTAATGAAGAATGTTTCAAAATCGAGATTTTTTCCCTTTTGAGAGCTTCCGCTGCGTAAACGGCGTAATTTTCGCAAAAGTCATGTGTGACTGAATTGTATTATTAAAAAAATATATATTTTCACCTTCTACGTTAACAAAGTCTTAGGTTAAAGTTAGCGTTAGCCCTAAGTATCTATACCACACGGACGAAGTCGCGAGCAGAAGCTAGTTTTATAATATACAGTGATAGGTCATAATTTTATGCCTAATCACAGTAGGTCCCTCCTATTCCTAATTTAGAAATTATTGGTGAGATTATAAAAAAATATATTGTATCTGTGAGAATGTGAACGAGGACCTACTCATATTGTCTTTCATAATAATTTTGTTTCATTTCATCATAATTTTACTTTATTTCATCATAATTTCCTTTTTTTTATCACAATATAACGATAGCCACAAAAATATATCTATCTATTTCATCATCGTCATTATTTCAGCTCATATAAGTCCCACTGTTGGGCTCGAGCCTCGTCCACATAGGAGGGAAATTGACTTTACCATGCATGAGAGAAGGAAAACTCGAAATTAAACCCTATACCAACACGTCTCGGATTCGGCGCCCGCGGCGGTAGGGTCTCCATCAAAGAGATTACCGCCTCGCGGGTCAACGCCCGCCGAGAAGTCATTGCCCGTTGGGCAGTCCGGCTGGAGAGTCCTCGGTACGGTGCCAGGACCGTCGAGGCCTTCCGGCCGGTGCTGATGGAGTGGTTGGAGCGGACGCGCGGGGTGCTTTCCTTCTGGCTGGTGCAGGTACTGACACGGTTGTTTCGGGAAGTACCTGCACAAGATTGTCAGTAGGGAGAGTACACCGTCCTGCCACCACTGCAGTTGCGACGAGGACACGGCGCAGCACACGCTCGAGGAGTGTGCTGCGTGGGAGGGGGAGTGCCGTGAACTCGTCGCGATTATCGGTGCCGACCTGACGCTGCTGACCATCGCCAGGGAGATGCTCGATAGCGTTAGGAACTGGGACGCGGTCGCCGCCTTCTGTGAGGCTATAATCTGAAGGAGGCGGCGGATCGTGTGCGAGTAGAGCTCCTATTCGGCAACACGTTCCGGCGCCGGCGACTCGAGCGGCGCAGGCGCGAGTATCTGCGCCTAATGCCGCCCTAGCCGAGGCCGCGGGTGATCGGACCGGGGAATTGTCCGTCACCCGCATTGAGGCTGACCGCGCGACGGCGACCGACGTCCCAGGACGTCGAGAGGTGAGGTTACCCGAAAGGGTATTCCGTCGGGCCGACCACTCACGACAAGTCACATCTGCTCCGGTGGTTGGCCCAACAACGAGGTGACGTGGGTACGGGTGGGTTATGGTCCCGCGCGCCGTCCTTTCATCGCCCCGGACAGACTGGACCGCGTGTGCGCTTACCATAGCCCACCCAAAAAAAAAAATAATACCAACACGTCTGAACAGCATGGTGTAGTAGGTCAAATTCCCTCTTATTGTGGAGGAGGCCTAAGCCCAACAGTGGGACGTATGTGGGCTGATGTTGATGATGATACTATGCTGGTCAGACAGGTTGGTATCGAGTTTTATTTCGAATTTTCCATCTCTTGCATAGATGTGACATGCCTATTATATCTCTTAGTCGTTTACGACATCCACGGGCAAGATAGAGATTGGTGATTTGTATTCTTACTTCCACACGGAATATCTATCTATTATATATCTATTTATATTTGTAAATTATAGAATAACCGCTTTCTCGGATGATGGCTCAAGAACCCCTGATTAACTGGTGATAGATACTACCGAATGACGACATTCGATATAATTCATCATCATCATCTCAGCCCATACACGTCCCATCGTTAGGCCCAGGCTTCCTCCACTATAGGACAGAAATTGACGTACTGGTCAGACGTGTTGGCATTTTTTTTTATAAGTGGGCTATAGTAAGTGCACAGACCGTCCATTCCGTCTGGGGCAATGAAAGGACGACGCGTGGGCCCATAACCCACCCGTACCCACGTCGCCTTCGTCGTTGGGCCGATCACCAGTGCTGAGTTTCTTGTCCTCAATGGTCGGCCCGTAGAATTATTGGTATAGGGTTTTGTTTCGAATTTTCCTTCTCTTGCATAGATATTACATGCATATTATATCGAGGCGGCGGATCGCCTGCGCGAGGAGTGCAGCCTCGATGGGGCGACTGGAGCGGCGTAGGCGCGAATACCTGCGCCTCATGCCGCCCTTTTTTTTTTTTTTTTTGCACGCTGTGGAAATGCATTTACGCACCGTCCCCCGCCGGTGACAGACGGAGGAGTGTGTGGGGCTCGCCGGTCACCATGTGACCGGAATACCCACTAAAACCACAGCGGCCCCTTCCGCGCTTTTACGGGGCGCCGGAGAGATCGTCTGATAACATTCAATCCCCGACACCCCAACGCATGGCTGGCGCCTTTTTCTCCCGGGTCGCCGCGCGCGGAGCGAGTCAGCGGAGGCAAGTGCCTCGCGTTCTCGCTCCGCAGCCTCCTTCCTTGAAATAACGACCTCACAAAATGAGGCCATGGACGACCTGTCGCTGTCGAGCATCTGTGTGATAATGGTCGGCAACGACAGGTCTATTCCGAATTCCATCGATAGGACGTGGCGTTGGAGCCCCCAGGCGGGGCAAACTTCCAAAGTGTGGCGCGAATCGTCGATTGCTGCGCCACACTCATGGCATCCTGGGGCCCCTTCTCTTCCAATTCCATGCAGGTACTTACCGAAGACCCCGTGTCCGGTAAGCACCTGCACCATCCTAAAGGTTAAGTTGCCGTGCCTCCTCGTGAGCCAGCGATGGAGATGCGGCGCAACCGCCTCCACAGTCCCCCGCCCTGCTGCGGGGGACTCCAGATCTTCTCTCCACCGCCGGATAACTTCTCTTTGGGCTACTTCCTGTGCTCTGCCCAGTCTCCTTACAGAGACTTGCTCACCGTTGGCCCGCATTGTGGCGCGGCGCCGGTAAACCTCTGCCAGCGCCTCAGCCTCAAGCGGCCAAGGTGGGTCGCCTGCCAGTAACGTTGCCGCAGTCCAGGACACCGTACGATAGCCCCTAATAGCCCTCACCGTCATGACCCTCTGCGGTCGTCGCAGAAGGGCCCTGTTGCGGGCAGTAAGGGACTCCGACCATATAGGGGCACCGTACAGCGCCATGGACCGCACGATGCCGGCGTAGAGCCGCCGGCAAGACGACCCAGGGCCACCAGTGTTTGGCAGAAGTCTTTCCAGTGCCGCGGCCGACTTAGTGAACCTCGGGGCGAGCTGGGCAAAGTGTAGGCACGGCAACTCCGGACACACTGATGTGTGCTCCTCGGGGGGAACCTCGACGTGGGCCATGGAATAAGAGGGCCTCAGTTTTGTCCAACGAGACCCTCAAGCCCAGCATTCCAATCCGGTCAACGACGAGCGCTAGTCCTTCCTGTGCTAATCGGGCGGCTCCCTGGAAGTTAGCTCTCCTCACCGTGATGAGAGTGTCATCCGCGTAGCAGATAGCCCCCATCCCGGGAAGGAGCCGACCCCTCAGGAGCCAGTCGAAACCAACGTTCCACAGAATCGGACCAAGGACTGAACCCTGTGGAACGCCGCACTCCATCCGATGGTGATGAATACGCCCGTCGCCCCCCTCCCAGAGCACATGCCTTCCATCGAGGTACGCTTCCAACAGCCTCCGGAGATAAGGAGGCACTCCATGGTACCGGAGCGCCTCCCTTAATGTCTCGTGTGGGAGACTGTTGAATGCGTTCTTTATGTCGAGCGAAACTGCCAGGAGTACTTCCTTTTTGGCCACCGCATCGGTGGCAGTACTTCCTTTTTGGACACCGCATTGTTTCTCTGACAGTCCCGGCCCAACTTCCTCGAGGTGCTGGACGAGACGATCCGCAAGCACTTTCTCGAACAATTTAGCCGTCTCATCCAGCAGCACCAGTGGTCTGTACGCGGAAGGGGAGTCGATTGGGCGGCCTTCCTTCCGCAGCAAGCACAGTTTACCGCACTTCCATTGCTCCGGGAACTGCCCGGACCCCAAACATGCGTTGAGCAGTTCCCGGAGCTTATCCTTAAGATATTGCGCAGCGATACCGAGTACGAGCCCCGGGACGCCATCGGGACCAGGCGCCTTTCTCTTTCCAGTTAGGCGGGCAAGCGCCGTTTCCATTTCGACCTCGGTAATGGGTGGGATTGACGTCTCCACTTCCATCACCGACCGAGGAGCCATTCTGGGAGGAACGTGTCCCACAGACTGCGGGGCCTCATGCCGCCCTAGCCGAGGCCGCGGGTGACGTGACCGAGGATTAGTCCGTCACCCGCCGAAAGGCCGACCGCGTGAGGAAAGACCGACGTCCTCCCCGAGGGGGGGACGTCGGTGGATGGGAGGGTACCCCAAGTAGGGGGTATTCCGTCGGGCCGACCACTGATGTCAAGTAACGCTGCTCCGGTGGTCGGCCCGACGACGAAGGCGACGTGCATGGTGGGTGGGTTGCGGGTGTTGCGTGCTTACGCCCCTCTGTCGCCCCGGACGGAGTGGTGCGAGGTGCACCCCGACCGCAAGCCACACAAAAAAAAAAAAAAATGCATATTATATCCCTTAGCCCTCTTTTACGACATCTACGCAACGAGCAACACAACAATTAACCACTACCTATCTGGCAGTGGTGAATTGTATTCTTACTCCGTCACCAAACGGCGTTCCGGCGATTATAAAGTATAAATTAATCTAGAGTATTTTATTTACTGCTATTTTATATACTGGTTATTAACGGTTGCATCTTGTTGCGATGATCTTCTTGTATAATTAACATACTTGAATCTAGGCGGTTAATAAATTATATCAGTCAGGGGTCCATTGAACTCGCTCAATAGCAATCGTTGTTGAACAATGGCAACGGTTCAGTTTTTATTGACTTGGATCGCTAATGACGTTTTGCTCTCTTTATTCTCGATTTGGGGTCAGTAGTATTTAATCTGCACAAAGCAATTTGACGTGATGTCTGATAAGAAAGTGTAATTTATATGAAAATAAAATATAATACCAAATATAATCAGTATTTTACTAAGAATATAATACTTACTTTCTATTTGGTGATGGAGTATGAATACAATTCATCACCCCCCTTTCTTGCCCCGTGGGTGTCGTAAAAGACGACTAATGGATACAACATGTGAATAACATCTATGCAAGAAAAGGTAAATTTGAAGTGAAATCCTATACCAACCCGTCTGACCACCGTAGTATAGTAAGTTAATTGCCCTCCTATTGAAGCGGCTCGTTCCCAATAGTGGGACACATATATGTATATATATTTTTATTTATTGCAGACGGTGGCGAACCAGCAAATTAGTACACTTGATGGTAAGTGTGCGATTGATGATAAATTGATACTCTTACTCTAAAAACCTGTGATACAATTCGCAACCCCTTGTATGCCCATGGGTATCTTTTACATAACGTTTTTGTCTATGAACCAATATAAATTATTCTTTTTCGTTGCAAGTTTTCTATTTATTTTTTAAATGACCATGATATTATAGTATTCCATCCATCCATCAGCCTACGGACGTCCACTGCTGTACATAGGCCTCCCCACAAGAATGCCACTCAGAACGGTCCTGCGCCATTTGCATCCAACGGTTCCCTGCGACTTTGAGAATGTCGTCAGACCACCTAGTGGGGGGTCGTCCTACGCTGCGCCGTCCGATTCGTGGTCGCCACTCAAGAACCTTTCTTCTCCAACGGTTGTCGGTTCGACGAGCGATGTGGCCTGCCCATTGCCATTTCAATTCGTGCTAATTCTGCGGGCTATGTCGGTTACACCCGTTCTTCTACGGATTTCCGTGTTCCGGATTTTATCACGTAGAGAAATACCGAGCATAGCCCTCTCCATAGCACGCTGAGCGACTTTGAGATTTTTTATGAGGTCGACATTTAGAGACCACGTTTCAATGCCATAAGTCATCGCTGGCAACACACACTGGTTATAATAAACCTTTGTTTTCAGACACTGCACTACAATAGTACATTGCATACTTATAGTATTACTACAAGTATTATAGTAGGTATCAGTAGTCGATATCATTTTGTTAAATAAACCTATTCTTATTTATATTCAGATTTTTTTTTCGTTTGAAACAGAAGCAAGCACACATTTATCTTTGATCTAGATAGCATCGATATGTATTATCATATCGGTTTCATATAAATATTACATTTGATCTAATAATCAATCATTTTTATTTAACAAACATTGTCAGTTCTAGGCATTCGAATGTTTTTGTAAATGGATCAACGCCATCTGACGGAAGTTTTTTAAAATTTAAATTAGTTAATAAACATTTTCCGTGTGGTAACAGAGTAAGAATACAATTCACCATCGTCTTTCTTGTCCGTGGGTATCGTAAAAGACTACTAAGGAATTATTTGCAGATAACATTTGTGCAAGAGAAGGAAAATTTTAAGCGAAATCCTATGCCAACCCGTCTGACCAGTGTGGTATAGTAGGTCAATTTCCCTCCCATTGTGAATGAGGTCAGCAGCTCGAGCTCAACAGTGGAACGTATTTCAACTGTGATGAATATACATTTTTTTCGTGGGCTTATAAATCAATGTTTGAAAATCCTTATCTTTCCAATTCAATTTCACAATAGCCAAAGCTATTGTAAGAGATAACTAAGCGAAATAAATAGAAGATAAGGATAGATAAAGATGTTACTGAAGGAGAGAAAACTCGAAATGGAAACTTATGTCATCATATCTAGATTTCATAAGAGTGATGCATCAGTTTTGATCATTGCGTAATTGTGAAGGTTAAAACATTGCAAGGGACAACTATGACCAAGTTAGAAAATTGACCGCCTCCTTCGTAAAAGAATTGAACCGAATTCATCCTTGCTATACTCTACGGGTTGCAAGTATACAAAAAAATATCTAAATTTAAGAAATCCGTAAATGATTGCAAACATATCATATGTTTGTTGTGTTACAAATGAAAACTTCCCATTTATTATAACACTATAGTTATAACGTAAAATTATTAACACGACTATTCTTAAAATATAAAAAAAATATTTTCTTCTTCGTAACAATGGTAACGACTAAGACTAACTTAGTTGATACCATTGATTAGGTGCTGTCAACCAATCAATGGTTCCTCTGGGAATTATGGCAGAATATAAAAATGCACGCAAATCACCATTATATCCTATTCACTATACTTCAACATTTTATCCGCATTATATTACATAAAATATCAGTAAAATTATTTAATATAATTCAGTAAAACGCTAAAATAATGAAATAAATATGAAAGCACTACGTGACGTTTTGACATTCGCGTCAAAACTCAAAAAATATTTTCCAGTTATTATTTAGTTTCAATTACAGTTATAACAGATGAATAATTTCATTATTATAAATAATTCTTGACAGTCCTCAATTCACTAAATGTGAAATTAATAAATAAACATAAACAATAGAATTAAAATTACAATCGAATAGAGTAAATATAGTTATAGGCAGTAAAAATTCATTATTTCTAAATCGAAAAATAAAATAAGTTAAATATAAGGAATAGTGATTCCTGAATGAAGGTTTTACTATACGTATGTAATTTTAGTGAGCATTACATACGTATAATAAAACCTTGTCGGAATCGAGCTGCATCTTATGGCATATTCCGATTAGTTCTGTAGTTTTCGCAGCATAACCGAACAAAAGAACCGGTTCTCCGTTTATTAGTATAGATTTATTACTTACTAAAACTAATAAAAAATCTTTACATTCAGAAAACCATATAGCTTTCCTCAAATGTTATCATCTCATTACAGTTCATTTACATCTCATTGCTGGCATCGGGCTTCCTTCCTAATAGGAGGAAAATTGGCCTACTATATGACGCTTTGGTTCTGACCAGTGTTTCCAGACCGTGTTGGTATAGGGTCTCATTTCGAGTTTTCCATCTCTTGCATAGATGTTATGTTTTACGATACCCACGGGCACACAGAGAGAATTGTGGGGAATTGTATTCTTACTCCGTCACCACACGAAAAATAATATATGTATTACTCGTACAATTAAAGAATGGGATTGAAAATGGCGTCGCTACTGTTCTCCTCTCGCTCACACACTCTTGCTATCTATACTCACACACGCCGGTACGGACAACAACAGAAAATCCTTATGGTGACCGTTTTTTTTTTATATTCGTAGTCTTTTTTTTATATTCGTAGTTTCAGTTATTTGTGACGTATTCTAAGTTTATTGGTAATTTTTGATCAAATAATGTTGATTTTGGTTGTTAATATTGTTGTTAAAAATATTATGGCTGTTAATTGTTATTATATTATTGAGGGATATAATATACACGTAACATCTGTGCAAGAGAAGGAAAACTTGAAATGAAACCTTATACCAACGTGTCTGACCAGCATGGTACAGTATGTGAACTTCCCTCCCATGGTGGAAGAGGCCCGAGCCCAACTGTGGGACGTGTATAGGCTGCGGGGATGTTGATAATATTATACGTTAGTTATTTCCTAATTTTGTTCTTTTTTCATTGTCACGTTGCTTATTGACTATGGAGGATATAAGCGAGAAAATATTATAATGAGGTGAAATTGTGTATATTGTCATACAGTATTTTGAGAAGGAGAAAAATCTGAGACGTTGCCCCCCATTACAATTTAGTAATGCAAGAGCGAGAATGGTAACAGGATTGAAAAAAATTAAGATTTGACGCGTGCAGCCACAGCTTCGGTTACTGGCTGGCTGAGGATTGATAGAAATAACTCAATCATGTAAAAAGATTAGAAAATGAATGTTGGATAAGAGTAGCAAACGAAAAGGATATTGAGGATTTCATTATTACTAATGGACTGAAGAGCGAACAGCTTTTCCGTATGGTGTCGGAGTAAGAATAAAATTCACCAGTCCTTTTCTTACTGTGAATGTCGTAAAACAAGAGTAAGGGATATAATATGCATTTGACGTGTATGCAAGAGAAGGGAAACTCGAAATAAAACCCTATACCAACCCATCTAACCAGCGTGGTATAGTAGCTCAAATCTCTCCTATTACGGTGGAAGTTTGAGTCCAGTAGTGGGAGGTAAATAAGCCAAAATAAACAGGAAAAGCGATAGCTGTGATTCCGATTATAATATTGAAGTTGATGGTGCCATGTCCGGAATCGAAAAATGTCAGACAAAATTCGATGAGGGACCAAGTAACAAAACCTAGTTGTTATTTCAATGAACCTAATTATATACTACATTGATTAAATGGCCTCTTAATTTTATAATATATTTATATTAAATATTCATATACCTACTTCCGCATAAGTAATTTAATTAGATGACAATCTGCTAATTATAATATATTTTAATATAACGTTATAGATATACATATATTTATAAATATCAAAAGCAATATATGTATATTGCTAAAACGTTACATTAAAATATATTGTTATTTCGGGTTGTCGTTATAGATCCTGTGTATGCTGACAGGAGCGTCAAAATTAGCTGCCATTTATAATCCCATTCTTTATCTGTACGGGTAGTATACAATTATGTTGTTAGTACGACGAGTATCAAAGAGATGTCACTACTTGTTAGTAATTGGTTTGTATAATAACTTTCAGCCCATGATTTTACACTTTTAAGTAAGTAATTTGAAAAAAAAACCATGGAACAGGTGTTTTTTGATTTTTAATTAAGCTGTTACACAAACTCTCAACTCTGTTCAATAATGATGGACTTTCAAATAAACTTTCGCACCCCATTTTACTACTTCAGAGGTTGAAATTGTATTCTTACTTCGTCACCACACAGCTCTAATGTTATAAACGCTTAATCGTGTTTACTCAAACGTAATAAACGGGTAATATGTGTGTACATCTAATAAGCGTTAAATGCTATGAATAATTAAACTCAACTGTTTTCTTCACAATGCAATTCAAATTCAAATCATTTATTATGCATAGACCCCGAGAGGGCACTTACATATTGTCAATTTTACAAAATAAAATTAAATTATCCAATAAAAATAAACTACCACCGGATCGGAACGCGACCGCTACTGAGAAGATCCGGCAAGAAACTCAGCGGGCTTGTCTATTATTTTAATTTTTTTTTTCTTCTTACTAGATATAAATTTGTGTACATGTTTTATAAGACCTAGCTCCAGCTAGCTGTGATGCCCTTCGAACTGCAAGATACTTAATATAATTCAAATGATTATGGCTGGACCAGATCCCACAAGCGGCACCCGATCACGAGTTAACTACTAGAGCAGCCATCACTCCCCTCAACCACTATGGAGGGCAAACACCTATATTCATTACCTTAAATGACATTGTAACACAGTACTTATATATTTTTTAAAAACTAGTGCTGTCTTTGTTGTATAGCACACACATGACATATATGTATGTATGTAGGTCTGTTATGCCAGATTTTTTTTCTACGATGCACTATGCACAGAAGCTGTATTTACTTAAGGTTACGTGACCGTCGAGTGACTGGACCGTGGAATAGTCCTTTACCTGCAACGATGCAGACTGAGTGAGGGTTGTGAAGGTATCCGAAAGGGCGACGGGCAGGGCATAAGGGTGGGTTATGCGACCACGTGCGGCTCTTTCGTCAACCTAGATGGAACGGACGACGTGCGTCCAGACCATAGACTGTCGAAAACAAGGTTATGTAACTTTAATTGGTATAGGAGTCCCTCATTTATGGTCAAACCCTAATAGCAGGTCTGACGAGCTCAAGCTATGGGAACCAAAAAATCAAATATTTTGTATTGTACGTTTACATATCTATTTAAGTGATTGAGCCTGCTTACCACCGAGCGGACAGCGAGGATCGAATGCGGTGAACCACATAATATGTTATCCAAAACCACTCAGATATTTTGTTGCTTTTGGTAGCGGACGAATAATCCCTAGTCGAGGCCGCGGGTGACGTGACCGGGGATTAGTCCGTCACCCGCCGAGAGGCCGACCGCGTGAGGAAAGACCAACGTCCTCCCCGAGGGGGGGACGTCGGTCGATGAGAGGGTACCCCACGTAGGGGGTATTCCGTCGGGTCAACCACTGACGACAAGTAAACCTGCTGCGGTGGTCGGCCCAACGACGAAGGCGAGGTGGTTTTCGGGTGGGTTGCGGGAGTTGCGTGCTTAAGCTCCCCTGTCGCCCGGACGGAGTGGTGCGGAGGCGTGCCGAACGCAGCCAACCCACAAAAAAAAAAAAAGCGGACGAGTAATCAGGTCACTTGATAGTAAGTGCTAACTGGTGCTAATGAACCTCTGCAATACCAGAGGAAAACCAAATCAACGCCTACCGTAAGGTGATATTTAGGCCCCGGCTCTCCCGTTCATTGAACGAAGTCAATATCAAATAGCTCATCACTAATACGTCAATTTTTTTACGAAAATGTATGCGAATGAATGTACTTATTCACTTTGATAAATTTCGCAAAATGATTCTTTGTTGCCATTACAAAATAAGCGTATTGTTCTGATATTTTAACGTGTTGGTATTCCGGAGCTCGAAACTATGTCGGCTTTAATACCTAGACCGCTCAGCAAAGATGATAATATCGATAATGTAAGTACTCTATTATTGAAATACACTTCCTCAAATCGCACGTATGCAGTCTACGTGTGCAGGCTAAGCGTACAGTTCAAATTTATCTACACTAATCTACACTAATATCATAATGAGGAAAAATTTGTATTTTCGTGTGTGTGTGTGTGTGTGTGTTTGTAATGAATAAACTCAAAAACTACAGCGTCGATTTCAAAAATTCTTTCACCATTGGATAGCTACATTATTCCTTAGTAACATAGGCTATATTATATTCCGGTATTCCCACGGGAACGGGCACTACGCAGGTAAGGCGACTGTAACCGAAGCGAAGCGAGGGCGGGTTGCTAGCGGTATATAAAACTGCGGTGTAACAATTTGATTAAATTAAATATTACTGCTAAGAAAAATCTACATCTAAATTCACCTAAATGAAAAATAAACAAACATTAATTAAATAAACAAACATTAATTAAATATACATGCATAAAATATTCTTGTTATAATTTAGGTAATAGTTATGCCTTTTTCTTGTAGTGACGGAGTAAGAATACTATTCACCACCTCATTGATTGGCCGTGGGTATCGGAAAATACGATTAAGAGATTATAATATACGGATAACATTTATGCAAGAAAGATAAAACTAAATAAAACCCTATACTAACACGTTTCACTAGCATGATATAATAGGTCAATTTTCCTTCGATTGTGGAGGAAGGTCAAACAAAGCAGTGAACATAGGTGAGCTGCGAAGACTAAATAAGCTACCTTGTATTCTCTAATAAGATAAATTGTCCACATTGATTAGAGGAATTGATATGGGATTTTATTTCTCGTTATGGAAGGACCATTGTAGCAATAATATTAGTTTACATCTCTTGATCTTTTCTTAAACATTCAATGCATTAAAAAGGTGGAGAATATACTTCGTCACTATAGGGCAAAGTGTCACTCTTTGTAGTTCACGAATAATAGATACCTAGTATTTAAATTTATAAACAACTAGCTTTCGTCCGTAACTTCGTTCGCGTGAAATTTATTTATAACTAGCAACC
The DNA here is from genome assembly GCA_032191425.1 of Lymantria dispar. Classification (NCBI taxonomy): domain Eukaryota; kingdom Metazoa; phylum Arthropoda; class Insecta; order Lepidoptera; family Erebidae; genus Lymantria; species Lymantria dispar. Next base: position 27,715,460 of record CM063441.1, read on the forward strand.
CGCCCTCGCTTCGCTTCCGTTATAGGTTATAGTCGTTTTACCCGCGTAGGTCCCGTTCCCGTGGGAATACCGGGATAAAATATAGCCTAGTTTACGCCCTGATGTTATAGCTTTCCATTGGTGAAAGAATTTTTGAAATCGGTCCAGCCGTTTTGAAGATTACCCGGAACAAACAGACAGACAGACAGACAAAATTTTTTTAATTACTATTTTAGGCATAGGTGTCGTGCAAATAACCGTGTGAGCATGAAAAAAGCCTATTATTTTGACATAACAAACAGACACTCCAATTTTATTTATTGGTATAGATAGATTGAGGTGAACACACATGGGTATGCATGATGTTCAAAGCTCTATAAGTTAATAAAACATTTCATTGAAATAACTTTGGAAATCAGAGAACTTTCATACTAACTTTGCACCTCCCTTTACCTCCTTAAGGGATGATTTTCAAAAAAATATTTTACACGTGTTTAATGGCATTCAATGAAAAACCTTCATACTGAATTTCATTCGAATAACTTAAAAAACAGCAAAGTTTCTAGGTGCTAACTTTGCATCCCCGTTTTACCCCCCTAGGGAGTGATTTTCAAAAATCCTTTCTTAGTGCTCCCCTACGTTATAAAAGGAAGCCCTGTGCAAAAATTCAAGTTTGTAACCCTTATAGTTTAGGCCCTGCGTTGATATGTCAGCCAGCTTCTCCTTTTATATATAAGAAAAGAAAACAATAGACATTGAAACTCATTAATATGTTGACTTAGACACGCCTTATACATGCTACATTAACACAGCATGATATCACAGCATATGGTATAAACTTTATTATACAATATTTATGTCATATTACGTCAGATCAGGAATTAAATGAACACATTCTTTTTTAATAAAATAAATAGCATTCGAGCGTTCATGGTCCACCCGTGACTATTGACGCTGTAAAGTATTCGAAACGTCGCACAATCAAAAATCAAATACAAATGCGATAAAATCCGTGAAAACAGTTTTATTTACAACTAGCAACCCGCCCTCGCTTCGCTTCGGTTTCAGTCGTCTTTCCTGCGCAGTTCCCGTTCCCGTGGGAATACCGGGATAAAATATAGCCTAGGTTAATACCTAATATTATAGCTTTCCATTGGTGAAAGAATTTTTGAAATCGGTCCACCCGTTTTGAAGATTACCCGAAACAAACAGACAGACAAAAAAAAATAAAGTGTATTTTAGGCATATGTATACAGACGCTACAATTTTATTTATTGATACAGATATAGATGTGTAATACTCGCGTAAGAAATTAGTAAACAGTTATGTTTATATTAATCATCGTGCTTTTCGTCTTTCGCTGTCCATAGCTGGCCATTGTAGGCCTCTTTCATAAATAAAAAAAGTAAAATTAAGTGCAATCTGTTTGGCTTTTGATTTGCGGTGGCAGGCTAAGGTCATTAGGAGAATGGGCGACAGCACTTTTCTGGGAAACTCATAACACCATCTGCGATTGCTAACATCCCTACCAAATATGGCAATTATGGTATTATCTTTCGTTAGAAAGGCCTGTTTATAACAAGGAACTAGGACAGGTTCATGGATGGAGTCGTGATCTTGTAACAAATGTTTGCTTTAGAATATTTTTGCTTAAATTTATCACCAATAAATAATTCAAACTTCAATTTTACGAATTAAATAACTTTGGAACTAAATATTGATGGAGGTAGACAATAGATGTTTGATTAAACGATGAATTATTCCACTTCCTGCTGCCTTGGCGAATTTCAATGTGACGTAAATCATAAAATTAATATTTCATCAACCAGAAACTTTACAGTTACTGAATTGTATTGAAACTTTTTTAATATTCAAACTATATTATTAAAACTTTTTCAATATATAGTTTAACTTTTTAATATAATACAGGATATTATAGTGTCTATATCATAACAGTAATATAGAATTTATTTATTGAAAGGTAAGTTGCCGGAATTACATTAATATGTACGCTTAAAATAGGTTGATACTTAATAACATAAATGAGGTTAACAATAGGTTGATACTTAATAACATAAATGACCTAGACATATGATATCATAGCTGAAGAAGATGGAGATTGGTTATATATATAACCACTACCAATACCACAATGGCGGTGAAATCAACATACAATGTTGACCAAAACAAAGAACTATTGTTGTTTTATTTTTAAATAAAAGTACCTATATTATTTTATTTTATATGTGGTTTTGTTTTTTTATACATTCGATTGAATACCTTGTAAAACCTCTCCGAATACCATTTGCGGTAACGTTACGGACTTTTGACTTTGAAAAGATCAGTTAAATAAAAACATGTTCGTTTAATGCTCTAATTAATTAGAACTAAATATAAATATATACAGCAGAACCCGTTTAATAGGATCACGTTTAATACGATTTCAAGCATAATACGCTATTTTGCGTCAGTCCCAGAAACTTGAGACATGTTTTCATACATTTCTTAACGCTTAATACGATCGTCATCCCGTTTAATACGCCAACACGTGCCACTCAAATACATATTACCCCTTGCAGCAGCGGCCAGCAACTGACGAAGTGACGACTGTCGAGCGACCCTAAATGATAATGACCAAGAAGATGAGTCAACTCCGATTTTGTCACACGCCCAGCTACTATTAGCAGTTAATGATTTAAGACGCTATGTAACTTCTTTGAATCAAAGCGAAGACGCACTGAGAAAATCAAATTACGTTGAAAACCTTGTAATTGATAATGCCTCAAAATCTTTTTGACAAACTAAAATAAGTAAGTGATTACTTTAAGTAACGTAATAATAATAAACGACATTTTATTTTAGGTAATTTTTAAATGTTACATTCAATACGAAGGTACTCAAAATAATAATAGAATATAATAAATAATAATGGCACCTTTTTTTCCCTTTCCTGCATAATACGCTTTCCCGCCTAAGACGCGTTTTTGATCAGGACCCTTTTTTTTTTGTGTGGGCTATGTATGGTAAGCGCACGCGCGGTCCAGTCCGTCCGGCTGACTGGGGAGCTGCAGCATGTCAAGCAGGTGCTACGTGCAAACAAGCTGCCAGTTCCTCGCCCCCGTCGCAGAGACCGAGTGAAACCACCCACAGTTGAGCGCCTTCCTGCAATACTACCTTATGTCAAAGGAGTCACTGACAAGATTGGCTACATCCTGAAACGCTCTTCCATTAAAACTTATTTTAAGCCACTGAAGAGGATTAGCCAATTCTTACCACCAGTCAAGTGCCAGATCCCTTTACAAGATGCAGGAGTATATAAACTTGACTGTGACTGTGGTCTCTCTTACATTGGACAAACAAAGAGATCCATAAGAACTCGGATCAAAGAACACATAGCCGATGTGAAGCACCGCCGGGACACTAGGTCTGCAGTCTGTGAACATAGTCAGGACCGCGCCCACCATAACATCAGGTTTGATAAACCACAAATCCTCGCAAAAGAACACCGATACCTGCCTAGAATGGTACGCGAGGCTATTGAGATTAAAAAACACAAAAATTTCAATAGAGAGGATGGCTGGGTGTTACCATCAAGCTGGGATCCTATTATAAACATTATTAAAAACAAATCCAAAAAGACCACCACAAGACTGCAAGACACCGTGAGCTCATATTGTATAGATTTGACCCACAATAATAATAACTAAAGATAATTTTATAAATTAAAACCTTTTAGTAACATAAAGTAAGCCGCCTTCAAAATTAACTTTAATTTAGCATCATGTTACCTGAGTTTTCTTACCGGATCTTTCTCAGTGTAACCGTGTTCCGATCCGGTGGTAGTATACTAGATTATTAGTTAGTTTTTTAAATATAATTACTATTAATTTTAATGTTTAATTATTACTAACCATAAACAATATAATTTTTTCATATAGAATCATTTTCTTCTTACACTGGCAATAAATTTTGTATTAAAACGTGGGTCAATATTTAATAACTAATTTCTGTATCGGGTAGATAATTATAAATTTTCTGCAGTAACGATGACTTGTTGGACGTGAGACTTCTTAGTCCACCCGTGATCATGAACGCTGTAAAGTGTTCGAAACGTCGGGTAATCAAAAATCAAATACAAACGCGATAAAATCCGTAAAGTAGTTTTATTTAAAACTAGCAACCCGCCCTCGCTTCGCTTCGGTTATAGGTTATAGTCGTTTTACCCGCGTAGTTCCCGTTCCCGTGGGAATACCGAGATAAAATATAGCCTAGTTTACGCCCTGATATTATAGCTTTCCATTCGTGAAAGAATTTTTGAAATCGGTCCAGCCGTTTTGAAGATTACCCGGAACAAACAGACAGACAGACAGACAAAATTTTTTTAATTGCTATTTTAGGTATAGGTGTCGTGCAAATAACCGTGTGAGCATGAAAAAACCCTATTATTTTGACATTACAAACAGACACTCCAATTTTATTTATTGGTATAGATGTATAATACTCACGTAAACATCAGAAATCATTATGGTCAATCAACTTATTGAAAAAGCAAGAGTGGGACGTCTCTTATGAAATTGTACCAAAATCTCCCAAAGTATTAAGCAAACTAAATTGCCTCAAATTTATCTGAAAGAAAGAACGCCATCATTAGGCTCGATTGCCATCAAAGCGGAGAGGAGACTAAAGGAGATGTGTTTCGAAAAACCAATCAAATTTCTTTATTTCCACATCTCTCCGCTTAGTTTAAGTAGAATTGACTCAAGCGGAAAGGAGAGATGTCTCCTTTTTCAAAGTGTGCTCTAAGAAAATCCTTTGTTGGTATTCAAGAAGTAGAAGGTACCGGAAAAGAAAATAAGTAGGTCTATCTACAAAAAGAAATGAGATACCATCAAAAACAAGACTTGTAAAAAGAAGCCAAGCCTCGCAACTGACTTCTTCTACCATAAAAACTTGTGAGATCCATGTTATTCCAAGTCGGTTAACTCATTGAATCCCTGCTTAAGGGACCTTTCTACTTAAGTTATTACGTAAATAGCTAACCTAACAAATTCTTATAGTGACTATATCGATATTAAAGATCTTTTATGTTTTAAATAAATAGATTGACTTGGCAATCGCACTATGTTTAGTACAATTTAATATAATATGTATATTACTTGTGAGGTGTGTTTTCATGCGATTGCCAAGTCATTCTGTTTATTTAAAACATAAAAGGTCTTTAATATATAGTCACTATAAGAATTTGTTAGGTTAGCTATTTAAGTAATAACTTAAGTAGAAAGGTCCCTTAAGCAGGGATTCAATGAGTTAACCGACTTGGAATAACATGGATCTCACAAGTTTTTATGGTAGAAGAAGTCAGTTGCGAGGCTTGGCTTCTTTTTACAAGTCTTGTTTTTGATGGTATATTATATTCAATATGGCTTATTTGAAATTTTCTTTAGAGTTATCATAAATGAAAACGTCGCAATAAATTAAGCAAATAAAAACAATTGAGACGTGTCTCATTGTGTATTTCAAATCAATACTAAACAAAGTAAACAAAGTGTGTTATCTTAATAAGTTTAAGAATAAGTTGTTATTGTCTTACAGACTGTTAATTGCATGAAATTGTATACATAACCATAACAATACTTTATCACTTACCATAACAATACACACACTAGCAACGCGCCCTCGCTTCGCTTCGGTTTCAGTCGCCTAACCCGCGTAGTACCCGTTTCCGTGAGAATACCGAGATAAAATATAGTCTATTTTACTCCCTGATATTATAGCTTTCCATTGGTGAAAGAATTTTTGAAATCGGTTCCGTGGTTTAAGCGTGAAAGCGTAACAAACAAACTTTCGCGTTTATAATATTAGTAAGGATAAAATTTAATCAAATAGTCTAATATTCACATGGAGTGTGGCGACAGGATTAGAATACATTTGTTGGCGTCTATTACTTGCCCGTGTGAGTCGTTAAAATCAGCTAAGAGGTCATCATCTTCCGTTTTGGTGATGGAATAAGAATACAATTTATCGTCCCCTTTTTCCTATGGGTATCGTAAAAGGTAAATAATGAATATGATAGGACGATGACGTGATGCGAAAGAGAAATTGAAATATATCTCTATATTAATCAGTCTGTTCAGCGTGTTATAGTAGGACAATTTTCTTTCTATAGTGAAAGAAGCTTAAGCCCAGCTATGGAACGATGATCAGGCGAATGGGCAGCAGATCTCTGCTGGGCAACGTGTAACTCTACTGCTATCGCCAAAACAGCTTGCTAAACGTAGTGATTTTGGCGATAACTCCACCTAAGAATGCGCATAGCATTCTGAAAGAACAGCCTAACGATAGCAGTTTACAGCGAAAAGTTAAATTATGATGATTCTAATTATAGAAAATCGACTTCTATGTAACTGTAGTTGAATAAGTAACCAATAGACCCGTGCAATACCGCCTACGTCACATAAACAGGTACAGGGTTAGAGAATTTGGGTTGTAGGCACCTATCGGGGGGCACGGCAGTGCCCCCGCCAAGTCGAGCGCGAAGCAAACACTGCCGTACCATCCTTTACTGGAACCATTTCGCCGCATTTTCAGGCTCCTATTTGAGAACCTCTGGATAAGACCAGAACGCAGAAATTTTCGTCATCCAGTAAGCAATAAAATCACACTTAAAATAAAAAATTTCAAGTCTGTAGGTCATTTATTTCCGAAGTTAAGCTAAAGCAAAGTTTCGCATTTATGACACTCACTCACTCATGATCATCAAAATAGAACTAGTACTTCCCATAAACTCAGAGAGCTGAAATTTGGTATAGAGTTAGGGTTTAATGGCCACATAAAGGGAAAACTATTAAAACTATGATAATCAAAGATCTGGAGTACCTGATGACCTTTATTTGAAAACACAAGAGCCCAACCAAACTATTAAAGATCGACATACCGCCTTTACAAAAAATATTCAACTTTGTTTGCCTCTTCATTTGATGTCAAAAATCGAAGGTCTGAAGTATCTGATGAAGAACTCTCAGCTTGTCTCAGCTGTATTAGAGATATGGTAATGCCCCCTTCTACTATTTGGTACGCAAAAGAAAAAAAATGTGTCAAATAAGAAAATCTAATAAAATAAAATATAAATCAATATGCCCACGTTTCTACAAAAAGAAATGAAATCCCACCAAAAACATTCTGTAAAAAACTAGCGAAGTCTCGATGGAGTAGGGAGCTGCTTGTTTATCTCTAAAAAGTAATGTAATCTAGACAAAGTCGTACCAAGTCTAAGGTTCCTTACTGCGATTTCTTTATTATTATAGTTAATATTGTGTGACTTGGCCGTTGAACATTCTTTATACGTTAGTGGGTAGAAATCAATTTTGTTTACACGTAATGTTATATCTGTTATAACTACCTATGTTTGTTAAGCGAGATATTAGCCCAGTATGGGTGGTATTGGTAATTGGACGCTAGTGTCTCATTTTAGGCTGTTGTTGATTGTACAACACATGCATACAGCATTGACATGTGCAAATTATTCGCCATGTCGGTTCTGGCGACAGATTGGTGTAATGGTGTCATGAAGGACCTGATTTTGGTCCCCTTGTGTACCCTTCGACGGCCAAGTCACACAAAATTAACTATAATAATAAAGAAATCGCAGTAAGGAACCTTAGACTTGGTACGACTTTGTCTAGATTTCATTACTTTTTAGAGATAAACAAGCAGCTCCCTGCTCCATCGAGACTTGGCTAGTTTATTACAGAATGTTTTTGGTGGGATAATGTTTAGAGCACAGCACGGCAGCCTTCAAAAGGAATACATTTTCGCCGTTCTTGCTACAGTTTTCACTGATGCTTCGCTCCTATTGCTAATAGCGTAATATTATATATATTTTCTGCTGATATTATAATAGCATCTGGCACCATCGCAGTCACCAGAATTTTTGAAATCAGTTTGGTGGTTTAATCGTGAAAGCGTAACAAACAAACAAACTTACGTTCGTATTTATAATATTAAATATTAGTAAGGCAGTAATGATTTATATGTTTCATATTTATAATAATTATCGCTAAGCCGATCGTCTTTACTTTTAGCCATCAGCCCCACAATGGAAATGCTATAATCGCCACACTAGGCGCGATGTATAGCGATCGCATTTGCTGTTTAGATTTCCAAGATAAAGAGCCGCTACTGATGCCGTTAGTCATCTGTTAGTAAAGTAAGAGATGTTAAGATATTGTATTCTTAACACGTTAGCAATTAATAATCATTAATCGGCGTATTAGCTGTAGATAAACGATAATGCTTGTCCTATTTTATTTAAATATATTTTGCAGTGGCCTTTTAATCAGGTTTTTGTTGATACAATCTTTGATGGAAAGAGTACCAATTAAAATTGTTTGAATTTTATTTTTTTATTACGTCTGGTATCAAAGAGGCAAACAGACATAAGACATTAATCTGAGTACTAACTATAGATAAATGGTAATAGATTATGCTATATATTTTTTTAATATGCTACATTATTTATGTTATTTAAATATACTTTTAAGTTGACTTTTAATCAGGTTTTTCTTATTATACGATCTTTGATCGAAAAGAACACCAATTATATTTTTATTATTTTTTTTATTGCTGCTATCAAATCTCTCTATCAAAGAGATACATAATTAGCAATCGTCTGATAAGCCAAATCTCTGCCCACTGTAGCTTTAGGAATATAGGGAATGGAATAAAGCCAGAAAGAGTGAAATTGGGCTTCAGATTTTTCTCACCGAACAAAGCGCAAATTGATATTGCAGATGTTAAATTAGTGCGAGAATGGAATTGTACCACTACCTCGGATGAGCCGGTCCATTTATGGACCCTGGCAGAAAACGATCAGCAGTGTGGCCCTATCACTAATATTGATTGTGATTACTTTTATAAACAGTAATCGGTCATTAACACGCTTATATTATCTTGGTTTGTATGTCACGGACGTGATTATCACTCCCTTCTCTCCTCCCTTTGAAACTTAGCACACTTATCAAGGGCCAATGGACAATGCAATCATTTAAATAGTTTGTCTCATTATCCATACAGGATTATCGATTTTTGATATCCATGACTGACATTTTAGCGTGATTCGATAGATGTCGCTGTCCCTACTACCTGCAAAACACGTTCTAGCTCGATTATCTACAAAAGTATACTTTTAGTTTTTAATACCCTTTTGTTAGTTTCACCTATTTGTCTATTTGTAATAGACTCCTTCAAATTCGATTTTGACCGACTTTGAATGGATAGATTTCTTTTAAACCTTGTAGACTTATTAAGGACCAATGACAGACCGACAATTTAAATATTTTATCCCATTATTCTTATTCCACACAGGATTAGCATTTTTTATACATATATGTACATCCGTGGCAGAGATTTTGGCATAGCTCAATAGATGTCGCTATCCCCGATTTTCCACTTTGCAATTTTTTAATCGACACCTTTGAATTCGAGTTTGATCCACTTCAAACAGTCGCGTTTCTTTTAACTATTCTACAGTTTATTACAAAACTCTCTCTCTCTACAGTCGGTCCCTCATGTCTGAGGATCGTGGTTAGCATCGGAGTTACATCTGGAGCGGATGATCTGCCTCCCCCGGTCTCGATCCATTTTATTACAAAACAGCATAGGATTATTTCGTCGTCGCCCCAGTAGGAGAGACTTTTTTCATGCTCACACGATTATTTGCACGACACCTATGCCTAAAATGCAGTTTAATTTTTTTTGTCTGTCTCTCTGTTTATTTGGGGATTCAGAACGACTGAACCGATTTTGATAATATTTTACTTCTAGGTAGCTGTCTATATAAGGAATAACTTAAGCTATATTTTATCCCGATATTCGAACGTAGAAGCGAGGGCTGGTTGCTAGTATATATATATGCTCCTATAGCTACCGTTTAAGTTCAAGTTAGTCATGCGTCTAGTCGCGTCTAGATAAATTAAGTTTATATGTGGTTCGTGTAAGAATTTAAGAAGTATTTATGCTATACGCATGCAAATATAATTTAAATATATGAAAATATCTATACAAATTATATTCGTCTGTTAGTTCGTTATAACTCAATAAGTTAGAAGTATACAAAATAATGCTATTTTTATACAAATATTTCGAGCCTTGTTCAATGCACATTGAACATGCAACGCAGCAAACTCAAAAGTAGAGCATGTCAACATACAAGTAAAGCATGTCAACATACAAATGTGCAAAATTAGCACTGACATGATTTAGAGACACTGCGTTATACTTTACACTTACGACACACTAACACAAAATGGTATATGTGTGTATTAGCAATAAGTAGTATATAAGGTGTACATTGTGTAAAATAAATCAGATTTGAATTTATTCATCTCTCAGTTACATCCCTCTCACTGCGGCCAAGACACCCTTAGCCGTCAGTTCTGATTAGTCGAGTGAGTCTGCTTGACTGGCAGTGAGAGTTACCAATCCTCCACCCAAAGCTCCATCTCACTGTGGCCAAGACACCCTTAGCCGTCAGTTCTGATTAGTCGAGTGAGTCTGCTTGACTGGCAGTGAGAATAACCAATCCTCCACCCAACATCCATCTCACATCCACCTGTCACCTTAGGTAGCACGGTGCAGGTATCCCATCATATAGGCTAGGAACTTAAGGGCTTTAGGTACTTCAAACTATAACCTTAGGTTCTTCTGTCAAACACGGCGTTAGTCCACTAGCCCAGACTACGCCTGTACATTTGGTCCTTCGAGTAAAAGTAAAGATTTTCCTCCCTCTAACCCCCCCGTAGGTTTGACATAACAGACATACGAATCAGTTAAGAACGGGCTGGTGTACTCAACAAAGCATCAGTTTCGGAATTGACTGAAGGACTTTTACTTACGTACTCTGTCAGAAAGCCTCTCGTTGCGGTTCGGTCACTGGCCTCCCACAAGCGGGACTCACCAGCTGATTGAGAAGTCGCACCTTCAGGGACGTGTTATAGCGAGAGCGCAGGTACGATAAGTATTGACTTAAAACATTAGTAGTAGGGAAGTTAGGGTAGGGCTATTAGGGAAGAAGACAAAAGAAGCACTATGGACATACAAGAAATAAACACAGCAATCAGGAGCCAGGAGGAAGATTATAACGAGATCAGGAGGATAATTACAAACATTAAAAAGGACTCCGTGAGCCGAAGAACACAAAAATACATTGACGAAAAAAGACAAACACTAACTACTATTTTCCAACGGGTGCAAGAGAATCACTCGAAACTGGAAAAACAAGAGATGTTATCATCTCACAAATATATCACTACAAATTACTTTGGAAATATCCAAAAACAATACAACGAGGGCTTAGCCCACCTACAAAACTATGAAGCAAGACTTCAACTTGTTCAGGCGATATATGAACCTGAAGAACAAAACACAAACGAAGAAGAAGGGAGAGGGAATCCCAAGACGTTTATACAAATGTTCAGGATATCCCAGATGTCAAAAAGGCTAATTCAGGCGAAAGAATCAGTCACTGAAAACAAACCTATATGGCATTTACAAACTACAATAAACAACTTACAAAAACGATGGCAGGATATTGAAGAAACACACATTGAATTATTATTGGAGGAGGATACATCGGGACACCTTTACTTCAAAAATAAATATTTTGAAAACACCCAAATTGAGTTCGATACTACAATGGAGATGCTGGAAGAAAAAATCCATGACAGTTCCAGCGAAAAAATAACCTTAACACAGTCGTCAGGAAAACTACCCCGTATCTCTATTCCAACTTTTACTGGGAGTTATGACTCATGGTATACTTTTCATGATTTATTCAAAAAAATTATTCATGAAGATAAAAATATTTCATTGGTAGAAAAGATGCAATATTTAAAGACAAATGTAAAAGGTGACGCAGCAAAAATTATACGTCATCTAACGATAAGTGAATCGAACTATGAAACCGCATGGAAATTGCTTACGCAACGTTATGAAGACGAACGAATGATATCAATTAAATTCATCGATAAATTATTAGATTTACCCAAGCTAAATGTTGCGAATGCAGCGGGTTTAAGAGACATGCACGACACCATAAAAGAATGTTTGGAATCTTTAAAACATCAAGGAATTGACATTTCAACATGGGACCCTATTTTGGCTAGACTTTTGGCCAGGAAATGGGACCAACAAACTGATTCAAAATACGAGGATCAGTTACAACACCCAAACAAATTGGAATCGTTTGAAGAAATGTTACAGTTTTTAGAAAAAAGATTTAAAAGTTTAAAGTCCTACGATCAGCAAAAAATTACGTATAATCACCTGAGTAATAACTCGGTGAATCATACAATAAATAAATACCGGGGAACACTCGTACCAATAGCAGAATCATCAAAAAGTAAACATTGCTGGTACTGCAAAAGCACAGAACATAATATAAATAAATGCCCTAGTTTTAAAACCTTGAACGTGACGCAACGATATAAGGAAGTCTCAGACAAAGAAATGTGCAAACGCTGCTTAAATCATGATAAACAAATAAAATGCACGAGCGAGTTTTATACAAAATGTGAAATATGTCAACATAAAGGTCATAACACACTATTACACCGAACATTCGATTCAATTAAAAGACAACCAGAGTCTTCTGAGTATACGAAAAAGTTCACTCCTAAACCAACTATGAGTGATAAAAAACAAAACACAACGTTATCGAACTTATCAGCTACCAATTTAGAGGCAAAAAATACGGTCTTATTAGCCACAGCGCTATTACAAACCACGTCGTATGATGGAACACCACAATTATTAAGAGTATTGTGTGACCAAGGTTCAGAAGCGTCATTTTGCACGGAAGAAGTAGCACAACTGCTGTCGTATCCAAGACAAAAGGTTCGAGCCGAAATAAAAGGCATTGGAGACAACGAACCTAAGACATCGAAATATACAATTAACATAAAACTACAACCAAGGTACTCTAGTGAGTACAGACTACCTGTAACACTTATAGTACTACCAAAGCTTACAAACTCGTTACCAAGAAGTAACTTACAACAATTACAAGAGTTGGACAATGTTCTATTGGCAGACCCAACGTACAACAAAAAGGGACCTATAGACATAATTTTAGGTGCCCAAGAATATAGTAAAATACTATTACAAGGTTTTAAACGACTACAAGGCGGTATAATCGCTCAAGAAACAGAATTGGGTTGGATTTTATCCGGGTTATATCCGCAAGACACAAACGGTGGCATCAAAGTATTAAGCATGATGACTCGCACCGACGACATACAACAATTAACAAAATTTTGGGAATTAGAAGAAATTCCACGACACTATGCACTCACCAAAGATGATGAGTTGTGTGAAAATTACTATACAAATACTACAATACGAAGTTTCGACGGCACTTATACGGTACGACTGCCGTTTAAGGACGCGAACATAAAATATGGCGAGTCAAGGAAAAAAGCCGTGGCTCGACTATTACAACTAGAACGTCAGTTCGAAAAAAATGAAAATTTACGCCAACAATACAAGGAATTTATGTACGAGTACCTAAATATGGGTCATATGAGAAAAGTACCTAAACCAGAATATTACACAGGAGAGTATTATATTCCCCACCAAGCGGTAATAAAAGAAGACTCTCTTACAACAAAACTACGAGTGGTATTTGACGCTAGTAGTAAAACAAGTAGTAAAATAAGCCTTAATGAAAATTTACATAAAGGACCACGACTTCAACAAGACTTATCAAACATATTATTACGCTGGAGAACGCATAAGATTGCTTTCATGGCCGACATTATGAAAATGTACCGGTTCATAAAAATAAACCAAGAAGACTATAAATATCAAAGAATTTTATGGAGATTTTCTCCAAAAAAGGCCATTAGTGAATACGAACTAACAACGGTCACTTATGGCACAACAAGCGCGCCTTATCTGGCCGTGAGAACATTACAACAACTAGCATTAGACGAACAAGACAATTACCCTATCGCCAGTAGAGTAACGTTACAGGATTTCTATATTGACGATATTTTGTCAGGAGATCCTGGGCGATGGCATACGTTTGTGGCCAACAGAGTGTCAGAAATTAACAGCATAATACCTAACGCTCAATGGAATCATGTCATATCGTCTGAAAACCCAGCGGACATTATATCAAGAGGATTGGAGCCAGAAAAATTAATAAACTGTTCCTTATGGTGGAACGGCCCACCATGGTTACAGACGAGTGATATACCTATTACAACAACAGCACCACAGCCAAATGAAGAAGCCAAGTACTGTTTATCAACAACAATTAATACTACGAATGAAAAGTATGACATCTGGAGTCGATTTTCTAACTACAATAAAATGATAAGAACATTAGCGTATTGCTACAGATTTATCAGCAAGCGCAAAAAGCACGAACCATTATCCTGTACGGAACTAGAAGAAACAGAGAAACGAATTCTATGCATATTGCAACAAGAAGAATTTTACGATGAAAAAGAAATTATTCGAAAGAAAAAATCACTGCAGAAAAACAGTAAATTATCCACACTAGATCCATTTATTGATAACGATGGATTATTACGAGTTGGAGGTCGAATAGAAAACGCTGACTTGCCATATAATCAAAAACATCCTATACTATTACCACGCCGACATCATATAACGTCATTAATAATACAAAACGCACACATGAAAACATTACATGGAGGAAATAAACTAACTACAGCTGTCCTACGACAAAAATACTGGATTATAGGTGGAAAACAAGTTGTCAAAGGTACACTAAAAAAGTGCGTCAAATGCGCGAGATACAGGTCCGAAACGAAAGTACAGAAAATGGGGATACTTCCAAAAGCAAGAGTCACGCAATCATATCCATTTAGTCACACTGGAGTGGATTATGCGGGACCAATACAAACAAGAACAATGAAAGGAAGAGGTCACAAGTCCTACAAATCATATATTGCTGTATTTGTATGCTTAGCAACAAAAGCAATTCATCTAGAATTAGTGGGAGATTTGACAACTGAAACATTTATTGCGGCACTGCGGAGGTTCATGGCCAGACGAGGACACGTGTCACATATGTATAGTGACAATGGCACGAACTTCGTAGGCGCAGCGAAATTTTTGGAACAAGAATTATTGCAAATAACACAGTCACCTGGATTCCAAAATACGATGACCAGTATAGGTACTCAGTGGCATTTTAATCCGCCAGCAACCCCCCATTTTGGTGGGATTTGGGAGAGCAGCGTAAAATCAGTAAAGTACCATTTACGTCGAGTAATTGGAGAATCGACATTAACGTACGAAGAAATGATAACATTTTTACATCAAATTGAAGCTTGCCTAAACTCGAGGCCGTTATGTGCACAAAGCGAAGACATCAATGATAATACAATACTAACGCCTAGTCACTTTTTAATTGGTCGGGAAGCAGTTGGAATCCCAGATCCGTTATCAAACATAAATACTGATTTAATAAATAGATGGAAACAAATTCAAAGAATGAAGAAAGATTTCTGGAAAGCCTGGTCATCTGATTATTTACATCAACTTCAACAAAGATACAAGTGGAAAGAAACTCAAGAAAATATCAAAATTGGAACCATAGTACTAATAAAAGATGAAAACATAAGTCCAAGTAAGTGGCCCTTGGCAAAAGTGGAAAGCGTTCACCCAGGAAGCGACGGGGTGATAAGAGTAGTGACACTCAAAAAATCGACAGGTTTATGTCAAAAACGATCAATACATACATTAATTCCTTTACCCGTATATCAGGAAGAATTAATGACTAACACGAATACGTTAAGAAAAAATACCGAAACGCCTGTGAATAGTAACATAGCAAATAACATAAATAAAAAGTCTAAGACACTTAAGTCAGGCGTGTTACTCTATACTACATTATTATTGTGTATCGGACAAGTAACAAGTACATCAATGTTTACTATGAAACATTTAAATCCAGGCCTATATGTAGAACAAATAGGTACTTCAACAATAAACAGAGGGAGTTTTAGAATAGAAACTAATTACGAAAGGAGTGATTTGGAACTGAATTTAAATAATACGATAAAAATAACTAATCAGTTTCAAAAGTTATGCACTGACACGCAACAGTATACAAAAGACACCCATTGTGCAGAATTTTATTATCATTTGAACGAAGAGAAAGCACGATTTGAGAAGATAAAGGACTACCTTACTGGGATAAAGATTTCTAGAAGGAGACGTGGATTATTAGGACAAATGTTAACATACGTGTTCGGAGTAAACGATGAAGTATACAGAAGTATTGACTCATTGAGTAGCAATCAACAAGAACTTATAAACGCCGCCAATCATCAAACAAACATAATGATATCTACAGCATCCGCTGTAAACCAAACCGAGGAGCGGATTAAGAAAAAGTTAGAGAATTTTGAAAAGAAGTTAAATGAAGCTATAGCATTCATGTACGATAACGACGTATGGTATAAGATGGTAGACGCTAACAATGTGAAAATACAAGTAATACAAACGTATCAATTAGCGAGCAATTACATAACAGAGATTATTCACTATTACAACGGGTTACTTGAGATATACCTAAATAACGCATCGATATACACGATTTTGAGTCCTAAATACGCTAATGATATAATACAAACAACCAATCAAAAGTTACCTGGAAACTTAAGAATAATTCAGGATCAATTAATACAGACTAACATGGAAATAAATGCAACACATATAAACGTATTTGCGTACTATCCTATTCATGACATAAGAAAATATACGCTAATACACATAACGGCGATTCCTCAAAAGTTGACCGGGAGTTCTTTTGAATGCTTGTCAATCCCAAGAGCATTCATAGGCTTCGACTATAACAATGAACGATACTTTGAATTAAGTAAAGACGAGTTCAAAGATTGTTTACACAAAAAATCGGAGTTTGTTTGCTATCCCGTGGCTGTTAAGAACATGCAATTGAACAAGAATTGCATTGTTGACCAGCTATTCAGCAACAATAATAACACTAAATCACAATGCACATCAAGAAGATACAACATTCAATCTACAATTCTATGGAAACAACTTTACATGCAGAATACGTGGATGTTTATCACTACAAAAACACAATCAGCTTCGATAATATGTGATGGACAAAGACAAGAAATTAACCTAGAGGATATAGGAGTACTACACATTTCAGAAAGCTGTGTAGTAAAGACGTTGAACAACATTCTTGCAGCTAAACGAATAACAACAACAACTGTGCAAGCATCATATTTTAAAAGGAGTAATTTTACTCTAGACACACAAGTAGTCCAATCAGAGATACCAGACATACCGAAGGAGGAAGTATTAGATAGCTCCACCAGTATATTTGACCACTTAGCCGCTTCAGAAGCAAAGCTAAAAACAAGATTAGATAACACAATATGGAGGCGAATAGAGTCTCATTCCTATGTGGTTAGCACCGTGACATCTCTTTCTTTAATAGTATTAGCTTGTCTTTTAATTTATTTCAGACCACTCAAACAATGTCGAGATAGACTTACGAGAAGACAAGACAAGGAGACAACTACAACACAAGCCACAGAGACAGACAAACAGCGGGCAGCTCCACCACAACCACGGCCACGGTATGGGAAACCTCGTCCCCAGACTACAGTCCAAACACCACAAACGACGGAAGGACACATTGGACCATATGAGGTTATCGAATTATACGACTTGCAGTCGTGTTCCTGAGAGACCCCAGAATGTTCAATGCACATTGAACATGCAACGCAGCAAACTCAAAAGTAGAGCATGTCAACATACAAGTAAAGCATGTCAACATACAAATGTGCAAAATTAGCACTGACATGATTTAGAGACACTGCGTTATACTTTACACTTACGACACACTAACACAAAATGGTATATGTGTGTATTAGCAATAAGTAGTATATAAGGTGTACATTGTGTAAAATAAATCAGATTTGAATTTATTCATCTCTCAGTTACATCCCTCTCACTGCGGCCAAGACACCCTTAGCCGTCAGTTCTGATTAGTCGAGTGAGTCTGCTTGACTGGCAGTGAGAGTTACCAATCCTCCACCCAAAGCTCCATCTCACTGTGGCCAAGACACCCTTAGCCGTCAGTTCTGATTAGTCGAGTGAGTCTGCTTGACTGGCAGTGAGAATAACCAATCCTCCACCCAACATCCATCTCACATCCACCTGTCACCTTAGGTAGCACGGTGCAGGTATCCCATCATATAGGCTAGGAACTTAAGGGCTTTAGGTACTTCAAACTATAACCTTAGGTTCTTCTGTCAAACACGGCGTTAGTCCACTAGCCCAGACTACGCCTGTACAAGCCTATTGTTTGAAATAACATTAGATTTTTTTAGATTTGATAAATCACTTTGTTGTTTACACATATATCAGAGTGCTTGCCAATTGCGGTGGTGGGACACAGTCAAATGAGTAGACAAATCTAAAAAGCTTTCATCATTACCATTTCAGCTTATTATACCTCCCACTGTTGAGCTTGAACCTCCTCTACAATAAGAGGGAAATTTGCCTACTATGCCCACGCTGGTCAGACGTGTTGGTATAGAGTTTTATTTCGAGTTCGCCTTATCTTTCATAAATGTCATATGCATAATTTATCTCTTATTAGTCGTATTTTACGATACCCACAGATTCTTATCTGGGGGTGGTGAATTGTATTCTTACTTTCTTTTAATTAAATATGTTACTACCTTCTTTTTCCGTTCCATTTGTAATTTCACGTGATTTGAGCTAAGTGCTTGAGAACAATATAAGGATTAATAATATTCATAGCCGCCATCACATACCAAGCCGCCATCACATACCATAGCCGCCATCACATTCCAAGTAATGAAAAGGATACAAAAGTTGATATGAAAATATGTAGGAATTATGCATTTAGAGTTTGCACAATATTCTACTACACAAATAGCATACCTAATAGTTTAAGGAGCGACCTTTCATAAGCTCGATGCCCATACTGGACAATTATTTGTGCGATCGACGAATAGTTATTCTTAGTGCACATGCAATTTGCGATCATCAATTGTATGTTCATAAAGTACTTCGCAATATAAGAATTTAATCTCTGGTGCTTGGTGAAAATAAAAAATAAAAGTCTATGACGCATGTGGATATAGAGATTAATTTAATTCTCTGTACTACCTCTTTAAGCGTTCCAGTTGTCATCGGATTTAGTAGATATATTTGCTAGAATGCGTCAGAGATTAAATCTGTATAATGTCAGTTTATAGAAATTGTAAAAAGAAATTCAGTATCAAGATTAATTGGTCACATCGCGCCTAAAACAGTTTTACTTCCCTCGTCATCATCATTTCAGCTCATATACGTCCCACTGTTGGGCTTAAGCCTCCAAAATAGGAGGGAAATTGACCTTACTATACCATACTGGTCAGACAGGTTGACATGGGGTTATATTTCGAGTTTACCTTCTCTTGTATAGATGTTATATGCGAATTACCTATATGCCTTAATCGTCTTTTACGACATCCACAGGCAAAATAGGGACTGGTGATTTGTATTCTTACTCCGTCACCACACGGACTTTTACTTCCCTATTTTGGACATATTTTTGTAGTCTGTATTTGAATATGAAAGAGTATGTTACTATTCATAGGCCGTTTCTATCGAATCAATCGGATCGGCTATCAAAGTATCGGTACTAGTAGTCGGCCCAATGGTGATGGGGAGGGAATACGGTAGATTATGGAGCCGCACGCTGCCCATCCATCATCCCGGACAAATTGGGTGACGTGTTGGACACACATCAGACCAGAGATTACCACAAAAAAAAAGATATTCCATAGAAGCCAACAAGGATGAGTTTGAATTGGCGGGTCGCGCGCGCGAGGAGCGTAGCCTCGACGAAGCGACCCGCCGCCGGCGACTGAGGCGGCACAGGCGCGACTACCTGCGCGTCATGCCGCCCTAGCTGAGGGTGACGTGACGTGACCGGGGAGTTAGTCCGTCACCCGCCGAGAAGCCGACCGCGTGAGGAAAGACCGGCGTCCTCCCCGAGGGGGGGACGTCGGTCAATGAGAGGGTTACAAATAGGGGGTATTCTGTCGGGGCGACCACCGATGACAAGTAACCCTGCTCCGGTGGTCGGCCCAACGACGAAGGCGGCATGGTGTTCGGGTGGGTTGCGGCTGTGCGTGCTTATGACCCTCTGTCGCCCCGGACGGAGTGGTGCGAGGAGTGCGCCGACCGCAGCTCACCCCAAAAAAAAAAGAATGAGTTTGAATGGAATTTTACATTAGGTGAAGATCGATTAATTAGGTTATCCTATACACATATCATAGACATCCTCATCATCTTTATTCCAGCTAATATACCTCTCCCACTGATGGGCTCGAGCCTCCTTAGCCCGATTTTTTGAACACTTTATGGCGTTCATGGTCACGGGTGGACCGCTCGTGGTGTGTCTATGACCATGACCGCTGTAATGTTCGAAACGTGGGACAAACAAAAATCAAATATAAATGCGATAAAATCGATAAAAAAGTTTTATTTGTAAAATGTTTGCATAAACATCAGAAATCATAATACAATAATTGGGTTCAGTACAATATGTATTATTTTTCTAAATAAAAATTTTAGAGCTGTTTGGCATTTTTAAAAAAGTATAAGGCTGGAACAAGACTAGAAACACTTAGCGGTATGATTTACAAGGTGTTAACGAAAACGCCTTTGAAGTTTCCCTCAAGATGCAGTGTAGACGTACATATGTTCTGGTCAAAGACCTCTTCAAAAGGCTCTTAACTAATCTTTGTCTTGAATGAAAATAAAGATGCGGTGAGATATTATATTTTTCACTAGATACTGTTATTTTTCTTAACCTCACATAATAAGAGAGAATTAATATGAAATTTATATATACCGATATACTTTTTTTAAATACAGAATGTGGGTGTGTTTTATACACAGGTGACCATAGCATATTTGACCGTAATTGATAACGTAAATTAAAGATAACAACAGGCGTACATTTATTACATAATTAAATTAATAAGTTTATTAACCCTTGGATGCGCTTAATATTAATTCAAATTAAATATAGCTTACTATTTTTTATAACTATGAAGTCAGAATTTAAAATTTATTGCACAATAATTTTATTTACAATTAAAACGGATAAATAATAGCAATGTTTGATGAATGATTGATATTATGGTATTATGTCAAACTTGCCGTGTATGATGTATGTAAGTGTGTATACGCCTTAAATACACATACAATACAGTTCACTATCACTACTAACCGCAGTGATGTGTGGGTGTAACATGCGTAATGCCAGCAAAAAAAAAATATAAATATTTATAAAACAACACTCAACACGCATTTGACTTGTGAAATATTAAGATAAAATTACTAACCACTTAGTGCTGTCACATATTCCCTCCATTTTTGGTTGTTGTTCATTATTTAAGTTCACAAACACTTCTCGATTTAACATTTACGCTCCGTGACAGCGAGTCGAAACACATGGGAGTACACTGTGTCGTTCTATATGACAGACTGTAAGCGAGTCGACGATGTGCTTGGTGCATACCGCTCTAATATTAGCCGGCCACGTGTTATTCGTGTTTCGTCACAAACGTGAATAATCTGTGGACATTGGACAATATTAATCTAGATTTGTTAACGATTTAAACTGCTAACGGAACGGTCCGTTACGGAAAGCCTCTGATATGCATGTAACCTATCTAACTAGAGATAGTACTACGTATAAATAATTTACTTTATCATTTTGTGAGTCGTACGATAAATATTTCAACAGACAGCACGACCGGGCCGACTAAACTGATAAAGTCACACTGGACTGCACAGCTCAGTGAAAATAATTAAAAATATAATTATAACCTACTAGGTTCACTATAATACGTGTCAATGAAAAATAATATTCGGTGCTTGTAATGTATTTTTATTTATCATTGTAACTAAAGAAATGTAAATTAAATAATTTAAAGTTTATTTAGTTTACTCGCAAATATATTCCTTATAGAAGCTTATTTCAATTTATAATCTATTTATTTAATTAATTTATAATCAATTTGTTTGTGAAACTGGGAAATAACGTCTAAAGCATTGGCCACATCTAAAGCACGTGCTACACGGTTTCAAACAGTGGTTTGAAACAGATATTTGAAACAGTGTAGATAGATGTTATAAGCATGTGCTACACGGTTTCAAACAGTGGTTTGAAACAAATGTTTGAAACAGTGTAGATAGATGTTTTATGCCAAATTTCGTATGACCTTTAACCGCCCTTGGTAGCGAGGCTTGTGTTTCAAACCACTGGCCAAGCGTTGGTTTTATCTTGTTTGAAACCATCTAGCCGCTTGCTTCAAACCAAGCGAACGACAGTCACGCTGCAGAGGTCAGGGCAAACGCACGCGACGACGTTCTATGCACAAAATGGCCATGGGCAGACAGAACGTAATCGCGATGTTATTACTCAACTTTTCGAGTTATACAAAGAGTTGTCCTATCCTGGCTTTGAGACTTAAATTGTGAAGGGTATAAAAATAAAACACAAAGAAGAAATGCGTGGGATATTTAAATTTTTTCCTTCAATTGTACATAAAAGTGCAAGACTTACTCCAACTTTTTGTTGTTTTAATAGGTAAGGCGCCATGACGTCGTTGTAGTGAATATACGGTACGCGAGCATAAAGACGTCCTATCCGCGCCATGTTCTCTAAACACTGTTGGTTTCAAACTACAGTACAATCCGGATATAGCGACCTTTAAGGGACCGGCGATACTATGTCGTACTAGCCGAATGACGTACAAAACGGTAGGATTATTTCTTAAGTACATAAGTACCTAACCTACGAATACATAATTATGTACACGCCAAACTCCTTCGCGAGGGTTACATTTGATTCACCGCCTTCTAATCGGTGTAATATTGCACTTTTTCTTCAATTGTAAAACACTTTCGCTTCACAGAACTCATTTTGTCGAGCTTTAAGAACTTTTCATAACAAGTGACAAACACTAACTGTGATTTACGCGCGCCAATAAGGAAAGGTGAAGCGCGCGGGGCGGGATGAAGTTGGGGCGCCGAAGTATTGGTGCGTAGGTTGTATAAACAAACAAAAATTGCGCGTCGTTTTAACCGGACGTATTATCACAAAAAATGGTCGCTATAAGCAGTTTGTCATTTAAACCGGAGTCGCACTAAACATTTATATTTTCTCAGTACCTAATTATGAAACCTAACTTGAGTAAACATTATCGTCGTTAAAAACGGTTAGTCGTTATAAACGAAGTCGTTATATATGAATTCTACTGTAGCTTAAAAACCATGTAGCCAGCAAAGTGCTTTTCTGCTTATTCTGTTTCAAACAGTGGTTTGAAACAGAAAAAGCAGAAAAGCACTTTGCTGGTTACATGATTTTTAGCTAGTTTGAAACCAACAGTGTTTAGAGAACGTGGCGCGGATAGGACGTCTTTACGCTCGCGTATCATATATTCACTACAATGACGTCATGGCGCTTTACCTATCAAAACAACAAAAAGTTGGAGTAAGTCTTGCACTTTTGTGTGCGATTGAAGGAAAAAATTTAAATATCCCACGCATTTCTTCTTTGTGTTTTATTTTTATACCCTTCACAATTTAAGTCCCAAAGGCAGGGCAACTTTTTGTATAACTCGAGTAGTTGAGTAATAACATCACGATCGCGTTCTGTCTGCTCACGCGCCATTTTGTGCACAGAATGTCGTCGCGTGCGTCTGCGCTGACCTCTGTAGCGTGACTGTCGTTCATTTGGTTTCAAACAAGCGGCTAGATGGTTTCAAACAAGATAAAAATCAACGCTTGGCCAGTGGTTTGAAACACAAGCCTCGCTACCAAGGGCGTTTAAAAGTCATACGAAATTTGGCATAAAACATCTATCTACACTGTTTCAAACATCTGTTTCAAACCGTGTAGCACAGACATTAATGTTATTTCCCGGTTTAACAACGTAAACAACGTAAGTAAAATTACTTAAATAAATACAAATGATCACGAGCTAGTATGTCTAATAGCTACTGATGTTATAAGATAAGAATATAAGGTAGACCGTTATATTTATAAGTATTTGATTGTCTGAATCACTACATTGGAGTATATCATCTGAAGATTTGGAAGGTCAGTTGCCAAGGCGACTACGAAGTCACAATGACTAGCAATCGCGAAGCACGTCATTCAACTTTTGGACTTTGTATCCACGCTGTGTATTGAATGATTTTATAAATACAAGTCCTTAATCAAATATACAATTGATTTACAGGCTTGTTCAATTTTATTTTTTTATGACGTTGCCGAAATGATAATGTATTTATACGATATTATCCTTAAGACTGTCTCCTATTTAGCAGTGAAACGTAAATGGTTTGAATTGAGGAAAGTATTATAGGTATTATTGATAAGCGAATCAGCTCAAGATATAAACTTATTGTTTTCAAAGTTTTTATTTGAATTGTAAATACCCAATATGTAATAACAGGAAAACTTTTACTGTGTATTCGGAGCAACGCGCGACGTTCAATTGTTTTAAGCAAAATTAATAACAATTATCTTATATTTTGTAATGAAAATTTCTATAGACAGATTTGGATGCGGAGTAATTCGAATATCCAAAAATAACAGCAGTTTGTTCATATACTTGCTATTGTGTGATTATTATTTAATTTTTCGCTTTTAGGGACACCTATTGCGTGTTAATCTAGTCAGCTTGCGTGTATTTTTTTGGTATTTTTATTTCAGTCGCCAGTAAAAATATAAAGTAATTTTTAGGCATATGTATAGTGCAAATAACCGTGTGAGCATGAAGGCCTATTATTTTGACATTACAGACAGACACTCCAATTTTATTTATTGGTATAGCTAATAATTGTATATTGTAGATCTATTTCAGTGATCAAGGAAATATTACATTTCTTAAAAGTGCACTTTAAATTTATTGCAATTTTTTATTTTATAATCTCTCATCTTCATCTATGACTTTTTTAGGGCGACTATGTTGACTATGATGACTAGCTGACCCAACCTAACCCAAAAGTTGTTCTGTTTAAATAAAGCGCCACCTGTCGGGTCTAATTATGAATTTAAAGTTTAATTTCCAATTATGAGTTTAAAGTAAGTTATAAACTATTAAAAAAAGGTCTTTGGTTTTTGCCAATAGACAATATCTCAAAGAATCATAGAAATTATTTTTATTTTCATTAAAATTATTTTTATTTTCATTAAAATTATTTTAACAAATTATGAATATACAGATTAAAAAAAACATCTACATCCTGGAACCGTTACACCAATATTTACAATTTTCTCAAAAAGTTGGAAATAGGTCTAAAAAGGGTGCTCAAGCTTGTTCAAGGTACTGCGGTTGGTTATTAGGAATAAAAATTATTTAAACTAATTAAATGTAGAAATTATTTTATGTATTTCTTTTTTTTATTGAAATTGGTGGCAAATGAGCAAACAATATACCTGATGGTAAGTGTTGCTGCCGCTCATGGACCTTTGTAATACCAGGGGTACAGCTAGGCCACTGCCTACCGCAAAGATAGTGAAGGGAGTGTGAATGCGAACAATGAGCTTCGGCGATGCTTTTAGTATCAAACCCACTACACGCAAACACCCTCAGAAAGTTGGGCTTCCGGCTCTCTCGCTCACGAAACGAAGCGCAGTAACAAATTGCTAGTACTCGGACGTCGATTTTCTGCGAGAGTATGGTACTACCCCTCTGGAGACAGACAAGTGTCAACAGATTGGTCCTACTACTATTAAAATTTATTATGCCACTATTCATCTATTCTATACCAATAAATAAAATTGGAGTGTCTGTTTATAATGTCAAAATAATAGGCTTTTTTCATACTCACACGGTTATTTGCACGACACCTATGTCTAAAATAGTAATTAAAAATTTTTTGTCTGTCTGTCTGTCTGTTTGTTCCGGGTAATCTTCAAAACGGCTGGACCGATTTCAAAAATTCTTTCACCAATGGAAAGCTATAATATCAGGGCGTAAACTAGGCTATATTTTATCCCAGTATTCCCACGGGAACGGTAACTACGCGGGTAAAACGACTATAACCTATAACTGAAGCGAAGCTAGAAGGATTGCTAGTATCTAATATAAAAATAGTATAATTTACCTCATTTTGTAAGTTTGAAATATTTTTCGTTTAAGTTACCTTTTCTTTAGTCTCTCATTTTTTTCAGTTCAGTATCATTTAATTTACAGCTGGCCAGTCACTGTAATTACGTCATCTGACCGCCCATCTCTTGGGTATTATGAGTCGGTTGATTATCACTCTCTTAATGCTCTGCTACATTAATCAACATGAGTTAATTATAGTTAATTTGGGTTATGATAAATAAGTCATTACGCAAAACAATCATTTTCTTTATTCGAAAAAAAAATCTGATATTGTTTTGAACTTTTTGTTTTAATAAACTAAGAAAGATTACAATAAGAGTGTCTCCAAAGCTACTCACAATAATTACAACAAGTCGAATGTTGTTCAGTAGGTAGATAATTAATGAGATAATGAAATTCAGACAACTTTAACCGGTTGTCTTATCATTATGAGGTGAACATAAAAGTTTATGGTTACAGTTTTAATTTTAATTCAACTAGGTAGTTAAAATTTGCGTGAAATAATACTCACCATACGTGTGGTATCCAGGCTACATGGTAAAATAGAGCAGTTTCCTTTTTACCTCTTACTAGTGATCGCCGTGTGGTCCAAATTCGACCATAATTCATTTTAATTAATTATTTGCTACACAATTTTCTTTAATTTTATTTATGTATAATTGTATATTGAGCAAGCTGTATTTCACTAATAACTGATAAGCACAAATCTCTATTAAACATTGTCATCATAATTATGATTGTTTGACATTCAGTTCGACCAGAGATTTTAACCGTAAACAATAGTGTATAAGCGTTGCTACGCAACACACTCACGCAAACGTGTGTGTGTGTGTGTATGTAGCGATTGTGTTGTAGTGTGCGTAATGTGCCTTTTTTTTAATGAATTTAATGCATTTCTAATCCATTATGATATGAAATTTTAGTTTTATGCACTTCTCCTCATTGTATACCTCAACTGTGCCAAATTTCATACTTGGCCATCCACGTAATTTCCGTAAAAAGGGGTACAAAGTTTTTGCTTCACGTATTTATATATAGATAAAGAGCGTAATTATCCTGTAAAGAAGAAGTTTGTAATAAAAAATTAATGAAAACAAAATTCGTATTTAAAAACTTTAATTTATTTTCTGATAATTGAAGATTTCTAAAAGGCGTGGTGAATTCTGTTCATACTCCGTCACCTCACAGTAACCGTGAATATGAGAAATATTATATTTATCAAAATGATGTTGTTAAAGACTCATGTTGATTAATAGTAAATACATACATGCTCTCGTAATATGAGACCGATTAACAAACTGTCGCTCCCAATGTTTCTCTTCAAGCGCTCAATCATGCATAATGTCTGCCATTGATTATGACAGTACAATCGGCGTCTATAATTGACATTTAAAACATGTATGAGTAAATACAGCTAGTAAAATATATTTTTGATATTCTTGACTGACTATAGCGAGACTCTAAAGGAGGTTTATGTGTTTACCTACATATAAAATAATATTTAAAAGATATAAAAATTAAGCTATTCAAGCTTAAACTGTCAAGAAGTTGATTACATAAATGTCTAACTTATATTTTGCTTTATAAAGTATAAACGTTTGTATTTAGACCAGGGTCGATAATTTCTGAAATAAAAATAATAATAGTAGGATGAAAGCCGTTGGAAAAGAAAGAGAATATAACAAAAATAACTTTTACATCATCAGAAGGAAGAGATTTCAACGAACCAAAAACCCACCGACTTTTTTAAAAAAGCTGATATTTTGACGTGAGAATTTTCGATTGAAAATTAGGGTGCTTTTTCGATATTAAGTCAAAATAAGGTGAAAAATAAACATTGTAAATCAAAAAAAAATACAGTGTATTTAGGACATGAAAGGTCTTTCAGAAAACTTCGTGAAGAAAAATTTTCTTTTTGTATAAGAAAAAAATAAAAAACGAAAAACTTGGTTATTTGAATTTTTCACATAAATTTTGAGGTTATGGTAAAAAGTGTAAATACAAAAGTTGTAAGATCTCTTTATTATCTACAACTTTGTCATTTAATTTTTTTCCATAGGACTTGTCGTTTGCTGGAAATCGAGATAAATCGTTTCATACCCTTAAAAACTCACCCCCATCCACTTCCCGACCTCAAATCGCCCGTAAATTATTTTTCCTTTCATTTTTGTTATATTCTCTTCCTTTTCTAATGAATTTCATCCTACTATTATTTTTTTTTTTCACTTTTTATCATTTTCAAAGGTTTCTGCCTTGGTCTAATTTGATTTTTGATTGCTCAAGGTTTCGAACACTTTACAGCGTTTATAGTCACGGTTCTAAGATCTCTTACGTCCAACAGTCGTCGTTATTACAGAGAGAGATTTATATCTACCCGCTATAGAATTAGTTATTAAATTTTGACCCAAATTTTGATAAAAGTGTATTACCAGTACAAAAAAAAAAACGATTGTATATGAAAAAAAATATATTGTTTTCAGTTAGTACCTAATTATTAATTTTTAAATTCGTATTAATATAATACGATATATGTACAATTTATTCATTTAAACCTGACAAATCTAATGTACTAACTACCACGGGATTAGAACGGGCCCATATTAAGACAAATCCGGCTAGAAAACCCAGCGGGCATGATGCTAAATTATTATTGATTTAAATTATTTGTTAATTTAATTTAATTTAAGATTATTTTTTTAAAGCAAAACACTTTTAATAAGACAAAATAGCCGCCGGGCAATCAAAAATCAAATGAAACTCCATAAAAGCCGTTAAAATTGTTTTATTTGTAATATGTAATACTAGCGAAAATATAAGAAATTTTTAAGAATAAACGTGTCTTATACTTAGATGAAGGCTTTATATTATTGTAGGTTTCAAATAGTTATACGCTATCTTTATTCAATAGTAATTCTATATAAATAAAACTACTTTACGTAGCTTATCGCGTTTGTATTTGATTTTTGATTGCCCGACGTTTCGAACACTTTGCAGCATTCATGGTCACGGGTGGACTAAGATGTCTCACGTCCAACAAGTCATTGTTATTACAGAAAATTGTATAATGATGCCCGTCGTTTTAACGATGACTTGTTGGACATAACACATCTTAGTCCGCTCAAATGCAAACGCGATAAAACCCATAAAGTAGTTTTGTTTACCGACTGCGTGAGGAAAGACTGACGTCCTCCCCGAGGGGGGGACGTCGGTCGATGGGAGGGTACCCCAATAGGGGGTATTCCGTCGGGCCGATCACTGATGTCAAGTAACCCTGCTCCGGTGGTCGGCCCAACGACGAAGGCGACGTGGTTTTCGGGTGGGTTGCGGGAGTTGCGTGCTTAAGCCCCTCTGTCGCCCCGGACGGAGTGGTGCGGAGGCGCGCCGACCGCAGCCCACCCACAAAAAAAAAAGTAGTTTTATTTAAAATGTGTAATACTCGCGTAAACATCAGAAATCAATATTTATTAACTTCTAAAGTTAAGTAATCTAATCACACAATAAGAGTTACAATCCCGTGTTGTTACCTCATTATCTATCTCTATATTATATTAGTCCTTTATAACGTTTAACGAATTTATTTTTAAGTGTTTAAATTAATTTAAAAAATACATATCATATTCGTTTCTATTTTACCTCGCAATTCAACGATACAACTGATTTTGATAAATGATTAGATTAGATTCATCTTAAGAATTAGTTTAATAAATGAAAGTATTTTTATTTTTAGTAAAAACAATATTTGAAAAAATAATATACAAAGTTCATTATCGATATCGCTGTCCACATACGTCCCACTGTTGGGCTCGGGCCTCCTCCACAATGGGAGGGCATTTGACCTACTATAGCATGCTGGTCAGGCATGTTGGTATAGGATTTCATTTCGAGTTTTCCTTGTCTTGTACAAAATTAATGTGCATATTATATCCGTCGTCCTTTACGACATCCACGGGCAAGATAGGAAGTGGTGAATTGTATTCTTACTCTGTCACCACACATACATAAAAAAGAGATAAATAATAAAATTAGAAAATCCTACGACCAAATCGGGGCTGTCTGGATCCGATTGCTCGATTCCCCCAACTCCGCTATATCTATTCTTAAGGAGAGTTGTCAAATTTACCTTTGTATTCTAATCACTGGTTGAAAACCCGGCCAAACAGATATTTTCTGTAGATGATACCTAGTTGGATCGATTTAAGGCCACCGAAATCTTCTGCATACATGGGATGCATTTCATAGTAATCTTTGGTTCTGGTTCTGACAATCTGAATGGTTAGAAATATACAAATGTACATCAATTGCTCTTTTAAAGATCGAAACGGTTATCAAATAACCTGCATTAAAAGGAGAGTATAAAAATACGATATTCAATATTTATTTACAGATATCACATAATGTGAATAAGGACACATGACCCTAACCACATTCGTGTCTATCTGCAAAGTACCTGTTGGAAGGTTTCCAATGCCTAATCATTGCCTGGGTAAAAAGACGCGTTAAAGTGTATAAAACCACTATGTTATAAGACGTACTGGATGTCATGTTTAAAAGTGATATACTTAAATACAAAGCAATATTCGATATCTAATTCTTCTAGCACTGCTTATGTTAAATATTTAATGATTTTTTTTAATATTTATAATAATTCTGCCGTGTTTCCTGCTAGCGTGATTTTCCCATTTAAAAATAATGAAATTCTATCTTAACAATAAATACAGGCAGTGATTTCTTTTTTATTGCTTCTTAGAATAAAATTTCATTTTTGGAACTTTTTCAGATTCCTATAATAATCAGTTTGAGATATTGAGGTTTGTATTTAATTCAACTTTTTTTTTTTTTTTTGGGGTGGGCTGCGGTCGGCGCGCCTCCGCACCACTCCGTCCGGGGCGACAGAGGGGCTTAAGCACGCAACTCCCGCAACCCACCCGAACACCACGTCGCCTTCGTCGTTGGGCCGGCCACTGGAGCAGGGTTACTTGTCATCAGTGGTCGGCCCGACGGAATACCCTCTACCCGGGGTACCCTCCCATCGACCGACGTACCCCCCTCGGGGAAGACGTCGGTCTTTCCTCACGCGGTCGGCCTCTCAGCGGGTGACGGACTAATCCCCGGTCACGTCACCCGCAGCCTCGGCTAGGGCGGCATTGCACGCAGGTATTCCCGCCTGCGCCGCCCTAGTCGCCGGCGGCGGGTCGCATCATCGAGGTTGTGCTCCTCGCGCTCGCGACCCGCCGCCTCCTTCTGCGAGATAACTGCCTCGCAGAAGGCTGCGACCGCGTCCCAATTCCTGATGCTGCCGAGCATCTCCCTAGCGATGGTCGGCAGCGTCAGGTCTGCACCGATGTTTGCGACGAGTTCACGACGCGGCTCTGCCCAAGCTGCATAGACCTCGAGCGTGTGCTGCGCCGTGTGCTCGTCGCAATCGCAGTGGTGGCAGGACGGAGTTCTCTCCCTCCTAGCGACCCTGTACAGGTACTTGCCGAAGCATCCATGCCTCGTCAAGACCTGTACGAGTCGGAAGGAGAGCACCCCGTGCCGCCTTTCCAACCATTGCATCAGCACCGGCCGGAAGGCCTCCACGGTCCAAACACCGTATCGAGGCCTCTCCAGCCGGTCTGCCCAATGGGCGATGACGTCCCGGCGGGCGTCGACGCACCAGGGGGTGAGCTCCTTCAAGGAAACAACACCGCCCTCCCCGCGCACCCCCGACACCCGCCAATACAAGTCGGCGAGCATTTCCGCCTCCAGGTCCCACGGGGAGTCCCGGCCAATAGGGACACCGCCTCCGTCGCCACCGTGCGGTACCCGCGGATGATCCTGACTGCCATGACCTTCTGTGGACGCCACAGAAGGGCCCTAAGTCGGGCGGTCATGGATCCCGCCCACAACGGTGCGCCGTACAGGGCCATCGACCGGATGACCCCCGCGTACAGCTGTCGACATGCCGTGCTCGGTCCGCCCACATTCGGCATCAGCCATTGTAGGGCGGACGCCACGCCGACGAGCTGCGGGACGAGCCTGCGGAAATGCTCCCGAAAAAACCATCGCCCGTCGAGCACCAGGCCCAAGTACTTCATATGGGCCTGGATGCTGATCCCAACCGAATTGACGGTGATTGAGACGCCGATGGGAGGGTCCATACGGGGCCCATGGAACAAGAGGGCCTCCGTCTTGTCCAGGGCCACCCTCAACCCCAGCGCCTCGATCCGCCTGACGACCTCTTCGGTGCCTGAGGTCGCCAGGCTTACCGCCTCTTGTAGCGTCCCACCGCGGGCTGTGACGAGCATGTCGTCGGCGTAACAAATCACGCCCAGCCCTGCTCCCCCGCAACGCCCAGTCGTAGCCGATGTTCCACAGGGTGGGTCCGAGGACCGACCCCTGTGGAACACCGCACGTCATGGGCGTTCGCACAACGTCCCCTACTCGGTTGGCGTAGAGGACGCTGCGCCCCTCCAAATAGCCTGCCACCAGCCGCCTCAGGTAAGCTGGCACTCCGTGGTAACGGAGCGCTTCCCTGACGCAGCTGAATGCAGACTATTGAATGCGTTGGCGATGTCTAGGGACACCACCAACAGCACTCCCCCTCCGGTTACGGCCTCAGTCGCCACGGCTGTATTTAATTCAGACTATGAGAATTAATTGATTTAGTGTTTCGCTAAATGAGTTGATGAGTTTGAATGAAGTGAATAAACCTACATTGTTAAATTTCAACGAAATCATGCCATAGATACGAATATACATTTATATGTGCGTACAAGCGATTGCATAATGTTGGATCATATTCTTCTCAGTATTTGTCAAGTACATTTAGCTCGCGTTTAAAATAGCACAACGTTACGTCTGGTGCAAATTGATCACTACAGCCCACTATCACTATCACTACACCTTTGTGAAAACGGTGCTTTTTAAAGATTAATAATCCTTTTTTTTGTGATATTCTATGGTCTGGTCACACCCCACGCAATCTGTCCCGGGTGGCGAATGAGCGGTGTGCGGCCCCATAACCTACCGTATTCCCTCCCCATCACCGTTGGGCCGACCACTGGTACGGATTCCTTGACATCTGTGGCCGACCCGGCAGTTTACCGTTTCGGGTAATGTCTCCATCGTAGCCCTGGTAACCCTGGTAAGAGTCGGCAGAATACACATGGTGACCCAAAGTCTCGCCGCCGCTCCAGTGACTCCAATTTGTCCGTAAGATTGGGATTTTTGTTGGCCAATTTGGCTTTGTCCTCTAAATGACTACCAAACTGGACTTTGCTCGATTCTTCGACACCGAAGATCCCAATATTGTAGGAAATTTGAAGAGTAACTCCTTAGAACTGAGGCGACAAACGGGCCTTTCTTTACAGTGAGCGCGCAAACTTTTTTGTGGGATTGAAATGTACTAAGTTCCGGTCACTCCATTCCGAGGCCCACCCCAGAGAGCGCTCGACTTCAGACACAAGTTTAATCCTTCTTACCTGTGTATTCCGAGGGACATACCGTTGCTTGGTATACTGTTTGTCACCCGTGTTGTAATGCGCATAGCAACGCATTTCCGTTACGTTTTCAGTGCAGTCATATGATTGTCAGCTATACTATTTAAATTGTATGCGAGAATAATGTGTAGTTTGCCTTATTAAAATACTCTATATACATACCTATATCTCTATTACGACTCTTTGTAAGTTATAGGGCCATAATAGTTGAAGTAACAAAGAGGATGTCAGATATAAATCTTGTTGTTTCTGATGTTTACTTGAATATTAAGGTGGCTTCTCAAGGCGTTCGTTCATTTCGTCATTTTCCGTGTGATAAGGGAATAAAAATAACTCACCATAACCTCTCTTACTGGTGAGCGTAGTAAAAGACTCCTAAGGGATTTTTGAGCAGATAACTTCTATGCAAAAGAAGGAAAACTGGATATAAAACCAACACGTCTGACCAGCGTGGGTCAATTTCCTTCCCATTGCAGAGAAGGCGTCCATGACTTAAAATGATGATGATTTCATCATACATTTCGTGTGCGTTGTGCGTCTTGGTCTGTCTAGATATGCAGCGCCTCGCCCACGTGAACGGCTAGCTCTAGCCTTTAGCTCGATCGTGACGCATGCTTGCGAGCATGAGTCAATTTCGACTCGGTATCACTCGACTCGCGATATCAAGCGCCGTGAGAAGACACCTTTATATATTATGAATAAAATTATTTTTATTTATTATATCGCTTTTGTATTTTTTGAAGTGAAATGTTCTTAAGCCGCGTTGGACACTTTTTAGAAGGAGAAAATCTTATGGGTTCGCGTCACTGACATGTTTATAGACTGCTATAGGTTAGCTGCACTATAAATCAGCTGTATAGATACAGACATACTGATTGATATCTGTAGCTATACAGCTGACGTATAGTGTTGTGTATATCTTATAATTGAAATTGAATGGATTCAAAAAGTTCAATGTGTATATACTGTGCATTGTTGAAAGAGTGTTTTTGTTTGATTATTATTTGAGTCGTTTAATTGAAGAGTAATTTTTTTATATAATTACGACATAATACAATTAATTTGAATATTCAAAAGTAACAACTGTTTGTTCAACATTTTCAGTTTTCACACTGTGCTTTTTTTATATTTGCAGACGTTTCGAACATTTTTTTAAAGCTTGTACTTATTTGCTATTTCTTTAGCTAATTATTATATATTAGTTATCTATGATCATTAATAATTGTGTTATTATAATTATTATTTTAACTGTGATGGAAAGTATGCCGAATATAGGAAAGAGAGTTTAAGAGTTCTTTCATTCTATGGAACTCTAGAAACCGGCTTTTCTTGGAATATGTTCCTTCGCTATTTATTTGTGAAGATACGTGAAATCTAAGCCTTGAATATGTACCGTCGTTAGTCCTAGTTGTTAATAGCTTTAATGACAGTTGAAAGAGCCGATTGGACTGACCTTTAAAACAATTAAGAATAATATTATGGATTCGGATATGATGATATAAAACTCGAAAGTCGAAATTTGAACATAAAATAATACTAAATATTAAACAGTTTAATACTCAAATGTAGCAATTTCTTTTTTACTCTTATTCACTTTACACTTTGCGCTGGCAATTTCCAAAATCATTATTTATTAGTATATATAATTAGTACATTAAAATTAATTTTCTATTTATATAAGACAAGTAAAACCCTACAAGACAAGTGAAACTCTATACCCTAACTTTATACAAACCCATCTGACTAGCGTGGTATAGTAGGTCAATTTTCTTCCTATTGTAGAGGAGGCTTGAGCCCAGCAGTGGGACCTATATGAGCGCAGGCGAAGACGAATTTTAATTTGCTAAGATTAAAATCAAAATAAAGGTTTATATAACATGGATTAAGTTATATAAATTCTCATGTGGGACACAGTAGACACATCATTGCGCCTTTTTTTTCTATCGTTGTTGTTAGAAATAATTAAGGAGTACAAACTGATAAAACACAAAAAAATACGAAATAAAACTTTATGTCAAAGCATCTCGCCCAGCTAGGTTAAATTTAATTTCATTATGAAGGAGGTTCGAGCTCAATACTGCAATGTACATATTACTACATATAAAGAAATGAAACTAATTTATATACACACTAGCTGACCCAACAAACGTTGTTTTGTTCAAATAACCACCTATTGGGTCCAATTGTGAATCTAAACCATTCTCGAATCCTCCTGAACATGCACAAAATTTTTCATGAAAATCGGTCCAGCCGTTTAGGAGGAGTTCAGTGACATACACACATACACAAGAAATTTATATATAAAGATTAGCGACTCGCCCTTGCTTTGCTTTTTTTTCGGTTCTATCTGCTATGCTCCGTATTTTAAATCTGCAATACTTTCTAAGATATGGTCTCGGGTTCGAGTCCCAGACCGGGCAAAATCTTGTACGGTTTTTCTGAGAGGAAAAATAGTCTAAGTTACTCCTCATATAAATAGTTACGTGCTAGTAAAATATTATAAAAACCTGGCCTTTTGAACCCGGAAAAACAGGCAGACAGACAGAAATATTTTTAAACTGGAATGCTATTAGTTTGACATTACAAATAGACACCTAAATTTTATTTACTTGTATAGATAACCTGCTCTATATATAAATTTTATATTCGAAAATAAAGTAATAAATAAGTAAATAAATAAAACCGTTTAACATCCACTACGGCAGCTTTAAATTTTTGATGACCATTACCGGGAACGTAAATCCTATCGTGTACCTTCGTATGTGCAGACAATGACCGTCCAATAAAAGATAGGAATTAAGATGAGTCATTTATGATCGCCAAGAATATAAACACAGGAACTTTTTTTAAATATCTCTCTATATTCACTGTTACTCAAATCGTATGTACGTATTTTAACCACAATACCATCTGTGCAGTCAATTGTCAATTGAAAAGGTTACAAAATAAGGAACCGATTTTCGATACGTAGAACAAGTCGAAAAAGCTCCGACTGACCTTCACAGGTCGGTCGGAGCTTTTTACATATATACTATTCATATGTTTTTCTCCGTTAAATAAAATAAAAAGCTGTCGACCTTTGGTATTCAGCAATAATTTATTTTCTTTAACATATGTATGTCACGTGTTTTAATTGTCGCCTGACATAACAAATTGCATCAATTAAACAGTCGGGCTAAAAGATAAGCAGTCCGTCCGATTATGTCCATAACCCTGAACGACATTAAAGTTTATGAAGTCAAAGGATGCAATGTATTTAATACAGGAAATACGCTGTAATTTATACAAACCTGTTCAGCCATTACTGAACAAGGTTATTCGATGCTCTTTAATTATACCATGCGAAATGTTGACAATATTGGCAAAATTGGAAAGATACGACGAATGAAGGGTGCGAGGTCTCAAAGACCTTGTCGAAGTACATATGGCATGATAAGTCATGGAATTGCGTAATCACAGCTAGTACTTAACTACTCTAGCCGTTAACTCGTGATCGGGAGCCGCTTGTGAGATCTATGCCAGCCATAATTTTTGCATTATATTTGTTAATTATATCGTAGTTCGAAGGGCATCACTTTGGAGCTGTTTGTAGACATGTTGAATGCAATTTTATTAAAAAACAAACCATTAAGAAATTGATGTTCAGTCTTGTCGAATCTTCCCAATGCGGTCGCGTTCCGTTTCGATGGTAATTATTTGAATTATTTTAAGGTAAAATGTAAAAATTCATGTAAGTGCTACCGCGGAGTTGATACATAATAAATTATTTCAATTTAGATAGTAAGTATGATAAATTGGTGATCTTACCATCATCATTGTATCCGTAGATTATATTGGTCTACATTTAGGGTACAAAATCAATTAATTTTCTATTCAATAGGTACTTACATCCTTGTGTAGTTATGAATACAATGTACCACAATTCATTATTTGTTCGGAGGAGTTCTTAATCCTAAAGACGAGACCACCATGAGCGTGGGTAGCAGCATTGTCTTGCAAAATGTACAGTACCTATTACGATCGTCATCCTACCTGTCCAGAGTGACGATAATGACGTTGCATCTCCCGTGGGCATTCTATATTCAACACTGGGTCGATAGGCTGATGGATGGATGGAATCTATATGAACACTAAAGATATTGTTTGATTTATTGTTGTATTGTTAACGTTGTCTAAATCTTTTAAAAGGGCATATCAGTATCTGTGATTTTTTTATATTTAAACTGTATTTACACTTATAGGTATTTTGGCCAGAGATAAGCAGTATTTTATTATAATTTGGCTACTTAAAATTTTAGAGTTGGTTGATTTATTTAATTTAAACTACGCAGACCTATTATACTAATATTTTGTCAAATAAGATATACATGTAATTGTAAAACGATCCTCTTTTTGTTTGAGACAAAAACGTGTAGATGGAGACCTAACGTCTGCAGTATAATCAAAAACCCATATTTCAATTTAACATGCATTATTTCATAAAATAAAATCATAAAATAAAATATCAGTGATGTTGAATGTTATTATTTTTATTATAAATGTGTATCCCATTATGAATATTTAGCATTTGTAATATTTTATAATACTAAAAGAAACCAAGATGAAAAAAGATAACATATTTTTTAAGAAGTACGTCAAGTACGACTAAAGTGTAATCAAAACTGTGTAAAATATTCGTCTCTGAAAATTTGTTTAGCGCTATATTACAGAAATGTCTACATGAATGTCTTAGATTAAGTCAAAGATTATTATACTTTACGTTCTTATTTTCTTTATAAAACCGATTTTTGAAAAATGTGCGTTATTATCTTTATTTGCTGTCATCATTATCATCATTTCAGCTCATAGACATCCCAATGTTGGGCTCGAGCCTCCTACACAATAGGAGGCAAAGCGACTTTATTATAC
This sequence comes from Lymantria dispar, assembly GCA_032191425.1. Taxonomy (NCBI): domain Eukaryota; kingdom Metazoa; phylum Arthropoda; class Insecta; order Lepidoptera; family Erebidae; genus Lymantria; species Lymantria dispar. The sequence goes on from CM063441.1 coordinate 27,754,055, forward strand.
CATACTGATCAGATAAGTTGGTATAGGGTTTCATTTTTAGTTTTCCTTCTCTTGCATAGATGTTATTCACATGTTTTATTCTATAGTTGTCTTTTACGACATCCACGAGCAAGATAGGGAGTGATGAATTGTATTCTTACTCCGTCACCACACGGAAATGATTTGTTGTATTTCCTAACAATTTTGCATTTGTCCTATAAGTGATCAATATAGTTATTGAGTAAACCAATTTAGGAATAGACTACATTTTGTTAAAGTACTCAAATCACTAAATTATTTTTGCAGTTTAGATTTACGAGTTCTTTAGAAACGGGCATCCCTCGAGATTTGCACAGATGTTCAGAAAAGACGTCCCTGAATAGGAAAATACTTTTGTGTACCTCAACAGTACATATCTAACAAATTGGATAAGCTTTATTCAACCTGCGTGAATTTATCGTATACGAGAAAGAAACTTTTAGGTGTTAGTAATATCATTATACATTGTTTGGTGTATTTCATTATATTTTAAGATTAAGATTACAATCCACCGACCCTATTTTGCCCGTGAGTGTCGTAAAAGACGACTAAGGGATATAGTAAGCGTATAACATCTATGCAAGAGAAAGAAAACTCGAAACAAATTCAAATTCAAATTCAAATACTTTATTATGCATAAACCCCGCGGGGGCACTTACATATGGTCACTTTTTTACATTTTTACCTTACACTACTACCGGATCGGAACGCGACCGCACTGAGAAGATCCGGCAAGAAACTCAGTGGGCTTGGCTTCTTTTTTATTCATTTACTATTTTTTTTTTTTAATAAGATAATATACAACAACATGTCTATTAATAGCTCCAGTGTGATGCCTTTCGAATCATCATACAACACAGTTATTAAATATAACGAAAAAGTACCATGGCTGGACCAGATCCCGCAAGCGGCACCCGATCACGAGTTAACCACTAGAGCAGCCATCACTCCCCTCAACCACAATGGAGGGAAGGGAGTGACCCGCTCCTCGTAGCTACCGCAAGCAGACCCTTCAGTGAGCATGACCAATACCATGGGCCACAAACATAAAACACAGATTAAACAACAAATTCGTTTGGCAAAACACGCTACGCTTTACAATTATATTAACAGCAACAGAATAAACATGTATGTAACACCTTTTGAAATAATGAGAAAATGCCTGAATGAGGAGCTGCTCATAACCAGTCTGTATTATCATCAAGATAATCCGAGATTTTATAATAACCTTTTCTACAAAATCTACTCTTGATTGCTTTTTTAAACTTTTTAACTGGCATATCTCGAATATTAATAGGTAATTTGTTGTAGAAGCGTATACATTGCCCCATGAAGGATCTGTTAACTCGTTGAAGACGAGTACTGTGTACAACTAATTTCTCCTTATTCCGAGTATTTACATGATGAATGTCACTATATTTTTCAAAGTTACCGATATTTTTCTTTACATAAAATACATTTTCGTATATATATTGAGAAAAAAAAAGCCTATATCAATCTGTCTGACCAGAATGGTATAGTAAGGTCAATTACCCTCCTATTGTGGAGAAGGCTTGAGCCCAACAGTGGGACGTATATGACCCAAAATGATGATGATACCACGCTGGTTAAAGGGGTTGATGCAGAATTCTATTTTAAAAGCTTTTTATTTAACTTGCCCTGTTAGTATGGGACAAATTATGCGAGATAAATTAGAACCTCTTCCTGTCGTTAGATTAGGTTGAAATTTGGTTTACTTACGCAACTTTGGTGACAATGCAATAATATAGTACAATGAAGCCAACTTCATGGTACCATATTATATGAGACCAGTCTCAAGATGGCGTCAGAAGGTGGCTATAGGAACTCCTAAACTAAACAAGATAAAACCGTCGAGTTTAGGACTCGTTTGAATAGTCTTGACAAGCACTCTTGTGCATGACAGCCATGGTCTTAAAATGGTTTTCTTCGTTTTAGAGCATTTAAATAAAAGCTTGTTTAAAAAAAATCGGACATTTAATTAATATTTATTTTTATTTATGTTCCCTTTCTATTGCATAGATGTTGCATGCATATTATAAATACCTTAGTTTTTTTTTCACGACATCTACGGGCAAGAAAGGATACGGTGAATTTTATTTTTACTACATCACCACGGCAAATCCCGTTATAATAACACGAAAAAAGGATGTTTTACTACAACCTTGTCAGAAACGGATTCCGGCTCGAATCCATATTAATTCCTAACTAGTGGTCCCTGAGTGGACGAAATTCGGCCATAATTCATTTAAATAAATTTTTTTGCTACACAATTTTCTTTTAATTTTATTTATGTATAATTGTATATTGAGCAAGCTGTATTTCACTTATAACTAATATATAAGTACAAATATCTGTTAGACATAGTCATTATAATTATGATTGTTTGAAATTCAGTTCGACCAGAGATTTTAACCGTGTGTGTGTGTGTGCGTGCGTGCGTGCGTGCGTGCGTGCGTGCGTGCGTGCGTGCGTGCGTGCGTGCGTGCGTGTGTGCGTGCGTGCGTGCATGCGTGCGTGCGTGCGTGCGTGCGTGCGTGTGTGTGTGTTGCGCAGATTACCGCGCAATCGCTAATACACACATTAGTGCATAATGCGCATATTGCATACTGCGATTAGTGCGAAATGCCTTTTTTAATGTATTTCCATTATTATATGTAATTTCAGTTTTGTGCACTTCTCCTTATTATATACTTCAACTGTGCCAAATTTCATACTTGTCCATCCACGTAATTTTCGTAAAAAGGGGTACAAAGTTTTTGCTTCACGTATTAATATATAGATTCATAAAAGAAAATACTACGAAAACGGGAAAGGCATCTCCCCTCAAATACGTTCTTGTCATTGAGACAGTGATGAGTCCTTCAAAGAAGATACACATATAATGCTATGTTTATTCCATCGAATATATTACATACATGTTACATAAGGATGGGTAGCTCCGCAAGAAAGAACAATCTTCTAAATAATCTTGAACAACAAGACGTTTAAAACGGCTATGAATATTATACGAAGATTATACTTATTAATTTAATTATACACAGTAATTATGGAAATGTAATACATATAAAATTGAAGTGTCTGTTTGTAATGTTAAAACAATATTTTTTTTTTCATGCTTGTGGTGATTTACACGATACATATGCCTAAAAATCACTTTAATATTTTTTGTCTATTTAGATATTTGCCCCTAGGTAAGATTTATTTATTTAATATTTAATATATTAAATAAATAAATCTCCTTTAAACATATTTTACTACTAGGTATCTATTTAAATGTAACTTAGACTATTTTTACACCCCTAAAAAATGTTGCCGGGAATCGAACCCGAAGACTGCAGTCGCGTAGTCCTCGTAGTATTTTCGAAGACATCGGACATTTAAAATGCGAGAGTAAAGCGACTGGAACCGAAGCGAAACGAGGGCGGATTGCTAGTCCTAAATAAATAAATTATTAAGATGTTCTTATGTAAATCTAAACTTGTTTATTAAAATTTTGTTACACTAATAGGAAGTGTATGCATGGCACATACTTCCTTTAATGCGATCTCAAAATAAGTAGTTGTTCGTTATGTATTATTCAAAACGGCATTATTTATTTCCTTCCTAGAACAGAATGTTTTAATTACGACCTTGTAATTTTATTAGCAGTATATTTATGTAAAATGATATCTAGCGTACTAAGATTGAATGCTAGCGCGAGAATAATTTTGTTTATAAATTCACTGTTAATCGTCGCTACTTAATCGCTGCTACTTATTCAAGGTTACCTATTATAATTCAAGGATGACATCTTATATATATATATATATATATATATATATATATATATTCAGGATCTCGGAAACGGCACCAACGATTGTGATGAAACTTGGCATACTAGAGGTTTCGAGGCCAAAAAATCGATCTAGCTAGGTTTTATTTATAGAAAATGTTGTTTTATCAGTGTTTTTAGCAAAGCAATATAATGACATTAAATTTTAAAAGAATATGAATTCAAATATTGCCGTCAACGTCATGAGTTACGATAGCTCAGTTGGGAAGTAGTGCAGTTTCCTTTTAGTATTGTTCTGGAATTCCAACGGCGTTGGATCGAATCTCGGTGTTATTATTATTCTTTTTGTATTATATAATTTTTATTTTTTATTAATATATATCTAAATAAATTCGACAAAAATACAACAAAAATATTCCGAGCGAAGCTCGGTCAACCAGATATTGTTTCTTATAGGATCAAGAGGCCTTTAATATTAAAATTTGGGCGTCTTCATACATATAATAATTAGCATACGGGGCGCTGCGCTTATGGAAAATTCTCACGGTAACAGTAGTTCGTTGAAAAACCAAACAAAGATTATAAGATTATAAGAAGCGCGCCAGATTATAAGTTTCATGCGCGAGCTACCATATTGTAACCTATCAAAAAGAAAATAATACAAAGCCGTCATGAGGACCGCCGACAGAAGTGAAAATTTAAATATATGAATAAACAGTTGTTATTTTTGGATATTAAAATTAATTGTTTGAACTTAAATTAAAATTTGTAAATTAAAACAGTTTACATTTATCTGGTTTTCACAAAAAAAGGACACGGTAATCATGAGAATTGACGATAGAAGTGAAAATTTTCGAATATTCATATTAATTGTTTAACGTTAAACTAAAATTTGTAAATTAAACTGTTACATTTATCTGGTTTCTATAGCAATAATAAAGCTATACATTTAATTTCAACGCGTCGCGTAATCATGTCGGTGACGACTTATTTACTCCACATCCGAAACTGTCTATAGAAGCTTTCACTTCAAAATAAAATTTAGGGATATCGGCGATACTGGCCAGAGGTCCAGTAATTATATTTCCGAGAAGAGTTGATGTCAGGGATGCGGCTGATCATAAAACTATTGGCAATTTTTATACAAAAATATTGCAATATTGCAACGAACCCAAGGAATCAAAATAAGAGGATTATGATGATTTAGAAAATAAATTAGGTATGACAAAAGTGCAATGAAATGCGAGATAGAAATAGCTCCTAAAAATTATGTAAATAACGCTGGTTTTTTCCAGCGGCTAATTTAACGAAACGCGAACCTATTTCGCATTGCTAAGCGGCTGCAAATGTTAACGATATCTACTTTGTGAGTTCTCAGTTAAATGCATCATTGCATGCATGCAATGCTTTGTTATTTAATTTCCAAGTATATTTATAATCATTTATCTTCATATAGTAAGCAATTGTGTCTTTCTGTAGTACTTAAAGGCGTAACGGTGTAGCTCCATTTTCTTTGTATCTTTTACCACTGACATAAAGATATGCAATACAATATAAAGTATTGAATTATGCTTCGTTATTAGACAATACATTTTGTATCTAAATCTAATTTTACAGTCTTTCAATCGAGTGGATTTTGTATTACGTTGGTAAATTTCATATATTATTGTACGTGAAATAAATATTATGTGGTACTGCTACATAACTACCGTATATATAATTAAATTTACGAGTTATAATCCTCGTATTATATTCGTATTCGTATTAAATGTTTTGTTGTTCAAGATTATAATTATTTTGAATAATATAACCGGGATTTAATAAAACGTTTTATTAATATTCTATCTTATTACTTAATCTAATTTGTAAGTTGCCGTGTAAATATACATATATTGAGTAAATGCTTTGTTTTCAAAACAACTACTGCTAGTACATTTTTTTACGAGGCTATGGAACACTATAATTATCGTGGTTCGAAGGGCATCACATTGAAGCTAATAGGTACTTACTAAATATTTTGCATATAATATAAAATCAATTAAAGAAGGGGAATACACCGGGAGATGACAGAACTAACGCAGAACTCTTGAGGGCAGACGGTAAGCCAGCATTCAAAGCCCTACAGAAGTTGTTCATTTCTGTCATTATCGGCGAGACGACATTCCTGGGTTTCGCTCTTAAGGAATTATAGACCCATCTCGCTCTTACACCAAGTGTAAAAATTGTTATTAAGGGTCATTACGAACCGACATGCGTGCATGCTCGACGACTTGGCCGGAATTCCTGTGGGACTTGGAGGCGCAGATGCTCGCTGGACTCTATCGGCGGATGTCGGCGATGGCGGGGGCGGCATAGTCTCGCTGAGTGAGATTGTCGCCTTGCAGAAGGACCCCCGCCGTAATATCATGACGCGTTGGGCGGACCAGCTGGAAGGGAGTCTCGATAATGTATTCGGACCGTCGAGGCTTTCTGGCCGGTGTTGATTGAGTGGTTGGGTCGGCAGTATGGAGTGTTTTCCTTTCGACTGGTGCAGGTGCAGCATCTTGACAGGGCACGGTTGCTGCGCTAAGTATCCGGACAAGGTCGTAAGGAGAGAAGCTACACTAACCCGCCACACTCGAGGTGTGTGGGCAGAGCAGCGTCGTGAACGCGTCTCAATCATCGGTGCTAATCTGATACTGCTAATTGTCGCTAAGGAGATGCTCGGTAGCAACAATAATTGGGACGCGGTCGCCGGCGGATCGTGGGCGTGAGGAACTCCTCAACGGCGACACAATCTGCCATCACAAATACCTGCGCCTGTTGCCACCCTTTTTTTTTTTAATGGGTGGGCTATGGTAAGCGCACGCGCGGTCCTGTCCCTCCGGGGCGATGAAAGGACGACGCGCGGGCCCATAACCCACCCGTACCCACGTCACCTCGTTGTTGGGCCGACCACCGGAGCAGATGTGACTTGTCATCAGTGGTCGGCCCGACGGAATACCCTTTCGGATAACCTCACCTCTCGACGTACTGGGACGTCGGTCGCCATCGCGCGGTCAGCCTCTCTGCGGGTGACGGACAATTCCCCGGTCCGATCACCAGCGGCCTCGGCTAGGGCGGCATTAGGCGCAGATACTCGCGCCTGCGCCGCCCGAGTCGCCGGCGGCGGAACGTGTCGCCGAATAGGAGCTCTACTCGCACACGATCCGCCGCCTCCTTCCGTGAGATTACGGCCTCACAGAAGGCGGCGACCGCGTCCCAGTTCCTGACGCTGTCGAGCATCTCCCTGGCGATGGTCGGCAGCACCAGGTCGGCACCGATAATCGCAACGAGTTCACGGCGCTCTCCCTCCCATGCAGCACACTCCTCGAGCGTGTGCTGCGCCGTGTCCTCGTCGCAACTGCAGTGGTGGCAGGACGGTGTGCTCTCCCTCCTGACAATCTTGTGCAGGTACTTCCCAAAACACCCGTGTCCTGTAAGCACCTGCACCAGTCGGAAGGAAAGCACCCCGTGCGTCCGCTCCAACCACTCCATCAGCACCGGCCGGAAGGCCTCAACGGTCCTGACACCGTACCGAGGACTCTTCAGCCGGACTGCCCAACGGGCAATGACTCCTCGGCGGGCGTCGACCCGCCAGGCGGTGATCTCCTGCAGGGAGACCATGCCGCCGCGGGTGCGCGTCTCCGACACCCGCCGATAAATCTCGGCGAGCATTTCCGCCTCCAGGTCCCAAGGGGGAGTGCCGGCCAGGAGGCACGCTGCCTCCGTCGACACCGTGCGGTAACCGCGTATGGCCCTGACCGCCATGACCCTCTGTGGTCGCCTCAAGAGGGCCCTCAGCCGGACGGTCAGGGACCCCGCCCACACCAGTGCGCCGTACAGAGCCATCGACCGGATCACCCCCGTGTACAGCTGTCGGCACGTAGAGCTGGGTCCGCCCACATTCGGCATCAGCCGCGAAAGGGCGGACGCCGCGCCGACAAGCCGGGGAACAAGTCGATGGAGAGCCTGTTGCCACCCTAGCCGAGGCCATGGATGACCTGAGTGAGGAATAGTCCATTACACGCAGGCAGACCGATTGTGTGAGGGCGACGTCCGGGGGACCTCGAGAAGGGAGGGTACCGGAAAGGGTGTCCCCACCGGGCTGGCCGCGAACGTCAAGTTACGGTACCAGTGGTCACCCCAATGGTGGAGGGAACACTGCGAGTTATGGGGTCACGTGCTGCTCTCTCGTCAACCCGTTTGGGACGGACCTACGCACCATAGCCTGCTAAAAAAAAGAGCTCGACGACTTCCAGTTTTCTGAACATGCCGGATTTCGAAAAGGTTATAGTAATATAGATCACATACACATACTACGCCAGATTATAGAGAAGACCGAGGAGTATAATCAGCATCTGTGTCAAGTATTTGTGGACTATGAGAAAGCCCTTGATGCCGTCGAAACTTGGCCAGTGCTATAGTCCCTTCAGTGGTGGCAAATTTACTATCGATACATCGAAGTACTGAAGTATTTTTATAGAAATGCTACTATGTCGGTCCGCATAAGAGTGTGAAACCGATCCAGTTGCGGGCCGCATTCGACGTCAACGTCAACGGTGAATACAACACTCACCTTCGATTTACAGTAGATAATAGGTGCAAACACAATATTGTGCAGAATCCATGGAGAACCTTGGCGCTATGCTCAATAACCTCAGCAGGTGTAATATCATAGATTTAAAATGTGGTGGCAGAGCGACCGAAAACGAAGCGAAGCGATGGCGGGTTACTAGTTTTATATATAAAACTAGCAATCCGCCCTCGCTTCGCTTCGGTTATAGGTTATAGGTTATAGTCGTTTTACCCGCGTAGTTCCCGTTCCCGTGGGAATACCGGGATAAAATATAGCCTAGTTTACGCCCTGATATTATAGCTTTCCATTGGTGAAAGAATTTTTGAAATCGGTCCAGCCGTTTTGAAGATTACCCGGAACAAACAGACAGACAGACAGACAGACAGACAGACAAAAATTTTTAATTGCTATTTTAGGCATAGGTGTCGTGCAAATAACCGTGTGAGCATGAAAAAAGCCTATTATTTTGACAATACAAACAGACACTCCAATTTTATTTATTGCTATAGCTAAGATAGTAAATTTTCAGTGATAGTCGTGTTCCGCTGATAATTTATTGGATTAAAATAAGGCAAAATATTATAATTGACAATGTATAAGTGTCCCTGTTGGGCTTATATATAGTAGATGGTTTTTAATTTAAATTTGAGAAAAACCTGTCCAAAGCATCCGAGGGGACAAAAGGGCGGCATAGGGTCACATAACCTGCCGTATTATCCCTATGGCCTATTGGTCTAATGACCAGTACCAATTCTTTGTAATCAACACAGATGATTTTATTACGTTGTTCCTTAAATAACAGAGGATAGACGGCAATGGTTACGAGTTAGAATTAATAGTGGAAAAGTTTTGATTAGAAAACTAAACCTTACTCATTAATAGAGACTATGAAAATGACTTTTTTTTAATTGCAAACGGTGGCAAACGAGCGCACAGCACTTGATGGTTAATTATGCTGTTGAGCACGCACATTTGCTAGGCCGTTGCTTACCGTGAAGAAAACGAAGGAAGTGTGAATACATACAATGAGGTTCGGTAATATTTAAGGCATCACCAAAACCCACCATACGCAAACACCCTCAGAAAGTTGGGCTACCGGTTCTTTCGTTCACCAAACGAAGCGCAGTAACGAATTGTTACTACTCAGACGTTGATTTTCTGTGAGAGTGTGGTACTACCCCGGACGGACCAGCCCACGGATGTAGACAGATAACTAACTGTCAACAGTGTGGTCCTACCACTATTCATGACTTTCTATATAGTAAACTATAGTGAATACAGCTATATTAATTTGCTGCTAGAATAGATCCTGTATGATTGATTCAATATGTTTGTATCAAATTTCTATTATTGATATTCATTGGAGTGGAATGAGTTGGGCTTCTGTTCTACCTAATTTGATTTACCATTCAAGATGAACAATAGAGTTTGTTATGAAATAATGTTTATATATAGATTCTATGTGTATAATCTGAATTACGTGTGGTGACGGAGTAAAAATACAATTAACTCTTACTTGCCCATGGGTGTGGTAACAGACGATTAAAGAATAATATGCAGATACAATCTAAGCACGAGAAGGAAAATAGAATAATATACCAATCTATCTGAATAACGTGGTATAGTAGGCCAATATCCCTGCAATTGTGAAAGAGGCTCAAGCCCAGCAGTGAGACTTATAAGCTGAGATGATGATGATGAATCTGAAAACTAATTTTAAATAAAACTACTTTACGGATTTTATCGCGTTTGTATTTGATTTCTGATTGCCCGACGTTTTGAACACTTTGTAGCGTTCATGGTTACGGGCGGACTAAAATGTCTCACGTCCAACAAGTCATCGTTATTGCAGAAAATTTATAATTATCTACCCGATACAGAAATTAGTTATTAAATCAAATACAAACGCGATAAAATCCGTAAAGTAGTTTTATTTAAAACTAGAAACTCGCCCTCGCTTCGCTTCGGTTTCAGTCGCTTTGCCTGCGTAGTTCCTATTCCCGTGGGAATATCGGGATAAAATATAGCCTATATTACTCAGGGATAATGTAGCATTTTAATGGTGAAAGAATTTTTAACATCAGTTCACCTTTCCTCTTTATAATATTATAGTATAAATATACTCGCGTAAACATCGGAAATCATTCTGAAAATTAATGTTTGTAGATATTTGAAGAACTAGCGATAAAATCGTGAATTTTAGCTAATAAAGTGGTGGATCGTGATGTCTTGAGTCGAATATTTTCCCTCTCGTATAAAGCGAGGCAATATATATATATATATATATATATATATATATATATATATATATATATATATATATATATATATATATATATATATATATATATATATATATACACATATACATATATATATATATATATATATATATATATATTAACCTACTTACACAACACAAATTAAAATAATAAAAAAAGGTTTTATTGACTATACTGAAAAATAAGAAGAGTTCACCACTGAACGGGTTATAGCCCGTCAAGTAGCGAACCCTTCAATCTTTTCTTTAAAACACATTTAATCTATGTTTTTGTCTTAATATATTTATTTTATTAAACACTTTAGGTATTATATACTTATTGGTTCTTTCTCCATAGTAGTTTGTAATTTTAGGTTTATTTAGCTTCTCTTCCCTAGCACTTTTTGTATTATATTTATTTGTAACAATATGTTTATACTGGTTGTTATGATAGTATTCTAACCCTATCAAATATTCAACTTTATTCTCTATTGGCAAAATTTTACATATAGGAAATAATTTATAGTATTCTTTATTGCACCTATTTTTAACATTCTTACTTACTAGATACTTTATCAGTCTTATTTGTATATTTTTAATTTCGTTTAAATATATTACAAATGTTCGTCCATACACAGTTAGTCTGTAGCTTATGAGTGAATCTGCAAGGGCATAATATACTATTTTCATAGTCTCCTTATTCAATACTCTGTCCAGTTGATAAAACTTGCCTAACACGGACCTTAGTTTGCCACAGATAGTAGACACATGTATTCTCCAGTTGAAGCTTTTGTCGATGTTTAAGCCTAAATATTTAAAATTGTCAACATACTGTAGCATTTTTTTTTATTGCCAACGGTGGCAAATGAGCAAACCCTTACAAGGCCGCTGCCCACCGCGAAGAAAGTGAAGGGAGTGCGAATGCGTGCATCGAGGCTCGGTGACACCAAGGGCACCACCAAAACCCTCCACACGCAAACACCCTCAGAAAGTTGGGCTCCCGGCTCTCTCGCTCACCGAACGAAGCGCAGTAACTAATTGCTACTACACAGACGTCGATTTTCTGCGAGAGTATGGTACTACCCCGGACGGACCGGCCCGTGGCTGTAGACAGATAACTGTCGACAGTGTGGTCCTACCACTCTTCAACGCATAACGCAGTTACACATTTTTTTATTTTGATGTAAACATTCATGTGTGCCCTATTATGGTAAGTTGTTCACTATTTATATTCTTAGCTTTTCGGTTGTATGGCGTATATGCATGCAGTTGGTTTTATTCAAATTTAATATAATGCCATTGTCATGAGCCCATTTCGTGATATTTTCAAAATCATCTTGTATACATTTTTGTGCCTTCGAGATATCTTTGGAGGCATAAACTACACACATATCATCTGCATACATATACACCCGACACTTGCTCACCACGTTCGACACGCTGTTAACGTGCATGACATAGCCTATTGGACTAAATACTGAGCCGGTCGGCACACCCAGGCTCACAACTGGCTCATCTCCGGCTACCCCATCGATAATTGTTCATATTTTTCTATTAGCTAGGTAGGTTTTGAACCAATAATTGGTGGACCGCGTATCCCACATTCATCCAATGCCTGCAATAATATACTATGGTCTAAGGTATCGAAAGCTTTTTTATAATCGATAAAAAGGACTAACAGCTGTTTCCCAGAGTCCAAGGCTTCATTTATATAGTCGGCGAAGCCTGCCAGCGCAGTGACAGTGCTCCGGTCTTTCCTAAAGCCGTGTTGTGTGTCAGATAGTACGCCATAAGTTTCTAAGAATTTGCTGACCCTATTTTTTCAACTATTTTATCGATTACAGACAATATCGCTATCGGCCTATAATTAACGTAATCTAAGTGACTGCGCGACTTATAAATAGGACGTATTATAGTATTTTTAAGCATGTCTGGGTATACACCTTTTGATTAACACATATTAATGAAGTTAGCTAAGGTAGGACTAATTTATTTTCTCATATATTTAATATCTTCCACCCGTATGCCATCTAAGCCCGGTGATTTTCCACAGGATAACATATTTATAATTTTTTTTACGTCTGATGGACATACCTTATTAAATCTCAAGCATGGACGGACGTATTTAGAAATTTTATATTACATGTATGTTTAATATCTTGTATTTCTTTCGTGAAAGTTTGCATAAATTTTGTACATATATGATTAATACTTTCCACTTTACCCAAATGCTTCACAATAACACTGTCTAAACTACTTTTTTTCTGACCCAACCACGTGTTTATTAGCCCATATCTTTCTAAAGTCCCCATTATATTTTGTTATTTCAGATTGTCTATATTTATTTTTTGTTTCATTTATTATTTTATTCACTTTATTTCTAAATTTCGTGTATTCTAATCGTTTATTCATATTTTTTAGTTCCGCTTTCCATACTTTATGTATATATGTGTGTACATATACATGTAAAGTATAATAAAGCGAGCTAAAAATGTTAAACATTTAACTTAGATATATTTAAATAAATTATAATTGATAGATAAAGAGGCACTATTCTGTTTGTATATATACGGGGGGTGACATAGTCAGTGAGTAACTAAACCCCTTTTCAATAAAGAATTAAGAAAAAGAACTAGAACATCGATGTATCGTTTGCATCCCTAATAATAGCGAGAATTGCTTTTTAGCACAACAATCAGTATTCATATAAAATGAAATCTACGTCAAACTTTAATCACCTGATATTAAATACTGTATTACGTTTCCACGTAATATTTAATATAGTTGCAGACTAATTAAACATAGTGTTTCCTGATTTTATTTCTTTGTAGAAATGTTTATTTAAAACTACACAATTATACATTATTTTTTTTTCGTTAAATACACTATTAACTCTATTATAACTTGTGTGAATAAAGATACGGGTATGAAAGGAGTGAAAGCAGGTATGACGCCTGATAGTGGTCGAAGATAAGGATGCGTTGTGCAAACCTACTTGGCGTGGAATAAGGGTAGGCTAATGATGACGTTACTAACTGTAGATTCAACAGCCTCTCCGAGCCAATGGCATGTACGAAGATAATAACACAGTGCAGTCAGCTGCACATATGGCGTAGAGGTTAAGTTATGAACACACGACACTGGCACATACAACACTATACCATCTGTGCACTTGAAAATTGTATATTTGTAAAGTCTAGCAAGATAAGGATTATTTCGTAAGTGCAGAGTGTTGTCTTTTTTAATTTAAAATAAGTGTTGCCATCAGAGTCCAGAAAATGGATCCGGCGGTTCGTTCAAATATCAGCTAGGGTTAATACGATAAGGAGAGGGTACCTTTCAGGGTATTACGTCGGGCCGACCACGGAGGTCAAGAAAGTCGGTTACAGTGGTCAGTCTAACCACTGACGACAAGTCACCCTGCTCCGGTGGTCAGCCCAACGACGAAGGTTACGTGGATACGTGTGGGTTATGGGCTCGCGCGCCGTCCTTTCGTCGCCCCGGATGGAATGGACCGCGTGCGCGCTTACCATAGCCCACCCATGAAAAAAAAACGGTGGTCAGCCTAACGACGAAGGTGACGTGCTACAGTGGGTTGGCGGCCGCGAGGCGCACATCTGCCGCCCCGGACGGAGCCGGGCGGAGGGTGCGTTGACGATAGTCCACCCCTAAAAAAAAGAGGTTAATACGGCAAACTATGCGACCCTACGTCAACCTTCAATCGCTCATGAGAATTTGAATGAGTTAGACAATAACTTAAGTAAAGAACAGTGCAGTGATCGTAATCCCGGCAATCCTTCTGTCAGTTTTTATGAGTCCCACAGAATTAGTATCATTTGGTAATTACTTTTTGATAAATTCTGGTTATCTTTAACTATCTCAATTGCACCTGCCTTAAATTATTTCTGTTCCACCCTAAGTCGACTGGTAGAGAATGCCTAAGGCATCAAGTCCGCCTTGTACCTTTGTTTGTGCAAAAGCTTTAAAATAAAATTAAAAAAAAGTAAAGAGTCATAACACTCATTCTTAACTCGTTACCATGTGTCACCACAATATTATACCTTTATAAATTCTACTTATTAACACATAATTTGTAAAATAAAACTATTTTTACGTATTTTATCGCATTTATGTCCAGCGTTCATAATCACTAATGTTCCGTGTCGGGTTTTTGAAAACGCTTAAAATTGTTTAAAACATCGGTTAGTAATTTTGACGTCAGAGAGGAGAGTTTACGCAGAACTTAAGTAATTTCAATCTTATTCTGTGTTTTATGTAAATTTCTATTTTTAAGCTTATTTTAAAAACAGTTCAGTAAATATTAAGTCATATAATCATCTATCTATATCAATAAATAAAATTGGAGTGTCTGTTTGTAATGTAAAAATAATAGGCTTTTCTCATGCTCACACGGTTATTTGCACGACACCTATGCCTAAAATAGCAATTAAAAAATTTTTGTCTGTCTGTCTGTCTGTTTGTTCCGGGTAATCTTCAAAACGGCCGGACCGATTTCAAAAATTCTTTCACCAATGGAAAGCTATAATATCAGGGCGTAAACTATATTTTATCCCTGTATTCCCACGGGAACGGGAACTACGCGGGTAAAACGACTATAACCTATAACCGAAGCGAAGCGAGGGCGGGTTGCTAGTTATGAAATAGTTGTTCTGCAAAATTGTAACGTAAACAAGTATTCGTAAAACTTGTTCTATCAGCATATTTAATTACCGTATTTTTTTTTCAAGTAAATATGTGAAAAAATATTCGCTAACTTGTCCCAAACCTGTTCTCGCAGTGATATTACTATTAAAGAACCTGTAGAAAAAATAAGATCTCGAATTGAGCCATAAAGATAACAACATGTTTAAATTTATAAGCAAAGCACTTATACAAGACGACTCTAGATTACGTGCGTAAGCAAAATTTATATGCAATCCTCGCAACCGAGGCCTTAACTTTAGTTTGCCAGAGATGAGGGTTACAAGTTTGTTAATTTCACATAGTGGTTAGCGTGCAACAAACTTTATCAATCTATGACTTACTCACTTTATAATTCCAGTATATTAAGGTATTGTAGTACTATTATGATTTAACACTCAAAACAAATTAAACATGAAAACAATTTTTCGTTATGGTTATGAACATAAAAAGCGCTTTTATTCATTCATACATTTATCACAGCACATATATGTGCCACTACTGGGCTCGAATCTCCTCCGTAAAAGGAGGTAAATTGACCTACTATACCACGCTGATCAAACGAGTTAAATAGGGTTTTACTTCGAGTTCTCCATCTTTTCCATAGATGGTATATGCTTATTATACCCCTTAGTCGTTTTTACGACACCTACGAACGAGATAGGGAGTGCTGAATTGTATTATTACTCCGTCAACACGCGGCAAAGCTTTAACATGCGGAAAAGTTTATATCTATACCTCTATACCAATAAATAAAATTGAAGTGTCTGTTTGTAATGTCAAAATAATAGGCTTTTTTCATGCTCACTCGGTTATTTGCACTATACACATGTCTATAAATCATTTTATATATATTTTTTTTGTCTGTCTGTCTGTCTGTTTGTTCCGGGTAATCTTCAAAACGGCTGGACCGATTTCAAAAATTCTTTCACCAATGGAAAGCTATAATATCAGAACATAAACTAGGCTATATTTTATCCCGGTATTCCCACGGGAAGGGTAGTTACCCTTCCCGTGGGAAAACGACTAAAACCGAAGCGAAGCGAGGACGGGTTGCTAGTTTATAATAAAAATATCGAACGTTTGCTTGAGAAACATATGCGATCATAAATTGTGATCTTATGGATCGAAAAGTAATTTGAGGACATGAAACGAAACAAAATTTCTAGGTTTTTTTTATATAAATATTTCATTTCCGTGTGGTGATGAGTAAGAATATAATTCATCACCCTCTGTCTTGCCTGTGGGTCTCGTTAAAGACCACTAAGAGATTTAATATGCATATAATATCTATAGAAATGAATAAAAACTCGAAATAAAACCCTATATCAACACATCTGTCCAGCGTAGTATAGTAGCTTAATTTGCCTCCTATTGTGGAGGAGGCTCGAGACCAACATTGGGGTGTATATGAGCTGAAATCATAGATATAAGAAATACTTGTTAATACATACTTAACTAAATATCATGTAGATTATATTAGGTACGAATAAATACCTATGGTTGACTGAAATAACTACCTATGGTTGACTGGTAGAGAATGCCTTTGGCATTAAGTTCGCCATTGTACTCAATACATGAAGAAATAAATAAATAAATAAAATAGTGTCACCGCCGGCCACAGAGCGAGCGACCATATCAGTTTCCTTCAATTGTGGAGGAGACTTCACCCCAGCATTGGGACGTATATGAGCTGAGATAGTAATGTTTTTCCCAAATATTTTAAGTCTATATGGGATGAATAATTACTTTTAACCCATTTACGTATTACTCTTGAGTCATAAATTTTTGATATCTTATCATTTACTATTTTCTGGACATAAAACGAAAAAAAAGAAAAAAAAAGAATGTGTAAATTATAACTTTCAGTTTTTTCTAGCTAATAATAGTAATGTATTAAAAAATCATCATTCAGCCTATCGCCGTCCACTGCTGGACGTAGGCCTCCTTCATGTTAAGACACAAAGTGCGGTCCTGTGCCGCCTACATCCAACGACGCCCAGCAACTTTCTCAAGGTCGTCGGTCCACCTAGTGGGAGGGCGTCCTACACTGCGTCGTCCAATACGTGGCCGCCACTCGAGAACCTTTCTTCCCCAGCCGGCTTTGTTGGTTCGTCGAGCACTGTGGCCTGCCCATTACCACTTCAGCGGGCTTATTCTCCGTGCTATGTCGGTTACACCCGTTCTTCTGCGGATTTCCGTATTTCGGATGCTATCTCGCAGAGAAATTCCGAGCATAACCCGTTTCATAGCACGCTGAGCGACATTGAGCCTTGTTATGAGGCCTACATTTAGGGACCACGTTTCTGGGCCGTAAGTCATCACTGGTAACATACACTGGTCGTAGACCTGTGTTTTCAGACACTGAGGTATGTTGGACGAGAAGATTCTCTTAAGTTTCCCGAACGTTGCCCTACCGAGTTGGATTCGTCAGCTGATCTCTTTCTCGAAATTGGGTCTACCTAACTGAACTGTTTGTCTTAGGTAAACATAATGATCGACAACTTCGAGAATCGCATTGCTAACTAGGACCGGTCCAGGAATGACATGGGCATTTCACATGACTTTCGTTTTGTCCATGTTCAATAAAAAATACCTTTTAAAATTATATTACTCATGGGACAGCAAATCATATTTGGAGAAATACCGACAGCAGCGCTACCCACAGGATCCAAGTTTTCAGAACATCCAGGGGCCATTCAAATATACACACAAAAATTTATACAAATCCATTTAGGAGGTGTTACGTGACAAATATACGTATAGAAGAAAATATATACATAACGTATATTTAATATTATTACCACTTGTATTGTATTATCTTACATATATATATATATTATATAAGCCTGCCGTCATTAAAAGAGCTGTTTAAAAATTAAGAGATCGTTCGTAGGTATTGATTCAAGTGTCGTATGTTTGTCTTGCTTACATGGATAGTATGTAGGTATGTATATTCTTTGCAACGGCAATGCACCTAGTTTTTGTCATAGCTAACATACATCCGACCGCTGTGCTCGAGCTTCTTGACATTGGGAGCGAAATTGAGATAGATCCTACACCACACTGGCCAAACATGTTGGTTAATCTAGGGTTTTATTTCGAGTTTTCCTTCTCTTGCACAGTTATTATACACCCATTTTTTTTTTTTTTTTTTTTTTTTTTTTATGGGTGGGCTACGGTAAGCGCACGCGCGGTCCAGTCCGTCCGGGGCGATGAAAGGACGGCGCGCGGGCCCATAACCCACCCGTACCCACGTCACCTCGTTGTTGGGCCGACCACCGGAGCAGATGTGACTTGTCGTCAGTGGCCGGCCGACGGAATACCCTTTCGGGTACCCTCACCTCTCGACGTCCTGGGACGTCAGTCGCCGTCGCGCGGTCAGCCTCTCTGCGGGTGACGGACAATTCCCCGGTCCAATCACCCGCGGCCTCGGCTAGGGCGGCATTAGGCGCAAATACTCGCGCCTGCGCCGCCCGAGTCGCCGGCGGCGGAACGTGTCGCCGAATAGGAGCTCTACTCGCACACGATCCGCCGCCTCCTTCCGCGAGATTACGGCCTCACAGAAGGCGGCGACCGCGTCCCAGTTCCTGACGCTGACGAGCATCTCCCTGGCGATGGTCGGCAGCGCCAGGTCGGCACCGATAATTGCGACGAGTTCACGGCGATCCCCCTCCCATGCAGCACACTCCTCGAGCGTGTGCTGCGCCGTGTCCTCGTCGCAACTGCAGTGGTGGCAGGACGGTGTGCTCTCCCTCCTGACAATCTTGTGCAGGTACTTCCCGAAGCAACCGAGCCCCGTCAGCACCTGCACCAGTCGGAAGGAAAGCACCCCGTGCGTCCGCTCCAATCACTCCATCAGCACCGGCCGGAAGGCCTCGACGGTCCTGACACCGTACCGAGGACTCTCCAGCCGGACTGCCCAACGGGCAATGACTTCTCGGCGGGCGTCGACCCGCCAGGCGGTGATCTCTTTGATGGAGACCATGACGCCGCGGGCGCGCGTCTCCGACACCCGCCGATAAATTTTGGCGAGCATCTCCGCCTCCAGGTCCCACGGGGGAGTTCCGGCCAGGAGGCACGCTGCCTCCGTCGCCACCGTGCGGTAACCCTGTATGGCCCTGATCGCCATGATCCTCTGTGGTCGCCACAGGAGGGCCCTAAGACGAACGGTCAGGGACCCCGCCCACACCGGTGCGCCGTACAGGGCCATCGACTGGATCACCCCCACGTACAGCTGTCGGCACGTAGCGCTGGGTCCGCCCACATTCGGCATCAGCCGCGAAAGGGCGGACGCCGCGCTGACAAGCCGGGGAACAAGTCGATGGAGATGCTCCCGGAACCAAAAATGCCCGTCGAGCACCAGGCCCAAGTACTTCATGTGGGCCTGGATGCTGATGGTGACCGACTTCACGGTGATCGAAGCGCCGGCGGGAGGCCCGGCGGTACGGAGGCCATGGAACAAAAGGGCCTCCGTCTTTTCCAGGGCTACCCTCAACCCCAGCGCTTCGATCCGCCTGACAATCTCCTCGGTGCCGAGAGTTGCCAGGCGTGCCGCCTCCTCTAGCGTCCCACCCCGGGCTGTGACGAGTGTATCGTCGGCGTAGCAAATTACACCCAGCCCGGGTGGGAGGCTTCCTCTCAACGCCCAGTCGTAGCCGATGTTCCACAGGGTCGGACCCAGAACCGACCCCTGTGGGACACCGCATGTCATGGGCGTTCGCACAACGTCCCCTACTCGGTCAACGTAGAGGACGCTGCGCCCCTCCAAGTAGTCTGCCACCAGCCGCCTGAGGTACACGGGCACCCCGTGATACCTCAGCCCCTCCCTAATGCAGCTGAATGGCAGACTGTTGAAGGCGTTGGCGATGTCCAGGGACACCGCCAACAGGACTCCTCCGCCGGTGACGGCCTCCGCGGCCGTCAGGCGAAGCAGGGCCGCGATCGTCGAACGCCCTCTCCAAAAACCAAACTGGGCGTCCGACAGATCGGGCCCGACCCCGACGAGGTGCCGCTCGATGCGGGCAGCCAACACCCTCTCCAGCAGCTTGCCCGCATCATCGAGCAGCACGATGGGCCTGTAGGCCGAGGCCGACTCGGGAGACCGACCCGGCTTCGGCAGGAGAACCAGCCTCCCCTCTTTCCAGCATCCAGGGAACTGCCCGGACGTCAAACAGGCGTCGAACAGTCCCCTGAGGCGTGGTCCCAGGTGCTCGAGGACCAGGGCCAGCGCACGGTTCGGAATACCGTCGGGCCCCGGGGCGGTGGATTTCACTCGCATACGCGCCACTGCCGCCCCCATTTCCGGCTCCATGATGGGCGGAGCACTTTCATCTTCGGCCTCCCGGTCGCTGTCCGGCGAAGCCATGACCGGGGGCGTGTGTTCCGCCCGCCGTAGAAAGAGGTCCTCGACAACTCTGGTGAGGAGGCTGGGCTGGAGAGTCTCGGTGAGGGGGGGGGCCCCGCCCGCGAAGGTGGCTCAGCGCCGCGAGATAGGGGCGACCCCAGGGGTCACGCTCGAGACTGTCCAGCATCTCCCACCGACTCACGTCCTTGGCAATACGGACGGCCAGCCTGAAGGCAGACCGCGCACTGCGGTAAGCCTCGTACAGCTGGCCCTCCCGCTCAGCGTCGCGGTGACGCGCTCGGCTGCGGGTGTAGGCCCTCCGGGCACGTATGCACGCGGCCCGAAGGTCTGCCAATTCTCGGGACCACCAGGGGACCGCACTCTTCGGGGGCAGACGCCTCACACGGGGCATGGCCGCATCGCAGATCTGCGTTAACGCACAGCGGATGCGGCCAGCCTCAGCATCAACCCCGTCCACCTGGGGCGGTGAGGACAGCCACGACTGAACGATGGCTGCCTCCGCCAACAGGTGCCGATCCAATCGACCCACAGCCCACCGCGGAAACGCGGGAGCTCCGTCCGCCGTGTGACCCCTGCTGGGCTGCAGGAGGGTCCGGGAGACCTCTATCCGGATGTATCGGTGGTCAGATAGGGTCTCAACCTCCTCCTGAACGCACCAGCTCCTCACACGTGCTGCGACATTAGGGCTAGCGAACGACAAGTCCACTATCGACCCGCCCTGCTGCCGCACGCACGTTTGCACCGAGCCCCTGTTCAGAAAACAGAGGCCCAGTGCCGCCGCCCACTCTTCGACCGCCCGCCCGCGGTCATTCGTCCTGGGGGACCCCCACGCCGTCGACTTGGCGTTGTAGTCCCCCAGAACGAAGATTTGGCGCGGTGCCAGTCGCCGTATCGAGGCCCCCAGGATGGTGAGGAAGGCCCCGAAATCCGTCGCGCTCCTGTTAGGGGAGAAGTAGACACCAAATAGGGTAACCTCTCCCCATTCCGCCGCAACATACCCATCGCCCCTGTCCTTGAGCAACAAAGGCGGGGAATGCCACGACGTGGAGGCGACGATTGCCACAGAGCCGTCACTGCTGCCCAGCCAATTGGGCCGGTCAGGCACCACGTACGGCTCCGCGGCTACGGCTGCACCGATCAACCACTCCGCCATGGCTTGCAGGAAAACGTCCTGTGCCTCGGCGGCGTGGTTGAGGTTGGCCTGAAGGAGGTGGTAAGATTCGGCCGCCATTAGTGGGCCGTATCCATTACCTCCTCCACGCTGGCGGGCGATCGGGTCGCGCTAGGGGCGGGAGCAGCCGGGGTCGTCGGGCCGCTCCGCCCCTTTGGGGCCGAAGCCGGGGGTCTGCACTCCCTGCCCCCCATGCGGTGCTTGGCGGGCCTATTGCCCGCCGCACACGCGGGGCAGTGGGGAGTGGCGGCGCACGATGCCGCCTTATGCCCGGGTTGACCGCAGCGGAAACAAAGGTCGCTGCAGTCAAAGCAGTTAGTGCATGTCGGCCGAGTGTGTCCGACCGCCATGCACTTGTAGCACCTCGCAGGCTGGGACTCCAGCACGGTCACCCGCGCCGAGCTCCAGCCCACGAGGAGCCTGCCTGAGCCGGCCAATTGCTTGGCCGACTCCACCGGGCACTGCACCCAGGCAGCACCGACGCCGCCCGGACCAGGGCGGATAGCGCCAATTCGGACGGTTTCCACGGGACATCCGGTTTTCGAGACGATGGCCTCCCGGATGTCATCCACCGTCACAGAGTCGTCCAGACCCGTGACCCGCAGTTCCGCACACTTGACGGGTCTGGCGATTTTGACGCCATCCACTGCAGTAAACAGACCCCTCAGCTTGGCGGCCATGCTATCGGCCGTCTTGGCGCCCTTGGCCCCAGGGAACTCTAAAATTCGAGCCCCTGTCCGGGCCTTGCGGGTCCTGGCTTCGACGCCTCCTAAATCGGAGACGTCAAGCTCCCGCCGGGCGCGACGTAAGACGGCCTCATAGCTGAGGCCGTTTTCGGCCGCCTCAGGCAGCACGGTGATCACCACCGCGGCTGACTTCGGCGGTCGAAGCCTCCTGCGCGACCTCTTCTTACCGGCTCCTGCCTTGGGAGCGGAGGCTTTGGCGGCACTTTTGGCCTCCGCTCTCCTCTTTTGACCGCGACTCTTCCGGCTGCGCTCAGCCGTCTGCCAGCCGTCTTCGGGCGCAACAGTCGCGTCGCTAGGCGCAGCAGTCGCCGTCGCGGCTGCGTTGGCCGCCGCCGACGGTGCAGTTGCCGGCGGCGGCTTGGGTCCGGTTTTGGCAGGAGCCGGTGCCGCCTTCTTCTTGGCGGCGGGCCCCTTCGGCTTCGGTCCAGCAACGACCGGGGCGTAGCTCCCTACGCGCCCGCCCTGGCAGGGTAGCGCGGCAGGAGCTGGCGCCACGACCTTCGGCCTGTCCGCAGCAAGCGGCGGCCGGAGACGGGGCTCCGGAGGCAGAGGCAATCTCTCCTCCAGAGCCGCCATGCGCGCGTCGAGCATTTTGCCCACCACCTCCACTATGGCGCGCATGGTTAGGTCCGACACGCCGTCCACTGCGGGCAGCGGGACCGCTTCGGCCGGCTGGGCCGTCCTAGGGCTCGGCGCCGCGCGAGTTGGCGCAACGGGGACGGCAGGGGCGGCGGCAGGGCCAGCGCTTGCCGGCGGCGCAGTCTTCATCAGCTGCGCGACCTGGCGCCGCAAGTCGGCCATTTGCTGGGCCAACTCGCGGTTCGCCTTCTGCACCGCCGACAGTTCCTTCGCCAAGGCCTTGTTCTCCTCCTGCAGGCCTGAAACTTCGCCACCAAGACGGGCGTTTTCGGCCTGCAGGGTGGCCACATTAGGGGCGACGCTTGTCGCAGCGGGCTTGGCAGCCGCCGCACCAGAGGGAGGGATGTCTTTCAACACCCTCATCATTCTCGCGGCTGCCGCCTCGTTGGCCCGCTTGCAAGCCTCAGCCTCTCGCTCCAGCATTACAGGCGAAGGAGTCGCAGTTCTCGCCGCTGTCGCAGCTCCACGCCCTCCGCGCCCTCTGCGTGAGGTCGCCACCTTGGGAGGGGGCATTAGGTCTCCGCTCCCCTCCGAATCGGATGAGGAGCTGCCACTCTTGTGCAGAGGGCGCTTCCGCACCTGTGGGGGGAGGGCCTCCTCCCTCACTGTTTCGGCTGCCGCCAGGATTGATGGCGCAGGCCCCTCGGCGGCCTGAGCGGCCGGGCTCTCCTTTGTCTTGGACGGCCCTGCGGCACTGCCGCCCTCGTCCATCGACTGCTCCGCGGTCGCATCTGTCTCCATGGCCGCGGAGCTGTCCGCCTCAGAGGCGCCAACATCACTGGGCGGAACGTCGGCAGCCTCCAGTAATTTCTGCGCCGCCTGTCGCAGCTTTGCAGCGCGCCGTCTTGCGCGCGCCGTTTCAGGGGCGATTTTGCTGCCGCTTTTCTTCTTACGGGCCCCTATTTTCGCCGGGCCCTTGGCTGATTTTGGAGCCTCCAGTACCGGACTAGCAGCCGAGCTGCAGTCGGACGAGGCCCCTCCTTCTTCTGTGCCAGTTTTGCCGTAGCTTGGCAAGGCTTTTGGGTGGGAACAATGTGAATTTTCGTTCTCCGTGGTGTTTTTGGGCGTCTCACCCCTCCTTTCTACGTCAGGTGTGCGTGAACAATTTTCCATCTAGTTCCCACGAGTATGGGAGAAGTAAACGGTCGACCCGGGCAGAGATCCCGATACCCGGGCAAGCGTAAATTTGTATCCCAACACAGGGGGTCCGCAGGTACCCTGGCTGGGGGCGCGCTAACGACTGAACAACCCATCAGCCATGCATCCTCTCGCCGCGCGCCAGAACTTAGGATTCTGGGTGATTGTTTTATAGAGGTTTTCTTACTCGCGGTCCAGGCGGTTAAGCCAAGACCCTCGCTCCTGAATCTAGGCCTCAAGATAAATGTCCCGAAGCAAGAATCAGGTCTACGATTTGTCGCGGTTGGCAAATGCCTGCCCAGTCCTCAAACGAATGAGTGACTGGGCCCGTCGAATTTTCGCGTCCAATACCCTCTCCAATTAGAGGGCATGGAGCGAATTTGGGGCATCCCACAAACAGGGCCCCCCCACGGGCCAGATATTTGCCACGAGCGACAATTCCAGAGAGCAGTCCAAGGAATTATCGCTCGTGCCCAGGGTACACCACGCGGAGGTTTCTGGCGTAGCACCCCGTTATTATACACCCATGAGGAAATTCTCATGGATTAAAGTGTAACGAGAAAATATATTAATATCTAATTAATAATCATATTATTCAAACAGGCTACATCCAAACACATAAATTTCATACGAACAATAATATTTGCGTATAACACAAATATTTGTTCGACAGATGTTCAAATGAGAAAGTTCATGATTATTGAACTACTGAGATATTTGCGGAATAATATGTGTAACGTACGACGTTTGATACTATACGGAGGTAAGTTATTTGTCAAAACAAAATTTGCTCTCGGTAAGTTTAACACAGGTAACATAGTTATTATAAAGAGACAGAACGCAAATGCAAATGCCAGTTAATAGTTTTAAACTTGTTGTTAAAATGGAACGCGTTTCATATAGAAGTTTTGCCTTTGAGTTGTGAGTATGATTACTCAATGAAAATTTCTAAAGTGTTTCCTACATCAGCTAGAAATATTAATTGAAGTAAAAGCTTTTATTTATAGGCAGGCTTGGGAGGGGGGTAAATTCACATAAGTCGCCATTTCCATGGTCATTTCGATGGTACCTACGAAAAGTGAGTCATCTGAAAAATTCCAATTTTACAGGGGAGCGTGTCAAAGATAAAATGTTTACATTTTTTCAAATTCTTGTTCCAGGATTTTTAGGATTTTGTATTGATTACGACATAGTTCATTGGACATTTAAATAGTTAATGGGATCAAACCATTCTTTATAGAGGTCAAACATCTTAGGAAACGACAAGGATCCATCCAAATATTTACGATTTGTATCTTTGCGGGTGTAATTAGCTTCCACAGGTGAAAAAATCTTCAATGATTTTCTGCAATGATTTTTTTAATTTTTATGACCGAGATTGATAAATAAGGTTATCTTTTTATCATTTCTTCATAAAAGTTAAAATATCTAAAAATGTTAATTGACTCACTATACTTAGGAGCCATTGATTTGATGTGTTAACGCACTATATTTGTAACTAGCAATCCGCCTTCGCTTCGCTTCAGTTATAGGTTATAGTCGTTTTAGCCGCGTAGTTCCCGTTCCCGTGGGAATACCGGGATAAAATATAGCCTATTTTACGCCCTGATATTATAGCTTTCCATTGGTGAAAGAATTTTTGAAATCGGTCCAGCCGTTTTGAAGATTACCCGGAACAAACACAGACAGACAAAAATTTATTAATTGCTATTTTAGGCATAGGTGTCGTGCAAATAACCATGTGAGCATGAAAAAAGCCTATTATTTTGACATTACAAACAGACACTCCAATTTTATTTATTGGTATAGACTATGTTAATGTCAAAACCAGATAAATGTGAAAAGTATTCATTATTTCAGCTCATATGCTGCTGGGATTCGAGCCTCTTCCATAATAGGATTGATCTTACTATACCATACTGGTCAGACAGATTGGTATAGGGTTTTGTTTCTAGTTTTCCATCTCTTGCATAGATGTTATATGCGTATTATATCTCTTAGTTGTTTACGATATCCACGGGAAAGATCCCTAACTCCCACGGAGATTTGTATTCTTAGTCCGTCACTACACGGAACATAGGATACATCTATGTATGTATGATGTATGCTAAAAAAATAAAAGAATATGATACTTACTGCTGCACTTGCTCCATGTTATATGTATACGTTATATGTATATCTCTTTTTTTGGGTTTGGTCGCGGTCGGTGCAGTCCTCGCACCACTCCGTCCGGGGCGACAGAGGGGCGTAAGCACGCACACCCGCAACCCAGCCGAACACCACGTCGCTTTCGTCGTTGGACCGACCACTGGAGCAGGGTTACTTATCGTCAGTGGTCGGCCCGACGGAATACACCTTAGTGGGGTACCCTCCCATCGACCGACGTCCCTCCCTCGGGGAGGATGTCGGTCTTTCCTCACGCGGTCGGCCTCTCGGCGGGTGACGGACTAATTCCCCGGTCACATCACCCGCAGTTATATATCCCTTAGACGTCTTTTATGACACCCACGGGTATGAGAGGAGTAGAAAAGTATTAATTTACAAATTTTAATTTAAGACCAAATAATTAATATGAATATCCAAAAAATCTTAATTCTATTGACAATCCTTTTAATTACTACGTCCTTTTTTATATAGTGTTTCATGTAATTGCCTTCGCCTGTTATTTTCTGTAAGGTAAAGTTTAATAACAGACATCGGTCGGCTTATGAATGGAACCACTGTTACTCTAAGCCTTTTGCTATGGGTATTAGGACTACTTATATTAACATAGATAAAGTAATTGAGGATATTCTGTATTACATAACAGCCTTTCATTACATACTGTTTGATTTTTCTTAGGATATCTCATAGAGGCTAACTGTGCGAGGGCGACACGCAGGCAACACTGTTGTTTATTGCCGCGACGTAAACAGGGACTGCATCCGAAATGGTAATTCGTTATGTTGGGCACAGGGCTCAAGGAATTGGTACGATTATTATAGTAAGTCAGTAGTAAAGTATTACCGTGTGGTGACGGAGCAAGAATACAATTCACCACTCCCTATCTTACCCGTGGATGTCGTAAAAGACGACTAAGGGATATAATATGCACATAACATCTGTGCAAGGGAAGGAATACTCGAAATGAAAGCCTATACCAACATATCTGACCAACGTGGTATAGTAGGTCAATATCACTCACATTATGGAGGAGGCCCAAGCCCAACAGTGGGACGTATGTGGGATGCGATGATGATGATGATGATGATGATGGAAGTAAGTAAGTAATAGTGATGGGCTGAAAATATGGCAAGTCGAGGACTGCGCGGTCCCATTTGTTATACCAAAATTATCCTAGATTTACCTATAATTAATAATATTTATTATCTGTTTCGTTTCTATATGTTGTATCATTAGGTTAAGAGCTTAATTTTTTCAAAAAATGGTCTACTAATTAGTATCTAATGCCAAACACATTTCTGCTTAGAAATGACGATGCTCAATAGAACCGCTTTTAAATATAAGTAGAAAGAAATTGTTCGACTTTAAAATCATAATCTCATATCAGCCCATACGCGTCCAACTATTGAGTTCAGGGCTCCTCCATTTTCGTGCGGAATTTGATCTATTATACCACGCAATGGCATAGTAATTCATTTCGTGTTTTCCTTGTATCGGAGCTATTTGCGTACTTTATATCCCTTAATCGTCTTTCCGTGTGGTGACGGAGTAAGAATACAATTCACCACCCCCTTTTTACCAATGGGTGTCGTAAAAGACGACTAATTATAATATGCATACGACATCTATGCAAGAGAAGGAAATCTCGAAATAAAACCCTGTTCTAACCCGTCTGATTAGCGTCATATAGTAAGTCAATATCCCTCCCATTATAGAGGAGGCTCGAGCCCAGTAGTGGGTCGTTTACGTTATAATGATGAGGGTGAATCGTCTTTTATGACTCCCACAGACAAGAGAGGGGTTGGTGAATTGAATTCTCACTTCGTCACCACACGGAGAAAAAGAAAGTAATAATATAGACAGTTAAATAATATGTAACAGTTAGATTATGTTAGAAGCATTGACATCAAAAAGCAGCATTTACATAAATACCTATTAACCCCTATCGTAGCTATTCTGCGTTACTGTTAGTCTATATACAGCTTAGACGCCAACTATGTTCGATATATCGCGATAGATGCCAAGTTAAGCACCTAACAGACTTAATTGGCTTAACGTTAAACCTAATAACCTCTTAGCCAAATAATCCTATTAGCTTCGATCTTATTCAAATACTAAGATTTGGTTTTAGAATGGTGATGGGGAATTTATAAATTAAATATCATTTATGTTTTACATGATGTCTTTTTCTTGTAGAAACTAAATGTCTTCTTGTCCCACGTTGTTGGAGTACACGACGATGCGATTTTTCGTTTACTTTTTTGCTTACACAGCTAACACGTCAGCTTTGCGAGAACCTGATATTCCATCTCAAGGATCTACGGTAGCTATTACTTTTAATAAGTACTAATAATACTTACTACGTACTAGTAGTACTAATAATACGTACTAAGTAATACTTGCTCATCAGCGATTGATCAGTAAATGGGAGAATATTGTTATTTCAAATACATTAACGTACGTGAAACATGAAATCAGTTCTTTCTTTTTTATTCTTAAAGAACTGTACAAAAGTGTTTTGTGCTTAAAATTAATCACACCAAAATATAATATGGAGTTGGTTTAGATTAAAAAACAAAAGACTGGCACTCCGTGAGTACCAACAGATGTGAAAAATGTATCAATTACGTGTGTATTTTTTGAATCGTCAGGCAATATAATATTGTGCAGTAAATAAAAATATTTCAATATACACAATTTACTCACGGACTTAGTACAACAATTAGTGGATTAAATATTTGTTTCTTTTGAGTCGAAAAGTTCCGACGTGAATCCGTATACAATATATGTTTATAGTATATATAGTTACGTTGTTCTGTTTAAATCTAAAAAAATAGTAAATGGCCTTCTCCTTGAAATCGATCGCAACGCCACTTATCGGGGCCAATTGTGTATTTAAACTGTTCTCGAATCCCCTTGAATATACACAAAGAATTTTGTCATCATCGGTCCAGCCGTTTAGGAGGAGTTCAGTGACATACACACGTACACAAGAAATATATATATATAAAGACTAGCTGACTCAGCAGACGTTGTTCTGTTCAAATAAAATAAACGCCAAGGGTCACAGACTGTCCAGCCGACTCATGTTCTTGGCGTGACGGATGGCTAGCCTGAAGGTTGAATACGCACTGCGGTAAGCCTCGTACAGCTGGCCCTCCCTTTGGTCATCGCGGCCACGCCGACAATCAGAGTACCTATGTTATTTTTAAAATTTATTACATTTACCATTAATAATCACCGATAAATGTGAATAATGTCTTACTTTTACCTCGAATTTTGGTAATTATTAATAATGATCGATAATTGTTAATAATGCTCAACTAATCTGGGGGCACGGCAGTGCCCCCGCCAAGTCGAGCAAAAAAAAAAGTCGGGCAAAACGCAACAATGCCGTAATATACTTTTCTCGAAGCCATTCAGGCCTTTTTCGACCCCCTATAACTTCGTTGTTAATAAAGCTAGAAAGCTGAATTTTTAGTAACCTAGCAGGCATTGTATATACATTGTGTATTTCAAATTTCATTCAATTTGAACCAATAGTTTAAGAATTATAACTAGTCAAAACTTCTTAATTTTGTCACTCACTGACTGACTGACCGATCATCAATATTAAAGTGGCACTTCTAGCAGACATAGAAGCTTCAAATTTAGAATGCAATTAGTGTTTAGTGTATAAATGAAGGAAAAATTATGAAACATTGTAATTTTCATCCAGTTTCCGAGATACACTAACTGCATAAATAATTTTGTAAACTCATATAAATATATAGGATTACAAAGTTACATTTGCAGTTAATGAAATGTAACTTTGTAAAAAATAAGAATACATTTGTCGGCATCATTGCTTCTCGATGGGAATCGTAACAACCAGCTAAAGACTGCGCAGATGACATAGTGGTTAAGATACCAACGTACCGTGCTAGTGTCGCGGGTTCGAACCCCATGCAAGACAACACCTTGGTCCACAAATTGTTGTTCTGAGTCTGAATGTAATTTGTGTCGGTTAATCATAATATGTTCTTTCCGTATGGTGACGAAGTAAGAATACAATTCACCACTCTCTATCTTGCCCGTGGATAAGACGAATATGGGATATAATGTGCACATACCATCTGTGCAAGAGAAGGAAAACTCGAAATGAAACCCTATATCAGCATGTCTGACCAGCATGGTATAGTGGGTTAAATTCCCTCCCATTGTAGAGGAGGCCTGAGCCCAACAGTGGAACATATGAGGGCTGCGATGATGATGCGATGTTGAATTATATGTTTGTAAAGTCCCCGACAATATAAGTATAATTATTCCCTTAGTGCAAGGCGTTGTCATTTAAAAAAAAGATTCAACAGGAAGGAGAGTGGGCAGCAGCTCTCGCCGGGGAAATGTATGATATCTCACTGTGAAACTAACCCGCCTACCAAACGTGGCGACTACGTCATTATTCTTCATAAGGCGAAGAAAATTGAGCTCTAGTCATGGCAACTCTGTTACCCTTGAGCGTCGTTGGATGCAGGTGCCACAGTACCGCACTTTATGGTGAAGCATGAGGGGGGTCTATGTTCTACAATGGACAGCGACAGACTGAATGATGATTGACATAATATGTGTAGACAGATACTTAGATATAATTAAGTTCAAAGATAACTTGTAAAATGGTCAATCAACTTAATGAAAAAGTAAGAGTGGGACGTGTCTTATGAAAATGTACCAAAATCTCCCAAAGTATTAAGCAAACTAAATTGCCTCAAATTTATCTGAAAGAAAGAACGCCATCATTAGGCTTGATTGCCATCAAAGCGGAGAGGAGACTAGAGGAGATGTGTTTAGAAAAACCAATCAAATTTCTTTATTTCCATATCTCTCCGCTTAGTTTAGGTAGAATTGACTCAAGCGGAAAGGAGAGATGTCTAATTTTTTCGAGAGTGTGCTCTAAGAAAATCTTTTGTTGGTATTCAAGAAGTAGAAGATACCGGAAAGGCAAATAAGTAGGTCTATCTACAAAAAGAAATGAGATACCATCAAAAACAAGACTTGTAAAAAAAGCCAAGCCTCGCAACTGAGTTCTTCTACCATAAAAATTTGTGAGATCAATGTTATACCAAGTCGGTTAACTCATTCAGTCCCTGCTTAAGGGACCTTTCTTCTTAAGTTATTACGTAAATAACTAATCTAACAACTTCTTATAGTACCTATATCAATATTAAAGATCTTTTATGTTTTAAATAAATAGACTTGGCAATTAGATCGTTATTTAGCGGTCGATTATGTATTTCTCAAATTAATTCAGGTCGGTAAGGAATTCAAGACAGTAAGGATGGCTGCGCAAGGCTCAAACTCATCGTACATAAGAACGGCAAAAGAGCTATCACATTGCTTTAGTTTCACTCTATTGCTATTCTAAAATATTTTCTTCCTTTAAAAGTTGCTGGGTGGAGTTTCTATTTTTAATTTTTACATTGCTTGTAGATATTTATAAACCGATAAAGAGTTTTATATCGATCTAAGCCAAATCCATCTGATGACGTCGGGTCAACAATTACATTCTCAAGGACGCTTGACGTTAGACAGCCGGCCGATCATAAGACTTCGGCCAAAACTTTTGCAATATACACGATAGAAATACAAATTATGTCGACCTCAAGTAATGGGCATAATAACCGAACGAACGATGATAAAATAATCAGCCCTCGTACGCCCCACTGTTGGGCTAGGGCCTCCAACACAATGGGAGGGAATATGACCTACTATACCATGCTGGTCAGACATGTTGGTATAGGGTTTCATTTCGAGTTTTTCTTCTCTTGCAAAAATGTCATGTGCATGTTATATCCCATAGTCGTCTTTTACGACATCTACGGGCAAGATAGGGAATGGTGAATTGTATTCTTACTCCCGTCACCACACGAAAATATTTATTACTTTTATCAATTATTGTTAAAACCATATAAGGTTCGTTTAATGCAATTTATTGAACATGGACCGCGACGGCGATCTTTTAAGTCAACGAATATGAACATGCAGATGTGTCGTAAGTTCTGCAAACCAAGATTTATTAATGTGAAACGTCTATAGGCGGGGGTGAACCTGATCGTTGGCGTGGCGGTAACAGCTCGTGGCGTTATAACGTCACGCCATATGACGGAATATACGAACGTAAACCTGATTGTAGTCGTGGCGACAAAACGCTATGCTATATATATATATATATATATATATACTAGCAATCCGCCCTCGCTTCGCTTCGGTTATAGGTTATAGTCGTTTTACCCGCGTAGTTCCCGTTCCCGTGGGAATACCGGGATAAAATATAGCTTAGTTTACGCCCTGATATTATAGCTTTCCATTGGTGAAAGAATTTTTGAAATCGGTCCAGCCGTTTTGAAGATTACCCGGAACAAACAGAAAGACAGACACATTGCTATTTGAGGTATAGGTGTCGTGCAAATAACCGTGTGAGCATGAAAAAAGCCTATTATTTTGACATTACAAACAGACACTCTAATTTTATTTATAGATATATATATATATATATATATATATATATATATATATATATATATATAAATATGTACATACCTAGTCTATACGTAACGTAGCAGTGTGTAAGTGGGACGGAGTGACGCGATGTTGTGCGCAAGCGCCTGTGCACTATCGCTCTCGCCGCACTATAGTGTATACTAATGAAAATAAATGTTTATTGAATAAAAATTATACTTTTCTGGAAAAAATTATCGTAATATTTTATTAATACTTTATGTCATAGTAGTACCTGTCGTAATTTGTTCTTTTATACATATGTACTTGCACAAAATAATTTTGATCTTTCATATCTGCCAGGCGTCCAGAGCGACGCCTCCCTTTTTATTCAATGAGAGATTTTTACACATAGTAAGATTACTGATAATAACTTTAAACATCTCGATAAATATATAATTCTCTGTGATGATGGAGTAAGAGTGCAATATTTTACTCCCTTTCCTTTACCCGTCGTTGTCGTAACAGACGACTAAGCAATTATAATATGCAGATAAGACTTGTGCAAGAGAAGGAAAATCCAAAGTATAGTATATATATGTATAGTATATTGATATACTTTTCATCAAATACGATGTATTCCTAAAATTAAGTTTACACTTTTTATCTAGTAATTATGCACTTAAATTATAGAATTGAAATATAGAATTGAAATGCTTTGGGAAAGTGTAAGTGTAATGAATAGCTAAATAAATAAAATAAAACTTATACCGATCTGCCTGACCAGCGTGGTATAGAAAGTCAATTTCTTTCGTATATGTGCTGTTTTGATGACACAAATAAATATTTAGTTTATGATTGATTGATTAAATGTCTGTAATAACGATTACTTGTTGGACGTGAGACACCTTAGTCCGCCCGTGACCATGAATGCTGCAAAGTGTTCGAAACGTCGGGCAATCATAAATCAAATACAAACGCGATATAATCCGTAAAAGTAGTTTTATTTACAATGTGTAGTGCTCGCGTAAACATCAGATATCATTACAAATATTTAGTATATTTTTCACGTTTAAAACTTACATTGTCAAAAAAGATCATCAATCATAAAAATTTATTAATATTGTACCTATAGTTTTTATTACTAACTGACAACCCGCCCTGGCTTAGCTTCGGTTTCAGTCGCCTTACCCGCGTAGTTCCCGTTCCCGTGGAAAAACCGTGATAAAATATAGCCTATGTTACTCAAGGATAATGTAGCGTCCTAATGGTGAAAGAATTATCGAAATCCGTTCAATATTTTTTGAGTTTATTTGTAACAAACATACAACGTTTCTTCTTTATAATAAGTGTAGACTGAACTATTATTTGTTTGTTCATCTTATCATCTTAGCTCATACACGTCCCATTGCCGGGCTCGGACCTCCTACTTTGTGAGAGGGAATTTGACCTCCTATACCACGCTGCTCAGAAATATTGGCGTAGGCTTTTGTTACATTTGTGCTGATGGAGTGGTTGGAGTGGACGCACGTGGTGCTTTCCTTCCGACTGATGCAGGTGCTGACGGGGCACGGTTGCTTCGGGAAGTAACTGCACAAGATTGTCAGGAGGGAGAGCACACCGTCCTGCCACCACTGCAGTTGCGACGAGGACACGGCGCAGCACACGCTCGAGGCGTGTGCTGCATGGGAGAGGGATCGCCGTGAACTGGTCGCAATTATCGGTGCCGACCTGGCGCTGCCGACCATCGCCAGGGAGATGCTCGTCAGCGTCAGGAACTGGGACGCGGTCGCCGCCTTCTGTGAGGGCGTAATCTCACGGAAGGAGGCGGCGGATCGTGTGCGAGTAGAGCTCCTATTCGGCGACACGTTCCGCTGCCGGCGACTCGGGCGGCGCAGACGTATCTGCTCCTAATGCCGCCCTAGCCGAGGCCGCGGGTGATCGGACCGGAGAATTTCCCGTCACTCGCAGAGAGGCTGACCGCGCGACGGCGACCGACGTCCCAGGACGTCGAGAGGTGAGGTTACCCGAAAGGGTATTCCGTGAGGCCGACCACTGACGACAAGTCACATCTGCTCCGGTGGTCGGCCCAACAACGAGGTGACGTGGGTACGGGTGGGTTATGGGCCCGCGCGCCGTCCTTTCACCGCCCCGGACGGACTGGACCGCGCGTGCGCTTACCATAGCCCACCCATAAAAAAAAAAAGCCTTTTGTTACATGCATGTATATCCTTTAGCCGTCTTTTACGACACCCACGAGCAAGATAGGGAGTAGTAAATTGTATTCTTACTCCGTCATTACACGGAAATTTCGTTAAGAAGTTTCGTTATTTCTATACATATTTTACAAATACGCAATTCAATTTGTTTGTATCGTATACGTACGTAATAAATGTTTATTGCCACCAAAAGCCTTCATAAGCTATCACATAACTTAATAGTTAAATCTGTTTGAAAATAGAGTTATATTCATATATATATTCATACACAGATGTTCAAGATACTGTTTAGAGAAACTTGATACTTCAAAGTCGAAACTTTGATATATAGTAATTATAATATTTAAGCATTCTAATTAGGCGAGTTTAAACTGGCGATAAGTTGAAGCCATCTTGTTTCACGGTTTTCATTTTAAAATCTAACAGTGCATTTTTGCCTTAGTTTTGCACCTGTACCTTATTTGCAAGTGCACTGGGAATATTGTATTTTCATTAGAGCCAAAATTACATAATATAAAGTTAATACTAATATTCTAAGTTTTGTAAATTGTGTAACAGAATTTTGGCCCCTAATAAATTCTGGCTCTTATAATTGGGAGAGATGATTATTATAAATCATTGTGTGATGTTTTTAAAAGCTTTTATTCAACTTGCCCTGTTAGTATGGGACAAATCTTGCCAGTTAAATTAGAACCACTTCCTGTCGTTAGATTAGGTTAAAATGTGATTTACTTACGTAACTTCGGTGACAATATAATATGGTATCATGAAGCTGGTATCAAGACGGCGTCGGAAGGTGGCTATAGGAACTCCTAAACTAAACAAAATAAAACGGTCGAGTTTGGACTTATTTGAATAGTCTTGACAAGCAGCATTTAATATTTTTTTTTATTTTTTTATTCATCATCATCATCGCAGCCCACATACGTCCCACTGTTAGGCTCGGGCCTCCTCCACAATGGGAGGGAATTTGACCTACTATACCATGCTGGTCAGACATGTTGGTATAGGGTTTCATTTCGAGTTTTCCTTCTCTTGCACAGATGTTATGTGCACATTATATCCCATACTCGTCTTATACGACATCCACGGGCAAGATAGGGAGTGGTGAATTGTATTCTTACTCCGTCACCACACGGACAATTTTTTTATTAATATTTTTTAAATATTAACTAATAGTGTTTTAGGACATATGATCTTTTCATCTTCTATAATAGCTTACAGTTTTAGTCTAAAGTTGATTTCTTTATAAGATAGGAATATTTGCTAAACTATCCAAGACTCGACAAGTTCGCGCTTACAGAATCGTCTTAATGTAGCATTGTCCAAATTTTAAAGAATCTTAAATCTTCCCGTGGCGAATATTCTTCTTCCAGACTGTAGGAAAGTGAATTATAGTCTGCAGTCCTAATAGGACACCACATTATTAGGTGTTTTCTATGACTTTATTATACATATATACATTATGTACTTATTATAAATTTTGTAATGATTTCATGTCAATAGGCCGAGTTGTTATGCAAGACCGTTTAAAAGTTATTTTCTATTCAGTAGGGACAGTACTTTTTCTTGAGGTTAAAAACCCTATGTCCTTTTTTATCTAACTCTAACAAAATGTTTACAAAATTTCATAATTATAGATTGAGTAGTACAGCAAGAAAGTGTAGATAAACAAGGAACCAAAACATTTATTAGTTAGGAGGACAAGTTCTCATTTTAAACGATCTCCTTTTTTTATAAAGAATACACATGATAAAACTAGTTTGTAACTACTAGGTGCTGAGGCACAAAATTTAGTTAGAATTTAAAATAATCGATGAAATCATCTCCAAGAGAAAGTTTGAGATTATTCTTGGAGAACTAAGAGTATTTATAAAGATAACTCAGTAGTATACGGCAGTTTTCAAATCAAATGTGAGTGACTGCCAAGTGAGCAGAACGTTTATTCAAACGAAGTTATCTGTCGAAAGCGACGTATTTTCAAAGCGCGTCTTGCAAATACAGTCAATGTAAGTAACTATATTGACTGTCAGATTGATTCAAATCACAAATGTATATAATAATAATAAAAGACATCTCAATATAATAATAATAACAATAAAGGAACCCAAATATATAAAATACACCCAAATATAAATGTATTTCTCTTTTTATAAGTACTAGAATGACAATAAGAAGTTTTTCAAATATAATGATTTTTTTATTATTTTGACCTTGTATTTATAGGCTATGGTCTAGTTTTACACCGCCCAAAGCGACACCACTGAAGGGAAGCATGCAATGCATAAACTGCTTTATCATCCCTCCTTATCGCCAAGTGAGCGGGCCACTCGCAGCAGAGTCCTTCTACGACGACCGCAGAGGGCCATGGCGGTGAGGGCTATTAGGGGCTACCGTACTATGTCCTGAACTGCGGCGATACTGCTGGCAGGCGACCCGCCTTGGCCACTGGTGGCGCAGGCGTTGGCGGAATTATACCGGTTCCGTGCCACAGTACGAGTCAACGGCAAGCAAGTCTCCACAATGGGACTGGGCAGAGCCCAGGAAGTGGCCCGAAGGGAAGTAATCATGCGGTGGAAGGAATATTTAGAGTCCCCCGTAACAGGGCGGGAGATTATGGAGGCGGTTGCGCCGCATCTTCACTACTGGCTCAGGAGAAGGCACGGCAGCTTTACATTTAGGATAGTGCTTACGAGACATGGGGTCTTCGGTAAATACCTGCACAAAATTGGAAGATAAGAGGCCCATGAGTGTGGCCCGCCAATTGACGATGCATACGACGATGTATGCCCCGCCTGGGGGCCATAGCGCCACGATCTGTCAACGGAAATCGGAACAATAGACCTGTCGTTATCGGTTTCATTACTTATTACCTTTCATGCTGGTCAGACCGGTTGGTATAGGGTTTCATTTCGAGTTTTCCTTCTCTTGCTCTGTGCAAGAGAAGGAAATGTTATGTGCATATTATATCCCTTAGTCGTCTTTTACGACACTGACGGGCAAGATGGGGAGTGGTGAATTGTATTATTACACCGTCACCACTATATTTTTATGATAATATTGAAATATTATAAAACAATATTGTAACTACGAAACAGGACATGATTTATGATTGAAGTCATTCATTAAAACTATATTCAGTTTTAATGTTAAATAAATTTGTTGGTCGCGTAAATTGTGGACCGGTCACAGTCGATATCCCAAAATTTACTGAATTTACTGATTGTTGGAATTGTGATATACGAAGCTTGTATCCGCTGCATTGTAATTTATTTAATTTATTTAGTTACGTGAATTTTAATGGTGAGAATTAAATGAATTTTTATCTATTGTTCATCATCATCATCATCATCATCGCAGCTCACATACGTCCCACTGTTGGGCTCGGGCCTCCTCCACAATGGGAGGGAATTTGACATACTATACCATGCTGGTCAGACATGTTGATATAGGGTTTTATTTCGAGTATTCCTTCTCTTGCACAGATCTTATGTGCATATTCCATCCCTTAGTCGTCTTTTACGACATTCACGGGCAAGATAGGGAATGGTGAATTGTATTCTTACTCCGTCACCAGACGGACAATCTCTTGATACTATTTATATATTTGTCTAGTATACCAAGCTTGTTGTGTGGTGCTACGAATGTAACCAATACTTATATTGCTAGTGGGTGTTGTAAAAGATGACTAAGAGCTTTGTATAGACCTGAGACAACTAGTTTTTCTTTTTTTTATTACCGATGCGCGATGGTGGCAAACGATCAAGCAGCATACCTGATGGTAAGTGGACGCACATGGACCTTTGTAATACCAGGGGTACAGCTAGGCCGTTGCCTACCATGAAGAAAATGCTCTTCTTAAACCTCGTTTAAAGAAGGACATGTCATTGCGCTCGGGAAACACAGCATACTTGTGGTCAACATACATTCCGAAGGAGGGTTGATTTCAGTCAGGTCGGCCGATAATAAAACTATAACCATCGATATATATGTACTACGTACATATAACGCTATGACTACAACACTATGTGCGATGGGAGGACACAGGTACATATTGCATCGACCCCTAGTAATTGGGATAAGTGCAGGATGATGATCATCTAGTATACCAAATGGCATTATTCCAGTGCCGAATATTAGTGGAGGTATGCAGAAAAACTGCAAAGGATGTCTGTCACATGAAAAACATATTAAAACAAATATTTAGATTTACATTGACACCATAGACAAATATTCAGTACTCGTGGTCAGCTTAAAAGACGATGGAGATACTATACCAATACGTTAGGTTATGGATTTGCACGCCATCCTTTCTATCACTCCGCACGGTTTTAGAGAGGTGTCATCCAAAAATACTTTCATTTGAAAAAGTATATTTATAGAGTAATATCAAAATAACAGTACACTATTAAAATATACTCCTCATATCGCAATGTCTAGTCTGAATATTTAGAACATAAAAATAATTATATGATTTATTACGGTACTGATAAAGCCAATTTTAGTCTATCTTTTGAATAAGGACATATAAAACACACAAATTGACCAATCGTGAATAGAATCTACGTTATTTGCTAGCTATGTATTACACAGGTATACAAATGTATCTATTCAAAATGAACATCTTTTCTGAAGGTCTCCAAATCCCGAGGGACATCCATTTCTTTACAACTCGCAGATCTGAACTCGAGAAATAACGCGTATCTAAATAAGTACCTTATAAAAATTCTATTGGTGTTTACCGGTCTCATAACTCGAATGATTATTTAAAGACAACAAAATTAAGCAAAAAATAATTAAAATAGTTTAAAGAAATTCTTGTTGTACAAGCAATTAAAATAGATATTCAACATTAATCGTCTATTACGACGCGTGTAAAATTAAAGGTTGTGTGTTAGCGGCTAGGATACTAGCAAATCTTGCTCTATTTGTAGGTGTCAGGACAATTAAAAGCTTTATACCGACCTGAACAAGTCCTTCTAATGCTGTCTGCTCATATCATCAAGAAGGGGTAACGACATTATTCTTAAACTATCACCGAACGAAAATCAAGTAAAAGGCGTTATGAAAATGTTGTCCATAGCTTTTTTCAAAGTCATATCAATCAAAATATATACACATTTTATTTTAAAACTGAAAGTATGATGTCTCTAAAAGTCCTATATTAGATTATAAAACCTCGCATTAAGTTGTCCCGAGACAGACATCGCCGGGTTCAACAAGCATCGATATCTTAAATGAAAATGTTGACACTGTTGATGATTAACTCATATTCATCTGCTAAAAGACATCTACTGTTGGATAGTCCTTTGCATAATGGTGGCCTAGTGCTATAATCACCACGTTTGACATGGATTTTGTGATCGCAATTGCTGTTACAAGCCCTAAAAGAGTGCTGCTTACCATTCCTCTGATGATTCCGGACACCCATCGAGAAGTAAGCAGTTGTACTACTGAATTCTTCATCACCACTGGGTACCTAATATTTTTATACAGCTTAGATTAAGTCTTCCAAGAAATAAAGAGACTAACTTTAAGCTGTGAGACTTTTAATGAAATAAAAATCGTTATCACCATTTTGAATAAAGCTGAAAATTTTAAATCATATAGGTACGCCGCCCGTTAAAACAGCACAAAGGGCGTAGTGACTTAAGTAACGATCTTTCACATCTGATCTTAACAAATTTGATGTGAGTCAATTCCCATGCTGGGCATTTTATTTGTGTGATTTAAAGAGTATTTTTTTTTAAATCCAGGTATTATGAAAATAACAGATCAAAGAGTTCTATAAAAAATTTCATGATGTGGGCATTCCGTGCTTTGAGAAGCATTTTAAGACGTCTTGCCGTGTCTTGTCATTGTCAATATGTTGAGTCAGTACCAGATGCTAAGGTATAGGAGATACCTTAACATTTGGTCTGATCCTAAAACATAGTTATCCCTTTGAGTTGGGTCGACCACTGAAGTTAAGGAACTCTGCACCGGTGGTCGGCCCAATAACGAAGGCGACGTGCTACATGGGTGTCGCTCTGTCGCCCCGGACGGAGTAGGGCGGCGGGTGCGCTGACCGTAGCCCACCCCAAAAAAATGCCTTTGAGCCGCGCAAGTGAGACGAGCGACTGTAAATCGCTCCGTAAAAAAATATATTGAGATTAGTTAAGACAAAAAAGCTAACCCCAACACCTTAGAATAATAACGTATAGAAGGTAAGTTCGCGCACAAAAAGTGAAGCATTTCAATTGGAGCCTAATAGAGCTTACGCCGGAATCGTTCCGTAATGTATGTATCACTATACTGCACGTACGTACGCAACTCTTAAAAAATAAATAGGTAATTATTCAAATGGTGTAACAACACATTTGAAAAACATAAAAAGGTTTATAACATTACTTTTAAAAGTATTTCGACCATTTATGTTAATAAAAACAAAATTTGATTTCATAATTTGTATAGTGGTGGCGTGTGTACGTGTGTAATCGAATGCGCGCATGCAGTATTTTTAGATTCATGTTTCGAACGTTCGAAGTAGCGACACTATCCTTCTATACGTTATTATTCTAAGCCCAACACGATTAGAAATAATATATATTATTCCGTAGTGTCTCCACTATACATCGTCAGTCGTCGTCTATATTGAAATATGTAGGTACTGCAATTGAATTATCTACATTAGTAAGATCTGCTTTCTGCAATAGATTTGCATTTTTTCTTAATATTATCTGCTACTTACGATCACTAGTCATTTATTTGTTCGTGAAAAGTTAAGAGTAATATAATGTATTCTTATTTACATCATTGTAGGAATTATTTTTATTTGCCGGATAATCGCACAAATATCATAAAGATACCATAA
Source organism: Lymantria dispar (assembly GCA_032191425.1). Classification (NCBI taxonomy): domain Eukaryota; kingdom Metazoa; phylum Arthropoda; class Insecta; order Lepidoptera; family Erebidae; genus Lymantria; species Lymantria dispar. Next base: position 27,796,194 of record CM063441.1, read on the forward strand.
CTTCAGCCCTCATCTCATCCCTAGCCATATAAACGTGAAGGAACCTTGCGATATTTTAGCAAGAATACTGGCTCAAGTATATTTTAGTAAGTATAACGGTTCATATCGGAATTCTGGCATACCGCCTTTATTCGGACGACGAAAGGGTATCCATTAAGAGTTTTCTATGCTTGCGAAAAAAGAATTTAAGATCAATAGCTTCGTGGCAACCTAATTTTAAATAGCAGTGGTTTTAGATTTTATAAGTAGGACTATATAGACCCATTCATGACCACATTAACATTTAAGATCAGTTAGAAATTTTTACAATTCTAGCACATTTCCATAAAATCACAAGTACAGGCAAATAAAAATATTAGACAATTTTCTTAATTATATAGAGAATAAAATGGAGAAAGAAATAAATAACAAAATTATTGTGGCAAACGTATTCTGTTTGACTTTAGGAATGAAACACAAAGGGTTAATGTGTCATTTAAAATTTTACGCAACATTTATAACCAATTTTTTTTCCTACGGATATAAAACCTCGGCAGCTTTATTCGAAAAAGAGTAAAGTGGGATTACACAGTAATGTTTACTCTTTTATTATTCCAAGAGCGTAGAAACAAAGCTTGGCTTACAGTTATTGTTTTAGCTTACATTTGTACTAAATTCTATCTCATAACTCATGCTAAAGAATGAATTGTTGCATCATCATCTTACCTCATCCCATATAAGTCCCACAGTTGGGCACGGGCCTCCTCCAGTATGCGAGGGAAATTAATTGACTATACAACGCTGGTCAAAGGTGTTGACGTAGGGTTTTAAGTCGCGTTTTCCTTTTCTTACACAGATGTTATCTGCATAATATATCCCTTAGTCGTCTTTTACGATACCCACGGGCAAGAGAGGGGGTGGTGAACTGCATTCTTACTCCGTCACCACACGGATGAATGGATTGTTGTATAGTGGGAAAGTTTTTAAATATCTATCGATTCACCTCAGCATATAAACCTTCTATTGTTATTCTTTTTTTATAGAAATAGGAGGGAAATTCACTTACTATATCACATCTGGTCAGACCCATTAGTACAAGGCTTTAACCTACTTCAAAAAAAGGAGGAGGTTCTCAATTCATCGGAATATTTTTTTTATATATGTTCACCGATTACTCAAAGACGGCTAGACCGATTTCCAAAATTCTTTTTTTGTTTGATAGGGTATACTTCCCAGGTGGTTCCATAGTCATCAGGTCTGGTGATGGATCCTTGAGAAATTGGTGGCATTCTTAAAATTTTATAGGCAATTTTAACGTTTATAGTTTACTGTTAGAAGCTGGTTTTTTTTTGTTAAAAATATATACCAAGTATGTATATGCACATGCATCTCATATCCTTTAGTCGCCTTTTACGACATTCACGGGCAAGGGGTGATGAATTATATTCTTACTTACCTTACGTTACCATACGGGAAATTAAAATATACAATTAAATAATATAAGTTTTATTCAGAATCAAACTTAAATAATTATTTGAATGAGAAATATTACTTGAACATTTAACCTATAATACGCGATATTAGAGATCGTTGATAAAACCATTTAGTAACTGGGCAGGCTGGCTTGAATATGCATATAAACGTTATTAACATATCTGGTCGACGTGGTTTAGAAATCATTTTCCTAACACAATTAAAGAAGCCTATATATAATAGCGGAATTCAAAAGTGCTCTAAAGAAAATGAAATCAAAGAATATTCTTTACTTTTCTGATATATTCATCACTTATAATTGGGCTAAAGCTTAAAGAATTAGTTGAACCGTGGAAGTAAACACATAATTTTTTCTGTACGTCTTAAGGATAGAAGAACAATATTTATTTTCTTATCTGTCTCAAATGCAATTGCATTACCAACGATGGTAATTTGGTTTATATTTGTTGTATTTTATGTAAGAAAATATGATTAGTGATAGTCACTATTCATAAACCTTAGCATGGCAAATTACTCTACCTTTTTTTTTTTGGGGGTGGGTTGCGGTCGGCGCGCTCCTCGCACCACTCCGTCCGGGGCGACAGAAGGGCGTAAGCACTCACACCTACAACCCACCCACGATGCACGTCGCCTTCGTCGTTGAGCCGACCACCAGAGCAGGGTGACGTGACGTCAGTGGTCGGCCCGACGGAATATCCCCTATTTGGGGTACCCTCCCATCGGATATTACTGTCAGTAAGTATCATTGTGGTTTGGTGTCAATTGGTGTAGCATTAATTATTGTAATCAGAATTATAAACCAAAATTGAAAGCAGAGTTTAATATTAAAGACTGAAAAAAGAAGTAATTTATACTACTTCTTCTAGACTTCATCTAGACTTCCTCATGGAAGCTTAGATTCAACTTAAATATTTAGTAGATTGAATATATGTTTGCTAACACACGTTAGAAGCCATTTAATGACGTGAATAATGAATATTGAGAAAGTACCAAATGTTGTTTCTGTGTATTATTCGGGATTGAGATTGTCACATATTGTTACACAATATTTTTATCCTATTAATATTATAAATATGAAAAATTGTGAAGATTTTTCCATGTTGGGTTATTTGTTACTCGATCACACTTAAACCGCTAAATAAATGTTGATAAAAATTAGCACATAGATAAACTATTACCTGGATTAACACATATGATATTTTTTATCCCGGTAATATGTTGAACGGATTTGTTCGTTGAATATGTTTCGATTTATCTTGGAAAAGTTACTTTTAACGTGGACTAAGCCCTGGGCGTCGGAGTAAGAATACAATTCACTACTCCCTCTCTTGCCCGTATGTGTCGTAAAAGACGACTAAGGGATCAATTTGAATATAACATCTATGTAAATGAAAGAAAACTCGAAGTTAAAGCCTATAGCAATACGTCTGACTAGCGTAGAGGTGGCTGGAGCTCAAAAGTAAGACGTACATGAGCTGAAGTTAAGCTGTGGGCAGAAACAAGTTATTAGATAATGTGACCAACGAATATAACTATACATTTTTAGAACAAATATATAATAAGTAACGTATTCATTCCTCGTTCTATAGCCATAACGGGAAGATGAAGAAACAGTCAAAATAACAGTCTTATTTCTTGTTTTATCCCAATTTCTTATACACTATTATCATTATTCCTTACACATTCACAGCTTCAAGTTATTAGTGTACTTGTATCCTAATAACGTTAACAGCAGTGAAATACACGACAGGCGACACTAAGAACGCGTTGTGAATTCCTTTATGTTCGGAGCAATACAGGGAGCTAAATTAACTGCCACGTCATTCCGCCCAGTGTCGTTTTTCTTCGTTGCTACTATTTTTCTAACTCCATTATTACCCCGAAAAAGCAACTAAGGCAACAATGGTAGAAATTATTCGAGCTTAAACTGAATTTTAATAAAGCGTACAGTTAAATTGCAATGTATTTTGAGCGTATATTATGTCCTGTTTTATAGCTCATAGTAACGTCAAATAGGTACTGTACTATTAAATATACCACAAATTAAATTCATTATTTTTGATAACAAACATATAATTAACTGATAGAAATTACAATAATTACGCTCTTAAATTAATTATTTTTGTATTATTAATGCAAAGTAAGACTTGATTCATAAAAGTATTGAAGTCGCTTAGACCTATAATATGCCATGGGGCGGCGTAGGCACGACTACCTGCGCTTCATGCCGCCCTAGCCGAGGCCGCGGGTGACGTGACCGGGGCATCAGTCCGTCACCCGCTGACGGACGTCGGACCCCTCCCATCGACCGACGTCCTCCACCTCGGGGAGGACGTCGGTCGATGGGAGGGTACTTCTCAGGGGGTATTCCGTCGGGCCACTGACGACAAGTAACCCTGCTTCGGTGGTCGATCCAACGACGAAAGCGACGTGGTGTTCGGGTGGGTTGCGGGTGTGCGTGCTTACGCCCCTCTGTCGCCCCGGACGGAGTGGTGCGAGGAGTACGCCGACCGCAACCCACCTCAACGATAAATGGCGAATAGGTACTTGATTCTAAGGAGATAATGTAAACATTTCTTCTTCAATAGAACAAATTTCAAAATCATAAAAATAATAACACTGAAGTGATAAATAGAATATGTATTTATCTCTAAAAGTTGACCCGTTGATCGATGACGCAGATGGTAAGCTACAATTATAGGCAGGATTCAGGAAGTATGCTATAATAATGATGACAATGATTGCAAATCTCGCTCCTTGTAAAATATTAAAATCTATTTGAACACCTGTTTGAAATTGGCTAAAATAATAATCATATTGATATACGTCGAAGTAAGGTAAGTCTTAGTGAGTAGTCTTATCTAAAAGGCCTTTATTTTTTTTTGGGTGGACTATGGGCAAAGTACACACCGTCCACTATGGTTGGGGTGACGTAAGGACGGCGCGCGGTCCACAATTCAACGTATTCCCACCCCTTCACCATTGTGCCGATCACCGGTACCGAGTTCATTGTCATCCGTGATCAGCCCGGCGGCATACTCTTTCGGGTACCGGTTCACCCCGGCGTCACCCTCACGCGGTCGTCCTCTCGGCTGGTGACGGACTATTCCCTGGTCCAGTCACCCGCGGCCTCAGCTAGAGCGACATAAGGCGCAAAAGGTAACGCCTGAAAGTATTTTGAGCAGTATCAGTGCTATAAAACTTCAATTGGACAAAAAAAGCAGCTGAAATGATAGTTAATTATACCGTAGAAAGACGGATACTATATGAATATTTATATTCATTTGAACGAGACAGCAATGTGAAACGAAATACTATTTACTATCAACACTGATTCTCCCAGTTATGAACTTCATCTGATACCGTCTGGTCAACAAATGCATTTCCAAGGAAGGATGATTTCAGGCACGGGGTCGTAAAATTATTCCCAATAATTTTTGCAATATGTAGTATAAAAGATGAATATATTTTGAGTGGACCTAAAATAATTAGATCATGGTGATGGTTAAGATTTAAATAATCAATGGATCAATACGCATTGCCCATTATCGTACTTCTCTATTGCCATTTGGGCACACTGCCAGTACCAAATCCTTGTTTTCGTAGTTAACCTGCACTATAAATGAAGAAGAGGCTACTGTTTCTGGTTCCATCAAAGGTAATAAAGATTCGACTAGACGCGTGAACTCAACATTGAGTATTGAATACCTACATATCTAGTACAGTATGCTTCCAAATAAGGTTAACAAAGCTGTTGCATTTTTACTCGATTTGGCGGGGCCACTGCCGTGTCCCTAAACATTTACACGAAGCATTTCAAACACTTTTGGCCCCTTCATAACTCATAAACTATTTAGTATAAAGGCACTAATTTCGGCATACATATTGCGACCCACTGGACAAGGCAGTATTAAATTTTTACAAATAAAACTTTCATAATTATATAGATATTAACGTCCAAAAACCATAATTTTTATGTCTTATTGATCCGACTGACTATATCGATCAAAAACATAACTCACTTTCAAATGACCTAGATGATTCAAATTTGGTATCCAGCTTGGTGCGTTAATGCAAAGGAAAAACCAAAAAATACCGAATTTGTAAAATTCGAAAAAAATCTACGCTGTCGATTTTATTAGGTATAAAACTTTGCCATCTGCATAATTATAATAGCAAAAACTTCTTTCTTCTTCATAGGAGAATAACTTTCAACTTAAAAGGTTAGTTTAATATTTTTATAATTTTAATTCATTATTTATAAAATCTGATTTTTATATATTTGAAAATTAAGTATAACTTTTACGCGAACGCGCAAAATACAGTTAAACCTAAACACGCGAATTACCCTTGCTGTGTTCTGTCGATTATACTGAAATATATTTAATAGAAGGACGTGTAATAATATTTTTAGGTAAATTTAAAACACAGTTTCGCGTTTTTTCCCTACTACAAAAATGTTCACTATTTAACAATGTGACTTAAAATTGTGATTATTAAATTATTTATTATAAACAAATAACTTACGATGTATTAAACTTGCAAATTCCGTGTGGTGACGGAGTAAGAATACAATTCACCACCCACTATCTTACCCGTGGGTGATCGTACGAGACGCCTAAGGGATACAAAACGCATATAACATCTATGCGAGAGAAGGAAAACTCGAAATAAAACCCTATACCAACACGTCTGATCAGCGTGGTATAGTAGGTCAATTACCCTTCCATTATGGAGGAGGCCCGAGCCCAATAGTGGGACGTATATGGGCTGAGATGATGATGACGATGAAACCTACAAATCAAAAATTTGAAAATTAGAAACGTATAAAATAAAAAAATAATAACGTGCATGTAATAAAAGAAATATAAGCTGATTTGCTAAATTTAAAATAACTAGTATCTGAAAACTAGTAAAGGCTAATGTTGTGGTTCAATAGATCATAAGTTATTTGCTTTATGTTAGTAATTTAAAATTCCATTCATTTTTAGAGTTACTTTAAAACACATTTTTCATATTGTTATTTTTAAACAATGTGTCGTATTTATTATTTTATTATTATAATCTATACAATTAAATAAAATTGAAGTGTCTGTTTGTAATGTCAAAATATTATGTCTTTTTCATGTTCACACGGTTATTTGCACGGCACCTATGCTTAAAATACCGTTTAAAACCTTTTTGTCTTGTCTGTCCGTCTGTCTATTTGTTTGAGGTAGTCTTCAAAACGGCTGGATCGATTTTGATAATATTTTACTACCAGGTGGCTGTCTATGTAAGCGACTGAACCGAAGCGAAATGAGGGGGGCTACCGAGGCTTGCTAGTATATACTAAAGTCATAGAACAAGCTGTAGTAAATTAAATTCTAATATATCCCTAGTGACATCCTTTGGGTCTTACAATCTTGTATATACTCGAAAATGGATTGCGTACACTTGCAATACACTTTAATGTAAATTTTCAGGGATTTTAGATTCTAGAATTGAGTTTCAGGTTACTATGTGATTGAAAAATATTATGTTTGTGATTGAAAAGCACGAAGTCGCGCCATACTAACGTGGCGCTCTTCACGGGCAATTTCTTGTTCTTCAGTCCTTTCGTATCCTTCTTGCATTACGGCTTTGTCGGGAAAGATTCGATCGTCTTGGTCGCGGCATTGTTAATGATGATTCAAAGAGAATACAAACTACTGATTATTGAACTCTGACAAAATTATAATTACCAAATTTTCAACCATACTTAACAAAATTACGTTTAGCTGTCATTTGCGTTTGTTATACCGCGTTTTATAGTCACCTGACGATTTATGTTATGTCACAAGGAAACACGGTCAAACGGGATAAAAAATATCCTACACGGAAAATATCCTATACCAGGAAACAGACGTCTCCTGGTTCTAAGCTACCTCTCCACCAATTTTCAACCAAATCCGTACAGCCGTTCTTGAGTTATAAATAGTGTAACTAACACGAATTTCTTTTATATAGATTTACAAGATAATTTTGTAGCGAGAATACAGACGTCAAAAAATTGCCAAGGACTTTCTTGTCAATAGTGTTTTAAGTTGAAACTATTACGATAGTAACCTGAGACTCAATTCTAGAATCTAAAATCCCTGAAAATTTACGACCCCGTGCCTGAAATCATCCTTCCTTGGAAATGCATTTGTTGACCAGACGGTATCAGATGAAGTTCATAACTGGGAGAATCAGTGTTGATAGTAAATAGTATTTCGTTTCACATTGCTGTCTCGTTCAAATGAATATAAATATTCATATAGTATCCGTCTTTCTACGGTATAATTAACTATCATTTCAGCTGCTTTTTTTGTCCAATTGAAGTTTTATAGCACTGATACTGCTCAAAATACTTTCAGGCGTTACCTTTTGCGCCTTATGTCGCTCTAGCTGAGGCCGCGGGTGACTGGACCAGGGAATAGTCCGTCACCAGCCGAGAGGACGACCGCGTGAGGGTGACGCCGGGGTGAACCGGTACCCGAAAGAGTATGCCGCCGGGCTGATCACGGATGACAATGAACTCGGTACCGGTGATCGGCACAATGGTGAAGGGGTGGGAATACGTTGAATTGTGGACCGCGCGCCGCCCTTACGTCACCCCAGCCATAGTGGACGGTGTGTACTTTGCCCATAGTCCACCCAAAAAAAAATAAAGGCCTTTTAGATAAGACTACTCACTAAGACTTACCTTACTTCGACGTATATTAATATGATTATTATTTTAGCCAATTTCAAACAGGTGTTCAAATAGATTTTAATATTTTACAAGGAGCGAGATTTGCAATCATTGTCATCATTATTATAGCATACTTCCTGAATCCTGCCTATAATTGTAGCTTACCATCTGCGTCATCGATCAACGGGTCAACTTTTAGAAATAAATACATATTCTATTTATCACTATTCAATGTTATTATTTTTATGATTTTGAAATTTGTTCTATTGAAGAAGAAATGTTTACATTATCTCCTTAGAATCAAGTACCTATTCGCCATTTATCACAACATTAACACACTGGTATACATTAACCTTTTTCAAAGATCATTAATTTCGTTTTAATTACATTTGCTTTCATCCCTCTTCACCTAAATGATTAATGTACAACAGTTAATGTCGTGTCTGTCATTCCTCCAAATATCTTTCTCCTATCATCGGTTACGATCAACGGTACATACAAAATGCGATATTTTTTCAGTTTGCCGTTTATTTTTTAAAAACGATTCTGTATTAATTTTTTGAAATCTTTTTCATGATTATATTATAAGAAAATAATAAAAATTGAGTATAATCTCATTTAGATAATGAACGAATTTAAGAGTTGAGTCAGTACGAATCTTAATTGCCAAGAATCTTTTTATTTATTTTCTTTCTTGTTTCTATTCTTTATTTTCATTATTTCTAATAGTAAAAAAAAATATCATTGTAGTGGAATCTGTCATTGACTTGCTGGACGTAAGCCTCACATAGAATGTCATATAACGCTGTTATTCTTTGCCATAGTCGCTATGCTTAGCAGACGAGCTTATTAAGATATTATTCTTTTCTCAATAGAGTTGCTGTCCAGCTTTTTAGTGATCCCTCAGCTGGGTTTTGTGATTCTCACGGTCAAGTAAGGGATAGCGACAACTATTTTTATCCTTGCCACGGTGTCAGATAATAAATTATATATACATACAAATTACAGGGCAAGACTTTGCGGACTCTCTCTGAAAATGAATTATTGAAATTAATTCAATGATTTAAATAACAACTTAATAAACTATCTTATCATAAATTAGTATACGATTGTAAATATTCATCGTTTGGTAGACGAACTGTATAAGTTTTTTTTCTGAATTTACATAAGGCTCGGGCGGGATTTGACAGGAATCTGCTTACTAGATTATTTCGACAAAGAATATGGCTTGTGCATATGAAATTAATAAACTCTTCCGTGTCGTGACCGAGTAAGAATACAATTCACCACGTAGGAAGACTACAATTCAGCACATAGGCTTCTATGCAAGGGAAGGAGAACTCGCAATAAAACCGTATACCAAAAGGTATGGTATAGCATACCTGCGCCTAATGCCTAATACCTATAAGGGTATCCAGTCGGGCTGACCATGGACCCGGACCATGGCACGGCACGGCATGGACCCGCGGCCGGAGCACCTTCTCGTGGTGCTCCCTGGTAACGTCCATTTGGACGTCATGCGTCCATTCGGACGGCCAAGATTCCGGCATCTCCGCGTGCGGCTCTGGTGGCAGAGCGCACGGCGGATCTGACCCGGGGCCAATGGGGCGGATGTGCCTCATGGCACTCCGACGTGACGGGTCGGTCGCTCGCGAGCGGCCAGACCCGGAAGGCCCAAACAGTAATCCTGAATGGGGGATCAGGACCGGGGGTCTTCGGACCGCGGGGAAGAAAACCCCTATAAAAATCACCCCAATCTTAAGTTTGGCCACTCGGCGAGGAGATGTATGACTGGTGGGTTAAGAAGCGCGCGAGCGTCCAGTCGTTAGAGTGGTAGTCAAGGCGAGACTTAAAAATGACCAAAAACCATGGCAGGTGTTCAAACGGGCGTACATACTCCAGAGGGTCCCGGCCACGCCGGGGAGTCCCTCACTGTGCTGGTTTCTGAGCGCGAGAGGCGCACAGTCACCAGCACAGTCAGTCTCCACACGTATGGGAGGGAGACGACAACTGCTTTGACAGCCGAGAGCCCGGCACACCATCAAGACGCTCACCGGGGGGAGGGGATAGAAGTGAAGGAGAAGAAGAAAAAGAAGAAGAAGCTCACGGCTATGAGGCGAGTCCGTGCCCAAGCGCTCCGCGACAAGAAGAAGCGGGAGCGGAAGTTGGCAGCCGCCATTGCTGCGCGCGACGAGGGTGTCAGCATTGCTGCTGCAGGGCCGTCGCGGGACGGGGGTGGCGTTGCTGCCCAGCCGTCGGAAGAGGAGAGAGAGAGGATGGAGACCTCAGCAGGGCCGCCGCATGAGGAGAGCGGCAGCAGCAGCGGGTCCGAGCACGAGGGCGGCATTGCCGCAGAGCCGTGCATAAGAATAGCAGGCGACAGCTCGGAAACGAAGCTGTCGAGCGATGAGGGCGGCACTGCCGCAGAGCCGTCGCAGGATGAGGGCGGCAGTGCTGCAGGGCCATCCGAATGCCAGGAGACGGAGACGGCATCGGAGATGGTGCTGACGGACGTGGGCGGAAGTGCCGCAGAGCCATCCGCCGAGGAGAGCAGCACCCCCTGGATGCAAGTCGGTCAGAGTAAGGACGAGGGCGGTGGATGCGCCGTAGGTAGGGAGATGTTAGGCGCGCCGTCGGTTGAGGGTTCCGTTAAGCCGTCGTCGTCGCCGAGGAAGAGGACGGAGAGGGCTGCAAAGGCGCCAGCCCCAGCCCTAAGTGCGAGGAAGAGGGAGGAGGCCCTCCCCCCGAGACCTTGGAAGCGCCCCCTGCAAGAGGGTGGCCGCTCCAACACCAACTCGGAGGGGAGTTCCATTATCATGCCTCCTCCCAAGGTCCAGACCATGCGCCGGGGGCGCAGAGGCCGAGGATCGGTGGTGGCGGCGAGGCCGGGGACACCGGGTCCGGCTGGCCACGGTGGCGAGGTGGCGGCCCTTTAGGCCGCGAACGCCCGCCTTAGTGAGGAGGTCTCCGGCTTGCGGTTGCGTTCCCGCGGAACGGAGCTAGCGGCGGTGCGACGGGAGAACCGCGGGTTGGCCAAGGAGATGGCCGACCTGCGGGCCCAGTTCGCGCGCCTGGCGCCGGCCACGCCGCCGGTGCCAGCCTCGCCACCGAAACGGGCTGCGCCGGGGAGGGCGGGCCCGTCGTCTGCGTCCGTGGCGCCGGCTGCGCCCGTCGCGGCTGCTGCGCCGGCTGCGCCCGTAGCGGCTTCGGCGCTTCCTCCCCTCGTCGTGGTCCTTCCGCCGGCTCGTGGCCACGGGAGACCTCGGAAGGGGAAGGAGCCACCGCCCGAACCGCCCGACGAGGTGCACGGCGTGTCGGAGTCGGCGGTACGCATCATCTTATCCCGAGTAGGGGTGATGGTGGATGCGCGTATCGCCGCCGAAGCGGCCAGGCTCCCGCCTGAGCCGCCCCTCCGACCGCCGCTCGCCGCGGACAGGGCGAGGCGGCCGCAAGCGTCAGCTCCCACCCCGCTGCCCTGTCAGGGTGGCCGCGTGGTGAGCTACGCTGCGGCCGCGGCTGGGTCCAATGGGCCCAAGGGGGCCAAGAAGGCCGGCAAGGTGCCGGCTCCCGCCAAGGCCGGGCCGCAGCCGGCGCCAGCGGCTGCACCACAGGCGCCGGCCAGCGCACCCGCAACCGCTCCTGCTGCGCTCAGCGCTGCTGCCAGGCTCGAACAGGGCTGGCAGGTGGCTGAGCGGAGCAGGAAGGCACGCGGCCAGAAGCGGAGAGCGGCGGCCAAGAGTGCCGCTGTGGCCGCCGCTCCCCAGGCGGGAGCCGGCAGAAAGGGGAAAAGGTCGCGCAGGGGCCTCAAGTTGCCGAAGACGGCCGCGGTGGTCATCACCGTGCTGCCTGAGGCGGCTGAGAGGGGCATCAACTATGAGGCCGTCCTAAAACGCGCCCGGCGGGAGCTGGACGTCTCCGACATCGGGGGCGTCGAGGCGAGGACCCGCAAGGCCCGGACAGGGGCTCGAATACTCGAGTTCCCTGGGGCCGAGGGCGCGAAGACGGCCGATAGTTTGGCCACGATGCTGAGGGGGCTGTTCGGGCCGGAGGATGGTGTCCGAATCGCCAGGCCTGTCAAGTGCGCAGAGATGCGCCTGACGGGCTTGGACGATTCCGTGACGGTGGAGGACGTCCGGGAGGCCATTATGGCACGTACCGGATGTGCCTCGGACACCGTCCGGATTGACACCATCCGCACTGGTCCGGGCGGCATCAGTGCTGCCTGGGTGCAGTGTCCGGTGGAGTCGGTCAAGCAATTGGCCGACTCAGGCAGGCTCCTCGTGGGCTGGAGCTCGGCGCGTGTAACCGTGCTAGAGCCCCGGCCCGCGAGGTACAAATGCATGGCGGTCGGACATACCCGACCGACATGCAAAAACTGCTTTGAATGCAGCGGGCTATGTTTCCGTTGCGGTCAGACCGGACACCAGGCGGCATCGTGCTCTGCGGTGCCCCACTGCCACGTGTGTGCGGCAGGCAATAGGCCTGCCAAACACCGCATGGGCTCTGGGGACTGCAGACCCCCGGCATCGGCCCCGAAGGGGCGGGACGGCCCATTGACGGGGCCAGTCCCCACTCCGAGCGCGGCCCGATCGCCCGTCAGCGCGGAGGAGGTGACGATGGATACGGACCGTTAATGGACCCCGTATCCATTCGTCTCCTCCAGGCCAACCTCAACCACACCGCCGGTGCGCAGGACGTGTTCTTGCAAGCCATGGCGGAGTGGTTGATAGGACCGGGACCAGCTGGCGGAGACAGCCATCGTTTACTCGTGGCTGTCCTCTGCCAACCAGTCGGACGGGGTGGACGCCGAGCCTGGCCGCATCCGCAGTGCGTTGACGCAGATCTGCGATGCGGCCATGCCCCGGGTATGGCGTCCGCCCCCGAGGAGGGCGGTCCACCCGAGGTGGTCCCGGGAGCTGGCGGATCTCCGGGCCGCGTGCATTCGCGCCCAGAGGGCCTACACCCGCAGCCGGCGGCGCCAACGCGACGCGGAGCGGGAGGCCTTGCTGTATGAGGGCTACCGCAATGCGCGGTCGGCCTTCAGGCTGGCCGTCCACTCCGCCAAGGACGCTGGACGATCGGAAGGACCCTGATGAGATGCTGGACGGTCTCGACCGTGACCCCTGGGGAAGCCCCTATCGCGCGGTGCTGAATAAGCTCCGCGCGCGGGGCCTTCCCCTCACCGAGACTCTCCAGCCCAGCCTTCTCACCCGGGTCGTCGAGGACCTGTTCCCGCGGGGGGCGGAACACACGCCCCTGGTCATGGCTCCGCCAGACACTGACCGGGAGGCCGACAACGACAATGTTCCGCCCATCACGGAACCCGAGATGGGAGTGGCGGTGGTGCGCATGTGCGCAAAGTCCACCGCCCCCGGGCTCGACGGTGTTCCTAACCGCGTGTTGGGCTTGGTCCTCGACCACCTGGGTCCCCGCCTCAGGGAGCTGTTCGACGCGTGTTTAGCGTCCGGACGGTTCCCTTGGTGCTGGAAGGAGGGAAGGCTGGTGCTCCTGCCGAAGCCGGGATGGTCTCCGGGGTCGCCTTCGGCCTACAGGCCTATCGTGCTGCTCGATGACACGGGCAAGCTACTGGAGAGGGTGGTAGCTGCCCGCATCGAGCGGCACATCGTCGGCACGGAGCCCGATCTGTCGGACGCCCAGTTTGGGTTTAGGAGGGGTCGTTCGACGATCGCGGCTCTGTTGCGCCTGAGGGCCGTGGCGTCTGAGGCTGTCACCGGTGGGGGAGTGCTGTTGGCGGTGTCCCTAGACATCGCCAACGCATTCAATAGTCTGCCATTCAGCTGCATCAGGGAGCCGATCCGGTATCACGGAGTGCCAGCTTACCTGAGGCGGCTGGTGGCAGACTATTTGGTGGGTCGCAGCGTCCTCTGTACCAACCGAGCAGGGGACGTTGTGCGAACGCCCATGACGTGCGGTGTCCCACAGGGGTCGGTCCTCGGACCCACCCTGTGGAACATCAGCTACGACTGGGCGTTGCGGGGGAGCCTCCCACCCGGGCTGGGCGTGATTTGTTACGCCGACGACACGCTCGTCACAGCCTGCGGTGGGACGCTAGAAGAGGCGGTAAGCCTGGCGACCTATGGCACCGAAGAGGTCGTCAGGCGGATCGAGGCGCTGTGGTTGAGGGTCGCCCTGGACAAGACGGAGGCCCTCTTGTTCCTTGGGCGCCTTATGAGCCCTCCCATCGGCGTCTCGATCACCGTCCGCTCGGTTGACATCAGCATCTGGGCCCATATGAGGTACTTGGGCCTGGTGCTCGACGGGCAATGGTGGTTCCGGGAGCATTTCCGCAGGCTCGCTCCGCGGCTCGTCGGCGCGGCGTCCGCCCTATCGTGGCTTATGCCGAACGTGGGCGGACCGAGCGCTACGTGCCGACGGCTGTACGCGGGGGTCATCCGGTCGATGGCCCTGTATGGCGCACCGGTGTGGGCGGGGTCCTTGACCGTCCGACTTACGGCCCTTCTGTGCGACCACAGTGGGTCATGGCGGTCAGGGCCATCGGCGGATACCGCACGGTGGCGACGGAGGCAGCGTGCCTATTGGCCGGGACTCCCCCGTGGGACCTGGAGGCGGAGATGCTCGCCGGATTGTATCGGCGGGTGACGGGGGTGCGAGCGAAGGGCGGTGAGATCTTGTTAAGGGAACTCACCGCCTGGCGCGTCGACGCCCGACGTCATATCCCGTTGGGCAGTCCGGCTGGAGAGGCCTCGGTTCGGGGTGCGAACAGTGGAGGCCTTCCGGCCGGTGCTGATGCAGTGGTTGGAAAGGCGGCATGGAGTGCTCTCCTTCCGACTAGTGCAGGTGTTGACGGGGCATGGGAGCTTCGCCAAATACCTGCACAGGGTCGTAAGGAGGGAGAGTACACCGTCCTGCCACCACTGCGATTGCGACGAGGACACGGCGCGCCACACGCTCGAGGCCTGCGCGGCTTGGGCAGTGCAACGCCGTGAACTCGTCGCAATCATCGGTGCCGACCTGACGCTGCCAGCCATCGCTAGGGCGATGGTCGACAGCGTCGGGAATTGGGACGCGGTCGCAGCCTCCTGCGAGACAGTGATCTTGCAGAAGGAGGCGGCGGATCGTTTGCGCGTGGAGCGCAGCCTCGATGAGAAGATCCGTCGCCGGCGACTGGGGCGGCGCTGGCGCAACTACCTGCGCCTCATGCCGCCCTAGCCGAGGCCGCGGGTGACGTGACCGGGGATTAGTCCGTCACCCGCCGAAAGGCCGACCGCGTGAGGAAAGACCGACGTCCTCCCCGAGGGGGGGACGTAGGTCGATGGGAGGGTACCCCACGTAGGGGGTAGCGGAGGACCGCTTAACACGTTCGCTGCGTTACGAGATCTATTAGATCTCTTGCAGGACTTTCGTACTGTGCGTTGACTAAAATCGTGTTCTTTCACACCTTTGCGGGTCGCCATGTCCTAGCATCGACCTAGGACGTCTTTCTGTTTTTATTTCTTTTTATTGCCGAGCAAGTAGCACACTTGATGGTAAGTGATTCTGTCGCACATGGATCTTTGTAATACACAGGGACACAGCTAGGCCGTTGCCTACCGTGAACAAAATGCTCTTCCTAAGCCTCGATTAAAGAAGGACATATTATTGCGCTCAGGAAACACGCAGCAAGTAGTTAATTCCACAGTCTACACGTACGTGGGAGAAGTAATCACTGAAAACGTACAGTTGAAGACTATAATGTTTCTAGGTGAAATGGATGAAGCCTGCTGCAGTGTCGAGTGATACGTTGGTAAAATGGTGATGGTGGTACTAAATCAAACAGTTCCTCAGAGCATTCCTCATGAAAGAGCCAGTGGAGTACACAGAGTGACATAAAGTCTCTCCATCGCTCTAATGACTCCAATCTGTCCGTAAGATTGGGATCCCCGACAATTCAAATAGCGCGCCTTTACAGGGAGTCAAGTGGGTATAGCTGATGTTTAGACGCATCTGCTCAGAGATGTAAGCAGTACTCCACATGAGGACAAACTTGTGCTTTGTATAACACAAGACGCTATCTCGATGTGAAGTACCGCTTGGCTCTGTTCAGGACGCCGAGTTTCTTTGTAGAACTGAGGCACCATGACAAATAGGTCCTTCTTTGTAGTGAGCGCACAAACTTGTGTATTCGTGATATTGAACTGGGCTAAGTTTTATTCACCCCATTCCGAAGCCCGCCCCAGAGAGCGCTCGTCATCAGACACAAGTTGAATCCTTCGCTCCACACCCGTGCTGTCCACATAGCAACGCACATTATCTATGGAGAGCATGTCGTTGATATGCATAATGAACAACGACGGGGAGAGCACCGAACCTTGTGGAACATCAGCGTTAACAGTCATGGTATCGGAGCAGGAGCCATCTTCGACGACTTTTATGCTCCATCCATTTAGAAAGCTGGCGATCCATTTAAAGAGTCCCTCAGGGATTCTATATGATGGTAACTTCGATAGAAGTGCCGTATGCCAGACCATATCGAACGCCTTTGCGATATCTAGACTGAACGCTAGCGCTCACACTTGCCCTCCAAGACCTCTGCCCAACGATGTGTGAGGCACACAAGAAGATCACTAGCTGGCCGGCCATGACGAAAACCGTATTGACGATCACTGATCAGCTGGTGATCCTCAAGATACTGCAGAAGCTAGCGGTTTATAACTTTCTCCATTATCTTGAAGAGCAAGGATTTTATAGCAAATGGCCTCTAATTCGATGGGTCAGACCGGTCTACCTTTTTAAGGATCGGATTGATGTGGGATAGATTGTCTTAGCTTAATAGCATTTCTGGTGGCCTTAGGGGTTGCACATCTCTCTGGTTAGTTTCTGGTAGACTAAATTTCGGTTATTATAACAAAAACTTTGCTATAGTAAACTTACAAGTGACCTGTGAAATCCACCTTTAATATGTGAACTATACAGGTGTCCCAATGCGATGTAGTATATAGGATGGAATTAAATTGATGTCCCTTTTTGAAATAGGGAGTACAACAGCGATAATTGAACACAATTCGAAATAAAATATATAAAAAAATTGACTTTGTTGTTGATAGTCTGTTATTCTGTCCTATGCCGCTATACAAAAGTTGAAACAAACTTTCAATTTTGACTTTTAAATATTCAGCACGTATTCAGGTATTAATTATTATATTATTCGCTTCTGTACTTCCTATTTCAAAATAGGTCATTAATTGAATACCACTATATATGTTTTAAAGCAACAACAGCCTAAGAACAAAAATACTTGTAAGACACTCGGATAACTTTTCATTATTAGAAAACCTATTAAATTCCATTGTATTTATTTCACTGATGTGATTGCATGCTGGTTATTTATATAATGCATTTTATTACTGAATACCCTGAAGGATGATGTAAAGATAATGTCTCCAACATGGCGACAAAAAAGACGTTGTGGTATTGCATTACGATGCACTGACCCCTGTAAAAAAGCTAAAAGAGTTGTTACCATTTGCGCGCAATGCAAACAATCAATGTGCTTACCATGTTTTAATGAAAAATACTTTGCATAGTTTATGAATAAACTTCTTTAACAAAAGTTTATCAATCGACAACTGAGAAATTATTTTATTCCCATCACTACTTACTACACATATTGAACTATCTTCGCTTGCGGTACGAGATACAATCGATATCTAATTTTTTTTTGGTATTTGTAGTTTATTCTGATGTCATAACTGCATGCGAACCTAGCAATATATAGAGCAATAGGTTATCTTTGACCCACAAAAACTTCAAAATAAATGTCATTGATTTTTGGAAGATATAAATTATTTTCAAAACTGTATTTTTAGGAGACTGATTAAGTCTCTAACGCACCGGAGGATAGATTAGTTACGAGATCTTTTAGGTCTCCAACGCACCAGCTGAAAGTTCTTTGAAAATGATGACGCAGTGAACGTGTTAATCCATTTAAGCGTGCTTTCAGTAGGTACTACTGATTTGACTTTGCTGGCTCGTTTGAAGGACTATCCTCGCTTGAAGAGCTTCCCTACTAAAACGAAATTAATAAAGGCTCGGCGGATGAGTGAAATATATCCTGGACTTTTCAGTTACCTTTATTTAAAATTTGTGATGACCAATTAAGTTGAAATTTTATTCATCATCATCATCATTACAACTTAGGTACGTCCTACTGTTGGGTTCGAGCCTCCTCCGCAATAGGAGGGAAATTGACCTTATTATACCATGCTTGTCAGACAGGTTGGTAGGCATAGGATTCTATTTTGAGTTTTCCTTCTCTTGCATAGATGTTATATGTGTATAATATCCCTTAGTCGTCTCTTACGACATCCACGGGCAAGATAAGAAGTGGTAAATTGTATTCATACTCCGTTACCACTAGTGTTGCCCAAAAAAGTCTTGGTCTTGCGGTCTTGGTCTTGGTCTTGCGAGAAATGCGAGACCGAGACCAAGACCAAGACCGCTTAATTTTTGCAAGACCAAGACCAAGACTGGCCCTGCAAGACTTGAGCAAGACCAAGACTGAGCCTGCAAGAGTCTCGCGGTCTTGCATTTAATTCAAATCACCATTTCAGCTTATAAACGGTTGAGCTCGTGTCTTCTACATAATAGGAGGGAAATTGAGAGGCTAGAGGCTGGCGTTCCTCAAGGTGGTATTCTTTCACCTCTCTTATTTTCACTATTTATTAATCTCTTGACTAAAGACCTCCATAGTTCGTATCATCTGTATGCCGATGATTTACAATTATATTCTCAATCTACGTTAGAGAATATAGTCGTAGCAATTGAAGATTTGAATCGAGATATGGTAGTCTTAAAGAAATGAATGAACCAAACTGGAGCTATGCTCCAGTTTGGTTCATTCTTCTTTCTTCATTCAATCTATTTTACTGTGGAACGCCCTCCCTCTTGAAATCAGGCAATCCAAAACACGTGAATCATTCAAATCTAGAGTTCGTAAGTTTTATATTGATTTATTGGCAGATCGTTCTTCATAAATTTTCGAGTGTATATTCATGTAAGTATATGTGTATTTGTATTTGTATATATATATTTCTATGAGTATGTATTATATGTAAATATATGTAAGGTTTATTATTTTTCATATTATTGTTATTTAGATATACAGGTATATATTTTTTTTTTAACATAAACAGACTTAAGTAGTTATCTCAACAATTTTCTATATAAATGGCACCTACTATAATATTTCGTCATCACCCAAAGGTTGGCTGGAAGAAAATGCCTATGGCATTAAGTCTGCCTATGTACTTGTGCATGAAATTTAAATAAATAAATAAATTGGCCATGGCCGGAGGGGATCGCCACGGTGATAGGCCGTGTTGTTACAGGGTTTCATGTCAAGTTTTCCTTCTCTTGCACCGATGTTATATATTATAGCCCTTAGTCGTGGGTTCGCACTCGCGGGTAAAATAGGGGGTGATGAATTGTATTCTTTCTCCGTCACTACACGGCAAGTTAAATCAGTCTTGAGATATCCATCTATTGGCCAATCGATTCCCAATATTGGTGTTCGCTTTTCAGAATTACTCTTTGGAAAGGCTTAAGGACAAAAATACCATAATCGTCACCCTGTTGGTTAGTCTTGATAAGTTTCACACGAGAGTGCTCTTGCCCATTATATTTATATATCCGTTTATTCATTAGCCCAACGACGTCCACTGTTGGACATAGAAATATGCCTACAATTAATCTACATAAATAACGCACAGACTGCGAGTCTGGGTGTTATTTTATAAAAGAATTATCATGCGTAGATTGGTATGCGCACGTAAAGATCACAATATAATAACGTGAAAGAGAAGTAAAACTACTAGAAATAAAATTCTACACTAACATGTCTGACCAGCGTGGTATAGTAGGTAAATTTTCCACCTACTGGGAGCAAGATTAAACCCGGTAGTGGCACTTTTATGAACTGAGACGATGACGACGAATATCATACATTTGGTGACCCTCTTCATAGGTATATTATTAAAAACTATTATTATCTATACTTATCATAAATCGGGAGAAATTGTTTATTTTAACGCCCTAATCTCAGAAAATATTCCAAAAGAATGTTATTTTGTCGGATAGTATGTTTATCCAGAAAAGTTTTAGGCTCTAATACATACCACTTCGACATACATATTGGTAAATTGGTCCGGAGCAATGTCTATAAAGGGTAACAAATCGGACAACATTTTAAAGCTGTTAAGGGTTCTCCGTAGTAGCCGTTGTTACGGCAACTACCTACTTAGATAACAAAAATTGTGATTAAAGTAGGTATATTAGGATATTATAAATGGTGATATTGTTTTTAATGCCAGGGGGCGATATGGTTATTTAAACGCAATAATAGCATTATATGGATAGGTAAATCAAGCAAGCGAAGCTGTTGGGACAGCTAGTATTAAATATATCTAGAGGTAGGTTAGGTTAGGTAGGTAGAATTATAGGTATCAAAATCGTCATTAACACATTCCTTTTTATAGCGCAACTATTAGGTATGGCCGGATATTGTTAACTTGAAGGGGAATATTAACATTACCATTTATTATAAAAAAATATTTAAAATGACATAAAATTTATTGTATCAACTGCCCCGTGTGGTGACGTCTTAAGAAAACAGGGTCGAAATTCCTTCCTTTGGCATAGGAGTAGTAACGTTGTCTAATGTAAAACCAGGAAAATAGGAGAGTAATCTTCCTCAATTGTAAGGGTTACATTCAATAGTGGACTATAGGCTAGCAGATGGATAGATAGGATAGGATGATATTTGATTAATTTAGTTGGATTTTGCCTTGCCATGGTAAATGACTGTTACGTTATTCCAACTGCAAGACTTGCAAGACTCTGCGAGACTCTTGCTGCAATACTAAGACCAAGACCAAGACTCGGGTGCGCAATACCAAGACCAAGACGAGACCAGGTGTGATGTTGCAAGAGCAAGACCAAGACTAGTCCAGGTCTCGTCTTGGTCTTGCATTTGGGCAACACTAGTTACCACACAGATAATTTTGAGAAAGTTTATTAGTGTAGCGACAAATGAAAAGTTCAGAAAGTCTTGATATATCATACAAGAAGACTAAGTAAGATAACGCCAGCACACGAGAATGCATTGTACCTAATAAGCATTCTAAAGTGGACATTTTCTTATATATATAAATAACTCAAGTGTTAAAAGTCACATTTATCAGTACAAATGGTGGGTTATCAGTTCGACAGGTACATATTTTTTGTTCCAATTGTATTAAATTGTTCCCGTGATCAGATAATTCGGCAATGTTCACCGAGCGACCAGTCGGTCACTCGTAAACTTCGACTTTTATGAACCATTATATTGGCGATAACTCCGGCGGCTCCGCAACAGGAACATTTTGCAACTTGGAAATATCCCATTTTATATATAACAAACAGTAACAGTGGGTCTTATTTGTAAGGTGCCTTTGAAGAGCGATAATAAAATAATAATAAAATGGGTAAATTTCACTGAAAGTTATGTTTTTGATAAATATATTACGATCGTTTTAAATATACATTATAACATACATATATACAATATTTTGAACAAGAATACCTAGAAATGGAACATAGCAAATTTGAGAATAAGATAGACATCAAATATACATCGGCGTGTGCTGTGTACATAGATGCCTGTTATTTATTACTTTTATAAAAAACTATAGCGGAAAAGATATTCAAATGAGATATTTGATAGTCTATCTCAAAATTATTAAGATCACTATTTTGAAAAAGGATTAATATTGGTGTACGCCAATTCTAAATGCACGTATAGTGGCGAGTTTGAATTCAATGTGTCACCACCCCTTACTTGCCCGAAGAAGTCGTAAAATTCGCCTGTCAGATTACTAAGCAATGCTTAGGAGCGCTTTCCTTTTTTTAATGACAGGCGCCGGTTTCACGTAGGCGGACCACTAGTAACCGATCTTTGTCATCAGAGCCCTTCTTGCTTCCTTTTCGGGTGTCAACGTCCCAGGCATTTTCGTTATCGGGGCGTTCGCCTCGTGAAGTCACACTCATGATATGCTAATTTCTAGTCCGAATAGTCGCTACATTGTCTAAGGCAGCTTCAGACGTAGATACTCACGCGTGAGCAGCGCTCGCCTAGAAAACTCAGTAGGTACTTCATTTGCGATCTTCAATCTATCGGTTAAGCGTGGCGATTATAGCTTCATCTCTTTTGTAAGAAAACCCAAGTTCAATGGTGAACATTAATAGGTTGAGAATGATAATGAAACCTAAAGAATCCTCGCTGGCTTCCACCTGCATGGTATTTGTTTCAATTTTTCTATATAATCTTGAGCAAGTATTGTGACTTGAGCAATGTTAAAAAAGCGATTTAATGAATCATTTATTTGGAGGCCTGTTCTAAATACACTCGTCAAAGTTTTGACGAATTTAATATTACAATTTATGTATTATCTAAATTTATTGTAGGTCAAAGATTTAGTTCTACAAGATGTCTACCTTATCTACTAATTACCAAATCACTACCATATTGTAAATTTTATCATACATAAAGCGTGGCATTTAAGTAAAACTTTTGTAAGTTTGTAATTAAAAAATTAATAATAGCTCTATCCACTTATCCATATCAACTTATCGACGTCATGTTGAATATGGCCTATATTTCTCTACACATCTCTGATAATGAAACAATTGCCACGAGGCAGCAGGTGGGTAGACAATACCGCTGATGTCCACCTTAGCTGCACCATTATAAAAGACTAAAAAGTAAAAAAAACAGCCCTAATCTTGAATAATTATGTAATACATATCTCTAGTACAACCTTTTCTTTAGCAGGCTGTAATTTGGACACACACCGCTCGTTTCATCTGGGACGATAAAAGTTGGTAAAAGTATTTGTCTTCAGTGGCATCTTTAGTTCCACTTCCTTCTTTTATACAGATTTTATACACATATTATATCGCTTAGCCGTCTTTTCGAATTTTGAATTGTATTCTTACTCCATCACCACATCTAACATGTAAAAAGTGGTTTTATCATCAATCTATTCTCTTACTGTAATTAATATAAGGTTCTAAATCTATGCTAGTTTAGGTTTTCGGCGTACTGTATCATCTGCCTCATTTCTTGGAAATATAATCATCGACCACGTGCACTAGTAATTGCACAGAACTCTTAGTCGCTTACGACAACCACAAGCAGATTGGTAGTATTCGTGGCCTCTAGCACAAATCATGATATAAATTATCTAAGATTTATGTAGATATGTTTAGTCAACCCTCCAAATTTAAACGATAGATTATACCTAAACCAAATTTCAATTTCAGTCGAAAGGGGACCGTAATAATTTATGCATATATAAAGACTAAAAGCAGCCGTTCATAGTGTAATCAGGCATTAATACCGTGAAACGGATTCGGCAAAGGCCAACTAACTAGTCGCATCAACCCTGAGATTCCAGTTGTTCATCATTAATGAGGCCGATGCGTTTGAAGTTGCTCTATGAAGTAGGTAATTTATTATGAGCCGGGTACATTATTTAGTTATAGAACTTTAAGCAATTAATTTCTATTTAGTCGCAGTTTAATTTCATTAAAATGGTAGAAATAACTATTTCATTAGATTTAGAAATGATGATGTATTAACCTGTAATCTTTTACATAGTAATTATGTGGGTAATCATCGTCCTTTCAGCTCATATCTGTCTCATTGTTGGCCTCGAACTTTCTCCACAATAGGAAGGAAATTGGCCTACTATACCACGCTTGTCTGCCGTATTGGTATACGATTTTATTTCAAGTTTTTCTTCTCTTACTTGTTTTATTATTTCTTGATAATATTTTTATAATCTATCTTGCTGTGTATGTTAGGTATTATAATAAAAACTAGAAAATTGTAATGATTTCTGATCTTTAAACGAGCATCACACATTATAAAGACAACTATTTTTTACACTTTACAGCGTTCACGGTGTATATATCTTTAAAAAAATGGTAAACGTTGGATCACTAACACTAATATTTATTACTAGCAACCCGCCCTCGCTTCGCTTCGGTTATAGGTTATAGTCGTTTTACCCGGGTAGTTCCCGTTCCCGTGGGAATACCGGGATAATATATAGCCTAGTTTACGCCCTAATATTATAGCTTTCCATTGGTGAAAGCATTTTTGAAATCGGTCCAGCCGTTTTGAAGATTACCCGGAACAAACAGACAGACAGACAGACAAAATTTTTTTAATTGATATTTTAGGCATAGGTGTCGTGCAAATAACCGTGTGAGCATGAAAAAAGCCTATTATTTTGACATTACAAACAGACACTCCAATTTTATTTATTGGTATAGATAAAGGTAATACAATGTATAATTTATACTGATATTATCACATGGAACTCGCAGTAAAAAAGCTGAAGACTTTAAAATCCACTATCTAAATAATACTATCAAATGCTACGAGCCTCTCGGTATTTTTCAGTTATTTAATTTGCGTTAGGGTCGTTGGGTATTTTTAGTCGATTATCACATAGCAAATACTTAAAGAACTAGTTACAATATTTTGAGTATTTCGTCAAATATTCGAAGACACTATTTTATTTTTTATCTAAATTTGATACTCAGACATATTTTGATACACTTAACTAAAATTATACATAAAGATTAATTCAATTTATCTTTAAATAAATACATAATATAATCTTATATTTTCATTACACGAAAAGGAAGTAATCCTTTAAAAGAGAGCTAATTAACATTTTAATTATGTTCTAAATATTCTAATAATAAAATGAACCTGGAACTGTTTTATTGGAAAGGGCATTACTTTTTTCTTAACTTTAAAAATTATCTATAGGTATTATACATATGTATTTTTTTTTATTGCAAACGGTGGCAAACGAGCAAACAGTACACCTGATGGTAAGTGTTGCTGCCGCTCATGGACCTTTACAAGGCCGTTGCTTACCGCGAAGAAAGCGAAGGGAGTGTGAATGCATGCATTGAGGCTCGGTGATACCAAGGGTACCACCAAAACCCTCCACACGCAATCACCCTCAGAAAGTTGGGCTTCCGGCTCTCTCGCTCACCGAACGAAGCGCAGTAACAAATTGCTACTACTCAGCCGTCGATTTTCTGCGAGAGCATGGTACTGCCCCGGACGGACCGGCCCGCGGCTGTAGACAGATAACTGTCGACAGTGTGGTCCTACCACTCTTGTACCTGTATGTAGGTAGAAGCCTGAAATAGATTATCTTTATGAGCCGGTAGGCAAAATTAGCTAAATCATTTATTGTATATCTTAGTTATTCATTGTTGCGATTTCTTGAGATAGCTTAATGAGCAGACCAACAAACTAACCAGCAAAGCTCATAACAGATATAAGTATTAAGGAATACTCTCAAATATTATAAAATTTGGTCTATTATGCGTCATGCGTAGTTAGTAAGCACGATATCGCTACGTGAAACATAGCATTTCATTTGGACACCTAGTTCAAATTTTCAGCCGACCATATGTAATTATAGAAAAGACTAGGCGAATGTTCTTATATGAGTTGGATATAAGTATATGTCTATAGTTATGTAGGATATTGGAATATATAGGTATTTAGTAAGTACAATAGTAGTTGGCAATCGAAGACTACCAGGCTAACATCGAAATGAAATGTAAATGAGAAAACAGTCGTGACCCGAGCGATTACTCTAAGATCCGATAATGCCCTCGTTTTTCTTCGATAATCCTGAAAAAGTGATGCAGCCCGACCATTACGAGAATGGCTACAAAAACCGATTCCGTGTCTAATATAAATAAAACCTTTCGGATTTTAAATCCAATTGTTAAAGCTTTGGAGAATTCGGTATTTGGATAAATTTATTACCAAACAGAGGCTACCCATTTTTTATACAGTGTTGTGAATATAAATGTATGTATGTTTTGTGAAAATACGAACAAATGTAAACGAATTACGAATACATAAAAATTGTGTGTATAATAAATATTTTACATTTTACGTTAGGCACGACTCACAGCTTAATCACCGAAAGAGAAAGTAAATATGTATACTGCCCTTACTATATTTGCTACAGTCCACGGTCTTACTATACTCGTATTTATTTCGTCCCACCTAATAAAGGTCGAACGTATAGTTGTCTAGCCAGTCTCAGTAACAAATTTGATGAAATTGCTTGCTATTAATTGCATAGGTGGGTGATTCAGCCGGCATTCATTTAATTTCCAAGTAGAAGAATATGATGTTTGACTATTAAGAAATTACAAATGGAACTGCTTCTGTGAACAGAAAGCATATAAAAAATGAAGTTTGATAACACATTATTTATATTTGCTTCCTTTCTGTCCATGTGGTGACGGAGTAATAATACAATTCACCACCCAATTTTTTGCTCATGGGTGTCGTAAAAGACGACTAAGCTATTTAATATGAATATAAAAACAATTCCAGAGTAGAAAAGCTCCAAATAAAACCTTATACGAACACGTCTGATCAGCGTGGTAGAGTAGCTCAATCTCCCTCCCATTTTGGAGGAGGCTCGAGCCCAACAATGGGACGTATAAGAGCTGTGATGATACTGGTGATGATATATGCTTCTTATAAAAAGCAATAACGGAATATTTTTATTTTATGATTAAACACATGATTTAAAAAATATATTTAATGATTACCTATGCCGCGTTTATTTAGAGTTTTAGTATTCGTAGCCGCCACATTTTTTTTGTTTTAATTGGACTAGGGGTATTAGCCTTGAATGATTGTTACAACCTTATGCTGATTAATTGTGACTCCAAAGAACTTTCAATCCAAAATATTAAAGCAACAGGACTCAAGGACACCCTCTCTAGGAAAACGAAACTCGGCTTGAGGCGTTACTGTGGGTAATATAGGATTTCCACGTTAGATTTATTGTAGCCGACACCACACAGCACTTGTAATATGCATATCTATTGGAAACTAAGATGACAAAATGTCTGTAATAATTGTATAGAGTACGATGTGAACTAACATCATTAATGCTGACAGCGGAATATTTCCTAGAATGGATTCGATAAAGGTCGGACATTATATTTATTTTATAGAAAATCTTGATTTTTCCGCTGTCGAAGTAAAAAAAAATAAACACAGCACTGTATACATTACCTTAAATATTTAGATTTTAAAAACCAAAAAAAAATGTTACTGCCGTAAATATTTTATGTTATATTAACAAATGATACATTTAATAGTATTTACGACCTATACAAAGATAATAAAAACGCTGTGAAATATTATGCAGATAATATCAATGCAAGAGAAGAAAAATTCGAAATGAAACTCTATTCTAATATGTTGAACCAGTGTGGTATAGTAGGTCAAATTCCCTCTCAAAAACGAGGAGGCCCGAGCCCAACAGTGGCACAAATATTGACCACTTTTTAGCAATCACAATACGATTTTTGTTGTTTTTGTCCCATTAACTCCACAATATAGATCTTCCTCCTATTTTTGTTGTCAAAGAATCATTGTTATTGTTAATTTTTATATTGTACATTATAAAACAAAACAACGCGATTTCGCGCGACCGACAAGACAAAATAGAACAAGTTTAAAATTCAATCTCACCTACCGACCGATAGACATCTCACATCCGTGCGTGTTGCTAGTTTAAATTTTAACACATTTTTTTTTGGGTGGGTTGCGGTCGGTGCGCTCCTCGCACCACTCCGTCCGGGACGACAGAGGGGCGTAAGCACGCATACCCGCAACCCACCCGCGATTCACGTCGCCTTCATCGTTGGGCCGACCACCGGAGCAGGGTGACTTGACGTCAGTGGTCGGCCCGTTAGTTGGACAACTAAAGTTGTGTAGTATTGCGATAATTAGGACATAAGGTAATAGGTATAGTAAGTTAAATTCCCTCTCAAAAAGAAGGAGACTGGAGCCCAGCAGTGGGACAAATATAGGCTGAGTTGATAACTATATAAACTACTATAAATTACTAACTATATAATGTGTATTTTAATATGTATTATACAACAAATTATCATTTGTGAACTAAAATTATGACAATAGAACTTATTATTATATCTACTGTAATAATACTTACATACATATAACATACGAAAATATTCTACGTATTCTTCATTTTTATAGGTCCTCGAGGACATCGTACCGTGATAATGTTATTTATAGATATTACATTGTGGTACTATGTGCTATTAGCGATTTTATAACAGTAAAATCATTGATGTTAACACTACTTAAGAATATTACGATTTTTCGTGTGGTGACGGAGTAAGCATTACACCATTTCACCACCCCCTATCTTGCCCATGGGTATAGTAATAGACGACTAAGCTATTAAATATGTATATAACATCTATGCAAGAGGGGGCAAACTTGAAATTAAATCCTATATCAACACGTCTGACCAGCGTGGTATCATTATCATATCGGGCTATTTTCGTACACTGCTGGACTTAGGCCTCCCTCATCTGTTCCACCTGCATTCGACAACGTCCCACCATTTCGTCCTACACTGCATAATACATCAATTTCTCTCCTATTGTGGAGATGGCTTGAGGCCAACAATGGGACGGCTTTTCTATTTACGTAAATGATTTGAGACAATATTCATACAAATTGAGAAAGTCAAAAAGAATTAAACGAATTGATTGAATAAAAAATTGAGATACTTTTTAAAATATAATAAATCTAGCCGATTCAGTCTGTATGTAATTTGTGAAAATAAATTACAAAAGAAATAAATATCCCTTGAGAGAGGATTTTTAGTAATAGAACGAATATTTACCATTAACCTTTTTTACATTAATCCTCAGTATATTATTATCGCAATCAAAATAGGATTACTAAATAAACTACAGCGGCATATTTAAATAGATTACTATAGGCTAAGTTCATCCTGTAATCAAGGGCTATTTAGCATACATAGAAATAGACAAAGGCCGTCTAATTAGTCTCATCAGCTAAGATATTAATGTATTCGTGAAACTAATATAAGCACAATTATGAAGTGACAATATATTATACATATATTATGAATTAATTCTTTATTCATCATCATCATCTCAGCCCAGATACGTCCCACTGTTGGGCTCTGGCCTCCTCCAATATGGGAGGGAAATGGACCTACGCCTACGCTGGCCAGACGTGTTGGTATAGGATTTTGTTTCGAGTTTTCCTTCTTTTGCATAGATGTTGTATGCGTATTTTAATCCCTTAGTCGTTTTTTACGACACTCATAGGTAAGAGTGGTAAACAGTTATTATTTTAGCTTACATCTGCACTGAATTTAGTCTTATAAAATAACTCATGCTAAAGAATGAATGATTGCATCATCATCTCACCACATCCCATATAAATTCCACTATTGGGCGTAGGCCTCCTCCAATATGGGAGTGAAATTGACCTACTCTACCACGCTGGTCAAACGTGTTGGCCTAGGGTTTTATGTCGAGTTTGCCATCTCTTGCATAGATGTTGTATGCATATTATAATCCCTTAATCGTCTTATACAACATCCACGGATAAGAGCGGGGGTGATGAATTGCATTTTTACTCCGTCATCACACAGAATTCCTTTATTATTTAGGGGAAATTTCAATTAGATACAAATTCATCTAACTATAAACCTTTCAAACAGAGTTTAATTCGCAGAGAAATTCTGTAAGCTTTGAATAATAATTTATTTACTATGTTCATTATTAACCGTGTATGGTGACTCGTTAAAAATACAATGCGTTGTTACATCTTACATTCCCTTGCAAGACATAAAAAGAAATTAAGGCTGTTGTAAGAACAGGTTAAGGCTAGAAAAATAGTGCAATATAACATGAACTATTCCATATGGTGATTGACTAACATGACAATTCATCACTGCCCTGTTGCCCGTGGATGTTGAGAAGGAAGACCAAGAGATATGATATAATTAGAATATCCAAGCAAGAGAACTATCTATCAATCCGTCTCATCAACGTGATATTTTAAGTCCACTGCCTGCAATTGTTGAGAAGGCTTTTAACCCAGCAGTGGGACGTACTCGTATATGAGCCGTGATGATGGGGTGCCACCCCTTAATCTTATGGGTAGTCATAAAAAGAGAGCACCAAGGGAGTACACAGTTGAGTTCTATTAAGAAACTCGTAATACTAACCTCCAATCATTCACGTAC
This sequence comes from Lymantria dispar, assembly GCA_032191425.1. Lineage (NCBI taxonomy): Eukaryota > Metazoa > Arthropoda > Insecta > Lepidoptera > Erebidae > Lymantria > Lymantria dispar. The sequence continues at coordinate 27,826,530 of CM063441.1, forward strand.
TTGCCAAGCGTAGCGATTATGGCTTTATCAACGACTCGTGTGGAGACCTGCGTCCAACAGTGGACATCCACATTTGGATGAATAAATGGATGTTAAACGCATTATCATCAGAAATCTTAAAATATATCTTATTACATTTAATTTAACATTTATAATTTTTTAATTAAAATTTTCAGTAGTGGTAGCACCACACTGTCGACAGTTATCTGTCTACAGCCGCGGGCCGGTCCGTCCGGGGCGGTACCACGCTCTCGCAGAAAATCGACGTCTGAGTAGTAGCATTTTGTTACTGCGCTTCGTTCGGTGAGCGAGAGAGCCGGAAGCCCATCTTTCTGAGGATGTTCGCGTGTGGAGGGTGTTGGTGGTGCCTTTGGTATCATCGAGCCTCAATGCACGCATTCACACTCCCTTCATTCCCTTCACGGTAGGCAGCGGCCTTGTAAAGGTCCATGAGCGGCAGCAACACTTACCATCAGGTGTACTGTTTGCTCGTTTGCCACTGCTTGCAATAAAAACAAAAAAAAAAACTTTTGTGTGATTAAGTCCGTCGAGAGTTTTAATGAAGTTATATGAGATGACTTTATGTTTGTTTAATAAAAGGTCAAGTCGTTGAATTATTATGTTGCACAATAAAAATAAAATATCGAATACAGAACCACGTTTTGTCGGAAATGGATATGTGTGATTCGATCTAAATCCAATAGTCAACGTAAATGGAAGACGCCCCCAAGACTACATCGCTTTCGGCAACTAACTTCGTTTGAACAAACACTTTGATGGAGAACTCTTTGCATTTTCTGTCCTCGCTGCCACTTGGTTTATAGAACAGGCTTAACTTCCTTATAGCAATATTTGCTTTTGTATAGTGCACTAAATTGTTATTAAAACTTTCACTTTAGTTTTTTTTTTCAAGATAACAACCCCTCTTTTTTGGGATTGACTATGTATGGTCCTAGGAGAGAAATTTATATTGTATACTGCTCTATACAACACTGATCACACAGAGGAGAGAAATCAAGATAAGGGGTGGTGATTTGTATTCTTACTCCAATACCACACAGAAATACATTATTATTAGGCTTGTAACGAATCGTATATTCGGCAGTATACCGATTACCGAATATTCGGTGAGATCCCTAACCGAATAGCCGAATATTAGTCAAAAATATTCGGCCGAATTTTAGCGCCAAAACTTGTACAGTCGTGATTGTTTCGCGCTCGTTTCTTCTGTACTCACCGCCCGCGCGCCCGCAGTCACTCTTTTAATATTTTCTTAAATATTATTAATATCATCATACCACGTCATGACAATCCGTATACGTGGTGGCAAGCAAGAAAGTTTAAATTTCGGTAGGTTTGATCAAGATTGCAGCAAAATATTTGTCCCGCGCCAGGAAGTAGTGTTTATTTAGAGCGCCTTTTCTCTGAAGCTGGGATAGTCTACGAGGAAAAAAGAAGTAAACTACTTCCTAAAAATGCAGAAAATTGTCTTTCTGCACCATAACTTTTCCCTTCTAAATTTTGATTATGAAAATAATTCAAATGCATAGAAAAATTCTTAACTTTTTTAATACAGAAGATGATTATGTACCTGTGTTATGTATCAATGACTACTTAAATGATTATAAGAGAAATGAAAATATGAGTATATACGTAATGAAATTAATTTCTTTTTCATTTTATCAATCATCTCCCTATAACAGAATATATTACGAATTAAGTATCCGAGTAATATGTAGATATTTGGTATTCGGCCGAATACAATAAAAGCAGCCGAATAGGCCGAATACCGAATAGTAACCGAATATTCGTTGCAAGCCTAATTATTATATTTGAATAATATTTAGCTGTTTCAGTATCGTGGCGGAGTAAGAGTAAAATTCGTGATCTACAACTTTCTCGTAGGCACTGTATAACGTTACTGATGACGAAGACCGGGCACCAGTAGCCCGCCCATATGCCGACAGAGAGGTACGTGTACAGCTGATTATGAGGTTGCTTGCCATCTCCGTGTGGTGACGGAGTAAAATAAAATTAACTATTCTCTTGCCCGTTGGTGTCAGAAAATACGGCTAAGCGATATAATACATATATAATATCTCTGCAAGAGAAAGAAAAACTCGAAAGAAAGCTCTAACCCGAAAACCAACACGTCTGGCCAGCGTGGTGTAGCAGAATCAAGTTTTCCTCTATAGTGGAGGAGGCCAAAGCCCAATAGTGGGACGTATAAGGGCAGAGATGATGATAATTGACATCCTTGCCGTCGCTCGGGATGGATTGGTTGACCATACAATAGCCTATCTAAAAAAAGGGTATTGTAAAACTGGACTATAGGACGTACACATTTATCGTTACCACCTTTTTTGTGGTAGGGTATGGTCTGAATACATCTCGCCCAATCTGTCCGGAAGGATGGAAGGGTGACTTGCGACCCCATAACCTACTGCATTCCCCAATCGCTATGGTACTGGCTACTCAAACCGATTCCTTAGCCTGGGTAAGCCGGCGCGACAGGTTACCCTTAAACTATATCCTAATTGCTAGATCATTCGACACCAAAATTGGAAGCTCGCATTGCCCTATAGCAAAAATAGTTTAGTTGGTCGTACAACAACGCCATTGTGTCCAAACTGCAGTCCAGACAGTCGTCAAGATGGGTTATAAAAAATATTCAATTCACTTCCGTTATTTAAAATATTTATTAGCGTCCGCGTAGCTTTTTGTGTATTATGACGATAAAAATAATTAACAATAGGGCAATAAGTTTTTTAAAAATGTTTGCTGTCGACTACTTTTTATCAATCAAAAATGATTTTCGTAGTTTTTGTCTCATTTACTCCACAATATAGCTCTTCCTCGTATTTTTGTTGTCAAAGAATCATGGATATTTTGAATTTTTGTAAATAAACAACACCGCGATTTCACAAATATAGAAAAATTTAAAAGTCAATCTCACCTACCTACCGATCGATGGACATTTCACATGCGTGCATGTTGCCAGTTCCAAGAGAGCGATCAAATTTTGGCGCATAAGTTGATAGGTTGGGCAACTAAAGTTGTGTAGTATCGCGACAACTAATTAGTAATAGAGTCACATCAATCCAAAGAAATATTGGTCAAAGATCCCGCTATACAACGACCTTCACCGAGATGTTTGTTTGATGAAACTTATTTTTTATTTAATTTAATATTTCAATAAATATATTGCATATGAGTTGCCTAACAAATTTTAGTCCAGAATATGATTAGTTAATAATAATATTTTTTTTTTATACATTGCACCGGTTTAATTGTATGACAAATTCTATACCAATGGAAAGAATGAAGCCCATAGAATATGCAAGCGTCGATCAGACCAGTGCAAAATGCTAGTATCGATTTATCTGTTTTACCTGACTACCCGAGAGATGTGACTGGAAAAGAATAGGCAATCTAACGTTTGCATATTCTATGGACTTCATACTTTCGATTGGTATAGAATTTGTCTAATAATCAAACCGGTGCAATGTTCAAAAAAAAAAATTTTGGCAATTATTAATTAATCATACTCTGGTCTAAAACTTGTTAGGCAACCCATATGCAATATATTTATTGACATATTAAATTAAATAAAAAATAAGTTTCATCAAATAAACATCTCGGTGAAGGTCGTTGTATAGCGGGATCCTCTACTATATACAGGGTGTATCAGGTTATGGGGCAACTGTTCGAGTATGTTGTAGTTTAACGGTCATAGATCGTAATTAGAATGCACATTACACAAAAAACAATATAACATAAAAGTTATAGAGGTTTAAAAAAAATGTGTCTAAGAGTCTATGCCTTAAATGTTACGTATTATGTAGGCATGTACAGACAGAATACATTTAGGCATGTAAAGCTTCGACAGTATAAATTCATTCGGTAATACCTAGAATTGTACAAACGTTTTAATGATATACTCAGTGCCATATAACTTGGCAAAAGACGACCTTTTTTTTTATTGCTAACGGTGGCAAACGAGCAAACAGTACACCTGATGGTAAGTGTTGCTGCCGCTCATGGACCTTTACAAGGCCGTTGCCTACCGCGAAGAAAGTGAAGGGAGTGTGAATGCGTGCATTGAGGCTCGGTGATACCAAGGGCACCACCAAAACCCTCCATACGCAAACACCCTCAGAAAGTTGGGCTTCCGGCTTTCTCGCTCACCGAACGAAGCGCAGTAACAAATCGCTACTACTCAGATGTCGATTTTCTGCGAGAGTGTGGTACTGCCCCGGACGGACCGGCCCGCGGCTGTAGACGGATAACTGTCGACAGTGTGGTCCTACCACTCTTATACCTTCACCTACCTTCACCACGATATCTTAAAATGCAAAAAAATCTATCGCTTACCATACAAACCTATCGAAAAGTTGTATCGCAAAATTCTAATTCTTGGTAGATGCCTACCAGGAAGCAACATTACAAACAGCACAACCCAAAATTTTACGATATCTAGTAAAATTACCATAGAAAATATATGTTTTTAATATCCTATAATCATGTATTTCATTGTTTTAAAATACCAGATTAACCTGTAACTGGTGACATTTCATTATTTTATAAATAATATCATTGATAACAATGCCAAATTACTTTCAAATGTCTGAATATCTAAAGTTTTTAAGTAACATTAAAATTAAAGTACCGAGAATATTTATATAAATTCAATATAATATAGATCCTATAATTAAATACGTAATTAGCTTCGAAGAGTTATGTAACGCCCAAAAAATACCAAGTTTTAAGTTATGACACATTTCTTTCAACTCATTTTACCGTCAGGTGTAATAAACCTAAAGGATCGCACAAGTAGATGCAAGATTTTAGGTTATGTGTAACAAACATAAAATCTTTTCTTAACTGATTTTAGCGTCAGGTGTACGAGATCAGTGGCGTCGTGTGGCCCAGTCGCCATTTTGTTTGACATTCCGTGTGGAGCACGTAAAAGATATTGAAAAAAAAATTATGAGCTTCGATGACAGTATATACCGAAAGATTCATAATTCATAATAAAACATTCATAATTCATGTATCAGACAGCACTGATAGTAACAGTAGTGGAAGTGACAGTCCAGAACTATAGATTTTTGTAAAGTCATAAATAAATTATTTTAGTATATTATTTTACCTCACCTTACGTATTTAACAAAAAGTTAGCCTTAAGATAGGTTAGCTATCAGTTTCATGCTAGGGCAGTGGTAAGGTAGGTAACGTGTACGTATGCTTTATTATTGCACGTGCAGGTGTTTAATAATTTCTTAATTAAAATTCTAAATAAATTACACGCATACAAATGTTTGTAACCTCTGTACAGTCTAGACACCTTCACCACGATATTACAACGATAAGACTGTTTGTATGGAAAGCGATGGAATTAACGATAAATTACTTGGATTTGATGATATCGTGATGAAGGTCACCAAATCATCTCTTTTGCCAAGCTATTTGGCAAACACTTTAGTGTAGGTTTGTACCTACGAACTGTTACAGTTTCCTGATGTTCCCTAAAATGCTAACTCTTCCTACATATCCATCAGCACTTTCGCCTTCCTATCTAGATAGCTTAGCCCTCTCCTCAGTCCGGTTTCAATCTTCGTCGAGCACGGTTGCCTCTACTATTTGTATTCACTACCTCTAAGTTTTATTTCAATACAAGTTTGTGTGAAATTAAATAAGTTTATTTTTTAAAAACATCCTTAAGGATACCCGTATAACATTGGTGGCAGCGTAAAAGGGATCGTAACTGTGATCCTTGGCATCCGACAGTTCATAACAGTACTCTATTAACGTCCTTAATAAGTGACATCCGTTCGAGTTACATTCGAATCGTGAAACAAGTGGTACCGTGCTGCGAATCCTACGCAAATTTCGTGTCACACCGGGCTCACTTCTATATCCTGCTACATCCAAGGGGCCACAGGGGCCTTGCTACTACTACCACTATGATATTCCTGTTAAGTATCCTGTGCAGTACATCCATGTAAGTGTATCTTCGTTTACTTATACTAAACTCAGTGATTCAGTGATAAATTATTCGCGAAGAGCAACCCTAAATAGTGTGTTTGTGTATATTAAAATATAAAAGTGTTTCGTAAATATAAACTTAAGTTATACATAATTTAATCTTAGTATTAGCCCAGACGTAACGTGATATTGTTATTTTTATAAGTGATAAACAGAGTAGCGTCGTCCGACTCGTTGATACGATAACGCCGTAGCTTGTCCAAGTTCGTAGAACCTCTTCATATCGCATCCGCTAGACCCACCGCGAACTGCTAAACATTTAAAATGTCTCAAGATAAACCAATTCAAATTCAATCCGATACCATTGACTTAAATGTTCTGATAAAATTCATCAAACCATTCGATGGATCTAGGAACCTACTCACACCATTTATAACGAATTGTTCGAATGCATACAACCTCGCCTCAACTAATCAGAAACACATTATTTTTAAATTTATAATAAGCCAATTACAAGGTAGAGCCGAGGCTGCATGTTCCATCAAAGAATTTAGCAATTGGGATCAACTAAAAGATTTCTTGACAACACAATTCGGCGAAAGAAAATGTTACTCGCACTTATTAACTGACCTTCAAGAATGTAGACAGTATTCCAATGAGACCGTAACACAGTACTCGCTCCGAGTGGAAACATGTTTATCCCATTTGCTAACTGAGATTACACTTTCTAACTCGAAAAAAATGGAACTCGCTGGTAAGACAAGTGCAATGGAAGATATTGCGCTTAACACGTTTGTCCTTGGGTTACATCCAAGGATATCCAACAATGTTCGGGTTCGATCCCCGAAAACCTTGAACGAGGCTATTAACGCTGCTATTTCGGAAGAGAAAATATTGCAATTTGTTAATAGAAAATCTTTCTCCGCAACTGAGCCTAATTCTCTAAGACCAAGAACCTTTCCTAAACCAGATTATAAAACTCACGAGTTTAGGCCTAATTTCGGTTTTCCACATAAGCCGCGTCCCGTTGCTTATACCGAATATTGTCGTTACTGTAAAAATCCTGGTCATGTTTTAGAAAATTGCCGTAAAAGGGAATACAATAACAAACGTTTCAATTTGCCGCAAAATAGCCAAAATAGGGTTAACTTATTAGAGGAAAACGAAGAAGGTGTAGTCAACGCCGATTTCGTCACAAATCAAGCTTTAAACTAAATGATGGCTCGTTTAGGTGTCGGTCGGGCCACCCTAAACTAAAATCCGGCATGACTAATCCTAGGTATCCTAATAATAATAATAGTAACGATAATTTTTATTTTCTATATCCTTCTATATCCCGGGTAGAAAAATCTTTACCCAATAGTATTAATAAATCCACTGTATCCATGACACAGTATCCATCGGAAAATGACACTGCGACTTCCGCTACAAGGTCAAGTTGTAATCCTGGAAAACATAATTATACTATATCCACACAAGAAGAATATTTACCAAATGCTTCGGTGCCCAAAGTATCCACCACTGAACCGTTGTCAGATCCCATAATAAATTGCATACCAAATATCTCTCGCAAATATTTACCATATATAAGAGTACTTACTTCTATATCTTCAAAGCCACTTTCCTTCTTGATTGATACAGGAGCGTCTTTTAGTCTGGTGAAGAAGTCCTGTATCGAAAGAATGCCAGAAATTACGAAAACCATTGTAAAATTCAAAGGAATTGATTCTTCCGGCACAAAATCCACTTTAGGTCATATACTTATCCAACTCGATTCAATAATTCATAATTTCCACGTAGTCGAAGGGATAGATTTACCCTATGACGGTATAATTGGCAACGACATGTTTAATAAAATGGACGGAAATATAGACTACCCTAAACAACAATTAACACTTGGTAAAATAATTTTAAATTTACATTTCAACGAACCAATTTGTGTAATCCCTGCTCGAACTGAAACAATTATAGAATGTACCGTATCAAACCCTGAACTCAGCGAGGGACTAATATTAGACCAGCATCCGATAGAAAACTTGCTCATAGCTAATTGTGTGGTTCGGGTGAAAGACAATTCAAGAATAAATATATCCGTCGTAAATACCTCTCATCACGCACTTTCCTTCGATCCCGACTTGAAATTAGAAATAGTTCCTTACGTTAGACTTGAGACAACGCAATATATTCATAACACGAATGCCGACAGTCAATGCCATAATGACGCTTACTTACGAACTAAATCAGTATTCGAACAGATCCGTATTTCTCACTTAAACCAGGAAGAAAGCTTACAACTACTCGACGTTTGTGCTGACTTTTCCGACATTTTCCACCTTCCTGGCGACCAATTAACATATACCAATACAGTTGAACACGAAATAAAAACCTCAACCTCAATTCCTATCCATGTAAAATCCTATCGTTTCCCAGAGTGTCATAAAAAGGAAGTAAATTCACAAATAGACAAAATGCTCCAACAAGGAATAATAAAACCATCAGCTTCACCTTGGTCATCACCAATTTGGGTGGTACCAAAGAAACTCGACGCTTCCGGCGAGAAGAAGTGGAGAGTCGTAATAGATTATCGTAAATTAAACGACATCACTATCGGAGACTCGTATCCTATTCCAAATATTTCAGAAATTTTGGACCAACTTGGCAATAGTAAGTATTTTAGCACCCTTGATCTCGCTTCCGGTTTTCATCAAATCAAGGTTAAACCGGAAGACACTGAAAAAACAGCCTTCTCTGTACCTCAGGGACATTACGAATTTACACGTATGCCGTTTGGTTTAAAGAATGCACCATCGACTTTCCAACGACTTATGAATAATGTCCTTACTGGTCTTCAAGGGGAAAGATGTTTTGTGTATCTAGATGATATTGTCATCTACTCCTTTGATTTACGATCTCATATTCAAAATTTAACCTCTGTCTTCCGAAAACTCCGCTCTTTTAACCTTAAACTACAACCCGATAAATGCGAATTTTTACGCAAGGAAGTATCTTACTTAGGACACACTATCACGGATCAGGGAGTTAAACCTAATCCGGAAAAGCTAAAAGCCGTGCAACACTATCCCATTCCGAAATCCGCCAAGGACATAAAATCCTTTTTAGGATTTGTCTCTTACTATCGTAGATTCATACCAAACTTCTCGACCTTGGCCAAACCTTTAACAAATCTTTTGAAAAAAGACGTCCCTTTTGTTTGGGAAAACGAACATCAACTGGCATTCGATACTCTGAGACAAATGTTAATTTCAGCACCTTTATTAATTTATCCAGACTTTTCCAAACCATTTATCCTAACCACGGATGCATCCAATTATGCTATCAGTGCAATACTTTCTCAGGGTGAAATAGGCAAAGACCAGCCCATAGCTTATGCATCCCGCACTCTCAACAAAAGTGAGTGTAACTATAACACCACGGAAAAAGAACTTCTCGCGATCCTTTATGGCTGTAAGACCTTTCGCCCTTATCTCTATGGTAGACACTTCCAAATCATTACAGACCACCGTCCGCTAAAGTGGCTTTTCAACCACAAGGATCCAAGCAGCAAATTGCAAAGGTGGCGACTTAAATTAGAGGAGTACGAGTACCAAATCATATACCGAAAGGGTAAATTTAACGCCGCTGATGCTCTTTCTAGATATCCACCTGAAAATCCTCTACTTATGAATCCCCTTGCTCCTGAACCAGTCCCAGGACCTTCTCGAACTAACCATGACAATCCTTCGCTCCCTGATAATCAAGACTCTTACGACCACGATGACCTTCTAAACCCAGACATTATTCCACCTCTTACTCCTAACCAAAGAGACTTGATTGAAATGCCTGACGATTTAAGGGACTTAAATCTTGATGAGCTTGACACAGGACAACCTACGACTAATAATTCTAATGACGACTCACCTTTACGCCATGGTGATCCTCCTCTGTGTCTCGATTCACCTTATAATCCTGCTAGTGCTATTGAGGATTCACCTTCAATATCTCAAACTTATACCGAATTTCTTAAAATAATTGCCAATAAAAATTACACTTTCGATAGTAAAATAATGGAACATAACGAAAGTCTATTGAAATCCCCTTATAAACATATTGTCATACCTACCTCCGTGGATATGGATGAATCAATTCCATACGTTGAAATGACCATATCAAATTTCGCCGATAAAGACACTTTTTTGACGCTAGAAAGAACCCTAAACTCGTTCATTACAAATCAACATGAAAATAAAACATACTATTACCTATTTACAAAAATAAACCACTTTGATTCGTGCTCTTATTCCGATATCTTCGAGAGCCTTAAAATACTAAGGAATGAATTCATTATATCTTTAAATGAAAATGACAAAATAATAGCCATAACAGATTTCAAAAATCCTTTTGATAACCACTATTTTATTAAAATATACAATATGCTCCTCTATTTATTCAATAACACGGGCATAGAAGTACACATCTACCGTAATAGTATACAATACCCATCTTTGAGTGAAATCAAACAAATACTTAGAGATAATCATGACCTACCAATAGCTGGTCATGTAGGTTCTTCTAGAATGTATAACAGAATATCAGAAAGATATTACTGGAAAAATATGAGGTCAGATATTGAAAACTATGTTAAAGCATGTCAGCTGTGTCAGACGAATAAAGCCTTGCGACAAACGAATAGAGCCCCTATGCAGATTACTAGTACCGCCTCAATGGCATTTGAAAAGATATTTCTTGACATAGTAGGACCTCTTCCAGAATCCGGCCTAGCAAAATTAAAATATATTCTCACACTACAAGATGATCTCACTAAATACTCCGCAGCCTATCCTATTAGATCTACAACTGCCGAAGAAACGAGTGAATGTCTCGTACATTTCATATCAGTATTCGGCATACCGAAAATTATTGTTACCGATCAAGGCAGTAATTTTACAGCCGAACTTTTTAAAGAAACATGTTCCTTTTTAAAGATCAAACAGATATGGTCGACTCCTTACCATCCCCAAACACAAGGTGCCTTAGAGCGTAGCCACTCCACCTTAAAGGAGTATTTGAAATCATATATAGATCATGATCCTTCAAGATGGTCTAAATTCGTTTATACTGCCATGATGGCTTACAACACCAACATCCATTCAACCACAAATTTTACTCCACATGAACTCGTTTTTGGCAGTAAACCTTATATACCAAATTCCATTTATGAACAGGATCTAAATCCTACCTATAATGAATTCGTTAGAATGTTACAACAACGACTAAAATTCTCCAGGAGCAAAGCCATAGAAAATATTCAAAAATCAAAGGAAAAGTCCAAAACCCACTATGACAACCGCACACGTTCTGTGAATTTCAAAATCGGCGATTACGTCTACTTAAAAAATCACCTTCGCTTGGGCAAAGCGTTATCTCCTATTTGGAAGGGCCCGTATAAAATAATAAAATTACACGGCAATAATAATGCATCCTTATTGATAAACAGAAGACATGTAAAGTACCATTATGATCAAATGAAACTAGCTCAGAGAACATCTTAATTAATTGTTATATCATCTTCCATCGCACTTTTCTTGCAGTGTTAATGGCGAAGGTTTTCCTGATATCATAAAACCAATAGAGAGTGGGCCTGGAATCTACTTCGATCCAATCGGTTCGGTGAAAGTAATCAATGGACATCTAAGTGTTGTGGTTCCTGTAGACATATCCTTCATATCTCCTCATTTAATTAATATTAATCATGTTCTTAGTATAACGTCCAAAATGTGTAATGAAAGTACAGCTTTCGAGTTTGCCGAATGTATTAACATATTACAACCACTCGAGGTCAGACTCGCTGATATTTCTAGAGACTTTGGATCAATTTCACATCTTCTTACGCGGAAAATCAAGCGTTCTGCTTGGTTTGCAGGCGTTGGGTCTGTACTCAAACATGTGTTTGGTACAATGGATGAGGACGATGCTATTCAATACGGCAACGCTATTCAGGCTTTAGGAAAAGACCAAAATGCATTAGCCGAATACATGAAAGACAATATTCTTCTCACTACTTCCGCTATTACCACATTCAATCAAACTATAACCCAACTTATAGAAAATGAAAAATCCCTGAATAGCGCTGTTGTTTCCTTAACTGAAAATTTTAAAAATCTCACCTTTGTATCTGCTACCCTAACTATTAAAACTAGAATTATGGAAATTGTAACTATATTAGAGAATAGTTTACTTACTTTGTCTTTTAAATTAGAGGATATATCAAATGGCTTAATGTTTAGTAAAAATAATGTTCTTTATCCTGCCATTTGTTCACCTCAAGAGTTATATAATGATTTAGTTATTAATTATAGACATTTACCTAATTCTAAGGAACTTCCACTTACTCTAGATTTAAGTAATATCCATAAGCTTTTGAAAATTTCTAGTATAAGTACATATTATTTTGATAATAAAATTATATTCATAGTTAAGATACCATTGGTTCATCCTCTAGAGTTTGGTTTATATCATAGTTTGCCATTGCCAACTCTACACCAAAATAATACTTATAGTACGATTATTCCTTCCACTACTTATGTAGGCCTCTCTAGAGATAAGAATCAATATTGTCAGTTAGATAACCTAGATAACTGTAAATCTCTTAAAGCTAACTACATCTGCGACAAAGTTAATATTCTATCTAGTGTAACTCACCCTATATGTGAAACAGAAATTGTATCTAAAACAATAACATATATACCCAACCAGTGTCCGATAAAACTGTTTAAGGGTAACCTTGAAATTTGGCAAGAATTATACAATAATGAATGGATATTTGTTATTTCAAATGTTACTAAATTCACTCTCGATTGCCAAAATAACAATGTTTATGAAACCAATATAATCGGAACTGGAGTATTACGGGTCCCTCTAGGTTGTACTGGGTTCTGTAATGGATTTCAATTATTCACGAAACAAAATATTAAAATTAACGTAACTCACATTAACCTGGATTATGATATTATAAATAGTAACTTTAGTATACCAAAGTATTCAGACCACATATTGCCCGAAGTAAACATTAAACATTTCAATATTAAACGCGTATTAGATAATGATCAAGGTTTTGCTACGCTTAATAAAGAATTAAATAAATTTATTACGAAACCCAGAGAAATAGAAGTAAATCATTTTCATGTACCGATTATTGTATATTGTATGTTATTCATAATTATCTTTTACTTAGGTTATAAGATTTATTTGTGCCGCAACCGCTGCTTTTCCCCTTCAACTGAAACTAGCGTCATTTTCCACCCAGCTTCTCATCCCGAGATGGAGCTTAGTTCTCCTACCACTCTGGACACTCCTAGAATTAGAATTCAGACATAAACTTCACTCTGGGGTGTAAGTTTAGTCTTAAGCGGGGGGCTGTTACAGTTTCCTGATGTTCCCTAAAATGCTAACTCTTCCTACATATCCATCAGCACTTTCGCCTTCCTATCTAGATAGCTTAGCCCTCTCCTCAGTCCGGTTTCAATCTTCGTCGAGCACGGTTGCCTCTACTATTTGTATTCACTACCTCTAAGTTTTATTTCAATACAAGTTTGTGTGAAATTAAATAAGTTTATTTTTTAAAAACATCCTTAAGGATACCCGTATAACAGAACGACGAGCGGTCAACGGTCCAAGGCCGATCAGCTGTTTTAAAGCGAAGTTTGTTTTGTTTATGTGAATGTAATCATTGATTTATTCAATTTCTAATGAACATTTAACATAGTATGAATATGTTGCGTATTAAGTATCATTGACTTTATACATTTCAATCAGATTTACACGAAAAAGCGATGATAAAATTGAAAACTTTACATGTCTCTAATTCCTTAACGAATAGATATTTTTCGTTCAAATTTTTTTCATGGGTTCCTACCACCATTGCCTAGCTCCCTTTTGACTAGCGACTTATAACTATGGGTGACCACCGAATATCCTCAATTATACGAGACCGTCTATTTATACCCGTTTTTCGAAATTAAATGTTTCAAATGTGACGATCCGCAGCTACAAATGTTTCCAGATCATACTTTGAGTAATCACCTTTCGATGGGCGATAATATCGGACATAGGGCTTTGGATACCGTCCCCATTGACGCCTCACCAACCACCACAGTGTTACCGGGGCTTCGCCATCACGTCCTCGGCCTTTGTGTGGGTGGCAGACTAATCCTCAGTCCAACCACCCGTGACCTACGTCACGTATAACGAATACTAGCTTTAAAACAAGTGTACTAAAATTAATAAGTATATACCCAAATAATAGATAATTGCCGTTCTGCAGTACTGGCCATTTCAAATCAAAATAATTTTTCATTTTCCAAAAGTAGTCGTTTGTTTATTGATTAGTGTTACGTTTTCATCGCATTTCAATCTTTTTCGTCATCATGGATACGTTAAAAATTCGAGTAATTATGGAATATGAGTATCGTCGTGGCAGCAACGCGGCACAAGCGGCACGCAATATCAACGACGTTTACAGAGCTAACACTACAAACCAACGCACCGCCTGTTATTGGTTTGCTCGCTTCCGTTCTGGAAATTTCGACCTGAAAAATGAACCTCGCGCTCGTCCGAAGACTTTGGTCGACAATGACGAATTAAAAGCGATTGTGGAAGCCGATGATACACAATCTACGGCTGAATTAGCAGCAGCTTTTGACGTTAGCGTCAAAAGAATATTGGTCCATTTGCGTCAAATTGGCAAGGTAAGAAAACTTGACAAATGGGTGCCCCACGAACTCAATGATCGCCAGCGCGAAGTACGCGTCGAGACATGCCTTGCATTGCTTAACAGACACACAAATGAAGGAATTTTGAAACGCATTGTTACTTGCGATGAAAAATGGATTCTGTTTGATAACCGTAAGCGCTCAGCAAGTTGGTTGGATCCTGGTTCAGCACCTAAACAATGTCCTAAACGAAAACTTACCCCTAGAAAAGTGATGGTCACTGTTTGGTGGTATAGCGCCAGTGTGATTCATCACAGCTTCTTACCAAATGGGGTGAGCATTACTGCAGATGTGTACTGTGAAGAACTAAACACAATGATGGCGAAGCTGGCACATCTCCAACCAGCATTGGTCAATCGCTCGTCTCCGCTGCTCCTGCACGACAATGTGCGACCTCATACTGCACAGCAGACGGTCTCCAAGTTGCAAGAACTGGGGTTGGAAGCTCTCCGTCATCCGCCATACTCACCAGACCTTGCGCCTACAGACTACTTCTTTTTCCAGAATTTGGATAACTTTTTTGGCGGGAAAGAAATTCAATACCCGAGAGGCAGTACAAAATGCCTTTGAAGAATTCGTTGCCTCCCGTCCAGCTGATTTCTTTAAGAAGAGCATCAATAAACTGCCGCTGCGTTGGCAAATATGCATTGATTGCATGGGTGATTACTTCGATTAATACAAATAAAAAATTCATGAAAAAAATCGTTTAATTTTTTTCATACATAACGGCAATTTCATAGGTAAAGACCTAATATATGTACATACATAACATATTAGAAACTGTATAAACATTAACTTGTCATTTAGAATGAATATATTTGTTTTAAAAACAAGAAAATCTTTCAATAAGGACGGGATTTGCTATAGGTAAATATTCTCGTAAGATAACGCTTTACGTATGAAAATAGAGTAAGGTAACATATTTGCATAGGAACGATGCATCGCGGAATGAGAGCTGAACATTTTATCGTTTTAGTTTAATATGGCTTTCGTTTTAAAACAAAAAAAAACATGTTCATCAGTATAAAAAAAGATTTATTTTTATTTTGTTAGACGTGAGACACTTTAGTCCGCCCATGACCTGGAACGCTGAATAGTGTTCGAAACATTAGGTAATCAAAAATCAAATACAAACGCGATAAAATCAGTAAAAATAGTTTTCAGTAAAAATGTGTAATAATCGCGTAAACAGAAAGAACAAGATTCAAAGAACAAGAAAATTATTCTAGAGCTTGACTAGCAGCTCAGTATTTTAATTAAACCTGCAGCAACTATCGATCCAATTCTAATAATCATTATAATAATAACGACATAATTACTACCATTACTATAATGGATACTGTAAATTATTCGAAAAAGCATCTTAAAAAGAACGACAAACGACTATATTCATCACCTACAGCTGAAGTTATATTTGTAGAGTACCAAGATGTTTTATCATGCCTAGCCTATATCTGTGTAGGTATGAGATGAAGGTAAAATTCAGTAAAAGAGATACGACCTTCGCATGGCGTCCGTTCCGTCACCCTGGGGATTTATTCTCGCAATTTATTTATCTGTGACGCTGGGAGTAACGTTCTTTGTAGTTCTCGCCCGTCGCCAATCTCATTTATTTCGTGTGAAACGTAAACTTTATTCTTTTGCCCAAAACAAAGTAGTCAGGCAACAAGATGTATACACAAATGTCACTAGTGTTACTTAATAAACTAAATTGATATCTTCAATAGGTACTATTTTAAATTACTTTTATTTTTAAGGACCATTTTTTGTTCAGCGTATAAATTTTTTTTCGATATTGTACAGATTCCTTTTCTTTTTTTGAACTTATAGAAGAATATAATTTATGTTTTTTTTTTTGGGTGGGCTCCGTCCGGGGCGACAAGGGGCGGCGTGCGGCCTCGTAACCCACCCATATAGCACGCCGCCTTCGTCGTTGGGCCGACCACCGGTGCAGAGTTCCTTGACTTCAGTGGTCGACCCGATACAATTTATGCTAAGAATATAGTTCATGTTGATAAACAGAACTGTATTCCGTGTGGTGACGGAGTAAGAATACGATTCATCACTCCTTATCTTGCCCGTGAATGTCGTAAAAGGCGACTATGGGATGTAATATGCACATAACATCTGCGCAAGAGAAGGAAAACTCGAAATGAAACCCTATACCAACATGTCTGACCAGCATAGGTCAAATTCCCTCCCATCGCGGAGGAGGCCCGAGTCCAACAGTGGGACGCATGTGGGCTGCGATCATGATAACGATGATGAAACAGAACTGTTACGATGAAAGACAACGATTGCTATTTTATTACCAGGCCACTCAGAAAGTAACGCGAAACATAGCTTCCTGTGTTTACACATTAACAGACTGGCCAGTTATAGTCTATTTTGAAAATATAATTATTTATAAGTAAAAATAGCTACGTTCCAATTTCAAAATTACTCTCCACATTATTTGCGGGCTAATTCAAAGTATCGAGTCTCACTGATAAATGAATCTGCCGGGAACATTTTCGCGCTATGTTTTTTTACGATTTCAAGTATCGCCTGAAATCTGATGAATCGTACGATAAACTTTAAATGACATTTATGGATGAAGTCCCTTCCAAGGCAATCGTATATCGCTGGTATAACGAATTCAAATTTAATCCAAAACAATAGGCGAGTTATGAATCAGGAGATTCAGCATGTCTTGCAATTTTGATCAGGAAGCGTCCACAAGATTCTACACGTGCACCTTTGCGTGAGGAGGACAGTTTCACGATGGGTGCCGCATAACCTTACCGGTGCTCAGAAGCAGGCCCAGGTGGCATTTTGCCCTAATATAGTAAACTTTGAAACAGTCTTGTCTCGGCGTGTTGCTAACATTATTACAGGTGATGAATCTTAGATTTATCGAGACGATAGCAGAGCAGCGTGAGTCTCCATACCCACTGTAGTTCCTCTTACCGTCCATAGCGTTGATCAGGGGAACCGCTTCTTTTATTTGATGACAGGTAACAATTGCCGGTACTTCCAATGATGAAAGGCCTGTAAACTAGTCAATCATCAAATCAAGTCTTTAAATAAAAATCAAATATTACTCACTCTAATATTGGATTAACGAATTGCATAAGTTTACATTTAATATATACATTTGAATCTCCGTTGATTTGTCTCTAGAAAATTATTAGTGATGCAAATAACAGTTATCTAGAGAAAAATAAGCACAGTAAAAAAAGCAAGTATATAGCTATAGTCTGTAGACAGCACTATCGTTGTATCTATGTACATAGCTGTTTACTTAAGACATCCATCCATAGGTTTTACATGACCGTACCAAATAAGGATTTATTACATATTTCTATTACTCCTAATGATGAAAGAGATTGCAGCGAAGATGACTTCTTTTCTTCTTAGGCCATATCATCATCATCTCAGCCCACACCTATATGTCCCACTTCTGGACCCCGCCACTATGGGAAGGAAATTGACCTACTATACCACACTGATCAGACGTGTTGGAATAAGGTTTTTTTTTTTTCAAGTTTTTCATCTCTTGCATAGATGTTGTTTGCATATTATAGCCCTTAGTTGTCTTTTATGACACCCATGGGCAAGAGAAGGGATAGTGAATTGTGTTGTTGCTCCGTCACCACATAGAAACCAGATCATATACTTCCACTATATGGCAAAATCTTCCTCCAGATGCGGCAATTTAACCCGCACCATGCTAATAACCAGACGAGTAAAACTAAATAAAACCCTATGCTTTTTGTATATCAAAACTAAATTACAAAAGCATAATAAAAACTCTGTATTACATTTGAATAATGTATAGCTATTTTCTTGTGGTAACGGAGCAAGAATACGATTCATCGCCTTTGCCCACGCCACCTACCACTTTTCTGTAGACTATAAAAGACGGCTGTGGAATGTACATATTTAACATTGGAATGTACATATGTAACATATTTAACTTTAACTAGAATTGTATATCAACTATCCCCACTCTGATGGAGTAGCGTGATATAATATACCCTGGCATTTCTTGTTAATAACAGCGATTAATAACCTGATATTTAGCAAGTTAATTTCTTTAACCATGTCGAAAAGGCTTCTATGTAGGGGATATACATTCTAAATAAGACAACTTAAACTCTATAGAGGAGACTAAACATCTAATAATATGAATAATGGATTTGGCTAATCCGACGAAAAATATAGGTCATATCCACGGGCCTCGTATATTTTTCTAAGAGCAGAATTTATATTTTTACACGCGTGTGTGCATACTATGCAATTACTTTTCATCGTCCTTATTTCCGCTCATATAAGTCCCCATTAGGGGGTTCGAGATACCCCTACAATAGGAGGGAAATTGACCTGCAAATGTGTTTTATTGCCAGTTATCACGGATGTTTTCATCTCAGCCCACAGAAATCTCAATTTTGGACGCAAGTCTTCTTCGCAATGGGAGGAAAAACGTGTTGGTCTTTGTGTCAAGTTTTCCTTCTCTTACATAGATATTGTATCTTATACTCCATAGTCGACTTTAAGTTATGGTCAAAATAGGAGGTGGAGATTAGTGTTTTCACTCCATCACCAAACGGAACTACTTCTGTGCGAGTACAGTTGAAGTTTATTTGACAGTTTAATACATTTTTAAGGTCCCATATGTCTATTCACAAGTCTCCTCTACATAAGAGAAATTGATCTAGAATACATATACAACTATTATACTACCGAAATAACTTATTTGAAAATAAATTCGTATGGTAATGAGCTAAGAATATAATTCATCACTCCCAATGCTCTGAGGAACTGCTTGACTTGGTATCACCGTCAACCAACGTACCACTCCATATCGCAGCAAGGAAACGTTATAGTCTTTAACTGTACGTTTCCAGCGATTATTTCTCCCTCGTACGTGCAAGCTCTGGAATGAACTACCTGCTGCTGTGTTTCCCGAGCGCTATGACATATCCTTCTTTAAATGAGGTTTAAGAAGAGTATTTTCATCTTGGTAGGCATGGGCCTAGCTGTGCCCCTGCAAAGGTCCATGTGAGGCAATATCACTTACCATCAGGTGTGTTACTTAGTCGTTTACCACCATCGGCAATAAAAAAGATAACCCTATTGTACAAGAGACACAATGATATTCACTCGTACTACACTAGAAGCGCGAATAAATTGATCAGCATAAAACGAACGCTAAAAAAACTCGCCAGAATTACTCACGTCATGGGGCCGGCAGTATATAATAAGCTGCCGAGCACAATTACCATAGCTCCTAGTCTTCATGTTTTTAAAACGCGTCTTAAGCGTTGGCTGGTCGAGCAAACCTTTTATAGCTATGACGAATTCTTGAAAATGAACTGATAATAATAAATAACTATGTAAATAATGTAATAAGTATAATGTAATCATAATAATGGAATAGTATTAATTAAATAATAATAATGTTATGTGACTATAAAATTGACATGTAAATTGGTTTTACGAAATAAATGAGTATGAGCATGAGTATTGTCCGTAGGTGTTGTAAAGGACGACTTAGGGATATCGAAACTATACACGTTTAATCAGCGTGGTATAGTAGTAGTTCATTTGGCCTCTCATTGTAGAAGTGGCCCAAGCTCAACAGTTGGACTTATGTTGACTGAGAAGAAAGTAAATCAAAACTGAAGTTGGAAATTGAGTAATCTTATTAGAAAACCTTATAACAGGCGTCAGATTTCTTGTAACTGACGACTCCGGGGAAATCAAAGATACAGAAAAGTAAACTTTCTTTAAAATATAAATTGATTTCTCAGAAATCTTATAAAAGCTACTACTCAATTTATTTTCTAATACGTATATAAATAATTACAAAAACAAATTCGATTACATTAAAATATTTTTGAGAGCAAAGATGGAGTAGGCTAAATAAATTCGCCCGTGACAAGTGTTGTGATTTTTCACCCCACCCACTGAAATGACATACGTCCACAAATCTTGTAGTACGGTAGTGTCCCCGCCAAGTCGAGCAAAAACGCAACACTGCCGTAACACCCTTTTCTCGAAACAATTCAGGCCATTTTCTATAATTTCATTTTCATAATAAATTTTGTATCAAAATGTGGGTCAATATTTAATAACTAATTTCTGTATCGGGTAGATAATTATAAATTTTCTGCAGTAACGATGACTTATTGGGCGTGAGACATCTTAGTCCACCCGTGACCATGAACGCTGTAAAGTGTTCGAAACGTCGGGTAATCAAAAATCAAATACAAACGCGATAAAATCCGTAAATCCGTTTTATTTAAAATCTTTAAATGTCGGTCTCATAAAAAGGCTCAACGTGCTATGAAGAGGGCTAAGTTTGATACTTCTCTGCGTGCCAAAATTCGAAATACGGTAATTTGTAGAAGAACGTATGTAAAGGAGATAGCCTGAAGAATTAACACCTTGAAATGACAAAGGGCCAGGCCACATCGCTCGACGAACCGACAACCATTGGCAAAGAAAAGTTTTCGAGTAACGTCTACGAATCGGACGACACAACACAGAATGACCACCTACTAGGTGGCCTGACGAGATCTTATTAGTCGTAGAGATTTTTTTTTATGGGTGGGCTACGCACGCACGCGGTCCATTCCATCCGGGGCGACGAAAGGACGGCGCGCGGGCCCATAACCCACCCGTACCCAGGTCACCTTCGTCTTTGGGCCGACCACCGGAGCAGGGTGACTTGTCGTCAGTGGTCGGCCCGACGGAATACCCTTTCGGGTACCCTCACCTCTCAACGTCCCTATCCCGGGACGTTGGCCGCCGTCGCGCGATCAGCCTCTCTGTGGGTGACGGACTAAATTCCCCGGTCCGGTTACCCACGGCCTCGGCTAGGGCGGCATCAGGCGCTGGTACTCGCGCCTACGCCGCCCGAGTCGACGGCGGCAAAACGTGTCGCCGAAGAGGGGCTCCTCTCGCGCACGATCCACCGCCTCCTTCCGTGAGATTACGACCTCACAGAAGGCGGCGACCGCGTCCCGGTTCCTGACGCTGTCGAGCGATCTGTCGAGCGCTGTCGAACCATCTCCCTGGCGATGGTTGGCAGCGTCGGGTCGGCACCGATGATCGCGACGAGTTCACGGCGCTCCCCCGCCCACGCGGCACACACCTCGAGCGTGTGCTGCCCCGTGTCCTCGTCGCTATCGCAGTGGTGGCAGGGCAGTGTGCTCACCCTCCTGACAATCTTGTGCAGGTACTTGGCGAAGCAACCGTGCTCCGTCAGCATCTGCACCAGTCGAAAGGAAAGCACCCCGTACGTCCGCTCCAACCACTCCATCAGCAAAGAGTGAACGTCTACGGGCTGACTACTAGTCTACGGATAGATGCTAATAGAAAGTTGTGGTGCCATTGAACTGTTTGGAAGATCAAAGACTGAACAGATAGCAAAGTGGCATGATACGTATAGTATATAGTGCTCAATAATTTAAGATGGCGGGAAATGAAATCACAAAAAAAAAAAACGGTGAATTGGGTTCGCGAGTGTATATCTCTTGGTGGAAATGGATCGATTTCTATTATCGCGAATCGCATTCACTTCCTGCCTCTTCAGTGGACATTACTTACTGTTTATCACATAAGATATTTACAAACAAACAAAATTTAATCCATCGAAGAAAATAGAAGGGCAATCACGAATATTTTCGTCCTTATGTTTTTTCACTTGATTGAATCTAAAGAGAACTTCTCAAACTGTAGGGAAATACTTAAAAGGGTGCGTCAAACATTTGAGTCTGTCATGTGATATTCAATCTATTTCCACTTCGATAATTTTTCTTTCACATATATGCTTGTATTGACATTTCAGTATGGACGGGTGAATTTTTAATATCCTATTTACCTGTTTTATGCTGAAAGGCATTTTGATTGAATTGCCTTTACATTCATTTGAATAGGTATCTAAGTATTTACACAGAGATAAAAGATTAATAATTTGCACTTAATTTTCAATATCATAATTATATTTTTAAAATCTATATCTTTATATGCATAAAACACCATATAAAATACTTATTCGCGTAGTTACAGAGTAAGAATACAATTATTCACTCTTTCTCTAGGCCGTGGGAAGGGATATAGTGTGCAGGTAAAACTTCTGTAAAAGAGAATCTGATATAAAACCCTATGCCAGCCCGTCTGTCCAGCTTGGTATAGTATGCCCATTTCCTTTCTAGGGTGGAGGAGAGTCGCCCTAGCCGAGGCCGCGAGTGACTGGACCGGGGATTTAGTCCGTCACCCGTAGAGAAGCTGACCGCGCCACGACAACCGACGTCTCCGAGGGGGAACGTCAAGAGGAGAGGGTACCCCGCGACTGGGGTATTCCGTAGAGCCAACCACTGAAGACAAGTCACCCTGCACCGGTGGTCGGCCCAACGACGAAGCAATGTGCCACGGGTGGGTCATGGGGCTGCGGGCCGCCCTTCTGTCGCCCCGGAAGGAGCCGGGCGGCGCGTGCGTTGACCATGGCGCACCCTAAAAAAAAAAAATAAAGAGAAATAAAGGTGGAGGAGAGTCGATCCCAGCACTAGGATATATACGAGCTGCGTTGAATGACGAATGAATAAATATTTTCAACATTTTTGCTTCAATTTTGCTGTAATCCCTAAAAACCGCTTATTGACGTCCAATGTTGGACATAAGCTTTCCCAAGGGACGAGAGTGTCATGATCATTGCGCTTGGCAGACGGGTTTGTGATTCCAGTTACGTTATATTTTTTTCTGTAAAGTGCTGCTGCGCATTCAATTAGTAACCTCCTCACACGGGTTTTACGATACCAATGAAATAATAAGGCGTAGTGACACGTTTTATTTTTCATCATCATCATCGTTATATCAGCTCATATATCATCCACTGCTTTGTAGGACTGCGATATAGGAGGGAAATTGACATACTGACATGATGTTCAGACAATTTGGTTTTATTTCGAGATTTTCTGCACCTCCATAATAATGACCTGACTTGGGAACTGGGACGCGGTCGCAGCCTTCTGCGAGGCAGTGATCTCGCAGAAGGAGGCGGCGGATCGCCTGCGCGAGGAGCGCGGCCTCAGTGAGGCGATCCGCCGTCGGCGAGGAGCGCGCTGACCGCAACCCACCCCCCAAAAAAAAAGAAAAAAAAAACCTCCATAATAATATTTATTTCTTAGAATGTGGTACATGCAGATGTTAATAAATTATGCTTCTCATATATTCGACCTCAAACACGTGTAGAAATATTAGTTAGTGGTATAAAATTACATATTTTAACCCTTTTTTTTGGGGTGGGGTATGGTCAGCGCACCCGCCGTCCAGCTCCATCCGAAGTGATGAAGGGGCGGCGCGCGAACCCATAACCCACCGTCGCTTCTATCCTTCTTCGTTGGGCCCACCACCGGTACCGAGTTCCTTGTCCTCCGTGGCCAGCCCGATGGAATACCCTGTAGGGTACCAACTTCAGTCGCCGTCGCACGGTCAGCCTTTCTGCGGGTGATGGACTAATCCCTGGTCCGGTCACCCAATATTATAACCCTTAGTCGTCTTTTACGACACAATTTTTAATTTATTTATAAGCGGTGAAAAAAATATTAATTTGCTATAATCATATAATTAATTTCAAAATTTTCTTAAACCTTATTGCTTACAATATTGCAAATCGTTCAACTTTTATTATTATCGTGTACAATACTCTATATTGATGTGGGTGTTGTAAGCTATTAAACTTTTAAAGTAATTTTCTGTTGTCTTTAATAAGTTGGACTTTGAATGAACAACGTAATTCATTATTTCATTATTATATTATATGTTGAGTTTATGAAAAAGACTTGTACATGATATCGACGTAATTATTTAATGCAAAAACATCGTCATTTCTAAATATTGACATAATATATGAGCTTAAAATTGCAGTGCTCTATGCAGATGGCCATACTCAAGAGTTTTCTAAAAGATAAAATCCAGACAACATAAGCTCGTACACAAAAGGCTGTAATTGACATATCCCGAAAGATTAACATGTTGAAGTCGTAACTGACTTGCGAAATCGTTTAACGAACCAACAACTGTAAAGAAAGAAAGGTTCTCAACGTTCATGTATGGTACTGTATACAATGGCCACTCACTAGTTGGTTTGGCGACTGGGTTAAATCATGCGGTATTCTCTAGGGGATCAGTAGACGACGCTGGCCGATAGATAGCCAGATAAAATATTCAATGTATGTAATTTTAAGCAGAATTTCAAGTAAATAAATACAGCAATATTGTGCATAAATTATTATGCAACATGTATAGCCGATACTTTAAGGGTACGTGTTATAAAATGATCGACCCTTGTATACTATTATATGGATTTTATACGTTGAATTCACCAAATTCACCTATTACCATAGCTATAAAACAGAAGGTAATATAAGAACTTTATTTTCTTGATCTTTGTGCCGTAAAACAGTAAGCATTGCTTTATTATATCATTTTCTTTTTATATTCATCCTTATTACGTTTACAGAGGAATATTCATGTATTATTTACATTCACTTTGGTATTAAAGTGTTATATGTTGAGTAAAATTTAATAAGATGCACATCCTGTGTTACTCTTAAAATAAGTTTTTAAATAAACATTATTAATTATATAGTAAATCAACATCATCATTTCAGCTCATATACGTCCCACTATTGGGCTCGAGCCTCCTCCAGAGTAGGAGGAAACTTGACCTTACTATACCATGCTAGTCAGACAGGTTGGTAATAGGGTTTTATTTTGAGTTTTCCTTCTCTTGTATAGATGTTATATGCGTATTATACCCTATAGTCGACTTGCACGACATCCACGGGCAAGTTCACAGAACACAGACAAATATTTTTGTATAATTATAACTATAATACGATTTTAAAAATATATGAATGCATTTGTCTTTAAATGTCAGCATCATAAAAAGGCTCAAAATCGCTCTACGAGTTATGGGCAGTATTTCTGTTTCGGTCTTTCTCTACGTGATAAAATCCAGGTGAAAAAAACAGGTGTAATCGACAACTCGAAAAATTAGCACGTTAAAATGGCCATAGGCAGGCCATATCGCTCGTTAAACGGACAATCGTCGGGGAAGAAATGTTCTAGAGTGATGACCACAAATCGGACGACGCAATGTAGGACTGCCGCCTACTAGGTGGACTGATGTCGTCTTGAAAGTCGCGGGGAACCGTTGGATGCAAGTGACACATTATTAATCCGAATGGTGGTTGTGGGCAAGCCTATGTCTAACTGTGGACGTCTATGGGCTGATAGATGGATGGATGGATGGATGGACGGAAGTGCACATCTTTATTAGTATTCTACTAAAAACAGTTATTTTAGTTCATTTCTTTGCTGAGGAAAGGTTTTCGTGTGTAGACCACGTACTTACAACGACGCTGTACAGGACGAACCAGGTGGACCGACGACTTGGTGAAAGTTGCTGGCAGTAGTTGCAGCGCTATTTCTTTAAGCAGAATTAGCACGAGCTGAGCCAATAGCCTTTTTTGTTTCTCGTTAAATTTCAATTATTTTATGTAATAAGAAGCTCTTTTGTTTAGTTGTTTGTGTTTTTATAAGATCTAACAAGAACAGAATAAATGTTTTTTTTCTTTCTTCTTTGTTTCTAGTTGGATGCGTGCGACACAGGGCCACACTTTGTGGTTAAGCATGAGAGACAACGAAAGTCTGAATGAATATGATGGTAATTTATTTAATTTGTCTTAAACACTGAATTCATTCACTATTATTTACATCATATATAAATTACATCTTTTTCGTGTGGTGATGGAGTAAGAAGGAGGTGAATTGTATCACCAACCCCTCTCATATCCGTGGGTGTCGTAAAAGACGACTAAGGGATAGATTACACATATGACATCTATGCTAGACATGGAAAACTCAAAACAAAACCCTATACCAACCTGTCTGACCAGCATGGTATAGTATGGTTAATTTGCTTTCTATTATGGAGAAGGAGCTCAGCTGTCGGATGTATATGAGCCGAAATGATGATGATGAAATTACATATAGATTCAGAACAACAATTTGTGAATCGCACTAAGTATCCTGCGTGTTAATAGAACCAGATATTGGCATGGTAGCTCAGTATTTTAACCACTACGTCATCTTGCACAAATGTGCAGTCTATTTAATCACTTAAATATTAAGACTATACTTTGATATCAATATGTATTTATAATAATAATAAAACAACTTAATGGATTTTATCGCGTTTGTATTTAATTTCACCTGGAAACGTTATGGTCTTCAATCATACGTTTCCAGCGATCATTTCTCCCACGTACGTGAAAGCTCTGGAATGAACTGCCTGCTGCTGTGTTTCCCGAGCGCTATGACATGTCCTTCTTTAAACGAGGTTTAAGAAGAGTATTTTCTTCACAGTAAGCAACGGTGTGGCTGTGCCCCTGGTATTGCAAAGGTCAATGCGGCAGTATCACTTACCATCGATGATCGAAGTGCTGGGGTTGAGGGTAGCCCTGGAAAAGACGGAGGCCCTTTTGATCCATGGCCTCCGTACCGCCGGGCCTCCCGCCGGCGCTCCAATCACCGTGAAGTCGGTCACCATCAGCATCCACGCCCACATGAAGTACTTGGGCCTGGTGCTCGACGGGCATTTTTGGTTCCGGGAGCATCTCCATCGACTTGTTCCCTGGCTTGTCGGCGCGGCGTCCGCCCTTTCGCGGCTGATGCCGAATGTGGGCGGACCCAGCGCTACGTGCCGACAGCTGTACGTGGGGGTGATCCGGTCGATGGCCCTGTACGGCGCCCCGGTGTGGGTGGGGTCCCTGACGGTCCGTCTTAGGGCCCTCCTGTGGCGACCACAGAGGGTCATGGCGGTCAGGGCCATACGCGGTTACCGCACGGTGTCGACAGAGGCAGCGTGCCTCCTGGCCGGAACTCCCCCGTGGGACCTGGAGGCGGAGATGCTCGCCGATATTTATCGGCGGGTGTCGGAGACGCGCGTCCGCGGCAGCATGGTCTCCCTGCAGGAGATCACCGCCTGGCGGGTCGACGCCAGCCGAGGAGTCATTGCCCGTTGGGCAGTCCGGCTGGAGAGTCCTCGGTACGGTGTCAGGACCGTCGAGGCCTTCCGGCCGGTGCTGATGGAGTGGTTGAAGCGGATGCACGGGGTGCTTTCCTTCCGACTGGTGCAGGTGCTGACGGGGCACGGTTGCTTCGGGAAGTACCTGCATAAGATTGTCAGGAGGGAGAGCACACCGTCCTGCCACCACTGCAGTTGCGACGAGGACACGGCGCAGCACACGCTCGAGGAGTGTGCTGCATGGGAGGGGGATCGCCGTGAACTCGTCGCAATTATCGGTGCCGATCTGGCGCTGCCGACCATCGCCAGGGAGATGCTCGTCAGCGTCAGGAACTGGGACGCGGTCGCCGCCTTCTGTGAGGCCGTAATCTCACGGAAGGAGGCGGCGGATTGTGTGCGAGTAGAGCTCCTATTCGGCGACACGTTCCGCCGCCGGCGACTCGGGCGGCGCAGGCGCGAGTATCTGCGCCTAATGCCGCCCTAGCCGAGGCCGCGGGTGATCGGACCGGGGAATTGTCAGTCACCCGCAGTGTGGCTAACCGCCTGACGGCGACCGACGTCCCAGGACGTCGAGAGGTGAGGGTACCCGAAAGGGTATTCCGTCGGCCGACCACTGACGACAAGTCACATCTGCTCCGGTGGTCGGCCCAACAACGAGGTGACGTGGGTACGGGTGTGTTATGGGCCCGCACGCCGTCCTTTCATCGCCCCGGACGGACTGGACCGCGCGTGCGCTTACCATAGCCCACCCATAAAAAAAAAAATAAAGTATCACTTACCGTCAGCTGTGCTGCTTGCTCGTTTTGTTATAAAAAATAATTTTTATTACCCGATGTTTCGAATACTTTACATCATTCACGGGCAGACAGCCGTGAGCATGAATCCGAAAAGTAGTTTTATTTACAATGTATAATGCTCGCATAAACATCAGAAATCATAATATGTATTTTATATGTAGTAAAATATCTCGAAAGTTATATAGTAACAGTACATTTTAATAGCAATTAAGTGACATAAAATAATGAATGATAGTATTCCACTATTTTTCAAGGTATCTTTCTAAAACTTAATTATTAAAATCATGTTTGAAATAAAAACAATTTTCATTAACGTTTAAAAAAGTTCGCCATATTAAATCAAGAATCTTTTTCTTTATTTAGTTAGCTTTGGTTTGTTTGGTATTATAATCAAAAACCTTATGTCTGAAAATTTAGATTATATAAATTGGTTATATTTTAGAATGTATAATTTTAATTTACCTAAATTACACACATACAAATTACATACATACATATTAAGTAAGTCATTATCATTATCCTAGCTCATATTACTTCCCACTGCTGGCCTCGAGTCATCACCATAATAGGAGCGCCATTAAGCTACAATACCGCCCTGGTCAGACGGCTCAGATATGTTTTCATTTCGAGTTTTCCTCCTCTTACATAAATGTTAACTGCATATTATATCCCTTAGTCGTCTTTTGTGACAGCTATGGGCAAGAAAGGGGTAAATTATATTTTTACTCGATCACCACACAGCAAAGTTTACGATGATGAAAATACATACTGCATAACTGTTAGTGTTGATTCACACTGTGATGCCGTTCACGGTCCGATCTCGCTCCGGTCTCGGTCCGTTCCCGGTCTGGTAAAATATTCTTTAATAAGAAAGAATCAGAGTATTCTCACTATCGTATGGCTCTAGTTCCGATTCGACATCGCGCCAGTACCGGTTGGTTGGTCGAAAAGAATATTTGACTGGAGCGAGATCGGAGTTGTCATGACTTGTACCGACAGTGTAAATACGTTTTTGTTTCAACTCCAGTATTTCTTCGATCGTGCAGGGAGACGTTAATTTTTTTTTTCTAGACATGTCTAATAATAAATCATGGTATTCTGATAAAGTAATGTAATTTATAACATTTGATGATGAATAATAAATAATCACACTATAATTATTTTCGCCAGCTTTTCTGTAAGGGTTTTTTTCCGAGAAAAAGTGTATATATGGTGAAATTCGCGAACATTTTAAAAGAATAGTTGACTTATAAAAACTTGATTACGAGTGAAAAAGATCGTCACACATGAGATTCGAACCCACGCCTATCGACCTTGGATCGAGGCAGACTGATTGTGGAACTAGTAGTGTAGACACAGCGAGATTTGAACGGACCAAGACCGGAGCGAGATCGGACCCTGAACGGCATCACAGTGTGGATCGAACCTTACTGTATACTGTTTCTTGTGGTGACGGAGCAAGATTATAATTTACTACCCTCTTTCTTGCCCGTGGGTGTCGTAAAAGACGACTAAGGGATATAAAAAAAATGCATATAGTATTTATGCAAGAGAAGAAAAACTCGAAACAAAACTCAATACCAACACATTTGACCAGCGTGATATAGTACCAGTGTGACGTGTATGGGCTGAGATGATGAGATAATGCTGCATAAAGCAATTTTTGTTAATATAAACTGGAGGTTATAGATATTTAAATTGGTAAATATTTACAAGTATATCCTTGATTTTCTACTACCATTATATAAACTAACTCAATATCTAAACCAGCAAAACAACTTAGTTTTGATCTACTTTAAGTTCAACCCGCTCCAGCTTTATGAATTGCTAAGTTTGTTTAATTTATCGTTCCTTATTTCTACTTAAAATAATCAAATCGACTCAATAAGGGTTAATTAACATAAAATCTCACAATCTTTGTGTAATTTAACGAAGATTTTTGTTGTACATAAATAATTCGACTGCATAGATGGCGTAGTGTTTAAGACACCGACCTACCGTCTCAGTATCTTGTATTCAAATTCTACGCAGGACAAGACTTTTTCCCCAGCCGAGGCCGCGGGTGATTGGACCGGGGAATTAGTCCGTCACCCACCGAGAGGCCGACCGCGTGAGGAAAGACCGTCGTCCTCCTCGAAGAGGGGACATCGGTCGATGGGAGGGTACCTCTCAAGAGGGTACTCCGTCAGGCCGACCACTAACGTCAAGTTGCCCTGCTCCGGTGGTCGGTCCAACGACGAAGGCGACGTGTCGCGGGTGGGTTACTGGTGTGCGTGCTTACGCCCCTCTGTCGCCACAGACGGAGTGGTGCAAGGAGCGCGCGCACCGTAATCCACCCCAAAAAAAAAGGATAAGCCTGCATCCAACGGTTCTTTGCGACTTTTAAGATATCGTCAGTCCACCTAGTAGGGGTCGTCCTACGCTGCGTCGTTCGATTTGTGGTCGCCAGTCGAGAAACTTTCTCTCCCAACGGTTATTGGTTCGACGAGCGATATGCCTTGTCGATTGCTATTTCAATATGCTAATTTTGCGGGCTATGTCAGTTACATCCTTCTACGGATTTTTCTTCTTCTATGGATTTCCGTATTCCGGATTTTATGACGTAGAGAAATACCGAGCATAGACCGATATAGACATATATTACGAGTGAAATGACAGATGCTTATATCAAGTAGTGAATTACGCGTAATTTATTGATATTAAGATTATCTATGTAGGTCATATTGACAGATAGTTTTCTGTCTGCAGCCATCTAGTTCGGGGTAGTACCGGATTCGCACAGACAATCGATTTCTGAGTTGTAGCAATTTGCTAAAGTGCTTTGTTCTCTGATCGAGACTACTGAAGAGCAGAACCCCTCTCCTACTTTAATGCTTGCATTTCATTCCCTCCAAACAGATACCTACAGTAGGCAGTTACTTGGTTGTATCTTTGTCTATAAAAGTCAGTTACCACATACCAACGCTCCGCCGGTGACTGGGGCGGCGCAGACGCGGGTACCTGCGCCTGATGCCGTCCTAGCAAAGGCTGCGGGTGACCGGACCGGGGATTTAGTCCGGGCACCCGTGGAGAAGTTAGCCTCGCGACAGCGATCGGCGTCCCAGTAGGAGACGTTGACGGGAGAGGGTACTCCCTCGAGGTGTTCCGTCGGGCCGACCAATAAAGTCAAGGAACTCTGCACCGGTAGTCGGCCCAGCGACGAAGGCGACGTGCTATACGGGTAGCTCATGGGTGTGAGTGCTTACGCCCCTCTGTCACCCCGGACGGAGTGGAGCGAGGAGTGCGCCGACCGTAACCCACAACCAAAAAAAGAAAACCATATACCAACGGGTGAACTACTTACTCTTATACTACCAAAATACTAATTTTTAATTTGTAAATATTTATTTTAATTTTTGGTCGATATTTTTAAACAATAGAAATGAAAACAATTGAACCATTGCGAAAAAGCTTTTAAAAGATCAACAAAGCATTCGTTCGTTTTCTATTTATGTATAAAGCCTTCGAGGATTCTGAAATTCATATTACTTTTTTTTATAGAAATGTACTGAGCCTAGGTGAATGTAATGAAGTTATATATCTTGATATAAAACTATTTGTAAAGTAAATTTTCGTGCAATTTGTTTTGTAATTTATCAGTCTGTATGAAGTAAGAATACAATTCAGCACTACCTGTAGATATTACCCGTGGATATTATAATAGTCTTTTTTTTTCTATTGGAAATGGTGGCAAACGAGCAACCAGTACACCTGATGGTAAGTGTTGCTGCCGCTCATGGGCCTTTGCAAGGCTGCTGCCTACTGCTAAGAAAGTGAAGGGAGTGTGAATCCATGCAATGATCGAGGTTCGGTGATATTAAAGGCATCACTAAAACCCACCACACGTAAACAGCCTCAGAAAGTTGGGCTTCCAGCTTTCTCGCTCACCGAACGAAGCGCAGTAACAAATTGCTACTACTCGGACGTCGATTTTCTGCGAGAGTATGATACTACCCCGGACGGACCGGCCCGCGACTGTAGATAGATAACTGTCAACAGTGTGGTCCTACCACTATAAAATCTATTTCGTATATAAATAACATCGATTTAAGAGAAGAGTACTCGACATAAAACCCTGTGCCAACACATTGACCAGCGTGGTTGATTTTCCTCCCGTT
The DNA here is from genome assembly GCA_032191425.1 of Lymantria dispar. Classification (NCBI taxonomy): domain Eukaryota; kingdom Metazoa; phylum Arthropoda; class Insecta; order Lepidoptera; family Erebidae; genus Lymantria; species Lymantria dispar. The sequence continues at coordinate 27,859,321 of CM063441.1, forward strand.
GCGGAGGAAGCCCAGCAATGGAACTTACATAGGCTGAGATGAAACGTATAAGAGCTGTACATTAAAATGAAAAAACAGACCCTTAAGAAAATCATTTACAGTCAGTTACATTTGAAATCTTGTTGTCGACTTGGAGCTATTCATTTTTTTTAATATAAAACATAAAAATGATTTCCGTGTGACGTGAAATTTCTGTGTGGTGACGAAGTAAAAATACAATTAATCACTCCCTATTTTGCCCGTGGATGTCGTAAAAGACGACAATGGGATATAATATGCACATAACATCTGTGCAAGAGAAGGAAAACTCGAAATTAAATTCTATACCAACATGTCTGACGAGCATGGTATAGTAGGTCAAATTCCCTCCCATTGTATAGGCGGCCCGAGCCCAATAGTGGGACGTATGTGGGCTGCGATGATGATGATGAAGATAAAAAAGGAAGCATTCAACAATTAACAATTTGACATAAAAGTAAAATTACATACATTTTCGATAACGTATACATTATGTTATCGGAAATGTATGTAATCCGTTATTGTATATAATGCCTAGGAAATGTGTGTAATTCCTAAAATCGCACGGAAATGTGTAAAATAAATTATATTAGACACATTTCCTAGGCAATCTACACATTTCCTAAACAGCAAACGGCAATGTAAAACATTTGAGATATCAATGGGTACGCGGGGATAGCGGGGCGAGGGGAGGGTATTGCTTCGTCTGATCAGGGATAGGTTGGGTTAGGTTAGCATTAATTAGTAAGATAATATGAATTATTATATTTTACGATATGATGATTATCTAAACGTTGTTGTCTCAACGAGTGCTTTAATAAAAAATATTATTCTCATTTTAAAAATGTGTTTTATTACAAAAAGCATTATTTTTATAAATTTCCTAACACGATATTGGAATTATATACAATTCCTAAGAATTGTGATTTCCTAAGAATTCCTAAGAAAATGTGTTTCTAGGAAATTTATGTATTAAATAGTTTTTGAAACAATATTTTATACATTTCCTAAATAGCTTCGGAATGGTATAAATTTCCTAGGATTTGTATACAATTCCTATATTTCATACATTTCCGGTAACATAATTATATAACAAACAACAATTTAACATAACTTTTTTAACAATTTAACACACTTGAATAGAGTATCGACTCTCCACAAGTAAATATATCCAGGAATCCATGATTATTACTTTACATTATACATGAAATTTTTATGTTAAGATATTTTCTTTTACAATATAGTTATAAGGCGAACCTAATCAATTACGGGAGCGTCCACTACCCTAAAGCCATGAGAATGATTCGTATAACATTTTACTACTAGTTTGCCTTATTTTTGAAATAATGATATATGAAGTGGCAATGGGCAGGCCACATCGCTTGACGAATCGACAACCGCTGAGGAAGAAAGGTTCACCAGTGGCAATCACGTATCGGTTGACGCAGTATAGGATGCCCCCCACTATGTGGACCGATGACCTGTGGAAAGTTGCTAGGCGTCGTTGGATGCAGGTGGCATAGGACCGCACTCTGTGGCGTAACATGAGGGAGGCCTACGCCCAGCAGTGCATGGCGATAGGCTAAAACGATGATGATAAATGATATATGATTATGACCAAAAGAAGGAAAATTCGAAATTAAACCTACCACTCTGATAACTGTAATATAATGCATATATGAAGCCAAATCTCTGCTATTATGAAGGAGGCTTTCTAACCTCCTTAATAATAGGAGAGAAAAGCTACATAAATTATATTGATCACATATTTTTGATGATTATTAAAATTAAGTGTTATTTATTATAAACTAAATGTACCATAAATCTTAATTCCAGATTTATATGAAGTCAACGTTACGTTCTCTTCCTCCACACAATAAGTAACGAGGAGCACAACTTGGGAGGAGCACAAGGATTTCGGTTAAAATAAATAACGAAACTCCTACCTGCCGCCAACTCTCTTTGGGAATACTTTTGTTAGTAATGCCGCTGGCTATGTTATATTTTTTACCTTGCCGAGATATTATAATGTTAAAAATTAAAGAATTATTTAGTGATTTTTAACGTACTTTAAAATTATGTAAAATACTTTCAAAAAGTATTTCAGTCTTTACGTAAAACACCCCTATGGAAGTGGTAAAAAATAATTGAGCGAGCACCAAGAGCTACTGGGGAGTACTACTGGGGAAATCATAGCACCAACTGCAATCTCGAAACCGTCTGCTAAGTCTGTCCAATACGGCAACATACCCCTTGGAGAAATATATGTACAAGCAACATCGATAGGAAAATTGATCGTTAAATTCATAAGATGTTGTAGCAGATATTTAATTAATAGTAACCTATAGAGATACATATTACCGCTGATGGGCTCAGGCCTCCTCCGTAATAGGAGGGAAATGGACCTACTATACCACGTTGGTCAGACCAGTTGGTATATGGTTATATTTTGAGGTTTCTTCTCTTACACAGATGTTATATATGTCCATTACGACACTTACAGGTAAAATAGGTGTGATGAATCGTGTTCTTACTCAGTCAACACGTGGATAACATACATATAATGTTAGTTTCATACTACCATTTTATTTAAAAGAGCATGTTTATAGAATGGGCCCGTAATACGCAGTAATACACCCATATTAACATAAAATAAAGAAAATGTTCTTAAAGTTTTGAGTTCCACCTAAGTATCACACTAGAATGCATATTTGCGTCATGTGGTCGACAGTAACGAATCTGTTACTAAAACCTTCTACTACGAACTGTTCAAATCGAGGTCGAAAAAGTAAAGGACGGAATCTACAATACCATGTTAAAAGTAGCAATATATTTTACACTGACTCAATAGACGTTTTTCTGTACAATTAAAAAAAGAGAATTTCTTAAAAATCGAACGCACGCCACCTTCCGAGCCTCGATGTACTGTTTTAGTGGCAAACGTCTTTGCATTATTGCCTTTCCAATTGAACCAGTTTGGAGCACATCCGTGGTATGGTTCCAAGGTCTATAACTGACATAGAAACTTCTTGTGATGTATAAAACATCATTACCATCATCTCAGCTCATAAACTCCCTCTGCTGTGCTCGAGTCTCTCCCACAATAGAAGGGAAATTGACCTACTATACCACCCTGGTTAAATAAGTGTGTGCAGGATTTCTATTTGGTGCCGACCTGGCGCTGCCGGCCATCGCCAGATGCTCGACAACGTCAGGAACTGGGACGCGGTCGCCGCCTTCTGTGAGGCCGTAATCTCACGGAAGGAGGCGGCGGATCGTGTGCGAGTAGAGCTCCTATTCGGCGACACGTTCCGCCGCCGGCGACTCCGGCGGCGCAGGCGCGAGTATCTGCGCCTAATGCCGCCCTAGCCAAGGCCGCGGGTGATCGGACCGGGGAACTGTCCGTCACCCGCAGAGAGGCTGACCGCGCGATGGCGACCGACGTCCCAGTACGTCGAGAGGTGAGGTTACCCGAAAGGGTATTCCGTCAGGCCGACCACTGATGACAAGTCACATCTGCTCCGGTGGTTGGCCCAACAACGAGGTGACGTGGGTACGGGTGGGTTATGGGCCCGCGCGCCGTCCTTTCATCGCCCCGGATGGACAGGACCGCGCGTGCGATTACCATAGCCCACCCATAAAAAAAAAAAGGATTTCTATTTAGAGTTTTCCTCCTCTATAACGACAAACACAGGCAAGACAGGGGCTAGTGAATTCTTTTTCTGTCACTCCACGATACGATATTTTATTCGGCGTTTTATACCTATATAATTTTATGCATCCGTGTATCAACTTATTAATCTTTACTGTTGAACATAGATCTTGGGGAATAATGTTGTAATCGCCACACTTGTCAAGTATCTTGCTTCATTATCACAAATGTAGAAATAACTCTACTATCACATGAAAAAAAAAAATGGTGGTGGAAACTTTATAATCATCCGTTTGAATTGCCTGTAGTTTTTCAAATTTCTTACTCGTTCCTTAAATAACTATTTAGGTTATGAGTCCGATAAACAAGACTGCACGACACTAGAATTTTTATAAGCTTTTTATCTAGGTTGATATGTTATTTTTACAGTTCGGTCTCTTCTAAGAATACTTATATCTCTCGGGAACTTCGTAGCCATTTAAGAAGTTGCGGTCTATATTTTGGTTTTGCCTTTTTTGTTAGCTTATTAAAAATACAAAGATAACTAGAAGTTATCTTCTTTTATTGCCTTTATTCTATTATAATAATAATGTATTTTAATCAAATGTTGGAGAACGAGTTATCAAAGTAAACAAAGTAAGAAAATAGTGGTACTAATAATACTAGCCAAAAATAACTCCCATCTTAAAAATACTAAGATAAAGTTTTACGAAAATTATGTAAGCACTTACTGAACTTTAACTTGGGAGGAGGAAAAGAATACACCAAAGACGTGATTTACGATAGGAACATCTTTACATAACATACGGGCTTAGCCTACGAAAATGGAGTAGGTAGCGTATTTGCATAATATTTCAAGCGATGCTAAGGAAGTATCCTTTCTCGCGTGTGTGCTCAGAGTATTATACCTTCGCCTTAATAAAACCGTATAAGCGTTCTCATCAATATGAAAAGGTGAGCTCTTTTACTGTGCTTCGGGGAATATTTAGATTAGACGTGATATAATCAACTCGTAAATATATTTTTCATATAATATAAACTAGAAAATTTCGATATACTGAACAGATAGAGTATGAAAAATGTAGATATGTTCTACTAGCTAAATATTCCCAAATTTTGAGAAAAAAAAATTATATTTATTTATTTATTTAATTATAAATTTTCTGCAGTAACGATGACTTGTTGGACGTGAGACATCTCAGTCCACCCGTGATCATGAACGCTGTAAAGTGTTCGAAACGTCGGGTAATCAAAAATCAAATACAAACGCGATAAAATCCGTAAAGTAGTTTTATTTAAAAAAAAATTTAACTGTTATTTCTCTGTGACCATAAAAAAGTTACTCAACGAAATATATTCAACGTGTATTAGAGCGTATTAAAGCTTAGATTTTGGGAATTGTACAATTTTAAAAGAAATGTTTATACATAATGTAGTTACTATCCGTGTATTAATGCAATAAGATTAAAATTACATCCTCCTCAATACATGCTAAATAATACATCGAATAGAATAGGTACAATATATGGGATATTGTAAGAAACTAAGAGTTACTGGTAAATAATATCACTATGAAAGAAGAAAACTATAAATAAAGTCCATAATAATGGTTTAGACCACTTTCTTTCACTAATTCATTAGTCTATCGAGGTCCACTATTGAACATAGTTTTTCCTATTAAAGGGGAATAATGCCGCAATCACCACCCTTGGCAATCGGGTTGGCGATCGCAGTTGGTATTCTGAGTTTGTCGAAATAGCACTGCTTCCTTTACTCCTGGTAAACCCTCAGTTGATTTAATACGATTCTTACACCAAAATAGGGGTGGTGACCCATTTTATTCTTAATCTCCTCAACACACCACCGGTGATGTTAGAGCAGTTTTGTATAATAGACTAATTTTTCATTCAACCTATAAGAAGCTCGTGCTCGGCAATGGAATTTATAGAAGTTTAGGTACCTATGCATATTTCTACTGCGAGAGCTCAAAAATATGAATATATAGTCACCGCCGACAGGACAATATTTTTTTTAAACAGCACACTGTACTGAGTAATAAAAAATCTTTGTTAAGGATAAAAATCCTTGTATCAAGAGGCCGATCATGTGAGAGCATCGATCTGGCACTCTATTGTTTGTTGCCGGACCTTCAACGGATACTATACCCGATAGTCTAACCCATCGGACTGGCCATCGAGGTTAAGGAATCGGTATCATTTGTCAGTCTAATAGCGATGGGAAACAGTAAGTTATGAGACTGCACGCCGCCCTTACGTCTCCGCAAACTCTTTCTGTGGGTATGGCCTTCACATAACAAATTAATAAATACAAATACACTCGAACTCAGCACAATAATTTGTAGATCAGAAAAAGAACTGTCCTGACAAGAAACGATACGAATGGTAGGTCGTTACTTAAACCACAATCTCATCTGTGCATTAAAGCATTAGTTGGTAGACTCAACGTCTTACTTAAGAATAATGGTAGTCACTCAGTTGACTAAACAATCTGAAAAAGGGTGAAGCTTACCTCTTAATGGGCAACCGGTATTCGAAAACGAGATAAGTCAAAGACAAATTTATCGGAATCTTTTGTGGATTGTCTTTATCGGTCTGTAAATATTGCTCAAACATGAGAGGGTTGTTTTTTCACAAGAGTGAAATGTAAAGAACGATAAGATCATCATTCTGCTCTTAATCCAATTATTTGGGGCCGATACAATATATCATCTTTTCCACATAATGCTATCACATGTCACCTCTGCGTTCACTACCTTTCTACTCACATCATGCTTATGTATTCCATCTATTTTTCTTCGCTCTTTTCTTGCGATTGAGCTTGAACCTTCAAAGCCTTCTTTCACAACGTCTTCAAATTTTCTATTATGCGTTCATTCCTTATTTTATACATTTTCCCTGCACATTCATCTCAACATTCACATGTCATCTACATGCAATTGTCTCTTATTCGACGCTTTTATAGCCTAACTTGCTGATCCATGTGATACAGCAGGCCGATGATATGATGTATAATAGTATACCATTCTATAAGTTTATCATCTACGCATATTGAAGAACAATAGAAGTGGAAGACTAACACAAAATTAAAAAAAGAATGACATGAACGTTTTTTTAGGCTTCAAATAAAGGTTTTAGGTTAAGTGGAGCTTCCGGTCAAGTGGAACTGCTGGCTTCGCAATTAATACCCTATTTTGTTGAGTGCTTCGGGCAATTTCCCGCTCAAAATTTGATTATCTTTCTATTATTTTTTATTCTTGTTCGCGTTTAAAAGAAAGCTACTGTCTCTGTACACTCGCTAGAAATTTGACAATAAAATATGTTTATTATTTATGAATTGATCATCATGTGTTTTTTATTCCATTATACATCTTTCAAAACTTTTGACAATGATTTTATGACCGGCCACCTACCTGATATCAAATCTTATTGAAAATGTAATTATTGTTGATAGTAAACGTTAAAAAAGTTAGCCACGGGCGACAAGGAACTCGGTACCAGTGGTCAGCCTAACGACGATTGGAATGGACAGCATAAGACCTGGATATAGACAGCCCAAAAAAAAAAGAAACCACACAACAATATATCAATAATATACGCAAAAGATGTTGAAACTATATATATTTATAAGATTGGCTGCTGCAGCCTAGCTATGCTCCTGACATTGTTAAGATACATATACAGATACATAGTTAACAGTTAACACCATTAGTGTTGTTTACTAGTTAGCCACCACACATAACTGAATGCAAGCTCTAGACATTCCTATCTAACCTCATCATTAAGTCTTTCGTCGTCCACTATTAGACTATACATATACTTATTGCCCCTTAAATAAGTACTGATGGTGTCATAACTAGAGGTATTGGTGATCGCAGTTAGGCGTTATATATTTCCCAGGTGAGAGTTGCTGCCCACTCTCCTAGTGTCCCACTAACCAGTGGATTTCTACGACAAGAGCAAGTAAATGATGCAGCACATTGTATTGTTATCTCATCGCCACACGGGGAGTGTAAAATCTATAGCACGCTGGTCATATGTGTTGGTATAGAGTTTCATTTCAAGTTTTCATTCGCTTGGATGGATGTTACCTGCATATTATAATCCCTTAGTCGTCTTTTACCACACCCAAGGACGAGAAAGGTGGCAGTGAATTATATTCTTACTCCATCACCATACGGCAAGTGTAAGTATAATCTAATGTTAATGTGCAGTTTTCTGTAATAAATAATATTTTATAATAATAATGAATAAAACTTTAAACTGATACATATATTATTAAATATTTTTAAAGTACTTTTTTGTTAAAACAACATAAGTACTACAGTAACTACACCAAATCATTTTAAGGCGATATGTCGTTGTACAAGTACTTTTTGGGTAATAAAATAAAATAAGGTTCCAAAGTAAACATAATATATATACGGGGATTTATAGTGTTGGGAAGTCTCGTCATAAATTTGGGAGCTTGGACAGGTGGTTTCCTTCCTTCGGCGCTTGCGTACTTATCAGTCTGTCTTTTTATTTTATATGATTATGATTCATGTATTCGTAAACACAACTACCTAGGATAGTTATAAAAGCCAACTCAAAGCAGTAAATATGAATCCTGACTCCTTAGGAATTAATATAACAGAAATAAATCTATACTAATAAATAAAACGTTTTTCTTGTGTGACCATAGTTGTTTGAGCAGATGGCTGTGACAACTTTACCCGGACTATTGAGTGAACGCTGAGGGTTCTCAACCCGAATTAAAACGCTTTGACTAACTTCTTTATTTAACTAAAATCTGTCTTAATATTATTTTTAATGAAAATCCCACACTGGTTATACAGGTTTATGCGTTGACCTCGACGTACTCCGATGACTTAGTAGAGGCCTTATATGAGGACATATTGAAAGCCATCCACAAATCTAAAACCCACTTTACGGTAGTTATGGGAGACTTCAACGAAAAACTAGGCAAAAGGACAAACGATGAGTTGAGAGTGGGGAAATATGGATTTGAACAGAGAAACCAAAGGGGCCAAAACTTGGTTAATTTTTTGGTCTCTTAATCACCTTTTCTCTTCGGTACCAAATTGACTATCGATACATTGAAGTGCTGAAGTGTTTGTATAGAAACGCTACTAGTCGGTTCACATCAGGGATAAGAGTACAAAACTGATCCAGTTGCAGAGAGGTGTTAGATAGGGAGATATCATCTCACTGAAACTGTTCACCACTGTGCTGGAAGATGTCTTCAAGTTCTTAAACTGGACCGGACTCGGCACCAATATCAATGGCAAATACATTACTCATCATTGATTTGCTGACGATATCGTAATCATAGCAGAATCTCCGGAGGACCTTGGCACGCACTCAATGACCCCTGTAGGGTTTCTCAACTAGTGACTCTACAAATGCACATGGACAAGACAAAAGTCGTATCTAATGCCCATGTAATTCCTGTATCGGTCCTAGTTGGGAATGCGATTCTTGAAGTTTTAGATCACTATGTTTATAGACTGATGAATGGATCCCACACTGGGAAATAAATAATTCTTATATCGCGGAGGACTACAACTATACAATTAATGAACACAAATATCACCCAGACTTAGAATAATCATTAGCAAATCGCACAGAAAAAAACTTCATATATTTTTTTCTTATATTATATATTTTAGAGGTTTTTGGACTGGTCTAAATAGAAATCAAATCTATAGACATTCAACATAGAAAGTCACTAATAATACCACAAACCTTTTAAGCGGTCGATCAACAAATTATTTAATCAATCTGAAGTTGTTATTAAGCAGATATTATCTGTAGTATTAGGTACAATTGATTTACTTAGTTTAAAACTATGTAGCCATTTCAGAACTATCAAAAAGTTTAATGAATAATAGTCTAAATCGAATTTTGTGGGATTTGACGTAAAACGTATAAATATCGCCCCCGGTTAAGTTAAAACTTTATTTGCTCATAACGAATATGGGTTCAGACATGATATTCTAGTATCGATTTCTCCATATTTAACAATAAGTGAATACGTATTTTAAGCTCTCTTATTGTTAGTTGGCGTAAATATAACTTTCTATCTAATAGACAAAGTAGTAGTAGTAGTTTTTACTTCATGTTAAGTAGGTATTTATGTCAAAATGTTGGCATGTACGTAAACAAAAGATTATGTTAATGATTTGAAAGTCGATTGCTACTCAATAGTACCTACTGTCTACAGCCGCGGGCCGGTCCGTCCGGGGCAGTACCACACTCTCGCAGAAAATCGACGTCTGAGTAGTAGCGATTTGTTACTGCGCTTCATTCGGTGAGCGAGAGAGTCGGAAGCCCAACTTTCTGAGGGTGTTTGCGTGTGGAGGGTTTTGGTGATGCCCTTGGTATCACCGAGCCTCAATGCGCGCATTCACACTCCCTTCACTTTCTTCGCGGTAGGCAGCGGCCTTGTGAAGGTTCATGAGCGGCAGCAACACTTACCATCAGGTGTACTGTTTGCTCGTTTGCCACCGTTTGCAATTAAAAAAAACCTTATGAGTAACCTAATGAATAGTTTGCGATTCTATCGTAGGTCATAAAATTTTCATAAACATCATTTAATTCACTTGTCAAATTCCACGTACGTATTGAGATCACAGGATCATGCGATCGGGAATCTTAGAAGGATCTTCATGTCTAATATTCCTGTCTGAAAACAGAGAAAAGAAACCTAGTCTCTAAATGAAGGCTTCATAACAAGACTCAAACTCGCTTAGGAGGCTATGCTTGATATTTATCTACGTGGTAAAAAGTAATATATGGAAATGTGTAGAAGAACTGATACAACCACTACGACATAACCCAAAAAATTACCTATTGCCAAATGGTCACGTCACATTGCTTATTGAACCGAAAACCATTGGGAGCAAAAGTTCTCGGGTGGCGTTCAGGATTCAGACGAAACAGCATAGCCGCACTCGGTGGACTGATGACATCTTTAAAGCCGCAGGAAGCTATTGGGTGCAAGTGACACAAGACTTTTTTGAGTGTCATTCTTGTGGGGAGCTTATGTCCAACAATGGACGTACGCGCTGATGAATATATGGATAGTTGAAATCACTCATTGTTATTGTGTTTGATAAGGAGATCCAATTTTAATTTGTATTGGTAACTTAAAAGCTGTCTGTACCAGTTAATTCGATCATTAAATCTAATATAACATGGGCATTTTCATAAAAATGTACAAGGGCGTTTTCAGGCCTGTCCCTCTAAAACATTACCTTTTTTAAACAATTAATTCTATTTGAAACTAGCACAAAATTTTACATTAGGTTTATTGTACATTTAAGTAATATTTTATAATATTATTTAAGCCAATTATATTATAATTTTTCGATTAAAAAATAATATAACAACAGATTGCTATCATTTTATCGTGACCCTTTGTAGCCAGACGATATTTGAACACTGAATTTTCCGTCGGGCCGACCACTGATGTCAAGTAACCCTGCTCCGGTGGTCGGCCCAACGACGAAGGGGACGTGGTTTTTGGGTGGGTTGCGGGAGTTGCGTGCTTAAGCCCCTCTGTCGCCCCGGACGGAGTGGTGCGGAGGCGTGCCGACCGCGGCCCACCCACAAAAAAAAGGGTCAATTTATTAAAAATATATATTAACTAATAGTGTTATTATTACATAAAACATCTACAAAAAGAGTAGTAATTCGGAGAAAATGTGGTAACAAAACTGACGTGTCAGGATTTTTAAAAACTCACTACGGTAATCAAATTCTATTTAATTTATTTATTTTACGTCTAGTTAATATATATTTTTAATAAATTGACCCTACACTATCTACCAGAAAAATAAAATACGGTACTGAGCAAATTATTACAACTAATATGTAAATTCAGTGTTGAAATATCGTCTGGCTACAAAGAGACACGATAAAATGACAGCAATCTGTTGTTATATTATTTTTTAATCGAAAAATTATACTATAATTGGCTTAAATAATATTATAAAATATTACTTAAATGTACAATAAACCTAATGTAAAATTCCTACTGTTCTTAAGTAGGCACTCGTTGTACAGGTGAACAATCATGGTCAATTTAGCCATGCTAGAGGCTAAAAAAAAATTAATCACACGAGAAATTAGGGCGCAGTGGCAAAATATAACGAGGTTAAATAATAACAAAAATACAGTTTGATATTTATTATTATTATTTTTTATGGGTACAAATCTAATATATGTATTATATGGTTTGAATTCATCATCATCATCATCATCATGAATTCAATCTATCACCGTCCACTGCTGGACCTAGGCCTCCCTCATGTTTCGTCGTTCACAGAGTGCAGTCCTATGCCGCCTTCATCCAACTACGTCCAGCAACTTTTATCAGGTCGTCGGTCCATCTAGTGAGGGGCGTCCTAGCCCTGCGACGTCCGATACGTGGTCGCCACTCGAAAACCTTTCTTCCCCAATGATTGCCGCTTTATCGGGCAATGTGGCCTGCTCATTACCCCTTCAGCCTACTAATTCGTCGCGCTATGTCCGTTACAACCGTTCCTCTACGGATTTCCATATTTCGGATTCCATCTCGCAGAGAAAATGCCGAGCATAGCCCGTGTCATAGTACACTGAGCGACTTTGAGCTTGGTTATGAGGCCTACATTTAGAGACCACGCTTCCGTGCTGTAAGTCATCACTAGTAGCACACACTTGTCGTAGGTCGTTTTCAGACACTCAGGTATGTTAGATAAAAAAATCCTCTTAAGTTTCCCGAACGCTGCCCAACCGAGTTGGATTCGTCGGCTGACGCCCTTTCTCGAAATTGGATCTACCTAACTGATGATCTCTGAATAATCGACAAATTCAAGAATAGCATTACCTACTAGGACCAATACAGTAATGACATGGGCATTTGACATGACTTTCATCTTGTCCATGCTTTGAATTGGTAGAAATTAATATTTGCTATTTACATAAAGTAGAAATAACATTGCAGGTATAATGTGAAAGCATACGTCGAGCTTTCGGAGCCCTTGTTAGAGTTGGCCCTAGGCACTAGGCCCATGTACATTTACAGTATTATCCATATGATTATACTACTTGATTATTCCAGCGACCATGGATAATTTAAATTATCCAAAACATTGGAGAAAATGAATAACAGAAAAAAAATAAAACAATTATGTTAAACGCGAAGAACTCCCAAAAAAAGGTTTGTTTCTCATCTAATTTTATGACGAAATATTAACAAAATTGAAAACCAATGTTCAATTTTGTATTGCCATAGGCTAAAAAATACAACAGTCCTTATTTTTACAATTAGCTACATAAACACAGGAAATTATATTAATTGTTTTTGGTTTCTTTATGAATAGACGTTACAAACAAAATACATTTTACAATTAATTTCCTTTTAGTTCGTGTAACAATACAGAACGTAATAGAAATGTGATTTAATATCAAAGAGTACTAACGTTGTGTGATCTTATTTATTAGTTTTAATATTATGATAACATTAGTTATACCTTCAATACCTTATGTATAGTTATTACAATTACAGAATATATTATGAGCTAAATATTTCTAAATTTATTATGGTTAGTGTCGAGATGATGATGGTGTAACAAGCCCAATTTCGATCCCTATAGCAACCTTTTCGGCAGATTGTCACTAGTCGTTTTGCTGTTTCGACCTTTTTTGTTTTGGTTGGATCTTTCAATTACTCACTCCTTTATTTAGCGACATCTTCTTACATCGATACTATAGCCTTCACTGCGAGTTATAGATGCATTTACTTTGCCACCGGAGACAAGTATCGGGTGTCGGTGGCCGCCTACATCGCAATAGTGAACTACGTATACAGCAAGTTATGGCATTACACGTTGTACATTCCGTCGCCCCAGATGGATCAAACGGAGTGTGAACATACTATAGCTTGTCCTAACAAAAAAAAGTTGACCGCCTGAGCTTTAGCTAACGTAGCATTAGGAGCATTTACGTATCGATTACAGTCCAGGTCAGTACTTTGCAACGCCCATGTCGTGCAGTGTCCCACAGCAGTCAGTTCTGTGGCCCACTTTATTGAATATCGTTGAGAGAGAGCCTCCCACCCGGGCTAGGCGTAATTTGTTACGTCGACGATACACTCTTCACAGTCCCGGGTTAGCCGCTAGAGCTCTCGGCACTGAGAAGATTATCAGGCGGATCAAGGCGCTGATGTTTAGGCTCTGTATAGGTCCACTCACTGGCACTTCGATCACCGTCAATTCGGTTACCATCAGGTTCGGTTCTTATGTTATCCACGAGAAAACAGATACTGACAACCTTTTAACACGTAAATTATTAATTATTACTATAATTCTAATTTATTATTATATCATCGTAAAATTAGAACAGAATATAAAAGATCAGTTATCCGTGTGTTAACTGAGTAAGAATATAATTCACCGCCCTCTCACCAACTTGTTCGCGGGTGTCGTAAAAGACGATTTAGAAATTAAATATGCATTTGAAATTCTAGAGAAGGACACTCTAAATAAAATTTAACATTACTACTATTTAATTTAACATTACATATTAACATTAATTTGTCTGACCAATGTGATATAATAGGTCAATTTCCCTCCTATTGTGAAAGTGGCTAGAGCCCAGAAATAGGACGTATATGACCTGAGAACAGATAGAATGGAAAATTTAGAAATTTTGAAGCTATGCATATTTATCTTATTTTAAATTTTCATTTGTAATTTCTAAAGGAAAAAAACAATTTAGCAAAAGCCTCCCCGTTTCCTTGGATTGGCTATAGTAAATTAAATAGACATTATGTTAAATCAGCCTTAAGATTCAGATCTGGTTCATCGGCATCAGTAAAACTTAGATATCTCATGAAAAACTGACATACAATAAGAATTGTAATAGACCTAAAAATACGGATGGATCATGAGAAGGAAGATGGGCATATGAAAGGAGTGAGTGTAGGTATGATGGCTGACAGGAGTCTATGAAGGGTATTTTGAACCATCTCCACTTAGTGCGAAATAAGGGCAAACTAATGATGAAGGTGGGCAGATGGTTGCCACCTATTCGTTATTAGGAATCGTAATAATAAAATAATACTTAATCAAAATACATCGCTCTAACAGAAGTAAAACTCAAAATGAATACCTTAAACCAATATTTGATTAGCGTACTGTAGTAAGCTAATATTCGTCACTAGGAGAAGGCGACTGCTCAACAATGAGAAAAGAACAATCAGTATAAACTTTATAAGGACATACACTCTATCACATAGAGTATAACACTACGTAGACATGCACAGGAAATGCACTTTTGAAAGATAAATGATTGAGTTGAGAGAACAAATTCTAACTCAAATGTTTCAAGTCAATTGCAACTTTTAATGGATGTTTTCTATGTATGCGAACGGATGCATAGTAACGAGTTTTAGATGCGGAATTCGTTATTACTATATCTCTATTTTAAAATATATAAAACATATTTTAAAATTATTTAGCACGTTTTATAAGATAATGTTACTGCAATCCTTTACTTGTGATCAGTCTCTCACTGTTCATAATAACAACATATTAGCATATTTCATCGCATCATTTTTTTTGGGGTGTGATATGGTCAATACACCCACTGCCCGGCTCGCCGTCACGGCGTCCGCCCGGGGCCACAGCAGGGCGGCGCGCGGCCCCGTAACCCATCCATAGCACGTCGCCTTCGTCGTTGGGCCGACCACCGGAGCTGAGTCCTTGTCTTCAGTGGTCGACCCGACAGAATACCTCGAGGGAGTAGAGTACATTCTCCTCTTGACGTCCCCTTCCCGGGACGTCAGTCGCCGTCGTGCGGTCAGCCTCCCCACGGGGGCGGACTAATCCCCGGTCCCGTCACGCGCGGCCTCGGCTAGGGCGGCATCAGGTGCAGGTGCTGGCGCCTGTGCCGCTCGAATCGCCGACGGCGTATCGTGTCGTTGTGGGCATCGTATCATTATCACCATCTCGTTTCATATACGTCCCATCGCTGGGCCTTCGCCACAACGGGAAGGAATTAGACCTGATACGCCTGTCAGATACGTTGGTGGTTAATGTCGAGCATTTCTTCATTTCTTTGCATGGATGTTATCATCATTATCATCATCATCGTCACAGCTCATTTCAGAATCGCATTGCCAATTAGGACCGGTACAGAAATGACATGGGCATTTGATATGACTTTCGTCTTGTCCATGTTCATTCGTAAACCCACTAGTTGAGATCATTGAGCATGGTGCCAAGGTCCTCCATGGATTCTTCCATAACGACGATATCGTCTGCAAATCGAAGGTGAGTGATGTATTCGCTGTTAATATTGCTGCCGAGTCCAGTCCAGCCTATGCGCTTGAAGACATCTTCCAGTACAGTGGTGAACAGTTTCGGAGAGATGACATCTCCCTGTCTCATGCCTTTCTGCAACTAAATCGGTTTCGTACTCTTATCCCGGATACGGACTGACATTGTGGCGTTCCTATACAAACACTTCAGCACTTCGATATAACGATGGTCGATTTGGCACCGCTGAAGGGACTGCAGCACCGCCTAAGTTTCAACTGAACTATAACTACATACAAATATTTTATTATGATAGTAATATGGTCCCCGGACGATGGCCGACAGATTAGCACCGATGGTCGTAACAAGTTCATGACGCTGCTCTGCCCAGGCCACCTACATAAACCCCGAGAGTATGCTGCACGGTATCCTCGCTGGAACCGCACTGGTGGCGTGACGGAGTCGTCCCCTCTATCTGGCGACCATATACAGGTATTTATCGAAGCAATCATGCCACAATAATACCAGCATCAGCCGGAAGAAGACAGCTGCTGAGCTCTATGGAGCATCTAACGGGTGACGATCTCCTGACGGGCATCTTCACGCCAGAGGGCCACTTCGTTTATCATCACACTGCTGAGTGCTGTCCTCCTTGCGTGTTGACGACATCCGCCGATAAAGCTTGGCGAGCATCACCACCTCCAGGTCCCAGATCCGGCCAATACGCATGCTGCCTCAGCTGCCATAGTTCGGTAACTACAAGAGAGTCCTGAGTCGGACGGTCAGGAGCCATGCCCATCCAAATATGCCGCACAACGCCATCGACGATGACAGCATTGCGGTCAGAAATTTTTAATAGGATATACGATCGCTAACATAACGATTAGAAGTAATAATCATAAGTAACGATTATAGTAATGAGTGTGAGTAATCTTGTAGAACCATATTTCTAACAATGGACATTCATAACTTGATGAATGGATGCATAGAAATATTTTCATTTGGAACAAAATTCAGGCAATAGGTGTATGAATTTTATTTCAAATACAGTACAATACAGTGACATTTAATTGACTTAGATTCTTCTAATAGGAAAATTTAGAAAACAAACATTTTGCACAATTTTAAAGCAGAATAATTATCTGCTTCATTCTCTAGGTATTAAAATTCTCTAGGTATATAGGTAGGTACTAAATTACTGAATTATTTCAGAACATTTTTTTTACTTTCCTACTATTTTAAATAATTCACCCATGGTTAATTCAATCAATAATTTTCATATTATTTTTAAACATATTATTAGCTTATATTAAGAATAGATTTATTTATGAAAAAGTAATAAGCACAGTTTTGAGAACTGGAAACAGGTAATGAGATCTGTTACAGAATTTCTACTTGAGCAAATTATGCTTAGATTTCTATTTTCAGTATTTAATTATGTAGTATATTTATTTATTTAAACTTAATGAGCGCATAGCATTCCTAATAGAACCAAATATTTTTTTACGGTCACACCCATATATATAAATATCTTTACTAGGAATTGAATAACTCACAGCATTATTCATAATACCATATTCTAATAAAGAATGATAATCATTAATTATAGAGAACTTAAAAAATGTTCCAATAGTTTAGCGATATTGTATGAATTTCTGACATTTTTTTTAATTATCACTGAAAAGAGAGAATTGTATGTTAAATACTTAACTCTCGCCAGAAAGTAATATGAATAGGCATTGTTTTTATATTTGAATAAAAATTGTTCATATTTGTATCAGAAATTTTAATTGGTGTTGCCGAAACCTTATTTTGATGTAACTAATCTATATAATACAGTGATGATTTACGATAAAAAAAATAGACATCTATACTAAAATTATAAAGAGGAAATATTTGTATGTAAGTACGTTTGTAACGAATTGGCTCAAAAAGTACTGGACGCGATTTTTAAAATTCTTTCACCATTAGAATAGTACATTATCCCTGAGTAACATAGGCTATATTTTATCCCGTTATTCCCACGGGAACTACGCGGGTAAGTCGACTGAAACCGAAGCGAAGCGAGGGCGAGTTTCTAGTTATTCAATAAAGTTTTGGAGTTTATAATAAAGAAATCCTAATAATTGAAATTGCCGTGTGGTGACGGAATAAGAAACATATAACACATCCCCATATTTCCTATTTCCCACCTCAAATATTTTGCAACATGTCAATATTTTTATATAAAAATTCCATTCTCCACTAAAAATATCGGCCAACGTTCATGGATGGGAACGCGAACCTTTGTAAATTCTTTTGCGTTGACAATTTTTTAAAGAATAACTTGTTGCAAATAACACCAAACTACGTTTTTATTTTTGAAACCACAGACATATGTACATTTATATATATTTCCGACTCGCCGACCACAAAAGTGACTGGCAAATCCACTAAAACTGCACCCCTCTTCCATCGTAGATATTGTAAAAGTTATTGGCAGTAGTTTTATGCCTGGCCGCCTGATGTCAACTCTTCTTGGGATGTAATTGTGCACCAGACGGCATCAGATGTTGTTGGCCCAGGTCGTTATAAAGTCTTTAGTCGTCTTTTACGATGCACACGAGCAATGTCAAGGTTGGGAGAATAGAGTTGGGGAGTATTTGTAGCCGTCACCATAAAGCAAAAAATATGTATGGGCACATAAACGCTAAAATGTTGCGTTTCTCCTTTTATAGCCCATGGTGGTAAAAGAATGGAACTCCCTTAATGCGCTTTGGTACAAACATTCCTAGACGTTACCATCGAAACTTAATCGGTTAAATCAATACATATGTGTAGATATATATAAAACTAGCAACCCGCCCTCACTTCGCTTTGGTTCCAGCGGCTTTGTCCCTACATTTTAAATCTGCAATATCTAGACAGGCTCCCGAGTCCCGGACCGGGCACAATTTTATAAGGTTTTCCTAAGAGGATAAATGGCCTAAGAGGAGTGAATTTCATATAGACAACTACCTGGTAGAGAAATATTATCAAAATGGAATTAGCTTTTTTGAAGATTACTCGTAACAGACAGACAAAAAAATTAAACCGGTTTTTAGGCATAGGTATCGTGCATATAACCGTGTGAGTATGAAAAAAGCCTATTATTGGCATTACAAATTGATACTTCAATTTTATTTATATGTACCTATAAATTAGTGCTAAGATTACTCAATATTCGTAGATCTTATAGTTAGTATCTTATATATAATATTGAGAGCGGTCCGTTGAATACTCAGTTGGGAACGAGACTCGAGAGCGATCGGTCGTTGTTGCTGCTACGTGGTATCAAATTCACCGCGTTTCCCTAACTTATAATTTAGCTGTCAGTATACGTAATCATTAGTTATATTAGAAAATAGTGTTAACGTTAATCATTGAATATAGTTTGAAAGTAGCCATCTGAAGTGTTATTTAATTACATCGCGATGTATGACCGATCTGATAGTGATGCAGCATGGTGCCCAACCCTCGATATATGTTTTCCAGAAGCTACCAAAATAATTCAAAATAAAATCATCTCATTGTTTTGTGATCGTCGATATTATTTTCGACTTTCATACAATTCCCTTTGTAATAAAAGGCGGACAACGATAACCGACTTTACTGTCGTTGTTATTCATTACTCTAAGAGGCTTATAAGATATTCTACCTAATAAAATATTATGTTTTTACATATAATATTCTCATTTATTTTCTACTGTTTATATAGACTCGTTACTTTATCACTGATTGAATTTCATTTGGCGTAGCATTATTGTAAAATCATTGTTTTCTGACTTGAAGGAGTAAAAATACAATTAACCACTCCCTTTCTTGTCCGTGGATGTAAAAGACGACTCAATTAGTAGTCACTGCACGGAGATATTTATAATTAAATATGGACTAAATCCTTGAACTTTAACTTATATTTGCCGACTTTAGGTCATTTATAATTATATTAAGAGCAACGCATTTAATCACAAAGTGAAGCGTTATGAAGTTAACCCTTTCAATATTAAAGCCAGTATCATAACTTACTGTAAAGAGTTGTTTATACTGAATTTTGTTTTGAAACTCGAGGAAGATAAATTCACAGCAAATTCAGTTATTTCTAATTAACTTATGATTAAAAATAACTCAGCCATCAAAGATTTTGTTGAATAAATAAGCAACTAGGTCAATTTATTACGATGATTAAGTGTGTTTACAAGTACCTAGTTATATTTGTGTTAATTTTTCTACGATTTTGAATACTTTGAAACAAAAATGTGAACTTTATATTTTTCTTCAAAAACAAAAGTAACTCTGTATTTCTTAAATAATTATTGAAGTTAGACTTCTATTGGCGCGTTAGGGAAAAATTATGAGAGAAAATTTTTCCACCGTCACGAAAAACGACACCCTGAAGTCAGCTATTCAAAATTTTTTACGATATGCGCGCACGCAGATGTAAATGTCAATTAGATAATGCACCTGCACCTGCGCCTCATATCGCCCTAGCCGAGACCGCGGGTGGACAGGCAGAGATTAGTCCGACACCCGCAGAGAGGTTGACCGCATGAGGGCAATGCTCCGGCAACACTGTTTTGTTGCCGGGGCGTCGAACGGGATCCGCCGGGCTGGCCACGGATGTCGAGCAATCGGTATCAGTGGTCGGCCCAATAACGTTGGGGAGAGAATACGGTAAATTATGGGGCTGCAGGTCGTCCACCCGCCGCCCCGGACGGATTCGGCAAGGTGTGTCCAGACCATAGCGTGCCAAAAGGGTAACGCAAAGGATAACATTTTTAGAAACAAGTAAATATAAATACACTTTTTTTGGACATTAATGAGTAGGTATACACGAATGAAGCTGTACATATAAATAATCTAAATACATAAGAAACTGCTATTTTGCAAGTCTAAGAAAACTTTGAAAATATCTTTTGTTATATTATGAACTGTTTTAAGGATTTATAAGAAAGCACTTGATTATCACCCACCTTATTGTAAGAAGTAATACGATCTGAAATAATAAATATTAATACTGAATTAATATAAAATTTATCATCATTACTATAAAGGCATCTACGTCGTAATTGGATGGAAACAACAATGTTGTGTAAATTCATAGCCCATTCTATTTCATGGCTATGCGTTTGTATATAAAAGGTTTAGTAAACAGTTTTATATTTATAATTATAGAAACCAGCCTTTCAGCTTATCTTTTGACAATAGAAAAGTGGTAAAGGAATGAAATACAATTCTTGGGCACACACTTTAGAGTGCATCCTATAGAATCATCATAATCGAAACCCACATACGTCCCACTGTTGTGCTCGGGCCTCCCCCACAATGGGAGGGGGTTTGACCTACTACACCATGCTGGTCAGATATGTTGGTATAGGGTTTCATTTCGAGTTTTCCTTCTCTTGCACAGATGTTATGTGCATATTACATTCCGTAGTCGTTTTTTACGGCATCCACGGCAAGAGGAGTGGTGAATTGTATTCTTACTTCGTCACCACACGGATTATCCTATAGAATAATGTCTCTTTATTTTATGGCTTTACTCGAGACCCCGAAATTGGTTTTCATCATTCAACCTATTGCAGTCCTCTGCTGGACGTAGGCTTCCCTCATGTTTTGCCTCAAAGTGCAGTCCTATACATCAAACGACGACAACTTTCACCAGGTCGTCGGTCCACCTAGTGGGGGGGCACCCGACACTGCGGCGTCCGATAAAATGCGTCCGTGGTTTTAAGTAGTTTGATTTCACTAATTAGCCTCAGCCGTTAACCTCAGCCTTTAATTAAATTTAATCTAGACAAATGACTTTTGCAGCATCAGATCAAATGTGATAGAAGAACACACACTACTGATACTTTGGTACCTTAATCAGAAATGCAAGTTGAGCTAGCGCAAAATAATGCCCGAAACTTAGAAAAGCAAATTTCTTTTTAAACATAAACTACAAAGAGTATTTTTGAAACTTTAAGTTGAAAAGAATTGCTTTTAGTGCAAAAGTCCAGCATTTTTGATGTAAAAAAGAGGCAAATTTCCATATATAATCGTCACGTGCAAAAGACAGTAGATAATATTACTAAACAAAATAGTCTTTTAGTAATTTGTATCACAAACACGTCTTTTATTAAGTGTAAAACTTCAGAATCTGCAGAAAGAATGCTGATGAGGTCAATCACATAACTTGATAATAAAAAGGGTAGCCCTTCCGAACTTTATCGTTGAAATGCGTCGATGTAGGCCACATGCAAATTGATTAAACATGAATTGAAAATGCTCTTCCCAACGCAAACAAGTAAAAAAAAACCGCCATAACATAAAAATGGATTTTTATCATACTAATTTTCTCAGCAATACCTTTTTTGTTTACTTTTATTCAAAGCCAAATAACAGTGAATAAAACGACTGGCCTACAATTTTCACTGAAGCTACATGTAAATATTTTCTTTGTCCTTTAGTTAACATCTTTGTGCATTGTACATCCTATTTTCTTTATAATGTAGCTTTTATAGCAATGTTTATTTAGGTCCAGTAGGAAATATTTGCATGAATCCAACGAAAAGTTTTCTACATTAACACAGTAAAGTAAATATAGAACCTAGAAAGCTATGTTTTATGGACATAGCGATACTGCATTGATTCCATCGCCGATAGTTGTTGACAACAGAAACTGGTCTGCGGTCGTATTCCTCTGCTTAATCGTGTTTTAGCGAAAGAAGGTGTCAGTAAGAGCCAGGAAGAACACCCTACATTCTACACACTTTTGATATTTCACACATATTATAGGTATTTCACGCGCAACCTTGACAATTTCAGTATGATTCTAATTTAAAATTCAAAGGAGAATGCCCATTTTGTTCGGAAGTTATATTCAATATGAAAGTGGATGGGCCTTCATAATTTCTTTTCTATTTTGTAGCATAATTATTCTAGTTTTAAATTTAGTTATTAGTTTTCATTCCCATACCCAGGTTTAAGAGAAATCTTATTTTTAGTGAACTGTCTTTGAGGTTAGAAAATTCGTCAAACGAAAATATAAGTATTATCGTTAGTCGATACGCTTACAAAAGTAATATTATAATGTATTTAACATAGGCTTAAGATATGATCCTGTCTGATAATATTAGGCGTGGCCTATCAACTGAGCTCTTATGAATGTGATTTAGGTATGTCACCACTGCTTCGGCAAGTACCTGCACATGGTCGTGAGGAGGGAGAGCACACCGGCCTGCCACCACTGCGATTGCGACGAGGATACGGACAGCACACACTCGAGATGTGCCGCGTGGGCTGAGCAGCGTCGTGATCTCGTCTCGTTTGATAAAATATTTTGGCTCGACCTGGGAACATCTACCTGTCACTCCAATCTATACAAATCACATACCTAAGTTCATTTGCATGACTATTAATTATTATTTTTAATGCTAGGGTACATACAAGTAACCCTAAAATTAATTCTGAGAAAGTTTTAAAATAAGCTGTGAATTTAGGATAGTATTTGGTTTAGGCTCATTGCAAAATAAAAAGGGCCCTTTTTAAAGAAAATAAACACATAAACAAAACTTATTGTTTGGTTTCTGGATGAATAAACCTTGAAATCAAGAATGAAACATGGATTATTACAATTAATTAGATTCGCGTTTTTATGGCCGCAAGGCTAAGGCCACGAAATATAATAAGAATAACAAATACGAATTCATGGCACTGGATACAGCAAGTTGATGCTTAGATCATTATACTATTTGTGCAGTTCAACGATGATGAATTGTTTAACGGGAATATATCAGAGTAACCTTATATCTTTAAACGAGCAATTCTTGTATATATATATATATATATATATATATATATATATATATATATATATATATATTCAGGATCTCGGAAACGGCTCCAACGATTTTGTTGAAACTTGGCATACTAGAGGTTTCGGGTCCAAAAAATCGATCTAGCTAGGTTTTATTTATAGAAAACTAGCTTTTGCCCGCGGCTTCGCCCGCGTAAAATTTACTTGAATATTGAACTATTATCGCAAAGAATATTATCGGCATAAAAAGTATTACATTTCTTAATTTAAGAAATACTCTATCTACGTGTCAATTTTCATCCAAATCTGCTCAACAGTTTAAGCGTGATTGAGTAACAAACATCCAAATATCTTCACAAACATTCACATTTGAATATTACTTCCAGCCTTATAGTTCAGATTCCCGTGGAAATACGATGATAAATATGCCTTTCCTTAGTCTCTGATAACGTAATTTTCCATTGGTGAAAAAAAATTATATCAATCAAACACCCGCAGTTTCATTCACGTAGACCCCATTTTCATGCCAATACCGAGATAAAAAATGCCTATGTTACTCGCTGATATTATAAATTTACATGGCTGAAAAAAAATATAAATCACAGAAATATCAGAGATAAAAATTACCTATGTTACTCGCTGATAACATCGGTAGCATTCCATTGGTGAAAGAATTTTAAAAATTGGTCGTCATTCCCCGGTTTAGTTCTCGTTCCCGGGCAAATATTGGGATGAAAATAGCCTTTATATGGTATTCACTGATAATATAGCTTTTCATTAGTGAATTAATTTTTAAAACCATTAAATTCCCGTGATTTCCTCGCCATTATACCCGACCCCGTAGGAATATCAGGATAAAAATAGCTTAAATATGTTACTGGCTTAAAAATAGCTTTCCATTAATGAAATAATTTTAAAATCGACCTAATTCTCAAGGTTGCTCCAGCCACACCGGGATAAAATATAGCCTGGGATAAAGTATAGTCTTAAGTTATTCCTTATGTATGCCTGGTAGACCTGATGGTAAAATGTAATCAATATGGGTCCAGCCATTTTGAAGATTAACTGTAACGAATAGACAGACAGACAAAAAAATTTGGACCGTATTATGTGAGCATAAATAAAACCTATTATTTTGATAGACAAACAGACGCTTCAAATTTATTTATTTGTAGACATAGAAAATTGGAATAATATCTTGATTGTAACTTACTGTCTGGTATGAAGTGCTAAGCTGCTAGAAATATTACCACGCTTTCATTGTTCGTGGGTGTCGCAAAATACTACTAAGACAAAGATTTACATCAACCTGGACCAATTGGTGATGCCATCTGGCCAACAATGTCGTCTGCCAGGTCATAAAATGTTGCTAGAACCTTTGCAATATATCTACGATGGCAAAAGAGTGCCTTCATATCGCGTCGATCCAAAGTAATTAGGATAAGCGCAAAATAATGATGATATATCATTGGCTGGGTGTCTTCGACTATATGCGTTTTATCCCTTTGGGGCAGCCCAAAATTGTTTCTTAGTGAGTGCTTACCCCAAATAACCGATCGGTATACAAAATTTCACATTGTAAATAAAATTTCCAAAACGCTTGAACCAATATTTATTTATTATCAGGTACCTTAATACAAAGATTCGTGGTTCTATCATCGAAAATGACGAATTTCCATACAAAATGTCATCCCCTATTTCAACCCCTTATACCCATTTTTTTGCGATAAAAAGTAGCCTATATCCTTTTCAAGCTTTAGTCCATCTTTGTACCAAATTTCATCAAAATCGGTTAAGTGGTTTCGACGTGAAAGGCTATATGCTTTTCAACCCCTTAAGGGGGTGAATTTCCAAAAATCCTTTGCTAGTGCTCGTGAACCCCAAGAAATACGATGGTGTAAAAAAATACTTTTCTAGGCCCAGTGGTTTCGGCTGTATGCTTTTTGGTATTTTAGGGGTTGAATTTCATCCCCATGTAAATGGAATTTCCAAAACGCTTGAGCGAATATTTATTTATTTATTATTAGGTGCCTGAATACAAAGATTCGTGGTTCTATCATCGAAAATGACGAATTTCCATACAAAATGTCATCCCCTATTTCAACCCCTTATACCCATTTTTTTGCGATAAAAAGTAGCCTATATCCTTTTCAAGCTTTAGTCCATCTCTGTACCAAATTTCATCAAAATCGGTTAAGTGGTTTCGACGTGAAAGGCTATATGCTTTTCAACCCCTTAAGGGAGTGAATTTCTAAAAATCTTTTGCTAGTACTCGTGCACCCCAAGAAATACGATGGTGAAAAAAAAACGTTTCTAGGCCCAGTGGTTTCGGCTGTATGCTATTGATATTTTAGGGGTTGAATTTCATCCCCATGTAAGTGAAACTACCAAAACGCTAGAACGAATATTTATTTATTTATTATCAGGAGCCTTAATACAAAGATTCACGGTTCTATCATCGAAAATGACGAATTTCCATACAAAATGTCATCCCCTATGTCAACCCCTTATACCCATTTTTTCGCAATAAAAAGTAGCCTATGTTCTTTCTCAAGCTTTAGTTCATCTCTGTACCAAATTTCCTCAAAATCGGTTTAGACGTAAAAGACTATATGCTTTTCACCCCCTTAAGGGGGTGAATTTCTAAAAATCTTTTGCTAGTACTCGTGCACCCCAAGAAATACGATGGTGAAAAAAAAACGTTTCTAGGCCCAGTGGTTTCAAAAAAATTATATCAATCAAACACCCGCAGTTTCATTCACGTAGACCCCATTTTCATGCCAATACCGAGATAAAAAATGCCTATGTTACTCGCTGATATTATAAATTTACATGGCTGAAAAAAAATATAAATCACAGAAATATCAGAGATAAAAATTACCTATGTTACTCGCTGATAACATCGGTAGCATTCCATTGGTGAAAGAATTTTAAAAATTGGTCGTCATTCCCTGGTTTAGTTCTCGTTCCCGGGCAAATATTGGGATGAAAATAGCCTTTATATGGTATTCACTGATAATATAGCTTTTCATTAGTGAATTAATTTTTAAAACCATTAAATTCCCGTGATTTCCTCGCCATTATACCCGACCCCGTAGGAATATCAGGATAAAAATAGCTTAAATATGTTACTGGCTTAAAAATAGCTTTCCATTAATGAAATAATTTTAAAATCGACCTAATTCTCAAGGTTGCTCCAGCCACACCGGGATAAAATATAGCCTGGGATAAAGTATAGTCTTAAGTTATTCCTTATGTATGCCTGGTAGACCTGATGGTAAAATGTAATCAATATGGGTCCAGCCATTTTGAAGATTAACTGTAACGAATAGACAGACAGACAAAAAAATTTGGACCGTATTATGTGAGCATAAATAAAACCTATTATTTTGATAGACAAACAGACGCTTCAAATTTATTTATTTGTAGACATAGAAAATTGGAATAATATCTTGATTGTAACTTACTGTCTGGTATGAAGTGCTAAGCTGCTAGAAATATTACCACGCTTTCATTGTTCGTGGGTGTCGCAAAATACTACTAAGACAAAGATTTACATCAACCTGGACCAATTGGTGATGCCGTCTGGCCAACAATGTCGTCTGCCAGGTCATAAAATGTTGCTAGAACCTTTGCAATATATCTACGATGGCAAAAGAGTGCCTTCATATCGCGTCGATCCAAAGTAATTAGGATAAGCGCAAAATAATGATGATATATCATTGGCTGGGTGTCTTCGACTATATGCGTTTTATCCCTTTGGGGCAGCCCAAAATTGTTTCTTAGTGAGTGCTTACCCCAAATAACCGATCGGTATACAAAATTTCACATTGTAAATAAAATTTCCAAAACGCTTGAACCAATATTTATTTATTATCAGGTACCTTAATACAAAGATTCGTGGTTCTATCATCGAAAATGACGAATTTCCATACAAAATGTCATCCCCTATTTCAACCCCTTATACCCATTTTTTTGCGATAAAAAGTAGCCTATATCCTTTTCAAGCTTTAGTCCATCTTTGTACCAAATTTCATCAAAATCGGTTAAGTGGTTTCGACGTGAAAGGCTATATGCTTTTCAACCCCTTAAGGGGGTGAATTTCCAAAAATCCTTTGCTAGTGCTCGTGAACCCCAAGAAATACGATGGTGTAAAAAAATACTTTTCTAGGCCCAGTGGTTTCGGCTGTATGCTTTTTGGTATTTTAGGGGTTGAATTTCATCCCCATGTAAATGGAATTTCCAAAACGCTTGAGCGAATATTTATTTATTTATTATTAGGTGCCTGAATACAAAGATTCGTGGTTCTATCATCGAAAATGACGAATTTCCATACAAAATGTCATCCCCTATTTCAACCCCTTATACCCATTTTTTTGCGATAAAAAGTAGCCTATATCCTTTTCAAGCTTTAGTCCATCTCTGTACCAAATTTCATCAAAATCGGTTAAGTGGTTTCGACGTGAAAGGCTATATGCTTTTCAACCCCTTAAGGGAGTGAATTTCTAAAAATCTTTTGCTAGTACTCGTGCACCCCAAGAAATACGATGGTGAAAAAAAAACGTTTCTAGGCCCAGTGGTTTCGGCTGTATGCTATTGATATTTTAGGGGTTGAATTTCATCCCCATGTAAGTGAAACTACCAAAACGCTAGAACGAATATTTATTTATTTATTATCAGGAGCCTTAATACAAAGATTCACGGTTCTATCATCGAAAATGACGAATTTCCATACAAAATGTCATCCCCTATTTCAACCCCTTATACCCATTTTTTCGCAATAAAAAGTAGCCTATGTTCTTTCTCAAGCTTTAGTTCATCTCTGTACCAAATTTCCTCAAAATCGGTTTAGACGTAAAAGACTATATGCTTTTCACCCCCTTAAGGGGGTGAATTTCCAAAAATCCTTTGTTAGTGCTCGTGCACCCCAAGAAATACGATGGTGAAAAAAAAAACGTTTCTAGGCCCAGTGGTTTCGGCTGTATGCTATTGATATTTTAGGGGTTGAATTTCATCCCCATGTAAGTGAAACTACCAAAACGCTAGAACGAATATTTATTTATTTATTATCAGGAGCCTTAATACAAAGATTCACGGTTCTATCATCGAAAATGACGAATTTCCATACAAAATGTCATCCCCTATTTCAACCCCTTATACCCTTTTTTTTGCGATAAAAAGTAGCCTATGTCCTTTCTCAAGCGTTAGTCCATCTCTGTACCAAATTTCATCAAAATCGGTTTAGACGTGAAAGACTATATGCTTTTCATCCCCTTAAGGGGGTGAATTTCCAAAAATCCTTTGCTAGTGCTCGTGCACCCCAAGCAATACGATGGTGTAAAAAAATACGTTTCTAGGCCCAGTGGTTTCGGCTGTATGCTTATTGGTATTTTAGGGGTTGAATTTCATCCCCATGTAAATGAAATTTCCAAAAAGCTTGAACCAATATTTATTTATTATCAGGTACCTTAATACAAAGATTCGTGGTTCTATCATCGGAAATGACGAATTTCCATACAAAATGTCATCCCCTATTTCAACCCCTTATACTCATTTTTTCGCAATAAAAGTAGCCTATGTTCTTTCTCAAGCTTTAGTCCATCTCTGTACCAAATTTCATCAAAATCGGTTTAGACGTGAAAGACTTTATGCTTTTCACCCCCTTAAGGGGGTGAATTTCCAAAAATCCTTTGCTAGTGCTCGTGCACCCCAAGAAATACGATGGTGAAAAAAAAAATACGTTTCTAGGCCCAGTGGTTTCGGCTGTATGCTTATTGGTATTTTAGGGGTTGAATTTCATCCCCATGTAAATAAAATTTCCAAAACGCTTGAACCAATATTTATTTATTATCAGGTACCTTAATACAAAGATTCGTGGTTCTATCATCGAAAATGACGAATTTCCATACAAAATGTCATCCCCTATTTCAACCCCTTATACTCATTTTTTCGCAATAAAAGTAGCCTATGTTCTTTCTCAAGCTTTAGTCCATCTCTGTACCAAATTTCATCAAAATCGGTTTAGACGTGAAAGACTATATGCTTTTCACCCCCTTAAGGGGGTGAATTTCCAAAAATCCTTTGCTAGTGCTCGTGCACCCCAAGAAATACGATGGTGAAAAAAATAATACGTTTCTAGGCCAAGTGGTTTCGGCTGTATGCTTATTGGTATTTTAGGGGTTGAATTTCATCCCCATGTAAATAAAATTTCCAAAACGCTTGAACCAATATTTATTTATTATCAGGTACCTTAATACAAAGATTCGTGGTTCTATCATCGAAAATGACGAATTTCCATACAAAATGTCATCCCCTATTTCAACCCCTTATACCCATTTTTTCGCAATAAAAAGTAGCCTATGTTCTTTCTCAAGCTTTAGTCCATCTCTGTACCAAATTTCATCAAAATCGGTTTAGACGTGAAAGACTATATGCTTTTCACCCCCTTAAGGGGGTGAATTTCCAAAAATCCTTTGCTAGTGCTCGTGCACCCCAAGAAATACGATGGTGTAAAAAAAAATGCGTTTCTAGGCCCAGTGGTTTCGGCTGTATGCTTTTTGGTATTTTAGGGGTTGAATTTCATCCCCATGTAAATGAAATTTCCAAAACGCTTGAACGAATATTTATTTATTTATTATCAGGTACCTTAATACAAAAATTCGTGGTTCTATCATCGAAAATGACGAATTTCCATACAAAATGTCATCCCCTATTTCAACCCCTTATACCCATTTTTTCGCAATAAAAAGTAGCCTATGTCCTTTCTCAAGCTTTAGTCCATCTCTGTACCAAATTTCATTAAAATCGGTCCAGTGGTTTAGACGTGAAAGCGTAGCAGACAGACAGACAGACAGACAGACAGACAGACAGACAGACAGACAGACAGAGTTACTTTCGCATTTATAATATTAGTAAAGATTTTGTTTTGTCCGTGTTTTTAGCAAAACAAACAATGACATTAAATTTTAAAAGAATATGAATTCAAATTTCATTGTCAACGTCATGAGTTATGATAGCTCAGATGGGAAGTTGACAGGTTCTAATTTTGGTTTTTCAAATTCAAACAGCGTCGGTTCGAATCTCGGTGTTATTATTATTCTCTTTTTGTAATTTTTTATATATTTTTCATTATTTGTTTATTATTTTTTATTAATATATATTTAAATAAATTCCATAAAAATATTCCGGTCAACCAGATATTGTATAATTTCCATGTGGTGACAGAGTAAGAACATAATTCACATTACTTTCTGCCCGCGGATGACGATAAAAGACGGTTAAAGGATATACATGTATCTGACATCTGTACAAGAGAAGGAAATCTGGGAATGAAACTCTATACAAATTTAGTAGGTAAATTTGCCTTCTATTATGGAGGAGGCTCGAATCCAGTAGTGAGACGAATATGAGCTGAAATGATAAATATATCTTTATTCTTAGAATAATAACGTATAGAAGGATAGTGTCAGTACTTCGAACTTTAAAAATTTGAATCTAAAAATACTAATGGCGGGCAGACGACTACACACGTACACACGGAAACCACTATACAAATTATGAAATCAAATTTTGTTTTTATTAACATAAATCGTCGAAATACTTTTAAAAGTAACGTTAAAAACCTTTTTAAGTTTTTCAAATGTGTTATGACACCATTTGAATGCACAAGCCGTCATAATTACCTATTTATTTTTTAAGAGTTGCGTACGTTCGTGCAGTACAATGACTTGTACATTACGGGACTGTTCCGGCGTAAGCTCCATTAGGCTCCAATTGAAATGCCTCACTTTTTGTGCGTGGACTTACCTTCTATATGTTATTATTCTAAGTCATTATTAGTATGTAAGTACCATATAAATACTAGTTTATCTACCCTCTGGAAGACTTTGATTTAAATAGAAACCAGCCGGTTAGCTACAGCTATCGTGAACAATTAAAACTTTCAAATCAAAATTTATTGCGTAAAACTCGACGACAGATGATAACAATTTACTTTTACCTATAATGTAACAATAATAATTTCTTGGCATAATTTCGTTAAAATCGAGTGACTGGCTCAAAATTCGATGATAACAAAACAAAATAATAAAACAAAGTATCTTCGCATCTAATAAAGAGAACTGTAGATACGCAATGCTTGCTTGAAAATGGCGGCAATTAAGCTATGTTTAATCTGTTTAAATATGCGCAATGTTTCGCTTCTCGTAAATAAGTATATATATATATATATATATATATATATATATATATATATATATATATATATATATATATATATATATATATAGTTGGGTGTTAAAATATACTATAGACTGTAAAACATTGGTATGGAATAGAATACTACTGCTATAAAATATACTCATTTTTCTATTACTTGTTTTTGTTATGAAACAAACACTTTTATTATAGTGGTAGGTTGTAAAGAAGTATGTAATCAGACTTCTCGGTTTGTCTAGTATAATGTTAAAGAATTTGTTTACGTTAAAGTGCTATTCTGAAGAATTACTGGTTTGAAAGAATTTCATTACTGATTGGCTAGTCTAAATGAATATTGCTGTAACAATTTTTTTGATTACCTTATTATTTCGCGCCTAATTTTCATCGCTCTCATAATGTCCACTGTTAGATAAAATCCCTCACATCAAGTGGAGACAATAGCACATTTGCCACGCCGATATACCGGGTAACAACCGCAATTGATGTTATGAGTTTCACAGGAAATAGCGACATCCTCTAGTAATTTTTAGAACTGCCACGCGAAACTAAGTCCTACTTAAACAATATATTTTTACCTAGTAAATACTCTAATTTACAAAGTGTTACACCCAAAAATTTCTATATGTCGAACCAAATTTTTTAAGACCGATCGTCACATTTGGTTGCAGTTTGTATGTGAGGTTGTTTGTTGCTCTTTCACGCAAAAACTACTGAATGGATTTTGATGAAATTTCACAATAATACAGCTTACATATCAGAGGGTTTCATTTCGAATTTTTATTCTCTTGCACAGATGTTATGTGCATATTATATCCCATAGTCGTCTTTTACGACATCCACGGGCAAGATAGGGAGTGGTGAATTGTATTCTTATTCCGTCATCACACGGATGAAAACTTAACGTGGTGATAAATTGCAGTCAGAACCCTGCAACGTATGGGTGACAACGTGCAACGACTGTTTAGTCAAAACTATTTTGATATCTTCATCTGTTATACAATGTTATATTTTATTTTTCACTTTTCTTCACCTTTCAAGACTTAGTCTCAGCGATCGGCAGTACTTGTGGTGACGGAATAGGAATACAATTCACTACCCTCTATCCGCAGGGATGCCCAACCAGAGGGGCGCGCCTCACTTGGGGGGCGTAGAATGATCCAAGGGGGCCACGTAGGAATTTGTTAAAATTTTCTAAGATGAAAATGATCTACGACGTGCACTGACCAATATGAAGCTAAGGATTCATCAATTGGCTAATAAAGTGCAGGCCCAATGTTCTCACTAATTATGTTATATTTGAGTTATTTGATTGCACATGCACATGCTATTTAAATGAAAATAAATTCTACTGAAATTTTCATCCTTTGTTTTTTAAGGTAGTTGGGCCAAAGGGGGCGTAATATAACTCGTAATATAACTATAATATAACGTAATATAACTATAACTAAGGAAAACTCGAAATAAAACTCTATATCAACCTGTCTGACCAGCTTGGTCTATAGTAGGTCAATTCCCTTCCATTGAGGAGGAGGTATAGGATGGCGTGTGGAGATAAGCCACCCTACAATTGTGTTGTGGTTGGCGAATGAAGATGTGAAGAGACGGCGAAGAAGAACGAAGAGAGTTATTTCTAAGACTGACGATTTATTTACATTGTTCTAAATTATGTACAATAAATTGATAATAAGCTAGTGACGACCGTACAAGTATGCGAGCTGATATCGTATGTCGACTGAATGAATAGATTTTTTGTTTTTTTTTTTTTTTTTTTTTTGTGTGTGTACAGCTGTTGGCCGCAGATGGCCTTGACAGCTTGACGCGGACTATTGAATGAATAGACAGCAAAAGGCGGTATATATATACTAGCATTCAGTCTGCGTGTGGTCCGAATGTGCACGTGTACCAACAGGTGCAAATGATATCACCGCAGGTGCGAACGCAGGTGTCAGCTGTGTCGCCAGCTGCGTCGCACATCTGTCAGCTGTGCACGCCAGCTGCCTCGCACCTGCGTCTTCTTGTATGGGCCAATCTTCATTAGCGAAGCGGATTGCTTCGCATTGTTGGGTTGCGGTCCAAGTTATCTTAGTGGCGGATAGTCGCCACAGAGGCTTGCGCCTAACTAGGACTTATATGAGCTGTAATGATGGTGATATATATATTATACTAGCATACCCGGCCACGCGTTGCTGTGGCTAAGGTTTTTGTTATACTACATTTTAGTAAACTATTTATGCTATTTAAATGTAGCTAATATGACAGGTTTGTAGGTTTGACATAGCAGCGCCGTCTTTTAATTACTTACTCAATCCAGTCAACAGATATCGCCATCTGTTAAACTCGTTTGGAGTTAACAGATAATTGTGAATGTCAAATAATAGACAAATAATTTGCAATAAAATAATATTGCGACTATAAATTAAGATGTAAGCTATCCTATCTTTCAAGTTGGATCAAACTGCACATGGTGTGCAAATTTGATTAAAATCGGTTAAGTAGTTTAGGAGTCCATCGCGGACAAACAACGTGACACGAAATTTATATATATTAAGATATGTGATATATATATATACATATATATATATATATATATATATATATATATATATATATATATATATATATATATATATATATATATACATTTTAATTTTGTGAACACTAGCGTCTAAACTAGGCCGAGCCTGTGTCTCAGACACTAGTTTCTTCGCATGACACAATACAGTATATACACTAACACTGAGTAAGATTAATTTTTAAATTTTACCATTAAATTAAAACATTTGGAATCTAAAAACTTTAAGAGTGTATTTCTAAATATTGCGGTTTAACAAATTGTGTCCCTGCTTTTGCAAGTACCCCCTTTCTACAGAATATTATGTTAGCATATTATGATGATAAGGATTGGCAGTCATGTGTTTATTTTACTGAAAATAAAATTTATGTATTGGGGCAATTTACTTGACTAGAATCCAGCAATCTATACAAATAAATAAAATTGAAATGTCTGTTGTAATATCAAAATAATGGGCTTTTTTCATGCTGATACGGTTATTTGCACGATACTTATGCCTAAAAACCGGTTTATAAAACTTTTGTCTGTCTGTCTGATTGTATTAGGTCATCTTCAAAATAGCTGAACGGATTTTGATACTATTTTACTATCAGGTAGCTGTCTATATAAGAAGTAACAGGAACGGAACGGGAACTACGCGGGTAAGGCGACTTAAACCGAAGCGAAGCGAGGGCGGGTTGCTAGTCATCCTATAAACTTCTTCACATTTAAAAGTTAACGATACTGTTTCGGTAATTTCTGCGTGAACAGGCACAGAGCCCATTAATATTTGCAGGAGTTGAAATTAAAAAGATAATGAGTTCATTAATTACCGCTGTGACCCCCTTTAATACCTTTGTCTTGGAAGCTTTGTACACAACCACTTTGAATTGTTTATGTCATTTAAGTTTAAATAGCTTTAAATGATTATTGTTAACAAAAATGTGGGAAGTGTATTTCGGAGATATTTTGAAAGCGTTCTAGGCTTTTATGACATAGGGTTTAACTCTACTTTTAAACCGATGTTTTTAATTTTCATATACGTTAAAGACTAAGTCTTTTGTAGATTTTTTATTAACTGAAAAAGTAATTATAAATTTTATTTGTTAACTGAAAAGAAATTACCATTACAGGATCCACATACATCAGTAATCCGTTTCAAATACTTTAGCAATTAAGCCTCGGTCAGCGACGCGTAAACTTCACAAATTGGATATTGTTTTTGACTGTGACATATAGCAGTAATTTAATTACTTTTGTCGAAATTATCAAGTGTTTAATACTATTCAGTGAGGGTATGTTTTTGGAATTTCTAAACAAAATTGTCATTTTTTTATATTTGTAAGTATATAAGATTTTTTTTTACGGTAAGAAATACTTTTGTAAATTTATCTGGGCAACATTAGAATTGAGAAAGGAACGAAAGAACGATTTTATTTGAATACAACATTAATACAATTACAGAAAAGGAAAAAACAAAAGATTGATACAGATTATATTATCATCATCATCTCCACCCAAACAATTCCCACTATTGAGCTCGGGCCGCCTGCTCTCCATAATAGAAGGCAAATTGAGGTTCTATGTCGAGTTTTCCTTTTGTTGCATCGATATTATCTACATATCATATCCCTTAACATTACTCACGAGCAAGAACAGGGATGGTGAATTGTTTTTTTTTTATTGCAAACGGTGGCAAACGAGCAAACAGTACACCTGATGGTAAGTGTTGCTGCCGCTCATGGACCTTTACAATGCTGTTGCCTACCGCGAAGAAAGCGAAGGGAGTGTGAATGCGTGCATTGAGGCTCGGTGATACCAAGGGCACCACCAAAACCCTCCACACGCAATCACCCTCAGAAAGTTGGGCTTCCAGCTCTCTCGCTCACCGAACGAAGCGCAGCAACAAATTGCTACTACTCAGACGTCGATTTTCTGTATTCAATATTTCTGTAATAATTTTCTTGTAATCTTACTCCAATACCCCACGCAAATATATTATAGCTATCTATTGATATTTCTGACTTGCGTTATGCCAAGCACTGAATATATTTGTATACTTAAATACAGCTTGTGTGCATGAATATACAGGGTGTCCCGTAAGTAGTGGACCAACGGGCTATGAGGGGTAGTGAGACTTATTATCTAACAAAAATACTCATATTTATTGTCCTAGGTCTTATAGTTATGAAGTTAGGATTTTTTATTAAATGTGATGAAAATGTCATCCATGTATGCTAAATATTAAATTTTACAAAAACTTTTTATAATTTATTGATATTTTTTATTTAAGGTAGTTAAGAATACATAAGTCTTCCTAATTCAATCGATATTCATGCGTAATTATAAATTACATGACCATTAAAACATACAACAAGTGCAAATTTTAAATTTAAAAATAATTTTTAACAAAAATAAACCGACTTCAAACAGTAAACTAAAAAGCAAAAAATAAATTTACTTCTCACAAGTCATATGTATTTTAATTTAATTAAATAGAAATGATTAAATATTTATTCTATAATTTTGAAGTCGGTGCCAAGTAAATGATACAACAACTTTACTACAATATCAAATCACTAAGTAAACACAATATTATTAAAAATATCAAAGCAACTACAAAACAATAACATACGAAGTGATGGGTAGACCGAGCAAGGATGCTTCTCGAATGAGGAGACAGGTGAAAAAATAGATTGTCGGCTATGAGAGCCTATATATCAAATAGATTAACTAACGAAAGTCAAGAAGATCGTGACCATCGTTTTTCTTTGATTCGTGAGCGATTATCAAATGAAACCGAAGAAACCCGTGTTCACCGGTTCAGTTTGATTCATTTAATGCTGTAAATCATTGAGGGATGCCCCAACTGTCTATGGTCTCCATCATCAGATCTACTGCAGACCTTCATTATAATCCATATGGGTGCAAAGTTCGCATTAATATAAATGAATTAAGTCCAAGCACGAGGTAGCAACTTTAAACCGTTGAGAAGTTCCCTAAACTGTCTTCGTCTTCATCATCAGACCCCTAATAACAGTCCCAACCCATCTAGATGTAAAGTTCTTGTCAATACAGATTAATCAAGCTCAAACATAAGGCAGCTGCAGTGAATCGTTGAGGAGTTCCCTGGAGCGTCTCTGTTCCATCATTAGATCTACTCGAGACCTTTATTAAATTGTAGTGCTTTAATAAAATACTTAATAGAAAAACTTACAAACGCAGTAGTCGCCCCTACGATGCTTGAAAGTTGCCTTTGATTTCTCTGATCTGCCATCATCAAACTCTGATTTCCTTATCATGGAACCAACTTTGAAATATCTTCTTTTCAACAAAAAAGAATCTTCAAAACCTTTTCTTAAACGACGAAGTTATCCGCGAACAAACATAACAAAAGCATATATACGGTCGAATTGAGAAACTTCCTACCTTTTTGAAGTCAGTTAACAAGTATCACTTTAGCCCTACATACTACTACCTAGTTTCCATCGATCAATTGCAGTACTGTCTCCCAACTCCAAACCGTTAAGGAGTTCTGTAGCTTCATCATCAGCACAGCAGCATCAGATGTTGATTCAAGCATACCTCACAAGCAACAAGTTAGCCCTACATACTACTAAATAGTTTCCATCGACCAATTGCAGAACTGTCTGCTAACTCCTAACCGTTAAAGAGTTCCCGTAACTTCATCATCAGCACAGCAGCATCAGATGTTGACACCCTGAAGCATATACCTGAGTAAGACATGATTATTACGTAACAACAACACCATACGAGCAATTTTTGGGGGTTGCCCTCGATTTCTCCTGGATCCCATCATCAGATCCTGACCTGGTGAAAATGGGACCACCTCAGAAGTGAACTCTATCTAACAAAATATTTTTTTTTTAAATCCGTCTATAATTGACGGAAATATCGGTCGGTGAACATACATAAAAAAAAAAAATATTATACATACAAACGAATTGAGAACCTCCTCCTTTTTTGAAATCGGTTAAAAATAATTTGAGTTTAGCTGGTGTAAAAAAAAAAGTATTACGGCCTTCGGGGACTGTATTTTAAAAACATCTACATCGAATACCAATTACATAAAGGTATAATACAGCAGTTTAAAGTATTTAAAAATTGTTCAATTAGCACAGGACGCTATATTCTAGCAGTTTTCAGGTAGTCAACCCAGTATGTAATTCCGAAAATGATTGCACAAAATGGCGGTAGAATTCTTTTTCGGACTAATCAGAGGCGATACTTGAACCTTGAACTTGATTTAATCGCCTACCATGCGGTGACGCAGTAAGAATACAATTCACCACCACTCTTTGCCGTGGGTGTCGTAAAAAGAGAAGGTAAACTCGAAATAAAACCCTATGCCAACATGTCTGACTATCGTGGCTTAGTAAGTCAAATTTCCTCTTGTAAAAGAGGAGGCCCAAGCCCAACAGTGGGACATATATGGGCTGAGATTATGATGATGGATCGGCAAATGGGATAATAAATAATTATAGACTAAGCCGTTTAAAGATGAGAATAACCTTTGTATGTTATGCTCCTATATAACTCACCGTCCGATACTTCCAATAGATCTTGGCGAAGATATTGTGCCTATGCTATTATTCTTATTACATACCATGAACTCTTCCCGATACGTCTACCTCCTTTTTTGGACGGGCTATGGCCAGCACTCACATCGTCCATTCCGTCCGAGGTGGCGAAAGGACGGCGCGCGGCCCCATAACCCAACGTACTCCCTCTCCTCCGTCATTGGGCCGGCCACCGGTGCGGAGTTCCTGGTCGTCCGTGCCCAGCCCGGCGGGATACCCTTTCAGGTACCATCATTCCTTAACGCCCCTTCCGGGACGTCGATCGCCCTTATGCGGTATACGTCTACTGCCAGGTTTTACCCTAATCAATTTCGTTCATCATCATCGTAGCCCACATACGTCCCACAGTTGGGCTCGGACCTCCTCCACATTGGGAGGGAATTTAACCTACTAGGTATACCATGCTGGTCAGACATGTTCGTATAGCGTTTTATTTCGAGTTTTCCTTTTTCTGCATATATGTTATATCCCATAGTCATCTTTTACGACATCCGAGGGCAAGATAGGGAGTGGTAAATTGTATACTTACTCCGTCATCATACAGATTAACTGAACTCTGTATGCTCAACGTTATTCAAATCCGTGTAATACTTGTCTGATTCATAAATAAATAATCAAACATACTATTCACATTTATGATACTACTAATACTTGGCAGTAGGTCCCACTCAACCAAAACATTATTTCTCTGTATATTTAATATCGAATGAGATTGGTTAATTGATTCCTACCAATTAGGCGGTAGTTGATTCTGTGAAAGGTCCCAGTGGAAATGGTAAATGGAATGTGAAATTATAATTAGGTGTATGTACATGTTCTAAATATATACGGCTTGATAGGTAATTGAATTCGATATATTTTTATATACCTACATATCTGTGTGGTTTCCCTCCCATAATAAAGGAGGCTCGAGTCCAGGAGTAAGACATATATGATAATGTTCTATGTGATGGCGGACTAAGCATATACAGTAGATTTCATTTATAACGACCTCGGTTATAACGACTTTTCGGTTATAGCGACGCCGAACTTACATCCCGAGAATTTACAGCATCCTTTTGTACATTCGGCAATAGCGACTCTGGTTATAACGCCGAATCCGGGTATGCCAACTTGTTTTTATGAACTATTTGGGCCAGTTTCCTAGAAATTGCTTGCGGATGTTGTGACTGAGTCGGCAAAGGCACAAAGACTCATTCATAAGCTTTAACTATTAAGCTTTCTTATATTTTATTCGAAGACGGTCAAACGCTTTGTTTGTGTGTAGGGTTATCCTTTGTTTACATTCGCAAATGGTATCTGACCATCTGCTTTGTTTGTGTGTAGGATTACTTAGCATGTGCACGAAGTTAAAATTATGAGTAAGTTACGTAGCCAATTTCCAGTGAGTAAACAGTGTTTCTTAAACTTATAAACATGGTTCCTAGACGTACATGTACTGTTAAGGAAAAATGTTAATGTAATTATTTCGGATATAGAGACTGCCGGATATAACGCCGACATTAAAGTGGGCCCGTCGTTATAACCGAAATCCACTGTATAATGATTTCTGATGTTTACGCGAATATTACACACTAATATCTGGTTGACCGAGCTTCGCTCGGAATATTTTTATCGAATTTATTTAGGTATATATTAATAAAAAATAAATAATGAAAAATATATAAAAAAATTACAAAAAGAGAATATTAATAACACCGAGATTCGAACCGACGCTGTTTAAACAAAAAATAAAACAAAATTAGAACCTGTCAACTTCCCATCTGAGCTATCGTAACTCATGACGTTGACAACGAAATTTGAATTCATATTCTTTTAAAATTTAATGTCATTGTTTGTTTTACTAAAAACACGGACAAAACAACATTTTCTATAAATAAAACCTAGCTAGATCGATTTTTTGGACCCGAAACCTCTAGTATGCCAAGTTTCAACAAAATCGTTGGAGCCGTTTCCGAGATCCTGAATGTATATATACAAGAATTGCTCGTTTAAAGATATAAGATCATTTGCCCGCCATCATCCCACACTAAGTGGGGTCGGCACAACATGTTATTACCTTCCATAGGCACCTGTCATCCGTCCTATCTGCACTCACTACTTTCATATACATATCCTCATTCACACAATCTATTCATCTCTTTTTGGGCCTTCCAAGATTCTTACGTAATTGCCAAACATTTCGAACATTTTGCAGTAAGAATATAATTTATCATTCCATACCCTATCCCCTATAAGCAATTTCTTTGTGAATTATACATATATTAATGTAACTAGTCCGGCCCTAAATATTGTTACAACTCTAAAACTTTTTTGTTTTTTGAAACCAACTCTGGAGAAACATTTATTATCTTAGATATTTCGTGCTGTTTTAATTTTTTTCAATTAAATTATAAGGGGAAAACAGACGCGGTATATGAATATAATCGCTAGTAGTCTTTCGCGTATCATTATCATTAATATATGGGGCAAATAGATTTAGGACAGTCTATTTCTATAGTTAAAGAGAGTGATTCCATCAAAATGTTTGCTGTTCCAATGTATGTATATGTGAAAATCACAAAAACATCCTTTTTACTGATAGAAAAAAACACAGTTACAACAAGAACAGTTACAAAATTTACGCATATAGTCCTCATACAGCGTCAGTTATTGTTTGGTTGGGGTTCTTATAAAGAAATCACAAAGATTTATTTTCTGAAACAAGAGACTTCAGGAAAAGGCTATCAAGAGCTTCTTAAAAGCTCTTACCAATACACTTTTTAAAAATGTACTTTTACTTCGCAGCTTGGCTCGAAGAAAACGATCCGGATTTTTGAAATGAAATGAAATTTGATTTATTGTTCACATAAAATAGAGTAGATGAGTTGTTCATTATATCTAGTAGTTAGTTTTTCTATTTAACCAGTGAAGGCATATGAAACTTAAAATTATGATGGATATATACAGTGTCATGGCTGAATACCAAGTCTTAATTTACTACTTAAAATAGTAATTCCCTATTATACACACATACATTTCATTACCACATTTCTTTTACACTATAAAAATTTTTGTCCAGTAACCAGGTTATTAACTGTGTTTTAAATTGTTGAAGCGGTAACGATTTAAACTGTGGTATGCTACTATATATATGTATGCACATGGCGTAACAATTCTTCATGTACATTGTAGTTTTAAACTTGAATTTAAGTACTAATCTATTTGAGTTTCTTGTATAACGTGTATATTTTTCTCTTGCTGTAACAAATAAATTTTGGTTCCGTTTTACATAAATGTATAAACATGGTAAGCTTAAGACGTTGTATTTTTTTAAATACACTCTATGAACTTATTTTTGCGAGTTGAAGACTGGCTATCGTCTAATTCAGATCTAAACCACTTATGTATAAACTTTGGTCAGTTTTAAAAAATATGGGCTGCTTTAAATGCCACGCCAACAATGAATCGTTTAAAAAATCTCCGGAACAAAGCATTGAATAAATTTCCCGTGGAAACAGTCCATAAATCCATTAGATTCGAGGTCATACAGATTAATACCAAAGATTGTCATTGTCGCATTCTTAATTTTTTTTTTGTAAATTAGTCCATGGCCAGATTAGTGTGATACTATATGGTAACAGGTTAAACGTGACATATAAAACGCCTAAAGGGTTATCAGGTGAATGAGAAACAGTGATATATGTGGGTATCACCATCTGCAACTGCCGACCCCACTGCCAAGGGTGATGTTAATAGTACCATCCCCACTTTGTGGTGAGTTATATATCTAAAATTTAACGTCGATAGGCTGTGGGTTAGATGGATGAAAAAATTTTATGCCAGTCGGACTTTTGAAATCAAATAACTACGACGATGCGCTGCAGTAATGCGCTGCATAGAAGACGAGTTGAGAAATCCTATGCTACTCCTCTGTTATCCTAAATAACTAAGCAGAGTATGTTAAGTTATAGCCCGCTAACAAAAAATATATTTACTATTATTAATGCTCATCGATTTTATGTTTCGCTTTGAGGCTTTGTAGATGGTAATAATTAATGTTTTGCTGTCGTTGTTTTTCTAAGATCAAGAAGCTTAAAACAAAATTTGGCAGCACTTTTATAATGGAATAGATTTTATAAGTGAATTGGGTTCGGTTACATTTGAAAGCTTATTAATTAAAATAAAAATACTACTAGAAAACTTTTTACTTCATAAAAGTCCATAATAGTATTTTCTTTGAGCGGTCACATTGTCCGCGCTGCTTGGCCTGGGTGAGCATAGCTTTCATGTGGTTGGACTTCCTGCGAGTGACAGACTAATCCTTCATCTACCCACTAGGACGGTATCAGGTACAGGTAGCGTTACCAGCCGTCCGGATAAAGTCGGACATAGGTAGGCTTTTTAATTGCTTATCCGGTCAAAATAATCGGTGTCCAGCTTTTATTAGGCTTTTTACATTTCGCAAAGAGCTAGCGCCGCACTTTATCGCGGTCGAATATAAACAACGACAATAATATGCCTATCCCAACAGTGAGCACCGACGAAGTCGAGTCGCTTATTAGGGGTCTCCACGCTAGGAAAGCCCCGGGTTCGGACGGTATTACAAATAGAGTAAAATTATTCCCAGCCCATTTAATAATATTACTGTGTTGTATTTTTAATGCAGCCCTCAAATATAACATCTTTCCTTCACAGTGGAAAGAGGCCGTGGTAATCGGAATCCACAAACCCGGCAAAAAACGTACCGAATCCAATAGTTATCGACCTATTAGCCTACTGAGAAGTTTAGGTAAATTATACGAACGAATAGTACTCAGTAGGCTACGCTCATACGCAGAGTTAAATAATCTTATACTGGACGCGCAATTTGGTTTTCGTGCTAAACACAGCTGTGTTCAGCAAGTACATAGACTAGTAGAATACACCAGTAGTCAGTTCATGAGGGGACGGTACACTGGTGTACTATTTCTAGATGTAGCGAAAGCTTTCGATAAAGTTTGGCATGAGGGCTTAATTTACAAATTATATTTATTAAAAATCCCCGAATACTTAATTCTAATAATACATGACTATATTTTAAATAAAACTACTTTACGGATTTTATCGCGTTTGTATTTGATTTTTGATTACCCGACGTTTCGAACACTTTACAGCGTTCATTATATAGCATCTTAGCAGTGTTCGAAACGTCGGGTAATCAAAAATCAAATACAAACGCGATAAAATCCGTAAAGTAGTTTTATTTAAAATGTATAATACTCGCGTAAACATCAGAAATCATTAATACATGACTATTTGAGTCATCGCAGCTTTCGCTATAGGGTGGAAGGGACGTTGTCGACCTCCCATCCTCTCAAGGCCGGTGTTCCACAGGGCTCGGTCCTCGCCCCATTTTTGTTTACACTGTATACAAGTGATTTACCCAAGTTCACTCGTGTGCACACGGCGCTTTACGCCGACGATACCGCACTCTATTGTGCAGGTATGTCCCCGACAAC
Source organism: Lymantria dispar (assembly GCA_032191425.1). Lineage (NCBI taxonomy): Eukaryota > Metazoa > Arthropoda > Insecta > Lepidoptera > Erebidae > Lymantria > Lymantria dispar. Next base: position 27,903,978 of record CM063441.1, read on the forward strand.
CGTAGTCAATACACTCCAAAAAGCGGTTACCGCCCTTGCCAATTGGTATAGGAAATGGAGAATAGAAATTAATCCCGAGAAGAGCCAAGCGGTCATGTTCACTAAACGAACTGCCCGTCTGTGCTCTCCGGACAGCATCCCTCCTCTCACTCTCTTCGGCCGACCTGTCTCATGGAGCAGAGAGGCCAAGTATTTAGGTGTGACCCTTGATAGCCGACTCACTTTCCTGTCCCACTTGAAGCGGGTCCGCGCGCGCGCCGCCTTCGTGATGGGACGCCTTCACTGCTTATTAAACGCAAAGTCCAAACTATCACTCAAAAATAAAGTCCGATTATACACTACCTGCATACGGCCCATCATGACGTATGCCAGTGTAGTGTTCGCGCACGTTAGGCCAAACAGGATCCACAGGTTACAAACACTACAAAATAGATTCATGCGACGGGCAACGGGAGCACCGTGGTTCGTTCGTAATGTCGATCTACACATCGACCTCGAATTGCCGACCATCAGGCAGTATATGAAGCATTGCTCCCAGCGCTATTTTGACTCTGCCACGACTCACCCCAATCCACTAGTGGTTGGGGCGGTAAACTACGTCCCATCAAAAATATCCGCGGTCCGACGACCCCGTCATCTCCTTGAAGAAGGGGATGATGCCATCACGATCGCCCAAGAAAGGGCCTACACAGCTCGCGCAGCGATAACACATAAAACTGCGCGGTATCGGCCTCGCCGACGAGGTCGAAAACCGCGCCGCGTAAAAATCATTAACCTAAACGTGGCCACGCCCACTTTGCTTTCAGCGACGCCCCGAGCCGAGGTCCGTTCCCCACAGGGGGAGCCCTCGGGCGATGTTCGCTTAACTTACTTACCGGGTTGAGAGCCTTCCGCTCGCCCATTGCCCGCGTTAAGCTGTCAAGGTCATCTGCGACCAACAGCTAAATAAACAAAAAAAAAAAAAAAAAAAAAAAAGGCCGAGCGTGGCCAGGCGCAGGCGAGTCGACTGTAGTCATAATAATCCAAAAAGCTTAATTTTACATACAGTTTTTTGTCGTACCTAATAATACTAAAACACAAAATCCTCAATAATGTAGGGTGTGCGGCCTTTCTACCCAAATGTCCGGCGAAACTGGCTGGTCTGTCCGGCTATTAGGTTTGACGACCTGGCAAGCCTAGGTACAGGGCAGTTAATCGCGGGCGCTATTCTCCCTGACCTGCTCCGTCACCTCCTTTTTTAAAAGCATTGCCTCTCAGATGGTGGTGATCATATGCCAGATTCTGATGCCGTCGACTATTGAAATATAACTAGGTACTTGAAAACATCAGAGTTCTATATTATAAGAATTGCACGTTATTTTGAGAGCAAGATACACGTATTTTCATTCCGCTCAAGAACATAAGTAAATAAGTATTTCCCATTGTAGAAATGCAAGTCAGCGTAACACCACTTGAATGCGTTAATAGCGACCACAGGGTTATTACATCTCTGTATATATAGACCGCGTACAATTTACAAATTAGAAAACGAGCCATTTTAAATTTTACACAATGTTTGTGCTCAACATATTTGCTACAGACATGAATTCCCTTTCTGTTTAGGTCTTACGAGTGAGCGCAAAAACTCGTAAGTTACATAATAAATTGATACTTACAGCTTTACGACCTAGAGAGAGGCCACATATAGACCTTTTTTGTCGTATAGTTGTCAGAGAACGTGAATTTGGCAAATTTAGTCTATGAATATGTTAAAATAAGGCATGTAGGTCTAAAAGTTACAATGTGAAATGTGGATGTTATACTTCTCCAACTTTATCCTCTATCCGGGTATTAAGGTATTAATGTTCTATGCTTTAACTTCAAAGATATTTTATCATTACAAAAAAAATTATCCCCTAGACAGTATATGTCTAATAATATAGGTTAAAATACCATTAATCAATTTAAGCCTTAACTTTTTAGCCTATGTTTCAATGCGTCACCTTTAAAATTTGTTCTTTAGCGAAAGAAAGCTGAAGAAGAAGAAATTATATTTCCCTTCACAACACCAAAAACCGTTTGAGTTAATAAAATCAATTTGATAAAAGCACGTAATTATTATAAATGTGAAGGTAAAATATATTGCATATATCATATCAAAATCAATTATTAATTATATAATAATTTTAAAAGTACAAAGTACTTATAGAAGATACAAGTGCAAAATATTCATATTCATCGGAACAAAAAAATATAATTACAAATAGGGATGAAGCAGCCACCTGGGTATAAGGCGCTTCACACACTGCTCCGCGCTCTGTCGCCTGGCTCGGAGTGGCAGATTTTAATTTTGTATGCAAGTACATCGATTAGTATAGAAAACACGCCAGGTCCAACACACCGAAAACGCGCCACGGCGCGGCGCGGGAACACGTCCCGCTAGCAGATTTTGCCGCCAGGCGCGGAGGCGCGGGGCGGACCGCAGCAGATCTGGACACGGATACATTTATATACGAAATTGAATGACTTCAGTATTGCACATTGTAACGTAACTAACCACGGCGACCAAATGGAAAGTAACCTAGTTTAGTGTGGGACGCGTACAAAGCCGTCAGGCGCGGAGGCGCGGTAAAATCTGCTCGAAGAGGCAGATCTGCTCCTCCGCGCCTTCGCGCCCGGGCGCGTCGCCAATGTATGAAGCGCCTTAGTAGATACAGTATCGATTACCGATTACGAATTGGTAATCGATACTGTATCGATCGTTAAGTATCGGTACTCAAACAGTAGCGATATAAGTATCGATACTGGTATCGGTATCGAATCAATTATGAAGTATCGAATACCATTCATAGAGCCTATCAAATACGAGATTTCTAGCGGAATTGTTTGTGATGAGCTTTTCTAGGGCATCTGAGTGATATCTTATATTATATATGGGTGAATCGATACTTTCCAGTCGATACTGCTAGTAGTAGTAAGTAAGTACTTTTCTCCGGGCAGAAGTGTGACGAGCTTTTTTTTCAGGCAATTTAAGCCCTAACATTCGATACTGAGCAGCACTAGTATCGATTAGTATGCATTCAAAAGTATCCATACTTACCATGGTGTCGAATCATTTTTATAGTATCGTGTACTTTTCCTCTGGCAGAATTGGGATGAGCCTTTTTTTTGTAGGCGTAAGTCACGAAAATCTGAATACCTGTTAATCGATACCATTCTTTTCATTCGATACCGATACCATGGTTTACATTCGATACTAGTACTCAGTATAGTAGTAACATTCGATACAGAGTACTAGTATCGAATGAAAAGTATCGATACCATATGAGTAGTCATTAGTCATTCATCCCTAATTACAAAACTTTCACTTTATATTTAAAAATGTATTAGGTAGTTTCTAAATTAAATAAATGTCAATATAATAATAATATTGCAAACTTATAACTAAATAATTTATATATAAATCTAAATATGCAGCAGTTCATAATTTTTATCGAACAATATTGTAGTAATTCTAAAAGAACTCCAAAGCGTAGCATTGAAATTAAATTTCAATTTCATTGCCTTCCAAAGAGAGCCGTCACAGTCAATACAAGAGGTAATAAGTTTACTAAATCTTAGTTCGAAGAGCAAGTTAAAGTTTTCTGTTTGTGAAATTTTTTATTTAGTTTTCTTTTCAGCAGCGCCGTCCTGTATTTAAATTAAGAATTTAAACTTACCGATGTTTTCTTAAAATTATAATTAAAAGTTTCTGCTAGCTACAAAATCATATCAAAGGTATTGATATAAAATATTCGAACAGGTTCCCTTCAAGTTTAACGTACATCTTTCAAAAGAAGATACCAGGTCCTTTGGTAGGCTTACATAGGAATATGGACCCAACACGGAGAAGCCTTTGGAGAAAAATGTTAAAATGTGGGACGTCTGCCGATGACACTCCACGCCTGCCCATAAAACACGTGGACTCGTATTGCCCATCTGCAAGACCAAGACGAGACTTGGACTAGTCTTGGTATCGGTCTTGCGGCATCATATCTAGTCTCGTCTTGGTATTGCGCACTCGAGTCTTGGTCTTGGTATTGTTCTTGCAGCAAGAGTCTCGCAGTCTTAAAAGTCTTGCAGTTAGAATAACAATACAGTCATTGACCAAGAAAATGTAAAACCTAACCAAATTAATAAAATACCATCCATCTATCCATCTGCCTGCCTATCGCCGTATCGAATATAATCCTTACCACATTACTTAACATTACTTTCCTCTTCCCCTGGTGTTCTATTAGATAGTTTTTACTACTCCCATGGCAAAGGAAGGAATTTCGACACTATCTTCTTAAGCCGTCGTCACACGGGGCAGTTAATAAAATGAATTTGATAAGTATCATTTAAAACATTGCGGCTTTGTTTCTGGGGGCACGCCAAGTCGAGCAAGAAAAAAGTCGGTTAAAACGCAAAACTGCCGTAACATTTCTCGTAACCATTCAGGCCATTTTCGACCCCCTTAACTTCGTTGTTAATAAAACTAGAAACTGTTAAATAAATTAAAGGTAGTATATCGGTAACACTTTAATCGCTTTTCATATAGAAACACCACTATGATTTAATAATAAGTTTAACTACACTCAGATTTTTACACAACACTTCCGGTTTCTATTCTCACCGTTTTTAAACACTACAAACCGATTCAAAATAGGATGACCAACTGATACAAAACATGATTTCAATATTAATAGCCAAACGTTAAACTTAGTAACATATTATTAATACAAGTTTTGTACGCAACTTAACGAGGAGTTCTAAGAACAACCTATTCGTACCACTGTTGTCAGTGCAATGTCTATGCGCCGCGTATCGCTTTAAAAGGTAAAGACAAAATAAGTATGGCGCTTGCTCCGCAATGTTGCTAGCGCTGTAATGTTGCCAACAGTACGGCGCTCGCTCCACAATGTTGCCTAGCGCTGTAATGCTGCCAACAAAACCTGAATTTTTAGTAACCTAGCAGGCCTTGTATACACATTGTGTATATCAAATTTCATTCAATTTGAACTAATAGTTTAAGATTTATAACTAGTCAAAATTTCGTAATTTTGTCACTCACTGACTGACTGACCGATCATCAATATTAAAGTGGCACTTCTAGCCGACATAGAAGTTTTCAATTTAGAATACAATTAGTGTTTAGTGTATAAATGAAGAAAAAATTATGAAACATTATAATTATCATCAAGTTTCCGAGATACACTAACTGCATAAATAATTTTGTAAACTCATATAAATATATAGGATTGCAAAGTTACATTTGCAGTTAATGAAATGTAACTTTGTAAAAAATAAGAATACATTTGTCGCCATCATTGCTTCTCTATGGGAATCGTAACAAGCGGCTAAAGACTGCGCAGATGACGTAGTGGTTAAGACACCAACGTACCGCGCTAGTGTCACGGGTTCGAATCCCATGCAAGACACACCTTGTACGATCCACAAATTGTTGTTCTGAGTCTGAATGTAATTTGTGTCGGTTAATTATATGTTCTTTCTGCAATTCACCACTCTCTATCTTGCCCGTGGATATCGTATAAGACGACTATGGGTTATAATATGCACATACCATATGTGCAAGAGAAGGAAAACTCGAAATGAAACCCTATATCAACATGTCTGACCAGCATAGTATGGTGGGTTAAATTCCCTCCCATTGTGGAGGAGGCCCGAGCCCAACAGTGGGACATATGAGGGCTGCGATGATGATGCGATGTTGAATTATATGTTTGTAAAGTCCTCCACAATATAAGGATTATTATTCCCTTAGTGCAAGGCGCTGTCATTTAAAAAAAAAAGATTAAACAGGAAGAAGAGTGGGCAGCAGCTCTCGCCGGGGAAATGTATGATATCTCACTGCAAAACCAACCCGCCTACCAAACGTGGCAACTACGTCATTATTCCTTATAAGGCGAAGAAAATTGAGCTCTAGTCGTGGCAACCCTTTAGCGTCGTTGGACGCAGGTGCCACAGTACCGCACTTTATGGTGAAGCATGAGGGGGGTCTATGTTCCACAGTGGACGGCGGTAGGCTGAATGATGATTGGCATAACAGGTGTAGACAGATACCTAGATATAATTATGTTCAAAGATAACTTGTAAAATGGTCAACCAACTTAATGAAAAAGCAACAGTGGGACGTGTCTTATGAAATTGTACCAAAATCTCCCAAAGTATTAAGCAAACTAAATTGCCTCAAATTTATCTGAAAGAAAGAACGCCATCATTAGGCTCGATTACCATCAAAGCGGATAGGAGATTAGAGGAGATGTGTTTCGAAAAACCAATCAAATTTCTTTATTTCCACATCTCTCCGCTTAGTTTAGATAGAATTGACTCAAGCGGAAAGATGTCTCATTTTTCAGAAAGTGTGCTCTAAGAAAATCCTTTGTTGATATTCAAGAAGTAGAAGGTACCGAAAAGGCAAATAAGTAGGTCTATCTACAAAAAGAAATGACATACCATCAAAAACAAGACTTGTAAAAAAAAGCCAAGCCTCGCAACTGAATTCTTCTACCATAAAAATTTGTGAGATCCATGTTATACCAAGTCGGTTAACTCATTCAGTCCCTGCTTAAGGCACCTTTCTTCTTAATTTATTACGTAAATAGCTAACCTAACAACTTGTTATAGTGACTATATCAATATTAAAGATCTTTTATGTTTTAAATAAATAGATTGACTTGGCAATTGTATTCTGAAAGGCCAATACCAACATCGGAAGTCGATTGGCGGACGAATGGATTTCCCAAGGCTGAATTGACTTTCGGTATGGTGACAGATTAAGAATACAGCTCACCACCATCTCTTTTACCGGTAGGTATTGTAAAAGACGACTAAGGGATTTAATATAACAGAAGGAAAACTAGAAATGAAATTGTATAATATTAACAAAAACGCAAAGCAGAATTATAAAGATTATTTACCTTTCCGCGCGGTCTTTGATTTCCCACGAGCCATAACTAACAAGAAAACTGAACATTGTTATAATTTTAAAACTTTCAAATGCTGATATAAATGCAGTTATTTGGCTCAGTTTTTTCTTACAGCTCTCTCAGCTCAGTCGGTCTCACCGTTAAGAAAGAGTCTACACTATGCATAGTATAGGAAAAGTTCAAGCTTAAATCTACTGTAGGACAAAGATCTCTCAAAGGAGAATAGTAGCATAACTGCTACCCTTGGCGAGCGGATGGGCGAATGCAGTTGGTCTTTTATATTTTGAGAAGAAGCCTGCTGTCCATTTTCTTCTGATGTCTTAGCTGGTTTCTAGGCCTCCCATGAGAATCAAAAGCACTGTATTCTAGGGATGTGAAAAAATAATAGATTTTTATAATAATCGATTTTTAATCGATATTTTTTTTGTAATAAACGATTTTTACAATTGATTATCAATATAATAAAAAATCTATTATTTTTATATTAAAATTAATCGATTATTTCACTGCCAGATTTCCTAAAAAAAAGGTCATCACGATACTGCGTGCAGTGTTTCATACTATATTAGAAAATAAAGCTCACATTTCCTAAAAAAAAGTCACCATAATCCTGTTGGCTGAAAAAATCGATTTTATAATCGATTATTTATTTTTAATTAATCGATTATTTTATAATCGATTTATTTTAAAGAACAAAAAATTGATTAGTTAATTAATCGATTATTTTCCCTCCAAGTCACATCCCTACTGTATTCTTATGAGGACTCATTGCATTCTTAACCTTATACCACTATACTGATATTTTTAATTTCTAGTGGTGTGTTTATAATGCAGCACTACTAAGTAAAAATGTATTAATTTCTTCCATCCATCCCCATACCAATTATTATAATTCATAATTTGGCAGCTAGCTAAGTTAATTATTTTTTGCACGCCTCAACGTCAACGCCTTAACGAACTCGAGCTAAGGCACGAACCAATAATGTGTTTATTCCTATTTCCCTTATTGAATAATATAAATATACGCAAGTCAAGAGAAACACGTGCTAAATATTACTTCAATATTTTTAAAGACCTATATTATATTATATTATAGACCTATATTTTATTTATTGTTAGTGTAAAAAAAATTATTTGAATAGAGAGCACCGCGGACGACTGGGTATCTGTGTATGGATCTGCTACGATTATGCTTGTAATACTTAACATTACGAGCCTTTTCTTTTATTAACTTAGGATTTTAATACACTGTTTTCTACGACAAATGACTGGGTAAATTCTATGTCCATAATTGACTTTTTCATGAACAAAAAACATCTTAAGAACAAATGAAACTTTTAAAGAAATGAAAAATGCAATGAAGTTTGAATAGAAAATGGCATTTTTGCAAGAAAAGCAAATAGAACATAGTGTAAATAAAACTATTTTTACCCGACTACGGCAAAGCCAATGAAGGTTTATGATTTTGACAGGCATTTATGTATATATGTTCATATGTTCCTTCATAGCGCCTCAACTACTTATTGGAGCCGGACAAATGAGGTACATTTAGAAGCATCTTGATCGTCCGCTAGTTGTAGGCTATATGACGTGTCACCGAATCTAATGCGGTGCCTTCTAGTGCGTATAAAGTATTGCGTTAAAAATAAATTTGAGATAAATATTTGTATGTAAATATTTCGTATTTGATATCATCGGCAAGGGCGTTCCTTTTACATTTAAAAAATGTTTTTGCTTGATTTTATCGAGTTTGTATTTGACGTTTTGAAAACTTTACATCGTTCATGGTCACGGGCTGACTGAGCATACTGTTACGTATTATTTCATTAAAGCAAACTTATGAACTCTAGCTGTCTCTATAGCTTTGCTAGCGTAGATTACTCGCTAATTTAACGTTCTTTTGAGTGCCGATATCATTTCTTATCAAGGAGTCTTTTATTTGAAAATTAATTTTCTTAAAAAATTTATATTCGTATATAATATTTTAAAGACAAATTAATACGAACTTGTTATTATGACGTTTGTTGTTACAACATGTTACTATGACGTTTGTTGTTACATGTTTAGCTATCAACAATGTTTAGTTATGCTAACTAAATAAAATCTTTTTAACACCAACTTCCTCTTTCTGAAATTAGAGCCTTCAATAAGATGAACATAATTTTCAGTTTAAATACATTAATACAAATAATTTTACATAATTACTAGCTGACCCGGCGAACTTCGTACCGCCATAATTTTTTCGTAAATATATTTTCAAAATTTCCGAAAATATAGTATCTAATAGATGAACCATTACAGCTTTGTCAGGCAAGATGACCCGGCGAACTTCATACCGCTATAATTTTTTCGTAAATGTATTTTCTAAATTGCCGAAAATATAGTCTCTAATGGAAGAACCATTAGGTACAGCTTTGTCAGGAAAGATTCGATCGTCTTGGTCGCGGCATTGTTAATGAGGATTCAAAGAGAATACAAATTACTGATTTTATTGATTTCTGACAAAATTATAATTATCAAATTTTCAACCATACTTAATAATTATAGACAAAATTACTCTCATTTGCGTTTTTTTTATTACTCATACTCATATATTATATAGTCCATAAAATATAGGATGATCTCTGTGACAGTTGTCCCTAGTGCTGTCACGCTTACGATAAAATCCGTAGTTTTTTATCGATAAAACTCTTTATTTTTATAATTGTGATTTTCTATTATAATTAAAATACAATCAATGAAAATCTTTTTGAATTTACTTCAAACAAAAACCGTGTTACGACTGTTTTAATTATTCAAAAGGAGTACAATCAAGGTCTAGGTCACTATTATCGTCATCACTGGAGCGTTCCTGCTAGAACATTTATCATTTTTTGCCAAATAGGTACAGCCGTTAGATCAATCGATCAATTACGACTGTTTTATAAATAAATATGTCTAGTTTATTGACAATAATGCGTACATAATATTATCATTTACTCTGAGACGTAGGTAAAAGTAGTTTTTTAATGTTTAATTAATTCAATTTATGTATTTTATAATAAAACTGTCCGTTTTAATTGTAAAAAATATGTTGAAAGTTTTATATAGGTACTGTATTGGGTTTATTTCTTTTATGAATAATTTAATAAAGATCGGTTATCGATTTACATATATCGACTGTCCCATCTCTTTTTTATTTTCAGTCCAGTATGACCTTGTACGTGAGTAAGCGTCATTTATGTATAAAATGTTTACTAGGTATTTCAGTATTTACGAGGTACATTTTAGGCATGAATATTAATATTTTTATATTTATAATATATTGCAATTCAGTTGCAATAAAACTGGCACGAAAAGAATGAAAATATATTTGATACAAAATGAAATTGTAAACATATCGCTCGTTCAAACTTACTTCGTTGGTTTTGTTGACATCTGTCACAGAGATCAAGCTATATTTTATGGACTATAGGTATATCAAATGCGTTTTTTTATACTACGTTTCATAGTGACTTGTATTCTCTTTGACATTTTATGTCACGTCACACGGGAACGCGATCGAACGGGATAAAAGAGTTATTGGCGAAATCTTGTAAACTCTATAATAAAAAAAACGGGATAAAAAGTATCCTATATCCGTCGCCTGATTCTGAGCTACTTCCCCACCAATTTTCAGTCAAATCCGTACAGCCGTTCTTGAGTTATAAATGTAGTAACTAACACGACTTTCTTTTATATATTTTGTTCACTAACTTTCTAGTAACCTTTAATCTCGGACTTGACATATTTACCTATATTACACTCCAGGACAGAGAGCTCCTTAGAGAAATGTAATAAACTTAGAAATGCAACGTGAATTATTTATCTACCTTTAAGTTCTTATTAGCAACAGTTTCTTGATAAGAATGCAGCATTTTACCTTTGCACAGTTAATAAATCGTTTTCGTAAAGTTTCTTGTGTACGTGTGTAATTGTATGTGTCTGAACTCCTCCTAAACGGCTGGACCGATATTGATGAATTTTTTGTGTGTGTTGAAGGGGATTCGAGAATGGTTTAGATTCACAATTGGACCCGGTAGGTGGCGCTGCTGTCGATTTCAAGGAGAATTCGTTGTTATTTTATTTGGACAGAACAACGTCTGTTGGCTGAGCTAGTCTTTATATATATATATATATATATATATATATATATACATTTCTTATGTACGTGTGTATGTCAATAAACTCCTCGTCATCGGCTGATCCGATGTTGATGAAATTGTATGTGCATGTTCAAGGGGATTCGAGAATGGTTTGAATTCACAATTGGACCCGATAGATGGCGCTTATTTGAAAAAAACAACGTCTGTTGGATGCGCTAGTTTATATACATATACAGTGGTGGACATATAATTAGAAACACCAAATACGACTTTAATTTTTAATGCTAATACGGTTAATAATAAATGTTTTATATATTATCGTGGGCTAACACTTATTAATCTATAACGTATACATATTAATAAGTATTATTATATGAGATTTTTAAATAATTTACAATCATTTATGTATAAATTGATATATTTACTAAAATAAAAACAGGGACACGAAGTATTAAGATGGACAACTAATTAGAAATAGATAAAAATATCAAGCATGAATATTAATAAAATTACTGGAAAGCAAAAAAATATAGTTTAATAGTACAAACATCTTAATAATATGCAGTAATTAATATTTGGTTGTAGCCTCGCCTGTCAATTACAGCTTTACAACGACATGGCATTGATTCTATTAATTTTTCACAAGTTTCCATAGGAATATTTCTCCAAGTTTCTTCAAATGCATCATAAAGCTCTGTGATATTCGTGATATGTTTATTAGACAATGTTTTTATTACAATAAACCACAAATTCTCGATTGGGTTTAAATCAGGACTATTTGCCGGCCAATCTAAAACTCTCACTAATTACTTTCTTAAAAAATCTTTAAATTGTTTGCTGTTGTTTCGGATTATTGTCGTGTTAAAAAATCCACATTATTGGTAAATTTTCGCCGCAATATGGTCATTGTCTCATCTAATATACTTTTATATTGAAACTGATCCAACATCCCCTCAATCTTTTTTACTGGACCAATACCGTATCCTGAAAAACACCCCCATACCTTAATGTTTCCATGCCATGCTTAACCATCTTTTTTCGTAAACTTGTTATTTAATGCTTCTTTAATTGGTCGGCGCATGTGTCGTTTGCCATCAGAACTTATTAAATTTATTTTGGTTGGGTCAGAAAATAAAAATATTTCCATTGGCGGACTGCCCAATTACAATAGTTTCTAGCAAAGCTAATGCGATTTTTTCTGTTGCTTGGTAAGAAGTGGTACTTTTCTCGAGACACTCCCAAACAACTTTGCTTCAAATAATCGCCTGCGGACTAGTCTCGCGGTTATGTTTCGTGGGTCGTATTGAGAAGATACTGCTTTTTGAATTTCATTGGAGCCTTCAAAAGAAACCACCTTAACCAAACGAATAATCAGCTTGTCCTCTCGGACTGTGATCTTCCTTGACCGAACTTTTCTGGGAACCTTATCCGTTGTACTGTGTTGTTTAAAATATGCTATAGCGTTATACACCTTTTTCATGGAACATTCTCAATGATTTGCAATATCCCGGTAGTTCCAATTTTGATTGAACTGCAAATTTACGATAATTTTTCTTGTTGATGCATCACAACTTTTATTTTTACCCATTTTCTATACTAATATTATAAAGAGGAAAGATTTGTTTGTTTGTTTGTATTGAATAGGCTCCGAAACAACTGGACCGATTTCAAAAATTCTTTCACCAATGGAAAGCTATACTATCAGGGAGTAACATAGGCTATATGTTATCCCGGTATTCCCATGGGAACGGGCACTACGCGGTTAAGATGACTGAAACCGAAGTGAAGCGAGGGCAGGTTGCTAGTCTATACCAATAAATAAAATTGGAGTGTCTGTTTGTAATGTCAAAATAATAGGCTTTTATCATGCTCACACGGTTATTTGCACGACACCTATGCCTAAAATAGCAATTAAAAAATTTTTGTCTGTCTGTCTGTCTGTCTGTCTGTCTGTCTGTTTGTTCCGGGTAATCTTCAAAACGGCTGGACCGATTTCAAAAATTCTTTCACCAGTGGAAAGCTATAATATCAGGGCGTAAACTAGGCTATATTTTATCCCGGTATTCCCACGGGAACGGGAACTACGCGGGTAAAACGACTATAACCTATAACCGAAGCGAAGCGAGGGCGGATTGCTAGTTAACAATAAAGATAAACAGAAATGATCAAAACTTCAGAAAATAGCGCGAAAAGTTACTAAATGAAAAAAATAGACATGATCGCTAATTTTATTAATATATATTATATATATTTATTTTGTTAATATATATTATATATATAATATATATATTTTTATCTGTTTCTAATTAGTTGTCCATCTTAATACTTCGTGTCCCTGTTTTTATTTTAGTAAATATATCAATTTATACATAAATGATTGTAAATTATTTAAAAATCTCATATAATAATACTTATTAATATGTATACGTTATAGATTAATAAGTGTTGGCCCACGATAATATATAAAACATTTATTATTAACCGTATTAGCATTAAAAATTAAAGTCGTATTTGGTGTTTCTAATTATATGTCCACCACTGTATATGTCGCAGCGTCACTACCTCTGGCACCATATCTTAATAGTTTTTAAGAATCAATCGATTACGGAAACGTCAAGTATTATACTTAGGTGTGTTCGATACAATGTTGGCAATGATTTTTGATGTTTGTCGTTTAACCGTTAACGTTTGAAATATTACCAAGCTTTCGTTATTGAGAGCAGTCCGTTGAATACTCATTTGGGAACGAGACTCGAGAGCGATCGGTCGTTGTTGCTGCCACGTGGTATCAAATTCACCGCGTTTCTCAAACTCTTAATTTATCCGTCGGCATACGTAATCATTAGTTATAGTAGAAAACTGTGTTAACGTTAATCATTGAATATAGTTTAAAAGTAGCCATCCGAAGTGTTAATTTATTACAACGCGATGTGTGACTGATCTGATAGTGATGCAGCACGGCGCCCACCCCTCGATATATATTATATTACATATTCTTTTCCGTGTGGTGACGGAGTAAGAATACGATTCACCACTCCCTATCTTGCCCGTGGAAGTCGTAAAAGATGACTAAGCGATATAATATGCACATAAGATCTGTGTAACACAAGATCTGTGTGCACATAAGATCTGCATCCAACGAGGCCCAGCATCTTTCACCAGGTTGTTGGTCCACTTAGTGAGGGAGCGTCCTACATTGCGTTGTCCGATATGTGGTCCGAAGTGTAGTGATTATGGCACTACAACTCTCTATCATCATCATCCTGCTCTTATCCCTATTACTTGGGACCGAATTACCATTCTTCTTCCATCATACATATTTTAAACATGTTAGCAAAGTTTTTATGACTACTGATTAGTCAACTTAACAATAATATAACTTACATATCAGAATAACATATAGGCTATAATTCATCCCGATGTTTCCACGGCAAAAGGAACTGCGGGTGAAACCGCAGGGCGCTGCTAGTTACATATACACGTACTTAGATGAAACAAAGTGGAAGTTTTAAGATAATATTTCATGATCATAGAAGTTAGCAGAGATTGTAATGCGAAACTGGCTTCAATTATGATCTGGTGAGGAAATAAAGGTTCTTTATTACGCATCTGTACAATAACAGTTATAGAGTTGAGCCACGTTTAATCTTTTTTCTAGTTAAAAGAAATTCCTTGCGATAAAGACAAAATTCTTATATCTAGAGGCTTTATAAATTCACATTCAGAACGATAAAACGTCTCGATGTTTCTCTTTTGTGCCCGGGTGAACCTACATTCGATACAAAACAATTTTTGCAGCAAGAATTTAGTCCAAATATATCATTTAGGCACACTATATTTTCACACTATTTGTCACTGACAGTCACTGTATTTCTCACAATTCCTCAGTGCAAGACTTAATTAATGTTCTCAGTGTTTTTAAATGAAACACTTTTTTTTTTATGGGTGGCCGCGGTCGGCGCGCCTCCGCACCACTCCATCCGGGGCGACAGAGGAGCTTAAGCACGCAACTCCCGCAACCCACCCGAAAACCACGTCGCCTTCGTTGTTGGGCCGACCACCGGAGCAGAGTTAACTTGTCATCAGTCGTCGGCCCCACGGAATACCCCTTACGTGGGGGTACTCTCCCATCGACCGACGTCCCTACTCGTGGAGGACGTCGGTCTTTCCTCACGCGGTCGGCCTCTCGGCGGGTGACGGACTAATCCACGGTCACGTCACCCGCGGCCTCGGCTAGGGCGGCATGAGAAATGAAGTACTTGCTGCCCGATTTTATAATTACTATTTTTAACACCCCCTCTACACGTCCGCGGACGCGTCCGCCGATGACATCTGCGGACGCATCTGCCCACGTGTAGAGGGGGCTTAAGATGCATACAAAAAAGCAGAAAATATATTTTTCGTGTGGTGACGGAGTACGAACACAATTCACCACTACCTATCTTGCCCGTGGATGTCGTAAAAGACGACTAAGGAATGTAATAAGCGTATATAATATATGCAAAAGAAGAAAAACCCAAAACAAAACCCTATTTCAACACGTCTGACCAGCGTGGAATAGTAGGTCAATTCCCCTCCCGTTATGGAGGAGGCCGAAGCCTATATGTCCCACTGTTGGGCTGAGATGATGATCATGATGAGTTTCACACTGCATTATCAAGAGAAATTATATATTCAAATTTAATTATGTAATTGCCCTTTTAATTTATACATCTATCGTCCTGCAATAATTGTTTTCGTGCCAGTTTTTCACATAATCAAAGAATCCGATATAGAGGTACTTATTAAAATATTAGTGGGATGTAATTATTAAATTGTATTGTGTGGTGACGGAATAAGAATAAAATTCACCACTCCATCTTGCCTCTGGATATCGTAAAAGGCGACTAAGGGATAAAATACGCATATAACATCTATGCAAGAGAAGGAAAACTCGAAATAAAACCCTATACCAACCTGTCTGGTATGGAAAGGTAAATTTCCCTCCTATCGTGGAGGAGGCTCGAGCCCAACAGTGGGAAGTTTATGAGCTGAAATGATGATGATGATTGAGCTATTAATTAGTGTTCTGCAAATATGTATTGACCAGTCCTGTTCTGTAGACACTAATAAATAATATGATTATTCTTTATGATTTCTAATGTTTACACGAGCATTACACATTGTAAATAAAACTATGTACTTTACGGATTTTTTCGCGTTTGTATTTGATTTCACGTGTGGCGACGGGTTTCCCGTGTGGCGACGGGTTTCCCGTGTGGCGACGGGATTCCCGTGTGCCGACGGGTTTCCCGTGTGGCGACGGGTTTCCCGTGTGGCGACGGGTTGAGAATACATGTGTCGCCACCCCTTACTTGCCCGTGGGAGTCGTAAAAATCGGCTGAGGGTTCACCGGGAGAGTGGGCAGCAGCTCTCTCCTGGGAAACGTAAAACATCTATACTGCGATCGCCAACCCGCCTGCCAAGCGTGGCGATTACGGCAATAGCCCCTCTTCAAAAATGGCGTACAATAAAAAAATGGCCCCCAGTCACGGCGGCTCCGGTACCCTACCGGCTCATTTTGGTGGCGGGCCCAGTAGGGGTGGAGCGGGGGGTGCGAGGAATCTCCGGCAGCGATCCGGCTACCAACAAAAACGACCCTTGGCCCTGGTAACACACAACATTCGGACAGATTGACTGCACAGATGGCGTAGTGGTTAAGATAGCGACTTACAACGCCAGTGTCGGGGGTTCGAATCCCACGCGGGACAACACTTTGTGTGATCCACAACTTGTTGTTCTGAGTCTGGATGTAATTTGTGTCCGTTAATTATATGTTTGTAAAGTTCCCAGCAATACAAGGATTATTTCCTTAGTGCATGGTGTTGTCTTAAAATTATTATACAATTATACAATTATACTCAGGACTGACGAGAGGGTCATCGAGTTGGAAGAGGAATTGAACAAAATCCGCTGGGACATTATAGGATTATCAGAAGTGCGAAGAGAGGGCGAGGGCACGGTAATCCTCCAGTCTGGAAACTTGCTCTTCTACCGGGAGGGCGATCACCCGTCCCAAGGTGGTATAGAGTTTATCGTTCGTAAGTCTCTCGTAGACAACGTGGAGAGGATCGAGAGTGTGTCGACAAGGGTTGCGTACCTTATACTCAGAATTACCAAGAGGTATTCGCTGAAGGTTATACAGGTATACGCACCGACCTCGACATACTCCAACGACGAGGTGGAGGCATTTTACGAGGACATCTCGAAAGCCATACACGCGTCCAAAACCCACTTCACGGTGGTTATGGGAGACTTTAACGCGAAACTAGGCAAAGGGAGTGATGATGAGTTGAGAGTGGGGAAACATGGATATGGACAGAGAAACCAGAGGGGCCAGAAACTGGCTGATTTTCTGGAGAAGGAAAGCCTCTTTATGATGAATTCCTTCTTCAGGAAGCAGCCACAAAGGAAATGGACCTGGATTAGCCCCGATGGTTCAACAAAAAACGAGATAGACTTCATCTTGTCAGACAAACGACAGATATTCAATGATGTCTCAGTGATCAGCAGGATTAAAACTGGGAGTGATCACCGAATGGTACGAGGCACATTGAATATCCATACAAAAGTCGAGCGGTCACGCTTGATGAAGTCTACACTCCGACCTACATCTGTCCAATACCAGAACCTCGAAAGCTTTCAACTCGAACTACACAATCGCTTCCAATGTCTGGACGAGTGCGAATCTCTGAACGATATGAACAACAGGTTCGTGGAAACTGTCCACTCGGTTGGGTCGAAATTTTTCAAGGCACACCGCGTTAATAGACCTAAAAAACTTTCTCGAGCTCATGGAGCGGAGAAAAGAGATGACGGTGCAGTCTTCAGCCGATTGGTCCAAACATAGGCAGCTAAATAGGCAGATCTCCAGGTCTGTGCGTCGCGATATTCGCTGATTTAATACGCTCCGTATTAAAGAAGCGATAGAGCGGAATCGTAGCTCGAAAGTGTTCGCACAAAATCTGTCTATTGGGCAAAGCCAAATGACTAAGCTGAAGACCGATGATGGCACTGTCATTTCATCCCAAAGTGAGATCTTGGGAGAGGTCGAAAGGTTCTATGGACAGTTATACAAATCATCCCGTAATCCTGTTGTCGGCTTGGTCCAAGATCCCAAATCCAAGCTAACTCGGCACTATACCGAAGAAATCCCGGACATCAGCTTGTACGAGATCAGAATGGCTCTCAAACAACTACGTAACGGTAAGGCAGAGATGCTCACCGACATTTATCGGCGGGTGTCGGAGAAGCGCGCCCGCGGCGGCATGGTCTCCATCACAGAGATCACCGCCTGGCGGGTCGACGCCCGCCGAGAAGTCATTGCCCGTTGGGCAGTCCGGCTGGAGAGTCCTCGGTATGGTGTTAGGACCGTCGAGGCCCTCCGGCCGGTGCTGATGGAGTGGTTGGAGCGGACGCACGGGGTGCTTTCCTTCCGACTGGTGCAGGTGCTGACGGGGCACGGTTGCTTCGGGAAGTACCTGCACAAGATTGTCAGGAGGGAGAGCACACCGTCCTGCCACCACTGCAGTTGCGACGAGGACACGGCGCAGCACACGCTCGAGGAGTGTGCTGCATGGGAGGAGGATCGCCGTGAACTCGTCGCAATTATCGGTGCCGACCTGGCGCTGCCGACAATCGCCAGGGAGATGCTCGTCAGCGTCAGGAACTGGGACGCGGTCGCCGCCTTCTGTGAGGCCGTTATCTCACGGAAGGAGGCGGCGGATCGTGTGCGAGTAGAGCTTCTATTCGGCGACACGTTCCGTCGCCGGCGACTCGGGCGGCGCAGGCGCGAGTATCTGCGCCTAATGCCGCCCTAGCCGAGGCCGCGGGTGATCGGACCGGGGAATTGTCCATCACCCGCGGAGAGGCTAACCGCGCGACGGCGACCGACGTCCCAGGTCGAGAGGTGAGGTTACCCGAAAGGGTATTCCGTCGGGCCGACCACTGACGACAAGTGACATCTGCTCCGGTGGTCGGCCCAACAACGAGGTGACGTGGGTACGGGTGGATTATGGGCCCACGCGCCGTCCTTTCATCGCCCCGGATGGACAGGACCGCGCGTGCGCTTACCATAGCCCACCCAAAAAAAAAAAAAAAAAAAAAAACGGAATTACGGCAGAGCTTTTGAAGGCGGGCGGAAAGCCAGTCTTAATAGCCCTTCAGAAGCTATTTAATTCCGTTATCCTCGGGGCCGACGTTCCAGAGTCGTGGACTAGGAGTGTGGTGGTGCTGTTCTTCAAGAAGGGTGACAAAGCCCTTTTAAAGAACTACAGACCCATCTCACTCCTGAGCCACGTTTATAAGTTGTTTTCGAGGGTCATTACCAATCGACTCACGCGCAAGCTCGATGACTTCCAGCTGCCCGAACAAGCCGGCTTCCGAAAAGGCTATAGTACCATAGACCATATCCTCACGCTTCGGCAAATTGTACAAAAGACCGAGGAGTACAATCGGCCCCTTTGCTTAGCGTTTGTGGACTATGAGAAAGCCTTTGATTCAGTCGAAACTTGGGCGGTGCTGCAGTCCCTTCAGCGGTGCCAAATAGACCATCGTTAAATCGAAGTGCTGAAGTGTTTGTATAGGAACGCCACAATGTCAGTCCGTATCCGGGATAAGAGTACGAAACCGATCCCGTTGCAGAAAGGCGTGAGACAGGGAGATGTCATCTCTCCGAAACTGTTTACCACTGCACTAGAAGATGTCTTTAAGCTCTTAGACTGGACTGGACTAGGCATCAACATTAACGGCGAATACATGACTCACCTTCGATTTGCAGACGATATTGTCATTATGGCAGAATCCATGGAGGACCTTGGCACAATGCTCAATGATCTCAGCAGGGTATCCCAACTAGTGGGTTTACGAATGAACATGGACAAGACGAAAGTCATGTCAAACGTCCATGTCATTCCTGTACCGGTCCTAGTTGGCAATGCGATTCTCGAAGTTGTCGATCATTATGTTTACCTAGGACAAACAGTACAGTTAGGTAGATCCAATTTCGAGAAAGAGATCAGCCGACGAATCCAACTCGGTTGGGCAGCGTTCGGGAAACTTAAGAGGATCTTCTCGTCCAACATACCTCAGTGTCTGAAAACACAGGTCTACGACCAGTGTGTGTTACCAGTGATGACTTACGTCACGGAAACGTGGTCCCTAAATGTAGGCCTCATATCAAGGCTCAAAGTCGCTCAGCGTGCTATGGCGCTCCATAGCACGCTGAGCGACTTCGGGAAACTTAAGAGGATCTTCTCGTCCAACATACCTCAATGTCTGAAAACACAGGTCTACGACCAGTGTGTGTTACCAGTGATGACTTACGTCACGGAAACGTGGTCCCTAAATGTAGGCCTCATATCAAGGCTCAAAGTCGCTCAGCGTGCTATGGAGCGGGCTATGCTCGGGATTTCTCTGCGAGATAGAATCCGGAATACGGAAATCCGCAGAAGAACGGGTGTAACCGACATAGCACGAAGAATTAGCACGCTGAAGTGGCAATGGGCAGGCCACATCGCTCGACGAACCGACAACCGGTGGGGAAGATGGGAAGGTGGGAAAGGTTCTCGAGTGGCGACCACGTATCGGACGACGCAGGGTAGGATGCCCCCCACTAGGTGGACCGATGACCTAGTGAAAGTTGCTGGGCGTCGTTGGATGCAGGCGGCACAGGACCGCACATTGTGGCGCAACATGAGGGAGGCCTATGTCCAGCAGTGGACGGCAATAGGTTGAAATGATGATGATGATGATGATGATGTATTTGATTATTGATTGCCCGACGTTTTGCAGCGTTCATGGACACGGGCGGACAACAAGTCATCGTTATTACTGAGATTTATAATTATCTACGCGCTACAGAAATTAGTTATTAAATTTTGACCCACATTTTGGTACAAATTTATTGCCAGTATAAGAAGAAAATGATTCTATTCTAAAAATTACATTGTTTATGGTTAGTAAATATTAAACATTAAATTTGTAGTAATTATTATCACAATTTGTTGAATAAAACCAAACAAATCTAGTATACTAATACCGGATCGGAACGCGGCCACACTGAGAAAGAGTATATTAATTTTTAAAGCTGGCTTACTTTGTCTTACGAAAAGGTTTTTGAATCATAAAATTATCTTGACTGTTATTATTGTGGGTCAAATCTATACAATAAGTGGTCACGGTGTCTTGCAGTCTTATAGTAGTCCACCATCAACCAAGACCACCACAATAAATTTTAACAAAACCCTCTCGGTGGTGAATTAAATTCTTACTCCGACACCAATTTTTTTGTATCATGTCTATGTAAAATATAACAAAAAATGTTTCAATATTATGTAAATTGCAATCCATGTAAAAGGTACTGAAAGTACAATATATGTTTATCACTGGGCAAAGAAAATTATGAGCAGTGTGAAGGTGCTTTTACGAAAGGTGTAACTGGCGCCGGCGAGCATGACTCTTTCAAGAGAGTCAAAAACTGTTGCCTAATATTAATCTATTTTTTTTACAAAACCTAAAAAAATCTACTACGGTACGGTATACTTAAAAAGAATGTGCTTGTGTTTCAAAGGGGACTAATATTGTTAATTGTAAAATTTATTACAATTATTTATATATTAACTAAACTGATCTCATTTAGTTTTTGAACTATGTTATCCGTTCAAAAACTTATTAAAGTTCTGAAGGGTTTTGTGCATTGGAGGGGCAGAAAAGTAATAAACTAATGATTCGATTTCGCTTGCCAGAGAAGAGAGCACTAGATTTTAACGAGTTTTGCTCTAAGACTCTCCAAGAGCAATTATTATTATTCGCCTTTGACTTTTGTGAATTGAATTTCCAGTTGCAAGTTTTAATTGCTCATTTAAATCTATTATCACTTATAGCTACTGGGTACTGAACGAGAAAAGTCCCTATCGTGTTCTAAGCTTGGAATCGCTAAACTATAGTTTGAAACAGTAAAATATTAGTAGAGATAGAAATGAAACGAATCAATTTCATAGACAGCCTAGCATGGTAAGTACTCATAGATAAAAAAAGGGAGCCGTTGCTCAGGACGCCTGGCAGATGTGAAACATTGAAATTATTTTATACAAGTATATATATATACTTGCATATGCATAAAAGAACAGATTATGACAGGAACTAATATGTCATAAATTATTAATAATGATGATTTTTATTCCATCCATCCATCAGCCTACAGACGTCCACTGCTGGAAATAGGCCTCCCCTCGAGAATACCACTCGTAACGGTCCTGCGCCACTTGCATCCAACGGTTCCCTGCGACTTTGAGAATGTCGTCAGTCCACCTAGTGGGGGTCACCCTAAGCTGCGCTGTCCGATTCGTGGTCGTCACTTAAGAACCTTTCTTCGCCAACTGTTGTCGGTTCGATGAGCGATTTTTATTCAATAAACATTTATTTTCATTAGTATATACACTATAGATATGTGTTTAGGTTAATAATTTATTTTGAGCTCACTAGATGGCGTTGTACAAAATTCTAAAACAGGTTATGGTTTAGTTACAGAAATGTACATATCTAAGCGTGGCGTTAACGCCACGCTTAGATATGTACAGATATGTTACGATCAGGTTCACACTCGCCTAAAGATGTTTCACATCAAAAATATTGATTGTTGCTGATGTCCTCCTAAGCTTTGCATTTATCACTATTTAGGTAGCTGGTGGTGGCTACGAATATTAAAAACCCATACGTTTCTCGTAAGTGTCGACTCGACTAATTCTATCTGACACCGTCCTTGTCGACAATTACATTCCCAAGGAGGGTTGACGTCAGGCAGGCGGCTGGTCATAATACTATTGCCAATAATTGTAGTAATGGGTACTAGGCAAGAATCATCGTTCATGTAGTGACGGTTCGCTACTACTTCTCTTGCTCGTAGGTATCGTAAACCCCCTAAGGGATACGATATGCATTTAACACCTATGTAAGAGAAGGTAAACTCGACATAAAACCCAATGCCAACACATGTGACCAACGTAATAGTTGGTGAATTTCCCTCCAACAGAAATGGAGGCTCGAGCCTAATAGTGAAATCTATATGGGTTGAGATGATGATGAGATGACTATGAAAAAAGAGTACATATTGTGTCGACCCCAAATAATTAGGATAAGAACAGGATAATAGGGTTATTTTACTAAGATAAATTATTTAATAATATTAACAGTCTATAAAAAAATCTGTATGTGTATTTATGTAGGTACATACCCAAGAAACTCTAAAAATTTTATCTTTCATGTTTTCGATTCGATTTTTCAACAAAAGTAGGATACCTTTGTAGAAAAATCGACACAAATAATAGAAAAACATATTTAATACATGGAAGCTTTTATTACAAATACATTATCTAGTTAATATTTATGACGGTGTGCGCGCGCTTTGCAAGAAATGTTGACGTTAGCTAAACTTTTCGGTGTCAGCTTTTCGTGACAGGCATTTTATGATATGGCCACACCACTTCCAATACGTCCGGCGAAACGGAGCGGTCGGCATAAACTACCGAATAAAACCTACCGAACACATACCTATCCAACGCCATGAAAGAGGGTCGTCGATACTCTTGTTATGGGTGGCCTGTCTGGTCGGAATACCCTTTCGGGTACCATTGTTCGCTTACCAACTTTCACTCCTTTTTTTTGGCTGCAGTCTATGATGCTTCGTTCACCGTCCTATCCGTACGAAGCGACGAGAGGGGGCGGCGAACGGGCCCATAGCCGACCGGGCGCATACCTTCAAGCGCCAAGTGGACGGGCCACCGGTATCTGACCCGGTCATCAATGGCAACTTTCATACCCTGACTAGCTAACTTCAGGGTGTGGGTTTTTCGTGACCGACACCGTCAAGTTAGCCTATTGGTAGCGATGCGCTTTTTCTCGCTTTAATGTCATCAACTTACACCCTTTATTACATGATATTATTGACGTTATCGACGACGAATCGGGTCATTTAAAGGCATAACTTGCTATATGAAATAATTATCCTGTATCTAATGCCTCTCCCAAAGTACACGACATCAATAGACTCCTTTATTTGGTTTATAGAATATCCTCATGAACAGACCGTGCCCAATATGTTGTATATTTTACTTAATAAGTAAACACTTCAAGTCTGTCGCAAATTGCCTTCAAATGTGGATGTAGATGTGAAATTGCTATCTGTAATTACGAGTGAATCATAAAAAAGAAAAGTCAGCACTTGTTCAAAACCACGATTCAGGGTCTTTAGTGTAGTAGAAGGCGATCATTATGTGGGCCCACCATAATTACGAGTGAATCGTTGCCCGCAATCCTTGCAAAGTCAGCCTGAGTGAAAAGAATTTAAAAAGCAACCTAAGGGAAATCGTACTCGGCTTTTAGTTATCTTTTAATGTGTCATTTTCTAAAAAGTTCTTATCGTATTTTAATTAATGTTAATAAATAATTCGATTAACGATGAGGCAAGAATACTATTCTCCATACCTTTCTTTGTCACGGCTGTAGAATAAGAGAACTCAGGGACGTAAACAGATGACATCATAGCAGAAAAATTAAACTTGAAATAAAAGCCCATATTAACACGTTTGACCAATGTAGTACGTTAAGTATTTTTTCCCCAAAGTGGAATGAGATCCATTTCTAATGTGAGATATATATCGGCTATTCATTGTCCTGCATTGCAGTCGATGGTCGCCGCACGCAATTGATGACGTGCGCGTCTGATGCGACAGACGTCAAAGTTTGACATTAAGGATTTCGGAGATCTGAGATAAACACGTACGAATAATGACGTAAGTTACGCCTCACATTTTCGTTAACCGCGTTTATTAGTCGTATGCGATCAAACATGTGCTGCCGCGATCAGCCGCCATGCACCTAAAAGTACCTTAAAATCCATTAATTATTAGCTATAATTTCTAATAATACTACATCTTTAGATACTAATGTAAGGGTAAATATTAAAAATGCTAAAACAAAATTTTAAATAATAGAACATTATACCTATATTTAATAAACGACGACAACGATATTTAATGTACCTATAATTCTTTTTTAAATTTTAATACCGTAAATTACTCGAATTTAGCATTTATCATACTAAGTTATTATTCAAAACATCTTATTGCGTGCAAATGGGATTGCCACACGTAGGATTTGGTCCCACATATAACATCTATGCAAGAGAAGGAAATCTCGAAACAAAACTCTATGCTAACAGGTCTGACCAACGTGGTATAATAGGTCAATTTTCCTTTCGTAGTGGCAGAAGGCCGAGCTCAACAGTAGGAGTTTTAAAGATTGAGATGATGATGAAACTGAAATTCGTTCTAATCGTCTTACCAATTAGACAAGCGTGGTCCTACGTATGACAATCTAATTTTCGCTCGTATTAGAGTATTATACGTCTGTACGGAAGACGTTCTAAACGCCATCTATTGGAAAATGTTTAGGTACGCATCTATTCGATTTAATATTAAAACTTTTCAGTTTGAATTATATTATGCGACAATAGGACCTAATTATCTAAATCACTTAGATTTTATAGCATTTAAAATGTTATTTGCACTGATTTGACTGCACAGATGGCGTAGTGGTTAATGCTAGTGACCTACAGCGCCAGTGTCGGGGGTTCGAATCCCACGCAGGACAACACTTTGTGCGATCCACAAATTGTTGTTCTGAGTCTGGATGTAATTTGTGTCCGTTTAATTATATGTGTATGTATTTCTCGCGGAAACGCAATGAGTTTCAAAAATTAAAAAACTGTACGAATGGCGGCGATGTGGCTCGCGACACGTCACGTCTCGTTTCCGTCGGGGGCGAAAAGTGGCCCACAGAGAACCGCTTTGCTACGCTGAATATGTCAAAGATCGTAGCAGGTGGAGGGCAGTGGACTCTGCCTACCCCTATGGGAAAAAGGCGTGAATATATAAAAAAAAAAAAAAAAAAAATAAATAAATAAAATGTTATTTATAAAATTGTTTTTGCGTTCCCCGTATGGTGACGGAATAAGAATACAATTCATCATACCCTTTACTGCCTGTGAGAGACGTAAAAGATGTCTAAGAGCTATGCAGATATAATCTATGTAAGAGAAGCAAAACTAAATAACATGCGGTCTGATCAGCGTGGTATAATAGGTCGATTTCCCTCCCATTTAAAAGGAGGTTCGAACCCAATAGTGGGACGTCTATAACCCAAAATAAATAGTGACTTCAAATCCTATGTGTGGCAATCATTTTTAAACGGTTTTATTTAGCTTACCCTGTTTGTTGGTTTATTTTTTCTTTGTTGGGTCAAATTTAGTAATAGAAATTTCACCCTCTTCCTGTCAACCGATTGATCTAAAATTTGGTATACACCTTTTATTTTGGTGACAATATAATTATATATAGTCAATATTTTTGTAAATTCAAGATGGCCGCCGTTACAAAATGGCGGATAACCTATTTTTTTTTCAATCCCATCAATATGGGTATCAAATGAAAGGGCTTGACAAGTAGAATACAATGCACTATACAAATTTAAAATCTAAGATGGCCGCCGCTACAAAATGGCGGACAACCTATTTGTTTTTCAATCCCGTTAATATGGGCATTAAACTTGGCTTGACAAGTAGAATAAAGTGTTCTATACAAAATCAATATAAAAACCAAAAGCTTGAAAATAAAAGAAGGAAAAAAATAAATTTTAAATTAAACGGTTTTATTGTAAAGAAACAGTAAAAATCAAATCGTGGGGCACGTCAAATATCTACAATCGTCGATTAAAATGTTTGTTTTGTAGTGTCCCACGATTTTATTTTTACTGTTTCTTTACAATAAAACCGTTTAATTTAAAATTTTTTTTTTCCTTTTTTTATTTATTCGCAAAACAAGTTTTAATGCCCTCTTGCCTTTAAGGCCTGCATATCACAAATTCCTTTCTTGGCATGCGTCCGTGTACAAAAAATGTGAAGGTAAATGCGAAGATGAATAAATATATATGTTAGTATATCTATATGACAATACGCTAGATTATATAGATAAATGACGTTGTTAAAATTTATTCGCGGCCTTGGATACAAAGTTCTTCAGCCGAATAAATTGTTAGCTTAACAATTCCAAGCCAGTGTATCAGTAAGTTAAGTCACTACCATTGATTGAGTGCCGATAACCAAAGCAATGATTTCACCGGGCATTCTAGAAATACACGAAAATATATGTAACGTAAAATATATGTAAAGTGTAGTAAATATAATGTAATGGTAAATTACATAATTTACCATTATATCATATTTACTACACTTCCGAATTTTCTTTGCATTATCTATCTATACCAATAAATAAAATTGGAGTGTCTGTTTGTAATGTCAAAATAATAGGCTTTTTTCATGCTCACACGGTTATTTGCACGACACCTATGCCTAAAATACAGATAAAAAAATTTTGTCTGTCTGTCTGTTTGTTCCGGATAATCTTCAAAACGGCTGGACCGATTTCAAACATTCTTTCACCTAGGCTATATTTTATCCCGGTATTCCCACGGGAACGGGAACTACGCGGGTAAAACGACTAAAACCGAAGCGAAGCAAGGGCGGGTTGCTAGTATTACATAAAATACTAGCACAATTATTTAATATAACACTGTAAACCACTAAAATATTGAATAAAATATAAGGCACCACATGACATTTTGGCTTTCCCGCCAAAACATATTGATATATTGTCTAGTATAAAAGCTGCTACATGTTTATTTTGAGGTACAGGCATTTTATGATATGGCCACACCCCGCCCAATATATACAGGGTGACGGAGGGGTCGGCATACAATCTCATAACCTACCGAGCACGTACCTATCCAGCGCCATGTCAGCGTCGGTACCCTTGTTATCGGTGGTTCGTCCGGTCTAGTTACCCTTTCAGGTACCATTATTCGCTTACAAACTTACACTGCCAGTGCGTCAACTTCTCACAATCATTCTTTCCGCGAGTAACGAACTAATCACATGCGAAAAATGTTATCCTGATAGATTTACGATTTTAGTTATCAAAAAATATAAAATATTTTGTTCTCGAACTTGACCAACTGCAGCAGGATATCATTTATCCACGGAGCTACTCTCATCCACTTCTAGAAACCCAAAGAGGTAGCTATATAGGTACTATAATTACACAAGACTTGAGGACTTTAGGGTGTATTCACTTCACATATCAATTTTCATAAATATACGTGGTAGTCAGGTTTAAAGTGCTCATTCAAGCACAAATTTCTTAGAACTATGAGAAGAATATTTTCATTACTCATAATTATGCGAATTTCCTCACATGTTTTGCTATACTTTTAAAGCCAGCTATAATGAACAATTTTCACAGATTGCGTAATAGTACTGACTTCTCATACTAAACGTCATGGGTACAATCCCTAAGCAGGACAAATCCTTGCAAGATATACAAATACTTGTTCCGAATATGAGGGTAATTAATTGTATATTTAAAAAGTCTTTCACGACAAAAGATTTTACTATTTATTGTGGCAAATATTTTCGTTTTAAAAAATGAATAACATATTTCTCAAAATGGGGCTTTGAATTAGAATAAATGAATTTGAACTCGAGAGTTCCGCGTGGCAGTTTATCGCTCTTTCATTCTAGAATCGTTCCTTTATTTGATCTGAATAAAAAAAATAATATTAGTGAAACCGTTTATAAGGATTATACTAAAAAGGACACGTACACTTTTTAATAGGTTAAGAATTGTTATCGTGATGAAGATATAAAATAATTCAAGAAATAATAGTAGGTACTGATATTAGGTACCTTTTGGATAATTATTTAATTATATTCTAACACATTTCCACAAATAAAATTACTAATCCCCCAACATGACCGAAAAAGAAAACTCTAAAAAACAAGCATCACGCCATCACTATTAGGAGAAATAACCAGAAGGAACGTTATCAGGAAAAATTAACGATCAAGTTAAGACAAATCCAATGAACCCAAACTTTAGAGTTTATTGATAGATGTCCAGAATTTCGTCTTCTATCTTCGAGATCCGTCATCGGAGTAGCCCAGGGCTATTTTCATATATTGTTGTTTCCTACGGCCCCCTTCAGCAGCTAACAAAAAGAGCTGATGACCACAGGTGATTTTTTGCGTCGTTGGTTAAAAAGAAAAGGCTAATTTATAATAGGCTGTGAATATTTTTGATTTTGAGCCGAACTACAGTAAACTGAGCTTCCAAATACAGAACAATGTATGATCGCCAGCAGGTGGAATAAAGTCGGTGATGCGTAAAACATATTAGGTCCATAAACGTTCAATGCAAAACATGGCTTCCCACAACCGATACAATGAATAGCATGAATCTAATACAAATATGGATTTATTTAACATGTGAGGGTTGTTGTCTATTTATAGACGGCATTCTTATTATTATATATCCTGCAAAAATAAGGCTTTTATTAGGAATGGCAAAGGAAATGTGAAACATACCTAAATGTTGATACCTAAAATTTTAATCCCACGAACGTACCGAGTGCTCATCTCATATAAAAACTAAAAATATCTCTTGTCTATTTCACTGCTTTCTTTATTTTTATGTCTGTCATAATATATGTTAAACTCAAGGGATCACAAGCAATAGATTTTATTATTTTACAATTTACATGGTAGACCTATAGTTTTACAATTACGGTACTCCTGTGTTCTTATAGTGATGTGATCATCATTAATAATTTGCCTACCCTCTCCCACGCTAAGTGCGATCGGGCCAACATGTTTTTAACTTCCATGGGCACCTGTCATCCGTCATATCTGCACTCACTATTTTCATACGCATATATCCTCATTCTCACAATCCATCCATCTCTTTTTGGGTCTCCCACAATTCTTACGTCCATCCACAAACATTAACAACACTCCTGGTTACATGTATTTCATGCCTCCTCATCACATGTCTATACCAAAACAATCTCGCGCTCCTAATCTTCTCTACCATTAATGCCACTTTCAGACTTCTCCTAATATATTTATTTCTTATTTTGTCCAACGTTTTCTTAACATACGCATCTCAGTAGAATGCAGTCTTCTCTCATTCGTGTTTTCCAATGCCTATAGTGATGTGATATTATGTGAAAATTTAGTATAGTTATCGACATAGATATATGTTTATCTTCTACTAGCAACTCGCCCTCGCTTCGCTTCAGTTTCAGTCGCCTTACCCGCGTAGTTCCCGTTCCCGTGGGAATACCGGGATAAAATATAGCCTAGTTAACGCCCTGATATTATAGCTTTCCATTGGTGAAAGAATTTTTGAAATTCGGAGCCTATTCGTTACAAACATACATACAAACCTTTCCTCTTTTATCATATTATAGTATAGATTTAATTTGGCTCACAGATTTGTGTTACCATTTCCATACTAGATCAAATTATGACCTTAAATGTTGGCTTATCACTTGATACTTCACTTAATGGTAATCTTTGATTTTTATAAACAACTAGCTGACCCAACAGACGTTGTTCTGTTCAAATAGAATAAAAGGAAATCTCCTTGAAATCGACAGCAGTAACAAGGACTGACCGACTGCAGCGCCATCTGCCGGGCTGATATGTAAATCTAAATCATCCAGGCCCCCACTTGAATGCATTCACAAAAATTCATATAAATCCATCCAGCAGTTTAGTTGCAGTATAGACAAATAACCTAGATACCTAGTCGTTAAGTTCTCTTAAATTTTCTGATTTTCTGCGCATCTTTCAAATTTTTTTCCTCAAAAGCCTTTTTTAAAGTAGTAGAAAAATTAAAAAGAAAGATGGAGAGAATCGGTAAAGTCGTTCTCAAGTTATGTTATTGTCCTGTCCGAACAGCGCCACCTATCGGGTCCAATTGTGAATCTAAACTATCCTCGAATCCCCTTGAACACACACAAAAATCTCGTCAAAATCGGTCCAGCCGTTTAGGAGGAGTTCAGTGACATACACACGTACGCTAGAAATTTATATATAAGACTAGTATCATCATCCTCTTGGCTCAAATATGTCCCACTGTTGGGCTCGGCCTCCTTTATGAGAGGGAATACGACTTACCACGCTGCTTAGTCGTGTTGGCATAGAGTTTGATTTTGAGTTTTCCTTTTCTTGCATTGATGGTATCTGCATATAATATCCCTTAGTAGTCTTTTATGACATCCACGGGCAAGATAGAGAGTGTCGAATTGTATTCTTGCTCCGTGGAAATGCTTAAAACCACACGGAAATGCTTTAAATAGCTTAACTTACAATATTCGAGTAAATAATAATCACCAATACTCACCTATTCTTATTCTAATTTATGAGGTTGATATAGCATATTTTCATTCCCTAAGCAGCCTCGGCGGGTTGCGCCCGAGCGCTCTGCGATCGGCTGGCGGTATCTTGTTTTTGAAGAGCAGTTTCCATTTTTCTTAGAAGTTCCAAATAACTAGTTACGGACATTCGAAAATAATTAAAGAATTTATCTTCATTCTTCTTTAATTCGCTAATAATAGTAACAAATAATCCAAAACGATCTCTATCCTGAATAAGTGGATGCACCCAGAACCTTTTGGGTTTTCTTTTTTTAATTCTTCTGTGAAGTAAGTATAACGTAACAGCTCCTTTCTGGTGTGTGTCCATGGCGATATTGACCTCAACTGATCGTTAACTGTTCGTCTTGCAACCGCCCGCCATGCGATCCTCGCCCGCCATGTATGCGGGTGATAAACTAAACCGCGACGGCTGCATAACCGCGCAAATAACCGGTCTCGTGAGTTTAGAAATAAAACCGCTATTCCACTACCGCAGCGGGCACGGTACAAAATCGCTCCGTGAGTTCTTAGCCTAACAGAGATGGATGGAATTTTACAATCGGCTACGTGTGTAAGGTTAAGCCGAATGAAAACTTATCACTAGATAAATATCATAGAAGGAATAATAAAGATTGTCTGTGAGTGGTATATTCGTAAAAATACTTTCAAGTCATACGAACGAGTTACGTTTTGGGATTCAATTTCGTTTATCAACTTTATTTCAAGTCTGAACCGTGCGTGTACAAAAAAGTAGGTTGCCGTACCATAAACCGTAATCCAGTAAGCAATAAATAATGGTGTCAGTTCATGGGTCAGATCGTAACTGCAATTTAATGTAACCACGTGTCTGTGGGGCACGTCTATTTTTTATTGTTACGTATTTTCTATATGGATCCATATCTCACCGCTATATAGTGTTTCTGAAATAATAAATTTATCTTTTCAACCCTTTTGAAATATTATTACAATTTAATGACGTTTCAGTTATCATCTCAGCTCATACCTATACGTCTTGCTGCTAGGCTCGAAGCCTCCTCTACGGTAGGAGAGTAAAGTGTAAAGTGTTCGAAACGTCGGGTAATCAAAACTCAAATACAAACGCGATAAAATCCGTAAAGTAGTTTTATTTAAAATGTGTAATACTCGCGTAAACATCAGAAATCTTTAGGTAGGAACTCTCTGACCAGCGTGGAATAGTAGGTCAATTACTCAATTGACCTACTATTCCACGCTGGTCAGACGTGTTGGTATTTTTTTTTTTTTTTTTTTTTTTTTTTTTTTTTTTTTTTTTTTTTTTTTTTGGGTGGGCTATGCTAAGCGCACGCGCGGTCCTGTCCGTCCGGGGCGATGAAAGGACGGCGCGTGGGCCCATAACCCACCCGTACCCACGTCACCTCGTTGTTGGGCCGACCACCGGAGCAGATGTCACTTGTCGTCAGTGGTCGGCCCGACGGAATACCCTTTCGGGTAACCTCACCTCTCGACCTGGGACGTCGGTCGCCGTCGCGCGGTTAGCCTCTCTGCGGGTGATGGACAATTCCCCGGTCCGATCACCCGCGGCCTCGGCTAGGGCGGCATTAGGCGCAGATACTCGCGCCTGCGCCGCCCGAGTCGCCGGCGGCGGAACGTGTCGCCGAATAGAAGCTCTACTCGCACACGATCCGCCGCCTCCTTCCGTGAGATAACGGCCTCACAGAAGGCGGCGACCGCGTCCCAGTTCCTGACGCTGACGAGCATCTCCCTGGCGATGGTCGGCAGCGCCAGGTCGGCACCGATAATTGCGACGAGTTCACGGCGATCCTCCTCCCATGCAGCACACTCCTCGAGCGTGTGCTGCGCCGTGTCCTCGTCGCAACTGCAGTGGTGGCAGGACGGTGTGCTCTCCCTCCTGACAATCTTGTGCAGGTACTTCCCGAAGCAACCGTGCCCCGTCAGCACCTGCACCAGTCGGAAGGAAAGCACCCCGTGCGTCCGCTCCAACCACTCCATCAGCACCGGCCGGAGGGCCTCGACGGTCCTAACACCATACCGAGGACTCTCCAGCCGGACTGCCCAACGGGCAATGACTTCTCGGCGGGCGTCGACCCGCCAGGCGGTGATCTCTGTGATGGAGACCATGCCGCCGCGGGCGCGCTTCTCCGACACCCGCCGATAAATGTCGGCGAGCATCTCCGCCTCCAGGTCCCACGGGGGAGTTCCGGCCAGGAGGCACGCTGCCTCCGTCGCCACCGTGCGGTAACCGCGTACGGCCCTGATCGCCATGACCCTCTGTGGTCGCCACAGGAGGGCCCTAAGACGGACGGTCAGGGACCCCGCCCACACCGGTGCGCCGTACAGGGCCATCGACCGGATCACCCCCACGTACAGCTGTCGGCACGTAGCACTGGGTCCGCCCACATTCGGCATCAGCCGCGAAAGGGCGGACGCCGCGCCGACAAGCCGGGGAACAAGTCGATGGAGATGCTCCCGGAACCAAAAATGCCCGTCGAGCACCAGGCCCAAGTACTTCATGTGGGCCTGGATGCTGATGGTGACCGACTTCACGGTGATCGAAGCGCCGGCGGGAGGCCCGGCGGTACGGAGGCCATGGAACAGAAGGGCCTCCGTCTTTTCCAGGGCTACCCTCAACCCCAGCGCTTCGATCCGCCTAACAATCTCCTCGGTGCCGAGAGTTGCCAGGCGTGCCGCCTCCTCTAGCGTCCCACCCCGGGCTGTGACGAGTGTATCGTCGGCGTAGCAAATTACACCCAGCCCGGGTGGGAGGCTTCCTCTCAACGCCCAGTCGTAGCCGATGTTCCACAGGGTCGGACCCAGAACCGACCCCTGTGGGACACCGCACGTCATGGGCGTTCGCACAACGTCCCCTACTCGGTCAACGTAGAGGACGCTGCGCCCCTCCAAGTAGTCTGCCACCAGCCGCCTGAGGTACACGGGCACCCCGTGATACCTCAGCCCCTCCCTGATGCAGCTGAATGGCAGACTGTTGAAGGCGTTGGCGATGTCCAGGGACACCGCCAACAGGACTCCTCCGCCGGTGACGGCCTCCGCTACCACGGCCTTCAGGCGCAGCAGGGCCGCGATCGTCGAACGCCCTCTCCGAAAACCAAACTGGGCGTCCGACAAATCGGGCCCGTCCCCGACGAGGTGCCGCTCGATGCGGGCAGCCAACACCCTCTCCAGCAGCTTGCCCGCATCATCGAGCAGCACGATGGGCCTGTAGGCCGAGGCCGACTCGGGAGACCGTCCCGGCTTCGGCAGGAGAACCAGCCTCCCCTCTTTCCAGCACCCAGGGAACTGTCCGGACGACAAACAAGTGTCGAACAGTCCCCTGAGGCGTGGTCCCAGGTGTTCGAGGACCAGGGCCAGCACACGGTTCGGAATACCGTCGGGCCCGGGGGCGGTGGATTTGACTCGCATACGCTCCACCGCCGCCCCCATTTCCGGCTCCGTGATGGGCGGAGCACTTTCATCGTCGGCCTCCCGGTCGCTGTCCAGCGAAGCCATGACCGGTGGCGTGTGCTCCGCCCGCCGTGGAAAGAGGTCCTCGACAACTCTGGTGAGGAGGCTGGGCTGGAGAGTCTCGGTGAGGGGGGGGCCCCGCCCGCGGAGCTTGTTCAGCGCCGCGAGGTAGGGGCGACCCCAGGGGTCACGCTCGAGACTGTCCAGCATCTCCCGCCGACTAACGTCCTTGGCGGTACGGACGGCCAGCCTGAAGGCAGACCGCGCACTGCGGTAAGCCTCGTACAGCTGGCCCTCCTGCTCAGCGTCGCGGTGACGCGCTCGGCTGCGGGTGTAGGCCCTCCGGGTACGTATGCACGCGGCCCGAAGGTCCGCCAATTCTCGGGACCACCAGGGGACCGCACTCTTCGGGGGCAGGCGCCGCACACGGGGCATGGCCGCATCGCAGATCTGCGTTAACGCACAGCGGATGCGGCCAGCCTCGGCATCCACCCCGTCCGCCTGGGGCGGTGAGGACAGCCATGACTGAACGATGGCTGCCTCGGCCAACAGGTCCCGATCCAATCGACCCACAGCCCACCGCGGAAACGCGGGAGCTCCGTCCGCCGTGTGACCCCTGCTGGGCTGCAGGAGGGTCCGGGAGACCTCTATCCGGATGTATCGGTGGTCGGATAGGGTCTCAACCTCCTCCTGGACGCACCAGCTCCTCACACGTGCTGCGACATTAGGGCTAGCGAACGACAAGTCCACTATCGACCCGCCCTGCTGCCGCACGCACGTTTGCACCGAGCCCCTGTTCAGCAAACAGAGGCCCAGCGCCGCCGCCCACTCTTCGACCGCCCGCCCGCGGTCATTCGTCCTGGGGGACCCCCACGCCGTGGACTTGGCGTTGTAGTCCCCCAGAACGAAGACTTGGCGCGGTGCCAGTCGCCGTATCGAGGCCCCCAGGATGGTGAGGAAGGCCCCGAAATCCGTCGCGCTCCTGTTAGGGGAGAAGTAAACACCATATAGCGTAACCTCTCCCCATTCCGCCGCGACATACCCATCACCCCTGTCCTTGAGCAACAAGGGCGGGGAATGCCACGACGTGGAGGCGACGATTGCCACAGAGCCGTCACTGCTGCCCAGCCAATTGGGCCGGTCAGGCACCACGTACGGCTCCGCGGCTACGGCTGCACCGATCAACCACTCCGCCATGGCTTGCAGGAAAACGTCCTGTGCCTCGGCGGCGTGGTTGAGGTTGGCCTGCAGGAGGTGGTAAGATTCGGCCGCCATTAGTGGGCCGTATCCATTACCTCCTCCACGCTGGCGGGCGATTGGGTCGCGCTAGGGGCGGGAGCGGCCGGGGTCGTCGGACCGCTCCGCCCCTTTGGGGCCGAAGCCGGGGGTTTGCACTCCTTGCCCCCCATGCGGTGCTTGGCGGGCCTATTGCCCGCCGCACACGCGGGGCAGTGGGGAGTGGCGGCGCACGATGCCGCCTTATGCCCGGGTTGACCGCAGCGGAAACAAAGGTCGCTGCAGTCAAAGCAGTTAGTGCATGTCGGCCGAGTGTGTCCGACCGCCATGCACTTGTAGCACCTCGCAGGCCGGGACTCCAGCACGGTCACCCGCGCTGAGCTCCAGCCCACGAGGAGCCTGCCTGAGCCGGCCAATTGCTTGGCCGACTCCACCGGGCACTGCACCCAGGCAGCACCGACGCCGCCCGGACCAGGGCGGATGGCGCCAATTCGGACGGTGTCCACGGGACATCCGGTTTTCAAGACGATGGCCTCCCGGATGTCATCCACCGTCACGGAGTCGTCCAGACCCGTGACCCGCAGTTCCGCACACTTGACGGGTCTGGCGATCTTGACGCCATCCTCCGCAGCAAACAAACCCCTCAGCTTCGCGGCCATGCTATCGGCCGTCTTGGCGCCCTCGGCCCCAGGGAACTCTAAAATCCGAGCCCCTGTCCGGGCCTTGCGGGTCCTGGCTTCGACGCCTCCTAAATCGGAGACGTCAAGCTCCCGCCGGGCGCGACGTAAGACGGCCTCATAGCTGAGGCCGTTCTCGGCCGCCTCAGGCAGGACGGTGATCACCACCGCGGCTGACTTTGGCGGCCGGAGCCTCCTGCGCGACCTCTTGTTACCGGCTCCTGCCTTGGGAGCGGAGGCTTTGGCGGCGCTTTTGGCCTCCGCTCTCCTCTTCTGGCCGCGACTTTTTCGGCTGCGCTCGGCCGTCTGCCAACCCTCTTCAGACACGGCAGGGGTGCCGAGCACAGCAGTCACGGCCGCGGCTGCGTTGGCCGCCACCGACGGTGCATTTGCCGGCAGCGGCTGGAGTCCGGCCTTAGCAGGAGCCAGTGCCACCTTCTTTTTCGCGGCGGGTCCCTTGGGCTTCGGCCCAGCAACGGCCGCAGCGTAGTTTCCTACGCGCCCACCCTGGCAGGGTAGCGCGGCAGGGGTTGACGCCACGGCTTTCGGCCTATCCGCAGCCAGCGGCGGCCGGAGTCGGGGCTCCGGGGGCAGTCTCGCCTCCAGAGCCGCCATGCGCGCGTCGAGCATCTTGCCGAAAACATCCACCATGGCGCGCATGGTCTGGTCCGGCACGCCGTCCACTGCGGGCAGCGGGACCGCTTCGGCCAGCTGGGCCCTCTGGGGACTTGCCGCAGCGCAAGTTGTCGCAACGGGGACGACGGGGGCGGCGGCAGGGCCGGGACTTGTCGGCGGCGCGGTTCTCGCCAGCTGCGCGACCTGGCTCCGCAAGTCGGCCATTTGCTTGGCCAACTCGCGGTTCGCCTTCTGCACCGCCGACAGCTCCTTTTGCAGGGCCTTATTCTTCTCCTGCAGGCCTGAGACCTCACCACTAAGGCGGGTGTTTTCGGCCTGCAGGGTGGCCATATTGGCAGCTCGGGGGTCGCCACCTATAGCGGGCTCAGCAGCCGCCGTGTCGGTGGGAGGGATGTCTAACAACACCCTCATCATCCTCGCGGCAGCCGCCTCATTTGCCCGCTTCTGGGCCTCAGTCCCCCGTACTGCGCCGGCCGGCGACGGCGTAGCCGACCTTGCCGCCACTACTGCGCCCCCTCGTCCCCTGCGAGAGGCTGGAACTTTGGGAGGAGGCATGTTGATGCCACCCCCCTCGGAGGCAGACTCCGAGCTGCCACCCTGGCTAAGGGGGCGCTTGCGTACCTGCGAGGGGAGGTCCTCCTCCCTGGCCGCTAGGGCCGCCGTCAAGGCCGACGCTGGAGACTGGGATGATCCAGCGACTATCTCTGCAGCTGATGTGCTGCCGCTCTCAATGTCCGACGGCTCTGCGGCAGTACTGCCGCCCTCGTCAGCCTTCTTTGCCGCCCTTTGCTGCTTCGCGGCGCGCCGTCTGGCGCGCTCCGTTGCAGGGGTGGGCTTCCCTCCTCTCTTCTTTTTACGGGCCTCTGTTTTCGCCGGGCCCTCGCCTGACCTTGGAGCCTCAAGTGCCAGACTAGCAGCTGAGCTGCTGTCGGACGAGGCATCCCTCTCCTTTGGGCCAGTTTTACAGTAGCTTGGCCGGGCTGTAATGTGGGAACTAGGCTCCCCGTTCCCTGTGGTTTTAATGGGCGTCTCACCCCCAGACGTGTTGGTATAGGGTTTTATTTCAAGATATCTTTTACATATGTTATAGGTATGCATAGTATATCTCTTCGTCGTTTTTACAACATCTACATACCTTTTTATTTTTTTTAATGGGTGGACTATGGTAAGCGCACACGCGGCCGATTCCGTCCGGGACGACGAAAGGACGGCGCGCGGGCCCATATCCCACCCATACCCACGTCGCCTTCGTCGTTGGGCCGACCACCGGAGCAGGGTGACTTGTCGTCAGTGGTCAGCCCGAACATCTACATACCTACATGTCATTTCAAATGATATAAGATAAGATAAGATAAAACTATTTTATTGACACTTAGCTTAAATTTAGATATTACAGTAAGTCGAATGAAATATAAAGGTTTTATAAGAAAATTAAAATAATAGCTAAACTTAACTGTAAATACAACACAAAGAAGAAAAACAAAATATGATAAGTGTCAATGAGGTTCCCATTCAGCAATAATGCTACAGTGCAATATGCTACACTGCAACGCTGATTTTCAATGGGTACCTTAATGACGTACGAATAAACAAACATACAACGTACAACGATATGTCACACTGCTGGGCTCGAACTTCTTCCAAAATGGAAGGGAAATTATACCTACTATACCACGCTGGTCAGACGTGTTGATATAGGGTATTACTACGAATTTTCCTTCTGTTGCATAGATAGCTTGCATATTATATCACTTAATCATCTTTCACAGTCACAACGATACCCGCGGGCATGAAACATGGTGGTGAATTGTTTCTTACTCCGTCACCACATGGGTGTACGGTGCCCTCCATCTATTCGTGTTTTTTTTTTATTTATCGAACTATATTGGTACCTCTATTTTAAAATTATTTAACTTCGGTGAACCCACAAACTAGCGACTATACGTTCACCTATAAACTACTCTGAACAGGGTCACATGTCCACATACTACTTCATGGAAATGAATGTGATACTTTTTATTTTAATTACCTGACCCGAAAAGCCTGATAAATTTCAAACAAAAGAATCTGGTTAGACCGTTTTTAGAAACAAATTGGATAGACAAACTGCGGTCAAGTGTAATTTAAATCATATTGATTTTCTCTTTTCGACCGTATCTTTATGAGTTAGGCACGTGACTGCGGGGCGCTCGCATCTATAGAACCCTCCAGCACATTCGATATTGAAGGTACGAAAGTAGGCATATAATTTTATGGTCTAAGGTATTTAGGGCTCTATAGCACGCTGAGCCACTTTTAGGTTGGTTATAAGAACTATATTTAGGGACACCGTTTCTGTGCCGTAAGTCATCACTGATAATATACATTAGCCGTAAAACTGTGCTTCAGACACTTAGATATGCTAAATGAGATAATTCTTTTCTGTTTTTCGAACGCTGCCTAACCGAGTTGGATTCGTCGGCTGGTCTCTTTCTCGAAATTGGATTCAGGTTAACATAATAATCAACAATTACGTGAATTGCATTGGCAACTAGGATTGGTAACGGAATAACATGGGCATTTGACATGACTTTCGTCTTATCCATATTAATTCATAAACTCGCCAGTTATGATACCCTGTTGATATTGTTGAGCATGGTACAAGGTTCATCACGGATTTTGTTATAGTGACAATATCTTCTGCAAATCAAAGGTGAGTAATGTATTTGCCGTAGATGTTGATATCGAGTCCAGTTCAGAGTAAGAGCTTGAAGGCATCTTCCTGCGCAGTGTTAAACAGTTTCGAAGAGATAACGTCTCCCTGTAGCTTTTTGTATTGGACGGGTTTTGTATCCTTGTTCTGGATACAGATTGACATTGTGCTTTCCTATACAAATATTTCATCACTTCGATCTGATGATAGTCGATTTGGCACCGGTAAAAGAAATGTAGTACCCACCACCCAATTTTTGACAGAATCAAAGCGCAAAAGCGCTCTGCACAGATGCCGATTGTATTCCTTCTGAGTTCTGGTATTAGACGGGTGTAAGTCGAATGGTAGACTTCATCAAGCGCGATGGCTCAACTTTTGCGTGGATATTCAGTATGCCTCATACCATACGGTGATCGCTCGCTAAAACTAAATCCTACATCGTCTTAGGACGGTAGATTGCCCTCCCAGTAGAAAAGCAATTTTCCAGATAAGAGTATTTACCTGACTTTGCCATCTCTTAATAACTCTGCCAGCTTAATAACTCTGCCAGCTTAATGACCTGACTGTCCAAATGTTGTATTTTACCAGGGCCAAAAGCCAGTATTGTTTGGTAGCCGGATTGCTGGCGGAGATTCTATCCACTTTCTGCCCCACCGCTACCGGGCCCGTCACCAAAATGAGATTGTAGGATAGCAGAGCACCACCTCGTCAGGATCGGGCCCGATTTGTCGGACGCCCAGTTTGGTTTTCGGAGAGGGCGTTCGACGATTGCGGCCCTGCTGCGCCTGAAGGCCGTGGTAGCGGAGTCCGTCACCGGCGGAGGAGTCCTGTTGGCAGTGTCCCTGGACATCGCCAACGCCTTCAACAGTCTGCCATTCAGCTGCATCAGGGAGGGGCTGAGATATCACGGGGTGCCCGTGTACCTCAGGCGGCTGGTGGCAGACTACTTGGAGGGGCGCAGCGTCCTCTACGTTGACCGAGTAGGGGACGTTGTGCGAACGCCCATGACATGCGGTGTCCCACAGGGGTTGGTTCTGGGTCCGACCCTGTGGAACATCGGCTACGAGTGGGCGTTGAGAGGAAGGCTCGTAATTTGCTACGCCGACGATACACTCGTCACAGCCCGGGGTGGGACGCTAGAGGAGGCGGCACGCCTGGCAACTCTCGGCACCGAGGAGATTGTCAGGCGGATCGAAGCGCTGGTGTTGAGGGTAGCCCTGGAAAAGACGGAGGCCCTTTTGTTTCATGGCCTCCGTACCGCCGGGCCACCCACCGGCGCTTCGATCACCGTAAAGTCGGTCACCATCAGCATCCAGGCCCACATGAAGTACTTGGGCATGGTGCTCGACGGGCATTTTTGGTTCCGAGACCATCTCCATCGACTTGTTCCCCGGCTTGTCGGCGCGGCGTCCGCCCTTTCGCGGCTGATGCCGAATGTGGGTGGACCCAGCGCTACGTGCCGACAGCTGTACGTGGGGGTGATCCAATCGATGGCCCTGTACGGCGCACCGGTGTGGGCGTGGTCCCTGACCGTCCGTCTCAGGGCCCTCCTGTGGCGACCACAGAGGGTCATGGCGATCAGGGCCATACGGGGTTACCGCAGGGTGGCGACGGAAGCAGCGTGCCTCCTGGCCGGAACTCCCCCGTGGGACCTGGAGGCGGAGATGCTCACCGACATTTATTGGCGGGTGTCGGAGACGCGCGCCCGCGGCGGCATGGTCTCCATCAAAGAGATCACCGCCTGGCGGGTCGACGCCCGCCGTGGAGTCATTGCCCGTTGGGCAGTCCGGCTGGAGAGTCCTCGGTACGGTGTCAGGACCGTCGAGGCCCTCCGACCGGTGCTGATGGAGTGGTTGGAGCGGACGCACGGGATGCTTTCCTTCCGACTGGTGCAGGTACTGACGGGGCACGGTTGCTTCGGGAAGTACCTGCACAAGATTGTCAGGAGGGAGAGCAACTCCGTCCTGCCACCACTGCTGTTGCGACGAGGACACGGCGCAGCACACGCTCGAGGAGAGTGTTGCATGGGAGGGGGATCGCCGTGAACTCGTCGCAATTATCGGTGCCGACCTGGCGCTGCCGACCATCGCCAGGGAGATGCTCGTCAGCGTCAGGAACTGGGACGCGGTCGCCGCCTTCTGTGAGGCCGTAATCTGACGGAAGGAGGCGGCGGATCATGTGCGAGTAGAGCTCCTATTCGGTGACACGTTCCGCCGCCGGTGACTCGGGCGGCGCAGGCGCGAGTATCTGCGCCTAATGCCGCCCTAGCCGAGGCCGCGGGTGATCGGAACCAGGGAATTGTCCGTCACCCGCAGAGAGGCTGACCGCGCGACGGCGACCGACGTCCCAGGACGTCGAGAGGTGAGGTTACCCGAAAGGGTATTCCGTCGGGCCGACCACTGACGACAAGTCACATCTGCTCCGGTGGTCGGCCCAACAACGAGGTGACGTGGGTACGGGTGGGTTATGGGCCCGCGCGCTGTCTTTTCATCTAGTGTTGCCCAAATGCAAGACCAAGACGAGACTTGGACCGGTCTTGGTCTTGGTCTTGCAACATCACACCTGGTCTCGTCTTGGTCTTGGTCTTGCGCACCCGAGTCTTGGTCTTGGTCTTGCGCACCCGAGTCTTGGTATTGCAGCAAGAGTCTCGCAAAGTTTTGCAGTTAGAATAACGTAACAGTAATTTATCATGGCAATGAAAAATCCAACTACATTAATCAAATATCCTATCCTATCTATCCATCCGCTAGCCTATAGTTCACTATTGAATACAATACTTACCACTGGAGAAAATTACTCTTCTATTCCCCTGGCGTTCCATTAGACAGCGTTACTACTCTTATGACAGGACTTTCGACCCTATTTTCTTAAGACGTCACCACACGAGGCAGTTGATACAATAAATTTTATGTCATTTTATAATCAATGCGAAATTTTACAATTAATGCGATTGTTTATATTCCCCTTCAAGTTAAGTGGTATGTATCTATAGTATTTCCAGTTTAGTTACTGATACTCTGGATACTTGAAAAAACCTGTTGCTCTATTGCCTATCTAAATACTTTGGCCGCTGGATCCATGTAGCTCTTAATATACTATTTATTCAAGAACATATAAAACTGATTTAAAATTTTATGGTTTTAATACTTATAAAATGTATGATATTCGTCGTCATCGTCACAGCTCATAAAAGTGCCACTGCTGGGCTTAAGCTTCCTTCCAGTAAGAGGAAAATTGATCTACTATACCACGCTGGTCAGACATGTTGGTACAGGGTTTTCTTTCTAGTTTCACTTCTCTTGCACATATGTTATATACACAGGGTGTATCAGGTTATGGGACAACTGTTCATGTATGTT
Source organism: Lymantria dispar (assembly GCA_032191425.1). NCBI lineage: Eukaryota > Metazoa > Arthropoda > Insecta > Lepidoptera > Erebidae > Lymantria > Lymantria dispar. The sequence goes on from CM063441.1 coordinate 27,947,460, forward strand.
GTAGTTCAACAGTCATAGATCATAATTAGAATGTATATTACACAAAAACAATATAACGTAAAAGTTATAGTGATTACAAAAATGTGTGTCTAAGAGTTTATGCCTTAAATTTTATGCATTATGTAGGTATGTACAGACAGGATATATGTAAGCATGTAAAATTTCGACAGTATAAATAGGTATTAGATTTGCGCGAACCTTTCAATGGTTACGTAGGTACAAAGGCGACTCATCAACGGTCGATGACCGTTGATGAGCCGATCAGCTGATTTATGTTAAAGCGAAGTTTGTCTTGCTTATGCAAACGTAATCATTGATTTATTCAAATTCTAATGAACATTTAACAAAATACGAATATGTTGTAGATTAAGTATCATTCCTTTATAGATTTTAATCAATTTACACGAAAAAACGATGACAAAATTGAGAACTTACATGTCTCTCAATTCATTAACGAATCGATAATTTTATTTCAATTTTTTTTCATGGGTTCCTAACACCATTGTCCGATCCGATTTGATACGACATCCACGGGTAAGAGAGTGGTGAATTATATTCGTACTGTCTTTTTTTTTTGTGTGTGTGTAGCTGTTGGTCGCAGATGACCTTGACAGCTTAACGCGGTCAATGGGTGAGCGCTGATGGCTCTCAACCCGGTAAGTAAGTTAAGCGAACATCGCCCGAGGGCTCCCCCCTGTGCGGAACGGACCTCGGCTCGGGGCGTCGCTGAGAGCAAAGTGGGCGTGGCCAAGTTTAGGTTAATGACTTTTACGCGGCACGGTTTTCGACCTCGACGGCGAGGCCGATACCGCGGAGTTTTATCAGTTATCGCTGCGCGAGCTGTGTAGGTCCTTTCTTGGGCGATCATAATAGCGTCATCTTCTTCTTCAAGAAGATGACGAGCACGTCGGACCGCGGATATTTTTGAGGGGACGTAGTTTACCGCCCCAACCACTAGTGGATTGGGGTGAGTCGTGGCAGAGGCAAAATAGCGCTGGGAGCAACGCTTCATGTACTGCCTGATGGTGATCGTACTCTGTCCCTACATGGACATTTATATAGATTAATTGTAGGCATATTTCTATGTCCAACAGTGAACGTCGTTGGGCTAATGAATAAACGGATATATAAATATGTATAATGGGCAAGAGCACTCTCGTGATTCCGGTATTTTTGTCCTTAAGCCTTTTCGAAGAGTAATTCTGAAAAGCCAACACCAACATTGGGAATCGATTGGCCAATAGATGGATATCTCAAGACTGATTTGACTTGCCGTGTAGTGACGGAGTAAGAATATAATTCATCACCCCCTATTTTACCCGTGACTGCGAACCCACGACTAAGGGCTATAATATATAACATCGGTGCAAGAGAAGGAAAACTTGACATGTATGACCTGTAACAACACGGCCGATCACCGTGGCGATTCCCCTCCGGCCACGGCCGATTCTCCTCCTGTTATGTAGAAGACACGAGCTCAACCGTATATAAGCTGAAATGGTGATTTGAATTAAATGCAAGACCGCGAGACTCTTGCAGGCCCAGTCTTGGTCTTGCTCAAGTCTTGCAGGGCCAGTCTTGGTCTTGGTCTTGCAAAAATTAAGCGGTCTTGGTCTTGGTCTCGGTCTCGCATTTCTCGCAAGACCAAGACCGCAAGACCAAGACTTTTTTGGGCAACACTATTTTCATCGCCCCGGACGGACTGGACCGCGCGTGCGCTTACCATAGCCCACCCAAAAAAAAAAAAAAAAAGGATAGCAGAGCAGCTGTGACTGGATGTTATTTCTACTTTGTTCGTCTTATGAGGGGATAATGTCGTAATGGCCACGCTTAGGACGTCGGTTGGTTATCATAGTGTGTAAGTGTAAGTGTATAGTGAAGGTTTATAAGTTTTTCAGGAGAGTACTGCTGTCCGCTGTCCTGGTGAACCTTAAGCCGATTTTTACAATTCTCAAGGGCAAGCAAGGGGTGGTGACAATTGTATCTTATATCGCCGCATCACAGGGTAATTTCAATGATTTATAAACTACCAATCCGCACTTGCTTCTATTCGGTTTGTCGCCTTACCCGCGTAGTTCCCATTCCCGTGAGAATACCGGGATAAAATATAGTCTATGTTACTCAGCGATAATGTAGTATTCTAATGGTGAAAGAATTATCGAAATCCGTCCAGTAGTTTTTGAGATTATTCGTAAAAAACATACAAAAATACAACGTTTCCTGTTTATACTATTAGTATAATTAGATTTAAAAAATGCTATGAGCTTTCGCATTAATTGTTTATATAATTTATTATAAAGACATAAAAAATTGTATTAGTAGTATTATTTGTTACAAAACTCAATTTTCCACCTATTTCTTCCCTGCCGTAGAAAACATGATATAGGTAAAACAAATATTAAAAGATACATTTAAACTACATAAAGAAAGCAAGAGAAAGCAAATTTTAAATATAATGTTAGGCAGACCTATCTGACCGGTGGCGTGATCTATTAAATCAATTTCCTTTCCATAGTAGTAGGAGGCTTGTACTTACCTACTTAAAATTGAGCCGTATCGAAAGAAAATATGAGTGTGACTGCCTATACTTAAAATGTTTCTCGAATGTATAAAAACATCGCGTCAATCATGTTCATCTTATTCAACTTCTTCTCACGTTCTACCTGAAATGTTTTATTGAGTAAGAGCGATCGAGGCGCGCAGCCGCTTTTTGAAAAATCGCCTTCACGTTCATTGACCTTTTTCAGTCTAAGAACTCTTAAGATCCTCAGGAGGTTTCTCAAATGACCTCATTTCGGTGGAGATAAAGGTAATAAATGTGCGCACACTACGGCGTTAAAAATATTATTATTGTAATAACAATTAACGTCAATGACCATGAGGCGAAAAAATTAAAAATGTTATTTGTGCTTCATACGGCGTGTATGGCCGCAGTTACACAAGATCCAATACTAAATCTTTATAAAATATTTGTGAAAACTTAGTACCGAAATGCAATTTCTTATTTTATACAACGCGATATATTCATGCTTCTTGTATACATTCTTCTGGCGTTCTACACAAACAATTATTATAACTTGCGATTTGATTCATTCACCAAAAGCAATTTCAGCTACTCAAAGGACGCTGTAAAGGATATACGGAGAACTTTAGTTGGGATTCATAATAATATATAAACCGTACAAATTGAGGAGGTTTGGTTTAGAATTTGGTATTGAAAGACGGAGTGTTATTATGAGGTAGTCGGTTGTGCGGGTGTCTTATCGCGGCTGTGGCCTTGCGTAGTGGCGTATGTGCGTAACGACAGGATGCCACGCCCCCCGATGTCTTCCCACGCTGTCGAGTGAAGATGCGCGCGCATTCTTGCTCTCGCGTTAGGGCTAGATCACATCTATTGATGTTTTTGCATGTTATAAAAGATAGAAGTCAATGAGTTTGAAGCTTGGCGTTCACGAGGTCGTATCAAAACGAAGAATTATAAGATTCATGAAAATTGCTCGGCCACAGACACAGATAAAAAAAGAATAGCTTATATTTATATGTTTATGTTTTATTACGTTGAATTCCGAACCAGACTGTCACACAGAAACCAGGCTTGAAATATTTAATACAAATATTGTCTTTAGTCACGTAGGCTTTTGTTAAAAATGACAAGTCAAATGGGTATCGCCCAATGTCCGTTACGCAAATAAATAAGTAAGAAAGAAAGAAAAATAATTAATTACTTTACGGAAGGAACACGTATAAGAACATAAAATAAAAGTAGGAACAAAAACAATAACATAAAAACCATTAGTCCATAATAAAGCTGTTTGACGAATGAAAGAAAGACAAAATAATAATAATAACGTGATATTTGAAAATATCTCCAGAAATATGTATTATTTATATATACATTTTTGTGCATAATAGGTTCGCTAATTATACAATTAGAAATAAAAAAATAATTAGTATTTATTTTTTTTTATTTTATTTTGAATTGAACCTAATACATTTTAAAAATAATACTTTGTGTAGGTTTTTTGACAGGAGCTTGAAAGCGTTATGTGAATTATGTGATGGTTGTACAATGTGTAGGTATATATTCAATAACTAGCAACCCGCCCTCGTTTCGCTTCGGTTATAGTCGTTTTACCCACGTAGTTCCTATTCCCGTGGGAATATCGGGCTAAAATATAGTCTATGTTACTTCCTGATATTATAGCTTTTCATTGGTGAAAGAATTTTTAAAATCGCTCCAGCCGTTTTGAAGATTACCCTGAATAAACAGACAGACAAACAAAAAAAATAAAGTGTATTTTAGGCATATGTACAGTGCAAATAACCGTGTGAGCATGAAAAAAAGCCTATTATTTTGACATTACAAACAGACTCCAATTTTATTTATTGGTATAGATTTAGTATTTTGACGTGTTATATTATTTAATTTAATGGCATTTTATGAAATTTGATGCGAAAAAATTGCTGGGGGGTATTGTATATAATATAAAAGTGCTTTATAAATATCTTTGTGTTCCTTCATAATTGCCAGAAGATAACATTAACAGTGCGGTCATAGTATTGTTGAAAGCGACGATAGGTACGACTTACAATGACTAATATGATTATATGAAGAAACTAAACATGTAAACAAAATAATAATTTGTGGAGAAATTATAATATGACACTGGCAACAATGTGCTTGTATTCGTAGTTGATTGCCAGCACAAAAAAGAGGAGCTGTGTGATGAATCTAAAATGTTAGATTAGGATTATGTACCTACTTATTTAGGATTTTCCAAACACATATCAGATAAATTATGCACATGCAATCTGAGCATAACTGCAGTTTATACCATAGCCGACACGTTTTTAAGTTATTAAACGAAGCAATAAAAGCTATCAGTGTCCGCAATGTCATAAATAGTCGTTATGTAGTATATATGAACGTCGCCTTACATCGTATCGTTCGCGTGATGTGTTGGAAAAATCTGTAGCTAGAATCAGCAGCGCAACGCCGCGGTTCAGTCGTCGAAACTAAACGTAGCTACGTCACGCGTGCGCCGATGCTGCCATCTATCGGCGAGACAGGGCCGCATCGTCTCACCTGCCTCGCGACATTTCTCCGTCGCGCTCGCACCAGTGGCACGTAGAAATAACCTCAAAACACTGTTCGCGGAATAACCAATCACCAAAATATTGTCTATCGCATTATTACTGAAGTGACTAAGACTTATTACTTGTACTATAGTGGTATTAATGTGACGTAACTTCGTCACGGTTCTGGATTTGACCGTACAGTGCTACTCCATAGTGATTTTTGGTAAAATCGAAAGTTTACAGGACGAATGCTCCTTTTATTGGGCTGTCGAAGGGCAGCCCCCAGATATTGTGCCATAATGTGGTGGTTTCTATTTATTTGTGTTTTAAACGTTAATGCATTTGGAGTATTAGCGTCGAACAACAATGGCACGATTTCAGAATGTGAGTATTTTTAAGTTTTGTTTTTTTTTACTTGTTGATAATCATGCACCAAATGGTATTGACATTGAGATAATTATTTTATGTCATACAATGCCATATAGATACTACGATCTCTTCTATAATGGTACGGTAAACAAAACAATTTCGTCGATTTGTGGCGTGATGGAACTTTTAACAGCTGGAAACATTCTTCATTCTCGGATCTCGATGAATGCGCTAACTGGCTTATTCATAGCAAAACAGGTTTGTTACGTACTGCTCATAGGTAAACATTTGTTCTTATTTCTTCAATTGTTTTGTTTGTATCTCCTTATTGTCATAAGTACCTTACATGATAAGATAAAATCAAAAATATCATGCCATAGTTATCTTAAATATAATGTTAAATACATATAAGTAGATACCTATCAGTATTTACAGAATGTAAATAATTTCTTTGTAAATGATTTCTGATGTTTACGCAAGTATTACACATTGTAAATAATTTCTTTGTAAATGATTTCTGACGTTTACGCGAGTATATTACACATTGTAAATAAAGCTACGGATTTTATCGCGTAATAAAGTTGTATTTGATTCCACGGGCGCCCGTGACCATGAACGCTGCAATGTGTTCGAAACTTCGGGCAATCAAAAGTCAAATACAAATGCGGTAAAATCCGTAGTTTTATTTACAATATCTCTTTGTAATTTACTAAGCAAAGATTACCTACATATGAACCATGTTTTTGATTTTTACGGTTTTTATACATAAAAGACGACTATGGGTTAACAAGTAACAATGTCAACTTCTCTCACGTGATATACTTATCTGTCTAGCAGGTTGCTTTTCCTCCCATTGGGGAGGAGGCCTGTATCCAAAAGTACTGATAATACCACAGACAAGAAGAAACATTACCACATCCACCTAGGGTTGCCAACCATATTTCATAATAAAGTATCCTACTTTATTTTTGGTAATGGGCATGATGACAGTAACCAAAAATCACTAAAATAATGTGTTTATCTACTGTAACACAAAGAATATATCTTGGAATAAATATTTATTTTCTTTTATAAGAGGAGATTATTAATTTATTTAATAAAATAAAACTACAAAATACACAAGCCCGCCATGTTCAGCTAAACACCAATCAAGTTGAGTTACGTCACTCCTATGTGCACCTATCATTATCATAGCAAATTCTGTACGAAACCCTACGATCGTTACACTTATTAATTGTTTTAACTTGCATTTAAAGAGTATTTCGTGATTTTTATCGATATCTTGCTTACTTTTGTGTTCTTACTAAAAATGTAAGTCATGGAAGAAGGATTCACCAAGGCAAACAACTCTAATTTGCCTAGAGTTGATTTGTTAATGCTGGGAGAGTACCTAGCATCAAACAAATACTTCTTCTGTTCGGCAGAATTTAGAAATGTCAAAACTACGATGTAAATAAAATATTGATTAATAATCTTCTAACACCAATAATTTAAAATCTATTTAAAAATATGTTATTTAAAGAGATGATAAAATATATATATAAACATTATATCAATACAAATAAAATGGTCAATTAATATTAAATGACAAGGAAGCCACGAGTCAAACTTAAAAACTAAATGACCCCACGTACGGACCCCGCCCCAAAAGTACCTATTAAACTGGCTGCGTTACCGCGCTGGATTGCCAGCGAGACCTGTTGGACAATAAACCACCCAGAGCGCGGATCCCGCCCCTTTCCTCGCAGGCGCCTCCCAAGCTCCTGCACCAGTGTCTTAGCTTCAGAGCCCCACGGTCCAGCCGTCTCAACAGCAAAAGGGACAAAATCATACGCCGACTCCAGGCAAGCGTATTTGGAGTGTTTCACTCTTGCGGCCATCTCGGCGCCGCCCCCAGCGCACTTTTGGGTGGCGGAGAGATGACAAGCCGCAAAAGTACTAACACATGTGGCATCCCAGATGAGACACCGACCCTTCCGCCACGGAATCAGCCTAAGGCCATCCGGCCGTTTGCCGTCCAAACGAGAAAGACCCGGGGGCTCCAAAACGCATGGAACCTCGGCGGAAACGAAAGCCCGCCGAATTATCTCGTTAATAGCGTGATGACGGGGCCTTCGTCCCGCACATCGCACACAACTCAAGCCGTGCAGACCGGACGAATCAACATGCGTATCGCATATGCAAACATGGGGTTCACAAACTCCGCACCCCAAATGCAAACCCACTGCCACCCTAAGGGAGTCACCATCTAGAAGCGTGCCCATATTAGGAGAAGGTAAGGCATGCAACCAGGCCCCTGACTCTGGCCTCGAGGCGGCAGTAAGACGCGCCAACTCGACCCCCGAGCTGTTTCCTCGCATTTTAGAGAATAAGTACCTCGAAGTACCTTCGTCCCAGCCACGTTGGCATCCCGGCCTCTCCGGCAAGTTAACTCCTGGGTAAAGAGCCGACCAGCTACTCAAGACCTCAGACTGGAAAGGTATGCAGATCACGTCACCGTTAGGTGAGAGTATTTGAGTGACAAGTTCCGCAGACCCAAAAGAAGAGGCCAAAAAAGCGGCCGGACCAGTTTCCCGCAACCGCCGGACACCCAGACCACCGTGCCGAATAGGCAAACTCGCTTGGCACCATTGCGACTCATTAAGACTCACGTTAATAGTCTCTTCAAGTAGACGTTTAATAGCACAATCGAAACGATCTACCTTTTATTTAAATATTTGTCATGTTATTTAAATAATGCTTTTGTAAACTTGGTATTAAACTGCAGTTATATAAAATCACACACCAAATATAATATACGATATAAAGTAATTACTTACGTCAAAATGATCTTCACAGAAACAAATAGTCTCCTATTTATTTATTTAAATTTATGACTTTGAATTTCGTCGTGCAAGATTAAGCCTTACCTATATCTTACTGTTTTATTGTGTGGCACATAAACAAACAGTTTATGAGTTTTATTGATGTATTAATACATTGAGGAACCGCACACCACTTATAGACTTTCAAATTAAAGTCTAAATAAAATATATTGGATTTTTTGCTTTAATTCCCTTACATTTACAACTCAAGTAAATAGACGTGACGTCACAAGCGGACGCCATGACACTAGGCACCGTTTTGGCGCTAATTTAAATGCATTTAATTAAAATAGCATTTATATCTAAAGAAACCGTACTTATTGCAAAAATAATATGTTTTATGGTAATAGTGGTTATTTAAGAATATTATAAAACCGTTTTTCAAAATTAGTCATCATGCCTATTACACTTTTGCATACTGATAAAGTATGTGAAAAAATACTTTATTTTCCAACCTTTATATTATGGGTAGTGAACTATTTAAAGGAACACGTGAAAATGGATGATGGAAACGATTTATAATTACTGAACGAAATATTAGATGGCAGATGTGATGTGAATCAGACTTTATACTTATGTGCTAAAAGCACAGAAAAATACTTTTTTTCTTCCAAATACATAATACATATTTTCCTATCTAAACACTTTTATACGTTTTTTTTTGTTGCCAAAACAAGTCGGCATCCCTACATCCACCCACCCAGCGACGTACAATGTAGCACATAGCGTTGCCCAATTATACATAATGCCATAATCGCCACGTTGTCAGATAGGTTGACGATCGCAGTTAGTGGTATAGGTTTTCTAGCCGATTGTTCCTGCTCATTCTTCTAGGCCTCGGCCGGCTTTTACGGTTCCTACGGAAAAGTAAGATGGTGAACTAGTGCCACTTAAAATAACAATAGTGAAATTATTAGAAGTTAATAAGAGTTTATCATACATATTTATAAGTTGCATGCAGTAGGTATATAGTAAGTAGTGACTTACACAGGTATGAATGTCGTCACAATGTGTGTGTAGTCGTCACAATAAAAATGAGTAAAGTGAACTGGCTATCTAGGTACCTAATTTTGGTGAGTCTACAAACTAACGTCGACATTCGTCAAACTTCGTTTCAAATATGTATTTCTATTCCTACACACACTGATATTAGGGATGCAAATATCGAAACCAAGAACATCGATGTTTCAGAACAAACATCATCGATGTACAAACAACATCGTCCAAAACATCGATGTATCGAAATATAGTAGTTTTCTTAAAGATTTATGGCTCTAATTCGTACAAACAATCCTAACTTTAATTTAAAAAGCAAGCAATCTTTATTATCTATACCAATCTTATCTATTGAATAGGTAAGTCTTTAGAACAAGTAAGGTGTAGAGTTGAGGTAATAAAATTACATTTAACAGCTATTTATTTTATTTAAGTAGTATAGTTATTACAAGCTTATGTTAACTGTAGCAAGTTATTTAGAAACAGAGGAACTAAACTATCACGCAGGCACTGCCAAAATTACCATACATTTTAAATAGATAGCAGGCAAAATATCGATGTCAAAACATCATATATAAAATAACATCGATACATCGATGTTTTACAATAGTGAACATCAATAGCTAGCATCGATGTTTCAGAAACATCGATGTATCATTTGCATGCCTACCTGATATACCTATATGTAATATATCAGATTGAAGTCTTTATTGATATGAATCATCTAGAATAACTACTCAGATATTCCTTACCTTGAGCCGTGGAATTCCTTTAAGAAGCTAATAATATTAATCAATATTTAATTTAACTTGCCAACAGTTGACCTATATTCATTAGATGTTTTAAAAGAACGTATCAAAATAGAGTAAATAGTTAATTATGCTATTATATATTTATTCATACCGATTTACCTACATACCTACGTACCAATCTAGGTGGTTACATTTAAAACCCCATTTCTTGTGCACTGTTCCGTTGCAAACTGTTGAGAGTTATCTATTTTCTTTTATATTAATCCAATGTGAACCGAGTATGATATAGATATACTTGATAAGTTTCAAATTATTATATGAATGTAAAAACACTTACGATACGTATAATATACTTAAACGGTGGTTGCAATCTTCGAAAATATATCAGGACAGAGTACTGACTAATATCGACTACAGTGCCTCCCTACCATATACCATAGTATATAGTAGGGAGGCACTGTAGTCGATATTATTAGTTTAAATTGCTATACGTTTAAATGAAGTACCTGTCTAAATAGGGTTGCCAGTTTTATGTATCCAATAAAGGGTTCTGAAGTTTGACAGTTAAAATAAGCAGTACCTATTTAAGAAAAATGATCAATATTTAATCTTTGACTCCTACACGTACCTATTTATCAGTACATCATTGTCCACTGTACCTATAGGGCTCCGTAAAGAGCAGAGAATAATGACATCCGTGCCAGGCGAGTTGGCGATCGATATCTTAATATCGATCGTATAATATATCGATTCTTAAATGATTCATGCTACACCGTGTGGCGACCGGAGAATGCCCCGGCCTGGGGCACGGTCAATCATTATGGTATACTTTTTTTCTGGCGACGGAGGCAGCGTGCCTATTGGCCGGGACTCCCCCGTGGGACCTGGAGGCGGAGATGCTCGCCGGATTGTATCGGCGGGTGACGGGGGTGCGAGCGGAGGGCGGTGAGATGTCGTTAAGGGAGCTCACCGCCTGGCGCGTCGACGCCCGCCGCGTCGACGCCCGCCGAGACGTCATTGCCCGTTCGGCAGTCCGGCTGGAGAGGCCTCGGTTCGGGGTGCGAACCGTGGAGGCCTTCCGGCCGGTGCTGATGCAGTGGTTGGAAAGGCGGCACGGGGTGCTCTCCTTCCGACTAGTGCAGGTGTTGATGGGGCACGGGAGCTTCGCCAAATACCTGCACAGGGTCGTAAGGAGGGAGAGTACACCGTCCTGCCACCACTGCGATTGCGACGAGGACACGGCGCGCCACACGCTCGAGGCCTGCGCGGCTTGGGCAGTGCAGCGCCGTGAACTCGTCGCAATCATCGGTGCCGACCTGACGCTGCCGGCCATCGCTAGGGCGATGGTCGACAGCGTCGGGAATTGGGACGCGGTCGCAGCCTTCTGCGATACAGTGATCTCGCAGAAGGAGGCGGCGGATCGTCTGCGCGTGGAGCGCAGCCTCGATGAGGAGATCCGCCGCCGGCGACTGGGGCGGCGCAGGCGCAACTATCTGCGCCTCATGCCGCCCTAGCCGAGGCCGCGGGTGACGTGACCGGGGATTAGTCCGTCACCCGCCGAGAGGCCGACCGCGTGAGGAAAGACCGACGTCCTCCCCGAGGGGGGGACGTCGGTCGATGGGAAGGTACCCCACGTAGGGGGTATTCCGTCGAGCCGACTACTGACGACAAGTAAACCTGCTCCGGTGGTCGGCCCAATGACGAAGGCGAGGTGGTTTTCGGGTGGGTTGCGGGAGTTGCGTGCTTAAGCCCTTCTGTCGCCCCGGACGGAGTGGTGCGGAGGCGCGCCGACCGCAGTCCACACCATCATCATCATCTTGCTCTTATCCCAATTACTTGGGGTCGACGCAATATGTCATCTGTTTTGACATATTGCAAAAAGTTTCGGCAATGACTTTTATGACCGGCCGCCTGCCTGACGTCAACCCTCCTTGGGAATGTAATCGTTGACCCAAATAGTACCAGATGGAGTTGGTCCGGGTGAATCTAGGGCTCTTAGTCGTCTTTTACGACACCCACGAGCAAAGCAAGGGTTGGTAGTATTCGAAGCCGCTACCACACAGTCAGCCGACCGCAGTCCACACACAAAAAAAAAAAAAAAATGGTATACTTTTTCTATGAAGTGATTCATGTCTGACCGTGGCTCGGCCGTGCGCCGCCGTGACTCGGCCGGGGCACAGCGTAAAAATGTCGGTGGGTATTATTGCCCGGCTCCGGTACGGCCCGGCCTCGACACGTTCTAACATGAACATATGCGCCCGGGCGCCCGCAGAGCAGTCAACGTCAAATCTTAGCGAGATGAGCAGCTCAACAGCAAAATGAACGATGAGAAATTATTGGAATGTTTGCGCAAGTACCCTGTGATTTACGACATGAGCCATCCTGAATATTTAGATGACACCCACGTCCAAGGTACGTGGTCAATTGTATTCATTCTACCTCATCACATTCTACAACAAAAAATATTCCAATTAACACAAAATATTTCAATAATTCAATTTTGATATTATATGAATAAAAAATAAAAATGATGAAATAATGAAAAAATATCAAAACTATAAAAAGAGTAATAAGAACACCGAGATTCGATCGCACGTTGTTTGAATGCGACTGGACAATTTCCCAACTGCGTTATTGTCACTCTTGACGGCGACGGAGAAATTTGAATTCTCATTCTATTGACGTTTTATGTCATTGTATTGATTAGCTAAAAACTCCGACAAAACAACACACACACACACACACGACACTTTTGTATAAATAAAACTTATTTAGATCGATTTTTTGGCCCCGAAACCTCTAGCATGATGAATTTCAAGAAAATCTTTGGAGCCGTTGCCGAGATCCTGAATATATATATACTTAGTGCCAGATAACGTGGCAAAAGACGACCTTCACCTACCTTCACCACGATATCTTAAAATGCAAAAAAATCTATCGCTTACCATACAAATCTATCGAAAAGTTGTATCGCAAAATTCGCTTGGTAGAGAGGCCTACAAGAAAGCAACATTACAAACAGCACAACTCAAAATTTTACGAAATCTAGTAAAATTACCATAGGAAATATATGTTTTTAATATCCTAGAATCATGTATTTCATTGTTTTAAAATACCAGATTAACCTGTAACTGGTGACATTTCATTATTTTATAAATAATATCATTAATAATAATGCCAAATTACTTTCAAATGTCTGAAAATCAAAAGTTTTTAAGTAACATTAAAATTAAAGTACCGAGAATATTTATATAAATTCAATATAATATAGATCCTATAATTAAATACGTAATTAGCTTTGAAGAATTATGTAACGCCCAGAAAATGCCAAGTTTTAAGTTATGACACATTTCTTTCAACTCATTTTACCGTCAGGTGTAATAAACCTAAAGGATCGCACAAGTAGATGCAAGATTTTAGGTTATGTGTATCAAACATAAAATCTTTTCTTAACTGATTTTAGCGTCAGGTGTACAAGATCAGTGGCGTCGTGTGGCCCAGTCGCCATTTTGTTTGACATTCCGTAAGGAGCACGTAAAAGATATTGAAAAAAAATTATGGGCCTCGATGACAGTATATACCGAAAGATTGATGCATTCATAATTCATATATCAGACAGCAGTGATAGTAATAGTAGTGGAAGTGACAGTTCAGAACTATAGACTTTTGTAAAGTCATAAATAAATTATTTTAGTATATTATTTTACCTCACCTTACGTATTTAACAAAAAGTTAGCCTTAAGATAGGTTAGCTATCAGTTTCATGCTACTGGGCAGTGGTAAGGTAGGTAACGTGTACGTATGCTTTATTATTGCACGTGTAGGTGTTTAATAATTTCTTAATTAAAATTCTAAACAAATTACACGCAGACAAATGTTTAGCCACCTTCACCACGATATTACAACGATAAGACGGTTTGTATGGAAAGCGATAGAATTAGCGATAAATTACTTGGATTTGATGATATCGTGGTGAAGGTCGCCAAATGACCTCTTTTGCCATGCTATATGGCAAACACTATATATATATATATATATATATATATATACAATAATTGCTTGTTTAAAAATATAAGATATATAATACAAACATACCTCTGACATTTGAGCTTGCTGCGTCAATCCTTTTTATGTCATGTTTCTATATGTCACACTTGTAAATAAATACCTTTATATAAAGTCTATTCCTATCTAACCACAGTATCGACCTTGCTCGCAATATTAAATACGAACTTAGTAGGTATTGCAGAGCTTAAATTATCATTTGTCTAGGCATTTTTTACCTATTTATATTATAGCTCTCTCTAATATAGGTACCTATATATTAGAAAACCGAATAACAAGTGATTTTGCGCTATTTTAAGAACGGTACAATTAATATTAGTTAAATATGATGATTATATGTTCTACAATAAAACAACACTTCATTGCCATTCAAATACATTAACTAGGTAATATTACGACGCAGTAGGTATTATGTCTTACTTCATAAGCATTAATGAATATACAAAGGGCTACCGATAAATAAGTAGTGGGTTGCTATCCCCGTAGTAATAAGAACACTGCTAAGTAATAAGAAAACAACATTAATTCCTAAACACGATTGTAGAATACCTTACCTATATATGAAATAATATTGCTTCAATCCTATATTGTATTTTCTATAAAAAACATATTAGCAGCTTTTTGCAATAGGTACACGATGGTCTTCTCCACAGAAAAATTGTATATCGACCATGGCAAGCACTAGCGTACATGTGCTTTTTTATATGTGAGTATACGTTGCCTACAGAACTTAGTTATAGTATGTGTACCAACTACAGCTTCGAGATTGATGTGTGTGTGTGTGTGTTATGTTAGTGTGTGAAATTGTTGTAAGCATAGACCTTGCATATGTGTTAACATCAGCGGGAGGGGGAAATTCAGCCACGCTGGTTTTCGATCAAAATCAGCTGAATGGCCTTTCTAAAGTATTAATATTTCTGTGGTCTTCCCATTAACAGTTTTGCAAGAACAATTTATAAGTGCGTGCTTCATTGCAATTACGTACTTACAGATAACAGAATACAAATTATCGAGGTATAATTATATGGCTTATGCCTATGCGACGAATCTATGTACTATGATAATGGCCGATACAAACAAATTATATTCGATTCAATAATACTTTCCTAAAATTGCTAAACTATATTATTTCCGTGTGGTGACGGAGTAAGAATATAATTCATCACCCTCCTTCTTGCCCGTAGGTATCGTACAAGATAACTAAGGGATATAATATACACATAAAAGTCTGACCAACATCGTAGGTCAAATTCCCTCCCATAACGGTGGAGGCCTGAGACCAACAGTGGGATGTACATGGCCCGCAATGACCATGATGATGATACCATTTAAAGTCGTCGTAGATGTGTTATTCGCAGACAATTTGTTTTTGTATATTTAATATATAGTATTAATGTGTGTGCCAAGAGACGCAAATAGTTGAAAATAAATATACGAAAGTGACCGCAGACACTACGTTTTCCTGATTCAGTGCAAAGTTCAAGTTTTGGGCGTGAAGCCAATATTCCATACGTACTATTTTGACATTGCTTACTGTTTTTTTCACTGTAAATCTTCACAGCAACGGGCCTTGTATTTAGACAACAATAGCAGCCATTTAATATGACAAAAGCACTGGTCAGTTAATGGATGGTCGACAAAGGGGTTAGTTATACTGTCTCAATTTTTGGCGGCACAGAACAGCTGACGCGACTACCATAAAAGTCCCGCCGATGAAAGAGCACAATCCCATTGTGAAGGCTATAAAACGGGCTTTGTGCCCGGAGGAGGTGTCATTATATGAAAAATGAAAAACTAATGTCATTCGTCGTATTCAAGGCAATTTTATCATAGACAAGGCGTGTTACAAATTCGTAGAATTGGTTTAAAAATGGCTTATATTTTGAAGTTATTAATTATTTTGTGTGGTCATGGAGTATGAATACATTTCACCACCCCCTCTCTTGACCATGGCTGCCGTAAGAGACGGTTAGGGGATTAAATATGCATATAACATCTATACAAGAGAAGGAAAAATTGAAATAAAACCTTATACCAACACGTCTGAACAGCCTGCTATAGCAGGTCAATTTCCCTCCTATTGTGGAGGAGGTTCGAGCCCAACAGTGGTATGTACATATATGGGCCGAAATGAAATTATAAATGGTTAATGCTTAAGAGGGTTTAGTCAAAAATTGTAATTGGGAGATTTGGATATGGTTAATGTGACAATTCTAAAAAATCGAGCAGCGAGGTAAAATTAGTCAGTCCCTCGGTATTTTTTTTAACAGGTCGTATGTGTCCCGGTGTTAAATATTCTTTACAGTTTATAAAAGTTGCTTGGAAAATAGTCTATTATTTCATGTTTCCTCTTCGGTTTTTCATAGGGTTATATTTCGAGTTTTTCACCCTCGCTTTATTTTATTTGCTTACGTTTTTTATTCGTATCCTACGACATTTGACAAAAAATGTAGGTCTCTGTTTAATACAAGGTAATTTTGGAGAGTATAGCGCAGAAATTTCACGATTTTATTCGCCTATCTCTTCTGCATCGTTGGACGACCATCCATCATCAACATCATCTATCATAATACGTATAGCAAAGAAATGAAATAATTTATCCATATTCATGTTTAAAGATATAGTATTTGATATACATATAATATATATACGAATAAATATATGATTTATTGTTCTCGTGAAGGTTATATTAGCTTATGTTTTCTAGTGAACTAAAAAAGCTTAGCAAACTATTTTCACAATTCTGTTTAATTGTTCATTAATTAATCCTTTATCTTCCAATGATGGACGTAAATCTCCCCAAGAAAATTCTATGTCGGTGTTGCGAGACTAGTAGGTATGTTACTTTGAAGTGAGTTGTTTCTTTACAACTAAAGGCACAAGTTTCATTTAGGTAGCACTTTGAGTAAAGTTATTTTATTGTGGAAAACCAAATAAATTAGTAGCTGAAACTACTAAATAAGCGTACATATAA
Organism: Lymantria dispar; assembly: GCA_032191425.1. NCBI lineage: Eukaryota > Metazoa > Arthropoda > Insecta > Lepidoptera > Erebidae > Lymantria > Lymantria dispar. Next base: position 27,964,559 of record CM063441.1, read on the forward strand.
CAAATTATTATACAATATTTTATACCTTAGGCACGTAACGTAGATGTGAGGTACAAGTCGAATCGACAAGTCTAGTCAAGTTACTCGTGCGATAAAACTATCGTTGACATACTACATACCTACCTACTATTGTGGCATATTCGAAACATTAACTAACTTTTGTGGCATATACCTACTACAAAACATACTAAAACTATATCGAATTGAGAGAGCAACGTAACATTTATTCTTATACAAGCATTTTAATTTTATTAATTACACACTGAGAAATCCAAAAAAGTAACGGCGACGCGGCGACGACGTCATAATCTCCGTAATAGCGTTGTGCTAGAATCGGAAAGAATATGGCATCATAATAACCTAAATACTTTCTCTAATTGTGTATATTCTTTAAGAGTGGTAGGACCACACTGTCGACAGTTATCTGTCTACAGCCGCGGGCCGGTCCGTCCGGGGTAGTACCACGCTCTCGCAGAAAATCGACGTCTGAGTAGTAGCAATTTGTTACTGCGCTTCGTTCGGTGAGCCAGAGAGCCGGAAGTCCAACTTTCTGAGGGTGTTTGCGTGTGGAGGGTTTTGGTGGTGCCTTTGGTATCACCGAGCCTCAATGCACACATTCACACTCCCTTCACTTTCTTCGCGGTAGGCAGCGGCCTTGTAAAGGTCCATGAGCGGCAGAAACACTTACCATCAGGTGTACTGTTTGCTCGTTTGCCACTGCTTGCAATAAAAATAAAATATTATTGCGTAATTGTACTTAAATTAGTTATCGTCGTCAGCTCATACACTGCCCACTGCTGGGTTCGAGCTTCCTCCTCAATAAGAGGGAAATTGACCTACTATGTCATGCATAGTTATTTTTAGTTTTCTTTCTCTTGCACAGATTTTGTATACATATTATATTCTTTACTCGTGTTTTGCGACATCCACAGGCCAGATAGGGAATGGTGAATTCTATTCTTGCTCCGTCACCACACGGAAATTTTATTAATAAATTTAATATTTTATGTTGTAGTAAAATACTTAAATGTAACGTCACTATACATGCGACGACGGATAACCGGTTTCTATTGAAAGCGACAGTACTTCCATATAGATGACGATATTAAACCGTCGTGAAATGCATCATATAAGTTGAACGGAGTAGATAGTTTGCCTTGCAAACTCACAAACTTGGATATATAAACGAACACGCCTATACCTTAGGTACGTTCTTAATTTAATATTATAATCTCTTAGTATTTAAGCAGTCATTTGAATACTAATAAGAACAAAACAAATATGGATAAGAATGTATTATGTTCATTGAGATAAGGGCGAGAGCATGATCTTATGGCTGGCAGAGTGTCGATCAACATAGAGATATGAAATGAATCTAATTTTACAGATTTTATCGCATTCAATTTTGTTTTTACTACCGGCGTTTCAAATACGGTAGCGTCCCGGTCACAGGAGGCCTAAGAAATTTGATATTCACGGTTTCATTATTTATAAGGAGATTTTGCCCATCCATTACAGTTTTAAGTGAAAATTATAATTACAAGTATAGTAAAGTAATTGTACATAAAATAATCTACATAATCATTATCATTCAACCCATCGCCGTTCACTGCTGGACGTAAGCCATTTTCCCAATAAATTAATCGAAGTAATAATTACGTGTTTGTATTTTTTTTAAAGCATAGCAAATACATATGTGTTCATCTGTAGTAACTGAATCGTATTCTTAGAAAAAATATTAAACTGCCTTTTGTATTTCTAATAAGATAATTATGATTTTTTTGCTTATCTGCCATATCCATTCCCATGGTGTTTGTCACTAATGCAATTTAGTCATTAAGTAATTTAACTTTTACAGAATTTATATCAAAAGAGTAAATTAAAAATAGTAATATAGTCGGTGAAAAGCAACATTTTTAATCCTCCTTTGTTTGGAAACTATAAAATTATTCTAATATTTGAGTATGTTATTAGTAGTATTAAAGTTTTGAATATCTAGGTTTGACTTTTTTTTTTTTTTTTTTATTGCCAACGGTGGCAAACGAGCAAGCAGCACACCTGATGGTAAGTGAAACTGCTGCACATGGACCATTGCAATACCAGGGGCACAGCCAGGCCGCTGCCTACCGTGAAGGAAATAATCTTCTTAAACCTCGTTTAAAGAAGGACATGTCATAGCGCTCGGGAAACACAGCAGCAGGTAGTTCATTCCAGAGCTTGCACGTACGTGGGAGAAATGATCGCTGGAAACGTACAGTTGAAGACCATAACGTTTCCAGGTGAAATGGATGAACCCTGCTGCGATGTCGAGTGGTACGTTGGTAGAATGGTGACGGTGGTACCAAGTCAAACAGTTCCTCGGAGCACTCCCCGTGAAAGAGTCGGTAGAGTACACAGAGTGACCCAAAGTCTCTCCGCTGCTCCAGCGACTCCAATCTGTCCGTAAGATTGGGATCCCCGACGATTCGAAGAGCCCGTCTTTGCAGGGAGTCAAGTGGGTCTAGCTGATATTTGGGCGCACCTGCCCAGAGATGTGAGCAGTACTCCACATGAGGACGAACTTGTGCTTTGTATAGCACAAGACGCTGTCTCGGTGTGAAGTACCGCCTGGCTCTGTTCAGGACGCCCAACTTTTTGCTTGCCAATTTGGCTTTGTCCTCCAAATGACTCCCAAACTGGACTTTGCTCGATATTTTGACGCCGAGAATCCCAATACTCTCAGAAATTGGAAGAGTTACTCCTTGGAACTGAGGCGCCATGACAAATGGGTCCTTCTTTGCAGTGAACGCGCAAACTTGTGTCTTTGTGGGGTTGAACTGGACTAGGTTCCGTTCACCCCATTCCGAGGCCCGCCCCAGAGAGCGCTCGACTTCAGACACAAGTTGAACCCTTCTTTCCTGAATACTCCGAGGGATATTCCGTTGCTCAGTGTACCGCTCATCACCCGTACTGTCATCCGCATAGCAACGCATACTCTCGATAGAGAGCATGTCATTGATATGCAGGATAAACAACGTCGGGGAGAGCACCGAGCCTTGTGGTACACCAGCATTAATGGTCATGGTATCGGAGCAGGAGCCATCTACGACGACTTTTATACTCCGACCATCCAAAAAGCTGGCAATCCAATTACAGAGTCCCTCGGCGATTCCGTATGATGGTAGCTTCGATAGAAGTGCCCTGTGCCAGACCCTATCGAACGCCTTTGCGATATCTAGGCTGAACGCCAGCGCCTCACCCTTGCCCTCCAAGGCCTCTGCCCAACGGTGTGTGAGGTACACAAGAAGATCACCAGCCGACCGACCATGACGAAAGCCGTATTGGCGATCACTGATAAGCTGGCGATCCTCAAGGTACTGCAGAAGCTGGCGGTTTATAACCTTCTCCATTATCTTGGAGAGCAAGGATGTTATCGCAATTGGCCTGTAATTCGATGGGTCAGACCGGTCTCCCTTTTTAGGGATCGGGTGGACATGGGCTACCTTCCACGAAGACGGAACCCTATTAGTAGCGTAGGAAAGTCGGTATAGGCGCGTCAGGATGGGAGTCAATTCAGGGGCGCACGTCTTTAGTACCACTGCAGGGATGCCATCCGGTCCACTCGACTTATGGACGTCTAAAAGCCGCAGCTCCCGCCTAACCGCTCGCTGCGTGATGCGGATTTCGGGCAGTGAGCTTTCACACCGTGGGATGGTAGGTGGTGTGGCAGCTCCGGCATCCAAAGTCGAGTTACAGGCAAAGAATTGACCTAGAAGATCGGCCTTCTCCTTTGCGCTGTGGGCCAGACTACCATCGTGTTTCTGCAGTGGTGGGAGATTGGGCTGGCAGAAGTTGCCTTGTGCAGCCTTGGCGAGCGACCAGAATGCACGACTCCCAGCGGGATATCTTTGCAATCGCTCGCCAATTCTGGCAACATGTTCCGCCTTGGCTCTGGCAATAGCCTTCTTACTAGATCTAGAAGCGGCGTTAAATTTCCGCTTCACCTCTTTGGCGTTCGGGTCCTGGCATTTTTTGGCCCTATTCCAGGCCCGATATGCGGACTGTTTCTGGCATGCAGCCGTCCTGCAGGTTTTGTTAAACCAGGGTCGGCTGCGGCCACCGACGGGTATTTTGGTGTTGGGAATGAATAATTCCATCCCCGTAATAACCGTTTCGGTAACGCAGTCCGCACAGACGCCAGGGTCCCCAGAGGCGAAGCAAAGCCGCTTCCATGGGTAGGATGCGTAAAACTCGCGCAGTCCATCCCAATCTGCTGACTTATATTGCCAGACTCTGCGAGTCCCAGTCGCCTTAGAACGACTAGGCCTTACAACAGGGGCACTGCTACGGACCAAGCAGTGGTCAGAAGACCCAAGAGGCGCTTCAACCACTACCTGATATCCGTGCTGGTGTGTAGTCAGCAGAAGATCCAGTAAAGAAGACTCATGGCTCTCAATATCTGGGATACGGGTGGGCTGTGTCACCAGTTGTGAGAGACCATAGGCCGAGACCATATTGAAGAGATGTCGACCCTGGAGGTCAGTGGTTCGGGACCCCAGCCACTCTTTATGATGAGCGTTGAAGTCTCCAAGAACCACCACCTCCGCTGATGGACACTGCTCCAATATTTCGTCAATCCCCCATTGGACGTTCTCAAATAATTGAATTGACCCCGGATCACTGCCATGGGACCTGTAGAGGCATGCGTAGATGCGGGTAAGCCCTCCATAGTCTACGCGTAGCCACAGGATTGACAAGTCACCATGTTCGAGGGCCCGAAGGCGGCGACAGCAGATATCACCTCGGATGAATACGCACACCCCGGCTTTACGACGGAAGGTATGCTCCAACTCGTAGCCGGGGTAATTTAGGTACGAAATGTCATCCGGAGCACCTAACTGCGTCTCCGTTAAAAAGAGTAAGGCAGGCCGCGCCGTCTCGAGGTGATGGTGGACGGCGTCGAGATTGCTATGTAAACCCCTGATATTGCAAAAATCCACATCAAATGTGGATAAGGGGACCGCCGTAGAAAATCGTCTCTTTTTAACTTTCTTGGCCATGATTTTTAATTTAAGAAGAGGAGGAAGGGAGTGTGAATGTGTATAACGGAGTTTGGTGATACCAAAAAAAAAAAGGCAGGGCATAGTGCATAGTCGAGGAGTGAGTGTTGTGAGGAGCTGACACGAAGCACGGAAGGGCCCCCGATGCCCCCCCGTGTGTAGCCGCCGAGGTCCACTCCGGTTTCCCACACCGGCACGACGACTACCCAACAGGATTTTCGCCGGTTGGTGGGACAGCCTCCCAGGGAGGATGATCCTGGGTTCGGGTCCCCTGCTGACCGGCAGGTGGCCGGCGGTGACCATTCCCATCGGGTCTCCCTGTACACCATGCCAGCCCCTCACGCTCAATACCCCGACCAAGACCTCACCACCGCAGGTTTCAGGCCTCACCAAAACCCGCCACACACAAACACACCCAGAAAGTTGGGCTCCCGGCTCTCTCGCTCACCGAACGAAGTGCAGCAGCAAATTGCTACTACTCAAACGTCGATCTTCTGCGAGAGTGTGGTACTGCCCCGGACGGACCGGCCCGCGACTGCAGACAAAAGACTGTCTACAGTGTGGTCCTACCACCAATAAACTGCTCCACTAATTGAAGCCCCAATGAACTACTAAAATGTTTTGTCTGCTGTCACATACTGTAGTTACCATTGACCTACTAGACATTTTAGACAGGTTAATCTAATATTTTTGAATGAATAATTCATATATATTTTCATATTTCTAAATCTATTCAGAATCACGGAAAATATTCCATTAATTTTCACGAAATTCTGTATGCAGATTTCGAGAGCAATAAATCGGCCTAGCTAAGTTTCATTTATGGCAAATGACTTATCAGTGCTTTCATAAAAAAGATATATGTAAGAAGAATATAAAGGTAAATTTAGTCACTACTATCGAGAATAAAAATAGCTCGATTGGGAAATGGAGCGGACCCTTGATCCAGACAGCCAGACAGCCCCAGTTAGACACTCGGTTATGCTTTTTTCAAGTTTCTTTTTCGTTGAAAAATACTGTTATGTGAAAAAGGCTATGAAGTAATATCTAAATATATTTTCCAGAAGAACAGATTTTACGAAAAACAATCAACTGGAAAAAAAAATTGACATCTAAATTTTATTACAATTACGTAACTAGGATACTCTACTGAGAGAACAGCTCGAAGGGTTAACTGCAAGGTAGATAAGATTTTACTTTTTGCCCTCAGATTTAATGGAGGGCGCACGATCTGCAAACGTAGCATTCTGGTCAAATGTCTAATAGTTTTTGACCCAACTATTCCTGAGAGTACTTAGTCGAGAGGCCAGATTGTCAATTTAATTATTTTTTCCGTTTTTCTTATTGTTTAATAAAGTTCCATACTTATTTACTTACAATATTTTTTTTAATAAACATATCCCAATTCTTATATGATAAAGAAGTATAAAGGCGGTGGCAGAGCGGGTCAGGATCTCCACTATTATGACACGGTTCGCCATCGGGCATCGGACAGCGTAGCCATGAGTTTACCGATTACCCGCTGCCTCGGGCGGGGTAATCGGTGTGGAGATTAGTCCGCCAATCGTGAAGAGGCCAATTGCGCTAGGGCGAATCGCCCCCAACCATCGAATTTACCGGGGCATCTATACGAGATGATATTCGAAAGGGTAACTGGTCGGGCGCCCCAATGAAGACCATCTGTATCTGGTATCGGTGACCAACACGCATAGTAATAGAGCGGTATGTGTTTATAGGGTTTAAACCGCCCCGGCCTATTTGAGTGGCAGGAACCGCCCATATCCTGTTACTTTTATAAAAAAGGGCATTTGCATATTATAATGTGTAACATCGATCGTGATGGATTAACCTCCCACGCAACTAAGAAAGGAAGTGGGCACCTACGCAGTGTTTCCAATGATTTATACCCCAACTAGCAATCCGCCCTCGCTTCGCTTCGGATTCAGTCGCCTTACGCGCGTAGTTCCCGTTCCCGTGGGAATACCGGGATAAAATATAGCCTATGTTACTCCCTGATATTATAGCTTTCCAATGGTGAAAGAATTTTTAAAATCGGTCCAGTACTTTTTGAGTTTATTCGTTACATACAAACTTACAAATTTTACCTCTTTATAATATTAGTATAGATGTACCTATTGTTGACGACCAAGAACAAGTAACGTAGTTTCGATACGTTTCGTAAATATTAGATACGCAACAATCATACTAAAACTAGTATGTCACATAATCTATAAATGCCGACCCGTTTATGTCAGAACGCTAACTTATTTATCAACTCCAAAAAAATCATTTTTATTAAATTACTAGCAACCCGCCCTCGCTTCGCTTCGGTTATAGGTTATAGTCGTTTTACCCGCGTAGTTCCTGTTCCCGTGGGAATACCGGGATAAATTATAGCCTAGTTAACGCCCTGATATTATAGCTTTCCATTGGTGAAAGAATTTTTGAAATCGGTCCAGCCGTTTTGAAGATTACCCGGAATAAACAGATAGACAGACAAAATTTTTTTAATTGCTATTTTAGGCATAGGTGTCGTGCAAATAACCGTGTGAGCATGAAAAAGCCTATTATTTTGACATTACAAACAGACACTCCAATTTTATTTATTGGTATAGATGTGGGTGTAATAACTTTTATATTTTCTTTGAGTTTACTTCTAAAATCATACAAAAGCCCTATCATAAGATAATACGTTTCTTACCAAAGAAAAATGGCAGCGGGTTTGCTTTGATGCCAAAATACTCCAGAGACTTTGTAATGGATGAAGTATACGCTGATAAAAGTAGGTAGTTAGTTTAGCTTTATAACAAGAATTACTTTTCGTACACATTATCATGCTACTGTACCTATACGGTATATAAATATTAAATTGCGACTATTAAGTAACTTTCGTGTGGTGACGGAGTAAGAATACAGATCACCACTCTTCACATCACCCCATCTTGCCCGTGGATGTCGTAAAAGACGACTAAGGGATATAATACGCATATAACATCTATGGAAGAAAAGGAAAACTCGAAATAATACCCTACACCAACCTGTCTGATCAACATGGTATAGTAAGGTCAATTTGTCTTCTACTATGGAAGAGGCTCGAGCCCAACAGTGGGATGTATATGAGCTGAAATGAAATGATGAAATTAAGTAATAACATCGTTCGTTGTAATTCCTTTCTCTGATCTGGTAAGTAGTTTTAGAAAAATGCTCATTATTCTGAATTATTAGTTACTTTTATTTCGTAATGTAATTTATTTATCGGTGTAGATAAAGCAAGAACCATAGAAATATATAATAATTAATTATATAATAATTTCCGTATGACCATACGGAGGAAGAATACAATTCACCACCCCTTTTTATACCTGTGGGTATCGCAAAATAACCCTTAGTCGTACTAAGGGATATATTACGCATATGACATTGATGCAAGATGGAAAACTCGAACCAAAAATATACCAACTTGTCTGACCAGCATGATAGAGTAAGGTCAATTTCCCTCCTATGAACGAGGCTCGAGCCCAGCAGTGGGACGTATATGAGCCGAAATTATGATATAATAATTATTTATTTTAATACATATTTATAGAAATACCGGCCAATCTCTTTATTGAATAAAGACGGAAATTATATGGCCAGATTAAACAAATTTTTTAGGTTTATAATATGTTTTTTATGACTTATCCCATCATACATTTCCACCACTATAACTTCTGGAAACCAGGATGCACAATATATAATAGTAATAAACGACACTGCGGTTTGAATCTCGCCATGATTTGGAAAACCCTTTCTATTGCCTTCGGATCCAAAACAAATTTAAATGAAAAAAGAAGTTAGGAGTTGAAAAAAATCCACTTGCTTCCTGTGCAAAGCTGGAGACATGAAGCAAAATTGACTAATATCACAATAAATATTTTTTTATATGGTAGGACCATACTGTCGATAGTCTCCTGTCTACAGCCGCTGGCCAGTTAGCGCGGGGTAGTTTCACTCTCGCAGATCTGAGTAGTAACAATTTGTTACTGCACTGCGTTCAGTGAGTGAGAGAACCGAAAATACAGCTTTTTGAGGGGGTTAGTGTATAGTGGTTTTTTTTCAGACAGAATACCCTGCACTAAGAAAATAATCTGTGTATTGCAGGACACTTTACAAGCATATAACTAATGAACACAAATTACGTCCAGACTCAGAACAACAATTTGTGGATCGCGCAGCGTTGTTCTGCGTGGGATTTAAACCCGCGACACTGGCACTGTAGATCGATATCTTAACCACTACCCCATCTGTGCAGCTTTTGGTGCCAGTAGTATCAATGATTCTTATTGCATGTATTCACAGTCTTTTCATTTTCTTCACGGTAGGCAGCGGCCTAGCAAAAGTATATAAGCAACAGTAACACTTACATTGTGCTGTTTGCTCGTTTGGCACCAACAGCAATAAAAAATAATACTTATCTAACTACTTTCAACGCAGCAGTACAGGAATCTTTGACGGATTTTATATATGAGCCTGAGATTAATTGCAATTGAAGGTGTAAGTGTATGTACCAGAGAAGGCTGAACGCACGGTAGTTTGCTCAAGTTGCTACAAGTTCCATTTAACATCTGACCTGACTTGCGGACTGTAAAACCTAGTATAACGTGCGCAACGTTACGCTAGACTCTGCACTCCCGGACGATATGGTGAGCTGTTAGACGAGAAACATTGACAAAATAGTGAAGATATTAATTTAAAATAAAATAATTTATATTTAAAATTCTCATAGCCAATGAAGAGTTTGGCTCGCAGTGATCAATCTCCAGCCATATTATCTCTTAACCGTCACGAATAGATGGAAAGAATGGACATAAGTGACGGTCATTCGTTATGGAATCCTACCTTTTCTGACATTGGTTCAGGAATTCTTTGTACACAAAGTACGACGAAGGTGGTACTCATATTTTCCCTGGTGAAATAATACATTGGCACTTGTATTTACAGTATAAGTCAAGTCAGCGATAGAGATGTATCGAACAAGCTGAAGTGCGAAGTACTCATGTTTAAAGTATTTCCTATAACCTCCTCCGGTTTTATGGCAAGATCACTTCTACGAACAATAATATAGTTATTACGATACCGTAACACAATACACGGTGAGATCTGATAACACAATTATTGGGGACAAAAGTCCCCAATAATCTATAAATATGCTTAATTTTAAATCAATAAATAATTTTATTAAGATTTTAGATAGGAGAGAATTTTGAACTGGAAAAAATAGACAGAAATTGTGTAAATTAACCCTGAGGAAATATAAATGGAAACAGCTTGGTAGTAACAAAAAAATATCTTGGCGGCAAATTTCCTGTTACGAATTACAGGTTTGGAATGAACAGAATTGGAACTGGCCCAAAACGTGGAGTTGGCTTACTAACACTGTTATTATTCAGTATCAATACGACCATGTAATAACGTGATAATTTTATAATGAAAACAAATATCAGAATGGCTATATTCTAATATTATGGTAAAAATTTTTTTGGGCTTTCTCAGTTCGTACTTCAGTACCATAAATGAGATGATACGTATAACATGTTTCTCTTGGTACGATTCATTCTTGAGTTTATGTTATTTCTGATAAATCTAAATAAGATTTGTTATCTCTATTAATTTTGCTAACTTTATCTTATAAATTAAGGAAGGAACCATTTGCTGCCATTTGTTATTCACGTATTTAACTTAGCGTCAAAAATTCAGCATAGCATTTAAAATTTATCAGAAATGCACACGTCAACCTTGGTTACTTTATTTATTTTAAGCACATTTGGTGTGCGCAGTCGTTGCCTATTTATACAAGTTTATCCCTCTAAACTTGCTTCTCGCTATTTCTATGTACGAGTATATCCCTAATCTTATTACTATCATTAATCATTTCGGCTCATATACGTCCCACTGCTGGGCTCGAGCCTCCTCTATAATAGGAGAGAAATTAATCTTACTATACCATGCTGGTCAGACAGCTTAGTATAGGATTTTGTTTCGAGTTTGCCATCTCTTGCATAGATGTCATACGCGGAACATATCCCTTAGTCGTTTTTTACAACACCCACGGGTAATTGTATTCTTACTCTGTCACCACACGGAAAATTTTAACTAGTAGGTACTAATCTTAACTATGATAGTTAAGATTAGTACCTACTAGTTAAAATTTTCTAGAAAATATTTACTCGAAATTCTTAGTTTCAGAAAAATTTTCACATTAATGCCAAAGTATAATTTTTCCCGTCGAATATCACCGCAATACGGAGTTCACAGCCATCCATTACTAGGTGACGCGCGATGAGGGTTTCAAATTGGTTATTTCAGCGACAGCGTAGCAACGCTTTGGTCCGACAAATTCAGCATCACAACGGTGTTCGCACGATATTTTCTCTTTTACAAATTCTTTCATTTTCACGCTGCCCTCGAAAATTTTTATACGAATCAATTTTAATAATGATGAATGATGGCGATAAGATGTCCTAATTTTCCTATCGATGATGAATGACAGTACTGTTTGACGACCTAAGTATCGATGTAGATTAATTGTCTCCTTTTCAGCTCCGTAATAGAATGAATAAATATTTTCGTTGAACCAAAACGAAATAATGTCTGAACAGCTACTTTAAAATTAAGACAATGGCAAAGCTACCCAACATTTAATAATAATTTGACATTTACATTATCTTGTCGGTTATCTTTTTTTTTTCTCTTTCTCCCTATTAGGTAGTGTGAGCCGGCAAATTATCCTAAAATATTGTATGATACGCAATTGATTTCAAATCTACTTCCAGGTTTTTTTTTTTTTTTTTTTTTTTTTTTTTTTTAGAGTACCCTGGTCCTCGAGCACCTGGGACCACGCCTCAGGGGACTGTTCGACGCCTGTTTGACGTCCGGGCAGTTCCCTGGGTGCTGGAAAGAGGGGAGGCTGGTTCTTCTGCCGAAGCCGGGACGGTCTCCCGAGTCGGCCTCGGCCTATAGGCCCATCGTGCTGCTCGATGATGCGGGCAAGCTGCTGGAGAGGGTGTTGGCTGCCCGCATCGAGCGGCACCTCGTCGGGGTCGGGCCCGATTTGTCGGACGCCCAGTTTGGTTTTCGGCGAGGGCGTTCGACGGTCGCGGCCCTGCTGCGCCTGAAGGCCGTGGTAGCGGAGGCCGTCGCCGGCGGAGGAGTCCTGTTGGCGGTGTCTCTGGACATCGCCAACGCCTTCAACAGTCTGCCATTCAGCTGCATCAGGGAGGGGCTGAGATATCACGGGGTGCCCGTGTACCTCAGGCGGCTGGTGGCAGACTACTTGGAGGGGCGCAGCGTCCTCTACGTTGACCGAGTAGGGGACGTTGTGCGAACGCCCATGACGTGTGGTGTCCCACAGGGGTCGGTTCTGGGTCCGACCCTGTGGAACATCGGCTACGACTGGGCGTTGAGAGGAAGCCTCCCAACCGGGCTGGGCGTAATTTGCTACGCCGACGATACACTCGTCACAGCCCGGGGTGGGACGCTAGAGGAGGCGGCACGTCTGGCAACTCTCGGCACCGAGGAGATTGTCAGGCGGATCGAAGCGCTGGGGTTGAGGGTAGCCCTGGAAAAGACGGAGGCCCTTTTATTCCATGGCCTCCGTACCGCCGGGCCTCCCGCCGGCGCTTCGATCACTGTGAAGTCGGTCACCATCAGCATCCAGGCCCACATGAAGTACTTGGGCCTGGTGCTCGACGGGCATTTTTGGTTCCGGGAGCATCTCCATCGACTTGTTCCCCGGCTTGTCGGCGCGGCGTCCGCCCTTTCGCGGCTGATGCCGAATGTGGGCGGACCCAGCTCTACGTGCCGACAGCTGTACACGGGGGTGATCCGGTCGATGGCTCTGTACGGCGCACCGGTGTGGGCGGGGTCCCTGACCGTCCGGCTGAGGGCCCTCTTGAGGCGACCACAGAGGGTCATGGCGGTCAGGGCCATACGCGGTTACCGCACGGTGTCGACGGAGGCAGCGTGCCTCCTGGCCGGAACTCCCCCTTGGGACCTGGAGGCGGAGATGCTCGCCGAGATTTATCGGCGGGTGTCTGAGACGCGCACCCGCGGCGGCATGGTCTCCCTGCAGGAGATCACCGCCTGGCGGGTCGACGCCCGCCGAGGAGTCATTGCCCGTTGGGCAGTCCGGCTGGAGAGTCCTCGGTACGGTGTCAGGACCGTCGAGGCCTTCCGGCCGATGCTGATGGAGTGGTTGGAGCGGACGCACGGGGTGCTTTCCTTCCGACTGGTGCAGGTGCTTACAGGGCACGGGTGTTTTGGGAAGTACCTGCACAAGATTGTCAGGAGGGAGAGCACACCGTCCTGCCACCACTGCAGTTGCGACGAGGACACGGCGCAGCACACGCTCGAGGAGTGTGCTGCATGGGAGGGAGAGCGCCGTGAACTCGTCGCGATTATCGGTGCCGACCTGGCGCTGCCGACCATCGCCAGGGAGATGCTCGACAGCGTCAGGAACTGGGACGCGGTCGCCGCCTTCTGTGAGGCCGTAATCTCACGGAAGGAGGCGGCGGATCGTGTGCGAGTAGAGCTCCTATTCGGCGACACGTTCCGCCGCCGGCGACTCGGGCGGCGCAGGCGCGAGTATCTGCGCCTAATGCCGCCCTAGCCGAGGCCGCGGGTGATCGGACCGGGGAATTGTCCGTCACCCGCAGAGAGGCTGACCGCGCGATGGCGACCGACGTCCCAGTACGTCGAGAGGTGAGGTTACCCGAAAGGTATTCCGTCGGGCCGACCACTGATGACAAGTCACATCTGCTCCGGTGGTCGGCCCAACAACGAGGTGACGTGGGTACGGGTGGGTTATGGGCCTGCGCGCCGTCCTTTCATCGCCCCGGAGGGACAGGACCGCGCGTGCGCTTACCATAGCCCACCCATTAAAAAAAAAAAAAAAAAAAAAAAAAAAAAAAAAAAAAAAAAAAAGGTTTTTGAGAGTATCGTAACCAAGGTGTAAAATTGGAATGTACATTTGACCTTTAAAGACAAACGTAAATATGTTGGATATAGTTCCAAACTGTACATTACTGCAAAATATAGTGGGTACTGTTGCTAGTATCAAATCCTGTTTTGTCTGATCCATGCCTAGAGTCGCATTGTCGCTTGTTCATGCCACTAGACCAAAGAGGCAGTGAACTAACAATGCAGTAAGATTCTGATATAAAATAATTTATTGAAAAGAAAAATGTAGTAACTTTTTTTCACACGCCCCAGGAGTTACACGTAGGTACTAAATTCTAAACTTCATAATGTTCGCTCGTTAAGGGAGTACAGGATTTACATATCCCCCAAGAACGTTTCAAACATTATATGAACGAACAATTAAATAGGAACAGGCACCAGTAGTTAAGCTTGAATATAGTTATAATTGTGTTAGTAGTGAGACGACTCAACTCTTCCATTAATTGTAAGTTTAATTTAGTTACGTTATGTCGAACATGTGTACTGTGTAGTTCCTATTTGTTTACTGAACAAACTCATGCATGTGAAATAATTTTAATGTAAATAATATTTATATTGTCCATAGATGAACTGCTACTTTAGCTATTATTTTCTTTTCTTTGATTTGGATGAGCTGCTTGCGATAGCTTTGTGGAGCGGGTCCTACCTTTCCCTCCAAATTGGCCTAATGGCTATTCTAGCAGTTAACTCAAGATTGAGCGACGTTTGTGGGACTTGGTCCTTTTCTTTGGCAATATAGTTGAGAATTATATCGTGGTTCGAAATGCACATTAAAATTTGCCAAACATATATATATATATATATATATATACTTTCATAGAAAACGGTAAAAAAAAAAATTATAAATTCGCTGTTTTTTGCCAGATCTTTTCAGTGGCGATCGTATCGGTCCGATTTAGTGGTGGATTATGGGATTGATTTAAAGCGACATGTTAAAATTAACCATATTTTAGTGTCATTGCAAAAAATATTTATATATAGGTAAAAAAAAAATGTTTTGTGTTTGAATTTCAAGTAACTATAATCTGGCAACTTCTGCTGGCATCAACTGCCATACTATATCGTTACTGATTTATTATACGTATCGAGCTTTGGGTGTCAAGGTAAGCTTCAGTTTTACCAGATCTCTATTCAGGTGTTTTGAATTCTCAGCCTATCCTATCGTAATATACTAGATAAGAAATATAGGTACGAAAAATGCTCACCAAAAAGAAATAAATTATTTATAAAAAATACTAAGAAATAGATATTTTCATTTTATTATCTATCATCTCGGCTAAGGGTACACTAGCTCTCAAATGGATGTTTTGATGTCGTTTTTCTCTTTTGAAAGCCAGTTTCCTTGCGACAGTTTTTTTTGCTATGTTTGGTTAATATAAGTGCAGGAGTGTAGGAGTATCAGCTCTTTTCCAAAGTTATGGAATGGCGTATGATTACTCGACTAGGCGCTTCACGCGTGCCAGTACAGTCGTTAAATGACAATTAATTAATAAATATCTGGTTGACCGAGCTTCGCTCGGTGTATTTTTGTTGAATTTATTTAGATATATATAAATATAAAATAAAAAATAAATGCTGTGTGGTAGCGGCTTCGAATACTACCAACCCTTGCTTTGCTCGTGGGTGTCGTAAAAGACGACTAAGAGCCCTAGATTGACCCGGACCAACTCCATCTGGTACCATTTGGGTCAACGATTACATTCCCAAGGAGGGTTGACGTCAGGCAGGCGGCCGGTCATAAAAGTCATTGCCGAAACTTTTTGCAATATGTCAAAACAGATGACATATTGCGTCGACCCCAAGTAATTGGGATAAGAGCAAGATGATGATGATGATGATATATAAATAAAAATAAAAATTAAATAATGAAAAAAATATCAAAAATCACAAAAAGAGAATAATAATAACATCGAGATTCGATCCCACGCTGTTTGAATGCCAAAACTAAACAAAAAAGGAACATCTTCCCAACTGAGCTATCGCCACTTTTGACACTGGCGGCGAAATTTGAATCCATATTCTATTGACATTTTATGTCATTGTATTGATTAGCTAAAAACACCGTCAAAATAACATTTTCTATAAATAAAACATATCTAGATCGCTTTTTTGATCCCGAAACCTCTAGTATGCCAAATTTCATCAAAATCGTTGGAGCCGTTTCTGAGATCCTTAATATACAGTGGATTTCATTAATAACAACCTCGGTTGTAACGGCTTTTCGGTTATAGCGACGTCGAACTTGCGTCCCTAGAATTTAAAGTATACTTTCGTAGAAAATTTATTCGGTAATAGCGACTCCGGATATAACGCCTAATTCGGGTATACCGACTTGTTTTTATGAACTATTTGGACAGATTCCTAGAAATTCCTTACAGATGTTGCGACTGAGTCGGCAAAGGCACAAAGTCTCCTTCATAAGCTTTAACTATTAAGCATTCTTATCCTTTGTTTATATTCGCAGATGGTCAAATGCTTTGTTTGTGTGTAGGGTTAGCCTTTGTTTACATTCGCAGATGGTCAAATGCTTTGTTTGTGTTTAGCGCTACTTAGCATGTGCGCGAAGTTAAAATTATGAATCAGTTACTATTTCCAGTAAGTGAACAGTGTTTCTTAAACTTGTAAAAATGGCTCCTAGACGTACATTTACTGTTAAAGAAAATAAATATGTATATATATATATATATATATATATACACACACAAGAGAATTGCTCGTTTACCTATTATTATTTCTTTGTCCACCTGGGATCTTATGCTATGTTTTCACGTAATATCATAATGGAAACAGTAAGTATATTTCAGTTCATTTCGTGATATTTTAAAGACAAAAGTAACATGCACGCTCACATTTACCTGTTGTTGTGAAACATCTATAGGCGAGGGTGACCGCGATGGTCGCGTGGCGTTTAACGCCACGCCTCGCGGTCCCCTCTTAATTAACTATAAAATAAATATCTGGATACATATATCTACATTTTTGTAACGAAACCATGGTGTGATTTAAAATTTTGTACAACGCCATCTAGTGAACTCAAAGTAAATTGTTACCTATAATGTATACTAATGAAAATAAATGTTTATTGAATAAAAATCATCATTTTCTGAAAAAAAAAGTCGCGATATTTTATTAATACTTTATGCCATGTTAGTTCCTGTCGTAACCTGTTCTTTTATGCATATACTAGCTTTTGCCCGCAACTTCGTCCGCGTAGAAATCATATGTGGCAGGGGCAATCACAGATAACTATGTAGTGTGTTCAGGGTTCTGCACGCCCACCGTGTTGCTCTGGATGGCAAGCTAGTGTAGAGAATCTTGATTGCCCGCATCAGCCAGCACGTTAGCGAGGTTGTCTCTATCAGACCAACTCTTTCTGGCAGACGATTGCAGCCTTTCTATGTGGCTCGTTGTCATTAAGGCGCTCACTGGTGGAGAGGTGCTGTTGGCGGTGTATTTAGATGTCGTCAAGTGATTTAATAGTTTGCCAATCTGGTAAATAAGGCAGGTGCTATTGTCAGGGGGTGCTTCTATAGTTAAGCGGCTGATTCCAGATTATTTGAAGTGACGAAGTGTTCTCTGCGTGAAGCGCGCAGAGGACTTTGAGCTAACGCCTATTTTGTTCTGTTCCAAGCTGAGGTAGTTCGTGCGGGTGACAGTATGGTTTATTAGCTGAGATTGGACTCACTTTGGGCTAAGCTTAATTTAAATAAGCGATACATTTGGCCATAATTAGTATCTAGATGATGTTTCAATGAGTAGCTCTATATAAAACGAATTATTTGCTGTTTCATAGACCTTGTAAATATACACCGATCAGCACAGTAATCACTGTTAATTCGATTGCACTCAATCGAGGATCAGATAAAATATTTGGGCTTAGTACTCGACGGGCGAAGATGCTTTCAGAAGCATATTTATCAAATTACTCCCCGGCTCGTTGAGCGGTGTTACATGTTGACGGCTATACGCGAGGCTGGTTTGATCAATGGCCCTGTACGGTGGATCTGTGTGGATGAGTTCTGAGCACTTGTTTTAAAACTTTCTTCTGGCATTCGCAGAAAGGCATGGTGCTTATGCTACACGCAGATACCGTACCATGTCGACCGAGGCAGCATGCGCTTTGGACGGAACCCTCCCGTCAGACTTATATGTGGAAATACACGGAGCCCTCCCACAATTGTGGTTCCAGCTAAGATACAGCAGGCATACTTTTGAGATTTTTTTTTTATTAAATAGTGGTAAGACCACACTGTTGACAGTTGTGTGTCTACAGCCGCGTGTAGGTCCGTCCGGGGTATTACCATACTCTCGCAAAAAATCTACGTTCGAGTAGTAGCAATTTGTTACAGTGCTTCGTTCGGTGAGTGAAAGAGGCGGCAGCCCAACTTTCTGAGGGCGTTTGCGTGTGGCATGCATTCACACTGCGTTATCTTTCTTCACTGCAGGCAGCAACTTAGCAAACGTCCATAAGTGGCAGCAACACTTACCATCAGGTGTACCTACTGTTTGCTCGTTTGCCACCGTTTGCAATAAAAATATTCACAATCCCTTTGCTTCCTTCATGATTGGCAGCGGTCTAGCTGTGCACCTGGTATTGCAAAGGTTCATGAGTGGCAGCAACACTTACCATCATGTGTATTCATTGTTCGTTTGCCACCGTTTACAATGAAAAAAGAAAAGATCTGTGTAGCCGGAGTAGAGCAGCGTCGTGAATTCATCGCGAGCATCACTGCCAAATCTACCGACCATTACTTAGACCATAGTCCATAGACCATATGAGGTCGCCATCTTCTGCTTGGCAATTATCTCGCGTAAGAACTCGGCAGAGCGAGTCAGGAAGAAAAACTTCCAAGCTGTCGTGTTGGGTGGGGGGCTAGCCCAAATACCTACTTGCGCTTTACTATCTTTACGTGATAGAATCACACTCTCGACACTCGTCCATCTAACGTCGCGAGCCGGTCCGTCCAGAGCGAGAGAGCCGGAACCCAAACTTTCTGACCGTGTTTGCATGTGGTGGGTTTTGGTGATACCTTATCTTTAATATTACCAAACCTCATTGCACCCATTTACACTTCCTTCACTTTCTTCACGATAAGCAGCGACCTGGCAAAAGTTCATGCACAGTATCACTTACCATTAGGTGTGCTGTTTGCTCGTTTGTCAACAATGACTGCGCACGGGTGATACCACTATAACATAATTTGCTGCCTGGGGTCAAAAAAGGGTATTTGAGTGACCCTGCACAGCCCTCTTTTTAGGGTTTTGTACCCAAGGGATGAAAACGGGACCTTATTACTAAGACTTCCCTGTCTATCCGTCCGTCTATCTATCACCAGGCTGTATCTCAGGCACCACGATAGCTAGATAGTTGAATTTTTTACAAATTATGTATTTCTGTTACAGCTATAACAACAAACGCGATCGCGCCACTTTTTGCCTATTTTTGCTTGATATCAGTAAACGGTAACAGGTGAAGGTTACAATATGAAATTTGTGTACCCACTGTTGTTTACCTAGTTAATGGTACGGAACCCTTCGTGCGCGAGTCCTACTCCCATTTGGCCGATTTTTATTGATTATTCTACAAACTATGAATTTCGCCCGCTACACTCTCTACTAAGGAACCTCACAAAAATATAAGTGACAGACACAAATTAGACTCAGTTTACTACTATCTAGTCTACTCTACCCAGCAACAATTTGTTGATCACACAAATAATTGGCCGGCGTTGAAATTGAACCCGTGACACTGACATGGTAAGTTGCTATCTTAACCACTATGCTATCAGTGCAGTTAATTAATCATTGAGGTTGTATGAATTTATTACTTGTGTATGAGAGTGAATAATATCAAAGCAATTCCTTCCCCATTTTGCACCCTTAAAAAATAATATATCCTCTGAGGGGTGGATTTTCAGAATAGTTTCCATTTATAATTAATCTTTTTATATCGATTTCCAATTAAGTAGGTTGTGTACTGAGCTATATAAGTTACTGTAGTTTTTTACCTATCCCACGGGAATTCTTTAATTTTCCGGGATTAAAAATATCCTAAACGTTGACCGGGGATGTAAGGTACCACCATGCAAAATTTCATTAAAATCGGTCCAATAACTTCCGAGATTAGTCCGTACAAACAGATAAACAGACAAACAGATAGAGAAACAAAAAAATTTAAAACAATCTGGATGTGTTCTATTTCACTTCTAACACCCCCCTGACTCGGTTTTTAGCGTTTTTTTTCAATGTACAGAATTTCGACCTCTACAGTTTTATTATATGTATAGATACTTGTTTTATAAATTAATGTATAATTCTCTAACTTCATAATATAAATATACCAGTAGGTATGGTATTTAGTTTATTTTCAGCTACGAAAAATGGAGACCCGTTTCTTTATAGGCTTTTATTAGTTTCAGCTGTATATATATTTATTTCTTTGTATGTCACTGACTCCTTAGGAATTGGATATTGACTCACTTTTAACAGTCAGATTTCATTTAAAATTTGTAAACTTTGAAATTTGTAAAATTGCAAGGACCAATGACGCTAAAATAATTTAGATAGCTTGTCTTATTATCATTACATGATTAAAGGTTTCTTTATTAAATATATTGAAGCTGAGAGAGAGTTGGTCGTTAGCTCGATAGATGCCGCTATTTCTGTTTCTTAAATCGCACACTTCGTGCGGAAATAACGTCTGTGAACGGATGAATGTATTTCATTTTTTATAGGCTTTTATTAATTTCAGCTGTATATTTGTTTGTATGTCACCGCCTCCTTAAGAATTGGATTTTGGCTCACTTTGAACAGTCAGATTTCATTTAAGATTTCTAAACTTACCAAGAATCAATGACGCTAAAATAATTTAAATAGCTTGTCTTATCATTACAGGATTACAGATTTCTTTATAAAATATATTGTAGCTTAGAGTTGGT
Source organism: Lymantria dispar (assembly GCA_032191425.1). Taxonomy (NCBI): domain Eukaryota; kingdom Metazoa; phylum Arthropoda; class Insecta; order Lepidoptera; family Erebidae; genus Lymantria; species Lymantria dispar. The sequence continues at coordinate 27,985,533 of CM063441.1, forward strand.
CGTTAGCTCGATAGATGTGGCTATTTCTGGTTTATAAATCGCACTTTTCGTGCAAAAGAATGTCTGTGAACGGATGAAAGTATTTCAAGCTACATTTTGAAAGGTTAATTACGTTTGTACTAAATGACGTTACCATAAATATGAGCCGCAAAGTCAATTTTAAAATGGATAATTTATTCGATACGATACCTGCCAAAAAGTACTTATTGACTAAAAGTATCGAATGCAAAGTATCGAATACAAAAGTATCGGTATCGAAAGAAAAGTACTCGATACCTAAAGATAAAGTAAGTAAAAGTACTCGATACTTTATTTAATCTTTACGTTACTTATCTTTCGATACTACTCATGAGTTTAGTATCCATACTTTATATTCGATACCGTGTCTCTACTCGTACAAAATAGTTTCGATGTTTCGCATCTGCCAGGCGTCCTGAGCGATGGCTCATTTTTTTATTATTTTTTTAGGTAACGTATACTAAATTACTGAGGTTGAATATAATTTTACCTAAGCAATATTTGGTTAAATTGTAATAAAATCACTTTAAGAAGAGTATATAATAATTTAGTGCACAACTATGTAGACATAGTATTACTATGTAGCCGTGATAATAATTAAAGGAAAGTACTGGCTGCCGCGACACAGGGGATCTTAGCATGGGGTCCTGTGACAATATAATTGCATTATAGACTTATAGCACTATTAATATTACAATATTTTATAGATTTCATTAGAAATAAATACATTGTACTGTAAAATAACCTTCGTGTTATCCAACGTTTGTAGAAAATACTACACTAATAATAAAATAAAAGGAATAGATTGAAAGTTATGCATTATCTAAGTTGACATTTTTGGCGGTGTGCGCACGCATCGTAAAAAGTGTTGACTAGCTAGCATCATAGCTTCAGGGTATCGGTTTTTCGTGACGGTGTTTCGGAAGCGTCGTAAAAAAATACTCTCATCATTTGCCATAACACACTAAGAGAAGTATAAATTCAAAAACTGTACAGAATAAAAACATGTAGATCTATAAGTACATGCATTGCATGAGATGTATGATATATTATAAAATGGATTGCATGAGATGTAGGTATGATATGTTATAAAATGGATGTCTTTTTCATTTATATTTAATAATAAATAATCCTTCCGTGTGGTAAGGGGCCATCCATTATGGTGAACGCACACTTATCCGCACCGCGTTCGGTGCACACGGATCGAATTTTAGAATTTTGTATAGAAATCTTTCCGTGTGGTGACGGAGTAAGAATACAGTTCACCACTCCCTATCTTGCCCGTGGATGTCGTACAAGACGACTATGGGATATAATAGGCACATAACATCTGTGCAATAGAAGGCAAACTCGAAATGAAACCCTATACCAACATATCTGACCAGCATGGTATAGTAGGTCAAATTCCCTCCCATTATGGAGGAGGCCCTAGCCCAACAGTGGGACGTATATGGGCTGAGATGATGATGATGATGATGATGATGTATAGAAATCGTCTTCCAGATGCGAACGTTTCGACGCGGTCAAATGTGCGAGGTTTCATGAGATTTCATATACAGAATTCTAAAATTCGTTTCATTCGACTTGTTCGACGCGTTCGGCGCGGATAAGTGTGCGTTCACCTTTAATCACTTGAGGCATGAAAGGGGGGGGGGGGTGTGGTTTTGTGGTCGGTAGCTCTTTTGACAAAAATCACGAAATATCACAAGGGGGAGGGGGGTGTAGTAAGATATCAGATGTATTTATTTTTTCGTCAAACGCGCGATTTTAAAACCGATAGATCATGCCTAGACATTTTTATCATGGTCTTTAATTTCAGAATAAAATAAGACTATACTTTATACCTGTATTTAAAGACAATACCCTAAAAATTTTAAGATTCTCTGTAGGTACTAAAAATACACGTGATGTTTGGTGCTGTAGTTTTAAATCTCACCACGTATCTCCAAGGGGGAGGGGGTGTTAAAAATGCTTAAAAAAAGATCACGTGATTAATGGACGGCCCCTAACGGAGTAAGAATACTAACCAAACATCCCCCTATCTTAACTAGGGGCGACGTAAAAGACAAATAATGAATATCATATGCATTAAATATTATGCAATAGAAGAAAAACTCTAAATAATATCTATACCAATCTGTCTGATCTGCTTGATATAGTGGGTCAATTCGCCAGCTATTGTAGCGGAGCCCCGTGTCCATCAGTAGGAGGTACGAGCTGAGATGATGATACATTTCTGAACCATATAAATATAGTACATATTTGCGTATCAAACACTAATTATTATTCTAATAAATGTGAAGTTGACGTAGGTACGTCTTATTCTTAGCTGCTTTTATTTTTTTCGGTCGGCAGCGTCAGGAACTGGGACGCAGTCGCAGTCTTCTGCGAGGCAGTAGTCTCGCGGAAGAAGGCGGCGGATCGCCTGCGCGAGGAGCGCAGCCTCGATGAGGCGATCCGCCGCCGGCGACTGGGACGGCGTAGGCTGGAATACCTGGGCCTCATGCCGCCCTAGCCGAGGCCGCGGGTGACGTGACCGGGGAATTAGTCCGTCACCCGCTGAGAGGCCGACAGCGTGAGGAAAGACCGACGTCCTCCCCGAGGGGGGGGGGGGGACGTCGGTCGATGGGACGGTACCCCAAATAGGGGATATTCCGTTGGGCCGACCACTGACGTCAAATCACCCTGCTCCGGTGGTCGGCCCAACGACGAAGGCGACGTGCATCGTGGGTGGGTTGTGGGTGTGCGTGCTTACGCCCCCCTCTGTCGCCCCGGACGGAGCGGTGCGAGGAGCGCACCGACCGCAAATCACCCAAAAAAAAAAAATACTGCCTATTTTTATTTTCAATTGCCTTCTGTTTCCTAATAATATAGGTATTTAAATTTGAACTCATTTACCAAGTCAAGAATTTAATAAACAATGTATAGTTAATTAGCCTCGCCTTATCTTGTAACAATAGGTATAATCTTAATTGAATTAAAGCTCTAATATGATTCACGGGTAATTTTAGTGTTTACTTCCTATAACAAATTTACTGTGTAATTTTAATGAGTAATTAGCATATTATTATTTTGTTTAGAATGTTGACGTTTCTATTTGACTCTATATACGATAACCGATCAATTAAGGGCTCTCTGCCAACCCCAATAACCATACTTTACACTGACCTCGATTCAGTATAGGTCCGCTGTCGTTAAAACTCATTACAGCTGCCCTTTACTATAGGATCATACACGTAGATGTTTCTATAACAGGACTCAATGGGTAGCAATTACAAATTAGTTCGTTTAATTTTAATCTCTTAGTGATCAGCATAAGTCCTGTTTTTCTCTGGCCATCAATATAGCTTACGCTATTATGTTTGCCAGTCAACCATTTGGCTTCAAGTGAGTTTGATTGTGACGATTCTGATATTCAATAGCATTGAGCACATTTCTGATGGCTATCCATTTCTTGTTATAATATTGGAAGCCACGTTCATATCTATTCATATAAAAGGCCTTGGACTTAGGGACAAATCTTAATAGGTTTAATTAATTGCAAGTATGAATTCTAAAATTTTTAAAATATGTAAAGTTATCTATTCGACCGATTTCTTTATAGGTATTAGATTTATTAGATTTCTTTTTATTAGAGCATCTACTAAACCAGTATTGAAAAGTCTACTGTTAAAGGAAAAAGGAAAGACTTATCCAAAGAAACCAATTAATCGCATTTTATCGCTTATTTAATTTTATTTACGTAAAATAACCAAATGTAATACCTATTTGGCGGCATCCGTAGCTATTTATAGTAAAACTATATTCGACACCCAGACCATAGTTATTCATTAGTTTGTTTTTGTTATCTATGGTAGTAACTGTTGGACCACTGTAATAGGCACCGATCCGCATTTCATATAACTATTTTGAAACAAAACAATTTTTACGGTTTTTATTTAATTTTTGGTTTCCCGAAGTTTCGAACTATCGTTTACGCTCACAGGAGGGCTAAGGTGACTCACGTTCAACAAGCCATCGTTATTTCAGATGTTTATATCTACCCGCCACAGTATTAGTTATTAAATTTTAACTCTTATTTTTAAAACAAATTCATTGTCAGTACAAAAAGAAATGATTCAATAATAAAATTATTTTGTTTGTGGTCATTTATTATTAAACATTAAATTCTTAGTAATTATTATATTAATGACAATTTATTAATTTAAATTCAAAAAACCACCACCGGGAAATGCTACCATCGGGTTAGAACGTGGCCACACGGAACGCCGATAAAAATCAGATACAAACACTATTAAATCGTTAAAAAAATATTGCCAATGTGTAATACTCGAAAAATCTCAGAAATCATTATGTGAACATTAAATATCAATTAATGAATCAGCCCAGCCACTTCTTCTATTGGACTTTGACTTCAAGTATAAGGCCATAATAATCATACTAGGCAAGTAGTTTGGCGATCGTAGTAGTCATTATAAGTTCTTAATGAAAAGTACTGCCGTTATTTTACTGGTGGTCCTTTTTTCTCTGTTTTTCCGTATTACTAGAGAAAAAAAATGGTAATGACACATAGTATGATTAATTGACCTTCATTTTAGGTCCCCGTTACTGGAGGTCGACGCAATATGTACTTTTCTTCTATCGTACATATTGAAAAGTTTTAACAATGGATTTATGATCGGTTGTATGCTTGACCACAATCTTTCTTGGGATTGTAATTGCGGACTAGATGGCATTAGATGAAGTTGGCCCAGATCGATATGAAACTCTTAAGGTTCATTGCCGTGCATGGCGGCCAATGCGACCATAGTCACAGCACGAAAATGTATTGCGCCCTTTCTGTCTCCATCCGACGTCCTCATCACGTCCTCGACGAAGAGGACGACAATATCACACTCGCTCAACGTAGAGCCTACACGGCCCGCGAGGCCTTAACACGTAAATACCCGCGGTTCCACCCTAGCCGTCGAGGTGCGAAACCGCGCCGCACAAAAGTCATGAACCAAAACGTGGGCACGCCCACTTTGCCTCCAGCGACGCCCCAAGCCGAGGTCCGTTCCCCAGAAGGGGAGCCCTTGGGCGATGTCGTTTAGCATACTTTCTTCGGGTTGAGAGCCCTCAGCGTTCACATAGTCCGCGACATTCTTAAGGTGGTGTCCTGTGTGAGCGACGAATACGACGCGACGCGACGCTGCGAACACGACGAACGCGATCAACTCTAATGACATGCCTGCTTGCGGCCTATGTGACAGTTTGCAATGAGACGCGACATCAAGCGTGTCTGTTTTGAGAGTGAACTGACGCGACATCACGAACTACGGAATGGTTGATTCAGAAGCGATTATATTTGTTTTCGTTCTTGGTTTTTTACGGTATTTTTTTAAGTCTGTACTTAAATATCAACTTTCTAACAAAATTGTAGTGTACTTGTCCATGACTCGAGAAGTAATGACCAAAATCACATAGGACACTTGTCGCTTGTAGCATCGCGCCGCACTGCGTCGTGTCGTGTCGCGTCGTATTCGTCGTTCAAGCAGGACACGCCGTAAGCGCCCAATCGCGAGCGGCCGAGTTGCACGGAAATGAACCTTTAGTCGTCTTTTACGATACTTACGAGCAACATAGGTAAGGGTTGGTAGTCTTTGTAGTTGCCATCACTCAACAATATTATACCTATTTATTATATGAAATATTATTTATAATTGAATGCCTTTTCTTTATTTTTTATTTTTGGGGGTGGGTTGCGGTTGGCGCACTCCTCGCACCACTCTGTCCGGGGCGACAGTCGGGCGTAAGAACGCACTCCCGGAGCAAGGTGACTTGACGTCAGTGGTCAGCCCGACGGAATACTCCCTATTTGGGATACCCTTCCGTCTTTCCTTACGCGGTTGGCATAATTGAATTGTAACAGTATTGTGTTTAAAGCTAAGCAAAGCATGAAGTTTACAAATTGTTTTTAATATTCTTTAGGCGAGTTTCAATCGGACTGCGGATTTAGTCCGGCACTCGTGGAAAGGTTAGCCTCGCGACAGCGATCGGTCGATGGGAGAGGGTACTCCCTCGGGGTATTCCGTCGGGTCGACCACTGAAGTCAAGGAACTCTGCACCGGTGATCGGCCCAACGACGAAGGCGACGTGCTTTATGGGATATGGGGCCGCACGCCGCCTCTCCGTCGCCCCGGACAAAGCTTGGCGGGTGTGCTGACCGTAGCCCACCCAAGAAAAAAAAACAGACGGTTTTCAATACCCTTACATCTGTTCCAATATCGTCTCGGGTTTGAAGATTATTAAATTTCACCACAAAGTTATTACAATGCTCTTTAGTGCTAGTCACTCTTAACTAGTTACTAGTAGGTAAACTAGTGACTTTTAAGGCTTTCCAGAACTAACGTTAATAAAGTTGACGACAAGTTATTCATAGTAGTCCTTAATGAGTCAACTTATGCTATACATTTCTCTGTACACGTTCAAAATTTCTCCGATTCGGTTTATGAATTGTTATACTTATATTATTTCATTGTTATGATAAAACCATTGTAAAAATGATAATTATGTTGCTCCGTTTATTATTTTTTCATACGGTATAATTTATGTAAGGAATGTAATTCTACAAACGTTTATTTTTAACAGAATTCTTTTATAAAACTGCGTTTAAATGTTGTTTCAACCCCTTTCTTGACAACGGATGTCGCAAAAGATGACTAAGGTATTATAATATGCATACATCTATTCAAGAGAAGGAAAACAAGAAAACAAAAATCTATATCAACCTGTCTGACCAGCTTGGTATGGTAAACCTCCCTCCTATTGTGGAGGAGGCTAAAAATAATGTACAAATTTTTTCATTTTGTCCAAAAGTTGTTTTAAACTAAAGATTTATAGTGTAAATATATGCTCAGTGTTTATTTTCAAACATCATGGATCTTTCATTATGGTGTTTTAAAAACTATCTATTGCTAATATTAATTTAAATTCACTCGGCTGAAACTTTATTTTCAAGAAAAGTCGGTTCATTTTAAATATTTTTCTATGAATGCTTCGAGGGCTTCTATTTGAAAGAAAAGGACTCGATTACTCTTTTCGTGATTATCAGTTAATATAGGTATCTTTCATTTCCACCAATTCTTTGTATAGGTACAACAATGGATGTTAATAAGCTACTTGATATATGGTTATGGATACGTGGAATTAAAATTCCCTTCAACGTGATTGAGAGGAGTAACGGCTGCTCTAGTAGTTAACTCGTGATCGGGTGCTTCATGTGGCCAGTTCCTACATGAGTCATATTTTCTTAATTTTTCTATTTACATCCGATTTTGAAAAACATATAACTACATATGTCCTATTTTGAAAAGCATCACATTGGACTATATGTTGTATACATACAATTTCATTTTAAGTAAAGGAAATTATTAAAAAAATGTCAGTTTTTTGCCTTGGATCTTTTCAGCTTGTGTCCGCGTTCCGGTCCGGTAGTAGATTATTGGATTATTTCAAATGATTTGTAAATTAGACAACATGTTAGTGCCCTTTGGGGGTTTAGGCAAAATAAATGATTTGATTTCATTTGAAAAATCAAAGAGGCCATGAAAACCTAATATCTTAATTTAGTACGCATTCATTAATAACGTTAAAAACATTAACAAGTTTCGATAGAAACCATATTTTATTTCAAATATCTATTCTAATATATACAGTACAGTATATTACATTATAGTTCAATGGACTTTCATCAAATTTTGAACAAGCTTCTTCGTAAGGCGTGTATCGAAGGGAAAGTTTGTGCATTAGCGAGATCGGAAAAAGGGGATGAAAAAGTTGACGACAAGAAAGACACTAAGATTGTAAGGCGTTCGGCAAAGTTACGCCCAAAGTTAATAGCGAAATCATTGCTAAGGCTTAAAGTATTTATTGTAAGTATATAGAGTTATAGACTATATCCATAAGTAACTTGTTATTGGATTTCTAGATATTTCTTTCTCTCTAATCTCTTTGTTAGTAAAATATTTCCTTAAAAATATATGCTGTGTTTGTGCATGGAAATGATAAGATTATTTTGATAGATATATCAAGATTAATGACTAATATCGGACTATAATATATTCAATAACTGAGATAAGGTAAAAGGATTATACCGAGACAAACTGAAAATGCAGACGTTTCGAAAATGAGCAACTAACGAGAATAGTTTAACGGACCTGAAATTTGCATACAGATTGGCTTTCAGGGATAAACGCGTCATTTGTATTCAAACACAGGAACCAAGCTCCGTGGCCGAGGAGTATTTATCCAGTCAGGATTTAACTTGGCCCTCTATGTAATTTACTTATAGATATTACATAATTCGGCAATTTTCCCTATAAGACCAAGGTACATACCAAAATCATGTAGGTAATATTGTTTACTACTCCACGTCATGTGGGCCGCTTGCCAATTTCTGTTTTTAAGTAGTAAAATTGGCAGACGCTTGATGATTTACAAGTTCATAGCAATTTATAGTTCGGTAGAGTATGCCTTGTCGCGTATTTTTTATTATCATTATAAACAAAATATTGTATAATATGAATGTTGTTTTTACGTCAACCTTGACTACCGCGATTATCATGCGAAGTTCCAATGAGCCAAAAAAAGATTGGTTACGTTAATATTATATTAATATTCGAGGCCTCCCTCACCATCATGGAGGCCTCGTTACGGCGAATGGCATCGCGCCAGGTCTTCGTCTTGGGGGACTTCAACGCCAAGTCCGTGGCGTGGGGGTCTCCCCGGACGAACGACCGAGGACGAGCGATCGAGGAGTGGGCGGCGGCACTGGGCCTCTGTTTGCTGAACAGGGGCTCGGTGCATACGTGCGTGCGACAACGGGGCGGGTCGATAGTGGACCTTTCGTTCGCTAGCCCCGAGGTCGCCGCACGCGTGGGGAGCTGGCGCGTCGTGGAGGAGGTGGAGACCTTGTCGGACCACCGGTATATCCGGATGGAGGTCTCCCCGGTAATCCCGACGCCCAGCAGGGGTCACGGGGCGGATGGACGTCCTGCGTTCCCGCGATGGGCTGTGGGTCGCTTAGACCGGGACCAGCTGGCGGAGACAGCCATCGTTTACTCGTGGCTGTCCTCTGCCAACCAGTCGGACGGGGTGGACGCCGAGGCTGGCCGCATCCGCAGTGCGTTGACGCAGATCTGCGATGCGGCCATGCCCCGGGTACGGCGTCCGCCCCCGAGGAGGGCGGTCCACTGGTGGTCCCGGGAGCTGGCGGATCTCCGGGCCGCGTGCATTCGCGCCCGGAGGGCCTACACCCGCAGCCGGCGGCGGCAACGCGACGCGGAGCGGGAGGCCTTGCTGTATGAGGGCTACCGCAATGCGCGGTCGGCCTTCAGGCTGGCCGTCCGCTCCGCCAAGGACGTCAGTCGGCAGGAGATGCTGGACGGTCTCGATCGTGACCCCTGGGGACGCCCCTATCGCGCGGTGCTGAATAAGCTCCGCGCGCGGGGCCTTCCCCTCACCGAGACTCTCCAGCCCAGCCTTCTCACCCGGGTCGTCGAGGACCTGTTCCCGCGGCGGGCGGAACACACGCCCCCGGTCATGGCTCCGCCAGACACTGACCGGGAGGCCGACGACGACAGTGTTCCGCCCATCACGGAACCCGAGATGGGAGTGGCGGTGGCGCGCATGTGCGCAAAGTCCACCGTCCCCGGGCCCGACGGTGTTCCAAACCGCGTGTTGGGCCTGGTCCTCGACCACCTGGGTCCCCGCCTCAGGGAGCTGTTCGACGCGTGTTTAGCGTCCGGACGGTTCCCTGGGTGCTGGAAGGAGGGAAGGCTGGTGCTCCTGCCGAAGCCGGGACGGTCTCCGGGGTCGCCTTCGGCCTACAGGCCTATCGTGCTGCTCGATGACACGGGCAAGCTACTGGAGAGGGTGGTAGCTGCCCGCATCGAGCGGCACCTCGTCGGCACGGGGCCCGATCTGTCGGACGCCCAGTTTGGGTTTAGGAGGGGTCGTTCGACGATCGCGGCTCTGTTGCGCCTGAGGGCCGTGGCGACTGAGGCCGTTACCGGTGGGGGAGTGCTGTTGGCGGTGTCCCTAGACATCGCCAACGCATTCAATAGTCTGCCATTCAGCTGCATCAGGGAGGCGCTCCGGTATCACGGAGTGCCAGCTTACCTGAGGCGGCTAGTGGCAGACTATTTGGTGGGGCGCAGCGTCCTCTGTACCAACCGAGCAGGGGACGTTGTGCGAACGCCCATGACGTGCGGTGTCCCACAGGGGTCGGTCCTCGGACCCACCCTGTGGAACATCGGCTACGACTGGGCGTTGCGGGGGAGCCTCCCGCCCGGGCTGGGCGTGATTTGTTACGCCGACGACACGCTCGTCACAGCCCGCGGTGGGACGCTAGAAGAGGCGGTAAGCCTGGCGACCTATGGCACCGAAGAGGTCGTCAGGCGGATCGAGGCGCTGGGGTTGAGGGTCGCCCTGGACAAGACGGAGGCCCTCTTGTTCCATGGGCGCCTTATGAGCCCTCCCATCGGCGTCTCGATCACCGTCCGATCGGTTGACATCAGCATCCGGGCCCATATGAGGTACTTGGGCCTGGTGCTCGACGGGCAATGGTGGTTCCGGGAGCATTTCCGCAGGCTCGCTCCGCGGCTCGTCGGCGCGGCGTCCGCCCTATCGTGGCTAATGCCGAACGTGTGCGGACCGAGCGCTACGTGCCGACGGCTGTACACGGGGGTCATCCGGTCGATGGCCCTGTACGGCGCACCGGTGTGGGCGGGGTCCTTGACCGTCCGACTTAGGGCCCTTCTGTGGCGACCACAGAGGGTCATGGCGGTCAGGGCCATCCGCGGATACCGCACGGTTGCGACGGAGGCAGCGTGCCTATTGGCCGGGACTCCCCCGTGGGACCTGGAGGCGGAAATGCTCGCCGAGTTGTATCGGCGGGTGTCGGGGGTGCGCGGGGAGGGCGGTGTGATCTCGTTAAGGGATCTCACCGCCTGGCGCGTCGACGCCCGCCGAGACGTCATTGCCCGTTGGGCAGTCCGGCTGGAGAGGCCTCGGTTCGGGGTGCGAACCGTGGAGGCCTTCCGGCCGGTGCTGATGCAGTGGTTGGAGAGGCGGCACGGGGTGCTCTCCTTCCGACTAGTGCAGGTGTTGACGGGGCACGGGAGCTTCGCCAAATACCTGCACAGGGTCGTGAGGAGGGAGAGTACACCGTCCTGCCACCACTGCGATTGCGACGAGGACACGGCGCGCCACACGCTCGAGGCCTGCGCGGCTTGGGCAGTGCAGCGCCGTGAACTCGTCGCAATCATCGGTGCCGACCTGACGCTGCCGGCCATCGCTAGGGCAATGGTCGACAGCGTCAGGAACTGGGACGCGGTCGCAGCCTTCTGCGAGACAGTGATCTCGCAGAAGGAGGCGGCGGATCGTCTGCGCGTGGAGCGCAGCCTCGATGAGGAGATCCGCCGCCGGCGACTGGGGCGGCGCAGGCGCAACTATCTGCGCCTCATGCCGCCCTAGCCGAGGCCGCGGGTGACGTGACCGGGGATTAGTCCGTCACCCGCCGAGAGGCCGACCGCGTGAGGAAAGACCGACGTCCTCCCCGAGGGGGGGACGTCGGTCGATGGGAGGGTACCCCGCGTAGGGGGTATTCCGTCGGGCCGACCACTGACGACAAGTAAACCTGCTCCGGTGGTCGGCCCAATGACGAAGGCGAGGTGGTTTTCGGGTGGGTTGCGGGAGTTGCGTGCTTAAGCCCCTCTGTCGCCCCGGACGGAGTGGTGCGCAGGCGCGCCGACCGCGACCCACCCAAAAAAAAAAAAAAAAAAAAATATTATATTAATATTCAGGCAAAACCATGAAAACGTATTGAAACATGAGAGAATATAAAAACAATGCAAGCAAATCTTTAAATTACTATTAAAATTAATTTTCACTATGTTCAGAGATGCCTTGAAAATAGAGACACGTCTTCTCTCGATAATGTATATCTATAGGGATGGGGTATTTCTATAGAAGAATTTCTATAAATTCTTCCATTAAATATTACGATTCTTCCCTATATCATTTTTTTTCAGTGCTGTTTTATTTGTTGTAGAAGTCTTCACTGACGTAGGTATATCTATACAAAACTAATGTCTACAGTATGCGAACGCATAAGATGAAAACTCTTATACGTGACTTCAGCAGTTTATCATCTCACTTAGCCCACAAGCCCCACTGTTGCGGCCGTGCCTCCTTCAGAACGGCAGCAAAATTGACCTCTACTATATCATGCTGGTCATATGTGTTGGTTTAGAGCTTTTATCGAATTTTCGTTCTCTTACATAGATGTCATCCGTATATTATATCCTTTAGTTGTCTTTTACAACACTCACGGGTGTTAAGTTATATAGACAATCCTATTTACTAGAGGAATGTGTAACATTATTAGGTAAATTTAAGACACCTTTTTTGTTTTTCATTGTTTGCAAATATTGCACTTATAAATATGACTTTTTAAATTGCATTAGTCAAATTATTTTCTTTCTCTCGTCTTTTTAAATTGCATTAGTCAATTTATTATAACGTATAGAAGGTAAGTCCGCGCACAAAAAATGAAACATTTCAATTGGAGCCTAATGGAGCTTACGCCAGAACCGTTCTGTAATGTACAAGGTCGCTGTACTGCACGTACGTACGCAACTCTTAAAAATAAATAGGTAATTATGATGGTTTGTGCATTCAAAGGGTATCACAACACATTTGAAAAACCAAAAAAGGTTTTTAACATTACTTTTAAAAGTATTTCGACGATTTATGTTAATAAATAGAAAATTTGATTTCATAATTCGTACAGTGATGTGCACGTGTACGTGTGTAATCACCTGCACGCATGTGGTATTTTTGGCTTCATGTTTTCGATCGCTCGAAGTACCGACAGTATCATTCTATACGTTATTATTCTAAGGCAAATAAATACCTTATGGGCTATTGAACCTCAACATTTAATTTGTTTGGTAAGTCTCAGGTACTCTGTTTTTGTATTTAGCTAGTCAACTTATAACCTTAAAATAAGATTATGTAAAATGATGACTAAGATCACCTTTCTACACTAATATTATAAAGAGGAAAAATTATATTTGTGTGTGTGTGTGTGTATGTTTGTAATGAATAAACTCAAAAAGTACTGGGCCGATTTCAAATATTCTTTCACCATTGGAAAGCTACATTATCCCTGAGTAATATAGGCTGTATTTTATCCTAGTATTCCCATGGGAACGGGCCCTACGCGGCACGATGACTGTAACCGAAGCGAAGCGAGGCCGGGTTGCTACTATGTTATATCCAAAATATTGTTTTTAAAATGTAAGGTATTATTATTCTTCCCAATATTTGATATGGTGGTAAAAATTAGCCAAGTCAAATGTTGAGGATTGCTACCCCGTGTCTAGACAGAAACATAAACCTGTCACATTTTAAGAAAAATATTTTAATCAGTTCTTATGTTGATGTTGATTAAAAAGTGATTCCACGAAGAGTCAACATTCATTGTTTTTATTATAAACTTTTAATTTACATGCAAAATTTGTTTGTATGTATTGTATCACTGAGAGTTTTAGAACCTGGGTCAAGTTTATATCAAGCCCTCTGGTCATCTATTACGTTTCCAAGCAGGGTTGTCGTCAGGCAGGCAGTCAGTTATAAAACTATTTCCAATATTTTTTGTAATATGTGTTATGAAAGAAGAGTACTTACATATTAAGTCGACCCCAAGTAATTGGGATAAGAGCTGGATGACGATCATAACTAACAAGTAATCTGTGTGCCTACTCTTGAATCCCGATTCCAATCCTAAATCCAATCGCAGCTCGAATTTGAGCAATTGGGTACTCTTGAAAGCGACACTAGCGCACGATTGGAAACAAATTTGGTGGAATTTTTTTAAACTAAATGAATTCGACTCTCGATTAAGTCAAATATTTGCTACCGCCGACGTGATTTTCACGTAGTTTAAAATCGGTAATGTTGCACAATTTCAAGAAAGCTTTGTGGTGATCGAGTTCGGTAACGTTATTAATTTAAAGTAATAAAATACGGCACATTTGGTGAAAATAACAACGGCAAATGCGAAAAATTCATTCTCGATTTTGTTTAAGAATACCAAATATTAGTTTGGTGAGATTGAAATTGAATCGGATTCGAAATTAGAATCGATTTCAAGAGTAGGCCCACTAATCTTAACATTAGTAATTCTAAGAAAAAAGATCTATTTTCATAGAATTTCGTACCGTAAATATCGTTTTATAAATCTCGCGACAAGTTTTTACAACAATAGATTATGTAATATTATTAATGGTAACATTTTACTTGACATTTATTTTCTTAGAATCTTGAAATAAAAGCTTGTTTCTTTAATAATGTTTTAAAATTCTTTTTTTAAATCAACTTTTTTGTACCTGTCTGGTAACTTTTTCCCTTCTTAGAATACTAAAAATAGGAAAAGATTTTTTTTTTATAGAAGCAGTAGCAAACAGTCTGTAAAACTATCAGGTGTATTCAGTATGATTACAGATGATATACAGATGTATTGCAGTCTGATTTTTTTTTTAAAGTTAATACTTCCCGTGTAGTCCCAATTTAATTTGGTCTGGTTTTGTCAATGGCTTCCATGAGATAACGGTTGAAGTCGTTTTTTGTGCAGAATCACACAACAATACAATTAAGTAACTACAATACAATTGAAATACAATTGTTAACTGCGTGATATAGCATGTGCATAGACACGATAGTCAATATCGATTAGTGTTGAAAGCAAGGTTGTTGTCACCAAATACATACATCATGCATGCCATTCAACATAACATCGAAATGGGATTTTGCGGGCTTACAATATTTATGAATCAAGCTCATAGTTTATTTAAATGTATTACTAAATCACGGGATTTCAACTGAATCTATTTAAGATGAGATATTTTTTTTTAAATCTGGAAATATTTTGAGATTAATCTAAAGCGTGTTGTTAGGTTGGGGAGGGCAAGACACTCCAACGTACTGTCAGGAATAGGCCCAAAGACGAAAGCGACGTGTCACGGGTGTGCGTGCGTACGTCCCTCTGTCGCCCCGGACGGAGCTGGGCGAGGAGTGCGCCGACCGTAACCCGGGGTGGGTTACGGTCGGCGCTTAAACGTGAATTACCCTGGAATTCAATGCAGTGTAGCATATCAAGGTTTTTCTTGCCCAAGAATTGTCATCATTCTGCTGTTATCTGGGGAGGAGCTCCTAATTACTTGGGGTCGCCGATATTTTTTATCTTTTCCTCTTCCATCGTATATATTGTAATACTTATTGGCAATAGCTTTATGATCAGCCGCTTACCTGATGTCAACCCTCCTTGGGAATGTAACTGTTGATCGGACGGCATCAGATGGATTTAGCCCAGGTCGATGTAAGGCTCTTACTTTTTCTTTACGATATCCAAGAGCAATGTCAGAGTTGGTAGTATTCGTAGCCGACCACACAACACAGCCTAAGAATAAAAAAAAGATGAGAAGGTGAGATTAGTTTTTCTGCGTGATGACGGAGTGAGAATACAATTCACCACTGCCTATCTTAAAAGACGACTTTAGGCATATATTACGCAGATAACATCTTTAAGGTGAGAAGGTAAACTCAACATAATAAATACCCTATGCTAACACGTCTGACTAGCGTAGTGTAGTAGGTAAATTTCTGCCCCATTATGGAGGAGACTCGAGTTCAATAGTGGACTTATGTGGGTCAAGATGATGATGATGACGACTTAATTTGCACTTTCAACGTATGACTGAGTCTGAATTATACAAAAAAAAATAATATACCTACTTAACAGTCCTGTACCAATTGATAGATACCATTTACTTTTAGATTTTAATAATCACCAAAACGTATTTCAGTGGAAGTATTCTAATGGTCCTTGATAATGCAATTATTTATATACTTTATATATATGTATAAAAGACTAGCTGACCCAACATACGTTGTTCTGTTCAAATAATAGAAAAGCAGCGCCACCTACCGGGTCCAATTGTGAATCTAAACTGTCCTCGAATCCCCTTGAACACACAAAAATTTCGTCCTCATCAGTCCAACCTTTTAGGAGGATTTCAGTGACATACACACGTACACAAGAAATTTATATATAAAGATATAGAATAAATCTACAATTTTCAATTATTATTACTTTCATATTCTTTTATTTCTTTGTTTATCTTCGTCTATTAAAAATATCATTTAATAGACTATAGCTAAGCTTCTAAGCCACCTCTAATGAGTATGGTTATGAAGAGCTGTTTTGGCTTAATGCGATCTATGTACAAAATCCTTTTATAAAAAGTGGCCCGAGATTCATTTATTTAAAAATACGTATCTAATTCTAATCGGACTCCATTAGACATTATCTATTAGACACTATAATCATGAAATACTTAATCCCAACGCAAATATTTCTCAAGAATTATAAATTAGATAAAACACCAACCAAATTATTAAGAATGGCCATTTCTTGGCTGAGTTTTTTAATTAAAGTACTAATTTTGAATTTGTGCAAATTCTTTGTGAAGTAGGGATGAGAACGTTTCATAAATTTTGTTGAGAATTCTCAAAATTTTGCCGCGAAATGGTATTGTTATTTCACTAAACAAAGTTTTGTAAATTTTGAAAGGGTTATTGTAATATTATCTTTGATTTTATGCTCACGTAAATTTAGAAGAAGTTTTGTACTTAAATACCACCTCTATATTGATGCAGCTAATCTACTGGTGATAAAGGTTCAGAGCGACATGGAATCTTAAGAGCCTTCAAAATATTTATAATATTCAGTAAGTAATATATAATCATGCATTTCAACGATCT
The DNA here is from genome assembly GCA_032191425.1 of Lymantria dispar. NCBI lineage: Eukaryota > Metazoa > Arthropoda > Insecta > Lepidoptera > Erebidae > Lymantria > Lymantria dispar. The sequence goes on from CM063441.1 coordinate 28,002,420, forward strand.
TATTCCAAGATGAATACACTACTCAGTAGTCAAACAGAAGTAATCTTATGATAAATCAACTAAGAATACAAATGGATCACTATTCTCGGGCATTTAAGGAGTAAGTAATATATTCAAAACTTAGGTTTCTCAATCAAGGTATGCAATATATGTTTTTTTTTTTTTTTTTTTTTTTTTTTTATTGCAAACGGTGGCAAACGAGCAAACAGTACACCTGATGGTAAGTGTTGCTGCCGCTCATGGACCTTTACAAGGCCGTTGCCTATCGTGAAGAAAGCGAAGGGAGTGTGAATGCGTACATTGAGGCTCGGTGATACCAAGGGCACCACCAAAACCCTCCACACGCAATCACCCTCAGAAAGTTGGGCTTCCGGCTCTCTCGCTCACCGAACGAAGCGCAGTAATAAATTGCTACTACTCGGACGTCGATTTTCTGCGAGAGCATGGTACTGCCCCGGACGGACCGGCCCGCGGCTGTAGACAGATAACTGTCGACAGTGTGGTCCTACCACTCCTGAATGTAATTTGCGTTGTACAAGACATAAGTACCATCACTTTATTATTAATTAGATCTTATTTAGTATATCTTTAGTAGGTGTAAAGATGATTATACCTATATAGAAATCTTATATCTTTAAACGAGCAATTCTTGTTTAAATATAAACTCATTTGCAAAAAAAACGGGCGGTTTTGATTTTCATTCATATTTAAAAAGATACAATACCAAAAAGGTTTCAATCGTTTGTACACGTTACTGGCCGGTTTTAAAAATGCTGTGGTATTTAAAAAAGTACGTTCTAAATTCAATTTTTCATTTGATGTTCATTTTTACAGAAAACCCCTTTTTATCCTACATTTTTGGCGCGAAGTTCCAGAAGTTAACATCGACTTTCATAACTTTTATTCAATTTTTATCGATTAATTTCATATCCTTGACTGTCAAAGCTTTATTTAATGCTGTTTGGCTGTATCAAAAATGGTAGATAAAGTGGTAAAAGCTACCAAAATTATCGCGCTGCTTGAAGAGGGTTGCAGCCAATGTTTCGTGGCTAGGAGGCTAAATGTTAGTCGCTCGACAGTCCAAAGGACCTGGCAGCGATATCAGGAGACTGGTTCCGTCGAGAGAAGGTCTGGTTCTGGAAGAAAACCATGTACCCAACCACGGGATGATCGTTTTCTTGTGAGTCGCGCATTGAGAAATCGCAAATCTTCGTATGTGGATCTTAAGAACAACCTCCAAGAAGTAAGAAATGTGCATATTAGTCTATGGACGGTCAGGAGGAGGCTTCTCGCTGCCAATATACGCAGTCACCGCCCGGCCCGCGGCCCCAAATTACTCCGTGAGCACAGAGTTCACAGGCTTAGGTTCGCTAGAAATTGTGAATCATGGACTCAAGACGATTGGAATAGGGTTTTGTTCTCTGATGAAGCCAGGATATCTCTGTTCGGTGAAGATCGACGTCGGCGAGTGCTAAGAAGACAAGGAGAACGCTTTGCAGAGGCATGTTTCGAAGAAATCACACCTTATGGTGGGGGCTCTGTTATGTTTTGGGCAGGAATAAATTCAATGGATCGTACAGAGTTAGTCTTCATTGAAAACGGCTCACTGACTGGGCATCGATACATAACGGAAGTTCTAATTTCTCATGCACAACCCGCATTGGCCGCTTTAGGTGAAGACTCGATTTTTATGGACGACAATGCTCGCGCCCACCGATCCCGCGATGTTAATGCGTATGTGCAAGAGGTCGGCATTCGTCGTTTGGATTGGCCAGCTCGAAGTCCCGACCTCAATCCCATAGAGCATGTCTGGGACGTTCTGAAACGGCGTGTGAGATCAGTACACCCGGCTCCGCAGACCATCAGAGAGCTGAAGAATGTGATTACTGCGGAGTGGGAACGTATTCCGCAAGCAAGTATCCGGGATATACTCGCTAGCATGCCCAGACGAATTCAAGCTGTGATTTTAGCTAGAGGGGGTCACACTCGATACTAAACATTTATCTGCTTTTACTTTATTAAAGAAAAACAAACAAAAAAACTTTTTTATTTTTACTTCATGAGCATATGCACTACTAGCGAATATACACTACTAGCGAGGTTTAGCATTATTTCCCATAAATTGTATCTAAATTTTATGAAATACTGATGAAAACGATTATTTTCTTATTAATTTAGCAAATTGTGTGGATAAAACTACCTATAATTATCAAACAAAGAAATGTTAACATTTGAAATGGTTCATTGCTTAGGTGCCCGTTTTTTTTGTAAATGAGTGTATTTTTACCTTTATATATATATTTTTCCGTGTGGTGACGGAGTAAGAATACAATTCACCACCCCCTATCTTACCCGTGGGTGATCGTACGAGACGACTAAGGGATATAAAACGCATATAACATCTATGCGAGAGAAGGAAAACTCGAAATAAAACCCTATACCAACACGTCTGACCAGCGTGGTATAGTAGGTCAATTACCCTTCCATTATGGAGGAGGCCCGAGCCCAGCAGTGGGACGTATGTGGGCTGAGATGATGATGATGATATATTTTCAGGATCTCGGCAACGGCTCCAACGATTTTGATGAAACTTGACATACTAGAGGTTTCGGTTTCAAAAAATCGATTTAGCTAGGTTTTATTTATAGAAAATGTTGTTTTGTCGGTGTTTTTAGCAAAATAATACAATGACAATAAATTTTAAAAGAATATGAATTCAAATTTCGTTGTCAACGTCATGAGTTACGATAGCTCAGTTGGGAAGTTGTTTAGTTCTCTTTTTGTATTGTTTTGGCATTCAAACAGCGTCGGATCGAATCTCAGTGTTATTATTATTCTCTTTTTGTAATTGTTGATATTTTTTCATTATTTAATTTTTATTCTTTATCTAAGCGAGCTTAATCGAGCGAAGCTCGGTCAGCCAGATATTCTTATATATATATATTTCAGGATCTCGGAAACGGCTCCAACGATTTTGATGAAACTTGGCATACTAGAGGTTTCGGGGCCAAAAAATCGATCTAGCTAGATTTTATTTATAGAAAATGTTGTTTTTTTTTTTTTTTTTATTATATTATTTATTTAAGAGAACACCCTGCACTAAGGAAATAATCCTTGTATTGCGGGGGAATTTACAAACATATAATTAACGGACACAAATTACATCCAGACTCAGAACAACAATTTGTGGATCGCACAAAGTGTTGTCCCGCGTGGGATTCGAACCCCCGACACTGGCGCTGTAGGTCGCTATCTTAACCACTACGCCATCTGTGCAGTCAATGTGTGTTGTTTGTCTGTGTTTTGTCGGTGTTTTTAGCAAAACAATACAATGACATTAAATTTTAAAAGAATATGAATTCAAATTTCGCCGTCAACGCCAAGAGTTATAATAGCTCAGTTGGGCAGTTGTCCAATTTTCTTTTTGTTTTGTTTTGGTATTCAAACAGCGTGGGATCGAATCTCGGTGTTATTATTCTCTTTTTGTAATTTTTGATATTTTTTTCATTATTTTATTTTTCACTAATATATATCTAAATAAGTTCGGCAAAATACAACAAAACTATACCGAGCAAAGCTCGGTCAACCAGATATTATATTAATAAATGAGCTGAATTAGTAACAAAAATCCTATACATCTAGATACTAGTGTTTGAATATAATGCTTTAATATTTTAGTTACATTGTTCTTTTGCGCACTTTACCTGGTGCGTATTGATCTAGACTTTTATTTTGATGTTATTTCAAAATAAATTTAAAATAGAAGTAAAATTGTACACTCATAGACCGGGAATTTAATTAACAGTAGAAATAACATAGTAAAGGTGTTTCTAAAGCTACAATTGTGCGAAACCTTCTTTAAAACTATCGTTAAACGACTGAAATCGAATTATAAAAAATGTATTAGTTTGATCTAGTATTTAGTATCGAATTTATTATAGGGCAATTCGGATATTGTAGTATTTAGTATTTGTAGTAAATAAGGGGTATAAAGCTAGACTAAGGGGTATAAACTAGATAAAGCCAGAGTTTTAAGTACAGGCGTAATCTTGGAGAGTATACGCAATTAGGAATTGTAGATTTTTCTGTTGCCAAATGGCTTCATTACGGTAAAGGTCTTTGAGTACCCACGTATGTTCCCATGGACCATGCAGTGTAGGGCGCAATTAGGTGGACCGATGACCTGGTGAAACTCATTGGGCGTCATTGGATGGAGGCGGCACAGTACCGCACTCTGTGGTGTAACATGAAGGAGGCCTACGTCCAGCGGTGGACGGCGCTAGGTTGAAATGATGTTGATGATTATAAACTATGTGACAGATTGGAGTAAGATTATCCAAATCATCATCATCATTTTAGCTCATATAAGGTTTCATTGTGTATAAGGATTTGAGTTTACAACGGCGTAGGTCTATATAAAGCTGGCAGACGCAAAATTAAAAAAAAAGCATTTTTCCGTGAGGTGACGGAGTAAGAAGGAATACAATTCATCACCTCCTGTCTTGCTTCCGTGGCTGTCGTAAAATACGACTAAGAGATATAAAGTACGCAAATAACATCGATGCACGAGAAGGACAAGTCTAAGTCCAGTAGTGGGAGGTATATGGGCTGAGGTAAATCTGAAATAGCAGCAGTACATTGATTCACAGTACACGGGCTGAATCCCGGCCCTCAAATCGTAATTTCTAATACCGGTAACGGTAATACGAGCACATTTACCAATCTGGTCCCCCCCGAGGTCGAGCGATTTGCACTCAATGAGACAGACAGGAGGGCCCTCGAGATATATTGGATGTCAGAGTGAGAGCGTAGCCACCAGACGCCAAGTGACGGGTGCACGTTTGGTATAATCTCCCTCTAACTAAACCAATAGAATCAAATTAATATTGAACCTTCATCAATAATATTACTCGCATTATTAAAATTGTTTTAGTTTCAGAATACTTTTATGTTATATGGAAGGAATTTTCCAATTTCGATTTTGCAATTAATATTATTTTTAAAAGTCACTTTGTTCTCTATTAGATCTGAATACGTTAATTCAATTTACGCTTATGGTACATTGCAGATAGCCTAAAATGTCCGTATTAAGAATATGTAGTGTAGCTTTCGTGTATTGAAATTAGGGATACAAACGATACATCGATGTTTTTGAAACATCGATGTTTCAATAAAAAACACAATAATGAACATTAATAAAACAGACGTATCGATATTATTTTATACAATGTTTTGACATCGATGTTTTGCCTGCATGATTGAAAATGTATGACACTTTTAGCAGAGCCTACAAAAAAATCCTGACCTCACGCAAATGTTGGTGTTTCATGTAAAAATATGTTTAGTTTAGCTAAAAAAAGAAAAAGCTTATCGCATAGATTTCTAGAAAACATCGAGGTTTCTATACATTGATGTTTTCAGGGCGATGTTTTTTGTACATCGATGTTAGTTATTAAACATCGATGTATCGATACATTGATGTTTTTGGGTCGATATTTGCATCCCTAATTGAAATGCATTTTTGAATACTTTGTAAGTACATCCAAACTTATATTCTTGTCCTCTTTATAAAGTCAGTATTCTTGTCCTCTTTATAAAGTCAGTATTGAAGGCAGGCAGATGCATAAAGGCTTACACATTTTTCGCCACATAACATTTAGACAGAAGGTAGCCTGTCAAGCCAAGTTCAAGCAAAGAACTGACGACTTACACAGTGTGTATATTCACACTATTTCGAACCACTTTTCACCGCTTCATAACTCAAAAACTATTTAACAATAGGGGCACCACATTTTCTATTATATTAAAATTCACTAGATCTAATAATCTCAATTCTATGAACAGAGATAAAATATTGAGGTTCAATAGATCAAAAGCTCTTTGCTTTATGTAAATTATTGGATTATTAAATAGTCATATTTATAAACAGCAAACATTTTTGTAGTAGAAGAAAAATAAGAAAATGTGTCTCATATTTATTTAATAATGTTACACGTTCTTCTAGTAAATAAATTACTGGATTGTCTATAAAACATGTCACCCATATCTCAGGTCTTTTCTCGGCGAAGTCGACAACCTTACCATCATTATCATAATATCGAACTTGGTTCCTGTTTTTGCATTTATTTTTTTATGAACTACTTAAAAATACGTGCCTATGAGACGTTCACTTGTTAGATTTTTGAAATTCTTGTCCAGGAAAATATACTTCCTTACTAATATTATAAACGCGAAAGTTTGTGAGTATGTGAGGATGTGAAGATGTTTGTTGCTCTTTCACGCAAAAATTACTGAATGAATTTTGATGAAACTTCACAATAATATAGCTTACATATGAGAATATCACACAGGCTATAATTTATCCCGATATACCCACGGGAAGAGGAACTGCAGCTGAAATCGCAGGGCGCTGCTACTTTAATCATAAATTTTATAAACGTAATTTTTTGAATATTATTCCATAGCTTAGTGATTCCCTTGCTATAAATAAAACATGTATGTTAATCATTTAATACACATTTATTGGCTATAGATATTAAGGGATATGATCTCTTTTCTAAAGATCACCGCATAAATCAACCACGAGGATAGTCTCACTGATTGTATTGGCCGTCTGACTCCCCGGGTCTATTACATAATGGGCTTATAAAGGCTGTTTATGATCACAGAAATATACGTTTAGTTGTATATTGTACGAATACAGTTGAGCTTGAGTTATAAGCCAAGTTTTGATAGCCTATTTTCCTCTATTGTATTTGCCTTTGAAATTTATATTAGCCGACTGGTCGTTATCGTTATACAAATGAATCTCTTTGTTCGTGTGTTCTGTTAACATAATGTTATAAATATTAATTAATAACTTTGTGTGGATACAGTTGCTTCTGAAAACAAATCAGATTGATAATACAAGCAATTATTTACTAGCTCTTAGAGTATATGGATCATGTCACTATTTCAACACATACACGAAGTCTCGAGTAGGAAACCGTTTTCGTGCTGTCACCACTGTAATTGCCACAGAAGCACTGTGCAATAAAAGTCTTCTTAGCTCGGACGTCCCAAATGATCCTGCTATTACTAGCAAGAATTAGAAAACCATATTTATTAAAATACGCTGCGTTAGTTAATTCTAGCTAGTATAGCTATACTATGCACGTTCAGTGTAATGACAGAGTAAGAATACAATTCACCACTCTCGTGGTGCTCGTGGATATCGTAAAATACGACTATGGGATATAATATGCACATAACATCTGTACAAGAGAAGGAAAACTCGAAAATCAAGAGTAGTAGGACTACACTGTCGACAGTTATCTGTCTACAGCCGCGGGCCGGTCCGTCCGGGGCAGTACCACACTCTCGCAGAAAATCGACGTCTGAGTAGTAGCGATTTGTTACTGCGCTTCGTTCGGTGAGCGAGAGAGCCGGAAGCCCAACTTTCTGAGGGTGTTTGCGTGTGGAGGGTTTTGGTGGTGCCCTTGGTATCACCGAGCCTCAATGTACCCATTCACACTCCCTTCACTTTCTTCGCGGTAGGCAACGGCCTTGTAAAGGTCCATGAGCGGCAGCAACACTTACCATCAGGTGTACTGTTTGATCGTTTGCCACCGTTTGCAATAAAAAAAAAAAAATGAAACACTATACCAACATGACCAGCATGGTATAGTAGGTCAAATTTTCTACCATTATGAAGAAGGCCCGAGCCCAACAGTGGGACGTATGTGGGCTGCGATGGTGAATGAATAGCTATGGAATTTGACGGCAGTTATTAATATATTCCTAACTTCTAACATTTAAAGGCACTGCTCAGTTTCTATTTTTCGTAGCGTTATGAATTAGCTTATAATCTTTCTCAATGAACAGCCTATGTGATACAATATTTTTTGGTTTTACAAATGAATTTAGGTTTCTACAGAGGGAGATAATACCTCAAATGTCATGTCTGGCAGACGAATGGACAATTGCAGTCGCCTTTTTGAGTTTAATTGTCTGTTGCTGTATATTTTCCTGGTAATGAGTTAAAATTCTTATATACCCATGTAATGATAAAGTATTACGTGGAATATGATGTGACGCATAATTATTATTGGTTTATATTTGTGGAAGGAAATATTACATCAATCACTTATTAAGCAGCTTGTAGAACAACACCTACAATACTGTTGGACAGTGAGTTTAATTGTATTGAATTCTTGTTTTCGAGAATGTTATGAACGTTATCTCTGTCAGTTCTGATAAAATGACGTCATTTTAAATGTGAACCTCTTTCTCATTATTTATTTTTGACTAGATGTATGTAAAATATAAAGACAGTTCTGTATAGATTAACTTCTACTATATGTCATGTATGACGTAATAATTATCTTCTTTCGGCAGTGGTCACTGGACTGTATCTAGGCATGCGGTAGCATGTCAAACCATATTCAAGAAAAGAGACCTAGCGAGCCGCACCGTGTATATATTCACATAAACCATTTCGAGTCAATTTTAACACCTTATGATTCAAAAACTATTTAATATAAGCGCACCAAATATATATTAAGAACCATTAGCTTATATTTTGCGGGATACAAATGTTTCCAACCTGTATATTGCTCGTGGGTATTATAAAAGACAACTAAGAGTTTTACATAACCCGGAGCAACTCCATCTTATGCCGTCTAGTCGACAATTCGCTTGTTTGCGAGATTAGCGACGCAAATAAAAATTACGGATTTTAGAGAGGGACATTTCTATTTTTTTTATGAATGTTTTAGTGCATATCATAATATTTAAATGATTTTTTGAAGGTGTGATTATACTGATTAAAGGAAAATTTCTCTGTTGACGATAAAATATCAAGGATCATTTAACATAAAATATTGAATTTAACATCATTTTGTATTATGTCGATATTTTCGCAACGCAGCAAATTGTATTTCCAGAGATTGTCTCCAGAATTTGGCTCCCTCCTTTGGCATTTTAAGTTTTTTATTGGTGAAGTTTATAACCACATTATACATATTATAATATTGTACTCGACTCCCATTGTAACCATTTATGATAGGATATAGTACCAATATAGTAGAATAGCCATCTTATATATTCAGCTGGTATGACCCGGTCGGTCATTTTATAGTTCATATATTTTATTAATTCAACTTTTGCTAACAATAATAGCTATGTTTTATTCATATTATCGCTCATCATTTACCGAGCAAATAACCGTAAAATTAAATACCCTCTAATTAATCCAGTTCGAATAATTTATTGGTTTGCAGAATGATTAAGAATATAATAATTAGTTGTTTTATCTTAGTACTAGCTGTGTCCGTAGTTTTACTTGAGAAATACCTACATGAAATCATGTTTCAAGTTAGACCTTTAGCTAATTGGTGCTGCTGATTATATTAGTTCATCGTAGTCTATTTTAGTCCCACTGTTGAGCTCGAAATAAAACACTATACCAATTCGTTTGACCAGCATGGTATAGTAGATCAATTTGCCTCCGATCGTGGAGGAGGCTCGACTGCAGCAGTGGTCTTATTTTAGAATGTAGCCACAGGATGGCGTCCGGGATAACAGTATGTCTGGCAACCAAAAATTTATTGTGTCAGTTTTTTTTTTATTTTTGCTTGTAAAAATGCTTATATATATACTAATTTTATAAAGAGGATAGATTTATTTGTTTGTTTGTATTGAATAAGCTCCGAAACTATTCAAAAATTCTTTCAGCATTGGAAAGCTGTACTATCAGGGAGTAACATAGGCTTTTTTTTATGGGTGGGCTATGGTGAGCGCACACGCGGTCCATTCCGTCCCGGGCGACGAAAGGACGGCGCGCGGGCCCATAACCCACCCGTACCTACATCGCCTTCATCGTTGGGCCGACCACCAATGCAGAGTTCCTTGTCGTCAGTGGTCGGCCCGACGGAATACCCTTTCGGGTACCCTCACCTCTCGACGTCCCTATCCCGGGACGTCGGTCGCCATCGCGCGGTCAGCCTCTGCGGGTGCCGAACTAAAGTCCCCGGTCCGGTCCCCCGCGGCCTCGGCTAGGGCGGCATCAGGCGCAGGTACTCGCACCTGCGCCGCCCGAGGGAGTAACATAGACTAGACATATTTTATCCCGGTATTCCCACGGGAAAGGGAACTACGCGGGTAAGGCGACTGAAACCGAAGCGAAGCGAGGGCAAGTTGCTAGTAATTAATAAAACCAATATTGAGGAACAAGAAATATATATTAACAAATTAATGATTTTTTTTGGTTGATGTCTTATTTCTTTTCTATACATACATATACGTATTCGCATCAAATTAATTGATAAAAAAAACAACGGTTTTGTGGTTAATGGTTTTTGATTATATTAAGTTGATGAGACTCGATTAATCCTCAGAATTATTACGTGCTTCCTGACAAGAGAAAAATAACCGTAAAATTTCGTTTGCCACCTGATGGTTGCTGGCAAAAGGTTTATATGCGACCATATTGGTGAAGCCTGTTTCATTACAGCTTAGTATGATAATCATATAGTTCTTTTTTTTTTATTGCCAACGGTGGCCAACGAGCAAACAGTACACCTGATGGTAAGTGTTGCTGCCGCTTATGGACCCTTACAAGGCCGCTGCCCACCGCGAAGAAAGTGAAGGGAGTGCGAATGCGTGCATCGAGGCTCGGTGACACCAAGGGCACCACCAAAACCCTCCACACGCAAACACCCTCAGAAAGTTGGGCTCCCGGCTCTCTCGCTCACCGAACGAAGCGCAGTAACAAATTGCTACTACTCAGACGTCGATTTTCTGCGAGAGTGTGGTACTACCCCGGACGGGCCGGCCCGCGGCTGTAGACAGATAACTGTCGACAGTGTGGTCCTACCACATTCTATTCACACACATGTTATTCTAAGGTTAAGAAAACATTTGTAGCAATAAATAAAAAACGCTAAGAACTTAATTCACACACTTAATCGATTATTATAGTTCTAAAAATATTAGCAACTATGCTAAACAATACAATAAAAATGGCTTAAAGATCGTAAAATAACTTTATTTGTTTAGCATATTTCATCTGGCGAATTATCATATCAATTCAATAGTTTTTCATAGTGCCCCTATTATATTCTGTTATTTTCGTATTCGTATTGCCGCTTACCATGGCCTAGAATACAGTAAATTACATACCTATTTTATCATTTCTGGAGCTATTAATTTTTAACAATATTTTTATTTACTTTGCAGCCATATGTTCCCTGAAGCAGTTCCGTTGCAATGACGGCAAATGTATACCGCACTTGTGGGTATGCGATCTGGAAAAGGACTGCGAAGACAATTCCGATGAAGAGATTGAAGAATGTAAAAAAGGTAAGTGAATTGAAAACCGTTTGTAAATTAACGTAGAAACTTGAAACTTGATACTAAGCACTGTCCAGTGTTAAGATATAATTTTTAATGATAAGTGAATTTGGACGATATTGCGTAGTAGTACTAGATAGAATGTGTAAAAAACAGGGTCAAGTAAAATTTCTCCTTTTTTTTTATTGCCGTTGGTGACAAACGAGTAGGCAGCACACCTGATGGTAAGTGATGCTGCCGCACACGGAACTTTGCAATACCAGGGGCACAGCCAGGCCATTGCCTACCGTGAAGTAAATGCTCTTCTTAAACCTCTTTTAAAGAAGGCATGTCATAGCGCTCGGGAAACACAGCAGCAGGTAGTTCATTCCAGACCCTGCACGTACGTGGGAGAAATGATCGCTGAAAACGTACAGTTGAAGACCAAATCTTTTTGTCATGTTGTCATTTTTAGATAAGTTGCCCGTGTGGAACCTTAATATTATATTATTATAGTGTGAAATTAAATATCTCGTATGTATTTATGTTCTATGTGAAAGTGTAAAATAATTTCGTAAGATTTAAGCGAAGACGAAAAGATAAATTCTCTTAAAAGTTAGATCTGCAGGGTGTGACTGAGGTGGTTGTTACGGCAAGTACCCGCACAAAAAAAAAACATTGTGACTACTACACGGAATGAAGTTAATTGTCAGTATCCGTAAGGTTTTGGTCGTAGGTAACTACGACCAAAACTTATATTTACATGCGAGTACTTTATTTTTATATCTTCTTTATATATACATTTCTTGCGTAAGTGTCTATGTCACTGAACTCCTCCTAAACGTCTGGACCGATGTTGATGAAATTTCTTGTGTGTGTTCAAGGGGATTCGAGAATGGTTTAGATTTACAATTGGACCTGGTAGGTGGCGCTGCTGTCTTATTTTATTTGAACAGAACAACTTCTGTTGGGTCAGCTAGTTATTTATAAATCTCGAGAAGCAATAGAATTCATCATTACAATACATCATTAGCACAGGTTCATGAGTGGCCGCATCACTTAATCAGGGGTACTGTTTGCTCGTCTGCTACAGTTTAAAATAAAAAAAACGGCTGGACTGATTTTGATTTTTCTCTGTGTGTTCCAGTGGATACATGAATGCTTTAGATTAACATATCAATTATTGGATCAGGTAGGTTGCGTTGCGATCGATTTCTAGGAGAATTCTTTTAATTTTTTTAGATTTCCACAGAACAGCGTCTGCTGGGTCAGATAGCATATAAAACATTTAGTGCCATGATAGTTATATAAAACGGCTACTATCATAAGGAAAACATTTTCGCTGTAAAGATCTCGGCTCGGAGGAGAACTTTCAGTCATTCGCACTCCTGCATTGTGTGACTTAATGCTTACAATACCATCTTACCTTCTTTACTCCTGTCACTAGTGGTCCCAATGAGTGGATATAGTATAATGTGCGTTGGACAGACGAACAGACAGACTATCATAACAAAATAATAATAATACATGTATATATACAAGAATTTTTATTTAAGTGAAATTAGAAAAAAAAATACAGTAATGATTATAACAGAAAACTAAGTGGTCTAAAAACGCAAAATACTTATTCAAATAAACCGCTGCCAGTAGGTAACGTGCCCAATCATTGTATTTTTTTTCTAATTTCACTTAAATAAAATTCTTGTATATAATACATTAGTATATATTCTATATCCTCGAAGTGATAAGAAAAGTGCGTATATTACTTTAAAGTTCGATCTGTTAGCTGTGATATTTTGTAAGGCATATAGAAATGTCAGTATCGAAGCTATTTCAATTCTCGGGTGTATATTTCCAATCGAATAAGAGGTACAAATGCTCACATCATTATGTTATAACATTCGACTATGAGAAAACTAATTATCATCTAACAGGCAACCGCAATAAATCGCTAGATATCATGGCTTCATTAGCATACCAAGTTATCTGACTTAACGAGTACATCTTTATATATTTTAAACAGATTGCAACACTAAAGAAAGTGTTTGTGTGTACTTATGTCTGTACGCATGTAAAGAGTTATACATCTTTGGCGTATCAAGATGAAAATCTTTCTAAAAATTTCAGCCTTCACGTCATTCTACGTTTGTAGAAAAAAATGTCAGTAATAATATAAAAAAACTAGCAACCCGCTCTCGCTTCGCTTCGGTTTCAGTCGTTTTACCCGCGTGGTTCCCGTTCCCGTGGGAATATCGGGATAAAATATAGCCTATATTACTTCCCTGATGTTATAGCATTCAATTGGCGAAAAAAATTTTGAAATCGGTTTGGTACTTTAAGCGTGAAAGCGTAGCAAACAAACAAACAAACTTACTTTCGCATTTATAATATTATTAAGGAAGGTATTTAATACATTGAAAGTTTCATTATAATCTCATTATCAAGTTGACGTTTGTGACGGTATGCGCGTAGCTAACTTCAGGGTGTCAGTTTTTCGTGACGGTGTACGCACGCATCGTAAAAATATACCCTCATTATTTTTCTCTAACGCGCTAAAATACATATAACTTTCATAACTAGCAAATTCTATTCAAGAGTTTTCCTCTACAGGAATGAATCATAAAATTCAAGTAGATTCTGTAAGGCTTTCTGCACGTTTATTTCACTCAAGAACTTAGTCACGTGCGAGTTCTAGTCCAGACATAACTTGTTTCTTTCTTATTATATTATATTTAATAAAACATAGAAATATATCCTAGTTCAAAGTACCCCAATCTGGAGCTAAGACTTACTACAGGTTGTATACAATTTTATTTAAAAGAATGAGCTTTCTAAAGTTTCTTGTCAGTCTTCTTGGACTGCGCCCACGTTGCGATCTGGTAGTCAGTACATTATTATATTATTATTCGGAACAAAATATAAAATGACAATATTTTACATATTGCCCTTATAAGAGAAGGAAAACTCGAGATAAAACCCTATGCCGACACATCTGACCAGCTTGGTATAGTAGGTCAATTTCCCTCTCATAATGTAGGAGGCCCGAGCCCAACAGTGGGACATATATGGGTTGAGATGATGAAATGACCTTATGAAGTTTACACATAATAAATGTTTTGATTTACTTTGTATATTTTTTACCCATTATGCTTATAGTTGTCATAAAAGACGAATAAGAGATATAATATGCATATAACATCTATGTAAGGGTAGGAAAACTCGAAATAAAATCCTATAACAACACGTCACAGCGTGGAATAGTAGATCAATTTCACTCCTGTTATAGGTGCAGCTTGAACTCGGCAGTGGGCTGTACATTTGCTCTTTTTCTACTAGGTAGGGGAAAGTTTATTTCCAGGTATTTCTATCGAATATTAATATCCGAAGATACGTTCATCCATCCTCCTATCGAAGTTACTCGAAATAGTCCAGTGTATGTTACCTGCGACTTCTACATAATCTTGAGTGCACCCAGTTTCCTATACTGTATCATCTGATTGTGGCCGACTTCGACAACGATTGAAAGAACGAAGTAGCCTGCACTTTACCACTTCAGCATATAAATTTGTCTCCCTGTTGATTAAACCAATTGTTCTACAATATGTTGTAAGTATGCCAGATTTTACTCATACTTCGACAAACAAAACTTATGTACAATAATGCCTTTTTAATCATATGTACTTAAGAAATTTATAAAAAAACATTTCCAAATGAGTTTCTGTTATAACGGATAAAGTAATATAAAGTGTGATGATAAATTATATTAATTGCATTGAAAGAGAAGGAAATCTTTAAATATAACCTTAAACATGACCATCCATGTCCATGAGCTATTGTTTCTTACATTGTGGTGCAATGAACCTCTCATGACCAAGAGTGATGGGATTGAAGCTCAATCTGTTCAGTAAAATAAAAAATATATAACCAATGTTTAAATGGCTGTAAGTCCGGCATAATTTAAAGGAACTGCCTAAATATTGAAATTGTTGTAACTGTTCAACATAGCTCTATTAAGGGACTGTAATTTAGTCAGGTGCTCAATTTCCCTTTTTCTGACTGTGAACGGTTCGTATTTATAAAGTTTAGTAATATGTTTATATTGATTGTCTTCACAGAAGTAGTCTTTGCTCCGCTGAAAAGAGACAGATAGGAATAATACGGCTGGTTATAATGTTGCTTGCCGTTCCTTCCGCCGCTCCGGTATTTTTCCCGCCGGTTTCTCTCCCGCTCTATATGTTTCAGATAAATGAAAACATACAACCTCTACGTTCGGTCAAGTGACATAAGCATATTAGGGATAATTCTTATTAGTTTCTGCCGTAGTACGTACCCCGACCACTGAAGACAAGTTACTCTGCACCGGTGGTCGGCCGAATGACGAAGGTGACGTGGCTACGTGTGGGTCATCATGGGGCCGCGCGCCGCCCCATTATCGCAGGAGCCGGGCGACGGGTGCGCTAACCATGCCAAGCCTAAAAAAAAATTTAAAAATAAAAGGTAATTCTTATTAAGAGAAATAGATCACGAAATCGAGAAAAACACATCGAATTTGGAATTCGTTTCAGTCGTAAATTAAAATATTCGTAGCCTCAATTCTGGTTTTCTTGTGATTATCTCTAGTTAGTTTGCGTTCCAAACTCATATTTCTATGTAGTAATTTTGAATGAAATTAATTTGTATTCGCAAGTTCGTTAACTTGAAAACCCGCCCCGTATTATTTTCACTTATTAAAAGTGTATTTTGAATTTTATTTTTCTTTTCATACCTACCTACATATATTACTGTGAGCATCCATCCGCAGAGAGTAAACCTCGGAATTCCCTCCCCTTCACTTTTGGGCCCACTATCGGTACTGAGGTATTGTCATCCGTAGCCAGCCCGGCGGAATACCCTTTCGGGTACCGTTCCTCCCTAACGCTCCTCCCGGGACGTCGGTCGCGCGCCTCTCTGCTGCCTTTCTATTTTTTTTTGTCCCAACAAAATTATAATTTTAATATATAGCTTTGTCGAGTTGAATTCGATATTGCTTTTCGCATAGTCCCGGCCAGTAGGGTTCTAAGCACAGCTATTTTAGAGCCACCGTTCAAGAAGTTTAGGGCATGACGTCTATAAAATAGCGCAATTTGATTTACTGTTATGAAAAGTTCCACTCCACGGTAAATGAATCATTTCATTCTTCGAGTTTTACAATAGAAATTGTAGTTCAAAAGAAAAATTATAACTAAATATTATATCGAAGTAAAAGAGAACTGTCTCTCTGATTATTTATTATATCGTCAACGTGATTAAGTACATATTTAGGTGTGAGAAACTACTTCTGGAAAAAGATCGCAATATTATTAAATAAATTTTGTATAAATACCAATTATTAAATAAAATTATAAATATATCATAAATTACATGGAAATTTAATTCATTGGGTGCTCTTCTTACTAATAATATAAAAGCGAAAATGTGTATGTAACGTTTGTTGCTCTTTCACGCAAAAACTACTGAATTGATTTTGATGAAACTTCACAATAATATAGCTTGTATATCAGAATAACACACAGGTTATAATTTATCTCGATATTCCCACAGGAAGGGGAATTATGCGGGCAAAACCGCAGGGCGCTGCTAGTGTTGAAATATTGTGGACTATGAAATAGTTGATCAACGTATATATGTATTTTGAATCTTTAATGTAATGAATCCTGATAAAAGCGTCTTTATGATGCTATCGTAATCAGTTAAAAGTCTAAATGAACAAATGGCAATTTATTGCTTTATTTCCCTCGCTGATATTAATGTTAAAATACTTCAGAATTCCATACATGATGATTACTACCAACTCACATCTTCTTGCCAAATTCATGATGTCTTCTTTATTGAATTACGAAAGTAAAGGGACTTCTACCTATATGAAAATAAGGGACTAATAACCTTACAATAGACATTTCATACAAGTACTTTGATCCCTTTATAATATAGTTATTGTTGAAGGGTTGACATTATTATATGTCCATTATCATCTTTACTCATCGGTTCGGTAATGACAAAGGCATGTTTTGGTATTAACATTTATTGGGGAAATAAGTCTAGTCACTTGACAGCCACCTTATTTAGGATCGATTGTTCTCTCAAGGTTGTTCAATTTAATTTCCCGAACCAATTTAGTCAAATGGCAAAATCAATAGCTACTCTGTAAGTTTATACAGAGTTTCGTGATGTAATTCATTAACATCATCTAAGCATATTTTGTTGACTTCAGAAATATTTAACAAGTTACCTTATTGTTTAAACTTTGCGCTATTTTGATAGATTTGAACAGTAGATTTACAGAATGTGATTTAATATAGTATGTATTTAATTAATGATTTCCTGTGTTTACGCGAGTATTACACATTATAAATAAAAGTATTTTTTACGGATTTTAACGTGTTTCTATTTTACTATTTCTACTGTATCTATTTTACTACTTTTGATTGCCCAAAAAAAATATATTCATTTTTGTAAGTAAACGTACTTACAAAAATTAATATAATTTTTTCAAATAGAATCATTTTCTTTTTGTACTGGTAATAAGTTTGTATCAATATTTGGGTCATTAAAAATTAATTATTTAGCGGGTATATAAATTCTTTAATAACAATGACGTGTTGAACGTGAGATATGTTAGTCTGTAACCATGATTGCGAAAGAGTCTCGTATAGGTATACGTTGAGAGGATGTGTTGCGAGACTATATTAACATATAATTAATGGACACAAGTTACACTGGTATTCAGAATAATTATTTGTGGAGCACACAAAGAATTTTCGTACATGGAAATCGAACTCATGAAGTTCGGTGTGAGAGACCTTACGATAATACGGTACCTTACGGTAATATAAATTACTTTCTCATTTGTTCACAAACAAAAATTAACCAGTGTAATAAAAAGCATTCTATCCATAAATGCTCTGGTATTAAAAGATTGTATTATAAATCGTAAACCAACACGATTTCATTGAAAAATACCTGCCTTCACAGACTGATTAAATCATATTTTAACAAATAATCCAAACTACAAGATGTAACGTAGTTCTCTTTTATAAATCTGTTGGAATATGCTGCCAATTCTAAACGTTTCTGTATTTAACCAAGCTATTACTCTAAATATAAGCATACAGTGTATGAAACCGTATAGGTATGGCACATGTTTCTACGCCTTTTTTTATGGGTGGGCTATGATAAGCGCACGCGCGGTCCAGTCCGTCCGGGGCGATGAAAGGACGGCGCGCGGGCTCATAACCCACCCGTACCCACGTCACCTCGTTGTTGGGCTGACCACCGGAGCAGATGTGACTTGTCGTCAGTGGTCGGCCCGACGGAATACCCTTTCGGGTAACCTCACCTCTCGACGTCCTGGGACGTCGGTCGCCGTCGCGCGGTCAGCCTCTCTGTGGGTGACGGACAATCCCCCGGTCCGATCACCCGCGGCCTCAGCTAGGGCGGCATTAGGCGTAGATACTCGCGTTTACATACATGTTTCTACCCTAGGTAAAAATTACGACCACCTTTTAGTTTAAAGGATGCCTGATCTCCCCACAGCAAGTCTTTGACTCTGACTCTTTAATAAGATGCTCATGACAGATTATTGAAAATAAATGGATATTTTACTCTAGTACAGATTAAATATTTATCTTAAAGCAATCATAGAATAATTAAATTTTAATAGATATTCTAAAATAAGTTCTTTTTTTATTTACTAAACCCATAAATATCTTAGTGTTGGATGGGAGCCCCCTTCACAGTTGGAAGGAAATAGAACCACTATACTACGCTGGTCAGACAAATAGGTATAGGGTTTTATTTCCTGTTTTCCTTTTTTTTGTATTGATATTATCTACAATGTTGTACGGTTTTTATGGCTTCTCAAAAAAAGATATGAATTAATTTTTTTTACACAGCAATTACACACTTGAAGCGATTGAATAAAAATAATAGATAATTATTTAGCCGAAATTTTTGTGCTTCTTCATAGTGAACTCTCTAGTTATTTTGTTAAGGCTCAATATGTAAATTTTGTAATTTTTCATCTCTGACTAAAAATGATAACTCCTCCTTAATGTTACTGATGTTTGGGTAAGTCCTTACAGTACATTCAAACTTAGCAAATGAAATTTCTCAATAGTTATAACGTCTATAATTATAATAAAAGCAAGTAAGTTAGTTAAAAGCAAGTGCAGGGGTTAATCGAGGGTTATTATTATGTTTCTCGTGACCTTACACGAGATCCGAATGAATTACAGTGTTTAATTAGAAATTCTTGTCTAATATATTATAGAATAACATTTAATTGCTTTATTATATTATTTTATCCTCTCTTTTCAACCTGCATTTGGGGGACCGTTAGTCTGCTACACCAGGCTAGGCAGACATAAGATTTTGTTTCGATGTACCTATATTCTTTTGCCTTTTCTTTAATCTTTCACAAATGTTGATTTTTTAACGTATGTGGTTAACTCGTCATCTCAAAGACTTATTATGCCCAAAAAATCTATGTTCATACATTTGTAATATTTGTATGTACAAAAATCATTATATGAATTTCTTAGTCCCTATAAAAGTACAATTTGATATTTAGACTATAAAGTTTCATCATCATCCACATTCAGTCTATCGCCGCCCACTACTATACGTAAGCTTCCATTATAAATGACGGGATAGAGATATATCCGCCATGTTTGACAGGCGAGCTGTTGATCGCAGTTGAAGTCTTGTACGTATTTATTTGTTTTTGTGAACTTTCACTGCTGTTACTCAACACCTTCCAATGCATAGTTAAAATTAAGGCATTTAAATTGATAAGTAATTTCTAGCCTCATGTAATAGTATATAGTGCCTTTGTTTTTTGACTAGACGTGGTAGGACCACACTTTCGACAGTCGTCTATCTACAGCCGCGGGCTGGTCCGTCCGTGGTAGTACCACTCTTGCAGAAATTGACGTTTGATTAGTAACAGTACAGTTTGTTACTACACTTTGCTTACCAAAGTAAGCAAGAAAGCCGAAAGCCCAACTATCTGAAAGCGTTTGTCTGTGATAGGTTTTGGTGATATTTTTAGTATCGCCGTACCTCATTGCAGGCATTCATACTTCCTGCACTTTATTCACGGTAGGCAGCGACCTAGCAAAAGTCCATTAGCGCTGTGCTGTCTGCTCGTTTGCTACCAACAGTAATATAAAACTTTTAATTATGGTAGGTCGAAAAATAACGTTGAGTAAGATAACGAAAATGTATTAATTTTCTCGGCCAAGATACAAATCCAACTTACACACTCCCTATTTCAAGTCATATTTCTTATGCTGGACTCAACGTAAATTTTTTAGTCATATTTTACGATATCCACTAGAAAAGTGTGTTAGTGCTATTCTTGGCCACCACCTCGCAGAGAAAAATTACTCTCAATTGATTTTAAATATCTTTTTAAATCTTTTATTGTGTATTTATTAGATGTAGAAATACATTACCCTAAATCACATTATATTTGCAAAACTGAATCATTGTTGATAGATACCTCGTCGTTTCTAAGTTTAATTGGGGATGAATAGTAATGCTCTATGTGGAAGTGCAACAATTTCTCATAGACATTGATTGCATGCTTCTAGTTGATTGGTATTTGGCTTCCTTTATTGACAAGAGATGACTGGGCCCGTCTTACTGGCGCCTCTGTCACTTTAGATCACGCATGCGTCGGCCATTTAATAAACAATGAAATATTATAGTTAATAAAATAAAATGTTATAGGTATTAGTGAAGTTAATTAATGAATTCCATTACCACATAACTTGTAATGGGTCCTACTACAGCGTACGGACGAGGAAGGAAGTATAGGCGACTGTCATTAACTGGTTAAAGTTGTGCTTTCATCTACAGTGATCTTATAAGTTTACATTTTTAGTCGCCTTTTACGATACGCACGGGAAAGGGTGTTACTTTGCATGCTTTGTCCGTCACGAAACAGAATAAAGTGAGGTGCATACATAGGTACCTTCTTCTTTTTGTACCTATGCGGTAACAATCACTAGACTACAGATTAATAGGTGATGTTATTCACTTATATTACTTAGTCGTGTTTGATGACACAATTACGACGATATATGAACGAAGTATGCAGGATGATTTGGATTCACATATTCGTGTATATTTAAATATGCATCAAAATCCAATACTGTATTATATATTAAAATAATGCCTATTTTACGGTAATAAGTATTCGGGTATTCCATATATCTAGTGAATTATTTGAAACATTGTTATATTAAAATCAAAAATAAACGGACAAAATCCATAAAGTTACTGTTACACCAAAACAAAGAAATTAAAATATTATTTATAGATACATAGGCTTAGCAGGATCAAAGATTCCTTGAACCATGCTTTAAGACTCGCTTCACAGATTACTTTAAATAAAGATAACGAGAAAGGAAACGGGAGCACCGACAGCTTTCTGTTTGGATAACTTTTAAACTGTGTACACAAGAACTCTAAAGCATCCTCGCTCTCCTAATGTTGTCTTATATTTGCGACTGAAATTACGTTACTTTGTTCAAATATTCATCTAATATTGTAAGGAGTTCTGCTTATTTTCGGTTAAGGGTGAACAACTTTTGTACTTTGTATTTATTACGGGTTTACGAAACGAATGAACAAAATGTGCGCGCCTAAAGCCGCTTGGTAGCATTTATTATCCGCGATCGTCTAAACAAAATTGATAAATTTTTATTTTTCGTATCCCAAGCTGCGACCGGAATAGGATTTTCGGTAAGGTTTAAATAATGTGTGTGCTTATATAAAGCAGACCTTTGTTTACATATTAACCAGCCTGTGGTATTGATTTAAGAATTGGTTAGCGGATTCTGGTCCGTATATTGTTAAATTAATACCTTGCAATATTATTTCAGTTCGTTTTCGTTTGAACATTGAGATAATTATTTATATGCACTACTACCGATTAATATCGGTATTAATATCGTTAATACGTATTTTATTTATTAAGAACTTTTGAAGAAGAAGAAGCTTTTGACCGCAACTTCGTCCGCGTGGAATAGTTACTTTGGGCTAACGCTAACTATAATCCGCGACTTTGTTTATGTAGAAGGTAATAATACTATTCTGTCACAGATGATTTTTGCGGAACCTTGACCGCAGCAGAAGCTCTCATACGTAAAAACCCCAAATTTGAAACACTCTACATTGGTGCTCCGCTCCTATTGGTCTTAGCGTAATGATATATAGTCTATAGCCTTCCTTGATAAATGAGCTATCTAACACTGAAAGAATTTTTCAAATCGGATGTTCCTGAGATTAACGCGTTCAAACAAACAAACTCTTCAGCTTTATATATTAGGTAGTATAGATTAGTGGTATTAGGCTAAGCGTTGGCGGCTATAAATTCTACCAACATTTACATTGCTTGTGGGTGTCGTAAAAGACGACTAAAAGCTTTACATCAACCTGTGCCAATTGCATCTGATGCCGCCTGGTCAACGGTCTCTAGGGCAGGCCTCAAAATAAGGTGAATGGAACTTAGTCCAATTAAATCCCAAAAAGACACAATTTTCTGCGTTCGCTACAAAGAAGGACCCGTTTGTCATGGCACCTCAGTTCCAGGGAATAACTCTCCAAATTTCCGAGAATATTGACATCAGCGTCGAAATAGGGAGCAAAGTCCAGTTTTGAAGTCATTTGGAGGACAACGCTAAATTTCCAAGCAGAAAGTTGGACTTTCTGAACAGAGACAGGCGGTACTTCACATCGAGACAATGTCTTTTGCTATACAAAATACAAATTCGTCGTGATGTGGATTACTGAGTGCACTCACTTTATTGCTACTGCTGTTCCAATAGTCGGTGATTCCAATGTCTGGGATAGGCTGGAGTCACTGGAGTGGTGGAGAGTCTTAGGGCTACTCTATGTACTCTATGGGTTCTTTCATGAGAAGTGGTCTGAGGAACTGTTTGACTTGGCACCATCACCGTTTTACCAACGTACCACTCGACACCGTCCTCCGTACCATCAGGTATGCGTTTGCTTGTTTGTCACCATGAGTCATAAAAGTATTACTTAAACTTTTCCCATGTGGTGACGGAGTAAGAATATAATTCACCAATGCCTATCTTGCCCGTGGATGTCGAAAAGACGACTAAGGGATATAATACGCATATAACATCTATGCAAGAGAAGGAAAACTCGAAATAAAACACCATACCAACCTGTTTGACCAGCATGATACCATGCTGGTTGCATTGGTTGGTTGGTCTGCATGACCAGTTAGGTCAATTTCCCTCCCATTGTGGAGGAGGCTTGAGCGAACAGTGGGACATATATGAGCTTAAATGAATGATGAAACTTTTGCAGAATGTATGGGGGAAGAAAAGTACAAAATACGTCGACCCTAAATAATTGAGATAAGAGCAGGTTGACGATGATGATGAGATTCAGAATGAGTTTTTATATATTTCATTCCATTGCAAACGGATCTTATTACATCATCATCATCACAGCTCATATACGTCCTACTGCTGAGCTGAAGCCTCCTTCATAAAAGGCGATTGACCTGATATGCCATGCTGGTCAGACGGGTTGGTATATGGTCTTATTTCGAGTGTTTCTTCTCTTGCAAATATGTTATATTCACATTATATCCCTTAGACGCCTTTTATAATACCCACGAGCAGGATAAGGGATGGTGAATTGTATTCTTGCTCCGTCGCCATACGGATATCTTATTTAATGCATTGTTCATCCAGACATTTTCGATAGCACTTTAAAAATTACTCCAAACTCCAGCATTTAGCAATATCTGTAGCTATTATTGGTTATCTAAAGCGTGTAATATTAAATTATATCACGTTTATGTTACCGAGACGATTGGTAGATCAAAAGGCTTCTTTAAATAAGTGCCTGTCACGTTTTAAATTAAACTGTAACTTGGCGTATTAAGAAGTAATGAAAATCATCAGTCTGGCTTTTGATAGAATAAATAACAAAATGTGTATTGGAATCTAGTTGGTTATTTAAGCCTGTAAATTTGATAACCGTTAAATAGTTCATCTAATCACCCAATATTGCAATACGTTATCGGTGCGATTCACCCAGTCCATTTTTAGAATTCGACCAGTCCTGAAGCCCCAACTGAAACAGTTAGCAAGGGTGCTTATAAGAAGAACAGGAGAGGCGATATCATTAAGGGATAAAGACGTTCAGAGGTGCATTGAAAGATTTGCACTGGATCCGTTAGTTTTTTAGTGGGTTGATTCAGATTTGCAATGGACTGGTTATTCCATAATTCTATCTGATATCGTCCTTATATGGTTGTATGGTTAATAGAAACCTATTAAGCATACAACTGACTGTGATATGTATCACACAATAAATCCTGGCATCAAAAGCAAGGGTACGGGGTTAGTGTTCTGTCTAAAAGGCAGAGACAGGCCCCACGGTCGGTTAAGGATACATCGCATTTATCGCTCCGGATGACTAGTTTGGATGTCCATTTCTTGCGTAAGTTAGAACAATCTTTCAATTTAGATATTTCTCAAAAGCTATGTAATTTTTTTTTAAACGCATTTTCTGAGACTATTTACTATAGTAATGTATATTTTTTTTAAATCATCAGAAATAAGAGGTTTGAAGAACAAAAAATCCACCCAGACTTTTAAAAAAAACTGATATTTTGACGTGAGAATTTTCGATTGAAAATTGGGGTGCTTTTTCGATATTATGTTAAAATAAGGTGAAATGATAAATCTTTTAAAGAAAAAAAAAACAACAGAGTGTTTGGGACATAAAGAGGTAAATTTTCATCAAATTTTGTGATTTTTTTTTCTATAAGATAAAAATAAAAAACGAAAAACTTGGTTATTTGATTTTTTCACATAAATGAGGTTATATGAAAAAAACGTAAAATACAGAAATTGTAGATCTCTTTACTATCTACAATTTTGTTATTTAATTTTTTTCCATGGGACTTGTAGTTTTGCCGGCAATCGAGCTAAACCGTTTTATACCCTTAAAATCTCACCCTCTTCCACTTCCCGACCTCAGATCGCCCGTAAATTATTTTTCCATTAATTTTTGTTATATTCTCTTCCTTTTCCAACGGGTTTTATCCTACTATTATTTTTTTTCACTTTTTACCATTTTCAAAGGCTTCAAGCTCTGGTCTATTGGTATTTATTAGCTCCTTAAAGACTCATTATTGGGCATGCAACTCCAAGTCTGGTAATAATGTTTTTTTTTTAATTTACTTTCTCCTGTAGGGATATTATATGTTTACATAGGCACCTACGTTATAAATATTCATAGTAAATCCTAGCACAGTTTACATTAATATTAGATTAACTTGAACCCAAAATGTTTGGGTCTAGGTTAGTTGCCCTTAAAAGTTCAAGCCACATTATAATCTATTGTGATTTATATTAATCTTGGGTTTGATCGCACTTAGTTAAGAATATATATACAAATTATAATAGATAGCACCATTATCAATATCAGTACTCTAATATGACAAAGTGCGCGATAGCTACGCTAGTAATTTTATTGTATTGGAGTAGTTAAGATTTAATAATAATCCGGCTGTTACAATATTGTTTACAAAAATTTTTATACATGAATAAAGATTTATAATTTGTTGTTCATTATAGATATGGAGTCCTTGGCAACAAAAGAACGTTATATAAAAGAGAAGTTACATCTATAAGGTGGATTAATTTTATCTTTTCGCCTTTTGGTGATAATTTTATGTGTTTTTAGGACACCAGACTCTGTTATGATTGATACAGCTATTTCGAATAAAATAATAATGGATCACTTAATCATTTACTCAAATACGAATATTTACTCATTTGTAAGATTTATTGTAGACTCACGCTTATTTACGCAGAAAGAGATTCAAAGAAGTAATGTGTTATAGGTAGATATCCGTAATTCTGCCATATAAGTTTTGATATTAAGTATATTTGATCGTTAACCTACTATCATCTATTCAATGTAGTTATAGAATCGCATTAGTTATTACGAATTTTCTTACGCAGACATTTGACTTGAGATTCGATGCTCCACAATTTAATATAAGCAGAAATCAATGTTTTATCTTTTACTTTAAAATCAAATTGTAATTTTAAATACAATTTTGGTTATATCAATAACGAGAGTAAAATTGGTCTACTACATTATACACTAACGACACGGCTTCGCATAACATTTTAATACTGGTTTTGCTCTTTTACAATGACGTTGTTTATTCACAAAACTTTGTTGTTATGAATTTCATGGGCAAGGATTAGGTGATGAATTCACTGTATTACAAGAACCTGGTACCGGTGGTCCGCCCACATAGCGATACAGAGGTACGTGTAGGGCAGGTTATGGGATTGCGCACCATCTCTTCCGTCGCCCCGGACGTATTGGCGAGGTGTGAACATACTGTATTAATGTCATATGTCAATAAAGAAAAAAACATAATATTAGATTTGCTATAGCTAAATCCATAAATACGAATAACTTAAATTACCCATTTACGGATACCATATATGTATGTTCCGTGTGGTGACGGAATAAAGAAAATCACCCCTTCTCTTGTCTGTAATATACTGATAATATCTATTCGAGAGAAGGCAAACTCAACATAAAACTCTGTACCAACACTTCTGACTGAGGTCGTATAGTAGGTCAATTTTCATACCATTGTGGAGTATGCCCGAGCCTAACAGTGGTACTTATTTGGGCTTAGATGCTGATGATGATATTAGCCATCATATGTAATATATAACCAATTTATACTTTAAATAGTGATCATAGTTAAATGCCCGGATATTATTAATAATGTACCACCTAGGCTCCTTGTGTGATTTTCCACCGTTAAAAGTTTAACGTAACGCTATATTATATTTTATCGAAGTTTTACTTGATAATATAGTACGATAATTTGATTAATTGTCAGCCAATTATCACTTTGCCTTGTATTGGATATCTATACCAATAAATAAAATTGGAGTGTCTGTTTGTAATGTCAAAATAATAGGCTTTTTTCATGCTCACACGGTTATTTGCACTATACATATGTCTAAAATACACTTTATATTTTTTTTGTCTGTCTGTCTGTTTGTTCCTAGTAATCTTCAAAACGGCTGGACCGATTTCAAAAGTTCTTTCACCAATGGAAAGCTATAATATCAGGGAGTAAACTAGTCTATATTTTATCCTGGTATTCCCACGGGAACGGGAACTACGCAGGAAAGACTGAAACCGAAGCGAAGCGAGGGCGGGTTACTAGTATATTATATACTAACCCGCCCTCGCTTAGCTTTGGCTTTAGTCGCCTTACCCACATAGTTCCCGTTCCCGTAGGAATGCCGAGATAAAATATAGCCATAGTTACTCCTTATATAGACAGCTATCTCATCATCATCATCATCATCTCAGCCCATATACGTCCCACTGTTGGGCTCGGGCCTCCTCCATAATGGAAGGGTAATTGACCTACTATACCACGCTGGTCAAACGTGTTGGTATAGGGTTCTATTTCGAGTTTTCCATCTCTCGCACAGATGTTAATGCGTTTTATATCCCTTAGTCGTCTCGTACGATCACCCACGGGTAAGATAGGGGGTGGTGAACCGTATTCTTACTCCGTCACCACACGGAAAACAGCTATCTGGTAGTAAAATATTATCAAAATCGGTCCAGCTGTTTTTAAGATTACCTCAAACAAACAGACAGACAAAAATTTTTAAGCTGTATTTTAGGTATAGGTGTCGTGCAAATAACGGTGTGAGCATGAAAAAAGCCCAGTATTTTGGCATTACAAACAGACACTTCAATTTTATTTATTTGTTTATATTTAGACCTATTGGCTCCATAGTCTAGTATAGTAATATCCGGATTTAATAATTTCGCTGTAACAGATACACCGAAGATACTCCTACTAAGTAATTTAGTAGGATTATCTTTTTACACAGTGGGTTAATTGTCTTATTACTACAAAGGAAATCATTAATCACTTTTCTGCCAGTTTTCTCTACGTTCATTGGTGTTAATTTATATTTTCAATGGATCAGTTTCTTTATCTCATTCATCTTGGTGATTCCCTAAAGCAATTTACTAACTTGGCACTGATAAAACAAAGTAGATTTGTGATTAAATTACAGAAACGTTCGGTTTATTTTGTCCTTTGTTTATCGTATATATATTTTTGTAAATACATACTGCAATCAATACCTGACTATATTCCCTGATGGTAAGTAATTTATTGTATAATTGGGGCTAGTAAGATGAACTACTTCATAAATATATACATTAACTTTGAACTGCGTTACTGATTTGCGTAATTTAAAAGTAAGGCAATGTAACTTTAAAATTATATTTGTAAGACATGTTAGATGTACGCCATTTGGATGCTAAAAGGTGATGAAGGGAATAAATCAAGTAGGGCAGTAAAAGCTCTCCGATATATCCCATAAAATGAGACCTAACCAGCTAAACCATTATTAAAATTATTGCAAACTAGCAGCCTGCCCTCGCTATACGGGAATACCGGGATAAAATATAGCCTATGTTACTTAGGAATAATGTAGCATTCTAATAGTGAAAGAATTATCAAAATCCGTCCAGTCGTTTTTGAGTTTATTCCTAACAAACACAAAAATACGGTTCCTCTCTATAATATTAGTGTAGGTAAAAAAGAATATTCTAAAAGATTACAACAACGACTGGCTGCTAAGAATATGCACTTGATAGCGTAATTAGTCTTGTTGTTGAAAAAAAATAATTTAATTCAGATTTGCTGGTTCATCATCATTTCAGCTTATATACATCCCACTGTTGGGCTAGAGCCTCCTCCGCAATTGGAGGAAAATTGATCTTACCACGCTGGTCAGACAGGTCGGTATAGGGTTTTATTTCGAGTTTTACTTCTGTTATATAGATGTTATACCTACGCGTAATATATCCCTTAGCAGTCTTTTACGACATCCATTGGCAAGATAGCGAGTAGCGAATTGTATTCATACTCCGTCACCACACGGCATATTACAAATAAAATGTTATGAATTATGAAATGTTTATGTTTAGATTTGAAATATTAGGTTTTTTCCTATGAAATTGCCGTTATGTATGAAAAAAATTAAACGATTTTTTATTTGTATTAATTGAAGTAATCACCCATGCAATCAATGCATCTTTGCCAACGCAGCGGCAGTTTATGATGCCCTTCTTAAAAAAATCAGCTGGACGGGAGGCAACAAATTCTTCAAAGGCATTTTGTACTGCCTCTCGGGTATTGAATTTCTTTCCCGCCAAAAAGTTATCCAATTTCTGGAAAAAGAAGTAGTCTGTAGGCGCAAGGTCTGGTGAGTATGGCGGATGACGGAGAGCTTCCAACCCCAGTTCTTGCAACTTGGATACCGTCTGCTGTACAGTATGAGGTCGCGCATTGTCGTGCAGGAGCAGTGGAGACGAGCGATTGACCAATGCTGGTTTGAGATGTGCCAGCTTCTCCATGTGTGTGTTTAATTCTTCACAGTACACATCTGCAGTAATGCTCACCCCGTATGGTAAGAAGCTGTGATGAATCACACCGGCGCTAGACCCCCAAACAGTGACCATCACTTTTCTAGGGGTAAGTTTTCGTTTAGGGCATTGTTAAGGTGCTGAACCAGGATCCAACCAACTTGCTGAGAGCTTGCGGTTATCAAACAGAATCCATTTTTCATCGCAAGTAACAATGCGTTTCAAAATTCCTTCATTTGTGTGTCTGTTGAGCAATGCAAGGCATGTCTCGACACGTACTTTGCGCTGGCGATCATTGAGTTCGTGGGGCACCCATTTGTCAAGTTTTCTTACCTTGCCAATTTGACGCAAATGGAGCAAGATTGTTTTGACGCTAACGTCGAAAGCTGCTGCTAATTCAGCCGTAGATTGTGTATCATCGGCTTCCACAATCGCCTTTAATTCGTCGTTGTCGACCAGTCTTCGGACGACCGCGATGTTAATTTTTCAGGTCGAAATTTCCAGAACGGAAGCGAGCAAACCAATAACAGGCGGTGCGCTGGTTTGTAGTGTTAGCTCCGTAAACGTCGTTGATGTTGCGTGTCGCTTGTGCCGCGTTGCTGCCACGACGATACTCATATTCCATAATTACTCGAATTTTTAACGTATCCATGATGACGAAAAAGGTTTAAATGCGATGAAAACGTAACACTAATCAATAAACAAACAACTACTTTTGGAAAATAAATTCCATGTTTTAAAATAAAATTAATTTGAAATTAGAATTCTTAGCCAAACAAAAATTATTTTGATTTGAAATGGCCAGTACTGCAGAACGGCAATTACATAGGTAAATACCTATTATTTATGCTGCTAACCACTTTGTCTCAGCAGCTGAATTGCAATTATCTTAAAACTTTAGGTTTTGGTTTTTAGTGACGTGTATGTTTATGATTTCCATACATTGGGCTTTATAAAATTTTCTCTCTTTTTTATGACTCTAGAACCCTTTTCAATGTCATCATATACACGACATGACTTGAAAACGTTTTCTTTAATCTCGTTATGATTCGTATTATTAAACATACTATCATATTTTTTTTTATATTAATTTCATTTATAGCTTGACTCAGATAGCGACACTAATATGTAGTTACCTAAATAAATAAGATGATTAAGTATAAGGATTCAAATCGTATCATCCATCTATCGATCACTGTGATTCTTTTCGCCTACTCTTTGTTAGGCTAAAATTCTATCGAGATTTTCCATCACTGGCGAAAACGAAATATGAATTAAAAATCTTTACCCGATAGCCGGCAGGAAGTTCATCTCTTGTTATATATCGTCCCATACAGTTCGAGTAGCTCCGTGGCGAATTTTTTCAGTGGAAGCTGCGTTCTAATTTGATGGTAGATTATTTGTTAAAAGATATTTTATAACTATAATATCACGGGAGGACTGTCCCTGGACGGTCCTCTTCTGACCATCAGCGCTGAAAAGTAGTTCGAAACGACAGAAAATCAAATACAAACGCGACAAAAGTAAAGTAAATATAGTTTTATTTGCAGCGTCGTGAACTCGTCGCAATCATCGTTGCCGACCTGACGCTGGCGACCATTGCTAGGGCGATGCTCGATAGCGTCAGGAACTGGGACGCGGTCGCAGCTTTCTGCGAGGCAGTGATCTCGCAGAAGGAGGCGGCGGATCGCGCGCGCGAGGAGCACACAGCCTCGACGAAGCGACCCGCCGCCGGCGACTGGGGCGGCGCAGGCGCGACTACCTGCGCGCCATGCCGCTCTAGCCGAGGCCGCGGGTGACGTGACCGGGGAGTTAATCCGTCACCCGCCGAGAGGCCGACCGCTTGAGGAAAGACCGTACCCCAAATAGGGGGTATTCCGTCGGGCCGACCACTGATGACAAGTGACCCTGCTCCGGTGGTCGGCCCAACGACGAAGGCGACGTGGTGTTCGGGTGGGTTGCGGGTGTGCGTGCTTACGTCCCTCTGTCGCCCCGGGCGGAGTGGTGAGAGAAGTGCGCCGACCGCAGCCCACCCCCAAAAAAAAAGTATATAGTTTTATTTATAACTAGCAACCCGCCCTCGCTTAGCTTCGGTTATAGGTTATAGTCGTTTTACCCGCGTAGTTCCCGTTCCCGTGGGAATACCGGAATAAAATATAGCCTAGTTTACGCCCTGATATTATAGCTTTCCATTGGTGAAAGAATTTTTGAAATCGGTCCAGCCGTTTTGAAGATTACCCGGAACAAACAGACAGACAGACACAAAAATTTTTTAATTGCTATTTTAGGCATAGGTGTCATGCAAATAACCGTGTGAGCATGAAAGAGCATGAAAAAAGCCTATTATTTTGACATTACAAACAGACACTCCAATTTTATTTATTCATCATCGCAGCCCAGATACGTCCCACTGTTGGGCTCCGGCCTCCTCCACAATGGGAGGGAATTTGACCTACTATATCATGCTGGTCAGACATGTTGGTATAGGGTTTTATTTCGAGTTTTCCTTCTCTTGCACAGATCTTATGTGCATATTATATCCCTTAGTCGTCTTGTACGACATCCACGGGCAGGATAGGGAGTGGTGAATTGTATTCTTACTCCGTCACCACACGGAAAATTTAATTTATTTATTAGTATAGATAAACTAGCAGACCCGACTACGCGTTGCTGTGGCTAAGGTTTTTGTTATATTGCATTTTAGTTAACTATTTATGCTATTGAATTGTAGCTTATATGACACGTTTGTAGGTTTGACATATTTAGCAGCTTCATCTATTAATTACTTACTCAATTCAGTCAACAGATATCGCCATCTGTTCAAATCGTTTGGAGTTAACAGATAATTGTGAATGTCAAATAATAGACAAATAATTTGCAATAAAATAATATTGCGACTATAAATTAAGATCTAAGATATCCTATCTTTCAAGTTGGATCAAACTGCACACGGTGTGCAAATTTGATTAAAATCGGTTAAGTAGTTTAGGAGTCCATCGCGGACAAACAACGTGACACGTAATTTATATATATATTAAAATAATAGTTGTGTAAACATCAGAAATGGTTATGACAGTATGTAAAATTGATAACATGTGCGAATTGGCGGTCGTAATTGATGTTATGATATTCTCGGGAGAGCGCCGCTGTCCACGTCACGTAAATGGGTGGAGACATATACATATACTTTATAACCTATTTGACTTACAGGGGTGCTTTTGCTACAATTTACTTCATAAAAATTACCATAAAATATCAGTTAAAACTATAAATATACATATATCATTTCGTACATATAAATTTGAGTGAATAACGAAGCTTAGGCTAGGCTTACTGCCTCTTGCATAATTGCCACGGTGTTCACCCTGTTTACAGACGTTTCCGATAGGATAGCAATAACGTTTTATCAGGCTGAAAACCAATCTTAATAGAAACTAAAGGCAACATAAGCAAAAGCACTTTAGCGTAGCTTTAATAGCGGGTAGTACCACGATATTTAGTCCATTTATTGTGGAATGCAATAACAAATCTAGTTTCTAGGTCAGCGTTCAATGCATTTCCTTCGACCCCGCCAGCTGTATCACTTTGCAAGTAGACATTGAATATATTGTGACTATTTTCGGAACAGTTTCAGACGTTCTTTGCATTGTCAAGAGCGTCGAGACCTATGTTGGCGGTAGAGATGGAAATTTTAAATATTATTTTTAATGTTCTAGAGTGTAGAACTAATGAAATAGGTTTTTTAAGGGGTTTTGCAGACATTGTATTCACTTTGCAAAATGTCGATGTTGTGTTTATGGTACCATGGTACAATGGATAGCATAAATAGCTATAATAATGTAAATATATTTGATAAATGTTACGTGTGGTGACGGAGTAAGAATACAATTCACCACTCCCTATCTTGTCCGTGGGAGTCGTAAAAGACGACTAAAGGATGAAATATGGACATAACATCTGTGCAAGAAAAGGAAAACTGGAAATGAAACCCTATATCGAAATGTCTGACCAGCATGGTCAGGCATGGTGTAGTAGATCAAACTCCCTCCTATTGTGGAGGAGGCCCGAGCCCAACAGTGGGACGTATGTGGGCTGCGATGATGATGATAATGATTTGATAATACAATGTAATTTTAATATCGTGACTTAGTGTCATCTTCATATTCTTGTAATTTACTAAATTTATCAACGATATCACAGCTTTAGTTGGCAATGAGATTTCCGAAGTTGTTAACTTTATGTTACCTTGAATGAATAATCCAGTTGAGTAGATCCAATTTCTAGAAAGATGTCACTGACAAATCTAATTCGGACGAATACCTACTTCAAACCCTTAAATTTCTCGTAGATATTGTAAGAGACGCCTTAAGAGTTTTCTATGTACCTGGGCCAGATCCATTTGATGTCGTCTGGTCAAATATATGATGGAAGCGGAGTACATATTGCGTCGACTGCAAGTGATTGAGATGAGAGTAAGATGCATGGTGATGAAATGTGGCTGCCACGAATACTAACAACCCTAACATTGCTCGTGGGTGTCGTTACAGGCAACAAAATTCTTTACATCGAACCCAAGCCAACTCCATCTGATGCCGTTTGATCAACAATTACATTCCCAAGGGTAGAAGTCATGTAGGCCGGTTATATATTATTGCCTATAACTTGAGGTTATGAGGTAGGGAGGGTACCCGAAAGGGTATCTCGCCGGGCTGGCCATAAAACACAAAGATTCGGTACCAGTGATCGGTCCAATGGCGAAGGGGATGGAATACGGCGGGTTATGGGGTCGTGCGCCGCCTTCTCGTCATCCCGGACGGGACGGACGGCGAGAGGCCGCACCGTAGCCTGCCAAAAAACGGTAGACGTCAGATAGGTTCCGTCGGGCCGGCCGCAGAGGACAAGGAACTTGGCGTCGGTGGTTGACCCAGCGACGAAGGTGAGGAGTTACTGGCTACGCCGCGCCCTGAACGGAGCCGGGCGGCGGTCCGGTCACCCGCAGTCTCTGCTAGGGCGGCATCAGGCGCAGGTACTCGCGTCTGCGCCGCCCTAGTCGCCAGCGGAGGACCGTGTCCGCGTGGAGTCGTTCATCCCGCACACGGACCGCCGCCTCCTTCCGCGAGATGACAGCTTCGCAGAAGGCGGAAACGGCGTTCCAGTTCCTGACGCTGGCGACCATCTGCACTGAACCTAGCCCTATCAAAAAAAAGACGTCAGGTAGGCGGCCGATCATAAAACTAAAACCAATAACTTTTGTAATATGTATGATGGAAGAGTATTAGGTACATATTGCATTGACCCTGAGTAATTGGAATAAGAGCAGAATGGTGACGATGGTGAAATTATACTTAAATGATTTTTAAAACAAACGCGTTCATATAAATTGGATGCCATTAATAAATTATGCTGCGATTAGAAAGCCAGTCTAAATACAAACATGTTTATTATTTTAGTTGATTTTCACTTGTGATTAGTTAAATACGGAGTTGCAAAGTTCTGACTTATCTACTTAAATGTTGAATATTGTATTTGACTTATCAAAAGCCTTGCTTATGTGTGTATTTTCAATTGAACGAGATGTCATGAAATATTTCAAGGGCTTTTAATGTAATTACGTGTTCAAGAAAGTTCGGAATATTTTGTGTTTAATAGAAACTTTGATTTTGCATCAGATTTTGATGATATTTTGCTCCCATAGTATCTAATTTAAATAATTTATATTAAATTTTCAGTGTGGTGACGGAGTAAAAATGTAGTTCACCAACTACCCGCTCTTACACGTAGATGTGGTATCAGACGACTAAGGAATGTGATCATCATCATCATCAGCATTTGCCTGCCCTCGTCCCACGCTAAGTGGGGTTGGCACATGTTATTACCTTCCATAGGCACCTGTCATCCGTCATATCTGCACTCACTACTTTCATAAGCATATCATTCACACAATCCTTTTATCTCTTTTTGAGTCTACCACGATTCTTACGTCCAATCCACAAACATATTGACAACCCTCCTCGTCACGTGCCTTTTATGCCTCCTCATATACTTATTTCTTAGGAATGTGATACGCATATAATATCTATTAATATCAATAGCAAGAGAAAAAAAAATCGGCATAAACATGTCTGACCAACGCGGTATAACGGTATAATAGGTGAATTTCCTTACCATAGTGCCGGAGGTCCGAGAATGACAATGTATATGGTCTCAGAAAATGATGATATTGTATTTTGATAATTAACTTAACTATGGCGTATATTGGGCTAAAATTTGGTTCTTTTAAAAGTTATGATTAGTAATTATAATTTTAAACATTTAAGTAAATGGGTTTGTTGAACATATACTCTTTTTAAAGTCATTGTTTTTTCACACTTACAAAGTCTGTCATGTTAGCTCGTCAATATCTGTTTGAAACACGGAGTATGGTTTGAACATTGTAATAGAAATTAAGGTCTTTTTTATTAAATAAGTACCGCTACAGTGGCAACTATTTGTGAGGTGACGATGAATTGTACATAATCAAATACATAAATGTATTGCGAGTTGTATACGTTTTGATAAATGTTATATTTTCCAAGATTTTATAAATTAGATACACTTTATTATCTCCGTGTCGTGAGAAAATGACATATTCTTCCCATTCGAGGTTTTAACAGTTCATGTTGATGACCGACATAAGAGTCCTAGGTATACGATTGTAATTTATTAGCCTCGACGTTGTAATCTTGTCACGTGCGTACCCCGATAGCCTCCCTGCCAGAAAATTGTGTATACGTCTACATTATTAGTGAATAACGATATACTGTTAAAATATTCGCTGTATATTTATTTACGCCACTCATGTATGTGAGAAAATTATTAAAATTATTTGGCAATGTATTCTCGTAATTTGAATACAGTGGGAACATGTTTACTTAACTAAAATGTAATTACGTGTAAAACGTGCGTTTAAATGTGAAGATTATTATATATTTCTTATTCATAATCAAATTCGTATGTGTATTTGAGTTGTACATGTTTTGATAAGTGTTATATTTGCCAAGATTTTATAAATCAGATACACTTTATTAAGTTGTGTGATTGCGGCTGCGAATATTACCAATCCTTTCATTGCTCTTAGGCGTGGTAATAGATGACTAAAAGTTTTTAATGCACCTGGGGTAACTCCATCTAATGCCGTCAGAAAAACAATGACATTCTCAAGGAGCGTTGACTTCAGGCGGATAGCCGGTCATAAAATTATTGCGAATAAATCTTGTAATATGTTCTAGGAAAGAAGTGTCGATATTGTGTCGAGCCC
This sequence comes from Lymantria dispar, assembly GCA_032191425.1. NCBI lineage: Eukaryota > Metazoa > Arthropoda > Insecta > Lepidoptera > Erebidae > Lymantria > Lymantria dispar. The sequence goes on from CM063441.1 coordinate 28,039,564, forward strand.
TAGTAATTGGGGTAAGATCAAGGTGATGATGATGATGATACTTTATTACTGTTTACTACAACCGAATAGACTGACCAATGTAGGATTAATGGAATAGGTTATTTTCACTTTAATTTGAAACAGGCTCACCCCCAATAGCAGGCGGCATCCTAAAGAAAAATATCTCAAATGAAGAAGAATACCAAATATTTGTTGGGTTGGGATATTAAAAATTTCGAATAGAAACTTATTGGCAGCATATCTGATTGAACATCGCACTGACCGTTAAAATATTGGTGCAAAACCTCCATTGGGGAACAATTCAGAATAATTAAGTAAATTGATTTGTAACTACTGAACGTAATTCGTTATTACAGTTGGGTTTCTTAAAATATGTCAGTTACAGGACTTGAGAATTTCAAATCGTTGACAGATATAGTTAGTTATGTAACGAAAAAGTCGCTATGAGGCTTGACAATATCTCTGTAACACAATTGTTAGAGTGACGATTGAAGTAGGTGTTCCATTGTTTAAACATTATAGATATGGTTTAAGGATTATATAGCATAGAATTTATGATTTTGACAGTTGAAGTTTATGAATATAAACTCAACAGCATCACAAGAAAGAAAACTATTATACTTAAATGTGTAAATGAGTTAATGGAAACGATGTTTCACCAAAGAAAGGTTACAATATCAGCGAGTAAAATAGGTTATATCGCGTATTGCTATGAAAAGGGAACTACGCGAAACTTGACCGATTTAAAAATTATTTCACCAATGTAAAGCTATTTTATCAGCAAGTAACATAGGCTAGTATTACTGCGGGAACGAGAACTACGCGATTGAAACTGCCAAAAATTGCTAGAAGTCTGTATAGCAGAAAATTTATCTATATTAATAAATACAATTGTTTGTTCTTATAGGTAACTATCACGAAAGACTAACAATATAATTTCACCCCTTCTTTTCTCAAGAGTGTAGATGGTGTATCTACACTCTTGAGCAAGCTCAAATAAAAGATGGTATGGTAACGTATTTCTGCGTGTCGTGATGGGTTAAGAATACTATGTTATCATTCTAACTATTTCATAGGAGTCCTGAAGAACGACCAGCCCCATCACTAGAAAAATAGGTAGTAGCAATCTCCTTGTAAATTTATGATACTACCTGTAATTTCCAACCAACCTATAAAGCATGATTATTAGGTCATTACTGGTTAAGAGAGGCCTATGTCCAACAGAGGACCTTCATAGCCTGGACTACTGGAATCCTTTATTCATTTTCTTTCTATTGTGAAGGATTTTCATAAATAAAATAGGTTGTGTGAATTATAATCATCATCGCAGATTCGCAGCCCACATACGTCCCACTGTTGGGCTCGGGCCTCCTCCACAATGGGAGGGAATTTGACCTACTATGCATGGTCAGACATGTTAGAGGGTTTCATTTAGAGTTTTCCTTCTCTTGCACATATGTTATGTGCATATTATATCCCATAGTCGTCTGTTACGACATCCACGGGCATGATAGGGCAGTGGTGAATTGTATTCTTATTCCATCACCACACGGAATACTATTTTGTATAATACAAAGATTAATTATAAAATTAAAATTCAATACTAAATTTAATTGATAATTACATTTTTTTTGGAGAAACTAACATTTATTTGCACTCGTTACTTTAAATATTTTTTATTTAAATTAGAGATAGATGCGTCACAAGTAGAACGTGTAGGCTGATCATACCTCTCTATCGCTTGTTCCGCGCTCTCGCTTGCACGCTCGGCTCAGCGGAACGTGAAGTCATGCTTTTACGTGCGTGCAGCTGGTTTTCATCGATTTATAAGACGTTATCACATCGAAAATTATTCATAAGAAATATTGTACAACTAAGTACAACATTAACTATTCCGAAAGACGTTGAATAAAATGAGCGCTATAATATAGACATCTAGCGGTCAGTAAGCAATTTGGTAAAGTTATGCTTCGGATCATTTAACCTCACGCTTTTGCACTTTAATATTGGCGATGATTCGCTTACATGTAGTTCATTCTCTAAAAACACAAACCTTTATCGTACCTAAACCCATTTTAATATGTCATAATGATTTTAAAAATATGACAATAGATCCTTCATAGTGAGAAATGTTTAGTTCAAATGTACAAATAAGGATTAAATGCTTGAATGAGGCAGTATTATGAAGCAACGAAAGCGGAATGGTCTCCGTTTCAAAGGAAAATGTGTATGAGAGAACCTTATTATATATATACATTTCTATATCAATAGCTGAAATTACAGTACCTACCGTAAAATGATTATACTGTGTCAGGCTTACTGCGAATTTTATGCGCCATTAACTGTCGTTTGTGGCCACGTCAGCTTTATATAAAATGACAACCCTTTCGGAGTGCTACCCTCTAATGATAAGCAACATTGCTTTCTATGCTGTTAATAATAAGAACGAATGAATTTGCTCTTATGTATTCTTTTTATATAGATAAGATGCTTCCGAGTATAGCGAAGTAAGGAAGTCTAAATTAATGAAGCAGATCTTTGACGTTTCTACGTGTAGCATATAGATACTTCTGTAGATAAGACAAGAAAAGTATTAAGGAAGATGTGCGAAATCCGTACCTTAACGAGCATGTCAAGATATTAGTCTCGACTGTTAGTACATCATAAGGAGCCAATACTCCGTCGACCTGATTTCTCGACAATTCGTAGAATAGCCTTATTATTTCTTTAGATTATCCTTCGGAGAGTTCAGATGACAGCTATATAATTGAAATTCTGCTTGAACTCGATGTATTAAAAGCCTGTACGATTTCAAGTATTAAAGTTTAGGAGAACCGTTGACTAGGAATTTATTTATTATATATATTAAATAGTAAATATGATGCATCAGATTACTTTCTGTAAAATTATAAAAAAGAAGGTATTTTTCTTTTTGGGGGTGAGTTACAGTCGTCGCACTCCTCGCCCGACTCCGTCCGGGGCGACAGAGGGGTGTAAGCACGCACACCCGTAACCCACCCATATAGCATGTCGCCTTCGTCGTTGGGTCGACCAACGGTGCAGTTACTTGAAAAAAAAAAGGTATAGTAACATTCAATCACAGAAAAAAAATATACCTTATACCTACATTTGTATAGCTGTATAAAGTATTATTTCTCAGTGCCGCATGACGTCATTAAACATTATCATTGTAAAGTATAATCCTGTACCAGTATCAGGCTTAGTAACAAAACAAAAAACAGATTGAAAGTTCGCAGAAACGCATGTAATCGTACTCTTAAGTTTTATTTGGCTCGCTTTGGAATGCATATCAAAGAATTTAATGACGTCATGTAAAACTAATCAGATGGCTTGACATAGGATTTTATTTCGAGTACGTTCTTTCTGCAAAAAGTTAACGTCCTTACAGAGAAGATTTCTGCAGTGGTGTTGTATATTTCGGCAATATCTTTTACAGCCGCAAGAAAGGTATACATACAGTGTTTGTTTTTAATTAGCGTAATTTTTAAACCTTGGTATTCTTGAAGAATACGTATCTTATAATTTTATATATGAATAGCTGACACGGACGTTGTTCTGTTCAAATAAAATAAAAAAAATCTCCTTGAAATCGATAGCAGCGCCACTTACCAGGTCCAATTGTGAATCTAAACAATTCTCGAATCCCTGGAACACACAATAAATTTCATCAACATCCATCCCGCCGTTTAGGAGGAGTTCAGTGACATACACATGTACACAAGAAATATATATATATATAAAGATTTTTTTATTATGGTATTTGGAAATTAGAACAAACTTTATTTTATCGTTGAGCTATCTGATATTGGCACTATCAAAACTTCAAAGTTATCGGAACGCTGTAAAAAGTTCAAATCAATGCAATAACTTTTATTTCCAAAAACCTATAACGGACAAAACCAATCTTCAGTATTTGGCAGCTGAAGGGTCGCAATTGCTCTCATAAAATGTGGTGTCCTCTGAACTGCTAGCGGTCGGTATTAAATTTTAGTACTTGCTCAAGTTTCTGGCCTTAAGTCTTTATCGATTCCGTTGTCCTTCACATTTATCTTTAAACTCTATTCCATGAATTGTCCGCACTACTAAAGAGATTAACGGCACTGTAATACTTACGTGCTTTAAAAGGTAGTAGGTTTTCGGTCTACTTATTGCAATATTATTATAATTAGATCGATATAAACTAGGAAAAAGATATTTCATAATTTTTTCTCTTTCTAATAAAAAAAGTTTTAATTAATAAAAATATATAATTTAAATAAATACCTACTTAGATATTTATTAGAAAGTCTATCTTTTGTCTTTAATCCTTAAACTGAAGTGGATATTTATTGATTAAATAGAATATTTGTCGTCATCTTAGCTTATACATATCCCACTGTTGGGCTCGAGCCTCCTTCCCAATAGAAGAGAAATTGACCTATGCTGGTCAAACATGTTGGTATAGGTTTTTACTTCGAGTTTTCCTTTTCTCGCGCAGATATTTTATGCATATTATCTCTTAGCAAGTGGTAAATTGTATTCTTACTCCGTCACCATACGGAAAGTTATAGTATATTCATCTATACTAATAAATAAAATTGGAGTGTCTGTTTGTAATGTCAAAATAATAGGCTTTTTTCATGCTCACACGGTTATTTGCACGACACATATGCCTAAAATAGCAATAAAAAAAAAATTGTGTCTGTCTGTCGGTCTGTCTGTCTGTCTGGTCCGGGTAATCTTCAAAACGGCTGGACCGATTTCAAAAATTCTTTCACCAATGGAAAGCTATAATATCAGGGCGTAAACTAGGCTATATTTTATCCCGGTATTTCCACGGGAACGGGAACTACGCGGGTAAAACGACTATAACCTATAACCGAAGCGAAGCGTGGGCGGGTTGCTAGTCTATACTAATATTGTAAAGAGGAAATATTTGAATGTTTGTTTGAAATGAATAGACTCCGAAACTACTCGACCGATTTCAAAAATTCTTTCACCTATGGAAAGCTATACTATCAGGGAGTAACATAGGCTATATTTTATCCCGGTATTCCTACGGGAACGGGGACAACGCGGGTAAGACACTGAAACCGAAGCGAAGCGAGGGCAGATTGCTATTCACTAATAAACTTGCAAAGTTTTATTTAAATTAAGTCTACTACCATTATAGGCGACTTTTTTAACATTGGATGTTAAAATAACGAACGCTCGAAATAATTACATATATTAATTTTACTCTACTGCAAGTGTTTTTTTGCGTCTCAATTTTAGCATACATATAATTTAAAAGCCTCCAAAATATCAACAGATCTTATTTCAATCAACTTTGACGTGTGCTATCAGCTTGTCTTCTGACGGTGAAGCGCGTGTTCTTTATAAATCTATATTAACATGAAGAGCACTTCGTTAAATGGATTCTAAATTCTATATTCAACATTTTATATTAGAAATGAGCGGTGAAAGCACAAAATCTTGGCAAACAGAATTTTTAATAACATATTTACGACGTGTACATAAATATGTATGTATGCATACCAATTATTTAGGAGGGGTGGGCGATGTATACATTCAGTATTTTTTTTTATGTTTACGGAAATTTCCTCGGATACAATTTGTTAAAAATATGTGCAGGAATGTTCGTTAAAGTTGTTAGCAGAAATGAAAAGTGACACTCCACATGTGCCCCATCTTTGTAACACAAGCGGACGTGTAACAAGACGCTATGCCTCTCATTGTCGAGCCGGTCACGTTCTACTCTGGGTTGCCTCGCTATAAAATTGCACGCAGCTGGTTGGGCACGAGATATTGACTCAATTCCGTAAGGAAACAAAACCTAACCGTAAGACCAATACTATAAATCATTAACAAAGCTATCACATAGTCCATTACAGAAATGTCTCAGTAGGAATTGGAATTTATTGAGCATCGCAGTATTATTGTGTGAGTAAAATCACATATTAGCATAATGATTTCTGATATTCCACCGAGTATTGCATATCCTTACTTCCTTACTAATATTATAAATGCGAAAGTAAGGATGTTTGTTTGTTTGTTACGTTTTCACGCTTAAGCCACCGAACCGATTTCAAAAATTCTTTCACCAATGGAAAGCTATAATATCAGGGAGTAACATAGGCTATATTTGATCCCGGTATTCCCACGGGAACGGGAACTACGCCGCGGGTAAGGCGACTGGAACCGAAGCGAAGCGAGGGCGGGTTGCTAGTAAGAAATAAAACTATTTTGTATTTGATTTTACTTGCCCGATGTTTTGAACATTTTATCGTACATGGTATCTAGAGGACTAAGCTTTGGTTATATATATATATGTTTTTTTTTTATATCAACAACATTCACTACGGAAATGTATGGCGCGGGACTATATATACAAACGTATTCTCTATGTGGTGACGAAATACGAATACGATTCCCTACCCCCCTTTCTTGCCCGTGAGTGTCAAGTAAAAGACAATTAAGGGTTATAATATGTAGATAACAACTCATATGTAGATAATATCCCACGGAAAAGAAAAAGGGTGGTGAATTGTACTCTTACTTCGTCGAAAATCGATTCATAAAAAATAAAAACCGTAGACGCAGAATATTTATAATTCTATAGAATAAGGCCAAAAATAGAATGTTTTTATAAGCATTATAATAGACAAATAAAGAATTGCTGTGGTAAAAATTAACTCTTGTCTGTGACATCGTTGTAAGTGCAATCACAATAAAAATGCGAATAGAAGGTAAATTTTAAGAAAGCAAGAGGCGCGTACTTTATCCAATTTACATGAAATTTCCGTCATGGAGAATATTTCTTTCTTTTGCTCAGCGCCGTCAAATGGTAATGAGGGTCGGTTGAAAAATTTTCAGAACAAGATTAGATTTGCGTTCTTGTATATTGTCTGTCCAAATGAACGACATTCGAAGTTGTTCACTTTGCTTAATCTCTTTTGTGAGCATTGTGATTGCGTACTGAATAATTCGCTTTGTGTCCACAAATGAAATGTAATGGTATTTACGAAGGCAACAATACTTTGTATTTTATAAAACATTAAAGTTAAATACATAACATGTTATTAAAACCAGTATTACGTGTAAATGAATGGGTACTTTATGTATTGTATTATTTTGTAAGTTTCTGGAATTTGTTTAATAAAATAAGCATATTTAAGCTAAATAAATAAAAAGTAAAGTTAGGCATAAATTGTTATGTTAGGTCCTGAAAAAAATAAACAATTGTGTAGGATAAAATATTCTGAAAAGCTTTTATTTAAATTTGCAAATTTATGTGTATTTTTCTTGGAAGTATTGCGTATTAAAAATATATGCCAAACAAATAAACTTCAAATAGGTAAATATAAAAAAATATTAAATACTATATTCTTTCCGCGCTTCACTTGAATCTTCCCACTGTTAGGTTCGGGCCTCCAGCACTATAAGAAGGAAATTGACCTAATATATGAGGGAAATTGACCTACGCTGGTCGCTGGTCAAACGTGTTGTCATAGGGTTTTGTTTCAAGTTTTTATGGCTTGCATAGATGTTATATGCTTATTGTATCCCTTAGTCGTCTTTTACGGGCAAGATAGGGTGTGGTGAATTGTATTCTTATTCCGTCACCATAGGGAAAACAGTGCTGGTACTAACAGAATATTTAATTTTGCATCTGGTGTAATACGACAACAAGACATTTTAAGCTTTGTTATCTAATAATATAAAGGTGCAATACAAATATTTGGCTAGTCGCGTTGGGAGGACGTTTTTCGTATCATTAACCAGTGGATGACGTTTCGCAGAGGAAAGATAACAAAACAAATATAACCCAGTATTGTTTCATAGCTCATGGCGATTTTTATTCTTGTACAACGGGTCACGTGCTATGGCAAACTTAATTTATTTTTTCTTATCTGTGAATGGACTAAGAAATTGACTAAATAAATGTTATTTTGATCCATTTACATACATTTTGATTTAGTATTTCAAAATCTGTGAAAACAAAATAAATGAATATATTATTTATGAAGAATAGTGAAGGAAAACTCGAAATAGAACCCTATACCAACACGTCTGACTAGCGTGGTATAGTAGACCCACTACTAGTAGTAGTAGTAGTTTCTCTCTCATTTTGGAGGAGGCTCGAGCCCAACTGTGGGATGTATATGAGCTGTGATGATGATGATTATTTATGAAATTAATGATTATTTGAGTAAATAATCAATGGTATTCGGATACTATATAATTTTTAATATACCTACTATACTTATACAAAAACTGCCAAGCATTAAATAAAATAGTTACGAAATTTGGACGTCCAAGTTGCCCTAAATACATAATGCAAAGCAATCGAATTCGTGCATGACTTAGATTAGTTTTCACGTAACTTATGTTCGTAACTTTCCACGTTTCACGTGGCGGATAACTAGAAAAATACGGTAGTGTACGAATAAATTGCAGCAAATACTATCTTCGCGATTTCCTTCGAATAGCGTCGTCCAAAAAGAAATTACGTCTCCTCGAAATTGAAAGATTCTTAGTCTTAAATTGAAGATTTTGATAACAGACACTATTGATAGTACATAAGCTTTTCCCGGCAGCCCAACTTGCCGAGGGTATTTGTGTGTAGTGGGTTTTAGTGATGCTTTTAGTATCACCGAACCTCATTGCACGCTTTCACACCCCCTTCACTTTTTTACGGCAGGCGGCCTTGCGAAAGTCCATGAGTGGCAGCAACACTTACCATCACGAGTACTGTTTGCTTGTTTGCCAACGTTTGCAATAAAAAAAAATTATAAGGCAACTAAATTATTAGCGTTATAGCTTATTAACAATGTATTTTTACTTTTTTTCTAAAGATAAAGCGCCGTATTAAGTATGCGTAAATCATTATCTCACAAGGGTTTTTATACAGTTATGTGTGACGAACAAGTTGTACTCGGATCGACAGCACATTAATTTTCCCACAAAAAAACATCCTGCACAGGTATCGAAACCACTATACTTTTTTTTAAAGACCCTATCATCCTAGACCTTATCCCTGCACTAAGGCACCTTAATATTGTATATATTATCCTTGAATTGCTAGGGACTTTACAAATATGTAAATTAACGGACACAAATTACATTCAGACTCAGAACAACAATTTGTGGATCGCACAAAGTGTTGTCCCGAATGGGATTCGAACCCCTGACACTAACGCAGTAGGTCTATATCTTAACCACTACCTACGCCATCTGTGCAGTCGCGTACTTGGTACAAGAGACCGATACTAGCATCGATCTCTGTGTTGTTACACAACTCTGAGTAGCTAACGATAAACAAATGACTCCATCCATCTCTTTTTGGGTCTCCAACGCTTCTTACCTCCATCCACATTCATATCGATAACCCGCCTTGTCACATGCCTTTCATCTCTTCTCATCACATGTCCATACCAAGACAATCTCGTGCTCCTAATCTTCTCTATCACTGGTGCCACTTTGAGGCTTCCCCTAATATATTTATTTCTTAAACAAATGACTACAGCAAGTAATCATCATCATTATCTCGGCTCGCACACGTCCCACTGCTGAGTTTAAATCTTCTTCACAATGGTAGGGATTGATATTAATACCACGCCGATCAGACCGGTTGGTATAAGGTTTTATTTCGAGTTTTGTTTTTCTTGCCTAGATGTTCTACGCATATTGTATCCCTTACTCGTCAACGTCATCTACTTAGTATGATGAATTGTATTTTTATCTCGTCATCACAAGGAAAATTATATAATTATTATTATACAACAAGTAATATTACAATATAAATATAAATGAAACGCGGTAAAAATCTTTTCAGGTAAAAACGTTCATATCAACCCTCATCTGACTTGAGGCAAAATATCTTTTAATCAAATGGAAATGGCACTTACATTATGGAACTTATTTCTTAAAAATATTATATTATTCATTTACGTTAGAGCAATGTCAAAATTCACCACTGCGAAATTTGTGTTTTTTGTTACGTTTCGTTACATAAATTATAAGCGGATGTTCTGTACTCGTGTTTCAATAGCGACCAGCGAGCTCTTTTCAGAATCCGTATTTTTCAGCTTTTAGTACGCCATGGTATGCTAATAAGCTCTACTGTGAACAGAATGAAAATATTTTCCCCTTTTGCTAACGCCACTTGGACATTATAAATGAATTCTATGAAAGTTAATTGCCATCAAAGCTGCAATGCTTTAGAATTTTCTGAAATATTTTGGTTTACGATGAATATCTATCAGATTTTTCATTTGCTTTACATTTTATTTTGTTCACTTAATGGCAAAGTATATTTTTTTAAAGTGAAAAATAGGCAGGTAATGTAATGACATATGCGTAGACATGGTCTGTAATTCTTGGTTTCATTATTAACCCAAAAGTGCACACAGCGTGCTATAGAAATGGGATGGGGCTCGGGATTTTGCAAGGAATGGAAGTGAAAGTCATACCACTCGACAATTTCACACAGAGTGACGATCATAATTTAGATGATGAAATGTAAGACAGGTTCTTCTTTAGTTGGATTAATGACTTTGTGAAAGTTAGGCGGCATGGGTTTGCGTTATATGGTGTTCTTTAGGGAAATACCTACGTTCATGATAGATGTTTATAAGATTTCTGTATAGATTACAATTAAAAGTAAAAACTATCTATTTTCAAGTGTTATAATATTCAAATTATTTTATCCTCATCTTTGTTGAGTGTACAAGTTCATATAGTCGTAAATAGATTAGTTTGAAATAGACTGGCAATCATAAAACGCACTTAGTGCGAAGCCTAAACTGAGAGTATGTAATGTTTGTCATGTAATAACACTTATTTTGTCACATTCGCTTCGTACAAACGTGACGGGCGGTCACAATAACACCCCGGCATAACGTAATGGCCAACGCCTCTGATTTATACTTATTTCTTTTATGTGCCAACCAAATAGCTTTTTATATATAATGTTTCTTTTCGGGTACAGCCACAAGTCAGTGTTGCGGTCGGCCCGTCTCTAAGTGAGTTACGATGGCGGCAATGCTTTTAGATTAAATTAACTTTAACCTTAGCGCTACTCACGATGTAATAATGTTACTCGTTCCGTATATTCTCGTACCTGCTTGTATATTTATTAAATTGGTAAATGATAAGCAAAAGTAACGATAGTCGTGACAAGACTAGCGGACTGCTATGCATTGATTTTGGGTTCAAGCACACAGAAGACATCTCTTACTTTTCAAAGATGTGTCTCTCATTAAATCCTCTTTTTCAGTCTATATAGATTTGTATTACTTACCTCATTAATTAAATTGTTAATTGTTACCCTGCCTTCCTACGGGAGTCGAAAAACCGTCTGAAGGTTACCAGCGGAATGGGCTATAGCATTCTCCGGTTACACTTGTAACCCTAACTGCCATTGGCTGCCTAAGGTGGCGATTATCATATTATCACTCCTTAAATGAAGCCTATGATCATTAGTAAATGTCAATAGGCTGGTGCATCCGTCATGGATAAATAAATAAGGAAAAAAACCTGTATATTTATAGCTACTAAAAAAAGTAGTCAAAAGTTCATGAAATTTGTGCCTCAAAGAATTTGCTAAGCTTTCGGCTCCGATAATTAGTAAGAGAGTAAATGAACAAGAATAATAAAATGTGGATTTTAAGGTCTATACAGGTTTATGTACATATAGGTAAATATCTATGCCCTTTGTAATCTTAGTTTACGAAAAATACAATATGTGACTCTGACTACCTCTTTCTTTCAGATAAGCGAGTGTAAATTACTAATGAATCGAATAATTTTAATAAAAAATCCAGAAATAAAGATTATTTCTAAAATCTAAATTTAGATCAAAGTGAAGTTTTAGCGAAATAGCGTTCGTTACAGAAATAAATTCATGTGCTCGCATTTATCATAATGATAGGATATTACGCCGTAAATTTCACATTGTTCCTCCCGTAGGTATTGCTGCTGAGTCGTTATCCCGCATTTTACTAGATTTGATCATATTTTTGGCAGTTGTTCCGCTGCTATATTTTATAGTAAACAGTCTTTGCATTATAGTAAACAGACTTTGTCTTAAGAAAATAAGTGACAACCCTTTACTGTCCTTTAGCCTAATAGGACTAACAAGGTAGTCAATTAGCTATGTACTTATTATTATATACTCGTGGTGGTAACCATGAGTATATAATAATTATTTATATACTCTATTTTATGTAAAAAGCAATGTAAATTACAATTGAACTGTAGTCATATTGGCGCTATTAAAATATTTAGTATAGCAAGTTATATCGTCATCAAACTTAAAAATGTATGCATGATATCAGCTCAGTCTGACATCGAAAAGTAGGTCAAATTTAAATGGAAAGATTTGTTTGCAGACAGATACCGGGAAATGTGAAACTAAATAAAAGATTATCAAACAAAAGTACATAGCTGTATTTTCAATCAGTATTGTTAAATGGTGTTTCACGTTTCCACTACAAGAGCTTATAGAATAACAGATAGGCTCCATAATGCTATGTCGACAGGGTGCCACAATATATCAAATATGAATAGCAAACTCATGCTACGTACGTTGATAACAGTTACGGAACAAAAGGGTTCCATAAATCGTTATTAACTACAGTCCCGTAGTCCCTTGTTCAAGTCGAGAGTGTACCGATAGTATGTACCCACACGGTCACATGTTAATAAATTAAATAAGTTACAGACTGTTTTATGTGACTAGCACACAACTGTGTATTCGATGTACGAAATATCTTTATATGAAGTTTCTACTATCAATGTTTGAAATAAGTTATACGTACATAGTGGTTGTATTTGACGACGGATGAGAGACGACTGCATATAGCAGAGCAGAGATGGGAATGTTGAGATGGATGGGCGGCGTAACGATAAAGAATAAAATAAGGAATTAATGTATAAGAGAAGGATTGAAAGATGCGCCAGTGACGGAAGACTTAAAGAATGAACGCTTGAGGTGGTATGTATACGTGTTGGGACAGGATGAAAGTAATATTGTGAGGAAAATTTTAATTATGAATGTTGAAGGCTTTAGGAATAAGGGAAGAAAAGATGAATGGATTGTGTGAAGAATGGTGTGGATAGGAAGCGAGTAAATACTGAAAACAAGTCTACGACCAGTGTGTGTTACCATTGATGACTTACGGCGTGGAAACGTGAGTCCTAAATGTGGGCCTCATAACTAAATTAAAAGTCGCTCAGCGTGTGTCTCAATGTGAAATGTCCAATTCTCTGCAAAATAGAATCTGAAATACGGATATCCGTAGAAGAACAGGCGTAACCGAAATAGCACGAAGAATTAGCACGCTGAAGTGGAGGCACGCTGGAGAAGAAAGGTTCTCGAGTGGCGTCCACGTATTGAACGACGCAGTATAGGACGATCAACTAAGTCAACTGACGATCTGGTGAAAGCTACTAGGCGTAGTTGGATGTAGGCGGCACAGGACTTGGTGTCAAAACATGAGGGAGGCCTACGATCAACAGTGGACAGCGATAGACTGAATTATAATGATGATAATGAAACCCAAAGATGATGTCTGATAGGTTTATGTGGAAGAAGAGAACATATTGTCGATTCCAAATAATTAGAGCAGGGTGATGAAGATGAGTGCTTGTATTTATATGTTTAATAATTGTTTACAGCAATTCAGAAATATGTGATCTTATGTGATCTACATGCCCAAATGAAACGTAACACGCGGTATACGGTAGCTAATGTATTAATAAATAGGTTATGGATCGTTACGTTCGAATTGGAGGAGTTTATTTAATGTATAAATGACATATTTTATGTAAATATTTACTTACTAGCAACCCGCCCTCGCTTCGCTTTCAGTCGCTTAAACCCGCGTAGTTCCCGTTCCTGTGGGAATACCGGGATAAAATATAGCCTATGTTACTCCCTGATATTATAGCTTTCCATTGGTGAAAGAATTTTTGAAATCGGTTCGGTGGTTTAAGCGTGAAAGCGTTACAAACAAACAAACAAACATCCTTACTTTCGCATTTATAATGTTAGTATGGATATTAATAACTAGCCGACCCGGCGAACTTCGTACCGCCATAATTTTATTCGTAAATATATTTTCTAAATTTCCGAAAATATAGCCTGTCTATAGCTGTCATTTGCGTTTTGTTATTACATGATTTTTTTTTATGGGTGGGCTATGGTAAACGCACGCGCGGTCCAGTCCGTCCGGTTCGATGACAGGGCGGCGCGCGGGACCATAACCCACCCGTACCCACGTCACCTCGTTGTTGGGCCGACCACCGGAGCAGATGTGACTTGTCGTCAGTGGTCGGCCTGACGGAATACCCTTTCGGGTAACCTCACCTCTCGACGTCCTGGGACGTTAGTCGCCGTCGCGCGGTTAACCTCCCTGCGTGTGACGGACAATTCCCCGGTCCGATCACCCTTGGCCTCGGCTAGGGCGGCATTAGGCGCAGATACTCGCGCCTGTGTCGCCCGAGTCGCCGGCGGCGGAACGTGTCGCCGAATAGAAGCTCTACTCGCACACGATCCGCCGCCTCCTTCTGTGAGATTACGGCCTCACATATTTTTTGTCTTTTTTTGTAATTGTAAAATTAGATGCGTTTTTGTTATACCACATTTTATAGTGACTTGTATTATCTTTGAAGTTTTATGCCAAGTCCCACGGGAACCCGGTCCAATGAGATAAAAAGTATCCTATGTCCGTCTCCTAGTTCTAAGCTACCTCCCCTCCAATTTTTAGGTAAATTGGTACAGCCGTTCTTGAGTTATAAATAGTCTAACTAACACGACTTTCTTTTATATATGTAAGATAAATACTCGTATGTATGTTGATATCTTATAGATTTTAAATTTCTATACACTCTCACATCTCACGTACACTTTACTCATAAAAGGTGCGGTGCAGGCGGGCCACTAAAGTCGAGTAACCACGTTCTCTATGGTCTTAAAGGGTGAACAATGGGATACCGCGGATCAATAGTATGGGCACAAACACTGGCGACAGTTACAAATTGTAAAACCCACAATTAATTCGTAGACTTTCGAAATACTCTATTAGAACGCAACAGCGATAGATGAATGGAAGACTAAATACACAGTGTTTGAGTTCGAACCCAATGGCTTTTTGGGGTTATATGTTAAATTGTAAATATCGCTTGCTTTTTAACGGTGAAAGAAAACATCACGATGAAACCCGCATATCAATGAGATCTAAAGCAGATAAATATTTTCATAGGCGTATGAAATCCTTAACGTGCGAAATGTTGCTCTCGACCCTGACTATCTTAAATGCCTATGATAGTACCTACTAATATCCTAACAAATGGTTTAATATTTGAATATTGTTATTGATTTTGTTGTGAAAGTAAAGTAGTAGTCGCGCTGTAGAAAAACAAAATTCTGTCGTGTCATTAATATATGTATACCTCATACTCATCGCAGCTCATATACGTCCCACTGTTGGGCTCAAACTTCCTACACGATGGAAGGGTAATTAATCTACTATACCACGCTAGTCAGAAGAGTTGGTATAGGGTTTTATTTCGAGTTTACCTTTTCATACATAGATGTTATCTGCATATTATAATCTCTCAGTCCTCTTCTACCCCACCCCCGATCAAGAACAGGGGTGGTGAATTGTATTCTTACTCCGTCACCACTCGGATTATACCTATACTAGTGGTCGCCGTGTGGTCGAAATTCGGCCATAATTCATTTTAATTAATTTTTCTGCTACACAATTTTCTTTGAATTCTATTTATGTATAATTGTAAATTGAGTAAGCTGTATTTCTCTAATATTTAACTAATATATAAAGTACTAAGTACAAATGCCTATTAGACATTGTCATCATAATTATGATTATTTGACATTTGGTTTGACCAGAGATTTTAAACATAAATATTTATTTAGTAATCTGTGCCGTAAACAAAAGTGTGTAAGCGCGCGCATGTGTGCTTAATTAATTTAATGTATTTCTAATTAATTATTATATGGAATTTCAGTTTTATGCACTTCTCCTCATTATATACTTCAACTGTGCCAAATTTCATACTTATCCATCCACGTAATTTTAGTAAAAAGGGGTACAAAGTTTTTGCTTCACGTATTTATATATAGATACTAATCTACGGCATATACCTATATAAAAATAATATAGCGACCCAGTTACAAATACATTAAGAGTTATAACCCTCATACGGGATAAACAAACGTTGCAACGCGTCGGTATAGGAGGAAGCCCCCTTTAACCAGCGCAAATTTATGATCTGAAATGATTTACGATGCTATCAAATACAACTATATCATCACCCTAACTTTTATTATTCTCAATTATAATGGAGTCGCCTTTCTAGTTTCGGTGAATACGGTAGAATATAAATTTTTCATGAAACGACAGCTCGTCAATGTAAGAGGATACCGATATACCTTCCAAGATTAGGTTATTAATGTTGCGTCTACGGCAATTTTTTTGTTTCATTCCTTGTTTTAGTTCCAAGGTTATACAAAATCAGACTACAAGGGTCACGAGTTCCCATTAGAATGAGTGAAAGTTTCCATGTGATGGAGTAAGAATACAATTCACCTCCCCCTATTTTGCCCGTGGGTATCCTAAAAGACGACTAAGGGAGTTATGCATATAACAACTATGCAAGAGAAGTGAAACTCGAAATAAAACCCTGTACTAACCCGCCGGACCAGCATGGCGTAGTGGGTCTTTTTCCTTGTCATTAAAGGAGGAGGTTCCAGCCCAGCAGTGGGACGTATATGAGCTGTGATGATGATGATGATGAACGAGTGAACTACATGCTACTTAAACATACCACCATAGTGCAAATTCATGTTGTCCCGGATAAATTAATTCTCTGTCTTAAGTCACATTTGAAGTTATAAGGAATGTTTTAAGGCGTGAAAGTTGGAATACTATATTAATGAAAACTTACTTTAAAAAAATACAATTCATCACCCATTTCTTTTCCCGTAGCTAACGTGAAAGGCAGCTAAGGCGATGTGAGCAGTTAAGATATTATGATTATTACATTGAAAACTCGATTAACCGGTCCTGAGTTATACGGATATACGATTATCCGGATTACCAATCTACGATCAAATAACTTGTATACATATTGTTAATAAAACTATTTTACGGATTTAATCGGGTTTGTATTTGATTTTTGATTGCCCGACGTTTTGAACTCTTTGCAGCGTTCATAGCCACAGGTGGACTGGATGTTTTACAATGTCTAATACTCGTGACAGCGTCGTATATCAGAAATCATTATGCTTATGGACTTTTGACGCGAATGTCAAAATGTCATGTAGCGCTTTTATATTCATTTCATTATTTTAGTGTTTTAAAGTGTTATATTCAATAATTTTGCTGATATTTTATGTAATATAATGCAGATAAAATTCTGAAATGTAGTGAAAATGATATAATAGTGAATTACGTGCATTTTGACATTCTGCCCAAATTTCCTGAGACGCATGACTTGTATCAGCACCAAGTCATGCTAACGACTGACTGAAAGACTAAGACTAAAGACGTGAATAATAATCAATATACTCGACACTGGCACCAATAGCTCATATTATTGTAGCTCATTGCCAGTAACTTAGAAGAAGAAGAACATTATGCATATACTCATATATTTTCAAGCATAGTGTACTAAAGTGAACCATAATCCAATTTATTTTAATAATAATACATACAATAAACTCAGCAGCAATATATACATTTCATAACAAATATGAGCTTGTACTCAAGAATAAATGATGTTAAAACAGAAGATAGGTGTGCGTACTGCGTAACATGTAATTTTGTGTGTTCCGATGTTGGTGAGGCCTTCGATAAATCTAATGTAAACATAACTCTCTTAGATGTCGTGAAAGAAATTGGGGAGGATATGAACACTATGTACACGTCACATTTTAATATCACGAAGAATTTTTATATTTGTACTGAAATATTTACACTTCAAAATAGAAACAAATGTGGAAAATATATAGCGTCTGTTTAAAGGTCTCGTTGAGCAGACTTCACGATCTCTCTTAAAGTTCTAACCTTTGTCCCTTGGGAGACCGGTGGGGATAATTTATCGAGTCAGTAGAATGTACAATATTATATATACTCCTTAATGGTGAATAGCTATATAGGTGCTTATTGCAACGTATAAAATATCTTTGTGTATTTCTATAATGATTTCTGATGTTTTTGCGAGTATTGTAAATAAACCTACGGATTTTATCGCGTTTGTTATGCATTTATGATTGCCCGATGTTTCGAACACATTACAGCATTCATGGTCACGGGCGGACTTTTTATTTATAATTGTCTATTTCGGTTTTTAATCTAGTCAAACGCACCAAATGTACCAAACATTTGGTGCATTTGACGAATTAAGAATACAATTCATCCCCCTCTATTTTGTCGGGGGTATCGTAAAAGATGACTCAGGAATTAAATATGGATATAACATCTATGCAAGAGAAGGCAAACTGGAAATATAACACTATACCAACATGTCTAGTAGTAGGACCACACTGTCGACAGTTATCTATCTACAGCCGCGGGCCGGTCCGTCCGGGGTAGTACCACGCTCTCGCAGAAAATCGACGCCTGAGTAGTAGCAATTTGTTACTGCGCTTTGTTTGGTGAGCGAGAGAGCCGGAAGCCCAACTTTCTGAGCGTGTTTCTGTGTTGAAGGTTAAGGTTATGGTAGTGCCTTTGGTATCACCGAGCCTCAATGCACGCATTCACACTCCCTTCACTTTCTTCGCAGTAGGCAGCGGCCTTGTAAAGGTCTATGAGCGGCAGCAACACTTACCATCAGGTGTACTGTTTGCTCGTTTGCCACTGATTGCAATAAAAAAAAAACGTCTGACTAGTGTGCTATAGTAGGTAGGTCAATTTCCCTCCTATTTTGGAGGAGGCTCGAGCCCAACAGTGAGACATTATGAGCTATATAGGTAATGATAAAGAATAATGTTATAGGCGATTATTTAGCCTAAGCAGCACTTAGAAATGATTACAGTTATATTAAAAGTGAGTTTAGTTCTAGTTGAGTGTTTTAGTTTATAAGGGAGGGGTTATATTCTTCCTCCATCACCTCATGAAAATTAATAGCATTAATCGAAGGAATATTAGTGTTAAAATTTATTAAAAATGTAACTATTTTTACAGATTTTATCGTATTTGTCGGCAGACCGCCCGTGACCATGAACGCTCTAAAGTGTTCGAATTGTCGGGCAATCAAAAAAATCAAATACAAACGCGATAAAGTCCGTAAAAATTATTTTATTTATAATGTGTAATACTCGCCTAAAAATCCAGTCATTGTTTCTTGGTAGTCATATTATACAATCAAAAACTGCAACTAAAATCACATGTCTTTAAAAACTAGTAGTTGTCTCCTTAGTCATCCTAGTTGGATCATAAAAGAGAATATTTCTTTATAAATATATGTATATATGTACATGCACCTTCAATAATATAACTAAGTCTCTACTGCAAATAAAACGTATTCAATTTCAGCGAAGCTTGTAGTTATTGGCAGCACTACTCGTTAGAGAGCGTCAGTAGACTGCGAAGTGCCTTGATTATTCAGAAACTAAAGCTGGAAATTCGGCAATGAGGTAGATGCGCGAGCTTAACAGTTAAAAGTTTTAGATAACTGAACTATAATAATATATCTGTGCTTTTTTAAACTTGTTATATAACGGATTTCATGTGATTTTTTTCTTTTATTCATAGAACCAACAGTCATTACCGAGTTATCAATTTCTATCATGTTTTTTTTTTATTCAAAATTGAACATAAAATGCTTTTTTTGCGGATTGTGATCTCGGCTCATATATGTCCCACTGTTTCGAAACTTCTTCATAATAGGACTAAAATTGACCTACTTTACCACGCTGATCAGACATATTGGAATAGGATTTTATTTGGAGTTTTCCTTCTCGTGCATCGATCTTATAAGCATATTATGTGGTAGTAGTACCACGCTGTCGACGGTCGTCTGTTTATGTGGTAGGACCATACTGTTCACATTCGTCTGTCTATAGCTACGGGTAGATCGGTCTGGGGTAGTACCACATTCTTGCTGAAAATCGACGTCTGAGTAGTGTCAATTTGTTTCCGCACTTCGTTCGGTGAGCGAAAGAGCCGGCAGCCCAACTTTCTGAGAGTGTTTGTGTGCTGTAGTTTTTGGTGTTGCCTTTAGTATCACTGAATCTCATTGCACGTATTTACACAGCCTTCAGTAGATATGATGGTAGTTCAGTCTTTCACTTACCATCAGGTGTATTGTACGAGTAAATTAACACACGTCATGGGCCCCAGTTTATATAATCAGCTGCCAGTACATATTACTGATGCACATTATCTGACAATATTTAAGAATAAATTAAAATCATGGCTTATTGAAAATGCTTTCTATCGCGTTGAGGAGATTTCGTGCCTAAATTAATATAATTATTATAAACTTTTCAATTCATTTACTATAATATTATTAAGTAGTCGAAATCTATTTATTATTATGATTCTCTTGTATCTCCGATTCACGGCTATCTCCTAAGAGAAGATACCCGGTCCTTTGAAAGGCTTACATGGGGATATGGATCCAATACGCAGAGGCCTTTGGAGAAATTTAATGTAAAAATGGGATGGGATGTCTACCGATGACACTCCACGTCTGCTCATAACACACGTGGACTGCCAACGGTAGGTGTAAAACTATTATGTGATGATGGTATCTAATAACTGTTTATTATGATTTATTATTCTCATGTATCTCCGGTTCACGGCTATCTTCCAAGGGAAGATACCCGGTCCTTTGAAAGGCTTACATGGGGATATGGATCCAACACGCAGAGGCCTTTGGAGAAATTTAATTAAAAATGGGATGGGACGTCTACCGATGACACTCCACGTCTGCACATAACACACGTGGACTGCCAATGGTAGGTGTAAAACTATTGCGTGATGATGGTATCTAATAACTGTTTATAGGGTTAGAGGTTTGATGGACTGGCTAAACTAAAAACTATTGATTGAAAAACTGTCGTCTGCCTTCAATACCTTTATTATTATTATTTTTAACAATTTACCACAATTAGTTTTAATATACTAGATGTTATATGTAATTATCTATTGTAAATGAAATGATTGACTGTGTACGTTTGACAATATATATATATTTGACCTGCAAATAACATTGACCAAGAAATTGATTATTCTGATTACTGTTTGCTCGTTTGTCACAAACGACAATAAAAATGTTCTATACCTTAATTATCTTTTACGACATCTACAGGCAAGACAAGAGGTGGCGAATTGTATGTTTACTTCGACAGCATGCGCATAATTAATATTATTTGCTTATTCATTATTAAATTACCTGCTGCAGAGGATTCGTAATAATATTAGTTTTGTGCTCTATCTCTTTCACTATATAATGATACATAACGATAATTTTATTATCAGTATATGTTTATTAATGCGTATGCTTGTGGATATAATATGCTCTACGTCGTCGTCGCCAAAAATATTAGCTATTCTGCATTAAGATTTGTACTTGCAATAAGGTTCATTATTAGTAGGTAAAGCGTTACTATACATTTGTATTTTTAGAGAAGTCGAATCTCAAGAGTATTACTCATTTCACAACTAATTCAAAATAAATCCAAAAAAAAACTTACTTAAACTAAAGGTAGCTTAATTACGAGTTTACAGCACTGAGTGTGTACCTATACGATGAAATATACAAACGTTCAAGGACCTAGTTTGTGAGAAATACTCTACTTTAAATAGTATTTGATTGAATAATATTTTCTACGAAATTTGGCTATGTCTCTAGTAAAAATTGAAGATGATATTTGAAAGTGCTACAATAAAATAAATTCTATATGTATGTATACTTTGGTTTCTATTCATTCACGGATGTAACATTTATAAATAAATCTTTATAATATATCACAATTTTGACCACAGGACATGACGCAATATTTTCCGCAAATATGTACTCAGTTTGTCATACTTTGTAGTCACCCAGGCCACCACGTCGTGTAATAAATTACGTCTGTAGCAGGAATGATATATCCTGACGGTTGCAAGACTAATTTAATCCTCCATCCTAACTTATTATAGCGAAGGGGAAAGTTTTTGTTTGTTACCGTCTCCCAAAAACGGATTATCTGACTGATACCTTTACCCTGCATAAATTATACGAAAAGACACTGTCATGTGCATGGTTAGGACCTTCAAGGACCTATATTATTATTTTAAGGAAGCATATAACATTTCATTTTTATTTGATAAAATTAGTGACATGAAATCCTCTTGCATAGATTTATATTCTGATAAATTAATATAATACTTTTACTCGTTTCACTGCACATTTTACATTGTAGTTTAAGTTACCAGTGCTCAATAAGAGTGTTTCTATGAGAACTCTATTCTATGATAAATGATTTATGGGAATAATCAATATTTCTTCATTATCTGGGTGTACTTATCTATCGCTGCCACACACGATTTTATTTTTTAAGCTTTTTAAAACCAGAAAATCTTAGGATTGCTTGCATTTTTCGTCCAAATCTCATTCGTGAAGTGAAAAATAAATTACCAAGATTACTACAGGGAGAATTTGAACTTCTAACTCCTGAACCTATTGGAAATCATCATCATCATCACCCAGCTGTTGTACCAATTACTTGGGGTCGACACAATACATATGTATTCTTTTTTCATAGTACATATTGCAAATGTTATTGCCAATAAGTTTTACGATCGGCCGCCTGTTTCATATCAATCTTCCTTGGGAATGTAATTGTTGATATGACGGCATCAAGTGTAAGCTAGAAAGTAGTAATCAATTCGTCGTTTGTATTCTGGTCTTTATGGGATACGGTTTATCATGACACCTGAAAATGTCAACACATTATGGCAATTCTAAACTTCGAACTCGCTGCTGAGAATTACTTTAGAAAAATCAGCAAATAATACAGTACAAATTCTGAGTGAATCTGTAATGTGTCTGTACTGCATTTTATCCAGGTTTTTAAATTGGGATCTTTCTCAATCGTCAGTCGTGTATGATACGGTATGAACGAGGTAATTGTTATAAATATTTATAGTTACATATTCTCTTCCTAAAGCAATTACTTCCTGTCATATAGTTTAAACATTAAGATGGTTTAAGTTTCTTACACATTAAACTTTCATTATGGATGCAGTGAGTTTCTGTATCCGCGGTGAATAGTTGTTGAGACAATTAGAATGGGTCATTAAACATAATAACAAACTGCTGACACTGATTAAGCTATTTAGTAAACCTGTATACCACACGTCATGGCTTTAATTACACATGCCATGAATCCACCGTTAGTTATAATAGTTAAATTCATTCAAAATTACATAAAATTTAAAATAATAAAAATATCTATTCCTCTAATGCTTGTGTAAAAATACTAATTAGATATACAGTTTTATTTTATTATTTTAACTATCTTTTATCATATTTGAGGTTGTAAAAGATTATCAAGATATTTTTTTTAATCAATTACGTTGATTTATTAGCGCTTACAGTGTATTCTTAAACAAATTTTCTAAGCGGTGACGGACTAAAAATACCATTTACTATATATCTTGCCCGTAGGTATTGTAGAAGGCGACTAAGGAATATATTTTGCATATAACATCTGTGCAAGAGAAGGAAAACTTGAAATAACACCCTATATACTATTGGGCTCAGACCGCCTCCACAGTGGAAGGGAAATTGACTTACTATTCCCCTTCTCCACAGTGGGAGAGATCGCTGTGAACTTGTCGTTATCATCGATGCCGACCTTATGCTGACGACCATCGTTAGGGAGATACTTGATTCGACGGTGTCAGGAACTGGGATGCGATTGCCGTCTTCTGTGAGACAGTCATCTCACGGAACGAGGCGGCAGATCGTGCTCGGGAGGAACTCCTTTACGGCGACAAGATCTGCCGCCGGCGACTTTGGGCGGCGCAACCGTTAGCACGTGCGCCTGATGATTGATCACGCTGGTCAGACGGGTTAGTACAGGGGTTTATTTTATTATTCATTCTCGTACAAAGATGTTATCTGCATATTATATCTCTTAGTGGCTCTTTACGACACCTACGGACAAAGGGTGGTGACTTATATTCTTATTCCGTCACCACGTAAGGAATTACACAAAAATTTATCAAATTTAATCAAATATTGCATTTATTTTTAGTCGTATAGAAACATCAATAGGTATATAGATGTAGGTATAGATCTTAACTTGAACGTAATTACAGATATTTGCCTTTAAAGGTTATTTAATTACTTTAACTACGTTTCCGTCAATCTATACCAATAAATAAAATTGAAGTGTCTGTTTGTAATGTCAAAATAATAGTTTTTCTTCATGCTCACACGGTTATTTGCACGACACCTATGCCTAAAATACAGATTAAAAAATTTTTGTCTGTCTGTCTGTCTGTTTGTTCCGGGTAATCTTCAAAACGCCTGAACCGATTCCAAAAATTCTTTCACCAATGGAAAACTATAATATCAGGGACTAAAACTAGGCTATATTTCATCCCGGTATTCCCACGGGAACGGGAACTAAGCGGGTAAAACGACTAAAACCGAAGCGAAGCGAGGGCGGGTTGCTAGTACCAAATAGAAAGAATACTATAGATTACAAAAGAGTCCATAGTTTTAAAACAATTTCTGTATTTCATATACTATAGTTACATTAAATCCTTTTCATAAAAGTCATGTTAAAAAAATCGAAAAATCCTCTTAATTTTTTGATCGTAATGCTTAATTGATTTCATTAATATTGAATGAACGCTTGCATATTTTACACAGCTATTTTGTTCATATATTTTAATCTTTTTATAATCCTTGCAATATGTTTGACGGCACCATGTGTTTATATGAGAAGAGTTATCTTTAAATGTACATCATTTGAAATGAGTACACCGACTGTTAACATGATACAGGCTGTGAAGTTTTGTTAATTTTATGTCAGCCTCAACGCTCAATTCGGCCGCGCCTGTTGTATCCAAATTTGATAGCAAAACATATTTCATGTCAAAGCTTTCTAGGTCAGACAATATAAACCAGATGATCATTCTATTCTGCTATAAAATAGAAGCAAGCATCAATTTTCGTCCATGAGAACAGAGTGTCTAATGGTATTACCTATACACGTTTTATATAGAAAATACATAATTCTACCTAATTTCTAAACAACTAAACGCAGTAATTAGATTGTAGTGGTAGGACAACAATGTTGACAGTTGTCTGTCTACAGTAGCGGGCCGGTCTGTCCGGGGTAGTATCACACTCTCGCAGAAAATGGACGTCCAAGTAGTGGCAATTTGTTACTGCGCTTCGTTCGGTGAGCGAGAGAATCGGCAGCTCAACTTTCTAAGGGTGTTTGCGTGTGGTGGGTTTCAGTGATGTCTTTAGTATCATCGAACCTTATAGCACACATTCATAGTCCCTTCACTTTCTTTGCTTTGCAAAGGTCCATGAGCGGCAGCAACACTTACCATCAGGTGTACTGTTTGCTCGTTTAACACCGTTTGCATTAATAAAAAGAAAAGATAATAAACTATCTTTAAAAATATACATGCGATGATAAACAATATTTTATAATTTTTTTTTGGGGGTGGGTTGCGTTCGGCGCGCTCCTCGCACCACTCCGTCCGGGGCGACAGAGGGGCGTAAGCACGCACACCCGCAACCCACCCACGTGCACGTCGCCTTCGTCGTTGGGCCGACCACCGGAGCAGGGTTACTTGTCATTAGTGGTCGGCCCGACAGAATACCCCCTATTTGGGGTACCCTCCCATCGACCGACGTACCCCCCTCGGGGAGGACGTCGGTCTTTCCTCACGAGGTCGACCTCTCGGCGGGTGACGGACTAATTCCCCGATCACGTCACTCGCGGCCTTGGCTAGGGCGGCATGAGGCGCAATTATTCAGTCGCTAGGCAATTGATTATAAGATGAATAGGATATACATGTATAAGCTTAACAGTAAAATAAAGATCTTATATAAATATTTCCGTGTGGTGATGGAGTAAGAATACAGTACACGGAGAGGGGGTGCCTCTCTTACCCGTGGGTGTAGTAAAAGACGACTAAGGGATTAATAATCAGATTAGATCAATGCAAGAGAAAGAAAACCCGAAATGAAATCCTATGCCAACACTTCTAAGGCGGCGGATCGTGTGCGAGTAGAGCTCCTATTCGGCGACACGTTCCGCCGCCGGCGACTCGGGCGGCGCAGGCGCGAGTATCTGCGCCTAATGCCGCCCTAGCCGAGGCCGCGGGTGATCGGACCGGGGAATTGTCCGTCACCCGCGGAGAGGCTGACCGCGCGACGGTGACCGACGTCCCAGGACGTTGAGAGGTGAGGTTACCCGAAAGGGTATTCCGCCGGGCCGACCACTGACGACAAGTCACATCTGCTCCGGTGGTCGGCCCAATATCGAGGTGACGTGGGTACGGGTGGGTTATGGCCCCGCGCGCCGTCCTTTCATCGCCCCGGACGGACTGGACCGCGC
Source organism: Lymantria dispar (assembly GCA_032191425.1). Taxonomy (NCBI): domain Eukaryota; kingdom Metazoa; phylum Arthropoda; class Insecta; order Lepidoptera; family Erebidae; genus Lymantria; species Lymantria dispar. The sequence goes on from CM063441.1 coordinate 28,066,178, forward strand.
GTGCGCTTACCATAGCCCACCCATAAAAAAAAAAAAAAATGTCAACTCTTCTAACTAGCGTCCGTGATAGGACGTCATTTTCTCTTCCATAATAGAGGAGACCCGAGCCCAACAGTGGGATGTATATGTATGTATGTGTGTGTGTATCTGCATGTGTATTGCTGTGTGGTATCTGTAGTTTAAAAGCTGTTAGGTGCTATTACAATTTTCTGTCGAGAAATTCTGAATAACAAACGCGTGCACTGGAACTTTAAACTGTAAGTTAGCAAAAGCTAATTAGGGAATTTTCTCTGTCTAATCCGTCACAGACGCAGCCTTGAGCCTGAAAACAGCTATCTTGAACATTGTGGTTTTGCATAAAAACAAATTCTTAAAATTGTATACATAGTAGTTTTTCATATCTTAGAAAACCAAGATGTAGATTTAGATTTATACTTTTATATTTTTTTTTTCTTTGATCCTGTATTACCTTCTTATGATATAGCCCTTTTATTGTTTCTAAAGAAAGACCAAATCTTTTACTTTAGCTTATTATCATATTTATTTACGTTAACATGAGCCATTGTTAGGCATTAGCTTTATTCACTAAAGTAAGTCCGCAAAATAAGATTAAAATATAAGTCATATCATTAAAAGTACAAAAGAATATCTTTTTCTTTTATAAGTGGTTTTCCTTTGAAGTATTCCAAATAGAAACCAATTTAAACGATATTCGTAGAGACCGGATCGTAACGGATGCCATAGAATTTCAAAGCTGGTTTAAATCTAAGGAAATAAGCAGCTACCTCTGAATGCGAGTCAAACCGCCTCGCCTTTATCCGGGCTACCTAATGGTTCGTAAAATTTGTAACCGTTTCGAGTACTGTGAGCGCCACTACGGTGCTACAGCGTAGTACTTTTGTAGATCGTAGCGTAACGTTGAGTGAGGTTACTTGTTACACTGACTGTAAGCTAGGTGTAATAAAGTTATTCGTTTGTGTCAATTTAGTAACTGTATTCTGTGAGCATTAACATAACTCGTATTTGCGAGAAATCTGTGTTGAATATGGGACATTATTTTTATTTTTTCAAGTGAAAACTTGTATAATCAGATTTAGATAGGAAGTATATTTATGTACGTCGTCAACGATATTGTCACGATCAAACAATTTAAATATCTAGGAATAGTAACTGTTTGTTTATAGTTTTAAGTTTTACACTTCTCGTCGGCAGTCCTCATAACAGCTTAGTGTTTCTATAATTCAGTGATGGACAGAGTTTAGTCTGTTAGTATAAATGTCGTACATACGTCTGTGCGCTAAAATAATATCGACTACAAGTGTTAAAATTTGACTAACTAAAATACTAATTAAACAGTAATCCATTTTTAGATTTTGTGCATGATGAATTTTCATCTTCTCAATAGCGTGTAGGTTACTGAGGACGGCTCGCAATGACTTTTACACTGTTAGTAGGTATATATAGATTTTGCTAGTATATATCGAGATCTTGAAGTAAATATTCCTCTAGAACAGGGATTCCTAAACTTTAAAGATAATGGAACACCAATCAAATATCTTTTATTTTACAAAACCCCATATCAAATGATAGTACTGGATGCGTGTGAGGACCCGAATCCGCTACGCAATGTCGCTCATTGTCAGCGGCAATTTTTCTCATCACTAATTGTACGCTATCTATACCAATAAATAAAATTGGAGTGTCTGTTTGTAATGTCAAAATAATAGGCTTTTTTCATGCTCACACGGTTATTTGCCCGACACCTATGCCTAAAATAGCAATTAAAATTTTTTTGTCTGTCTGTCTGTCTGTTTGTTCCGGGTAATCTTCAAAACGGCTGGACCGATTTCAAAAATTCTTTCACCAATGGAAAGCTATAATATCAGGGCGTAAACTAGGCTATATTTTATCCCGGTATTCCCACGGGAACGGGAACTACGCGGGTAAAACGACTATAACCTATAACCGAAGCGAAGCGAGGGCGGGTTGCTAGTCTATACCTATAAATAAAATTGGAGTGTCTGTTTGTAATGTCAAAATAATAGGCTTTTATCATGCTCACATGGTTATTTGCACGACACCTATGCCTAAAATACAGATTAAAAAATTTTGTCTGTCTATATGCTTGTTCCGGGTAATCTTCAAAACGGCTGGACCGATTTCAAAAATTCTTTCACCAATAGAAAGCTATAATATCAGGGCGTAAACTAGGCTATATTTTATCCCAGTATTCCCACGGGGACAGAAACTACGCGGGTAAAACGACTAAAACCGAAGCGAAGCGAGGGCGGGTTGCTAGTTTCAAAATAATATTTATAACTAACCTGTAACTGTGTAGACAAATTACTAAAATTAAAACATGTTTAACTTTGGCGACACCCTGATGACTATTCTACAGTGTTCCTAGGTGCCACGCACTTTGGGAATCCCTGTTCTAGATCATTACTGCCTACCATTAAACGTTAAGTAGGATTACTTTTTTAAATAAATGAAAAAAAGGGATATGTTAATTTAAAGTTGCCCTATTAAGCTGGTTGTATGAAAGGCTTTTCTAGTCTAATTTGTTGACATTGAAGAGGTTTAAATAAAGACTTTATAAGCCCTTTCGCCAACGGTCTCCTGTAATAAATTACAATGTTATGAGTAATTAACGTGGAGTGTTTGGCTTTTATTTATATACTTAATTTATTTTAATAAAAGCAGACAATCGTTCTACGTTTTATTACGTATTTCATTAGCTTTCATAATAAAAAAAGGAGCCGTCGCGCAGGACGCCTGGCAAATGTGAAATATCAAAATTATTTTGTAAAAGTATATATGCATAAAATAACAGATTATCACGAGAATTAGTATGGCATAAAGCATTAATAATATATTACGATTTTTTTCCAGAATATGGTGATTTTTATTCAATAAACATTCGTTTGCATTAGTACACTATATGCAAGCTTAGTGCAACGATCGGCTAGCGCACAACATCACGTCGCTCCGTCTCACTCGGACACTACTACGTATAGACTACGTATGTACATATATATAGCGTGGCGTTAACGCCATGTTACAACAATCAGGTTTACCCTAGCATATTTTGTCATATAGTGTGACATCATAACGCCATGAGCTTTAAAAAAACACACACACACTTTAAAAAAAATAATTTTAATGGTTCGGAATAAAGTTAATTATTTTTTTATATATAACTAGCAACCCGCCCTCGCTTCGCTTCGGTTATAGGTTATAGTCGTTTTACCCGCGCAGTTCCCGTTCCCGTGGGAATACCGGGTTAAAATATAGCCTAGTTTACGCCCTGATATTATAGCTTTCCATTGGTGAAAGAATTTTTGAAATCGGTCTAGCCGTTTTGAAGATTACCTGGAACAAACAGACAGACAGACAACAAAAATTTTTTAATTGCAATTTTAGGTATAGGTATCGTGCAAATAACCGTGTGAGCATGAAAAAAGCCTATTATTTTGACATTACAAACAGACACTCCAATTTTATTTATTGGTATAGATATATTCTTGAGTAAGATTGGCAGAAATGTGTCCTGAAAGCCTACGTCCCGTACACATTCATATAGTTTGAGCTCAATTTCAAATAAGAGCCGAGAGAATTGTTATCTTGTAGGTACAGTTCCAGACTTCGGATTATACTGAGAATTTTGTTACGGAAAACTCAATTACTTTTTACCTGGGCCGGGATGAGTTAGACAGTTTTGATTCGAGTTAAAGTTCGAGTTTATACAAATAAGTTGAGGTAGTGATCTGTTAATTATATATTACAAGTATTTTTCTGTTTTTTTGCTAATGTTAACTCCCTAGAATTTTCGTAAGAAATTATAATCATAATAATAAGTAAATGAATTTAACCCTCTAGACCAGTCGTTATCTCACCATGAGACTAACGCAAACCTCGGAGGAACATTATATGGCTCTCCAAGTTCTTTTGATATAAATGAAAAAATGTATCACAAGATTAATAGGAAAGCCAATAAACCGCAGGGCAGCTTGTGGCGTGCTGAATATGAGTGGCGACACTGCGGTCCTGAGTGCCCCAGAGAGTCGGCCAGGGCCTCGTATCCAGCTCGCCTTTATTGGCTGGCTGGAGTGGAAATCGAAGAGTGCCCGCAGGATTCTCAAGTCTGGCTTGCCTTAAACGGCTGATCAGAGAGGGGTCGCCAGAGCTATATGCTCGGGGGTGGAAGTGTCATTTTCAAGGGCATAACTATGGGGAAACCACTGCGGGTCTCCGGTTATAGGGGACTTGCGATGGTGAAACCGGCGCCGCACCGCTCGACACCCCAAGCCACTTGCACCAATGTTGCCTCCCTGTTGCCTGTATGGCCTGCGTGTCTGTGGCGACCGTTTAGGGGGGCCCATTCAATGAGTTAGCGAGTCACCGTCTGCCAAAGTTCAAGACGTATAAAGGTATTGAAGGCTGACGACAGTTTAAAAATCAATAGTTTTCAGTTTTAGTCCATCTAACCTCCAACCCCATAATCATAATTATATTAGATACCATCATCACACAATAGTTTTACACCTACCGTTGGCAGTACACGTGTGTTATGTGCAGACGTGGAGTGTCATCGGTAGACGTCCCATCCCATTTTTAAATTAAATTTCTCCAAAGGCCTCTGCGTGTTGGATCCAAATCCCCATGTACGCCTTTCAAAGGACCGGGTATCTTTCCTTGGAAGATACCCGTGAATATAGGAGTGAATGAATTTTAAAATTAGATTTTCTGGGTTAAGTGTGAACGTAACAAACAAACTTACTTTAGCATTTAGTTAGGAAAAATACTAAAATTAGTCACCTATTGTTTGTTCTACGAATATCTATATTGATATCCTTAGTAATAATGTTTTCTTTTAAATATTCAGTTAAATCTGTATGAATCCCTTCATTCATCCATGAGCCTATTAACGTACATCGTGGGTCATAGGTCTCCCCAAGAAGGGGTTATAATCGCTACGCTTGGCATGCCTTTTGGAAATTTCATGTGTTATAAGCTTCCGAATAGAGAGAGAGCTGACGCCCATTCTCCTGACAAAGCCTCGGCCAGTATTCGTGATTCCCACGGAAAAGTAAGGGTACCTACCCCCTTACTTGACACAATGTATTCTTAACTGGTCCCTACATAAGATGAGCAGCTACATAATGTATATGGATTAATATATAACATAAATAAAAATTACTACATTATATATTCAAATATTGAAATTAATCACAAGTCGAATTTCCTTTTGTACGTCCAATTGTGTGTTTCCGCCAATTAAACGAAATTTCGCTCTGGGTTGTGGTGTAAATTCAATAATACAACGCTTGTACAAAAATATTGGAGATTTAAATAAATAAAAGGTTTTCTTGTATTTGTTTTATGATTACCTTTTATCGTTTATAATACATTATTTAGGTTACTTATAAAAACTTGTTTATGAATGACAAAAGATTGCCACTCGAACCCAAACCTATTGAAAATTCAATTCAATCATCCTACTAATTGCACCAGCGTGGACTGACATTTGACGATCAAATTGTGTTGTGGCTTTTATGTCAATACGAGCGAGAATTTAATTTTCACTCGCTTTTATAAATATCTGGAGACCTACTGTGTGTCTAATTATGTTGGCTATTAGCTCTGGCAGTTTGTAATAATCAACTAAGGGTAAAAGGGTATCCTCATCCTTGAACTAATCTCTGCTTATCATTTCGAGGAGGACACCATCTATAAAGCTTTACGTTTGCGCATGGGAATCGTCCTCCAATGAGAAAGAAATTGTTCTACTAAATAATGTATTGATTAAAAAAAATATATATTCTATTTTCAACCGTTACCAAACTTGTTTCTGGAACTTGCTCTCACGCCAAATCTCATTTGGATTTGCAAATTTGCATGACTACACACAGCGCACCTCCCTTTTAATCCCATCGGCTGACTGTCGAATTAAGTGTGTCACTGACTCTTGTTTAGACGCGAATGATTCAACATTAACTCAAGTGTCAACATTCGTTAAATTCAAAGTAATTTAACAATTTAACATTGTTAAAGGTCTTTAAATAGTTATTTGTTGTGTATTTGCAGTCTACAACAACTTATTTTTTGAATTTCATTTCATATTAATCTAAACTTCAAAACGAAGCATCTTAATTTCTACTTTCATTAATAATAACATAAAATGGATATAATAACATTCTTGTGAAGACCTGCATTTTTATGTAGACATTATTTCTTATCTATTTATGAAAATAAAAGAGTAAATTTATGAGTTAAATAATGTTATTGCAGACGAGATTCGTGCCGAAATATGAAACATAGGTACACACTGAAAAGATGAACAATATAATTGTAATAAAAATAAAATTTTAACCATTCTATTATTTAAACCAGAACAATAATTCTGTAAATATTATTTTAAATCTTATATAAAGTCTTTAACAGGTTAACTGTCCGTGCTCCGGAGTGGATATGGTCCCGTACGTCCAGTAGTATGTAAAATATGTTAAAGGATAAAAACTCGAAAAAATTTTTCATACCATGTACAAAAAGAATTATCGCGTATTTTCCTATGTCCCAGCATTTTTTATAATCCTTATGGTGTGTCCTACTAAGTCCATATAAAATATAAGAAATTATTCTTACGTCCACAGCTCCAGATGGCTTAGAATTTGTATGGGTGAGCAGACCACATATGGTCTGTGGACTGGTACGCAAGTCTGTCTACAGGCCATATATGGTCTGTGGACAGTTAACCTGTTAAATATCTTACGAAGATATAAGTCTTTAAATATCTTACGAACTCTACAATGATAGACAGCCTGAAATTTTGAAGAATGTATTTTGTTGTATTGTAACTAATCCTACTTACACCCTCCCCTTTGCCACTCTTGTAAGTCGAGACCTACAGTGGGTCTCAAATGACACCGAGCCTCGAGTCTCAACAAGTCTCGGGAAACGCTTGGAATCCACAAAATTTGTTTAGAAAATATATGTAGGAATTGGAGAGATTCCACTTCAATCCTATGCAAAGCATATATAAATTAATATTGGCTAAAAAGTACATAAAAATTAATCCAAGGAAGAAGAGATCATTGTACAGTATATTGGTACAGTATACTTACCACAGACTCGACGGAGCTTAACAGAGTCATATATTACAGATATCGACCTTGTGTTGTAGAAATGTTTGAAAGCACGAAAATCTTTTTGAGTTTCTCATAGATCTACGGCTCTTGGAGGAACTCAAAAAGATTTTCGTGCAAACTATCTAACCTAGGTGAGGCTCATTACGACATAGATTACACTCCCAGAGGCTATGAAGTACTGATTGTTCATAATCGCAGTTAGACATGGAGTATAAGGTTTGAGTGCGAGAGGATATACTTAGATAGTATATATGGAATCTACTGTAGCTATTGTTTTGTGACATCAAAAACTCGAACTGAGATTCAAATCTGATATTTTACTATTTATTTTACTAAGCCCATAAAACAGTTAAAAAATCTTTATAGCGGTCAAATAAATATAATACTTTCAGTAATATAATATTACTTTATTTTTATTATTATTATTATATAGTTGTTTACATACTCGTTTTTGTTATCATAAATAGTTGCTAATCTTAATCTCAAAATAATTACATTGAAGCCTTGCTTTAGTGACATAAGCAGTATATGAATAGCTCAGAAATAAATACACAATCGATCCGAGTTTGACCTTTGCAGTATTAATTAACTTGGTTAATCGTTTGCCAGTCTATAAACGTAACAATTGCTTGAGCTCTTAATTTAATATCGATATTATCAAAGTATTTATGACTTTGAAGATAAATCTGTGCTGGCAAAAGATCTTAAAGAACACAAAGGAATCTTAACACCTTTAACGGGCTAAGTGTCAGATTAAGTAATAAGATAAGCACATAGGAAATTAAAAACTTTGTATGAACCTAGATACTCTCTTTTCTTTTAATTTTTCTATTACTTCTACTACTTAATGAAGTGTGACATGAATCCCTATTTGAAATGTAGACTCTTTTTTATTATTGAGTTTAAGATGAACTGAAATTGATGACAAATCGAGTGAAGAATATCGATGATATGTATTACATAACCTTAAATGCGTTACAGCATTATCCAAGGGATTTAAAGTGGGATATGTATTGGTTATTTGAAATCATGGGACACTTTTTGTATTACACACTTGAGTTGCCTTTAGAACGTATAAATTGCTACACATTTGGCTATTATTAAATTAAAAGAACCTATGATTTACTTCAATAACATTTCTTAATAATAAATATATGGAAATAAAATAGACAAGTGTAAGGCCTCATAACAAACCTCAAAGTCGCTCATTGTGTTATGAGGCGGGCTATGCTCGGGATATATCTGCGAGATAGAATCCGAAATACGGAAATCCGCAGAAGAACGAGTGTAATCGATATAGCAAGAAGAATTAGCACGCTGAAGTGGCAATGGGCAGGCTACATTGCTCAACGAACTGACAACCGCTGGGGAATAAAGGTTCTTGAGTGACGACCACGACGACGCAGTGTAGGACGACCACTAAGTGAACCGACGACCTGGAAACAGTTGCTAGGTGTCGGTGGATGTAGGCGGCACAGGATCGCACTTTGTGGCGTAACATGAGGGAGGCCTACGACGCCGATAGGCTGAAATGGTGATGTGATGAAAATAGACAAAACAATAATTAAAATAAATATAATCTAATTACCACAAAAGAATATATGATAGTCTGTATGCCATTAAATAGTAATCGATCTATACCATAGGTATCTATTACATTGATTTCGAACCAAACACCTTATTTTCTTTGTTTACAAAAGAGACTTCCAAATAACAGACAAACGTCACGATCGCAAAAAGTTGTAAGTTGCGGTTGTAAGGTTTTAGTGACGCTGTAAAGAAAAGGTTCGTTTACCTTTAGTTTTACTCCCGTGGTTATACTAAGATGGTTCCTTTACACATAAACGTGTGCTATACATGTCTACAAGGATAAAATAGGAGGTATTATGTGTAACGTACATTACACATTTTATGTGTAGAGTGCTTCGAGATAGGTCACCCGAGTCTTTGAATAAAAGAGTGATCTGTATATATTTTTTTCTTTCTTAGTAATTATTACATGGTATTTGGTTTTGTTGTTTTTTAAAGGGTAACAGCAGACTGTTACCCTTTACTGCTGTATTAAGTAATAGTTTCTCGTATGGTGATGGGACATTCTTGTCTTGCCTATGGAAGTTGTAAAATTGTTTCACGGTGTCATCAAATCTGCCTCCGAAGCATGGCGGTTATGGCACAGCATCCTTTATGGGGGAGGTTTATATCTAACAAAAGACGGCCGCAGGCTAAATGAGGATAACGATAATTAAGGAATAAATTGCGCGAGCTTATACTAATATACATCGCAAATAACTTACATTTACACTCAAAACAATCAAACGTAAAACCGAAATATGGGAATCAAACCATGGTACTTGGCATGGTAGGTGGCTATTAAAATCAGTACGCCATCTGTGCAGTTCATTTGGTGCTGATTTAAATTGAAATGTAATATCATCTCAAAGTTTTCTAATCAAACCTAACATTTTTATCAATATTCATAGGTAATATAAATTTAATTAGAAGTTGGTTTCTAAGTCAATTTTTTTTTATTGCACACGGTGGCAAACGAACAAACAGTATACCTGATGATAAGTGTTGCTACCGTTCATGGAGCTTTACTAGGCCGCAGCCTACCGTGAAGAAAGTGAAGGGAGTGTGAATGCCTGCAATGAGGTTCGGTGAAACTAAAGACACCACTAAAACCCACCACACGCAAACACCCTCAGCTAGGTCACCGAACGAAGCGAAGTAACAAATTTCTACTAGTCAGTACGTCGATTTTCTGCGAGAGTGTGGTACTACCCCGGACGGACTGGCCCACGGCTGAAGTACGGAGTAGTATTTGTATATCTTTGTATAAAATATATTTCGTAGAAGAAAATATCCAGGCACATCGTTTGAAAACCTGTATACTTTCTTTAGCTAGCAAGTTCAGAATGCACGATTTTTGTTTCAACAAAATAATGTGTTTTTAACAAGAGTTTTGACATTGTTATGGAAAATGACTCGGAAATGTGAATTTACGGCCTTGTTTTGCCCTGCTGCAAACGAGAAATGAGTTTCCGACTTTTAACATTTATTGCAAACTGCGTCCTTCTTTAACTTACATTTTAAACATTTGAAACTTAAAATTTAATTTTATATATTTGTTGTAATTATATTTTATTTTATATCAAGTGATACTGTTCTTTAACAAACTTTATGTAATAGCAGTTATGACTCAACTATTTTGATTACAATAATAAATTAAACGTCTATCCTAGTGATCATGAATTAAAACCATGGCCATTGGCCACATAAACCATTATCTTTCCTGAGGTATCATAACACTTTCAGGAATCACCACGGATGGTGAGGAATCGGTACCAGTGGTCGGCCCAATGGCGATGGAGAGGGGACACCATAGCCATACGTTATGGGGCCGCACGCTTCCTTCCATCTTCGGATAGTTTCGTATGAAACATTGGGACGCACGATCATCACCTCAGCCCGTATACGTCCCAGTGTTGGGTTCGGATCTTGTCCACTATGGGAGGTAAATTGACTACTACACTACGCTGATCGAACGGGTTAGCATAGGGTTTCCTCTCGAGTTCTCCTTCTCTTGCATAGGATGTTATACGCATATTATATCCCTTTTTTTTGGGGGTGGGTTGCTGTCGGCGCGCTCCTCGCACCACTTCGTCCGGGGCGATAGAGGGGCGTAAGCACGCACTCCCGCAACCCACCCACGATGCACGTCGTCTTCGTCGTTGGCCCGTCCACCGGCACAGGGTTACTTGTCATTAGTGGTCGGCCCGACGGAATACCCCTATTTGGGGTACCCTCCCGTCGACCAACGTCCCCCCCTCAGGGAGGACGTCGGTCTTTCCTCACGCGGTCGGCCCCTCGGCGGGCGACGGACTAATCCCCGGTCACGTCACCCACGGCCTCGGCTAGGGCGGCATGAGGCGCAGGTATTCGCGCCTACGCCGCTCCAGTCGCCGGCGGCAGATCGCCTCATCGAGGCTGCGCATAAGGCCCGCCGCCTCCTTCCGCGAGATATTATATCCCTTAGTCGTCTTTTACGACACCCACGAGCTAAAGGTGGTGCGATAAATTGTATTCTTAGGACGTATATGAGCTAACAAAACAGAAGTTGTATCGTAATTATTTTGGACTAGCAATCCGCCCTCGCTTCGCTTCGGTTATAGGTTATAGTCGTTTTACCCGCGTAGTTCCTGTTCCCGTGGGAATACCGGGATAAAATATAGCCTAGTTTACGCCCTGATATTATAGCTTTCCATTGGTGAAAGAATTTTTGAAATCGGTCCAGCCGTTTTGAAGATTACCCGGAACAAATAGGCAGACAGACAGACAAAAATTTTTTAATTGCTATTTTAGGCATAGGTGTCGTGCAAATAACCGTGTGAGCATGAAAAAAGCCTATTATTTTGACATTACAAACAGACACTCCAATTTTATTTATTGGTATAGATTGGGTTCGCAATCGCTCACAGATTAAATGATTACTGTTATCAGTTGTAGATATATTATCCTTAATCTGCTTAATAAATAAGAATCAGTGCCCAATCTTTGTTTGATTTTCTTTATTAAGTGGCTTTACATAAGTAAAGCCTGTAAGATACTTCTACCTATATTATGTATAATACGATCTATACACAGTCATGACAGCTCATTGTATCTTTAATAGATATATAGTATAACTAGAAGACCCGGCCACGCGTTGCTGTAGCTAATATTTTTGTTATATTACATTTTATTAAACTATTTAAGTGAAACTGTAGGAGAACATCTGTAATGGAGGCCGTCATATATTTTTATGGCATCTATGTAAAAAAGTTCAAATTCTATGTAAAACGTTTATAGGTTTGACATAGCAGCGCCATCTATTAATTAATTACTCAATCCAGTCAACAGATATCGCCATCTATTAAAATCGTTTGGAGTTAACAGATAATTGTGAATCTCAAATAATAGGTATATATAGGTAATACAACTAATTTGCAATAAAATAATATTGCGACTATAAATTAAGATGTAAGCTGTCCTCTTTCAAGTTGAATCAAACTGCACACGGTGTGCAATTTTGATTAAAATCGGTTAAGTATTTTAGGAGTCCATCGCGGACAAACAACGTGACACGTAATTTATATATATTAAGATAAATTGTATCTTTAATAGTTCAATATAATAAAAGATGATAGTATGATTGGGTTATCGATAAGATTATTAGACCTAAGAGAGTTATTTAGTACACACGTGTACATGAAAGCATTATTGAAGTTTCATATAGAAAAGGATTTAAAAGCACATAGACAAATATCTTGGCATCAATAGGACACAATTATCTCGCCTCTTGTCATCAACATCATTTCAAACATTCACCTACCTCTGCTGGGTTTGAGTATCCTCCAGAATAGGAGGGAAATCAACCTATTATACCATGCTGGACAGACAAGTTGATATAGAATTTTATTTAGAGTTTTCCTTCATTTGCGTCAATGTTATATGCATGTTATATCCCTTAGGCGTCTTTTACGATATCCACAGCCAAGATGAAGAGGGTAATTGTATTTTTACTCCGTCGCCACATGGAAATTATATTTATAGTCTTTTACGACACCCACGGGTCAGAAAGAGGTAGTAAATTGTATTCCTATTCAGTTGCCATTACGTGAAAATTATATGCAATTTAAAATTATTAAAGACCCTATCTCTACACCTAGTCGTGCGCGAAAATCATCGATAAAATGTCGACTGTTTATTCCTTCCCGTTTCTAAAATTCATTTTGTTACAATACTAAAAAATATACTGAAAGTAAGCATTTGTACATCTATAAGAAACAGCAGAAAATGTTTAAATACAGCCTGAAAAAAGTTTATTTTAACCTGCTTACGCTTCCCTATTTTCCCTTGAGGCAAAGAAATGTATTTTCGGCAGGTTCCCGTGGATTTTATATCAGATATCCTGATTGCTTACCACGGTGCGTCACTATGAATACATTTCAATATTTTTGTAACACCGTTCAAAGGTTTATATTGTTACTGTATATTGGAATTTAATGCATAATCATATTTGTCCTATATGTCGATAAATCATTATTGTGATATAAGGTTATAGATATGCATATAATAAAACAAACAGCCCTGTGTTTCTATAGTAAAGATATTTAAGATAAAACTAATAAACAGGAGCCACAACAAACATTTTCAGAATTTTGAATCTGTATTGTACAAGCTTTCCGTGTGGTGACGAAGTAAGAATACAATTCATTACTCCGTTTCTTGCCCATGCAAGAGAAGGTAAACTCGAAATAAAATCCTAAAACAACATGTTTGACCAGCATGGTATAGTAAGGCCAATTTCCCTCCTATTGTGGAGGAAGCTCGAGCCCAACAGTGGGACGTATTTTAGCTGATGATGATGATTGCACACGCAACATGCAAAAACTACTTATGAAATTAATAATATTGACAAAGAGGAGGAATTATAGGATTCAAAATATGGTGTAGGTATTTAGTACAAAAATAATAATAAATTTAATCAACGCTAGTAAAGCAGTGTAAATAATAAAAAAAAATATAAAAAGATTTTAGTCTGTGTAAATTTATAGTAATAACTAGCAACCCGCCCTCGCTTCGCTTCGGTTTCTATCGCCTTATTCCCGTAGTTCCCATTCCCGTGGGAATACCGGAATAAAATATGGCCTAGTTTACTTCCTGATATTATAGCTTTCCATTGGTGAAAGAATTTTTTAAATCGGTCCAGCCGTTTTGAAGATTACCCGGAACAAACGGACAGAAAGACAGACAAAAAAATATAAAGTGTTTTATAGTGCAAACTAGCAACCCAGGGTGGGTTGCTCACTTCGCTTTTAGTCGTTTTACTCGTGTAGTTCCCGTGGGAATACCGGGATAAAATATAGCCTAGTTTACGCCCTGATATTATAGCTTTCCATTGGTGAAAGAATTTTTGAAATCGGTCCATCCGTTTTGAAGATTACCCGGAACAGACAGACAAAATTTTTTTAATCTGTATTTTAGGCATAGGTGTCGTGCATATAAGCGTGTGAGCATGAAAAAAGTCTATTATTTTGACATTACAAACAGACACTCCAATTTGATTTATTGGTATATATGACTCGGTTTGTCCAATGTTTATGTGAGCCACTATAAAGCACTGTCAATTGCATCCAGATAGAGTAATGTGAAGTAATTAAGTTTTATGAAAAATATATATTTTTCATTCTCTTTTTATTATGCTCCAATGTAAACTATCAATAACTGTTGCAATTGCATTTTTCATCTACATATATATCAATTGTATCTAATATATATTGTGTATTAGCAACTCGCCCTCGCTTCGCTTTGGTTTCAGTCGTTTTACCCGCCTAGTTCCCGTTTCCGTGGGAATACCGGGATAAAATATAGCCTAGTTTACTCCCTGATATTATTATAGCTTTCCATTGGTGAAATACTTTTTGAAATTTTAAATATACTGTTTGTAAATGTACTTTTAACTTTTATTGTAAAGTGTAGCGTGTTTTGCCTAACGAATTTTTGTATTTTCAGCGTTTGTAACATATTGTGGTGTTGGTCATGCTCACATAGGGATCTACTTGCGGTAGCTGCGTGGAGCGGGTCTCTCCCTTCCCTCCATAGTGGTTGAGGGGAGTGATGGCTGCTCTAGTAGTTAACTCGTGATCGGGTGCCGCTTGTGGGATCTGGTCCAGCCATAATCGTTTAAATTATATTAAGTTTCTTGCGGTTCGAAGGGCATCACACTGGAGCTTGTTCTTACAAAACATGTACACAATTGTATAACTAGTAAGAAGAAAAAAAAAAATAAAAATAATGACAAGCCCGCTGAGTTTCTTGCCGGATCTTCTCAGTAGCGGTCGCGTTCCGATCCGGTGGTAGTATATTTTTTTTGGAAATTGTAAACCTGACAATATGTAAGTGCCCTCTCAGGGTTTATGCATAATAAAATAATTTGAATTTGAATTTGAATCGGTCCAGCTGTTTTGAAGATTACCCGGAACAAACAGACAGACAGACAAATTTTTTTTAATCTGTATTTTAGGCATAGGTGTCGTGCAAATAACCGTGTGAGCATGAAAAAAGCCTATTATTTTGACATTACAAACAGACACTCCAATTTTATTTATTGGTATAGATAATAATTGTATATTATAGGTCTGTTTCAGGGATCAAGGAAATATTACATTTCTTAAAAGTACACTTTAAATTTATTGCAATTTTTTATTTTATAATCTCTCATTTTCATCTATGACTTTTTTAGGGCGACTATGTTCTGGTCACTGTTCTTCCAATTTTCTAATGCGACAGGAAGGCTGCGTTTTGGTACCCAAAACCGATGTGTCTCATCTCTTAGTTTATTAAACTAGCCCCTGGAATTGATTTCATGACCTCTGAGGCAGTTCAAATATTCTTATAGGTAAACTAGTGATCCATAATATTTTGATTATCTCGTAAGGTTTAGCCAGCGTTAGCAATGTAAGCGCATCAATACTGTTTTTCACGGCATCACATTATAAATCTTTGAAATTTCAGCATTTCTCTACTAAAATATGCATATGCTACACATAGAAACCTTCCTGTTGAATCGCTTTATTTATTGATGAAACTCCTAAATCCGTTGGATAGTTTAAAAGATCTAAGCGAAGAGACACCAGTGACATCATTTTATATTATATAAACATATAGAAAATCGAATTTTAATTTAAAAAAATAAATTAATCTGTCCTCAAGAACCTGTTTATAAACTTAAAAATGAAATAGCAACACCCACGCTTAAATGAAATTTTATAAATAGAATTTTCTAATTTATTGACGTTGAATGATATCGATTAAAAAAAATGCCTACCAATTAAAAATTGACGATAAATATTGTCTCAGATAACTGTCTTCTCCGTTCGTTTTTAATTTGCCTCCAAATATAACGTTATTGCAATTTTCATAAGCCTCAATAAACTTGATCTTTTTGTATGTTTCAGTTTGGCTACTTTTAATAAAGCAAAAAGCTTTAGGAATTTATAATAAATTTAGATAATATAGCAACCAGACCTGAAGCAAACCCTTACTTTTATGATCATTCTAACAACTCATCTCGAGGGCTTAAATCCCTGTACTCGTAATTATAAGACGATTACCAGGCCCATTAGCGTGTACTTTATATTTCATGTACGTTAATCTATTCTACCCGATGTGGTAACATGTTAAGAATACCATGTGTTACCACATTATCATAGCGAATGTTAAAATCGGCTGGGGGATCACCATAATGGCTTCCCTTTTTTTGGTCGGCCATGATCTGGGCACTCCGTAATCTGTCCGGGGCGATGGATCAGCGACTACCCCATAACCTACTGTATCCCCTCCCCATCGCCATTGGGCCGACCACTGGTACGGATTTCTTGATTTTCGTGGCCGGCCTGGCGGGTTACTCTGTAGGGTACCCCTTGACTCATTGCAGTGTTGCCGGGGCGTCACCCTTACGCGGTCGACCTTTCTGACCACAATGGCCTCCTGGGGAACTTAGAACAAGAACTGCCATCACCAAGACTGATGGGTGGACATTCATTTATTAGAAGAGTAGTCTAGTTATAAATAGGCTCTCCGTATTCGTGGTGCTATGCGGCTGCACATATCGTCGCTGTGTTATTTATTAACTAGTGAATTTTGGTTCCTGTCTCTCGCGAGGGAAGTGGAATAATTTTTTTCCAACTCGTCCTGTTTAACATTGCCAATTAAATTTGTTGCGGGTTCCAAGACAGTTAAAATTATTGCCCGGGACTGCCTGAGGATCAAACCTTGGTATTATCTATGTAAACTATTCTGGCTCCTGCCTTTCAGGAGTTACAATGGTAGGAATGTGTAATGGAATTTATCCCAATAAAAAAATGTTATAAGTACGATAATGAAGGACCAAAGAACAAGGGCCGACAGCTTATTCATCATCAGTAACATCATCATCATCATCCTCATTATCATCATCATCCTCATCGTATTTAAAATCCCAATTACTTGGGGTTGACTCGATACGTACTATTCTTTTATAGTACATATTGCAATAACTGTTGGCAATAGTTTTATGACCGCATTCCTAATATGAACTCCTTGGCGATATAATTATTATGGCGATATAATATTATATATATAGACGACATCAAAATGGAGTTGGTCTAGGTCTATGTAAAGGTCGTACTCGTCTTTTCAGATACCTACGAGCAATGTAAGGGTTGGTAGTATTCGTAGACGCCATCACACAGCACGACCGACAGCTTATTATATCTACCTTTTTTTGTGGTGTGGTGTGGACCATGATCAACTCTCCCGCCGCCCGAATCCATCCGGGGCGATAGAGGAGAGGCGTGCGGCGCCATAACCCACCCGTAGCACGTCGCCTTCGTCGTTGAGCCGACCACCGGTGCAGAGTTCCTTGTTGTCAGTGGTTGGCTTGACAGAATACTCCGGTCGCGGGGTACCCCTCTCCACATGATGTCCCCCTTCGGGGACGTCGGCCGCCGTCGCGCGGTCATCCGCTCTCTGGGTGACGGACTAATTCCCGGTCACGTCACCCGCGGCCTCGGCTAGGGCGACATCAGGCTTATTATTTCTACCTAAAAAAAACATCAAAGACCTAGTAAATTATTTCTCATAGATATTCTATTAAACGTTTAATTTCACTAATGACGGTATACGTCAAATTGTACGTCTTGATCTCATACGATTCAGTAATAATAAATATTAAAAGGGAAAATGACTAAAAGTTTACGTACATTTTTTTCCTTCATCACGAGTGTCTTCGGTGCTACGTGACGTGATAACCTAAGTTCATATAAGGACGGAGGCGTTCGCACGTAGAATATGTCTGAGCCTAATAACAAAAGTTATTTAACATTTGCACATTTTATTATCCGCAAAAGAATTCTGCTATAATTAAATAATTAACGTTATGGATGATTACATTGAATACATTTATCTGGTCCCTATTTACCTGGTTCATATTTACCTGTTCGATACCACTTTTCGGCAGTAGTCTCGTCTTCTATGGAAGGACAAAAAATTGTTCTACACTCGTCAATCTGTTTGGCATAGGTTTTTTTTTTACGATGGTTTCTTTATTATCATCATCTTTCCTCATATATGTTCCACTGCTGGGCGAATAGGAGCGAAATTGATCTACTATTTCTCGCTGATCAGACGTGTTAGTTTTATTTCAAGTTTTCCTAGTCTTGTATAGACATTATCTGCGTATTATATCTCTTAGTTGCCTTTTATGACACTCACGGGCAAAAAAGGAGGCTGTATTTGTAACCCCACGGAATACAGAAAGGCCTTTTGCTTATATTGCAATAATGTTCGTGTAAATCTCTTAGTATTCTCTTATAGAAGATGGATACAGCGCCTTGTATTCTTACTCCATAACTTCATAAGGATTATTGATACTTGATAGAAACAAAAATATATTATCAAAACTTTATTTAGATTGCTTTGAATCTTAATGAAAGCAATTCAACAAAACCACAGAATTCATTCTCAATGTTCGATGATGTGTGAAATTGAAGTTACCAATCAAAAGACAACATTCCTTTTACTTCAAATGCATTTCCATCTGTATACAGAATGAGTGTTATTGTTCCAAGCTGGTGATGCGGGTGGTTTGGGCGCGGTTTAAAGCTCGACATTGATGAATGTTTCATTTATTCTCCAGTAAGCACGCCACCGTATTACGAATCTGCCGTCCGAATTTTATTGTTTAATTATTTGTTGCCGTCCGCTTTGGAGCATTCCTTTCGGGCTTTTGTGGTTAACCGTTTTTATTATATTTATGAAATCATTTAAGGTTTTCTTTTCAATGTATGGTTATATCTTTTTCAACTTTGCGTATATTCAATATCTTATAATCGAGCCTTACGGCAGTTTTATGTGTGTTTCCAATGTTACATATTAATAGCAAAAGTTTTTGGAATGTTTTTATATATTCTTTTTTTTTTTTCATTTCAGGTAAGTGGTCCCTCAGCGTTGTAGCAAGTACATAAAGGTTGATATATATATAATATACAAAATTTGGACTTGGAATATCTTTGGGTAAGAAAAAAACTATTATATCATATTTTAATATATTTTATCATAAAAATGTAATTGCAAAATTCGAAGCGTAGCCATAAATAATACGTGCGAAAGCTTGTAAACAAAATACGCCTCGGAACGTGAGTAGGCACTGGGGACGTATCCAGATGGTGAATCGTTCTCACAATTTATTTATTGTGTAGTTTTACAACGGCTTTATTATAAAAAATGAGTATATTTATATTTTTCTTCTTCTCAGCTAATATACATTCCATTATTGGAACGAGCCACCTTCATAAAAGGCCTACTACTATATATGTTCAAATGGGTATAGGTTACAAGTTTCTCTTCTCTCACAGTAATATCATCTTAAATATCTTGTACGACGTTCACGAAAGGATTATTGTATTCTAACGGCGGATAATTTTAAGAGTCGATTATGTTCTTAAGCGAACTATACTCGTAATGAAAAAAGAAGTGTCTGGTTTGTAGAAAAAAAAAAAGAAAATTTATTCCAAAAATTGTTGATGCGTGGTATCGAGTTCCTCCATTAAAAATAATACAAATCAAGCGCCAAAGAATTTCTTTGCGCATATTTGAATAATAAATTTAGTTGAAGCTTCTTAAGTATTAAAAAAATATATGGTACTTACTTACTTGCTTGTATCTAACAAAAAAACTCATTCAAACAAAAATAATTTTAGCCGATTTTGTACTGTGAGAGCTGGGTATGGCAGAAGAAGCACGAAAGTAGAATAAATGCTGTGGAAATGAGAGCGCTGAGGAGCATGATTGGTGTGAAATTGAGTGATAGAATTAAAAACAGAGTAATTAGGGAACGTTGTGAAATGAATGTAGATGTAGTGACAAGGATTGAGAAAGGTATGTTAAGTTGGTTCGGCCATGTAGAGAGAATGAATGAAAGGAGACTAACAAGGAGAATTTATAAGGCGAATGTGAACGGAAGTGTTGGAAGGGGAAGACCGAGGCGGACGTTCCACAATCAAATCGGGGACGTTCTTAAGAAAGGCCAGGTTAGGAGTACCCTGAACCGAAGAACATGTATGAGGAGATTAATGAATGTGGACGAGGCGAAAGTGGTATGTCAAGATCGTAGCAAGTGGAAGGAAGTCTCTGCCTACCCCTATGGGAAAGAGGCGTGATTATATATATATAATATATATATATATATATATATATATATATATATATATTGTACTGTTATTTCACTAAGAATTGCTGTAGTACCTAGGTGTTTATATTTGTGAATTAGTAAAAATAAATACCGTTGCTATTCCACCAAACAATAGTTGACGCACTGCTACTTGCCAATGTTATTACAGGATTGTAAAATACATTTCTACAACCCAATCAGACCTTCGGTGTGTATTCAATTTCGATGATCCGTTTATCGGATCACCCTTTCGTAAACCTAACACCCTCAGCCACATAGATTCAAGTCAACTAACTAGAACAGACAATCCCTAGGCGGTCCCTAGGCGGTCTCCTGCGGCCAAGTTAAGGCCGTGATCTTATTTAGACCTAAATACACACATATATTCTATTCGTAAATTGCTTTGCTTTTTATATTCGTAAATTATTTTGCCTTTTCATATGGTGACAGAGTGAGAATACACTGCCGAATCCCCTGCCCGTGGGTGCCGTAAAAGACTACTCATCATCATCATCTTGCTCTTATCCCAATTACTTGGGGTCGACGCAATATGTCATCTGTTTGACATATTGCAAAAAGTTTCGGCAATGAATTTTACGACCGGCCGCCTGCCTGACGTCAACCCTCCTTGGGAATGTAATCGTTGACCCAAATGGTACCAGATGGAGTTGGTCCGGGTCAATCTAGGGCTCTTAGTAGTCTTTTACGACACACACGAGCAAAGCAAGGGTTGGTAGTATTCGAAGCCGCTACCACACAGCACGCCGTAAAAGACTACTAAGGGATGTAATATGTTCGTGTAATATGCATACAACATCATATTATATACCTTATTAGTAATGCAAAAGAAGTAAAACTCGAAATAAAACCATGTACTTACTGTAGCTTGTTTTGTCAAAGTGGTAGGTCAATTTCCCTCCTATAGTGGAGTAGTTTCGAGCACAAGACAGCACAACAGAAATCTCTGTAATAGTTAATTTTTCTCTCTAATTTTATTCAAACTTAGAATTAGTATTGTTTCTCGAAATTAATATATTATATTGTTTCATTGTCTATAACTAAACGTTCGAAATATCAGTTGACTATCAATAACAACCTTTGAAATATAGACTACATATTTCGTATCCTCTTATCTACAAAACCCTATTATGTTACATGCAGATTCTTGGGTTTCAATGAAAACGGGTACGCTAGTAAGCTTTCAATGTAACACAGTCGAGAAAATGACTAAGAAATTCAATCCTGTTATATACCGCCACCACCTAAGTACTTACAGAGCATTGTGAAGGATCACCTTATAGAGTGCCGAATAATACATATAATATTTTTACATACATGTTTAAAATAACAGAGGGGGTAGGGACGTCGGTCGATGGGAGGGTACCCCAATAGGAGGTATTCCGTCGGGCCGACCACTGACGACAAGTTAACGCTGCTCCAGTGGTCGGCCCAACGACGAAGGCGACGTGGTTTTTGGGTGGGTCGCGGGAGTTGCGTGCTTAAGCCCCCCTGTCGCCCCGGACGGAGTGGTGCGGTGGCGCGCCGACCGCGAGCCACCCACAAAAAAAAAAAAAAGTACTTTTTTTTACTTTGTGATGCATGTTTTTTTTTCGTATTGTATTACGAACGGTTGTTAATCATTTGTATAAAAGGACATGCCGTAAAATGAGACGGACGGACGGAATGGTGTAATTTTTTTTAATAAACTGTCTTTCTTAGTTTTATACAAATCAAGAAATAAAAGAATTCGAATAAAACGTCCATTCTTAATAGCATTATTTTACATATATTATTAATATTGATTCGGAGGTTTCGAAGATAGAATTTGAAAGTTTCCAGGACACGTTCCTGCAATGTATAAAATATCATATCAATTCTTACATTATATACTATTCTTGCAACAAAGAACTTATTAATATATGTCGTGCAATGTAACATGCTTGGTTTAAATTAAAGAACAGCTGGTGTCTTCCCCTTCAGAATACAGATGAGAATCCCGACGGTTGTTTTCGTTTAACCAAAGTTTATATTGTCCACACGTTGTCGATGCAACTAGTTCAGTGTTAAATTAGTTTTCTTTTCCTTTAACCAAAAGAAATTAAAAAAAAAGCAAGGAGTCGTAACTATCATTCTGCTTAAGGAACACAATGCTATATTTTCTTTCTTGCTACTTTTGAAGAGGACAACTAAGGTTATTGCAAAACAAGAAAAAATGGTAATAAAATTATGCTGAAAAAAGTGGTCAGCGAAACGTATTACGCCAATTGCCTCTGTATTGTGGAGGATGCTTGTGACAAGAAATGAGGCTTATATTTGCCGAGAATAAGGAGAAAAAATATTATACATAATTATAAAAAAAAATATTTACGTAATTTAGATTTTTCCAGGCGTGTATTACTTTACAAGTCCTTTAAGATTTTGTTGTTAAAAAGGTACATTTATATTATAATTTAGAGGACAAGTTACTTATGCATAAATAATGAAATTAAAAGGTGTTTTGAGAGACGTTGCTTTGAAGGCCCAAAAAGTCTCAATCAAGTTAATTGTGATTTTAAGAAAATTTAAGAGAAAATATTTATGAAAAGATGTGATTACGACAAGCTTATTGATTAATTTTTTAGCTGAGATAAAATCAATACTTTAAGTTATTGAACAAGTTCTTTAACCCGCAGTTGTTTGCGTTTAATTTTTTTATGATATTTTTTTACGATAAACGAAGATCCTTAAATATCTTAAAATGTAAGTTTTATTAAGTTTTCTTCAAGCTAATATTATATTAAAAAAAAGAAATATCAAACATAAGTGATAATTGGGCGGAACGAATGCGTCCACACATTAATCATCTTGTAAGTCAGGTAAAAAATATTACCTCATCAGTCCTTAGCAACTCAGATTACTTCGTATATTTTATTTTGTGGCTTGTAGTACACTCATAAGTAGTTTAATCATGGCGAAACTTTGCCTTCAACCCTTGTATTTTACACATATTGCCTAATAACAATACAACCATGCCATATGTTGGCCTTTGAATTAAAGGTATTGTATTACAGGTAGAATTACTAGTGGGGTGTAAGTAATTAAGTACACGAATTCGAACAAAAGGTACATTACTACTTGCTCGAATAGAATAGGATCGTTTATATATTTAAATTGTTCTGGCCTCACTCCTCTTCTAGAATGGGAGGGGAATTGACCAACTATTTCTCGCTGGTCAGACGTGTTAGAGTATGGTTTTATATTGAATTTTCCTTCCCGTGCATCACTCTCTCATCTGCTTTTTTTTTGTGTGTATAGCTGTTAACCGCAGATGGCTTACACAGCCTAGCCCGGACTATGGGTGAGCGCTGATGGCTCTCAACCCGTTAAGAAAGTTAAGCGAACATCTCCCGAGCTCTCCGGGGCTCCCCCTTTGAGGAACGGACCTCGGCTTGGGGCGTCACTGAGAGCAAAGTGGGCGTGGCCACGTTTAGGTTTATGACTTTCGCAGCGCGGTTTCCGACCTCGACGGCGAGGCCAGCACCGCGGAGTTTTTTGTGTTATCGCTGCGCGCGCTTTGTTGGGCGATCGTAATGAAGTCATCCTCTTCATCGAGAAGATGACGGGGACGTCGGACCGCGGATATTTTAGAGGGGACGTAGTATACTGCCCCAACCACTAGTGGATTGTCGTGAGTCATGACAGAGTCAAAGTAGCGCCGGGAGCAACGTTTCATGTGCTGATACGATTTTATCTGCATATAGTATATCCCTTAGTAGTGTTATACGACATCTACGGACAAGAGAGGGGGGTGGTTAATTGTATTCTTACTTTGTAACCACGCGAACAGGTGTGTCCTAATTATAATACTTATACAATTATTTTATCAGTGCATGCATTTCAAATTTGGTGGTTTACTTCACGGGGCAAGTATGCGATAGGATATTGCAGAATATGGATCTCTAGTATACGATGTCTTTAAGGAAATATCGAGTTTTCACGATTCCAGTTGGTGTCATAAGGGTGAATGAAATCCTATTCTATCCAAAAAATAATTCATGAAAATAATTAATAAATGTGATATTATATCAATTAAAAATAATAATAAGGAAGATAAGAAACCTATTTATATTTACTCTGATTCTTTCATCGAAATGTCAGTTAATAAACGTAAATGAATACATTAGATAAAGGATTTAATAGATGATTTTGTTTATTATTTTGCATCGTAGAATAATAAACATAGGTAAATTAAAACTATTGTTTCTTATTTTATCCGTACATCTGTCAATTCGTCCGTTCATAGACGCCTCCGGACCGTCTATTCGTCTATCTATCCATCCATCCATTCATTCATCCATCTATCTATTCATAGTGATAAAACAATGTTTATTTTTGTAAATCTGTGCGAATTTCTCGTTACATACAGTATGCACTTCAGTAAAGGTCATTACCGCTGTAACGCATTTCCGTTCCAAAGCAATGATTTATCACTTAGTCTCAAAATTTTACTTCAATACTGTTTAAGTTGGTGCGACATGCTTTACTTTTTTATTTAGTTAACTTTTACGCAGTCGAGATTTTTAATTAACTTTTTTGAAGTGAAACTTCTTCGGCGGAAAATTGCGAGTAAAATTTCAATGTTAAAAATAAACACAGGGAGAGAGAAGAAAGATATAACATAAAGAAAACGAGCGAGAGCGTTATATAGTCTAATGTAATGGGTATGAAGCAAAGGAAATCGATATACATATACACAAAAATATAGAACGATGGAATAATATTTGATATACACATGCATTTAAGGCGTGCAGCATTGTATATTTATTATTATTGTGTTTTGTGGTTGTTTTACGTTTGTGCTCTATGATTATTTAATTATGGATTAGAATTATTCATCGATTTCATCTCGGCTCATTTACGTCCCACTGCAGGTCTCTAGCTTTCTCACAATATGAGGGAAATAGACCTACGCCTACTACCTAATAGACCTACGCTGATGAAATCTCTTGATATGGGGTTTTATTTCGAGTTTTTCTTGTTTCGTATAAATTTTATATTCATATTTAATCCCTAAATCGTCTTTCACGACATCTATGGGTAAGACAGGGAGTGTGATTCGTTATTTTTTTTCCCTTTGATACCATGAAAATATCGTTTGAAAGGACGAAAAACATTTGGTAAGTTTGAGCTCTTAATATATTAACAGACGACGATTAAGATCTGGGGGCACGGCAGTGCCCCCGCCAAGATGAGCAAAAAAAATCGGGCAAAACGCAACACTGCCGTAACATACTTTTCTCGAAGCCATTCAGGCCATTTTCGACCCCCTATAACTTCGTTGTTAATAAAACTAGAAGCCTGAATTTTTAGTAACCTAGCAGGCATTGCATACACATTATGTATTTCAAATTTCATTCAATTTGAACCAATAGTTTAAGAATTATAACTAGTCAAAATTTCGTAATTTTGTCACTCACTGACTGACTGACCGATCATCAATATTAAAGAGGCACTTCTAGCAGACATAGAAGCTTCAAATTTAGAATACAATTAGTGTTTAGTATATAAATGAAGGAAAAATTATGAAACATTGTAATTTTCTTCCAGTTGCCGAGATACTCTAACTGCATAAATAATTTTGTAAAGCTATATAAATATATAGGATTACAAAGTTACATTTGCAGTTAATGAAATGTAACTTTGTAAAAAATAAGAATACATTTGTCGCCATCATTGCTTCTCTATGGGAATCGTAACAACCGGCTAAAGACTGCGCAGATGACGTAGTGGTTAAGATACCAATGTACCGTGCTAGTGTCGCGGGTGCGAATCCCATGCAAGACAACACCTTGTACGATCCACAAATTGTTATTCTGAGTCTGAATGTAATTTGTGTCGGTTAATTATATGTTCTTTCCGTATGGTGACGAAGTAAGAATACATTTCACCGCTCTCTATCTTGCCCGTGGATATCGTATAAGACGACTATGGGATATAATATGCACATACCATCTGTGCAAGAGAAGGAAAACTCGAAATGAAACCCTATATCAACATGTCTGACCAGCATGGTATAGTGGGTCAAATTTTCACCCATTGTGAAGGAGGCCCGAGCCCAACAGTGTGACATATGAGGGCTGCGATGATGATGCGATGTTGAATTATATGTTTGTGAAGTCCCCGACAATATAAGTATAATTATTCCCTTAGTAGCGTTGTTATTTAAAAAAAAGATTCAACAGAAAGGAGAGGCAGCTGCTCTCGCCGGGGAAATGTATGATATCTCACTGCGGAACCGACCCGCCTACCAAACATGGCGACTACGTCATTATTCCTCATATGGCGAAGAAAAATGAGCTCTAGTCATGGCAACTCTGCGTTGTTGGATGCAGGTGGACTTTTACCGTACCGCACTTTATCGTGAAGCATGAGGGGAGTCTATATTCTACAGTGGACAGCGATAGGCTGAATGATGATTGGCATAATAGGTGTAGACAGATACCTAGATATAATTATATTCAAAGATATATTGTAAAATGGTCAATCAACTTAATGAAAAAGCAAGAGTGGGACATGTCTTATTAAATTGTACCAAAATCTCTCAAAGTATTAAGCAAACTAAATTGCCTGAAATTTATCTGAAAGAAAGAACGCCATCATTAGGCTCGATTGCCATCAAAGCGGAGAGGAGACTAGAGGAGATGTGTTTTAAAAAACCAATCAAATTTCTTTATTTCTACATCTCTGCGCTTATTTTAGGTAGTAGTAACTCAAACGGAAAGGAGAGATGTCTCATTTTTCAGAGAGTGGGTTCTAAGAAAATCCGTTGTTGGTATTCAAGAAGTAGAAGGTACCGGAAAGGAAAGTAAGTAGGTCTATCTACAAAAAGAAGTGAGATACCATCAAAAACAAGACTTGTAAAAAAAAGCCAAGCCACGCAACTGAGTTCTTCTACCATAAAAAGTTGTGAGATCCATGTTATACCAAGTCGGTTAACTCATTCAGTCCCTGCTTAAGGGACCTTTCTTCTTAAGTTATTACGTAAATAGCTAACCTAACAACTTCTTATAGTGACTATATCAATACGCCTTTTTTACTCCCTGATATTATAGCTTTCCCTTGGTGAAAGAATTTTTGAAATCGGTCCAGCCCTTTTGAACATTACCCGGATCAAACAGACAGACAGACAAAAAATATAAAGTGATTTTTAGGTATATGTATAGTGCAAATAGCCGCTTGAGCATGAAAAAAGCCTATTATTTTGACATTATAAATAGACGCTCCAATTTTATTTATTGGTATATATATGAACTTTTATTTATTTTTTTTTTTTTGTTTTTTGTGTGTGACTTAGTTGTTAGCCTCAGATGGCTGTGACAACTTTACCCGGACTGGTGGGTGAGCGCTGAGGGCTCTCAACCCGCTTAAAGTTAAGCGACCCATCCCGAGGGCACCCCCTGTGGGGTACGGACCTCGGCTCGGGCGGTCGCTGGCAAAGTGGGCACTCCCACGTTTATGATTTTAACGCGACACGTCTTCCTTCCCCGTCGGCGGGGGCGGTAACGTGGATATTTACTACTATTTGTCAAGGCCGCGCGGGCTGTGTATGCCTCAGTTTGGGCGAGCGTTATAGTGTCGTCGGGTTCGTCGAGTATTAGTCGCGGTTGTTTAATCGCGGACATTTTAGAGGGGATGTAAGAAGCCGCCCTTACCACTAATGGGTTCGGGTGTGTCGCGGCAGAGTCGAAGTAGCGGCGGGAGCACTGTTTCATGTATTGCCTGATGGTCGGCAAGCCAAGATCTATGTGAAGATCCACATTGCGCATGTACCACGGTGCTCCCGTCGCTCGGCGCATGAACCTATTCTGTAATGCCTGTAGCCGATGTAGCCTGCGTGGCTTCGCTTGTGTAAACACTACACTTGCATACGTCATGATAGGACGTATACAAGCGGTGTATAATCTAACTTTATTACGGAGAGATAGCTTAGACTTTGCGTGTACTAAGCTGTGTAACCATCCTAGCACTAGGGCTGCGCGCGCGCGGACTCGCCCTATGTGAGGACCGAAGGTCAGTCGTCTGTCCAAGGTCACACCCAGATATTTGACCTCCCTTGTCCAGGGGATGGGTTGGTCGAACATCTTTATCTGTGGATATTCAGCCATTGGGTAGCGGCGATCTATCCCCTTATGAAATATGATCGCCTGGCTTTTGGTGGGGTTTATACCAATTCTCCATTTCCTAGTCTACTTGGCTAGGGCGGTAGCCGCAGTTTGGAGAACGGTTGTCACTGTTGAGGGAGATTGACCTGCATAGAAGATGGCAGTGTCGTCAGCGAATAATGCTGTTTGTATTCTACTATGTTGGGGTATGTCGCTGGTGAACAGCGAGAAGAGAATTGGAGAGAGCACCGATCCCTGGGGGACGCCGGCTTCTAGTTTGTGCGGTGCTGATAAAGTACCTTCCACTCTGTAGCGAAAGCTACGCTCGAGTAGGAAGTCTCTAACTATCATAACTAAATAGTGGGGGATTTTGAGCTGTATTAACTTGAAAATAAGGCCGTTATGCCAGACTTTGTCAAACGCTTTTTCTACATCAAATAGAAGCATACCCGTATATAAACCGCGTTGCAGTTTATAACTTGTATACTCGACTATTCGATGTACTTGCTGAACGCAAGAGTGTTGCGTGCGAAAGCCGAACTGAATCGGCGGGATGAGGTTGTTTTCCTCAGCGTACTTTCTTAGCCTACTAAGTAGTACGCGCTCATATATTTTACCTAAACTGTTAAGTAAACTAATCGGGCGATATGATGACGGTTCGGTACGTCGCTTGCCGGGTTTAGGTATACCTATTACCACGGCTTTTTTCCATTGTTTAGGAAATATGTAATTGACTAATGCGGCGTTAATAATTGCTGTTAGTATTAATAATAGTGAATGAGGGAAGAGTTTAATAACTCTATTAGAAATACCGTCCGAACCGGGGGATTTCCTAGGGTGGAGACCTCTAACGATCGACTGAACCTCCTCCACTGTCGCTGTTGGTATAGGCTCTTGTGGCTCAGCGTCTGCGGTACGCGTACGCGATGTACATCGTTCCACTTCGCTGTTAACGGTGTCGGTGTGTCGCGCGTCTGTGTGTTGTGTACTCGACGTACATTGCTGCTCAAGGTCGGCCGCCAGACATTCAGACTTTTCATCGTCATCGAACGCCGGCGGTTGATTGGGGCGGTTTAAGGGTGGCGTGGTGGACACCGTATCCTTTTTGAAAGAACGGGCAAGCCGCCAGTAAGCCTGGTGCGAAGGCTCCAGTTCGCTTAAGGTGGCGTCCCATTCGTTTTGTCGAAACTCATTTATAGCCGTTTTAACCGCCCTCTGCAGTGACCGCATGTGATAGCGGTTATCTTCGCAGGGGAAGCGGTCGTAGGCTCTTATGGCTGCGTTCTTACGCCTCAGTAGGTCGCGGACGTCAGCGGTTAAGCACCTTCTACGATTGCTCGTGTCGGGCACTCTCCGTGAACAATCGTTAACTAACGATTGTACGTGACCGGTGAGGGCGTCGATCGCGGATTCGATGTCCTCTTTGTTATTTAATGTATTACATACACTGTCAAGATGAGCCGACGAGGAGGGAGACTGGAGTTTAGCCTTCAGTCGCTCCCAGTCTGTGCATATATATGAACAAAACTTTTTTTATTATATTTAGCAAGTTCTCCTTTTATCATGTTTACGGTGCTACACAGTTTTCGGTATATGTGCTCATTAAGAGCGTTTTCGGTAATAAGCGGCCGTAAACCCAAAAATGTGGTTTTTTGAGGACTGGTTACTCGTTCATGATAATAGCTTATTAAAAATTTATATAACCACTACATTAAACACATCTTTATATTGTGTTTGTGTAGAATTATAACTCAATATTGTAACTATTTTATTAAAAGGCAAGGGTATTTTGAACTTAACTTCATCAGATTTTACGAAAACGCTGAGTTTTGAAGTTCAGGTACGAATAAACCATAAGTCATGGCAGCTTGAAAAAAATTGTAGATGTTAGGAAAATTACTGTTCTTGTGTATTTACAAAATGAAATTCAAGATTTCTTCCTTTTAAAACTAAAAAAAAAAATATTTCCTTAAGATTAATTTGACGAAAATGGCTCCTGTAAAAAATTTAATTTTGTGAATAATACTAACCTTGGAACATTTAAAAAAATATCCACTATTTGTTCGACTATTGTAGAAGCAGTAAAAAAAAAACCAAATTGAAATACGAATAGTCACCCTCGTAATTAAATTTTAAATATTACTATAAATTGAACGGCATAATTGTTCATAAGCCAGTCGCGCATTGGCGCTCATCGGAGCAGGGTCATGTCGCTCTGGTTCTTACCGGCCAGTGCAAAAACCGACAATACGAACTTGAGCGTATACTGCGACTGATCGGTTTTGATTCGTAAGTATTTATTACTACCTAATTCTGTTAATTACTTTCATGCGATCTCTATTAAGAATAATATAGAATCTTTTTACGTTTTAGGTGATGGGTCGAAAAAGCAGATTGTATCTTGGGAACAAAATCGGTTACAAGGCAAGGAAAAAGAGAACACACAACAAAACTGTAAGGTACTTAAAGTTTCAAAAGAGTAAACGAAAAGAAAAGTGAGCCGTCACTCGGGACGTCTAGCAGATGTGAAACATCAAAATTATTTTGAAGACGTTACCGCAAACCGCACGCGACGATCAGGTTCACCCTCGCCTATAGATGTTTCACATCAAAAATCCGAACGGAACATTTATACAGCTTCATCTTCTGAAGATTATCAGCTAACTCAAATTTAATGTTTAATAATTACTAACCATACACAATATAATTTTTTCATAGAGAATCATTTTCTTCTTGTACTAGCAATAAATATGTAGTAAAATGTGGGTCAAAATTTAATAACTAATTTCTGTAATGGGTAGATTTAAATCTCTGACTGGACTTGTTAGACATCCATGGCCATGGCGACTAGGGTCATACTCGACTACTGCACGGCAGCCACGGAGGCAGCGTGCCTCTTGGCTGGAACTCCCTGGTGGGACCTGCAGGCGGAGGTACTCGCCGAGCTTCACCGCCGAGTATCAGAGACGCGAGCCACAAATAGTCTCAATCAAGGTGATTGCCGCCTGGCGGGTCGACGCCCACCGAGACGCCATTGCTCGTTGGGCAATCGGACTGGAGAAGCCTCAGTATGGTATCAGGACCGTCGAGTCCTTCCAGCTGGTTCTGATGGGGTGGTTGGGTCGGCAGCACGGGGTACTTTCCTTCCGACTGATGCAGGTATTGATGGGTCACGATAGCCAAGTACCTGCGCAAGCTCGTTAGGAGGGAGAGCACACTATCCTGCCACCACTGCTATTGCGACGTGAGCACGTCGCAGCACACATTCGAGGTGTGTGCCTCGTGGGCAGAGCAGCACCGTGAACTCGTTGCAATCATCGGTGCCGACCGGACGCTGCCGACCATCACTAGGGAGATGCTCAGCAGCGTCAGGAACTGGAACGCGGTCACTGCCTTCTGTGAGGCTGTCATCTCATGAAAGGAGACGGCGGCTCGTGTGTGATCGATCTTTGGTGACACGTTCCGGTGACACGACTCGGGCGGCGCAGGTGCGAGTATGCGCGCCTGATGCCGCCTTAGGCGAGTCCGCGGGTGACCAGACCGGGGACTTTAGTGCGTCACCCGCAGAGAGCCTGACCGCGTGACGACGACCGACGTCCCGGGATAGGGACGTCGAGAGGTGAGGAAGAGAAATAATTTATAATTATGCGTAAAATTATAAAAAAAACAAATTATTTTTTTAAATTTTTACACAATAATAAGATAATTAAAAAAAAAAAATAAGTTGTCGAGTCTCGAACCCGAGACCAGAGTTCCCGCCGGCGAGCACGTTACCACAAGACCACCGCTTGTTGGCGATTCGACTGCGAATTTTTCTAGTACATAAATTACCCATCCAACTTTGACCCTTAAAATCTTTATCTGGTAGTTATGATACCCTCGAGCCCCCTACCACCCCACCAAAAATTATATACCCGACCCCCACGTCTGAGGGTCTCCTTGTAAGTTAATACTCTGTGCCTATATTTTACTATTTCCTATACTTTGTATATTAAAAATACAATTTTAACCGTTTTACTGTTATGAATTTTGGTTTTTAATTAAAAAATTTTAAAATTTACATTATGTTGTTTTTTGAAAATCTACTTCTCCGAAGAATATATTACAGATTGATTATAAGCGCCAAGGCTCAAGACTGGTCATTCTATGAACTCTACGCGTTGTTGACAGTAGTCTAGTTTAGTGTAGTGCATTAGTGTGCATCGATATCGGAACGTAGCAAATTGCCTACATGCGAGAAGTGCCGATTACCGATAACCCTCTTAATAACATGGAATATAAGGACTAGATACCCTAAATACTTAACTACATTTGAGTACAGGTGTACTCAAATGTTTGATGAATAATAAAAAGCCATTTCTTGATGAAAATTTAATCATTTTTCAAGTGAATTACGGTAGTCAAACGTAATTTATTATTAGCAAAGAACGTTGTAAACCATTGTTCGCCAAATTAATAGTCTGCGCAATTTTCGTATCTTCATTTCAGTAAATATTTCAGTTTACGATATATGCTAGCTTCCTGGACCCTAAGATATCCCTATGCATGCATAATATGTAAACTTAGAGAATTTCATTCTCGACGAATATAAAGTTACGACATCAAACCGAGTTACGCTGCCTTAAAGTCTGATTGAAAGTCTTCCAATGGAATATACTTCGCATTTGTTTAGATTATCCCCCTGTAATGGCAATATAAACTTACCGGCTTCGAGAAATTGGTCGTATAGTATTTTATTATATTGGAAACATATAATCTCAATATAAAACAAATTGAAATTGTTATACATTTCATTTTATTGTAAAGTCACAATTGTTAAATCGTTCTCTTTATATACTATTTGATGAGTATAAAAATAAATACTATTTTGTTTTTTGCCAATTTAAGTTTGGAAAGGAATTGCTGTTTGTAAAGTAAAAAAATAGTAATTTGATATTTCACCATCCTGAGATTGTATTTTAATTTCGTTATAAGGATTAAAATTCCTTTTCTTTAAAGAAGTTTGCTAATATTTTGTTTTTCAAATATTTAGCTTTTATATTTCATGATAGATTTTATATACCTATAATAATCTTGACAAGTTTTCACTTAGTAGAAATGTTGCCGACAGTGGCAATCTAGTGCAGGATGATAACGCATACTAGCCACTTAATTTTCACTAAGTTGGTACTTGTATTTGTTTAGACTAAACGTTGACGTCCACTGTGTTGTCGAATATTCGAATAATAGTTGTTTCGCTTATTGAAATAGAAAAATAAATTCACAACGACATGGTTTTCTTTTTTAACACGAAGGCCACCACACAAGTTCCTTCAGTACCAGTTTCGTAAAAATCCATTACATCATTTCAAAGAGAGTCGGAACAAAAATAAAGTCAAACAAAAATTTAAAAATATAAAATTAACTTAAAATTTGTGTCCGCTTATGCTATGTTTATACTTCTTTAATGTATGTACATAAATAAGCAATTAAAACATGTTAATAACAAAGTAGGTACTTATATAATGCTTGTTGAGAAGGATCAAAATTTTAACGCAAAGTAGGATGCGCGATTTCCGTGTGGAGTAAGAATGCAGTTCATCACCCTCTGTCTTACCCATGGATATCGTAAAAGACGACTAAGGCATGATATACAGACAATATTTATGCAAAAGAAGGAAGCTCGATATAAAACTCTACGGCGCGTCTGACAAGCGCGGTATCGTAAGTAAATTTTCCTGCCAATGTGGAGGAGGCCCAACTCCAACAGTGGGACTAATATATATACATGACTAATATGTCCACACTGAGATGATGATGAGGATGTACAAATGTATGCTGCGCAGTATGGAAAGCTCTGCTGAATATGTTTTGCTGAGGACTCGAGGTGATCAGTAAGCTGTTATGACGTGCGTGTAAGAGATCTGATCTGAAGAGATCTATCAGAACCGTTATAAAAGATAATGATAATAATTTACACCTATTTGTTTTGTGGTGTCTCTAGCTATTATATATTCTTGTACTTAGAAAGTTTTAGAGAGTGATTGTGAAGAATCTAGACAAAAACTGTCTAGACAAGTCCGCGGGTTCACTGAACAGCTGGCCAAGAATAATGTATGCTAAGTACTGTCTAGTGATTGATATAACCGACCAACTTGACATTAGCAAATTCAATATTTACACAATATAATTATTGTAACTGTGTACATGTGGCGTGGGTTTTACGTAGGAGCTACTTAGTCCGAAAAATTATTTTGTTTTTGAATGCCTGCTGATTAAGATAGGTTAAATCACAAAGAGACTTAAAGACTACTTGGTAATTGTAAAAACAGAAAAGATAAACGACTAAAAGGATTGTAACTGTACAATTGTCTTGGAAAATAGGCTGTTTTTAAATGATTTATATACTATTTTGAATATAAAATTGATGAATTAGAATTATTACGTGCGATAATTTATTTAGTTTCAAAGGTATTTGTCGACCTTTGCGAAATGGAGACATTTATTAGTTTCGAAAACAAGATGTCGCCGACCAAGCCTTGACATTGACGGACGATTATACTACATACGATTCGCGTCTTATTGACGACGATTTTTCAAAGTCACCCTAGTGACGTCAATGTACGAACGCTTCCTCTTTTAACTAGTTTTATAAGTTCTGGAAGTTCTTAAAGTTCGTTAGAGCCTTGAGAATGGTTAATGTAGAATTCCTTGCTCATTTTGCTATACGTTTTACAATATTACTCAGTACTTTTTACCGCCAGTCTACCAAAAATTTAATATTAGCCTCTCCAAATAGCTTATACTATATTTCTATCAATAAAATTAGTTGGCAACATTATTCTACTGGATGGGTTTTTTTAATGCGGTCTTTGATGATAAAACAAATTAACAAAGCTTTAAGTAGAGGATTCCAGGATAGCTTCCTACCAGGCTCTAAACCTCTCCATACATTGTTTGTGGCTGTCGTGAAAGACGGCTAAGAGCTTTACATAAATCTATGGTAACTCGATTTCGTGACGTCTGGACATACATTCTGAGAGTTAAAATCAAGCAGAGGGACAGTCATTTCTTTTTCTTTTTTTTGCTCTGTGGAAAATACATTAACGCATACCCATTGCTAGTGACGGCAAGGGGGTATGTAGGACTCGCTGATGTGGTATGGTTTACCTACTACGTCAGAATACCTACTAAAAACCACAGCGGCCCCGCATCTTCGCCTTTTGTGGGACGCCAGAGGTTCACCTTTTGGGCATCCGCCTCACATGCCCAACCTGCTACCTCCTTTTGCGCTATAACGTCTTCGCAAAAGGAGGCCATGGCTATCCAACAACTGTCGCTGTCGATAACGGCCGGCAGCGACAGATTTCCGCCAACAACAGTCGCCAGGGCAAGCCTTTGAGTTCCCCAGGCTGGGCACTCTTCCAAGGTGTGGCTCGCTGTGTCAACGGGCGCGCTACACTCGTAACATCCACAGAAAGTCCTAAAACGAATGCAAAAACTTGCGACACGTAAGATGGAAGAAAAGTAATTTCTGCGTCGACCCTAAGTAATTGGGATCAAACCATAATAATGATAAATTGGATATTGCTATATGTAAACGTTAATACAAGACACGTGTCCATGTGCATCTGCCTATTACCGATCAAGAAAAACTGTTGTTGATGAAACTGATGTTCCCATGGTCAATTATCAGCGCCAATATGAAACAACATCCAAATACTTTATACATTTTCACCCACCTACGTACGTCCCACTGTTGGGCTCGGGCCTCCTCCACAGTGGGAGGGAATTTGACCTACTTTACCATGCTGCTCAGACATGTTTGTTTGGAATAGGGTTTCAGTTCGAGATTTCCTTCTTGCACAGATGTTATGTGCATATTATAGCTCTTAGTCGTCTTTTACAACACCCACGGGCAAGATAGGGAGTGGTGAATTGTGTTATTACTCCGTCACCACACGGAAAACATTTTATTGTAATACAAATTAAATATTTTCAAATCGCAAACGTTTGTGCTACTGGAGATCACAAGCGTTCTCTAAATGGAGCTTATTAATCTACTATACCACGCCAGTCAAAAATATTGTCATATGGTTTTATTCCAAATTTTCTTTCTCTTATAATCTGCTTTGCTTTTTATTCGAGCTATGCGGTACACAGAAATAAGCCGTAACCATTCATTATATAAAATTCTAACTTTCAATTAAATTAGATATCCTCATACGCTTCAACGAAAAATCTTTTAAATCGGGACGGCATATACCGAGCAAATTAAATCTTGTATTAAAAATGTTATATAAAAAGAATCAGTCGTTTATTCACGTGAAAAAGCAAATAATGGTAATGAGTCGGAATGAATTGAAAATTTTTATTCAAATATAGTTAAGCTTTATTTAAATAAATGCATGATACAGTCGCGATCTTGACGCACAATCTTCGGAAAATCAATTTTGCACAAGCTTCACTGCACGTGCCTCATTCAAAATGAAAGGTAATATGGCTTTATTAAACAATTTTAGCTGGAAACTGAAAGAAATAAAGAGACTTAGTAATGTTATCTTCTTAAATATCTTAATTATTAGTTCGATTCCCACGCTGGAAATTATTGTATCCTGAGAATTGGCGTCTCTTATTATATGTTTGTAAAGTCGAAAGTAAAGTTATATATAGTTTGTTTTTAATTTTTAATATAAAGTAAAATATACTTACAGTTATTAAAAAAACTGTGGTGACAGAATAAGCATACAATTCACTACCCTCTCTCTTGCCCTGGGGTGTCCCAAAAGACGACTAAGAGATTAAATATGCATATAACATCTATACAAAAGAAGGAAAACTTGAAATGAAACCCTATACCAACGTGTCTGACCAGCGTCGTACGTCAATTTCCCTCTATTATGGAGAAAGCTCAAGCCTAACAGTGACACGTGTATGAGCTGAAATAATATTTAAAAAAATTGGTTAAATAAAAATTCAGTGGCAAATAATCAGTAAAATAAATTAAAAAACAATAAAACGATAAATATATTTAACTTTTAAGAACTATTTATTGTACGTTACATACGGACTAACATTTCGTTTCTTTTACTATATCACTATTACATTGCTGGCCCTGGCCACAATAGGATATTGACCTATTATACCACGCTGGTCAGACGAGTCGGTATAGAGTTTTATTTCAAATTTTTCTTCTCTTGAATAAATGTTATCTATATATTGCAATAGTTTTTTTTACGACATCTACGGGCAAGAAAGAAGGTAGTGAATTGCGTCCTTACTCCGTCACCACACGCAATACTCGAAACAAAAGGCAACCACGACACATATATAAGGGTTGGTAGTCTTAAAATAATAACGTATAGAAGGTAAGTCCGCGCACAAAAATGAAGCATTTAAATTGGAGCTTAATGGAGCGTACGCCGGACCGTTCCGTAGTGTACAAGGTCCCTGTACTGTACGTACGTACGCAACTCTTAAAAAATAAATACATGAGCATTCAAATGGTGTCACAACACATTTGAAAAATATAAAAAGTGAATTAACTTAATTTTGAAAAGTATTTCGACTAATTTGATTTCATAATTTGTATAGTGGTGTGCGTGTGTACGTGTGTAATCGCCTGCGCGCATGTAGTATTTTTTGGTTTCATGTTTTTGATCGCTTAAGTACCAAGACTATCCTTCTATACGTTATTATTCTAAGGTTGGTTTAATTATTCTAAGTTAGTATTCATAGCTGCCACCACACTGCACATAGCCATATGTATAGCATGTTAAAAAACCTTTCAGGATTTAATAACTAAATAAAATCTTAGTAAAAAAACTTGACTTAAAAATTACGAGTGCTATAAAAGTTGTTATTCCACCAAAGATCGTAAGCTGGGTCTAAATGTTCGATGAGAGGACAAAATGGGAGTTTTGTGTCGATTCAGCTTTAAGTCAGCTCTTTCAGCGTCAATGTACTGACCTAAGGGAGAAATATAAATGTTTGCTTGCTTCAAATAAATACTACGTACTGAATATTTATGGATAGCTAGTACAATTACTTTTCAATAATTTGTGCCTAGCTGTATTTAGTTGCGAACTGTATTCAATGGGTTGAGTAGTATATTTCGTCACTCTCTTTTACAGCTAAATGAATTGAGCTAAAATTACGATCTGATCGTTGAATAACCAAATATCTGATAAATGTTTTGACTGAAAAGTCCAAAAACAGATTGCAGGCATCAAAAGAGGCATTTTATTGTCTATAAACTCATTAAACTAACATTTCTTTTTTATTTTTTTCAGTTCATATACATATATCCTCCATTTATTAAGCTGTTGAATCTTTTTTGCAATGAGAAGAAAATTGGCCTTTTATAACAGCCAATTAAGTTGATATATTCGATTAAATTTATACAAAAATATAATTTATATTCACGATTTCCTTTTATTTTTCTTCTGCAATAGTGGGCTGAGGTGTTGTATATGGAGTTGCAAAAAAAAGATAAATTAATGCGGAGGACATAGAAACACAACATAAAAAAAAACTTAATGAAAATAAAATCATCATCACATTATATATCACTGCTGGGTTCGACAACCTTCCTCTGCCATATTTTGCAATAGCCCTATTATACGCTGGTCAGGTTTACGACCCCCACGGGCCGGATAGGGGGTGAAATGTATTCTGAAATAATCACCACATGGACCAAAATAAAAAAATCATTAAAATCGGATTCTGTGTATTAATTCTCACAAGGATTAAAATAGTATATAACGATAAGCACAGAGAAATACTTCATAATATACGTACGAGTACGTTTAAAATTCAAGTCGGGTAAATATTGTTGCAACAATGTTGCAAGTTCTACAGCTTTATGTAAGCTGAGATGCAGTAAACGATAGTAAAACGTTCTTAGCTTCAGGACTATATATTTCAAGGTATAACGGATCTCCGTTGAGATGACACCTTAAATAAATCTAACTTTGTCTGAAGGCTTTATGTATGCTGACGTTGGCTATTCCTTTGTGTACTAAACTAACGTTGTGGCATGTTTGTCTTCTATCTTAGGATCGTTCAGAGCCACAACTAATACTACGATGTCAAGTATCTACCACGCAAATTTATATACGGAAGTAAAATTGACTAAGACTTTGGATGCTACTTAATTCTCATACTTATAAATTTTCGTGTTTTATCTTTTGGAAATATAATAAAACTAGCAAATTCCTGCAGTTTCACTCGCATAATTTCCTTTCCCGTGGCAAAACAGGCATAAAATATAGCCTATGTTACTTGCCGATAATGTAGTTTTCAATTGGTGAAAGAATTTTTAAAATCATTTTAGTGCTTACGCAGTCAAAGTGTAATATACAAACTTACTTTCGTCTCTATAAAATTAATTACGATAGACAAAGTCAAATAGTCAATTCATGTCAATTGAGAAAATAATATAATAATAATTATTACCCGAACTAGGAATAATATTGAGGACTGCGAAGCAAATTGCTAAATTAATATAGTAAAACACACTAACATTTTACTTCGGTTATGTTCGTTTTATTACATAACTAGCAACCCGCCCTCGCCTCGCTTCCAGTCGCTTTACCCGCGTAGTTCCCGTTCCCGTGGGAATACCAGGATAAAATATAGCCAGAATTTTTGAAATCGGTTCGGTCGCTTTACCCGCGTAGTTCCCGTTCCCGTGGGAATACCAGGATAAAATATAGCCAGAATTTTTGAAATCGGTTCGGTGGTTTAAGCGTGAAAGCGTAACAAACAGACAAACAAACAAACTTACTTTCACATTTATAATATTAGTAAGGATTTATATTCTACATAATATATATTTATTTGCATTTACATATTACCTCGAGTATACACATTTGAAGGGATTCCCATAGGAAGCAAACGCTAAAGTTATCTGTAGGGAAAAATGGAAATTACATTCATTTCTTGCAACCGTGTAAGTCAGACCAGCTAGCCTTAGATAACTTTGGAACCATATTGGTGAAAATTTTTCAAAGTTTATTCGATTCTGTTCATGACACGTCTGATAGGGGACGCTTCCTAACTTAACTAGTTCTGTAAGTTCTTAATTAAAGTTTGTCTCTTAGTTGAACATTGTGGCTCAGCCCTTACTTTATGCGATTAATTCTTTAATCAAGTTTATCAACATCGTTATTGCTTCAAATACTTCATAACTAATAAAATTATAGCGCGCCCACGTTATTTTGTAGGTTATTCATCTAAAGTGTATTGAACTGTATCGAACGATTTTGGCTGTTTGCATCCTAAGATGCCCTGTAATATTTGTGGATCCAGTCAACCTGATGAAGAGCTTTTCTACTTTGTGACGTTCAAATTCATAAAAGCAGTCGAAATCTTTTGTTTGTTATCATCATCATCTTTTGTTTGTGATCAATTGGCGATTGATTTTGGACTGTGTTAGTTACATATATTCTTCTATAGATCTCCGAGAGACTTTAACTCATAGGTAAATTGTGAACTATCCCTCGCAGAAGACATTTTTTTGTAAAACTTTCTGTATCTTTAAGTTTCTTGGTTAGACCAACATACAATTAACTTTGTGTTGCATTGTTACGGTGGAGACAGAGTGTTTATCAAACATCTGCTTATATAAAATGTCAAAACGAAATAATAAAGTTATGCTATTGTGTACTGATGTTTTTTTTTTTTTATTATTGCCAACGGTGGCAAACGAGCAAGCAGCACACCTGATGGTAAGTGAAACTGCTGCACATGGACCATTGCAATACCAGGGGCACAGCCAGGCCGCTGCCTACCGTGAAGGAAATACTCTTCTTAAACCTCGTTTAAAGAAGGACATGTCATAAGGCTCGGGAAACACAGCAGCAGGTAGTTCATTCCAGAGCTTGCACGTACGTGGGAGAAATGATCGCTGGAAACGTACAGTTGAAGACCATAACGTTTCCAGGTGAAATGGATGAACCCTGCTGCGATGTCGAGTGGTACGTTGGTAGAATGGTGACGGTGGTACCAAGTCAAACAGTTCCTTGGAGCACTCCCCGTGAAAGAGTCGGTAGAGTACACAGAGTGACCCAAAGTCTCTCCGCTGCTCCAGCAACTCCAATCTGTCTGTAAGATTGGGATCCCCGACGATT
Source organism: Lymantria dispar (assembly GCA_032191425.1). Taxonomy (NCBI): domain Eukaryota; kingdom Metazoa; phylum Arthropoda; class Insecta; order Lepidoptera; family Erebidae; genus Lymantria; species Lymantria dispar. The sequence continues at coordinate 28,107,831 of CM063441.1, forward strand.
CGAACAGCCCGTCTTTGCAGGGAGTCAAGTGGGTCTAGCTGATATTTGGGCGCACCTGCCCAGAGATGTGAGCAGTACTCCACATGAGGACGAACTTGTGCTTTGTATAGCACAAGACGCTGTCTCGGTGTGAAGTACCGCCTGGCTCTGTTCAGGACGCCCAACTTTTTGCTTGCCAATTTGGCTTTGTCCTCCAAATGACTCCCAAACTGGACTTTGCTCGATATTTTGACGCCGAGAATCCCAATACTCTCAGAAATTGGAAGAGTTACTCCTTGGAACTGAGGCGCCATGACAAATGGGTCCTTCTTTGCAGTGTACGCGCAAACTTGTGTCTTTGTGGGGTTGAACTGGACTAGGTTCCGTTCACCCCATTCCGAGGCCCGCCCCAGAGAGCGCTCGACTTCAGACACAAGTTGAACCCTTCTTTCCTGAATACTCCGAGGGATATTCCGTTGCTCAGTGTACCGCTCATCACCCGTACTGTCATCCGCATAGCAACGCATATTCTCGATAGAGAGCATGTCATTGATATGCAGGATAAACAACGTCGGGGAGAGCACCGAGCCTTGTGGTACACCAGCATTAATGGTCATGGTATCGGAGCAGGAGCCATCTACGACGACTTTTATACTCCGACCATCCAAAAAGCTGGCAATCCAATTACAGAGTCCCTTGGGGATTCCGTATGATGGTAGCTTCGATAGAAGTGCCCTGTGCCAGACCCTATCGAACGCCTTTGCGATATCTAGGCTGAACGCCAGCGCCTCACCCTTGCCCTCCAACGCCTCTGCCCAACGGTGTGTGAGGTACACAAGAAGATCACCAGCCGACCGACCATGACGAAAGCCGTATTGGCGATCACTGATAAGCTGGCGATCCTCAAGGTACTGCAGAAGCTGGCGGTTTATAACCTTCTCCATTATCTTGGAGAGCAAGGATGTTATCGCAATTGGCCTGTAATTCGATGGGTCAGACCGGTCTCCCTTTTTAGGGATCGGGTGAACATGGGCTACCTTCCACGAAGACGGAACCCTATTAGTAGCGTAGGAAAGTCGGTATAGGCGCGTGAGGATGGGAGTCAATTCAGGGGCGCACGTCTTTAGTACCACTGCAGGGATGCCATCCGGTCCACTCGACTTATGGACGTCTAAAAGCCGCAGCTCCCGCCTAACCGCTCGCTGCGTGATGCGGATTTCGGGCAGTGAGCTTTCACACCGTGGGATGGTAGGTGGTGTGGCAGCTCCGGCATCCAAAGTCGAGTTACAGGCAAAGAATTGACCTAGAAGATCGGCCTTCTCCTTTGCGCTGTAGGCCAGACTACCATCGTGTTTCTGCAGTGGTGGGAGATTGGGCTGGCAGAAGTTGCCTTGTGCAGCCTTGGCGAGCGACCAGAATGCACGACTCCCAGCGGGATAGCTTTGCAATCGCTCGCCAATTCTGGCAACATGTTCCGCCTTGGCTCTGGCAATAGCCTTCTTACTAGATCTAGAAGCGGCGTTAAATTTCCGCTTCACCTCTTTGGCGTTCGGGTCCTGGCATTTTTTGGCCCTATTCCAGGCCCGATATGCGGACTGTTTCTGGCATGCAGCCGTCCTGCAGGTTTTGTTAAACCAGGGTCGGCTGCGGCCACCGACGGGTATTTTGGTGTTGGGGATGAATAATTCCATCCCCGTAATAACCGTTTCGGTAACGCAGTCCGCACAGACGCCAGGGTCCCCAGAGGCGAAGCAAAGCCGCTTCCATGGGTAGGATGCGTAAAACTCGCGCAGTCCATCCCAATCTGCTGACTTATATTGCCAGACTCTGCGAGTCCCAGTCGCCTTAGAACGACTAGGCCTTACAACAGGGGCACTGCTACGGACCAAGCAGTGGTCAGAAGATCCAAGAGGCGCTTCAACCACTACCTGATATCCGTGCTGGTGTGTAGTCAGCAGAAGATCCAGTAAAGAAGACTCATGGCTCTCAATATCTGGGATACGGGTGGGCTGTGTCACCAGTTGTGAGAGACCATAGGCCGAGACCATATTGAAGAGATGTCGACCCTGGAGGTCAGTGGTTCGGGACCCCAGCCACTCTTTATGATGAGCGTTGAAGTCTCCAAGAACCACCACCTCCGCTGATGGACACTGCTCCAATATTTCGTCAATCCCCCATTGGACGTTCTCAAATAATTGAATTGACCCCGGATCACTGCCATGGGACCTGTAGAGGCATGCGTAGATGCGGGTAAGCCCTCCATAGTCTACGCGTAGCCACAGGATTGACAAGTCACCATGTTCGAGGGCCCGAAGGCGGCGACAGCAGATATCACCTCGGATGAATACGCACACCCCGGCTTTACGACGGAAGGTATGCTCCAAATCGTAGCCGGGGTAATTTAGGTACGAAATGTCATCCGGAGCACCTATCTGCGTCTCCGTTAAAAAGAGTAAGGCAGGCCGCGCCGTCTCGAGGTGATGGTGGACGGCGTCGAGATTGCTATGTAAACCCCTGATATTGCAAAAATCCACATCAAATGTGGATAAGGGGACCGACGTAGAAAATCGTCTCTTTTTAACATTCTTGGCCATGATTTTTAATTTAAGAAGAGGAGGAAGGGAGTGTGAATGTGTATAACGGAGTTTGGTGATACCAAAAAAAAAAGGCAGGGCATAGTGCATGGTCGAGGAGTGAGTGTTGTGAGGAGCTGACACGAAGCACGGAAGGGCCCCCGATGCCCCCCCGTGTGTAGCCGCCGAGGTCCACTCCGGTTTCCCACACCGGCACGACGGCTACCCAACGGGATTTTCGCCGGTTGGTGGGACAGCCTCCCAGGGAGGATGATCCTGGGTTCGGGTCCCCTGCTGACCGGCAGGTGGCCGGCGGTGACCATTCCCATCGGGTCTCCCTGTACACCATGCCAGCCCCTCACGCTCAATACCCCGACCAAGACCTCACCACCGCAGGTTTCAGGCCTCACCAAAACCCGCCACACACAAACACACCCAGAAAGTTGGGCTCCCGGCTCTCTCGCTCACCGAACGAAGTGCAGCAGCAAATTGCTACTACTCAAACGTCGATCTTCTGCGAGAGTGTGGTACTGCCCCGGACGGACCGGCCCGCGACTGCAGACAAAAGACTGTCTACAGTGTGGTCCTACCACCAATAGACCAACTGATGTTAACGGGAATATTACAAATAGAAAAATAATCCGAATTTTATTGCGTTTGTATTTAATTTTTGATTTACTGACTTTTTGGACAACTTTCAGCGTTTATAGCCGCGGGAGGATTAAGGTGTTTTGCATCCAATAAGTCATCGTTGTTACAGAGATATGGCTGAAACCCGCTACAAAATTAGTTATTAAATATTGACCCATATTTTTGATACTAATTTATTGACAGCACAAAGAGAAAATAATTCTATATAAAAAATTATATTGTTTTGGTCAGTTATTATTTAAAATCAAATTAATAGTAATTATTATTATGTCTTCCGTGTGGTGACGGAGTAAGAATACAATTCACCGCTCCCTATCTTACTCGTGGGTGATCGTACGAGCCGACTAAGGGATATAAAATGCATATAACATCTATGAGAGAAGGAAAACTTGAAATAAAACCCTATACCAACACGTCCGACCAGCGTGGTATAATAGGTCAATTACCCTTCCATTATGGAGGAGGCCCGAGGCCAACAGTGGGACGTATATGGGCTGAGATGATGATGATTATTGTCTGTGTGGTGACGGAATAAGAATACAATTCACCACTCATTATCATGTCTGTGGATGTCGTAAAAGACGACTATGCAAGAGAAGAAAAACTCGAAACAATACCCTATAGCAACCTGTCTGACCAGTATGGTGGTGGTCTATTTCCCTCCTACTATGAAGGAGGCTCGAGCCCAGTAGTGTGACGTATATGAGCCGAGATGATGATGATTATTATGACAGTTTATTTATTTAAACCTAATAAATTGAGTATGTTATTACCGAATCGGAACTCGCTTACACTAAGATAGATACAGCAAGAAAACTCAGCGGGCATGATAGCTACTAAATTATTAAGGCCTTTTAAAATTAGAGTTACCTCAAAGTAACTATTCCACGCGGACGAAGTCGCGAGCAGAAGCTAGTTTTAAATATAATAGGTCTCTATTCATGATCATGATTATTTTTATATGTCCCACGTCCCACGTCGATCACGAAATGGTTAGGAAATATTTTAGTTTAGAACTTTAAACTGAAAATTCTTAACCAATTTCTTTTTAAATTTTTCACATTGAAAAATATTTTTACATCATCATCATAGCTCACATACGTCCCACTGCTGGGCTCGAGCCTCCTCCACAATAGAAAATTAACCTACTATACCACACTGGTGAGACGGGTTGGTATAGGGTTTTATTTAGAGCTTTCATTCTCTTACATAGATGTTATCTGCAATCATCCCTTAGTCGTCTTTGACGACACCTACGTGCAAAAAAGGGGGTGGTGAATTCTAGTCTTACTCCGTCACCACTCGGAATTGCATTATGCTGTCTTGCATATTAAGGATGATTTTCTACATAACTGTTTATGATACGTAAAGGATCGTTCATCTATCTAACATCAATCATCAACGTCTCAGCCCATTTAAATTCCACAATTGGGTCGGGCCTCCTGCACAATGGGAGGGAAATTGACTTACCATACTACTGCTTGCGGTAGCTATGTGAGGCGGGTCGCTCGCTTCCCTCTAATTTGGTGGAGGAGAGTGATGGGTGCTCTAGAAGTTTACTTGTGATCGGGTGCTGCTTGTGGGATCTGGTCCAGCCATATTTTCTTCCTTTCTTTAATTCTTTAATTTTTTTATTTTTTTTCTTTTTTTTTGTCTTGTACTAAATTTTGAAAATTTATACATATATACAATTTCGAAGTCATTACACTGGAGCTAATACCATGTATGTTGTACGAAGCATGAAATTATGTATATTTAAAAGATTAAAGAAAAAAATGACTGCCCGTTGAGTTTCTTGCCGGATCGTCTCAGTTTGTGGCCGCGTTCCGATCCGGTGGTAGATTATTGTATTGTGTTCAAACGTTGTGTAATTTGACAATATGTAAGTGCCCTTAAGGGACCTATGCAGAATAAATGATTTGATTTGACTCTGGTCAGGCGGGTTGGCATACAGTTATGAAGACTTTTCCATCTCTACACATCTGCATGTTATTTGCATATCGTATCCCTTAGTCGCCTTTTACGACACCTACAGGCAAGAGAAAGGTATGGTGAATTGTCCACATACGCTGTCACTACACGGAAATCTATATTAATAGATTTATTAATTACTAGCAACCCGCCCTCGCTTCGCTTCGGTTTTAGTCGTTTTACCCGCGTAGTTCCCGTTCCCGTGGGAATACCGGGATAAAATATAGCCTAGTTTACGCCCTGATGTTATAGCCTTCCATTGGTGAAAGATTTTTGAAATCCGGTCAGCCGTTTTGAAGATTACCCGGAACAAACAGACAGACAGACAATTTTTTTGTGCAAATAACCGTGTGAGCATGAAAAAAGCCTATTATTTTGACATTACAAACAGACACTCCAATTTTATTTATTGGTATAGACTAGCAACCTGTCCTCGCTTCGGTTTCAGTCGTCTTTCCTGAATAGTTCCCGTTCCCGTGGGAATACCGGGATAAAATATAGCCTATGTTACTCTCTGATATTATAGCTTTCCATTGGTGAAAGAATTTTTGAAATCAGTCTAGCCGTTTTGAAGATTACCCGGAACAAACCGACGGACAGACAAAAAAAATATTAAGTGTATTTTAGGCATATGTATAGTGTAAATAACCGTGTGAGCATGAAAAAAGCCTATTATTTTGACATTATAAACAGACACTCCAATGTTATTTATTGGTATAGAAGATGTCTCACGATTTATAATGAACACTTAATTTACTTAAACAATTGACCATTGTGGGTGTATGTAAAGGTCATCAGTGTCAGAATCCTAATATAATCACATCACATGCCCTTTAATAAGTAAAAGTCATGAATTTTGAAAACAAGGGAGATAATATTTAATTTGTTATTCTGAAACCAGAAACCGTAATCCTTTTTGTTCCAAATTTATTTTGAAACCGTTGCTGTAATGGTCATGAAATTTTGTATGTAATTATTACAGGAAAAAGGACACAAATATATTTGTCTACCTTTATATTTCTTTACCATAATCCGGGAATAAAATTACTGTTATAGCAGCCTTGATAATTAGACAGGTAACGTATTCGAGTACAAATCACTTTTTAAAATGGCTATAGCTTTCAACCACTTTAAGAACGACGGAAATATATATGAAGGATATTGTTTATGATTAAATCAATATAGACAACTAGCTTCTGCCCGCGACTTCGTCTGCGTTAAATAGTTTTTTATGGCTAACCCTAACTTTAATCCGCGACTCTACGTAAAAAGTGAAAAAATTTTTAAATAATACGATTGTGTCACATTATTTTTGCAAAACTTTATGCGCTTATGCAGCACACTTAGCCGAAGCTCTCAAAAGGAAAAAGAACCTCCGATGTTGAAACATTCTTTATTGGTGCTCCGCTCCTATTAGTCTTAACGTAATGATATATAGCTTATAGCCTTCCTCGATAAATGGTCTATCTAACACTGAAAGAATTTTTTAAATTGGACCCGTAGTTCCTGAGATTAGCGAGTTCAAACAAACAAGCTCTCCAGCTTTATATATTAAAGTATAGAAGTATAGACACAGATGTGAGAATTAGTACTTCAGTGAGTCATCTTCATAATCTCAACCCATATACGTCCCACTGGTCCTCCTCTGGGCCTCCTCCACTATGGAAGGGTAATTAACCTACTATATCGCGCTGGTCAGACGTATTCGGTTTTGTTTCGAGATTTTCTTCTCTTTCATAGATGATACACGCTTATTAAATCTCTAGGTCGCCTTTTACGACATCCACGGGCAAGCTATGGAGTGGCGAATTGTATTCTTATTCCGTCACCACACAGACATATTCTCGGGCCAAAACCACACATTAAAAGTAACATAATTGTAAATTATCGCAGACACGTACTAAAGGTCGTATCGGCACATTCTTACAAGAATAGTAATGAGCCTGAACAGTATCTACTCACAATTTATTCCATCCGCTATGGATCTAATAAAACTTATAATTACTTTATAAATATTTATTAAATGTTATCTACATTTTGGAATAAAGGATAATAGGCAACTCTTAAAGCTTATCATATTACCGTAATTTAGAAGATTGGAGTGGTGGAACTTCGACCTAGAAGTTTAGGTTGTCTTAATTTTCTAATTTGGTACTGTATCCCTATTGTCATATTACAGTCTCCACATTTAGAGAAAGAGCTGTCTAAAATTATGTTCGTAATATAATAATAGACACGTTTCTGTGCTGTAAGTCATCACTGGTAGCACACACTGGTCGTAGACCTGTGTTTTCAGACACTGAGGTATGTTGGACGAGAAGATCCTCTTTAGTTTTCCGAACGCTGCCCAACCGTGTTGGATCCGTCGGCTGATCTCTTTCTCGAAATCGGATCTACCTAATTGGACTGTTTGTCCTAGGTAAACATAATGATCGACAACTTCGAGACTCGCATGTAAAAACACCGTGCAGATAACCGCATGTAAAAACCTATTATTTTGATATTACAAACAGACACTTCAATTTTATTTATTTGTATAAATACGAAATTTGAATTATTCGATAGCCCTGTTTTTATTTATAAACAAATTGGTATTATTCATATTGTGTTAAAATTTTCTGTGCCCATTGTGACAATGATGAATGCGTACAGCCAATAGGCGGTACAGAAATTTGCCCTATAATTTTTCATCTATAACTTTGTCCTTTTACAAATGATTTTTGTTTCAAATTATATTGCTATTAAGTTTTTATATTTAGTCGCGACACACACCTAAATATGAACAAATTTGTCAGTGTTATATATAAGTTTCATCATTGTTTACTTGTGATATTTTTACATCTTGTTTAAGGAATTTCCTTTCCTTTCCCTGTTCATTCATCATCATGTCAGCTTATAAATGTCCTACTCCTGGGCTCGAGCCTCTTTCACAATGGGAGGGAAATTGAGTTTACTATATCATGCTGGTCATACAGGTTTGTATAGGATTTAATTTCGACCTTCTCTTGCATAGATATTATATGCGTATGATATCCCTTAGTCGTCTTTTACGATATCCACGGGCAAGACAGGGAATGGTGAATCGTATTCTTATACCATCACCACACCTACAGTTTTATATAAATTTAATACTAGAAACAAAACCATATGCCAACACGTCTGACCAGCGTGGTATCGTAGGTCCAATTCCCTCTCATAAAGTAGATCCAATTTTATTTACATACTAGCAATCCGCCCTCGCTTCGCTTCGGTTATAGGTTATAGTTGTTTTGCCCGCGTAGTTCCCGTTCCCGTGGGAATACCCGGATAAAATATAGCCTAGTTTACGCCCTGATATTATAGCTTTCCATTGGTGAAAGAATTTTTGAAATCGGTCCAGCCGTTTTGAAGATTACCCGGAACAACCAGACAGACAGACAGACAAAAAAATTTTAATTGCTATTTTAGGCATAGGTGTCGTGCAAATAACCGTGTGAGCATGAAAAAAGCCTATTATTTTTACATTACAAACAGACACTCCAATTTTATTTATTGGTATAGATATAATTCGGCTGCATCTATCTCCACACCATCACACAAGCAAATCCCATACCTCTATAAAACTCATGTCATCATTAACATTACATTAGTAAGAACAACAACATTAACATTAGTAAGAAATACAAAAATAAAAAAAAAGAATTGAAAAATTAAGAAATTATATTTATTAACTAGCAATCCGCTCTCGCTTCGCTTCGGTTATAGGTTATAGTCGTTTTACCCGCGTAGTTCCCGTTCCCGTGGGAATACCGGGCTAATATATAGCATAGTTTACGCCCTGATATTATAGCTTTCCATTGGTGAAAGAATTTTGAAATCGGTCCAGCCGTTTTGAAGATTACCCGGAACAGACAGACAGACAAAATATTTTTAATTGTTATTTTAGGCATAGGTATCGTGCAAATAACCGTGTGAGCATGAAAAAAGCCTATTATTTTGACATTACAAACAGACACTCCAATTTTATTTATTGGTATAGATTAAATATAATCGAAATCGAAATGTATCGCTTCATCTTGGAATCATATTGCGACTGAAAAAAAAGATAATAGACGAAATACCTAATTTTTTTCCTATAAAAATTATATTCCATTAAAATAGATCTATAAATAAAATAGATCTAGAAATATGAATTCTTCATTATTATCATCATCTCATCTCATATACGTCTCGAGTCCCATTATTGAATTCGAACCTTCTCTACAGTCTTAGGAAAAATAACCCCGGTTAGATGGGTTTGATGATTTAGGATTATATTGTGAGTATTCCTTATTTTACTTGATAACATCTATTTACCTATATATTGTATCACTTAATCGTCTTTTACGCCATCCATGACTAAGAATAGGGGTGTTTAATTGTATTATTGTGTCGTCACCACACGATAAACATATAAACAGTATATAATTAACACACGCGGCCCTCGTTGCCTGATATTGGTACTTAAACCACTATGCCATATGTGCAGTTCATTTATGTACGACTTCCATTTATTATCAATATAATTTGAACTATAATGTAATAAGACTAGAGTGCGTGTTTAAAGTCTAAAAACTACGTGTTTAAATGCAAACAGTAGGATGTTTCAACGCTCAAACCTACCTAAATATTGTAAGGATTAATTAAACCTTACAAATAAAGCTTATTTATGTAGGAAAAAATGTTAGTACGCAAGACCATGTTTATTATTTCAAATCATCTAGTGATATATTGTTAAGAAAAGGGACGGGATTTGCTTAGACATTCGACCCACCTAATAAAGGAGTTTATAAGCAAGATACGCAGTCACAAGGAAGCAAAGTATTAGTTAGAACTCTGGCAGTTACACACGTTAAACACAGATTATGTGCCTCTGTTGTCAGTGAACAATTAAGTTGTTACAAAATGTTCTTTAAGATATTAGCAAAGTTGTGACAAGGAAAGCGTGACTCGATTCCACCCCGACCAACTTCTCCGGTTTCGTTTAGCTCGTAAAAGGGCGTAGCTGCCGTTTTGAATAGATAACAAGGATTTTATTAAAATTCCTCGTCCTTGTCTTGCCATTCGTAGGCTCACTTCGGTGGCCGTCTTTTGTTCTGTGGCACGCGAGTCTGAAACCTTCCAAATTCTTTCATAGCCATCTCCAATGAAATTTTACTGCCACATTATACATTCCATTGTGAGTTAATTATTATATTCAAGCTTTCCGAAACCAATTATCCTCATAAATTTAAAAATATATTTATATAAATGCGTTGTCACCCACTACTGAATTTCTTTCTGGGAACTAGAAAGTTAGCAATGAGACTTAAGACTTATCCTACTAATATTAAAAACGCGAAAGTTTGTGAGTATGTATGTGAGGATGTTTGTTGCTCTTTCACGCAAAAAGTACTGAATGGATTTTGATGCAATTTCGCAATAATACAGCTTACATATCAGAATAACACATAGGCTATAATTTATCCCGATATTCCCACGCGAAGGCGAACTATGCAGGTAAAACATCAGGGCACTGCTAGTGTTTAATATTAATTTAATATCTGAATCTTACTCTACGTGATATTTGTTTTAAAATCGTCTGAATCCGTCAGACCATTTTATATGTTTAACATTTAAATTAATAATATATACATTTCACATACTTTTGTATTTATAATATTCGTATCAAGTAATAAAATAAACATGCTTTGCTAATCTGTTTTCTTCAATACAAGCTTTGATATAATCTTTGGACAAAATTTTACAAAGGTGACCTTAATGCGTCTGACGAACTCTAATATCTTACTTCGATAACATTTTGTGGGGACGGAGTAAGAATGCAATTTACCAGACCTTCAAGAACAGCCCATGGGTGTCGTGAAATACGATTATGAGATATAATATGCAAATAACATCGATGCAAGTGAAGCACTACTCAAAATGAAACCCTGTGCCTTGACGTTTGACTAGCGTGATAACACTTATTATTTGACCTACTAAGGTCAAATAATAAGGAAGAGGACCGAGCCTATTAGTGGAACGTATACGGAGAGGATCTTCTCGTCCAATATTCCGCAGTGTCTGAAAACAAAGATTTATAACCAGTGTGTGTTACCAACGATGACTTACGGCACTAAAACGTGGTCTCTAAATGTCGGCCTCATAAAAAAAGCTCAAAGTTGCTCAACCAGCTATGGAGAGGGTTATGTTCGGTATTTTTCGACGTGAAAAAATCGGAAACACGGAAATCCGTAGAAGAACGGGTATAACCGACATAGCCCGCAGAATTAGCACGTTGAAATGGCAATCGGCAGGCCATATCGCTCGTCGAACCGACAACCATTGGGGAAGAAAGGTTCTTGAGTGGCGACCAAGAATCGGATAGTGCAGTGTGGGACGACCCCCCACTAGGTAGACTGACGACTTTCTCAAAGTCGCAGGGAATCGTTGGATACAAGTGGCGCAGGACCTTTCAGAGTGGCATTCTCGTGGGGAGGCCTATGTCCAGCAGTGGACGTCTGTAGGCTGATGGATGGATGGGTGGATGGATGATATGGGCTGAAATGATGATTTTAAATGTACTCGTAATTTATCTATGTATTAATATGTAAAATAATTTTTTGAGTACTTTATGATAAAATTGCGCGATAATATTTAAATATTATTTGTCTTATAAACCACGTGTCTCTGTATATAGCGTAATATTTGCATTATGTATTTCATTAAAACCATTGCAGTATTAATTAATTTCTCTCCCACACTACACGAAATAACAACGGGAATTCAATTTTCTGGTCAAATGGATTGGTGCTGCCGAACGTGCAATGTGTGGCTTGATTGTGTTTTTTTTCTCCATCATTCGTCTGTACGGGTCAATGTATCCAGTTTCATAAAGAATGACCTGCATTTGTAGCTATATTTATATACTCTTCGTATTTTATATTAACAGTATTTTACTCTCTTTTAATTTACAATATTTTATTACATTATCAATTTTAAAGATAACAAATGTATGAAAAGACAACACTTGCACTAAAGACATAGTCCTTGTATTGCGAGGTACTTTACTAACATACAACTAACAGACACAAATTACATCTAGACTCAGACCAATAATTCCGCACAAAGTGTTGTCCTATGTGGGATTTGTACCCCGACACTGGTACTGTAGCTCAGTATCTTAACCACTACGCCATCTGTGCAGTCATGTGTATGGTAAATTGATGTAAAGATTTTGTTGGTAGTTTTAATTTTATACGGCATCCTGAAACGCAAACATAAATATTATCTGCCAGCCGCTATACAATAGATAGCACTAAATGTTTTTCATAAATCATCTGGAAAGTATTTGCCAATAGAAAGTCGTTCCCACGGGAGTCGTTGAAGGAAAATTACTTTCTCATTCTCATGGTTTCCGTGTTCAGTATTTTATTGTTTCATCTCGCTGAATATTGTTTGTTAAACAGAGTATTTATGTTTTTTTTTTCAGAGTAAACAACAATTCAAAAACTTTGAATTGGTATGCTCTGTTTTTTGTTTTCGTTAAACCTCAGTTGATCCAAATATTGTAAAATTTTCAACCTGTACGTTTTTATGAAAATGTATTCATTAATTTGTTATTTATTAATGATAAAGCCGAATATTTGATTTGTTTTGTTGTAAACGTTAACTTGAGAAGCTACGAAATAAAATTGTGAAATATTTTTACCTATCAGATACCTGATATTTGCATAAATATTACATAATATGATATAACTTAATAATAATAATATCACAAGGAGATGCGTAACAAATGTCCACGTTATCTTTAAGATCATATTTTAATAGGACACCCTTTCGTAGTTGTGATAAAAAATAATTGCATAAATGATAATACACTTTCCCTTTATAAAACACGGTGTTATCAAGGCATATATATATATAAGCAGATAGTATTTTTGCAAGAAAAATGCTCGAGATAAACTTTGCCAAATTATCTTCTATTGTAAGGAAGCCTTATTTCCAGTAATGGGCCGAAAAAGAGCTGACATGAGGTAACCTACATCGTTAGTCATGATTTCAAGACATAACATTATTTTAACAGATAACTACATTGAAATATTTAATATTCAAGTAGATAAAAAGAATGACGCTAGATGTCAAACTGCTCCCTCTTAATAATAATATGGAAATTATATATTTCCATATTTTTCACAATGCTGTATTGGCAGTTCAATTAAATTCCAATATTATATATGAGCATAGTATATCCAATTCCGTTGAATGCCTTCTGGCGTCTCTCTGTGGTTCCTGTCACCTGTCATAAGTTGACGGGTGTTTTACATACTTCCTTGATCTACTTAACTTGTTTACCTATTCTATGAGACATTTGCTTGATTTAGTAGCACGTTATGCAACGAATAAGATTGTAAATGTATAATTATTTTTATTATAGTCAGAATTAAATTTTGATTTTAAATAATTATTCAATATGTCCTTTATACTTTTTATTGTATTTACAACAAATTGTTGTTTGATAAAATTGTTTCGTTATTTCCTATAACCACCTATACTTACATAAATATACACAAGTATTTACTCTAAACTATTCGGAATATGGTGGTCCATTTGATTTGATGGTTAGGATTTCTACTTGATTAACCCAGATTAATTTTATTGAATAGGACTTGACATTTGGGCTGCTTCAAAACTACGTATGAACAGCCTTGAATGTATTATGTTGAAAAGCTAAGTTTCAGATTAATCGATTATAGTAAGGGTCAGATTGGGCAAGTTTAACAGCCGTTTAGACATGCTAACTTACCCCATTTGTCAGTAACATGTCCAATTTTACCCTTGACAGAAACAATTCTGACGGGATCCTGACAAACTTAGTAATAGCTATATCGGTACATATTATATCTAGCAGTTTGTATACTAGTTGGTAATTGATAAACTTTAACCTTTAATTAGCTTGTATAACATTATACGTTGTTTATTTTAGTAGATCAGAATTCAAACCTAAATATTGTTTGCACGAAAGAAATTTTATTTACCGTATTCAATTTTAATTAATATATGCATCACGAATTATGTTAATTAAATTAAATTGGTGTAATCCTTTTCAATTAAATTTAATCTGAACTGAATGGCTTTGTTTAATGTCATTAATCTTCATAAATGAAAATGATATATGGTGCAGGAAATCAATTTTCCACTCGGCTTCATTGCATCGAGTATTCGGTGGTCCATGTTCGCAATTTGACATTTAATTCAATGGAAATGAATATTTTTGCACAACCGTCGTTCTTGTGATAAAATAAATATCAACCAAGAGATTTTATTCTAATAATATTGTTAAAGCATTTAGACGCTCATATATTGTTTCTGAAGAGCTTTTTGTTTATGGATTTTTTTTTATAGCGCGGTATCGAAATTATTCATCATCATCATCGCAGCCCACATACGTCCCACTGTTGGGCTCGGGCCTCCTCCACAATGGGAGGGAATTTGATCTACTATACCATGCTGGTCAGACATGTTGGTATAGGGTTTCATTTCGAGTTTTCCTTCTCTTGCACAGATGTTATGTGCACATTATATCCCATAGTCGTCTTATACGACATCCACGGGCAAGATAGGGAGTGGTGAATTGTATTCTTACTCCGTCACCACACGGACAGAATTATTGTTATATGAAATCGTATCGAAATTATTGTTATATGTTTAATATGCAATTTTAAAGATTATGTTCTTCTCGATAAAATGGCGAACTAAATTGCGCCATCTGTTGGCAAATTCTAATGAACTTTACAATTTTAATAAATTTTATTATTGTAAAATGAGTATACTTACTACAAGTCAAATAAAGATAACGATGGTGCTAAGTATTCGCCTGGGGTTTTGAGAGGTAGTTTGGTACGTCATCGCCAGTTCAATTAGGGCTATGAGTTACCCAGGCAAGTGCTGTTACTCACCCTATTATTGAAAACTAATGCGGGTTTTACGATTGTCTCGGATAAGTGATCGCCACAGGGAAAGGACCGTCACCGCAAAGTTTAATATGGTTAAATATTAAATATAAAAATGATTCTAATTCTGTTCAATGCCTGCACCAGTTTAAAGATAGTTGAAGAGCTTTCGAAAATTCATTAAATCATTTTATAACCTGATACAAGTGCACACTTACGTTTGAGGTACTCCCTTGTATTGAAATATGATTTATTTTCAATAATTTAATGTAGTTCAATCTATTTAGTCTATCTAGTTTATTTTATCTATATCTATGTCGTTTAGCGGCTACGAATATTACTAACTCTGACATTCATCATCATCATTTCTGCTTATGTATCTCCCACTGTTGAGTTTGACACTCCTTCATAATAGGAGGAAAATGGACCTGCTATACCACGCTGGTCAGACGGCTTGGTATAGGGTTTTATTTCGAGTTTTCTTTTCTTGCATATATGTTAAAAGCATATTTAATCCTTTAGTCGTCTCTTACTACACCCACGGGTAAGCTTGGGAGTGATGAACGAAATCTGCTGGGTACGCTAGTTGAATTATAAAAATCAATGGTGTTTGTCATGTTAGTTAATGTAATGTTTAGTATATTGTAAGGATGTATGAATTAATTTAGCGGTAATGATACCAGTATTAATGATATTATGTTTCATTGACTGATTATTGTGTTCAAACTAATCCAACATTTTCATTTATTACAGGTACCACATGATTTATCCTAGTTCAGTAAGTAAAACAAGATTAGTCTCGATCTCCGTGGACGCTTACGTTACGTGGGCGTTGATCGATTTAAATATTCGACAACAATGACTTCTTGTTACGCTTGATACAATGTTTTATTTTTTATTCTCTTTGGACGCTTGGAATAGAATAAAGCGAAAACGACATTACTGTTTCTTAAAATGTTGACACTTACAGGATTTATCTATCTTACCTTGTTATATAATTGACGTTACTACATTTGGATTTTAGGGTACCGTATCCAAAAGGCAAAAACGGGACCCTATTACTAAGACTTCGCTGTCTCTCCGTCTGTCTGTCTGTCACCAGGCTATATTTCGAGAACCGCGATAGCTAGACAGTTGAAAATTTCACAAATTATGTATTTCTGTTGCCGCTATAACAACAAATAGTAAAAATAAAATAAATATTTAAGGGGGGCACCCATACAAAAAACGCAATTTTTTGCCTATTTTTTATAGAATGGTACGTAACCCTTCATGCTCGACTCCGACTCATACTTAGCTGGTTTTTTTTGTATTGCTGTTGGTGATAAACGAGCAAATAGCACACTTGATGCTAAGTTGACTACCGTGAAGAAAGTGAAGGGAGTATGAATGCTTGCAAATGGATTTGGTAATAAATGCATCACCAATACCTACCACCCGCAAACACTCTCAGAAAGTTGGGCTTCAGGCTGTAAGAATTGCTACTAATCAGACGTCGGTTTTTGTGAGAGTGTGGTACTACCTCGGAGGTCCATCCTGTGGCGGTAGACAGAACCCTGTTGACGTGCGACCCTACTACATATAGTAGGTAGGTTTTAAAATAAAGGTACCCGCAAATTTTTTATATCGCCAATTATTATGATATATAATCTACTAGCTGACCCAACAGACGTTGTTCTGTTTAAATAAATAGTAAAAGGAATTCTCCTTGAACTCGATCGCAGCGCCACCTACCGGGTTTATTCGTGAATCTAAACCATTCTCGAATTCCCTTGAACACACAAAAAATTTCGTCAACATCGGTCCAGCCGTTTAGGAGGAGTTCAGTGACATACACACGTACACAAGAATTATGTATATGTATAGGGATAAATAGGTTTTACATAAAATTTATTCGACTCTTATTAATCACTAGCAACCCGCCATCGCTTCGCTTCGTTTTCAGTCGCCCTAAACGCATAGTTCCCGTTTCCCTGGGCATATTGGGATAAAATATAGCCTAAGTTACTCCTTATGTAGACAGCTACCTGGTAGTAAAATATTATCAAAATCGGTCCAGCTATTTCGAAGATTACCTCAAACAGACAAAATTTTTTAAACTGTATTTTAGGCATAGGTGTCGCGCAACTAACCGTGTGAACATGACAAAAGCACAGTATTTTAACATTACAAACAGACTTTTATTTATTTGTATAGATGAAGAGTTGAATATGAATAACCTTATAATCAAAGTCTGAAGATTCTGAGCTCCAGCCGCTATACATAATCTATAATATCTCGATAACTTGAATAACAATTTTGAAGGTGATTAAAATATACACATTTTGTGACTGATAGTGACTAAAAATGATCGTATGTACCTATAATAGTTTCTCTAAGTAGAAAATATGCACTTTTGCTATAAGCGGCTTAGTCTTAGTAGTAGCAATTTGTTACTGTGCTTCGTTCGGTGAGTGAGAGAGCCGGAAGCTCAACTTTCGAGGGTGTTTGCGTGTGGAGGGTTTTGGTATCACCGAGCCACAATGCACGCATTCACACTCCCTTCACTTTTTTCGCGGTAGGCAGCGGCCTTGTAAAGGTCTATGAGCGGCAGCAACACTTACCATCAGGTGTACTGTCTGCTCGTTTGCCACCGTTTGCAATAAAAAAAAAAAAAGTCTGCAAGTGTTTTAAAAATCAGATCATATTCTGTACCTAAATGTATATCTTTATTTATGTGTTTTTATGTTAGAACTTAGGTTTTTTTCTCCGAAAATATAAAAAGAAGTATCGTTCAGAGATCTAATCTCACGGTCAACTTTCCCATTTATGCCGTGAGATCAAACAGGCATTTTTGTTAAAATAAATTAGCATAAAACCTATCTGATATTTACGACCGTATAAAAATCTAATCACAGTTTTGCTAATACATTCACACAGAAACTAAATTTTGAAAAGCTCTTTTAAAATATGTAAAATTTTCGCTCAGCGTTTGAATATATGAGATACTGAGAATTATGGCACACTATAAAACTCTCGTTTATGCTGTATTAAGGTTACGCTGTTGGAACATAACTGAAACTAGTTTCGAAATTGAAGACGGTTCTCGAGATGCATTCTCGAGAGTTACATAGTGTAAGTATATTTAGAAGTCATATCCAACTATATTCCCTTCAGACATTTAGTTTTATGTGGAAGAAATAATTTAAAATTATATTTACAGCTGCTTAATAATTATAAAAGTTTTATATATAGATTGGAAGCACACTAAGATTATACTACTCGATCAACATCTATGATTTTCTTTAATCTATCTATAGATGAAGCGATGTACGTTAGTCATGGAAGGAAGTATTTATGGGAAATATGTACTTAATTTTTTTAATTTCCAATCTTTATTTATTCTAATATGTACTAGGCTCGAGATACCTTAGGCAAGGAGTCAGGATACCACTGCCCACCCCGTGCCCATGGATACTATAAACGACTGAGGGTTATAAATATACAGATAAATATTCTATTTTTTTTTTTTTTTGTGGGTGGGTCGCGGTCGGCGCGCCTCCGCACCACTCCGTCCGGGGCGACAGAGGGGCTTAAGCACGCAACTCCCGCGACCCACCCAAAAACCACGTCGCCTTCGTCGTTGGGCCGACCACTGGAGCAGCGTTAACTTGTCGTCAGTGGTCGGCCCGACGGAATACCCCTAATTGGGGTACCCTCCCATCGACCGACGTCCCCCCCCTCGGGGAGAACGTCGGTCTTTCCTCACGCGGTCGGCCTCTCGGCAGATAAATATTCTATGCAAGAGACTTGTCTTGTCTGACCAACGTGGTGTAAAAACTAATAAGGAACAGGAAGAATACATCATCATCATCATCATCTTGCTCTTATCCCAATTACTTGGGGTCGACGCAATATGTCATCTATTTTGACATATTGCAAAAAGTTTCGGCAATGACTTTTATGACCGGCCGCTTGCCTGACATCAACCCTCCTTGGGAATGTAATCGTTGACCCAAATTATACCAGATGGAGTTGGTCCGGGTCAATCTAGAGCTCTTAGTCGTCTTTTACGACACCCACGAGCAAAGCTAGGGTTGGTAGTATTCGAAGCCGCCACCACACAGCACAGCAGGAAGAATACATAACAACAAAAAATAAATACTTAAACTAGAATCCTATACCAGCTCGTCTAGTCAGCATGATATAGTAGGTCAATTGCTCCTTTCATTTGTAGTTGACACCCATGCTCAGTATATGTATAAGGACTCAGAAAGAAGGCAAGAGCTTTCCTCTTTATATACAAGATAGCTTATGCCTGCGACTTCGTCCGCGTGAAACAGTTACTTTGGGCTAATGCTAACTTTAACCCGCGAATTTGTTTACGTAGAAGGTGAAAATATTTTAAAATAATACAATACTGTAACACTTGATTTTTGCGAAACCTAACCGTTATGTATTGCACGCAGCGGAAGATCTTAAAAGGAAAAAAATACATTTTTCATTGTTGCTCCGCTCCTATTGGTCTTAGCGTGATGATATATAGCCTATAGCCTCCCTCGATAAATGGGCTATCTAACAATGAAAGAATTTTTTAAATCGGACCAATAGTTTATGAGATTAGCGCGTTCAAACAAACAAATTCCTCTGCTTTATATATTAGTATAGATACAATTATTTCAAATAGAGAAGAATTATCCTTGAAGTAAGAATGTTCATAATTAATTAGAATGTTCTTGCCTCAAGACGTTTACGCAACACGCAATATCATTGATATCTACTGTATTCATTACTATTTTCCAAAGTTGTGTATGGGCTTTGATATTTTCGTTATAATGTTTATAATAGACTACAGGCCCATTAACAAAATTTACCTGTAATATGACCTTCTCTGAATTACGTTTAGAAAGCTGCTACTATAACAGAAAATAACTCTCAGCCTTCGCTTTGGAGCGGTACAGATGAGGATAAAAGTAATTATATTTGTACGGCTTGCTTTTAGTTGAAAATGTTAAAAAAAATACAAAGAAAAAAACCTTAATGACATCCAACATTTGGACTTCAGTATACATTTTTAATTGGTATAGATTTTATAGAATGTACGGCACTGTAAAGTATTGTCAGTTCTTAAGAGTAGCAAGTTTGAGAAAACCAACTTCAATGTTGTAATAGTAATGTAAACTATATTTTACACAATTGTTGTGGTTCGGGGTGACCGTGCAGGATGCGGTCAAATCATAACCCAGCCTGTCAGCAAAAAAAGTTGCGTTCAAGTCAGGAAATGCGGATGTAATAACATTAATCAAATTTGCGGACACATACGGTCACTCTTTGGTCCTATCATTTGCAGAGTTATATTGAAACCTAGAAATAAGAAATTGGTATTTCATAAAATGATTCTTCAGTTTTATCATATTTATTCCTGCTTTTATCATTACCATGTTTCTAACTTTTGTATCTGTAGACATAAAGCCAGTATATCTAAAAACCTATCTAATTGAATGAAATAGTGCTTATAAGATCCAACAAATCCATACCATCAAACTTCAACAGATAAAATTTGACCTAAATACATTCAAACTTACATACGAATCATTCTTATACATTAGTATATATTAGAATATCGAAATAAAATATAATTCCTGAAGGACGCTAGTCGGCACAAAATTTAATAGACTGATTTGATTACTAACAAAGTGGGAAGTTTTGCTGTAATTAATTACGCTTCACAGTGTTGATGATACCATAAATAACGGATAGAATTCCCACAGGAATGTAAGCTTTGTACAATACGGGTCATCCTTAAGGTTGTGGGCAAGAACGATGTTACACTCAGCAATTTCTCTCTATATTGAACTATGTATTCAAAGCGTTCCTAATATTTAAGACTATTTATGCGTAACCTACTTTCGCTTGAAAGATGTTCGGTAGTCAGTAAATACAGAGTAATGGTAGCTCAATACATACAATATTCATAGTGAACTTGCTTACTTTTCTAATTTGGAACAGGAAGGACAAGGTTGTAAATCAAGGTCTAATTTCTCAGTTTGAGCATCAATTTAGGTAATTTGAAAATATGAATGACTCATTCGCCCATACACATTTAGAAAAAGTGTAGTAAAGTGTCACTACAACGGAAAAGAAACATAGGTACTTATGGAAACATAACAACTAGATTCAGAGAAATTGTTGGTGAATCGCACAAAGAGCTGTTCTGCGTGGGGCTTCAACCCACGCCATGATCAGCGCGGTATCATACGTCAATTATCCTTACTAAGTTGTAAAGGCCTCGTATCCAATAGTATGACGTACCTATATGGGTAAGCCCATAAGAAAATAGCATTCACTATAAATATATTGCCGTCAATTCTAGAGCGAGCATAGATATACAAAGAGACATGATGGATTTATCCGACCTTGTACTAAATTTACATTTGTTTATGCTATTTACAATACTACCCTCCATAGACTTTCAAAACCTTTAATTCAATAATATGTTGAAAAGTTTTATATATTCTCTAAGATTTTCTGAGCACATTCACTTCTCAACTTGCCAGTAAAGTTGAGTAAGCATCAACAACGTTTTAGGTAGACACTCTAACAAATAACTTTGTTGTGAAGGATAAACGGACGGCGAGAACTTAGGAGCCCCCGAGGCCACTTAAAACTTATGTGGCTTCGTTAACCATAGTCCTATATTCTTACTGTTGTTAAGACCTTCCAGAATAATATAGCAAGGGCATTTTCGAGTTTAAATTTACTGTTTCAACTTGTCATTGTGGTTTCGTTGAATTTTATCAGTATATCACTATGAACTGTGTTTATCTGTATGGGTCAATTAAGATAGCGAAACAATACAATCGTTCATTCTTACTATACTTGTGTCTGAATCGAACGATCTTAGGCATTCTGTATGACGAATTTTATCTTTATTATAAATTAATAATGTATCAATTTTTAGATTATAACAACATTACTATACAAGACTCAAAGCTCAGTTCAAAATACCATAGCAATCCATCTGTCCGACAGGCTGCAATTTTGAGCGAGTTACATATCCAAGTTATTTTCCGTGTAGTGACGTAGTAAGAATACAAATCGCCACTGCCTATCTTGCCCGTGGATGTCGTACAAGACGAGTAAGGGATATAATATGCACGTAAGGTCTGTGCAAGAGAGGGAAAACTCGAAATGAAACCCTATACCAACATGTCTGACCAGCATGGTATAGTAGGTCAAATTCCCTTCCATTGTGGAGGAGGCCCGAGCCCAACAGTGGGACGTATGTGGGCTGCGATGATGATGATGATGAGTGACGTAGTAAGTATTCAGTTCACCACCCGTCTCAAGGCAAAAATGCCCTTGGTTATTGTATAAGGGATATAATTAACATATAACATCTATGGAAGATAAGGAAAACTCGAAACAAAACCCTATGCCAACCGTCTGATCAACGTGTTAATAAGCACGTATAAAAGAAAAGAAGTAATTGATAATATTACGTCTCATAGTAAGTGGTAATATGTTTTCAAATGTGACGTATACTAGCTTCAATCCGTAAAGTAGTATTATTTACAACGTGTAATACTCAGAAATTATTACTAGCTACAAGTTATGCTCAGATATAATACACCAAAACGTAATGAAGATATCTGAATTAATAAAGCCTTCGAGCGTGCGATGCTTGTGGAGAGCAGTCCGGTCAGAATTATTTGCATTATACTGGTAGGTGGTTTGCATTTAGGTCAGTCAGTAGGAATATGTCTGAAAATATAAGTCATACAAAGATCTATTCTTAGTAACCATGTCATCGATTTTAGAGAAGTAACACTGCATAAATAGATTTAAAAAAAATGTACTCAATTGGGGAATCAGATCAGGTCGTATTGTAAAATAAAACTTACATTATTGTAACTTAAATATAAATCGTGTAGGTGATAAGCAGTAAATATAACTAAAATATAAATAGATTGTATTTAATATCTTCTAATTTTATTAAGTAGATGTATGTAAGGATAACTATTTTTTGCAATAAATCATTGAACTCTATTAGGTAACGATTTTAATATTGTGTTTTATATCTTTAGGATTTAATGACTGCTTTTTGGACTAAACGGTGTCGTAGCTTGTTATATACCCCCTTAAGTTTTAATTTTGAAAATATAATTAAATAGACTAGACTAAGCTACTATCATTTTAAGGGGAAATATTGCCATAATCGTTGGCGATTGAAGTAGGCGTTATTAAAAAGGCCCAGGTAACAACTGCTACCCATTCTTCTGGTAACACCCTTAGCCAATTTATACGACTCTCATGGGCAAGTAAGGTGACGGACGTTTGTATTCTTATCCCGCTGCCACATAAGGATAAGAATATAATTCGGACTCAATTCGGACAACGCAGCGCAGATCGACTCTCAATAAGTGGACTTAGGATATTTGGATACCGTTGTATGTTAGTGGCACGGGACCGTTCTGAGTGACATTTTCGTGGAGAGACCTTAGTTCAGCAGTGGATGTCTGGTCTGATGAATGGATGGACCATCATCTGACGGCAAGTCTTAACAGATAAATTAGTAAAGGACCTATTCCTTTATTCAACTTCTACGATGTCTTTCATAAGAGGTACCCTCCCATCGCCGTCGGTCGGTCTTTCCTCATGCGGTCGGCCTCTCGGCGGGTGACGGACATTAGTCCGCGACGTGACCGGGGAATTATTCCCGGTCACGTCGCCACTAGGCTGAATACAACAAACATAAATAATATTTGAAATAGGCGAGACCGCTTGAAATACAAATGTTTATTTTAATCTATTAACTTTTACCTAAAGTTCTGGAATAATATTGAAAGGAGAATTTTAAGGCAAATTAATTACAATTACTAAGTTAATGATTTTATAAAGCTTTTACTCACAAAATCTAATTAACTAATAATATTATGTTATAATTTTAACCTCCTGTGTGTTTAAAGTATTAAAATACTTCGTTCATCCTTGTATTGTCATTAGATGGTTAATAGTGAACAATTGAAAGCAATAGACTGTATTGATTTATTTACAACGTCACAGTTTTATTTATCGTGATTGCAAACCAAAGTGCCTGATATATTGGATACTAGCAACCTGCCCTCGCTTCGGTTTCGATCGCCTTACCCGCGTAGTTCCCAATCCCGTGGGAAGACCAGGATAAAATATAGCCTATGTTACTCCCTGATATTATAGCTTTCCATTGGCGAAAGAATTTTTAAATCGGTCCAGCCGTTTTGAAGATTAACTGGAACAAACAGAGAGACAGACAAAAAAAATATAAAGTAGATATAGATATCGGCAAAAATTATCCTTTGTCATTAATCATCATTACGATCTTAAGCGCTGAGCGCTACGTGCCGACGGCTGTACACGGGGGTCATCCGGTCGATGGCCCTGTACGGCGCACCGGTGTGGGCGGGGTCCTTGACCGTCCGACTTAGGGCCCTTCTGTGGCGACCACAGAGGGTCATGGCGGTCAGGGCCATCCGCGGATACCGCACGGTTGCGACGGAGGCAGCGTGCCTATTGGCCGGGACTCCCCCGTGGGACCTGGAGGCGGAAATGCTCGCCGAGTTGTATCGGCGGGTGTCGGGGGTGCGCGGGGAGGGCGGTGTGATCTCGTTAAGGGATCTCACCGCCTGGCGCGTCGACGCCCGCCGAGACGTCATTGCCCGTTGGGCAGTCCGGCTGGAGAGGCCTCGGTTCGGGGTGCGAACCGTGGAGGCCTTCCGGCCGGTGCTGATGCAGTGGTTGGAAAGGCGGCACGGGGTGCTCTCCTTCCGACTAGTGCAGGTGTTGACGGGGCACGGGAGCTTCGCCAAATACCTGCACAGGGTCGTGAGGAGGGAGAGTACACCGTCCTGCCACCACTGCAATTGCGACGAGGACACGGCGCGCCACACGCTCGAGGCCTGCGCGGCTTGGGCAGTGCAGCGCCGTGAACTCGTCGCAATCATCGGTGCCGACCTGACGCTGCCGGCCATCGCTAGGGCGATGGTCGACAGCGTCAGGAACTGGGACGCGGTCGCAGCCTTCTGCGAGACAGTGATCTCGCAGAAGGAGGCGGCGGATCGTCTGCGCGTGGAGCGCAGCCTCGATGAGGAGATCCGCCGCCGGCGACTGGGGCGGCGCAGGCGCAACTATCTGCGCCTCATGCCGCCCTAGCCGAGGCCGCGGGTGACGTGACCGGGGATTAGTCCGTCACCCGCCGAGAGGCCGACCGCGTGAGGAAAGACCGACGTCCTCCCCGAGGGGGGGACGTCGGTCGATGGGAGGGTACCCCGCGTAGGGGGTATTCCGTCGGGCCGACCACTGACGACAAGTAAACCTGCTCCGGTGGTCGGCCCAATGACGAAGGCGAGGTGGTTTTCGGGTGGGTTGCGGGAGTTGCGTGCTTAAGCCCCTCTGTCGCCCCGGACGGAGTGGTGCGGAGGCGCGCCGACCGCGACCCACCCAAAAAAAAAAAAAAAAAAACGATCTTAATATTTCTTAAATTATTTTACAAATTTAATCGCGGTTGCATTTGCGTTCAAGGTATAAATCTCTGTAATAACGATGACTTCTTGGACGTGAGACATAGTAGTTGCCCTTGTTCATAAACGCCATAAAGTATTCGAAACATCCGGCAATCAAAAATTAAATACAAACGCGATACAGTCCGTAAAATATTTTTATTTACAATGTGTAATAATCGTGAGGAAAGACCGACGTCCTCCCCGAGGGGGGGACGTCGGTCGATGGGAGGGTACCCCAATAGGGGGTATTCCGTCGGGCCGACCACTGATGTCAAGTAACCCTGTTCCGGTGGTCGGCCCAACGACGAAGGCGACGTGGTTTTCGGGTGGGTTGCGGGAGTTGCGTGCTTAAGCCCCTCTGTCGCCCCGAACGGAGTGGTGCGGAGGCGCGCCGACTGCAGCCCACCCACAAAAAAAAAAATGTGTAATAATCGCTTAAACATCAGAAATCATTATCTTACTCTGACCCAAATAATTTGGGGTCGTTCCAATATGTATTCTTCGTCCGTCATACATATAGCAAAAGTTGTGGCAATAGTTTTATGCTCGGCCATCTGCCTGACATCACCCTCCTTGGCAATGCATGTTGATCAAATGGCGTCAGATCGAATTACCATTAGTCGTCTTTTACGACATCTACAAGCAATATTAGGGTAGATAGAATTCGTAGCTACCATCACACAGCGATTATACTCCGTTATTGTTACAAATATATGTAAATTTTCGAACCCTATGTATATTGAAGCGGTACTTTGCTTTACATATGTATTAATAGGTAACAAAGTTATTTAATTAGTTTCGTCGTTCAGCCAGAAAATTAAACATTGGGTATTAATTAAGTATTAGATTTATTTTAGTAGAGGTAGGTAACTAGTATAAGCATGACTCTTGTTGCTCTTATTCAAGTTAATACATTTAAATGTCATGTTGCCCGAACTATAGTCCATAAAATATAGCTTGATCTCTGTGACAGTTGTCCCTAGTACTGTCACGCTTACGATGAACTCCGTAGTTATTTATCGATAAAATTCTTTATTTTTATAATTGTGATTTTCTATTATTACTAAAATACAATCAATGACAATCTTTTTGAGTTTATTTCAAACTATTTTTTGACTGTTTTAATTATTCAAAAAGTCAAGACAATCTAGGTCTAGTTCACTATTATCGTCATCACTGGAGCGTTTCTGCTAGAACATTTATCATTTTTTGCCAAAATAGGGACAGTCGTTAGATCAATCGATTAATTACGACTGTTTTATAAATAAATATGTCTAGTTTATTGACAATAATATGTACCTACATAATATTATCATTTACTCTGAGACAAAAAGTAGTTTTTTAATGTTTCATTAATTCAATTTATATATTTTATAATGTAACTGTCTGTTTTAATTGTAAAAAATATGTTGAAAGTTTTATTATAGGTACTGTATTGGGATTATTTCTTTTATGAATAATTTAATAACGATCGGTTATCGATGTACGTATATCGACTGTCCCATCTCTTTTTTATTTTCAGTCCAGTATGACCTTATACGTGCGTAAGCGTCATTTATGTATAAAATGTTTACTAGGTATTTCAGTACTTACGAGGTACATTTTAGGCATGAATATTAATATTTTTATATTTATAATATATTGCAATTCAGTTGCAATAAAACTGGCACGAAAAGAATGAAAATATATTTGATACAAAATGAAATTGTAAAGATACCGCTCGTTCAAACTTACTTCGTTGGTTTCGTTGACATCTGTCACAGAGATCAAGCTATATTCTATGGACTATAATATCTTATTGTAGGACACCTGTGAGAAGAAAGGGATGTGACTTATAATAATCTATGTTGATTTACACAACTTTATTTTTCAATATGACATAACTTCACAGTTACCTCATAATAATTACAATCTAGCCATGAGGCTATAATTAATTTAAATTTAACTAAATTTACTAAAGAATGTGTCCATCGGCACTTTTCTTATAGTTCCACTTTGTTCTAATACACTTTGTTCTTTGTTTCTTCAGGATTAGCACTCACTACACTACGTATCACGTTTCACTAAACTAACTCAAAAGGCTTAGTTCTTTTCAGTCTTCTCACTATTTCTGTGGTGTCAAGGAGTCGGATAGCCTCGACATTTACGTGTTGTAGAAGTCTTTGTTCATGTGCCTCGGCATATTTTTTTATAACCTTAGTAACAAGGTTTTTACCTAAATCACGATGGATGTCCTCATTTCTATTGTACCAGGGAGCGTTTACTATACACCCAAGTACTCTATTCTAACACAAGCAGGAAGTTAAAGTGTTACATCGAAAAATGATAAGTTAAAATCATAAAGTCTTTCATAACAAATGGAAAGCTTATTTGAGCAAGATTTTTCAGGTGGCAGTTGTACTTACAGCAAAAGTATATTAAATTATGATTTATGGAAGTCGCGTCACGTAGGAAGATAAACTTAGCCATTAGTTGCCGACTAAACTATCCATATGTATTAGCGCGTTAACCGCAAGCTATAAGATACGAGTGATATTTAAAAGCTTAATATGGCGATGATATATTTTTGACTAGCAACCCGCCCTCGCTTCGCTTCGGTTATAGGTTATAGTCGTTTTACCCGCGTAGTTCCCGTTCTCGTGGGAATACCGGGATAAAAAATATAGCCTAGTTTACGCCCTGATATTATAGCTTTCCATTAGTGAAAGAATTTTTGAAATCGGTCAAGCCGTTTTGAAGATTACCCGGAACAAACAGACAGACAGACAAAAATTTTTTAATTGCTATTTTAGGCATAGGTGTCGTGCAATTAACCATGTGAGCATGAAAAAAGTCTATTATTTTGACATTATAAACAGACACTCTAGTTTTATTTATTGGTATAAATGTTTTATTTCAGATCACACTTATTATTTTTAATTTTAAAAAGTTATAAAATGATTTTCAAATTATTACTGTTGGACATTTTTTCCAATTAAAACATTTATTAACCAAATTATCTGTTACCGTGTCGTGACGGAGTAATAAATTAATAATACAATTCTACACCCCCTCTCTTGCCCGTGGGTGTCGTAAAAACGGCTAAGAGGTGTGATATGCAGTTAACATCTATGCAAAGGAAGGAAATCTCAAAATAAAACCCTATGCTAACACGTCTGACTAGAGCGGTATAGTAGGTCAGTTTTCCGCCCATTGTGGCGGAGGCCCGAGCCCAACAGTGGGACTTAAGTAGGCTGAAATAATGATTATGATGAACTCATTTGCTCTTGGTATCGAGGTTAGTGAATATATTTTGGAATCTCCTTCTTTACAGGTTGAACA
Source organism: Lymantria dispar (assembly GCA_032191425.1). Taxonomy (NCBI): domain Eukaryota; kingdom Metazoa; phylum Arthropoda; class Insecta; order Lepidoptera; family Erebidae; genus Lymantria; species Lymantria dispar. The sequence continues at coordinate 28,136,796 of CM063441.1, forward strand.
AAACGGATCCAATCTGCCACGCCCTGTTACGGATTGGCATAAGATTTTACTTTGAATCCTTCCTTTATGGCGGTCCTAGTCGCTAAGGTTCCATACAAATTTCCATAGACTTGTCTTGTTTGTTCGGTCGATGGCCCTGTATGGCGCACCCGTGTGGCCATCCGTCTAGGGTCTCGTTTGTGGCGTCCACAGAGGGCCGTGGCAGTTAGAGCCATACGCGGATGCCACACGGTGGCAACGGAGTCCCAAAAATGATATCCTGTGGGGCTGGGCACGGACGTCAAGGATGTGGTCAGCCTAATAGCAAAGAGGAGGGTATATGAATACACGACGGGTTATGGGGTCGCACCATCGCCTACTACAAAAAAAACTGGTGTTGTTTATTACCGTACATTAAATTAATATTTAAATTGAATGAAATATCCAAAACAAAATTTGTACAGCAATGTATTAAGATTCAAGATTTTATAAAGTGTTCATTAGTAGATTTACTGAATATTTTCCTTTGATATATATGGGGCTATAAAATGGGGCCCATTTTATACAACGCTTAAGACTAATATTATTATTTATACATCCGAACGTTTATTAAAACTCTTGAACAAATGTGAACGCTCAGACGTCTGTAACTTTTAAATTAGATATTAATTTTCAATTCTGCCTCTGTACAACACAACATTTATAGTAACTATATATTATCATAATTGGATATGTTATTTAAAATTGTAATGATATTTATTTAAAAATATAGTAAATTCCTATGTAATAGCAAGCCTCAGCAACTTGGCCTGCCCTTAATATTTTTATTGGAATAATGAAATGACATCATAGTCTTCCCTCGATTTCTTCAAACATTTCATTAGAAAAAAAAAACTAGAATTTATGACGTACACATATTTCAATAATTAGACTAATGAAGTAAGAAGCAAACTCATTTCTGTTAATCGTAACTAGTTATATACACTGACGGACTCATAAACTGCATCAAAGTAAAAAACTACTTTGAAATAAATATTTTAATCAAGTATGCAAACTTTCTACACAGATTTCAATTGAAACGTCTAGATTGGTTCGTTAACTTTAAAACAGCGTAGGGTCATATCCTTAAGTTTAAGTTTGTATACTGGAAAGGACCTTAAAACTTTTTTGAAGAAAAACAGAAATTTAAAGAAAATTGGTTTAATTAAAAAATTGGTTTTAACAATAGACACAAACTTTATGCAAGGGTTTTTTTTATGTTTTAATAAGGTGTATTACCTCCACGTGCCCTTATTACGGATTCTAATCGGTTCCGCATAGATTTGATTAGGGTTATTAAAAGATCTTGCGGAATATTGTCCCATTCTTCAGAAAGTGCTGTTCTTAGTTGTGCCACTGTCGTAGGCACAGGATTTCTGGCATATACAGCTCTTTTTAAATTGTCCCAAAGATGCTCAATGGGATTAAGATCCGGGCTGCGTGCTGGCCAATTCATTGTACGTATCCCAACCTCTTCGCAATATTGTCGAACTTGTGCAGCAGCGTGCGGCCGGGCATTATCCTGCATTAAAGTAAAATTTTCGCCTATAAATCCCATGTAAGGCACCACGTGATCTTCTAAGATCTCTGTTATGTAGCGATGTGCAGTCAAACCCCCTTTACTACCGTTTTGACGGACCATGTCTATGAACACAAGTTCTGTTCGCCCGTTCATCGATATGCCACCCCAGACCATGTACGAACCGCCTCCAAAAGGAACACGCTCCTTAATGCAACTTTGAGCATATCGCTCCCCACGTCGACGATAGACTCTTCTGCGACCATCTGCACCATATAAACATGTCCTACACTCGTCTGTGAACAATACGGAGGCCCATTGCTCATCTGCCCAATTTAGGTGATCACGCGCAAATCTTAAGCGAGCTTGTCTGTGAGCTACAGACAACTTTGGACCATTTGCTGGTCTAAAAGGGGTGATATCCGCTTCCTTTAACCTTCTTCTTATTGTTCGTGCACTAACGTTTACTCCACGCACTTCATTAAGCTCTGTTTTGATGTTAACTGACGTGAGGAAACGATTTCGCAGGGAAGTTGTAACAATAAATCGGTCATCACGACCGGTGGTTGCTCGAGTTCTGCCTGTACCACGTCTCCTTTTGTAAGAACCTGTCTCCACAAACCTTCTGTATATTCTAGAAACCGTAGACTGGTTTAAATTTAAATTTCTACTAATCGTTCGTTGATCCAAGCCCTCCCGCACCAATGAAGTATCCATATTATGGTTCAGAAACTCTCAATGAGTTAAAAAGCTAACCCAACAATTCTGCTGGTAACAATAATTCAATTGACAAAAGAATAAAAAATCAATAAGAATCAATTTTAAAACTTTGCTATAAATAACACGCAAATCTGATACTACGAGTAAATTTTCTTTTCCCGGCTATATTCATTTGTTTTACTGCAGTTCTATTTTTAAATATTGCTTTTTTTTAAGATTAAGGGCCAGTCTCTCCATATTTATATAATTTAATCTAAAAAGTTTGCATACTTATTAAAAAAATCATTTCAAAGTAATCCTGAAGTTTGATGCTGTTTATGAGTCCGTCAGTATATATTATACCTATTAGTATTTGGCATTTTCTGGAACAGTTGTACACGCGCAACAGTTAGGTAAAAACAATCGATCGAGGTGACATAACTATAGACATGAACATCTTATTTCCCAAACATTTGCAACTAATTCTATAACTAGGGTATAAATGATAGTTACATTGCGCCCAATAAGTATTAGTAACCATTATTTGGTAACGGAAATAAAAAAAAAAACATCGTTGTAGCTGACCTAAACTCGATTTAAGAAACTATATTTAGACAAAAACAGGCATTGATAAACACTCACATGCACACATATATGTGTGTGTTTGTGTGTTGTGTATATCAAATATAATGCCTCCTTTTCTATGCAAATAATAAAAAAGAAAAAATCCTGTGTTCGCCAGTAATTGGCTTGCGAGTTTGTGACAATATTAGGTCAAAGTATCATTTTATAAGTCCCTAGGTACATACATTTCCCTTTTTCCTTTAATAATCCTCTAATTAATATATTTCAAAATTATATAACATTTATATAGCGAAATTTCAGAGATTTGATATCGCAATATATTTTAGTCGTCGTATTTGTCCACAAACAACTACAGGCTCCTAGAGTGGACCTTGCATATTTTAGAATGGTATCCGGTATGCATCTGCCAACTGCAGATTCTGATTCCATCGGTCCCAAGAGCCGTGCAAACATTGCATCTGAACGTGGTTCGAATGTTTGTCTATTGATCAAATGCTAACGAACTTACCAGTACTTTCACGTCTAATAGTTCCTAAGTTAGTTTCGGCGCGTTTCAAGTACAACAAATCCAAATACATTCGGACTACTGATTTCTCAACAATAAAGTAAGCTGCTAACTGGAATAAAAGTAGACCAATTCTATTATGTTATAGCGTTTTCAATGTATTTATAATTTGTATTTCTATATCTACTTCAGTGTAAAATTAAAGTATGTATATTTAAGAAATGTTACGTAACATTTTGAAACTATAACTTGTAAGTTTGTTTTTTGATGGGTTTATTTGTTGTACAAATGAAATGTAATGTCTAAAACCACGACATTTTCAGCCTCATTGTGCTTAATGTTTGTCAATTACAGTGCTTGCTTTGAATCAGAATCTCACTTAAATTATTTTTTAACCAATTTAAAAAAAAGAGGAGGTTTCTCAATTCGACCATATATAGGTATGCTTTTTTATGTTTGTTCGCGGATAATTTCGTCGTTCATGAATCGATTTCGATAATTCTTTTTTTTTGTTGGAAAGGGTATACTTTCCAAATGGTCCCATGAAAATTTTATCGAAATCGAACAAGCGGTTTTTGAAAAATCAACTAAAATCTTATAATTTATCTACATTGTCTACATTATTGAAGGCGGTTTCTTTTTTTTCAAAAAATAAAAATATTGCTATGGAAATTACTTCATAAATTTTATTTAAAATTATTAGATTATTTCGGTAGGTTGATACAGTGTGTGTCAGTGTGACCGTCTACGATCTGGTTGCAACCATCTAATCATCCAGGAGCTGCTAGCCGTCGCGTCGTCACCCTATAACCCTCAGTACCAGATAATGATTTTACAACGTGAGTGCACTGTCATCATCATCATTTCAGCTCATATATGTATGTCTCACTGCTGGGCTCGAGCTTCTTCTGCAATAAGGGGGAAAAGAACCTACTATACCATGCTATGAGACGAGTTGACATAGAGTTTTATTTCAAGATTTCTTGTCCTTTCAGTGATGTGATTTACATATAATATCCCTTAGTGGTCTTTTACGACACACACGTGCAAGAAAAGAGGCGCTGGATTGTTTTTTTTTTCCGTTCAGCACCCCGAAAGTACGTGTTTGTTTTTAATTCTTATTTTTGTCCATTTACGTCAATCATGGACAGGCTTGTTTTATTTTTTATACTTAGGGGATATATGATAGTTTAGCACCATAATTATACATGTAAGCATGTAGGTATATATCGATGTAAAATTTCTACATATACATTTAGGGCTTTTGAGTTTTTTCTCTCGCATAGATGTTTTGTGCATATTATATCCAAATCGTACATATATCCCAAAGTCGTCATTTACCCACCACCGCTTAGAGATACACGGCTTAGAGAAAGAGTGGTGAATTATATTCTTACTGCGTCACCACACAGAAAACTTTAAACTCAATCAAACAAACAACATCCATACTAATATTATAAATGCGAAAGTAAGGATGTTTGTTTGTTTGTTTGTAACACTTTCACGCTTAAACCACCGAATCGATTTCAAAAATTCTTTCACCAATGGAAAGCTATAATATTAGGGAGTAACATAGGCTATATTTTATCCCGGTATTCCCACGGGAACGGGAACTACGCGGGTTTAAGCGACTGAAACCGAAGCGAAGCGAGGGCGGGTTGCTAGTATTGAGATAACATATCATTATAGGCAAGTCACATTTGACGCGTGTAAAGAACCGGTCAGTAACTACTTAACAAGTAAAGTCAATAATTCTACGAATGGCATAGATATGCACTTAGTACTTATAATTAGCTACGTGCTGTAATAATATACTCTCTCTCTTGTGGTGACGACGTCAAAATACAATTCATCACCTATCTTGCTCGTAGATGTCATAAATGACGACTAAGGAATATATGCAGGTTACATCGATACAAAACAAGGAAAACTCAATATAAAATCCTATTCTAACATGTCTGACCAGCGGGGAATAGTAGGTCAAATTGCCTCCTATTATGGAGAGACATGTGAACGAAGATAAGATGAGAATGCAGTCATTTTAAAATACGGCTTGAACATATTCGGCTTTCATTTCAGTGTTTCTAGAAAGTGCTAAATATATTTATTTGCTTTAGAGTAGCGCACTAAAGACAAACAGGCCGTCGGTGAAATTAATTTGATGGTTGTTGTGTTTTCCTGTTAAATTCATAGCAGTAAACAGAAAGAGCTGCTAGCTCAGTAGAGCGCCTAACGCTATTTGCCTGAAGCAAGAAAACAACTAACCTCGGTGCAAACTGCAGGCGTTTATAATGCAGCCGCGCGTTTGCATTGCGCTTGTTCTGTAATTACTAGAAACTTAGCGATGAATCTGCAATTGTTTACTCAACCTCAAAATTATACAACGAAGGAGCGTATTTAACGTTCTTAAGGATCGACAAATTTAACACTTAAAAATCATTTAGATAAAAATTAAAATGCTTTTTATTGTAGTTTTAATAGTATTTAAATTATTTTCAATTCGTAAAGACTGGGTGCGGAGTATTCTACTACTTATTTTGCGGTACTGGATTTGAAAAGATTTCATTGAATTTGATTCTATGTATGATAATTCTTTTCCGGCTACGGAAGCAGATATGAATGGGAGCTTATCTACGCAGAATATATTATAGTCCATAACTGTGCGAATTGTGTGAAAAACATAAGACTGCTAATCATAACGTCTTGGGTTTGAAAACTGGGATAAACAAAAATATTTTTATGTTAAACATTTGGTTTAATTATTATATTGAGTTTAAACAATACATAGTTAAAGGGTATATGTATTTTCTGTTCAAAGTGAGAAAATAAATAAAATCTTATAAATAAATAGTTAGTGTATTGCTATATTAAACACGTCTCTTATTTGATTTATCTATGATTTCCCTGGCGGCGTAGATCCAAATTGTACAGTCTGAATTTATCAGGCAAACAATGAACTACATTATCTAGACGGTAAAACGTGTCAAAAGCCTTATTTTCACTACGATGATATGTACGTATACAAAATAATTTTTGGAATAATAAATTTTACTAATGGAGAAAGAAGAAAATTCACCACAGCTTACTTTATTATATGGGTCATAAAAACGACCAAGGCCTATAAGCACATAATATCACTACATCATCATCATCACGCTATTGGACTCGAGCCTCCTAAAATCACTACAATTGTATAGATATTCAAAACTAAACATTATATCAACAAGTCTGCAGTGCGAATCGTTAATGTAACTAACAATTATGGTTATATTATTGATAGGATACCTGTACCTGATGCCGCCCTACCCGAGGTCGAGGGAGACGACTGGGGAATAATCCGTCACCTGCAGATAGGCTGACCGCGTGATGGGGGCCAAGTACCCTTGCTACGGAGAGACGATACCCGAAAGGGTATCCCGCTGGGCTGGTCTTGGACGACAAGGCACTTGGTATCAGTGGTCGGCCCAATGGCGTAGGGTAGATAATATGGTGGGTTATGGGGCCACATTCCGCCCTATCGCTTCACCACTTCACCCCTGACAGATTGGACTGTGCTGACCGTAGCCCACCTAAAAAAAATTATAGGTTAGTTTAGGTCAGAATTATTGGTAATCGATGCAGTTATGCAACTGAATAGTTATATTTGCCTATATTTTTATATATAATTTTTGATCGCACTTTTATAGGCCGATCGTATTGTAATCTATCGAACTCAATTCCAGACTTTGTGTTTGTTAAAGTCTTAATCTTCTTTTATTTTTATTTTTGTGTGATGACAGAGTAAGAATACTTTTAACCACCTCGTCTCTTGCCCGTGAGTGTTGTAAAGGGATATAATATGCAGATAACATCTATGTAAGGGAAGCAAAACTACATAAAAGCAAACACATCTGACCAGCGCGGCATAGTAAGTCAATTTCCATTCCATAATGGAGGAAGAGCGAGCCCAACAGTGGGACTTATGTGGGCTGAGATGATAATGATTAAAAAATCCAGAAATACTTAATCGTGGTTTTTTGATGTGAAATATCTATAGGCGAGGGTGAACCTGATTGTTGGCATAGCGTTAAATGCCACGCATGTACATTTGTGTAACGAAACAATAACCTGTTTTAGAATTTTGTACCACGCCACCATCTAGTGAGCTCAAAATAAATTATTAACCTAAACACATACCTATAGTGTATACTAATGAAAGTAAATGTTTATTGAACAAAATCATTATTTTCTGGAAAAATCGTAACATTTTATTAATACCTACTTTACGCCATATTAGTTCCTATCGTAATCTGTTCTTTTATGAATTCATACTTGTACAAAATAATTTCAATGTTTCACATCTACCAGGCGTCTTGAATGATGCCTCCCTTTTTTGATAGACAAACTTAGCATTATTGTACGACTCCGGCTGAAACTTGAGAATCTCACTGTCAGCTGGACTCTAAAATATTCAAATTATATTCTTACTAAAGAAGTGGACAAAGCAAATTTAAAACTAAACAGGGATAAGAGAACATATTGTTGAATAATGTTCACAATGTTGCTAAGTTTTGTCTACAGAGTTATCTTGAATGTCTCGTCTATTGTTGAAATGTTATTAATATCTCGGGCGTTTCGGTTTAAGCTATCGCGAAGTTGAACTAATGTCGGCTTAGTGCACTACGATAGACAGACTATTATTTAATCTCTTGTGAACCATCAAAAACAAACATTATAAATACTTTTTCTATAATAAAAAAAAACTTGAGAAATCTATATATAGAAATAAATAAAATTGAAGTGTTTGTTTGTAATGTCAAAATACTAGGTTTTTATGCTCGCGCGGTTATTTGCGCGACACCTATGCCTAAAATATACTTTAATTTTTTTTGTGTCTGTTTGTTTGAGATAATCTTCAAAACGGCTGCCAGGTAGCTGACTATATAAGAAGTAACTTTTTTTTGTTCTTTTTTTTTTTTATGGGTGGGCTATGGTAAGCGCACGCGCGGTCCTGTCCGTCCGGGGCGATGAAAGAACGGCGCGCGGGCCCATAACCTACCCGTACTCACGTCACCTCGTTGTCGGGCCGACCACCGGAGCAGATGTGACTTGTCATCAGTGGCCGGCCCGACGGAATACCCTTTCGGGTAACCTCTCACCTCTCGACGTACTGGGACGTCGGTCGCCGTCGCGCGGTCAGCCTCTCTGCGGGTGACGGACAATTCCCCGGTCCGATCACCCGCGGCCTCGGCTAGGGCGGCATTAGGCGCAGATACTCGCGCCTGCGCCGCCCGAGTCGCCGGCGGTGGAACGTGTCGTCGAATAGGAGCTCTACTCGCACACGATCCGCCGCCTCCTTCCGTGAGATTACGGCCTCACAGAAGGCGGCGACCGCGTCCCAGTTCCTGACGCTGACGAGCATCTCCCTGGCGATGGTCGGCAGCGTCAGGTCGGCACCGATAATTGCGACGAGTTCACGGCGATCCCCCTCCCATGCAGCACACTCCTCGAGCGTGTGCTGCGCCGTGATAAGAAGTAACTTAGGCTATATTTTAACCCGATATTCCCACGGTAACAGACGAAGGTCACTGAAACCGAAGCGAAGCGAGAGCGGGTTGATAGTTCCATATATATGTACATATGCACGTCTACTCATATTATAATTTACCATATAATTATAATTGTAACGAAAGTCACAAGCAATTACAAAATCATCTATATATATATATATAAAAGAAAGTCGTGTTAGTTACACATAACTCAAGAACGGTTGTGCCGATTTAGCTGAAAATTGGTGGGGAGGTAGCTTAGAACCAGGAGACGGACATAGGATACTTTTTATTCCGTTCGATCGCGTTCCCGTGTGATATAAAATGTTAAAGAAACATAGTATAACAAAAACGCATTTGATATGTAATAACAAAACGCAAATGACAGCTAATTTTGTCTATAGTTAAAAATGTCTAATGTTTAAAATGTTTAATGTGTCTAAAATTTGATAAAACAATTGTAATTTTGTCAGAAATCATTAATCAGTCATTTGTATTCTTTTTGAATCATCATTAACAACGCTGCGAGCTAGACGATCGAATCTTTGACAAAACTGTAATGGCTCTTCCATTACAGACTATATTTTCGGAAATTTAGAAAATATATTTACGAAAAAAAAATAAGGCGGTACGAATTTCGCCGGGTCAGCTAGTATATAATAGATGTAAAAAAAAAAAAAATGCAGTTTAATTTAGGACCTCCGTTGAAAAAGGAGAATATTTTTGAAATAAATAATGTATAACTTACGACTTAAATCTAATTACGCCGAAATATTTAATAATTTACAATGGTCCATTATAAATACACAGATTATTAAAGAAGCAAAAGTTGTACCTAATTCAAAGGGAGGAATAATTACGAAGAATATGACTTCAAAGGGTCTTTAGAAAATTTGATGTTGGCTATATTATTGATTAGGCCCCTAAATGGCCAGTGGGTACTAATATTATTGTTTTATTATTGATGTAGATATTATATTCTTGTTGTCTTATGGTAATACTTTATACCAAATGAAATACTAAAAAAAAAATATTGGTTGCCTGTAAAGTCGGTATACGGGCGAAAGTTTTACGTGACAACGACTTTGAGTGGTAAAACAATTTTAATGTGAATATTCATTCGTATAGTAGGAAGAAGGATGAAATAATAGTAACAATTTAAAACATTTATTTATACAAAGAATTATATTTAAAACATTAATTTATACAAAGAATCTCGCACTGAATTTCATATTAACAAAATTTTATTTTTACCTTAACACATACGTATTTATATACAAATATACAATTTTTATGCCTGTCTCTCTCGCTCTTAGGCGGGCTAACCATGCCCGAGTGGAAGGGACGCGTGCGTCTCACTCGCTCTCATTGTGAGCGCATAACGTGAGCGGAGCGTAACGCAGTTTCTTGAAGTGTCACCCGGCAAACCAATTTATAAGACGTTGTCACGTCAAAAAAACTATTCTTCGATGAGATCTTGTAAATCGTCATCATCATTGATGAAAATTTTCCCACCCAAAATTGACCCACTATGATATAGTGGGTCAATTTTGGGTTGGTCGGCCGGGTTGATACAGGGTTTAATTTTGAGTTTTCCTTTTCTTGCATACTTGTATTTTACGACACCCACGTGTAAGAGAGGGAGTGATGAATTGTATTCTTACTCCATCCCCACACACAAGTGTGTAAATAAGTATCTATAATAATTGACCGCAAAATACAGAAGTATCAAGTAGATACAATAGATTTGATATTAAGCTCATAACATTTACCGTTACTTATTTACCACTACTTATACAAACATACATCCATTCTCTTGTATTAAATTATTATTAAAATATACTTCTTATTTATTAAATTCTTATTATGTATCTGTATATTTATGTAACTGCTATCTTGTCGCTTAGGCTTTTTGTTCGTTTGATTAATTCGTACGTCATTAAGGTACCTATTGAAAATCAGCGTTGCAGTGTAGCATATTGCACTGTAGCATTATTGCTGAATGGGAACCTCATTGACACTTATCATATTTTGTTTTTCTTCTTTGTGTTGTATTTACAGTTAAGTTTAGCTATTTTTTCTTATAAAACCTTTATATTTCATTCGACTTACTGTAATATCTAAATTTAAGCTAAGTGTCAATAAAACAGTTTTATCTTTATCTTTATCCTTAGTAATATTATAAATGCGAAAGTAAATTTGTTTGTTTGTTACGCTTTCACGTTTAAACCACCGAATCGATTTCGAGGATATATCAGGGAGTAACATAGGCTATATTTTATTCCGGTATTCCCATGGGAACGGGCACTACGCAGGTAAGGCGACTGAAACTGAAGCGAAGCGAGGGCGGGTTGCTAGTATAAAATTAAAACAAACAAATAACATACAAACATTACAGTTATCTTTAAGATTTTAGTCAGTTATTCGTTTGTAGTACACACTCGTTAATTCGTTATATAACTGAGCTAGCTCAAGCTATGAAATTGGACAATAGTCCACACGTACTAGTAGTATTATGAAAAGGTAATACTGCTTTACATATTTTCTATTATATTTCAATACTAGCAACCCGCCCTCGCTTCGCTTCGGTTATAGGTTATAGTCGTTTTACCCGCGTAGTTCCCGTTCCTGTGGGAATACCGGGATAAAATATAGTCTAGTTTACGCCCTGATATTATAGCTTTCTAATGGTGAAAGAATTTTTGAAATCGGTCCAGCCGTTTTGAAGATTACCCGGAACAAACAGACAGACAGACAGACAGACAAAAATTTTTAATTGCTATTTTAGGCATAAGTGTCGTGCAAATAACCGTGTGAGCATGAAAAAAGGCTATTATTTTGACATTACAAACAGACACTCCAATTTTATTTATTGGTATAGATATAGATGCAGAAGTCATTGATGGAAACTTGGCTTGAAAAGAGAAGCACTGTAGATTGATTACATACTACCCGTAGGAATGCCAAACTCTGGCTGTATTCTGTCTTCTGTGCTAATTTTGAAAGCGGGAATACCTTGAAATACCTCAATATGCGATATATATTGAAATGTAAAGGCGTATAAGGTAATGGAGAATTCGTTTTTGTTTTATATAGTAGTTTTAATGTTTTAATATTGAATAGCGTCAAAATACTTTCAGGTGTCTTCATCTAAAGACAATATTGTTTATTAATTTGTGAATATGTAATCACACGTCAGTCAATGTATCTACTCAAATATTTTGAAAGTAAGCGCTGTTAAATGCCCGTGACATTTTAACCCATATACTCGGGCTGGGCTCTCTAAAGTTTTAAAGGATGATGAACGCTATAATAATCTCTCGAATAAGTCCATTACTTTAACTCCTAATTTGTTTTAAGTAGATACTTATAACTTCAAATTATCTGTGTTTTACTAGAAAGATTAACGTAGCGAGAAGTAGTAATTGTACAAATTCAACGTTGATTTTGTATTTCTTTTGATGAAATTTAGATTTGAAATGGTTTTCAGGCTCAGTGATTTGGGAGAAATTGTTACAGCTTTGGCGAGAATTAAAACTAAATTTTTATTTTATTATTGTAAGAAGCATTTAAATATGTCATATAACAGTTATAAGATAGGTAGAGGTAATGCAACATTATATTTTTACTCCCTCGTTACACGCACAAATCCTTATAATATAGGTATTACCTACACATTTGGAACAAAATTATTAAATAAAATTGTTTGAATGGAAAGTTTTGAACTAGTGTTGCCCAAATGCAAGACCAAGACGAGACTTGGACCAGTCTTGGTCTTGCAACAGTACACCTGGTCTCGTCTTGGTCTTGGTATTGCACACTCGAGTCTTGGTCTTGGTCTTGGTATTACAGCAAGAGTCTCGCAAAGTCTTGCAGTTGGGATAACGTAACGGTCATTTATCATGGCAATGAAAAATCCAACTAAATTAATCAAATATCATCCTATCCTATCTATCCATCTGCTAGCCTATAGTCCACTATTGAATATAACCCTTACCACTGAGGAAAATTACTCTCCTATTCCCCTGGTGTTACATTAGACAGCGTTACTACTCCTATTGCAAAGGAAGGAATTTCGACCCTGTTTTCTTAAGACGTCACTACACGGGGCAGTTGATACAATAAAATTTATGTCATTTAGCATTCCCCCTTTCCAACAAAAAACAATTTTCTATTTGATTGACAAGCGACGTAGTTATTTGACCACTGACGACAAGTCACCCTGCTCTGGTGGTCGGCCCAACAACGAGGCGACGTGGGTACGGGTGGGTTATGGGCCCGCGCGCCATCCTTTCATCGCCCCGGACGGAATGGACCGCGCGTGTGCTTACCACAGCCCAACCATAAAAAAAAATGGCTTCCTAACACCATTGCCTCGGTCCGATTTGATACGACATCCACGGGTAAGAGAGTGGCGAATTGTATTCGTACTCTGTCCCTACACGGACATTTATGTAGATTAATTGTAGGCATATTTCTATGTCCAACAGTGAACGTAGTTGGGCTAATGAAGAAACGGATATATAAATATGTATAATGGGCAAGAGCACTCTCGTGATTACGGTATTTTTGTCCTTAAGCCTTCCCGAAGATCTGCGCCTAATGCCGCCCTAGCCGAGGCCGCGGGTGATCGGACCGGGGAATTGTCCGTCACCCGCAGAGAGGCTGACCGCGCGACGGCGACCGATGTCCCAGGACGTCGAGAGGTGAGGTTACCCGAAAGGGTATTCCGTCGGGCCGACCACTGACGACAAGTCACATCTGCTCCGGTGGTCGGCCCAACAACGAGTTGACGTGGGTACGGGTGGGTTATGGGCCCGCGCGCCGTCCTTTCATCGCCCCGGACGCACTGGACCGCGCGTGCGCTTACCATAGCCCACCCATAACATCATCATCATCTTGCTCTTATCCCAATTACTTGGGGTCGACGCAATATGTCATCTGTTTTGACATATTGCAAAAAGTTTCGGCAATGACTTTTATGACCGGCCGCCTGCCTGACGTCAACCCTCCTTGGGAATGTAATCGTTGACCCAAATGGTACCAGATGGAGTTGGTCCGGGTCAATCTAGGGCTCTTAGTCGTCTTTTACGACACCCACGAGCAAAGCAAGGGTTGGTAGTATTCGAAGCCGCTACCACACAGCAAATAGCCCACCCATAACAAAAAAAAAAAAAAGCCTTTCCGAAGAGTAATTCTGAAAAGCCAACACCAACATTGGGAATCGATTGGCTAATAGATGGATATCTCAAGACTGATTTGACTTGCCATGTATTGACGGAGTAAGAATATAATTCATTACCCCCTATTTTATCCGCGAGTGCGAACCCACGACTAAGGGCTATAATATATAACATCGATGCAAGAGAAGGAAAACTTGACATGAAACCCTGTAACAACACGGCCGATCACCGTGGCGATTCCTCTCCGGCCACGGCCGATTTCCCTCCTATTATGTAGAAGACACAAGCTCCACCGCATATAAACTGAAATGGTGATTTGAATTAAATGCAAGACCGCGAGACTTGCAGGCTCAGTCTTGGTCTTGCTCAAGTCTTGCAGGGCCAGTCTTGGTCTTGGTCTTGCAAAAATTAAGCGGTCTTGGTCTCGGTCTCGCATTTCTCGCAAGACCAAGACCAAACCGCAAGACCAAGACTTTTTTGGGCAACACTATTTTGAACAATATAACGCAACGTTTATTCTTTACAGATGCTTTCAAATTTCCTTCAAGTAAATGAATCACAATTTCTCTAGAAAAGGCTTTTTGAAGTTATAATTCTTTTGGTGCATTAAGGAAAAATTATGAAAGTAAGTTTTACGATGCGCGCGTACGCCGTCACGAAAGACCGACACCCTGAAGTTAGCTAGTCCACATTTTACCATTCTACTATTCTAATCTACTAACCTTAGAATATCATTATATTGTAATTCATTTAGTTTGCGAAACTCAGATTACAGAAACTTTGTTGCAAATCAATTTGTACCGGTAGGTACCGATTAGGTTAATAAGCCGATCTGAATATGACTAAACCTAATTTAAGTTTTGAAAGATATAATATGTCGTATACACTCACGTATGAATTAGATTATTATTGACTTTATACAATATAGATGTTACGTCGAATATACATAATATACACCTTCTCATATTAAGTATGTATACATACTCGTTAGTTCACAGTAAAATTAATAATGGAACGCAATAATAATTGCGCAAATAAATATATTGATTGCCGCAATACTTTTTATAGTTTAATATTATCTTATACAAATGTTTTTATAAGATAATAATAGTATTAAGAAAAATTTGTATATCATTCATATACAAATTTTTTTTGGAACTAATTCTACCGCACATTCCCTGAGTAACTCCTGTAAGCCAAAATGGTCTCCATAGGTTACACCGAGGTTCGACCTGACTCATAGTTTATACTACATATTACGAATAATATTGTTTTGTATCATCATCATCATCATTTCAGCTCATTTACGTCCCACTGCTGGGCTCGAGCCTCCTCCACAATAGGATGGAAATTGACCTTACTATACAATGCTGGTCAGACAGGTTGGTATAGGGTTTTATTTAGAGTTTTCCTTTCTTGCATAAATGTTCTATGCATATGATATCCTTTAGTTGTCTTTTATGACATCTACGGGTAGGATAGGGAGTGGTGAAGTGTATTCTTACTCCGTGAAAATTTGACATCACAATCTATATTCATATCACCTGTTACAAATAGCAATATTATAGGAATAATTATCAACCTTAAAAATACAAGTACTGTAGGATATGATGGCGTTTCAACAAAGGCAATTAAATATGTTAAAGATGTTATTGCACCACCATTAACACATATAATTAATTTATGTATCAGTGATGGTATTTACCCAGAAAAGCTAAAAGAAGTCATAATAAAACCTATATTTAAAAAAGGTGATTAAGCAGTTGTAAATAATTATAGACCCATTGCCAAAATGCCCATAATTTCAAAAATTTTTTGAAAGGGTAATCTATAACGCTTTGTATAAATATTTTGAGAAATATAAGCTATTTTGTAAGGAACAAAAAGGTTTTCGTAAAAACACTACCATTAATATGGCAATCTACGACTTATTGTGAAATGTCATGGCTTCTATGGATAAAAGAAATCCAGTATGTGCCATATACACTGATATGACTAAAGCATTTGATTATGTGGACCATAAAATACTCCTGAAAAACTATTTACGTATGGTATAAGAGGAAACATTCTTAAACTCATACAGTCATATCTAACTGATAGATATCAACGTACAGAGATCTCTAGAATGTGCCCAGATAGTAAATTAGTAATTAACTATACATCAAGACAAAGACAAGTAAGATACGGTGTGCCCCAAGGGAGCGTACTAGGGCCCCTGCTTTTCTTAATTTATATTAATAATCTGCCAAAAATATTATTACCATCATAAAATGGTTCTATTTGCAGATGATAGCACGGCCTTAGTTGAATGCAACAATTTGAAAAACTATCAGTATGATATTAATAACTGTCTTTCTAACATCATAAATTGGCTCAACAAAAATAATCTGGTAATTAATTTAAATAAAACTAAGGTTATGCATTTTCATCAACGACTTGAAAATAAAAAAGTCAATGTCTCATACAAAGATGTGAATATAGAAGCAGTAGAAAACGCAAAATTCTCAGGGATAACAATCGACCATAAACTGACTCGGAAACCCCATATTAAGGAAATACGTATGCGTTTAAGTAAATCCACATATGCACTTTTTCAGCTATCTAAAAAGGTTAATAGTGAAACGCTACTGAAAGCTTATCATGGGCTGGTTGCTTCAGTTCTCCGTTATGGAGTTATTTTTTGGGGTCGATCTACTGATAGGGACCTTGTCTTTAAAATTCAAAAACGCTGCATTAGATCAATGTGTGGTCTAAAAACAACAGACAGCTGTACCCCTTATTTTAAGTCCCTAAAAATATTAACCTTGCCATCACTGTACATCCTAGAAACTGCTCTATTTGTGAAGGCTAATCCCCCCATCTATTTAGAAAATTATCGACAGCAAGAACAAATCCTATACGTGCTCAATATAAATACCAACTTTGCGAAATAAAATGTAAAACATCTTTGATGGAGAAGAGCTTCTTTGGTGTTTCCTCGAGTATTTACAATAAAATACCCGATAATATTAAAAACCTGCCGTTTATAAAATTTAAGAGTGACCTTAATAAACTATTAATTTTCAAATGTTATTATTCTATTAACGAATTTTTATGTGACAAATTGTAATTAAATATTTAATAAGTCTTATATAGTTTTAATGAATTGATTTAATCTATGAAATAATCTTATGACATTAATTAATTAATTAATCAATTAATCTGACATTATAATTATTACTGGCATTATATAATTAAATGATTATTAACAGATAGATAATACTTAGATATGACTTATTGTGTTTAACTAAAGTGACGTTGCGTGGGAATTGTTTTTTTTTTTTTTAATTGGCTATTTGTTATGAAGCCATTATTTTTAGAATTGGAAATTCCTTTTGCATGCCGCTTGATGGCCAAATATGGTGATACATTGTTTACCTGTAATTACTAATACGTTATACCCATATTTCGCAAAATAAATGATTTGATTTGATTCCGTCACTACGCTGACAATGTTTTGTATTGGACATTGTTTTGTAGGTATATTCTTCATAATAATAATTATTATTTCTAAGTGGTAACGGAGTAAGAATAAAATTGACTACACCGTCTCTTCCCGTGGGTATTCTAAAATACGAATTTTTGTGATAAGCTATAATCTGGATTCTGGACACAGTTCTAAAATACGCCTAAGCGATGAATTATACAGATAACATCTATGCAAGAGAACCATAACCAGAAATAAAACTATATCAACACGTCTGATAAGCGTGGTATAGGCGATAAATTTGCCTGCCGTTATAGAGGTGGCTAAAGTTGAGTTATATTTAGCTGGTTTTGATATCTATCGGCACAGATATAGTCACATTGACATGGCTACAGATATATTGTTAGCATGAACACATCATGTCACTGTATTGATGACCTATATGAATTTATTGCCTTTTTTTCTCTTTCTGGAGGTGGGCCATGGTCCGCTCGCTCGCCGTCCGGCTGCGTCCGGGGCGACAGAGGGGCGCCGCGCGGCCCCATGACCCACTCGTGGTACGTCGCCTTCGTCGTTGGGCCGACTACCGGTGCAGAGTTCCTTGTCTTCAGTGGTCGGCCCGACGGAATACCCCGGTCGCGAAGTACCCTCTCCTCACGACCTCACGAGGGATGTCTATCGCCGTCGCGGGGTCGGCCTCCCGGCGGGTGACGACCTAAATTCTCAGTCCAGTCACCCGCAGCCAAACCTACCCATATAGGTTTTCACTCTTTTAAAAGTCCCTAAAATCCAAAATACTATTGCGTAAAAGTTTTTAATCGAAAAGCATTATTATTATAGTATTCAAGGTATTTAGAACAGTAGGATTTTAGGCAAATAATTTAGGTCGCAAGTAAAATATTTATGGATATTCGTGATAATTTTAGGAGTTTAAATATAGAAAATCGATGGCTATATCTGCGTCACAGCTCAGTTCAGCTGTGTGTGTCCTATGACGCAGTATAAAACCACTGCGTCATTATAAATTGCTTTCTTTTAAAAATATTTGTAGCAAAAAATCTTATGTTAATTCCTATGAATTTTTTTCATTCAAAATTTCATGTCAATTAATATTTCTTTTGAATGAAGCACGATTACAAAATTTTATCCTAGCCCAGTTTCACAAAATGATCTCAAAAATACATAAATGAAATTAGGCAAAGGTTGTCTGGCCAGCAAATATTAAAAAAAAGGATTAGGATATTAGGAGTCCTTTTATTCCTTGATAAAGAATTAATGTTAAATGACTATATTTAGGAGAGAATTTATGGTCACGAGTAGAAAATACCGATCGCTAAGCGACAAAGGTTGTAACGTAATTTGTAATGGATAGCTTGCTATTTTACTGCAATCTTTTTCGTAGAATATATTTACCTGCTACGAAAATGAGATTTGTTACAAAAATATAAAGTTTGTTCAAACAAATTGCTGTTCTAGAATCCTTTTTAGTATTTTCTTATAGTCCCGTCTTTATTTCCTAAGGAAATAGTAGGGCACTTGTATCCCGGTAGGTAGCCGAAAATTTGAGTCATGGCTGGGCCGTGTTGGGCGACTATGAACACTTCTTATCTTAGCTTCTTACTTCAGCGAGCGGGATGCGGTGATAGCCCACCGGTTATTGCACCATTTAAATAGAAAAACTAATTATTTCTGATGTTTCTGCAAGCATTTGCCGGGACGGTCTCCAGAGTCGGCCTCGGCCTACAGGCCCATCGTGCTGCTCGACGATGCAGGCAAGCTAGTGGAGAGGGTGCTAGCTGCCTGCATCGAGCGGCACCTCGTCGGCACGGAGCCCGATCTGTCGAACGCCCAGTTTGGGATTAGGAGGGGTCGTTCGACGATTGCGGCTCTGTTGCACCTGAGGGCCGTGGCGACCTGCTCCGGTGGTCGGCCCAACGACGAAGGCGACGTGTCACGGGTGGGTTACGGGTGTGCGTGCTTACGCCCCTCTGTCGCCCCGGACGGAGTGGTGCGAGGAGTGCGCCGACCGTAACCCACCCCCCAAAAAAAGCATTGCACATTTGAAGTAAGACTATTTCTGATTTTATTGCGTTTGTATTTGATTTTTGATTTTGCAATTTTTGGTACCGGGAGAGAAAAAGCTAGCAATAACACCTGGCTAGTGCTCAATAGTAGTTACCTATCTGTCTCTGCGGGTAGTCGTTAGAGCGCTAGTCTGTAGCACAGGTGCAGAGACATGATCTTGAACTTCTGCGAGGTATTTGCTCGCGATAGAAGGCGGCGGCGGATCAGGTCAAGTAAACCTCCACGCTTATAATCTAAATCACCGGTGTGTGGGATGGCGAAAACCTGCACATGATGTAGCTTTAGCCAAGCACTGGACGATGACAGCCCAGTGCTTTATTACCTGGTATCGATGGGAGTTAGTGTCCAAATGACAATACACCGATCTGGCATTTTCATTTTTGAGAAGACTAGCTGACCCAATAGACGTTGTACTGTTCAAATTAAAAAAAAAACCTCTTTGAAATCGATCGCAGCGCCACTTACGGGGTACAAATATTAATCTAAAACATTCTCAAACCGACTTGAACACACAAAACATCATCAAAATCGGTCCAGCCGTTTAGAAGGATTTCAATGTGTATGTATACACACGAACAGAAGATTTATATATTTTATATACATTTCGATTCGCATTTAGGAGTGCGATTAGGAGCGCGAGATTGTCATGGTATGGACATGTGATGAGGTGGGATGAAAGGCATGTGACAAGGAGGGTTGTCAATATGATTGTGGATGGACGAAAGAAGCGTGGGAGACCCAAAAAGAGATGGATGGACTGCGTGAATGAAGATATGCGTATGAAAGCAGTGAGTGCACAATGACGGCTGATAGGAGGCTATGGAAGGTAAAAACATGTTGTGCCGATCCCACTTAGCGTGGGATGAGGGCAGGAAAATGATGATATACATTTCGATTCGCATCCAACGAATGATGTAGCATAGTGTTTATGTATAAAAATAAATAAAATTGAAGTATCTGTCTGTAATGTCAAAATAATAGGCTTTTTCATGTTCATATGGTTATTTGCACGTTACCTGGCAGTCTGTTTATTCCGGGTAGTCTTCAAAACGGCTGGACCGATTGTGATAATGTTTTATTGCCAGATGTATATATCTATATAAGGAGTAACTTAAGATATTTTTTCTCTCAGAAAATCCTATAAATATTTCTGTCCGATCCAGAACTTGAACCCGAGGCCACATCTTAGGAACTATTGCAAATTTATAATGCGGGGGCAAAGCGGTTAAAATCGAAGCGAAGCGAGGGCGTGTCGCTAGTCTCTAATATACAAGATTCTAAACGTAACACATTTCAACAACTTACTATTTGCCTGCAAAGTACTATATCGACTGTGACATCGGGTTATTGAATTTGAGTGCAAAATGTCGTATACAAACAAGCCTTCAAGAAAATTCAAAGGAATTTTAACATTATTTCAATGCATTACACTTTGCGTTTTATGCTTTCGTATATAGAGTAGGAAATAGTTAAAGGTATAATTTGATACCTACAAGAAAACAGTGGGTAGACGGGCGAATAATTATAGTTTTCAGCTAACTGCACGGGTGGTTTAGTAGTAAATTTAAATGTTCATTGTCGAGTTTGATGATCTCACAGAACATCACGCGATTAATAAATAGTTGTTCGTAATCTAAGTATCATTTGTGATTGTAAATAAAACTACTTTACGGATTTTATCGCGTTTCTTCTATTTATGGTCATGGGCGGTAGCGTTTGAAACGTCGGGCAACCAAAAATCAAATACAAACTCGATTAAATCCGTAACGTAGTTTTATTTACAACTAGCAACCCGTCCTCGGTTCGCTTCGGTTTCAGTCGTTTTACGAAATACCAGGATAAAATATAGCCTATGTTACTCCCTGATATTACTGCTTATTCAAGCGTATTCAATACAAACAAACAAATCTTTCCTCTTTATAATATTTGTGTAGATATTTAATACTCGCAAAAACATCAGAAAACATTATCATTTATGATTCGTTACTCGTATATTTGTAAAGACTTCTCATTATATAAGCTTTATAATAATAATTACACGGTTACACCATTTTTGATTAAATATATCTTCATAATAGTATAGTCTTGGTACTTTTCACTGCATACACTGCTTGATATGAGTCTTCTCTATAGTAGAATGTGTTTGTAGTCATAAAAGATGACTAAGGAATTATTATATGCGTACAACATCTATGCAAGAGTAGAAAAACTCGAAATTAAACCATGTACCAACCCATATGACTGGTTTAGTAGGTCAATATCCCTCCCATTGTGGAGGAGGCTCGAGTCCAACAGTGAGACATAAATGAGCTGTGACGATGATGATTAAAAAGCAAATTCCGTAGTCAGAGCAATCTTGTAACCAAGTTCCTCTATTTTATAAATAGCAACAAGTGTGCCATGGATTGCGTGCGATATAAATTTTTTGTGGAGTAAATACATGATTTCTATATCCCATTGTTAGATAACATCATTATTACGTTTCTTTCGTCCGTAATAAATACATCTTCATTTTCATATTAACGCTTTTTGGAAGTTGTACCTTTTGGTGCGTTAGTGAAAAAATATGATCGGGTGACCGGACCGGGGATTTAGTACGGACACCCGCGGAGAGTTTAGCCTCACGACGGCGTTCGGCGTCCCAGTAGGGGACGTCGAAGGGATAGGGTAATAGGATACTCCCTTGGGATATTCCGTCGGGTCGACCACTGAAGTCAAGGAACTCTGCACCGGTGGTCGATCCAACGACGAAGGCGAAGTGCTATACGGGTGGGTTACTGGTGTGCATGCTTACGTCCCTCTGTCGCCCCGGACGGAGTGGTGCGAGGAGTGCGCCGACCGTAACTCAAAAAAAAACACCACAAATGTCCAATAGATGTCAAATAATAATAAAACCTTCAATGTATTAAAAAAAAATATCTATAGTGTAATTTTTTATAAAAACGTAGGATAACGCAAAGGATAAAATTTTTGAAAGATTTTTATCTTGTTACGCCAAAGAAGTAGGTACTTCTTACTTACGTACATAAGTATGTATACGCAGATTTTTTTATTAGAAGACAATTACATTATTCTCTTATTACTTCATATAAGTAATTTGAAAGTAATTTTCAAAAGCCAATGCAATATGTATATTATTTTTATATAAATTTCTATATAACAGAAATTTAAAGTTATCAGCAAACACAAAGTTTTGAAATTTTCTCAATCCATAACAGTATGAATCATTATAAAATTAAAAAAAGTTATGAAAAGCAAATTTACAGTCTTTATCTTCTTAGATGAAAGCAAAGTTGTAACGTCTATGTCGGCGACATATATTTCGCTCCTATCACAATTACGGTCGCACGCAAATGTAGGAAAACCCCCAAAAAATTCCAAACTTCAAATTGCTATTATTATAATAAATAATACTCTCTGATAACATACCGTCTGGTGACGGAGTAAGAATACCATTCACCACTCACTATCTTGACCGTGGATGTCGTATAAGACGACTATGGGATGTAATATGCACATAACATCTGTGCAAGAGAAGGAAAACTCGAAATGAATACCAACATGTCTAACCAGCATGGTATAGTAGGTCAAATTCTCTCCCATTGTGGAGGAGGCCCGAGCCCGGGACGTATGTAGGCTGCGTTGATGATGATGATAACGTACCTAATAAACAGATGAAAGACTGTTCTGCTTTTATTTGGCTTCAAATATTGGGGACTATGATGTTGAACACACTTTAATATAAAATATCATCATCATAGCTCGTATACGTCCCACTGCTGAGCTCGAGCCTCCTCCACAAAGGGAAGGAAAATGATTTACTATAGTTTAGTAGTTTATTAGTGTTTTATATCAAGTTTTTCTTCTCTGGCAGACATTGTATATTATAATCCCTTATTCGTCTTTTACAACACCCACAGGCAAGAAAAGGTGAATTGTATTCGTCCTCCGTTACCACACCCAAATAATAAAAAAATATTCGCACGAATTTAAATTAATTCATACTATATTCAAGCTAGTATTCGTTTTGATGTAAAGCATAAGTTTATATTAATTCGCGTTCGTATAAATAATTATGTTATGATTTGAACGCTGATTAAATTTCGGCGAAATTTTCTAATTTAAATTGCTGAATAAAAAATCTTTCTCAGATTCTGTTACTAAATAAGCATTTGGTGACTTTATACCTACAAATGTATGTATTAATCAGAATTTCGACGAACGAAACTTATTTCAAATATAAAAAAAAACTTATTGAGGGAAGTAACATAAAACAACTACAGGTAACGTATAAAAGAATGTCACTTTGTTTACGATTCATACAGAAAGTCGTAGCAGGCGGAGAAACGGCTACAAGAAAACGAGCGGTACATTCACCTAGGAAAAGTAGTAAATTGTTTCGAGCCTCGTGCCTAAGTGCTTCAGAGGTTTCCTGATGCCACTGCATCTGAGATTTATTGACGAAACACTCGAACGAAACGAAAGGGTGATAATATACCGAATTCTTAATCTATTACCACAAGAAATATATCTGCCTATACCTATACTGATTTTTATGTAGTTAATTATTTGTATGAGAAGTATGTTTCAGCATGCAAAAGAAATGACTTGTTTATCTGACAAATTGAAAAGTTGATATGCCATATGTAAATCCTTACTAATATTATAAATGCGAAAGTACTAATAAGTTTGTTTATTTGTTTGTTACGCTTTCACGCTGAAACCATCGAACCGATTTCAAAAATTCTTTCACCAATGGAAGGCTATAATATCAGGGAGTAACATAGGCTATATTTTAT
The DNA here is from genome assembly GCA_032191425.1 of Lymantria dispar. NCBI lineage: Eukaryota > Metazoa > Arthropoda > Insecta > Lepidoptera > Erebidae > Lymantria > Lymantria dispar. The sequence goes on from CM063441.1 coordinate 28,161,183, forward strand.
CCCGGTATTCTCACGGGAACGGGAACTACGCGGGTAAGACGAGTGAAACCGAAGCCAAGCGAGGGCGGGTTGATAGTTAAAAATAATGCTGAAAACAACTTTAAATTATGAGTTTCATTCGTCTTATTTCTAAATAATATTTTATTAGAAAATAAATATTGTTGCTTGTAACACAACTTTTCAATTTGTGAAACTTATCAGGTTATTGGATTTATGTTTAAAATACTACATATTATACGTAGAAAATCGTCATTTAACTGGAAATTATCTTTATAAATAAATTTCTTGTGTACGTTTGTATGTCACTGAACTAGGAGGACTCAACGGCGAGACCGATGTTGATGAATTTTTTTATATGTGTCCAAGGGGAATCAAGGATGGTTTGTATTCACAATTGGACCCGGTAGATGACGTTGCTGTGTTATTTGAATAAACAACGTCTGTTGGGTCAGCTAGCATATTATATATCATCACCTTATTCTCCCGCGGGTGATCGTAAAATGCGACTAAGAGAGGCAAGTAGATAACGTCACTGCAAAACAAGGAAGGCTCAATATAGAACCCTGTCTGCCAACCCGTCTTACTAGCGTGGTATGTTAGATTATTTTCCCTGCTATTGTGGGGAAGGCTCGATTACAGCCGTAGGTCGGTGATATGAGACAAGATAATGACGATAATTGTTTTAATGGTTTATTTAGTGTTTAATAAAGGGTGGGCCATCTGTTGGTACGTTTTTGAATTTCGTCGTATGACAACGGCAAACGAGCTACAGACCCGAAATTTTTACAGTTCATTAGCCATACCGTCCGCGGCACGAAACAACATGTATTCTTTTGAAGAGCGTTTTGAAATTTTAAAAACTTATTTTCAAAGTCAGTGCTGTGTCGCCGAAACTGTGCGAATTTTGAAAAGAAATATGGGTCGTGATAAAGCACCCACCGAAGGCGCTATACGCAAATTGGTGAAGAAAGTTCGTGAGAAAGGGATGTTAGTGGATGACAGAAGTGGTCCCAGAGCTCGGACAGTGTGCACACCCGAGAATATTGTGGCTGTGGTCCAAAGTGTGAGACAGAATCCGACAACCTCAACTCGACGCCGATCGCAGCAACTGAGCATTAGTCGCACCAGCCTGAGGAGAATACTGCACAAAGACCTCGGATTATTCGCCTACAAGATCCAGATGACTCAGGAGTTGAAAGCAAATGACCATCCGCTTCGATATCAGTTCGCTGTGTGGGCCATAGACCAGCTCAATAATGACGTCGATTTTGGTCGAAAAATCATCTTTTCGGACGAAGCGCATTTCCATCTCGGCGGATATGTGAACAAGCAAAACTGCCGGATTTGGGGTTCGGAACAGCCACACACCATCGTAGAGAGACCAATGCATCCTCCAAGAGTCACAGTTTGGTGTGGATTTTGGAGTGGTGGCATAATTGGCCCATTTTTCTTAGAAAATGATGCTGGCAACGCCGTTACCGTCAATGGCGAACGCTACAGAGCCATGTTGCATGTTGACCAACTTTTTATGGCCTTAAATCGTCGCTATGAATGTGGACGACCTTTGGTTTCAACAAGATTGGCGCCACATGCCATACAAGCCGACTTACGATCGACCTTCTGCGCACCAAGTTTAACAACCGCATAATCAGCCGTTTAGGAGATGTCAATTGGCCTGCGCGTAGCTGCGATTTGACACCGCTGGACTTCTTCCTGTGGGGTGCCGTTAAAGACCGATGTTATGCGGATAATCCAGAGACAATTCCAGCTTTGAAAAACAACATTACGACTGTTTTGAGTGAAATTGGCGCCGAGGTAGTTCAAAATGTCATCACTAATTGGGGTGACCGAGTGGCATACTGTAAGGCCAGTAGAGGGAGCCACATGAACGAAATCGTTTTTCATTCTTGACGGGGATACTTTTAGCTTTACAACAACAAAAAAATTAATAAAAAATATCAATGCATACTCGTTTGATCGCATTTATAAAAACGTACCAATAGATGGCCCACCCTTTATAATATGTATAACTGCAACGATCTTTTAAGGCAATCTTTCCTTTTATATTAAGTATGTTAAGCTGTAACCTAGCAACGCATTTCTTGGTTTTCGCTCCAAAAATTTACAAAAACACTGTACATTAACAGACACAAGCAGTTTGTTGACACTTACGCCTATTCAACGGCTCTATGAATGTGAAGTACAAAAGGTCGTGTAAACTCTGTCGACAACTTGTCTTTTTGGGCAAGCTGGATATTTGCCAAATTTAGACAATGTTGTTTCAAGATTATATTGGCTCGGGATTACTGTAAATGCGACGTATATTTTTATTCTGGCATAGTACCTACGAAAAATTTAGCGTGAATAATAAACTGAACATAATGTGTTATTATTCATAATATTTTAACGATGAATACGGTTCGAATTAAACGTGTTTATATTGAGAGTTAAAAAATCGGGAGGTACTATTTCCAAGGCCATGGCTTTTGGCTTTAACGTGAAATGTTTATGTCAGGGTGTTGTTTTATTGTTATAGATTCAAATGAAATAACATTGATTTCTTTTTAAATATTTTAATACAATACTGACACTGAATAGGTAGTTGATACAAATAAATTTCTTCAAATAACGCCCTTTACAGCGAATCGTGATGTGTATATTTTTTTTATTGCAAACGGTGGCAGACGAGCAAACAGTACACCTGGTGTTAAGTGTTGCTGCCGCTCATGGAACTTGGCCATACCAGGGGCACAGCTAGGCCTCTGCCTAGCGCAAAGAAATTGAAATGTGAATGCGTCTATAACCCATCACACGCAAATACCCACAGAAAGTTGGGCTGCCGGCTCTCTCGCTCACCGGGCAAAGCGCAGCAACAAATTGCAGACTTCGATTTTCTACGAGAGTGTAGTAGGTACTACTACCCCGAACAGACTGGCCCGCGACTGTAGACAACTGTCAACAGTGTGGTCCTACTACTACTATATTTTCTAGTTGCCTCTTGCAGATCTGAGTCCGAGATATTTAATAGTTTTTAGATTATGTTTAACTGTGAATACTCTCTAACATGTTTACTTTTATTTGAATAATTTATTCCAAATATAAACACGCCAAAGAATGATGACGATATGATGTATGACTCACAATTAACACTGCACAAAAACTAAACCAAATCTCAGCTTTCTACATATGCCTTCTTCACCGTTGTATCCACTCCGACACAAATTTAAGGTCATACAAGCAGTTTACTATCTAAGCTAAATTATAACAGATAGATAATTACCCCGTGCGGTCACACGCACGGGACAGAAAATGTCCGAAAGCCTAAGGGCCTTACCGAAAGCCTAAGGGCTTTAATGTGATTTTTAAAACGTTTTACATCAAAAAGATTACAAAACAACGTAACGATATCTAATCTTGTGCCTTTCAATAATAATTATAATTTTTCCTTTTTCTAGAACCCATATGACCCACTGTGGGACCCCACTAAACTCTACAATTTAAAGTGAAATTTATTTCGCTTACTTTCACCTCTTTCAGCAATGCTTTCTATGTAGTGATCTCATATAACACTCGCAGTTAAATTATAATATTAAATTCTTTACTCACAATTTAGAAGATACTTTATGAGAACCTAAAATTTACATAATTATCTTAAGTATTGATACTTATTTGAATACGTATGCAAATCTGTTATCTGCGCCATAATTTTACAAGTGACATCCCTATCCATGAAAGCATCGAGCGGTTTTCCATGAATTTTTTTTTATAATACATTGGCTTTGGCGACCAATTTGAATCCAATTTACATTTCAATCGGAAGCTTCATGTAAAAACATGAGCGTCACAGAGCATAGCGCTGGGCTCGAAGAGGCTTTATGAAATAATGTTACATTGGCTCTTAAAAGCACTCATATTGTCATATATATTATTATTGTTATAAAGCTAAAGAGCTTGTTTGTATGATTGAATGAATAAAAGTTAAGACTTGTTACGATTGTCAACCAAATAAGTTTGGTTGACAATCGTAGCTAGGACAATTTTCTTCTCTAGCTAAAAGCCGTATAAAAGATATAAACCTCACCTGACAAGTAATAAAAAATACTAGTTTAATCTAAAAGTCTTCGACAGCCAGACCTTCGTCACTTTATAAAAATTAATAGAACTATGCATAGACAGTGGAGTGGTTTCAATACCAAGCGATTGTTTCGAGTGTTCTGGTAGGTATCTCTATGTAGTATAATCCGTAACGATGGTTGTTCTGAGTTTGGGTGTAATTTCAAAGTTTTAAAAGAATCACGATCAGGACAATTAATCGTATCGATCGCAGCAGCATATTTATTGCCTTCGAATTGCAAATGAAGTTGATGAAGTAACGCAAAAAAATTGTGCATTTATCTGTTACGGGGAAAATTCATTAAATTGCTTCCAGTGAAGGGTTGCTACGACATTATTAATCTTATATCTTTAAACGAGCAATTCTTGTATATATATATATATATATATATATATATATATATGTATGTATATATATATATATATATATGCAGGATCTCGGAAACGGCTCCAACGATTTTGTTGAAACTTGGCATACTAGAGTTTTCGGGTCCAAAAAATCGATCTAGCTAGGTTTTATTTACAGAAAATGTTGTTTTGTCCGTGTTTTTAGCAAAACAAACAATGACATTAAATTTTAAAAGAATATGAATTCAAATTTCGTTACCAACGTCATGAGTAACGATAGCTCAGATGGGAAGTTGACAGGTTCTAATTTTGATTTTGTTGACATTCAAATAGCGTCGGTTTGAATCTCGGTGTTATTATTATTCTCTTTTTGTAATTTTTTATATAATTTTCATTGTTTATTTTTTATTAATATATATTTAAATAAATGCGACAAAAATATTCCGAGCGAAGCTCGGTTAACCAGATATTATTAAATAAAATTAATAATAATTTCGAATAAAGAAATAACACTTGATAATTAGACGGGAGTGTTTTGCTATTGGTGACATCAGGCAGGCGAAATGCGAATGGGCATAAAACTATTGCTAATAACTTTTGCAATATATATGATGGAAGAGATATTTCTTTTATTTATTTATATAATAGAGACCATTATAGGCAAGACAGGGCACGGTTGAGGTTTTGATTATCAACAAAGGATTTTTGAAATACAAAAAACTGTAAGGTACTAATTCATTTCTAAAGACCATATATTATTTAGACAAAATAAAAATGAATCTCTATTCCCCTTGGTCATCGCATCACGTGTGAACGGATTGAACAATATCGCAAATTATTTTTCTTTGTATTTATTATTGTCAGGAGAAGGTTCTTATGAAAGAAAAAATAATAAAGTTGAGCAAAACATTAGAAAATATAAGAAAACATAACACCAATATTAATTTTACAGGATCTTTAGGAGTTTTACATAACAGCCAGTCGGTAGAAATAAATGTCAGCTCTTGACAGAATGCGCGCTACAAATATCGTTTAACATAGGTGGATAGGTTGATCTAGAGCTAATTTATCATTTCGTGTAATTTCAATTATACAGTAAGTTTTTGAGAAATGTATATTCATCACGCTTATATTTAAAGTTCAATTTAATATAGAGATTTTGGTAGGTTTTAATAGACTGTTTTCATTGATTTGATATAAAAAAAATATAATAGAATATTTTTTAATTGTAGTAAATTGTTTTTAAAAATGGCAGCAATTAAAGTACATAAGTCGAACAACTCGCAATGCTACAAGTTAAAGACATAAAAGAGCACGTCAAACGCGGGATGAAGTTAAAAGGAATCGATGCAATTGTAATCGAGAGCGTGGAAACGTTACTTTTAACCCTTATCGAGTTTCATTTAATTACTAGCAACCCGCCCTTGATTGGCTTCGGTTTCAGTGGTCTTTCCTGAATAGCTCCTGTTACCGTGGGAACACCGGGATAAAATAAGCCTAGTTTACCCCTTGATATTATAGCTTTCCAATGGTGAAAGAATTTCTTAAATCGGTCCAGCCGTTTTGAAGATTACCCGGAACAAACAGACAGACCGACAGACAAAAAAATATAAAGTGTATTTTAGGCATATGTATAGTGCAAATAACCGTGTGAGCATGAAAAAAGCCTATTATTTTGACATTACAAACAAACACTCACAACACAACTTTAAACACAATTTTATTTATTGGTATAGATAACGAAGAAATCTATTACATTTGACTTCAAAATTGTTGCTATTCCATATTTTTTTTATTAATTATACAAATTCGTATATGAATACGAATTTGTATAATTAAAACTATGAAGTTAAGACATCTGACGGGTCAGCTAGTTATATATTATACTAGTAACCCGCCCTCGCTTCGCTTCGGTTTCAGTTGCCTCACCCGCGTAGTTCACGTTCCCGTGGGAATAGCGGGATAAAATATAGCCTATGTTACTCCCTGATATTATAGCTCTCCAATGGTGAAAGAATTTTTTAGATCGGTGTAGTGGTTTAAGCTTGAAAGCGTAACAAACAAACAAACTTACTTTCGCATTTATAATATTAGTAAGGGTATGTGTATATTTAAAAAGGAGGTGTGACTTATTCGCTGATTGTTACAGGATCAAATTATCTATATAAAAATAAATAAAATTGAAGTGTCTGTTTGTAATGTCAAAATATTGAGCTTTTTCATGCTCACACGGTTATTTACACGACACCTATGCCTAAAATTAGGTTTAAAAAAAATTTATCTGTCTGTCGTTTGTTTAAGGTAATCTTCAAAACGGCTAGACCGATTTTGATAATATTTTACTACCAGGTAGCTATCTTTATAAGGAGTATCTTAGGCTATATTTTATCACGGTATTCCCACAGGAACGGGAACTATGCGGGTAGGCGACTGAAACCGAAGCGAGAGCGGGATGCTATTATTAATTTAAAAAGAAAATAAGTTTTGATATTTGTTTATATTCACTACAAAATTTCTCATAATTCATGTGGCGACGTAGAAGATGAGAGCCATAAATATATCGCTGTGGAATGCCGGTTTCATGAAAATGAGTGCGCTTCTGATATGCTTACGCTCACATGAGGTTTCCAACACAGACTTATCTGTTTGAATAATTGCCGACTTTTATGTACTATCTATTATATATTTTTAAATGTTTGTACCAATCGTCGGACTATGGTGTTTGATAAGATATATTGGTTGGTTATTCTGTATATAGAATTATGCAAACCTATATATCTCGTGAAGCTGTACGTAATGCCCAAAGATACTCTGGCAAATACTATGATTAAGAATTTCCGTTTGTTGAGAGAGCAAGGATACAATTTTGCCTACCCTTTTTTGAGGTGAGCCATGGTTCGTCAGACACCGTCCGATCCGTCCGGGACGACGAAGAGGGCCGACAGGCGAGTCCTTAATCCGCGCTAATACGCTTTCTATATCTTAAAAAAAAGTAATATATTGTGTGATAGCCATACATAGATAAAGTTACTGAGCACAGGGACCGAGTGCACGTTGTAAAATAGTTTTATTCGGCCATAAGAATACTCTCACGGGATAGCGGAACATGTCTCGTGTAGTCTTCTTTATCCCTTTCTTCGTTTTCATGTAATTTGTTACGAAGCGATGGCTTTTATGTGTCGTTAATTCAAAGTTGTTTATGTTCCGAGAAATTTTAGGGATTAAGCAATGTTTGTTTCGTGTTCTCTTTAGAGCGACAAAGCGAATTTTACTAGTAATCAAAAACAATTATTTTTTATTACTGTTAAATATAAATTAATAGTTCAGAAGGCGTCAACAAAGTTAATTAATTATAGCATAAAAATTATTACATTTAGTTACACTACTATTTAAAGTTATTATAACGTTTTCTTCACGAATTTCTAAGAATGATGCTGGCCCAACAGACGTTCTTCAAATAAAATAAAAGGAATTCTTCTCTAAATCGACTGCAGGGCCACCTACCGGATCCAAATGTAGATCTAAGCCATTCTCGAAACCCCTTGAACGCACACAAAAAAATTCATCAACATCGGTTCAGCCGTTTAGGAGGAGTTTAGTGACATATATTCTTACATTACATTTACTTAAGTGATTTCTAAAATCTCGTGTGCTATCAAAATTAATCAAATACATATTTATTTTATTATCAAGAAACACTCGTTAAACATTATGAAAGAAAACATTTTTTATTATTATTAAGTTAAGGAGAATATCAGTCGCGGTCGAGTTGATTTTGCCAGGATTATGTTAATGTTGATCTCAAAATTAACATAATCTGTAAAATGATAAAATTTGGACTAGCTTCTCGTAAATATTCAGAAGCGGCTTATCACGTCGACACCCGCCAAAGCCTGTATTAACACCTAAGGAGGTTTTAGGGAATGTCTTAAAGATATGCTATACAGTCAAAGATTACCAACTACAAGTATTAACTATTTTCACATGTCAATATTTGAAATAACAATTTTCAGATAAATAATTATGATTTGATAATAATAAGTTTTCCGCATGGTGACTGAGTAAGAATACAATTCATCTCCTCCTCTTTTGCTCGTGAATTATATATGCGTATAACAAGTATGCAAGAAGGGTAAAACTCAAAATTAAAAGCTTGTTTTTTTTTTTTTTTGGGTGGGTTATGGTCAGCGCACCCGCCGCGCGGCCTCATAACCCACGGTAGCTCGTTGCTTTTGTCGTTGGGCTGACCACCGTTACCGAGTTCCTTATCCCCCATGGTCGGCCCAACAGATTACCTTGCGAGGTACTCTCTTGATGTCCAAGAAGTCGGTCACCGTCGCGCGATCAGTCTTTCTATGGGTGACAGACCCGATCTGGTTACCCGCAACCTCGGCTAGGGCGGCACCAGGCGCAGATGCTCGCGTCTGCGCCACCCCGCCAAGCCTATAGCAAGACGTCTGGCCATCGTGGTATAGTAGGTCAATTGCCCTCTTATTGTGGAGGAGGCTGGAACATATATGAATTGAAATAATGATGAATAAACAATAGGTAGAAAATTCTTCGAACAAGATGTGAATATATCACAATATTTAAGTGAATATTAAATGTGAGAATACAAATACAAGAATATGAGCATAATTTTACCTTGAATTATTCATTCTTTCATTATATCACCAATTTATTTAACGATGTAACTGTTCACTGAAGAATACATTCTTCTATGACAGGTTTTTAACAATCATATAATTAAGGAACAAAATGAAATACAGAGCCAGAGTACCTAATCATTTGTAGATCGTATGAAATATTATCCTGCAATGCAATCCACTATACTTCGCGTGGGAGGTTATTACTTAGGCTGCTAAGCAATGTGTAGGCATAGGTACTTGGCAAATAAATTATAATACAATATTTTCTTGAATACCTTCGCAAGTTTCCTAAATTCATTATATTCAAAAGCCTCGGGGTATTATCACGAAGTACAAAGCTTTGAGTCACCTTCAGTAGCTACTAGGTATTAATTCTGACAAAATTTAAAGTTCGCTTACAAAATCGCTGGCTTATTTAGTGATCAAACAAGGTGTACTAAAGCGTAGTACCTTTACAAAACGTTGTTAAGTTTGCGAAGATTTCTGCTTAGTGCGTCTTTTTGCACTAAACTGATAAATATTGTGAGGTTTTTATACAGGAACCGCTGACATAAATTTTCTAAATTACACAAATACACAACGAACTGCTTAAATCGTCATATATCAGCGATAACTCATTAATTAACATAATAAAAGTAAAGACTTGGCTAACTGTTTATTAGAATCATCTCTTCCTCATCTCAGCCCATACACGTCCTGTTGGGCTCAGACCTCCTCCGCTGTGGGAGGGAAATTGACCTAGTATGCCACTCTGGTCAGACGTTATTGGTATAGGGTTTTGCTCCGACTTTGCCACCTCTTGCTTTATATGCATATGATGTCCCTTAGTAGAAGTCTTTTGCGACACCCACGGGCAAGAGAAGGGGTGCTGAATTGTATTCTTACTCCATCACCACGCGGATTATTAAAATATTAGCTAGCTAACACCAGGATAAAATATAGCCTACTAGCTGACCCGGCGAACTTCGAAACACCATATTTTTTTTCGTAAATACATTTTCTAAATTTTCGAACACATAGTCTGTAATGGAAAAACCAACCGAATCTTTCCCGACAAAGCTTACAGCTTTGTCGGGAAAGCTTCGATAGTTTAGGTCGCGGCGTTGTTAATGATGATTCAAAGGGTTACAAATTACTCATTATTGATTTCTGACAAAATTATAATTATCAAATTATCAACCATACTTAACTATAGACAAAATTTCGTTTAGCTGTCATTTGCATTTTGTTATTACATATCAAATGCGATTTTTTAATCCTACGTTTCATAGTGACTTGTTTTCTGTTTGACATTTTATGTCACGTCACACGGGAAGGCGATCGAACGGGATAAAAAAGTTGTTGGCGAAATCTTATAAACACCATTAAAAAAAGAAACGAGATAATAAAGTCCTATGTCCGTCGAAAATCCTATGTCCGTCTCCTGGTTCTAAGCTACCTCCCCACCAATTTTCAGGCCATTCGGTACAGCTGTGCTTGAGTTATAAATAGTGTAACTATGGACATGTGGATGTCGTTAAATACGGCTAAGGGATAAAAGCAGGTAATATTGATGCAAGAGAAGGAAAACTTGACATAGAACCCATTATTCCAACACGTCTGGTCAGCAAAAAATAGTAGGTTGATTGCCCGCCCATTGTAGAGGAGCCATGAGCCCAACGGTGGGACTTATATAGGCTGAGATGATGATGATCATTATATTGGAAAATGCATCATCTATGCAGATACTGTCATAGTGCGACTCTTCCTATTCTTACTCCGTCACTACAGGGCAAATCAAAACGTTTACTATTATACATTATAGTGAAATTAATATATTAAACGAATGTTTCCAAAGATACTCACACAACATAGTGGTCTCTAAGGAGCAATAAGATTCATAAATAATTAAATAATCCAATCCAATGCATAGTTGTGGATTAAGTTCGTGAGTAAAGTTTAATAACAGTTCAATAGATACTCTTATGTTCAATAACGAAGTTCTATTTTTGTGGTTTAGATCAATAGATTTGATACGTATTAGATTTTCTAATAACTACCAAGATATTTCTGCAAATTGGATGTAACCAAAGATATAAATAACTTAAATTCAGCTCAGACGAGATTATGTTGTTGTTTTGTTACATACTAGTGCCATTATATGCGTTCCATCGTGGTGGTTAACTTAATATAATAAATTATAATTTATTTATAATTATAATCTACCTTTCCGTGTAGTGACTAAGGTCTTTTACGACAATATGCTTACAACATCTATGCAGAAGGTAAACTCGAAATAAAACTCTTTATCACCCCGTTTGAATAGCGTGGTATAGTAAATCAATTTCCCCTCCATTGTGGAGGAGGCTCGAGCCCAGCATGGTATGAGCTGTGGTGATGATGATAATGAACCAACCATTGCGTATGACAAAGCGTCCCCTTGTCCTAATACAGGAATGATAAAGGAAAAATACAAGGAATTTGTGTGGTGTAAGTAAGAATACAGTTCACACACCATTTCTTGCGATTGAGTGTCATAAAAGACGACTAATGGATATTATACGCAATGAATATCTATGCTAGAGATCCTTCTATCACAAACTCGAAAGAAAACCTTATACTAACCCGTTTGATCAGCGTGGTAGTGGTTGAGGGGAGTGATGGCTGCTCTAGTAGTTAACTCGTGATCGGGTGCCGCTTGTGGGACCTGGTCCAGCCATAATCGTTTGAATTATATTAAGTATCTTGCAGTTCGAAGGGCATCACACTGGAGCTAGTTCTTACAAAACATGTGCACAATTGTATATCTAGTAAGAAGAAAAAAAAAATAAAAATAATAGACAAGCCCGCTGAGTTTCTTGCCGGATCTTCTCAGTAGCGGTCGCGTTCCGATCCGGTGGTAGTTTATTTTTTGACGTGAAACATCTATAGGCGAGGGTGACCGTGATCGTCGCGTGGCGTTTAACGCCACGCCTCGCGGTCCCCTATTAATTAATTATTAAATAAATATTTGGATGCATATACCTACATTTTTGTAACGAAACCATAGTGCGATTTAAAATTTTGTACAACGCCATCTAGTGAACGCAAAGTAAATTGTTACTTATAATGTATATTAATGAAAATAAATGTTTATTGAATAAAAATCATCATTTTTTGGAAAAAATCGCGATATTTTATTAATACTTTATGCCTTAGTTTTATTGTATTAGTTCCTGTCGTAATCTAATGTTCTTTTATGCATATATACTTGTTTTATAAATTAATGTAAAATTCTTTAACTTAGTAATATAAATATACCAGTAGGTACGGTATTTAGTTTTTTTATAGGCTTTTATTAGTTTCAGGTGTATATATATTTATTTCTTTGTATATACAAATATTACCGACTTCATAGGAATTGGATTTTGACTCATTTTAAACAGTCAAATTTCATTTAAAAGTTGAAAATTTAAGGAGGACCAATGACGTTAAAATTATTTAGCTTGTAGAGTTGGTCGTTAGCTCGATAAATGCCGCCATTTCTGTTTTCTAAATCACACTCTTCGTGCGGAAAAAATGTCTGTGAACGGATGAAAGCATTTCATTTTTTATAGGCTTTTATTAGTTTCAGCTGTGTATTTATTTGTTTGTATGTCACCAACTCCTTAAGAATTGGATTTTGACTCACTTTAAACAGCTTGTCTTATTATCTTTACAGGATTAGAGAGTTCTTTATAAAATATATTGTAGCTTAGAGTTAGTCGTTTGCTCGATAGATGCCGCTATTTCTGGTTTATAAAACGCAAATTATTTCAAGCTACGTTTTAGAAGGTTCATTTCGTTTCTACTAAATGACGTTACCATAAATATGAGTCGTAAAGTCAATTTTCAAATGGATAATTTATTCGATACGATACCTACCAAAAAGTACTTATTGACTAAAATATCGAGTACAAAAGTACCGGTATCGAAAGAAAAGTACTCGATACCTAAAGATAAAGTAAATAAAAGTACTCGATACTTTAAACAGTACGTTACTTATCTTTCGATACTATTCATGAGTTCAGTATCGATACTTTATATTCGATACCGCGTCTCTACTCGTACAAAATAGTTTCGATGTTTCACATCTGTCAGGCGTCCTGAGCGACGGCTCACTTAGTTTTTTGGATAATTTAATTTTATTTTGTAAAATTGACAATATATAAGTGCCCTCTCGGGGTCTATGCATAATAAACGATTTGAATTTGGTATATATGTATGTCAATTTTATAATTTTATTTTATTTTATTTTCCAACTATGGCTGTACTTCAGGGCTCGAGCCTTCCGGGACGTATATGAGCTGAGATGATGATTGCGAAGGATTTTACAAATATACAATTAACGAGCATAAATTACATACTGGCTTAGAACAATTATTTATGGCCCTTTAAAAAGTTACTTTGCATGGTGATGACGGTCTTCAATAAAAGTTGGTAATTAGACCACTCTGTTATCTGTGTAGTCTGACATTGACAGCGAGTATATTTAAAAAATTATACATTCCTTTACGGATGATTCTACGAGTATTTTAAAGTACTACCTTTCTGTAGTTAATTAGTTTCTTGTTAATATTTGGTTTGGTCAAGTCAAATTTGCGTGAATAAAATCATATTAAATTTTATCGTTGTTACTCCGAAGTAAAGACATTTCTCTACCATCTTTTAATTCAGTCCTACTAATCCTAATAGTTACTTTAAACGCAAAAAATTGTATGATAGTTTCTCATAAAAGTAGCTTGTTTTCTTTGTCAGTGTAGTGCTAAAGTATACAATTCACCACAATTTCCTTTCAATAACGTAAACTTTTACTTTGTCTACGGAATATAAGATTGGCAATACATTGTAATCATAGATTAAACTTTTTAAGTATTTGATGAGTGTCTTTCCGTGTAGTGACGGAAGAATATAATTCATCACCCCTTTCCTTGTTCGTGAATGTCGTATGTTATACAGACAATATCTATGCAAGAGAAGGCAAACTCGACATCGAACTAGACATGTGTCCGCTATAGCAAAACGTAACTGAAAACCATTGATATGCCTCTAACTTATCGTATCGATATTGATATAACTAATAATGGCTATCAGTTATATAGCTACAAACAACTGACGTTGTCAACTAACAATAACACAACAATTATTGTTTAGGTGCTGTGATTCTTGTTTCGCTGCGTTAGTAACCGAACGATCACCAATAAGCCAAATAACCAAAATAATTAGCTAGCTCTCTCTTTCTACGCGATCCCTGACGTGCAAAACAGAGAGGGGCGGGTATGGGCTAGTGGCTTAATAACAAGCAACATTTCACGAATATTGATAAAAGCGAAAGACAGTCTTTCTTACTTGTATATAAATTTTGGTAAATCAAACTGTTATGGAAAGGCGGTTTTGTTACTCGTTGCTATCGTAGGTATACTATGAAAAGTGTTCACTATAGTTTGACCTATGAAAGGATATAATGGTTAAACCGTGCATTAATATAAATAAGATCGCGATTATTTTACGCTTATTATATCGATATTTGGCAACGATTATTCATATCAGTATTGACACCAAATAAACGGTTAGTAGCCGTTGCCATAAATAGCCAGTAACGACCATATCTTTTTTTTTTTTTTTTTTTTATGCAAACGGTGGCAAACGAGCAAACAGTACACCTGATGGTAAGTGTTGCTGCCGCTCATGGACCTTTACAAGGCCGTTGCCTACCGCGAAGGGAGTGTGAATGCGTGCATTGAGGCTCGGTGATACCAAGGGCACCACCAAAACCCTCCACACGCAATCACCCTCAGAAAGTTGGGCTTCCGGCTCTCTCGCTCACCGAACGAAGCGCAGTAACATAGAACCCTATGCCACTATCTCTAAGTGTAAGTGTAATAGTACAGTAAGTCAATTTTGGTCGAATTTTGGCGGAACGTATCAGGGACTGAATTGATGAGATGATTTGTATATGACTTACACATAAATAAATATCAAATAAACATACAAATGTGTTTTTTTTTCTGGTGGGCTATGGTTAACGCACACGCCGTTCATTCCGTCCGGGGTGACGAAAAGGCGGCGCGTGGCCCCATAATCCACCGTATTCCCTCCCAATGGTGAAACCATTGGGCCCACCACCGGCACCGAGTTCCTTGTCGTCCTTGGAAACATACAAATGTGACTTATTGTACAAGATATTATTATACAAATATTTTATACCTTAATACTGAACACGGAGTAAGTACAAAGAGGAGCAGTTGTAATTAATATTTTCTATGAAACAATGTATGGCAGTTACAGGGGGTGAGGGGATAGTACCTGTCTCACTCCCTTCTTTATGCTGTCTCACTCCCTCCTTTATGTCCATCTACCGGCTATTAGCATAACTACTAGTTTCGTATTTCTAGTAGTTGATCTATCTGCCACTAGATGTTAGTAAGTGTAAGTGATATTTGTGAAACTATATGTAAAAATCGTTTTTGTCCAGGTAAATGTATTTAAATATTAATTTAAATGCTTATGTTCATTAGTTAATACGATAATCTTAATAGTCTGAGCTTTATCTACTTTTACAGTTCTAGGTCCCATTACGAAAAGTAATGCCATCTAACGTTGAGTAGAATTATATTTGAACATGACATCGTCAAAGAATTTTCTAGAAATTATTTAAATAAATTATGGATAAAAATACTTACGAATGAAATATGATTCCTACCATAGCATCTGAACGTTTATAGGAGTACTATCTACATGATAAAACACAAAACTTATGGATTTTCTGCGTAATAAAGCAAAAATACACCAAAAATATAACTGTGTCCACAGTACGAACACGGGCAGAGTCGACAGCAGACTAATAGGCCACGCCCACTACCTGATGTTGACGTGATGACGTCAGGACTTAGTTGAGTCACGGTGCACAGTTGCTTAGGCCGTCTCCTCTTTGTATATGCTCCGTGATACTGAATGTCTCAAAAGATATTAATAATTCAAATTCTGTTAAGACAAGGTTACATTGAGTTGTTAGATACTTTTCATAAATACCCTACACGTTTTAATATTGTAAGACGTTGGCAACACGCATAACTAGTCAAGGTTTTTCCTAGAATAATATTCTGTAAAAAAGAAAAGTCTTTTTACTCACACGCGGTTTTATTTCAAATGTATTTATTTTTTATGTTCCTTCACTAATATTAAACTTTGAGGTCGGTGCGCTTGTAGAATTGCGTTATAAAGTACGTACTCGTACTTTTATTTACAACTTTTTCTTTTAGTTTCATATTAGTTGTACCGACAATACGCTTGCGTGGAACACAGTTTCAATTCTTTGGACTGGAATAGTAAATCTCTGAAGGATAAAATAATAGTATTAATTGTAAATTGATATTAAATGAATATGAATAATATATATGAATATTATATGAATTAAATTTAATACTAAATAATGAATTGGTTGAATACTTATGTTGAATATATAAATACAAGAAAATCTACAGAAGGAACCCTCTCTCTATATGTTAAAAAAAATGAAATAAATAATATAAATAAAAATAAATCGTTACTTCAATATACTATAATGTAAACACTAGGTAAGTGAAATAAAATTAGGACTGCATAGATGGTGTGTAGTGAATGATATCCCAACATAACCCAGTAACCTGTTATTTGCTGGTAATATAGATTTCCATTGGTGATTTTTTTTTTCATATCGGCTAAGTGGTTTAAGCATGAAACCGTTTCAAACAAACTTATATACGCATTTATTATTAAAAAAGTATTGTAAAGGTAGGTAAGAATAGAAATGCTCAGCAAAAATGCAGGTAATCTGGGGACAGAGCAGTCTCTCCGCCAAGTCGAGCAAAAATACAAAACAAAACATACACAACAAAAATACAAAATATGAGAAAAACACAAAACTGACGTAACATACTTTTCTCGAACCAATTCAGGCCATTTTCGGCCCCCTGTAACTTCGTTGTTAATAAATTTAGAAGTCTAATTTTTTAGTAACCCCTGCTGGGTTACTAAAAAATCAGACTGAACTGACTGAACTGAATTCACTTGTTTTAACACAATAATAGTTTTTATTAGACCTATTCAAATAAAATTGATGCTAGTGAAAGGTGAGATTAAGAGTCTCCATCAGCGAAATGCATGCAAGAAAGTTGTATAAAGTAGAGTAAAATTCTCGTTTATCAAATCCGTAGTAGCTGCCTACCCTTTTAAGACATAGATAAGCCTATGTATATCAAATATTTCATTTGTGATTCAAAGAGCCGTAACGAAAGAAAAAAAATTGTGTTATTACACATTCAGAGCAGCACCAGCCAAGATAAATAATCCTCAGGGCTACTGTAGGTTGCACAAAAAGGTCATGTCGTCTAAAATGCCGGCATCCAAAATTTATACGCACACAACATATATGGTGGTGCTTTGTTTCCACGTGTCGGCTCGAGGAGCGCTTGAGAAGTTATTGTTTTCGCATGTCATGTGGAAGATATATCGTTCCTACAAAGAAATGAAACCGTTCTACATGTATCTTGGAGTTTGGATCTCAAGTTTTCATTTACATGTTGATTTTATTTGCCGCGGATGTACACATCTGTGCTGATGTGGAATATCAATGCGACAATTTAAATGTATATGCTGATGTATCATCCATATAAATCATATCCCGAAATATTCCAACTTGCTTATTTTTTCACGATTCAATTTAAGAATCATATTTGATTTATCTTTATGTATATACTCTCCATTTTGAAGAAAACTTCATTCATATGAAGCCTTATTATTATCCTTACTAATATTATAAATGCGAAAGTAAGTTTGTTTGTTACGCTTTCACGTTTAATCCACAGAACAGATTTCAAAAATTCTTTCACCAATGGAAAGCTGTAATATTAGGGAGTAACATAGACTATATTTTATCCCGGTATTCCCACGGGAACGGAAACTACGCGGGTAAGGTGGCTGAAACCGATAGGAAGTGAGGGCGGGTTGCTAGTATATTATATTTTTAATTAAATGTATGATTAAACGATTATGTTTGTCTGTCGGCTCTGAGATTACACCGTCAACTGTAAGAAGACCGACCCCATGAGGGCAACTTGCTGGGCATCTTCGGGATGTTTACAGAAGCGCCTACTCGAAAACTAACCCGCAGAATTCTCTCAGACTCAGTAGGTCGAGAGGGTATAAACACCAGGTTCAGACGGTTTGGGCGGGGTGTTGCCTAAATATGGCCTATCAGTAAAGAATTATATTTGTCTATAAAACCTGGTCCTCTTATATTATTGAATGCTCTCTTACTCGTCTCTCGCATAAGAATTATAGGTATACCAAAATATAATAGGTACAAGTCTTGAATAATCTGATCATAAAGCTACACGGATATTTAATATAATTTTCAAAGGCGGCGCTCATAAGATCCTCTAATTACTTTGGCAGCTCAATATTAAATTGCCATAATAGGGCCACAAATTTTACGCTTACATAAAATTAAAATTCCATGAAAAGGAATGAACAGCAGCTTAAATAAATAAAAAGTAATCATAATTTATAATTATCGGTCCTGTGAAACTTATCATATCTCATGGACATTTTTAACATAATTAAGAATTTGTAGTTTGAAAGGCAAATCCAATTTCTGAAAGTTGAATAATGAATGTATAAATAGTTGTTAGACTTCGACAGTAGTAACCCTTGTATAGTATCCTACGCAAAATTTTGTTAGAAAACTAATTCCCCGTCTCAACGCTAGTACAGGCACTAGCTACAAATATGCTGTTCCGTTTTGTTATTGGTACACAGCATCGCAGTTTATGTCTTAGCGAATAACCGACACATAAATTTTACGAACCTAGGATAATATTGTTTGCTTATTACAACGCATTTCGTAGGTAACTTTATATATTAACCGCTCACTTCCACTCGCTGAGAGATATTTGCATAATTTTAATTTTGTTTAATAATATATCATCGCTCATATCTTTACGTACCATTAAAAGGAGTTCATGAAATTTATTTTAAATATAAACAATAATTTTGTATATAAATAAATAAAAGTTTGTTACTTTTGTCAAATTTGCATTTACGTTTGTATTTTTAATCAATACATTTAATTTTACACGTCAATTTACTAAACAAATATTACTCTTTATAATAATTTTAGCTTTCTTTTAACATACTATGTATTTTTTTTATTTGGGACTAATCCCACCACACATTCCCACCATTGTAACGCCTGTAAGCCAGGATCCACAATGGTCCCCATAAATGACACCGAGGTTTGACCCTCAGGCAGTCCCGGGATATGATTTTAATTGTCTTGGGACCCGCAACAAATTTAATTTGAAAAGATTAAAGAGGAGGAGTTGGAAAGAGAGATTCCACTTCCCTCCTAGGCAAAGCGGGAGACAGGAAAACAAAATGACTAGTCAGCCAATAAGTAAAAAGGTGTACAGCTATGATAGCGCAGCAGTACGGCACCACGGATACGGAAGAGCTTAACGGGGCCTATATGTGAGCGTCAAGATTGATTGCTACAGTAGGTATGGCAGAAACGCATGAACGCACGGAAATTTTCTCGAGTTGCTACAAGGTCCGTATAGTATACTACCCCACAGGTGACTTGCAAACTGTTTAACATAAGGTTACGCTCGTTTCGCCAGAGATCGCACTCCCAGAGAATGTGATGTGCTGATTGTTCATACTCGTGGTCAGATGTGGAACATTGACATAATGGTGATGGTACGAGTTTAAAAGAAAATAATTTACTTTTAAAGTTGCCATGGACAGTTAAAAATTGGGCCACGAAGTGGTCAACCTCCAGCCACACCTTCTCCAGGCGCTCCCGGATGCATGGAAAAAATAGATAAAGATGATGACCTTTCGATGATGAATCCCATCTTTCTTGCCATTCAGTTAAAAGTTCCTCATAGACAATGGATTGTGGTGCAAACAATCTAGCAATTTTATTTCGGTCGCGCGGTAGAAGGAAATCTGTATTCATAGTTTCCTTTGTTGTGTAATACATTGACGCTCGTCTCTGAATCTCCAAATCAACCGGAAGTACACCCGCGAGTACTGGTAAGGCCTCGGTACTAACCGTTCTATAGGCTTTACATAAGAATATTAGGGCCAATCGTTGGCTCTGTAGTAATTTAAGGCGAGCCGCCCCTATGGTGGCCCTATCGGCCCATACAGGGGCAGCGTAACAAATACACCCCAAATATGTGGCCATGTACATGTATATACTATGTATAATAAATATATGTTTCCATTTATAATGAATACAATATACCAGCGGCAGACAAACACATAAACAATAAATAATATTCAAAGCTTGGCCGGAGAGTGGGAGCGAAAATATGACTAAATCTTCAGGTAAAGAAACAGCAATACAATAAAGAAACTTTAAATATTCACGAGGAATACGAATAACAAACAAGGCCTCGCACTAGAAAAGTTACGTAGGCTCCGATAGAATAAACCGTCAGTTTTAGTGGAAAATGTTCAGCTCGCCGCGCGCCGGTTGATTCGACTTGGCTGGATGCCAAACACAGGTTTCGTGGCCACATGCGTTTACAAAAACTGCAAATACACTGTCTATTTATTCGAAGCACTGATCGGATTTTTGATTTGATGTTTTGTGGTAGTCTTCATTTTACGTTACAACACAATTTGTTTAAATATATTAAATACAGTACATTAAACTACCATAAAATAGATCATTTATTTATTAATACAGTAGAACCTCGATAAAATAAAAATCAAGGGAAACGTTAAATTATTTAAGTTATCGAGTTTATTTAAGTTATTTATGATTAAGTATTTTTTTCCAATTTTATCAATATTAACATTATTTTCAAATGTTTATATTACCTATAGCGAATCTCTGTTCTTATTTTATCTATACACATAGAAGACATTTCGTTTTGGGTAAATATTGCTCTCTAAGTTTATATATTGTAGACTAGTCTGTAAATTTTTTTCAGTGCTTTGTTCTCGAGTGATTATTTTTTCTATAGTTCTATTTATTTATTTACTATATATTTATTCATTCAACTGCTCGCTACACTTACAGTTTCCCAATTCGTGTAATACGCCATTACAAATTTATAATTTGCGTGTATAATTATAACATAATAACTGTTAACACAAATTTAAAAATATGTATATAAAACTCTGTGAAAAATATATCATCCTCCGGATATTAAGAATCAATAGGTTAAGCAGTGCAGTAGCCTGATTGGTGGGTGCACATAGTAGGTACATGTTCGCACCTGAGGTGGAGCGAGCAAGTGGCGGGAAAGAAGCCGTATATTGGTGCTGATAACAAACAGCATGATAACACATTTGAGTTTTCAATTATATTATTAATATATATATATATATATATATATAAAGCCTAGGTCACGGATTTAGTGACTCGCTCGGGCGGTGTACCTGATATTTTATAAACGTATGTGCATGGAGCGCGTGATCGAGTAAACGGTTTTGCATTGATGTATTGAACTCGTAAGGGACTACGCGCAACCCACGCAAAAACACTCAATGTCCCATTGGAGCGCTCCGCTGTCTTCCGTGCAATTTATATCCAAAAACAGTTTCGGGTTATTTGCAAATATGAGACATTGAGCCGAGCAGACAACATTGGGCATGTCGTTGACCATGATTAGAAACTGAGTTGGCCCTAAAACACTACTCTGGTGTAGCTATATCATTGCCTAGTTGAACATATTGTATTCGACTAATAAAATATTAGCAAATAATTTTGAGAGACTAGAAATGAATGCAATATTGTCGAGTTTTTTTAAGAGAACATCTTTGTGTACGCGGTCAAAGGCTTTGTAAAATCGAAGTACGGCGAGCCAACTTGTCTATTATAATCCATTTCTATAACGCAATAATAGACAAAGTTTTTCGTACTAGTAGTTCGAAAAATTTGTGGTGGTTGATTTGTCCGATCTAAATTTATGCTGACACTCGCTAAGTTGCTGTTTAACTGGGTAATATAACTGTTTAAAATATATTTGAATACTAATTAACCAATGCTGAGTGTACAGCAATTTGCCTATATTTTACAATTTGACACCTTAACTCATTCTCGTGTATCTGTGCAACACCGCGATATTTTTCATATAGGAAGTTGTATTTAATGCTAAATTCAAGACATGTAATAATGGCTCTTAAAATACTCCAATACAATCTTTTATAATATAAGCGTCCATTAGGTCCGACGGTGGGTACACCGTCGGACCTGACGGACATGATAGAAGAGCGAAGATTTAAGCGTTTTAACATCACCAATAAATTAGATTTGCTAACACGGTCGATGCTAATGCGCGAAGAATAAAATTTACTACTTTCTTCGCAGAACTTTTCGCAGCAGCTAATCCAGTGACTACATTGCCATCATACTCGTATTCAGAACAGGAGTTTCGCGAGGAATACTTGGTCTTAATAAAGTTTCAAAAGACCTTCGAGTCTCTTCTTATAGTCGCAACAGCGCGATCTTTAAAGGGGCATCTTTATCAATTCTTTTGTCCGTTGTCTATAAAATTTAATAATTTGCTTATTAAATACTAATTGAAATTTCACTAAAGGAGGTAAATTGACCAAGCTGGTCATATGTGTTGGTATAGAGGTTTTGTTTCGAGTTTTCTTTCTCTTGCTTGCTTACTTCTAGATGTTATAAACATATTATATTACTTGGTCACCTTTTACGACACGCATGCCCAAGAAAGGAGGCAGCGAATTGTATTCTGCCGGTAAACGTCAAAAGACTACATGAAGTCCAATTAAAATTACCCAATGTGTCTTCTTCTAATTTTGAGTATTTCCCAATAACGATTTCTAACAGTGTAAAAGTGTTCATATATTTTTCATCTATAGAATTGGGTGGGGGGCGCGGCCGGAGCACCTCCTCGTGGTGCTCCCTGGTAACGTCCATTTGGACGTCATGCGTCCATTTGGACGGCCAAGATTCCGGCAGGGGAGGGGTCTCCGCGTGCGGCTCTGGTGGCAGAGCGCACGGCGGATCTGACCCGGGGCCAATGGGGCGGATGTGCCTCATGGCACTCCGTCGCCAGGGACGGTTGCGTAACGGCCCGGGGGCGTGACGGGTCGGTCGCTCGCGAGCGGCCAGACCCGGAAGGCCCAAACCGTAATCCTGAGCAGGGGGGTCAGGACCGGGGGTCTTCGGACCGCGGGGAAGAAAACCCCTATAAAAAATTACCCCTAATCCTAAGTTTGGCCACTCGGCGAGGGGATGAATGGTTGGTGGGTTAAAAAGCGCGCGAGCGTCCAGCCGTTAGAGTGGTAGTCAAGGCAAGACTTAAAAACGTCCAACAATATGGCAGAGGTTCCAAACGACGTACCTACTCCAGAGGGTCCCGGCCACGCCGGGGAATCCCTCACTGTGCTGGTTTCTGAGCGCGAGAGGCGCACAGTCACCAGCACAGTCAGTCCCCAGTCGTATGGGAGGGGGACAACTACTGCCTCAGAAGCCGAGAGCCCGGCTGAACATCAAGTGGCTCAGGGGGGGAGGGGAAACGAGGAGGAGGTGCAGGTGCGGAAGAAGACCCGGAGGACGAAGCCGAGGCGTTCCGCCGCTGCACGAGCCCGCATTAGCGCCAATGCATCGAAGGCGTGGCGGGCGCGGATGAAGGCTGAAGCCATTGCCGCACGCGACGAGGGCGGCAGCATTGCTGCTGCAGGGCCGTCGCGGGACGGGGGTGGCGTTGCTGCCCAGCCGTCGGAGGAGAGGATGGAGACCACTGCAGGGCCGCCGCGTGAGGAGAGCGGCAGCAGCAGCGGGTCCGAGCACGAGGGCGGCATTGCCGCAGAGCCGTGCGTAAGGTTAGCAGGCGAAAGCTCCGAGCTGTCGAGCGATGAGGGCGGCATTGCCGCAGAGCCGTCACAGGATGAGGGCGGCAGTGCCGCAGGGCCATCCGAGGCATCGGAGATGGAGCTGACGGACGTGGGCGGAAGTGCCGCAGAGCCGTCCGCCGAGGAGAGCAGCACCCCTTGGGTGCTAGTCGGCCGGAGTAGGGACGAGGGCGGTGGATGCGCCGCAGGTAGACAGTTGATAGGCGCGCCGTCAGTTGAGGGTGCAGTTAGGCCGTCGTCGTTACCGTCATCGCCGTCGTCGTCGTCGTCGCCGAGGAAGAGGACGGAGGGGGCTGCAAAGGCGCCAGCTCCAGCCCCAAGTGCGAGGAAGAGGGAGGAGGCCCTCCCCCCGAGACCCTGGAAGCGCCCCCTGCAAGAGGGTGGCCGCTCCAACACCGACTCGGAGGGGAGTTCCATCACCATGCCTCCTCCCAAGGTCCCGACCATGCGCCGGGGGCGCAGAGGCCGAGGATCGGTGGTGGCGGCGTGGCCGGGGACACCGGGTCCGGCCGGCCACGGTGGCGAGGTGGCGGCCCTCCAGGCCGCGAACGCCCGCCTTAGTGAGGAGGTCTCCGGCTTGCGGGAACGCAACCGCAAGCTGGAGACGGAGCTATCGGCGGTGCGACGGGAGAACCGCGGGTTGGCCAAGGAGATGGCCGACCTGCGGGCCCAGTTCGCGCGCCTGGCGCCGGCCGCGCCGCCTGTGCCGGCCTCGCCACCGAAACGGGCTGCGCCGGGGAGGGCGGGCCCGTCGTCTGCGCCCGTGGCGCCGGCTGCGCCCGTCGCGGCTGCTGCGCCAGCTGCACCCGTCGCGGCTTCGGCGCTTCCTCCCCTCGTCGTGGTCCCTCCGCCGGCTCGTGGCCGCGGGAGACCTCGGAGGGGGGAGGAGCCGCCGCCCGACGAGGTGCACGGCGTGTCGGAGTCGGCGGTACGCGTGATCCTAGCCCGAGTAGGGGTGATGGTGGATGCGCGTATCGCCGCCGTAGCGGCCAGGCTCCCGCCTGAGCCGCCCCTCCGACCGCCGCTCGCCGCGGACAAGGCGAGGCGGCCGCAAGCGTCAGCTCCCACCCCGCTGCCCTGTCAGGGTGGCCGCGTGGTGAGCTACGCTGCGGCCGCGGCCGGGCCCAAGGGGGCCAAGAAGGCCGGCAAGGTGCCGGCTCCCGCCAAGGCCGGGCCGCGGCCGGCGCCAGCGGCTGCACCGCAGGCGCCGGCCAGCGCACCCGCGACCGCTCCTGCTGCGCTCAGCGCTGCTGCCAGGCTCGAACAGGGCTGGCAGGTGGCTGAGCGGAGCAGGAAGGCACGCGGCCAGAAGCGGAGAGCGGCGGCCAAGAGTGCCGCCGTGGCCGCCGCTCCCCAGGCGGGAGCCGGCAGAAAGGGGAAGAAAAGGTCGCGCAGGGGCCTCAAGTCGCCGAAGACGGCCGCGGTGGTCATCACCGTGCTGCCTGAGGCGGCTGAGAGGGGCCTCAACTATGAGGCCGTCCTAAAACGCGCCCGGCGGGAGCTGGACGTCTCCGGTATCGGGGGCGTCGAGGCGAGGACCCGCAAGGCCCGGACAGGGGCTCGAATACTCGAGTTCCCTGGGGCCGAGGGCGCGAAGACGGCCGATAGTTTGGCCACGATGTTGAGGGGGCTGTTCGGGCCGGAGGAGGGTGTCCGAGTCGCCAGGCCTGTCAAGTGCGCAGAGATGCGCCTGACGGGCTTGGACGATTCCGTGACGGTGGAGGACGTCCGGGAGGCCATTATGGCGCGTACCGGGTGTGCCTCGGACACCGTCCGGATTGGCACCATCCGCACTGGTCCGGGCGGCGTCGGTGCTGCCTGGGTGCAGTGTCCGGTGGAGTCGGTCAAGCAATTGGCCGACTCAGGCAGGCTCCTCGTGGGCTGGAGCTCGGCGCGGGTAACCGTGCTAGAGCCCCGGCCCGCGAGGTGTTACAAATGCATGGCGGTCGGGCATACCCGACCGACATGCAAAAACTGCTTTGACTGCAGCGGGCTATGTTTCCGTTGCGGTCAGACCGGACACCAGGCGGCATCGTGCTCTGCGGTGCCCCACTGCCCCGCGTGTGCGGCAGGCAATAGGCCTGCCAAACACCGCATGGGCTCTGGGGACTGCAGACCCCCGGCATCGGCCCCGAAGGGGCGGGACGGCCCATCGACCGGGCCAGTCCCCGCTCCGAGCGCGGCCCGATCGCCCGTCAGCGCGGAGGAGGTGACGATGGATACGGACCGTTAATGGACCCCGTATCCATTCGTCTCCTCCAGGCCAACCTCAACCACACCGCCGGTGCGCAGGACGTGTTCCTGCAAGCCATGGCGGAGTGGTTGATAGGAGTAGCCGTAGCCGCGGAGCCGTACGTGGTGCCCGACCGGCCTAACTGGTTGGGTAGCACCGATGGCACCGTGGCAATCGTCGCCTCCACGTCGTGGCCTTCGTCACCTCTGACCCTTAGGGACAGGGGCGTCGGATACGTCGCGGCGGACTGGGGGGAGATTACGCTCCTCGGAGTCTATCTCTCCCCTAACTGGAGTGTGACCGATTTCGAGGCCTCCCTCACCATCATTGAGGCCTCGTTACGGCGAATGGCATCGCGCCAGGTCTTCGTCTTGGGGGACTTCAACGCCAAGTCCATGGCGTGGGGGTCTCCCCGGACGAACGACCGAGGACGGGCGATCGAGGAGTGGGCGGCGGCACTGGGCCTCTGTTTGCTGAACAGGGGCTCGGTGCATACGTGCGTGCGACAACGGGGCGGGTCGATAGTGGACCTTTCGTTCGCTAGCCCCGAGGTCGCCGCACGCGTGGGGAGCTGGCGCGTCGTGGAGGAGGTGGAGACCTTGTCGGACCACCGGTATATCCGGATGGAGGTCTCCCCGGTAATCCCGACGCCCAGCAGGGGTCACGGGGCGGATGGACGTCCTGCGTTCCCGCGATGGGCTGTGGGTCGCTTAGACCGGGACCAGCTGGCGGAGACAGCCATCGTTTACTCGTGGCTGTCCTCTGCCAACCAGTCGGACGGGGTGGACGCCGAGGCTGGCCGCATCCGCAGTGCGTTGACGCAGATCTGCGATGCGGCCATGCCCCGGGTACGGCGTCCGCCCCCGAGGAGGGCGGTCCACTGGTGGTCCCGGGAGCTGGCGGATCTCCGGGCCGCGTGCATTCGCGCCCGGAGGGCCTACACCCGCAGCCGGCGGCGGCAACGCGACGCGGAGCGGGAGGCCTTGCTGTATGAGGGCTACCGCAATGCGCGGTCGGCCTTCAGGCTGGCCGTCCGCTCCGCCAAGGACGTCAGTCGGCAGGAGATGCTGGACGGTCTCGATCGTGACCCCTGGGGACGCCCCTATCGCGCGGTGCTGAATAAGCTCCGCGCGCGGGGCCTTCCCCTCACCGAGACTCTCCAGCCCAGCCTTCTCACCCGGGTCGTCGAAGACCTGTTCCCGCGGCGGGCGGAACACACGCCCCCGGTCATGGCTCCGCCAGACACTGACCGGGAGGCCGACGACGACAGTGTTCCGCCCATCACGGAACCCGAGATGGGAGTGGCGGTGGCGCGCATGTGCGCAAAGTCCACCGCCCCCGGGCCCGACGGTGTTCCAAACCGCGTGTTGGGCCTGGTCCTCGACCACCTGGGTCCCCGCCTCAGGGAGCTGTTCGACGCGTGTTTAGCGTCCGGACGGTTCCCTGGGTGCTGGAAGGAGGGAAGGCTGGTGCTCCTGCCGAAGCCGGGACGGTCTCCGGGGTCGCCTTCGGCCTACAGGCCTATCGTGCTGCTCGATGACACGGGCAAGCTACTGGAGAGGGTGGTAGCTGCCCGCATCGAGCGGCACCTCGTCGGCACGGGGCCCGATCTGTCGGACGCCCAGTTTGGGTTTAGGAGGGGTCGTTCGACGATCGCGGCTCTGTTGCGCCTGAGGGCCGTGGCGACTGAGGCCGTCACCGGTGGGGGAGTGCTGTTGGCGGTGTCCCTAGACATCGCCAACGCATTCAATAGTCTGCCATTCAGCTGCATCAGGGAGGCGCTCCGGTATCACGGAGTGCCAGCTTACCTGAGGCGGCTAGTGGCAGACTATTTGGTGGGGCGCAGCGTCCTCTGTACCAACCGAGCAGGGGACGTTGTGCGAACGCCCATGACGTGCGGTGTCCCACAGGGGTCGGTCCTCGGACCCACCCTGTGGAACATCGGCTACGACTGGGCGTTGCGGGGGAGCCTCCCGCCCGGGCTGGGCGTGATTTGTTACGCCGACGACACGCTCGTCACAGCCCGCGGTGGGACGCTAGAAGAGGCGGTAAGCCTGGCGACCTATGGCACCGAAGAGGTCGTCAGGCGGATCGAGGCGCTGGGGTTGAGGGTCGCCCTGGACAAGACGGAGGCCCTCTTGTTCCATGGGCGCCTTATGAGCCCTCCCATCGGCGTCTCGATCACCGTCCGATCGGTTGACATCAGCATCCGGGCCCATATGAGGTACTTGGGCCTGGTGCTCGACGGGCAATGGTGGTTCCGGGAGCATTTCCGCAGGCTCGCTCCGCGGCTCGTCGGCGCGGCGTCCGCCCTATCGTGGCTAATGCCGAACGTGGGCGGACCGAGCGCTACGTGCCGACGGCTGTACACGGGGGTCATCCGGTCGATGGCCCTGTACGGCGCACCGGTGTGGGCGGGGTCCTTGACCGTCCGACTTAGGGCCCTTCTGTGGCGACCACAGAGGGTCATGGCGGTCAGGGCCATCCGCGGATACCGCACGGTTGCGACGGAGGCAGCGTGCCTATTGGCCGGGACTCCCCCGTGGGACCTGGAGGCGGAAATGCTCGCCGAGTTGTATCGGCGGGTGTCGGGGGTGCGCGGGGAGGGCGGTGTGATCTCGTTAAGGGATCTCACCGCCTGGCGCGTCGACGCCCGCCGAGACGTCATTGCCCGTTGGGCAGTCCGGCTGGAGAGGCCTCGGTTCGGGGTGCGAACCGTGGAGGCCTTCCGGCCGGTGCTGATGCAGTGGTTGGAGAGGCGGCACGGGGTGCTCTCCTTCCGACTAGTGCAGGTGTTGACGGGGCACGGGAGCTTCGCCAAATACCTGCACAGGGTCGTGAGGAGGGAGAGTACACCGTCCTGCCACCACTGCGATTGCGACGAGGACACGGCGCGCCACACGCTCGAGGCCTGCGCGGCTTGGGCAGTGCAGCGCCGTGAACTCGTCGCAATCATCGGTGCCGACCTGACGCTGCCGGCCATCGCTAGGGCGATGGTCGACAGCGTCAGGAACTGGGACGCGGTCGCAGCCTTCTGCGAGACAGTGA
This sequence comes from Lymantria dispar, assembly GCA_032191425.1. Lineage (NCBI taxonomy): Eukaryota > Metazoa > Arthropoda > Insecta > Lepidoptera > Erebidae > Lymantria > Lymantria dispar. The sequence goes on from CM063441.1 coordinate 28,190,451, forward strand.
TCTCGCAGAAGGAGGCGGCGGATCGTCTGCGCGTGGAGCGCAGCCTCGATGAGGAGATCCGCCGCCGGCGACTGGGGCGGCGCAGGCGCAATTATCTGCGCCTCATGCCGCCCTAGCCGAGGCCGCGGGTGACGTGACCGGGGATTAGTCCGTCACCCGCCGAGAGGCCGACCGCGTGAGGAAAGACCGACGTCCTCCCCGAGGGGGGGACGTCGGTCGACGGGAGGGTACCCCGCGTAGGGGGTATTCCGTCGGGCCGACCACTGACGACAAGTAAACCTGCTCCGGTGGTCGGCCCAATGACGAAGGCGAGGTGGTTTTCGGGTGGGTTGCGGGAGTTGCGTGCTTAGGCCCCTCTGTCGCCCCGGACGGAGTGGTGCGGAGGCGCGCCGACCGCGACCCACCCCAAAAAAAAAAAAAAAAAAAAAATCTATAGAATTGGGTAGAATGGACACACAATATAATTCGCTTAAAACTAAAATAAAACACAATAATTCCCTTTTAAATCTTTTACACACAATCTCAATACCATTCGTAAAAGTTAAGCGTGTTAGTTTACTTGAGTTCTCTACGAAGCCTTTGTCGGTTACCTGCTGGATTATCTCTGAGGTTACTTTAAGTAGTCACAGAAATAAAGTTTAAGTACTCTCAGTTGGGTGTGAATGTAAACTTCATCATTAAGTGCATAACAGTTTTACGTAATATTATTGGTAGGTACTAAGCAAGGTAGAAAATATTTACCTATGTCATATGGTATTAGTAGTATTGTTCTATACATCACCAATATGCCAATGCGCATGCAAAACCTATTATGGTATTTTGGGCCCAGTTTTATGTCCAACAGAGGAACTCAGCAAGCTAATGGATTATAATCACATTAAAAGAAGACAGATGTTGTTATTATATCATATTTTTTTTCTGTCTGATGACGTAATGAGAATACAATTCACCACCTTATCTTGCCCTTGGGTATCATAAAAGACGACTAAGAAATATGATATGCATATAAAATCCTAGACAAAAGAAGGAAAACTCGAAAAATAACCCCAAACCATCTGATCACTATTGTATAGCATGTCAAATTTCCTTGTAATATGGTGTAGGCTAGAGACTAGCAGTGGGACGCATATGATCGCAGATGAAGATGATACCATAATTCATAAATTGTCCTAACATAACAATATTAGTGGCAGGACCACACTGCGGGCCGGTCCGTTCGCGGTAGTACCACACTCTCGTAGGAAATCGACGTTTAAGTAGTAGCAATTTGTTACTGCGCTTCGTTTAGTGAGCGAAAGACCCGGAAGCCCAATTTTCTGAGGGTGTTTGCCTGTGGTGGGTTTTGGTGATGGCTTTAGTTTCACTGAACCTTATTGCACGCATTCACACTGCCTTCACTTTCCTCACGGTGGGCAACGGTCCATGAGTGGCAGCTTCAGTTACCCTCAGATGTACTGTTTACCCATTTGCCACCGTTTGCAATAAAGAAAACTGTATAGGTTCACTTGGATGTATAAAATAATACCTCACCTCACATATTTCATAGCAGAGACTTTCAGAATGTTATATAGTACCTTAATATCATTTAAGCTTAACTAATATTGAATAAGCGCAAAGATACTTTTTTCCTGATCACTCTATTTGTGGAATCCCATGAAATACAAGGATTTATTATTTTGTGCGAGCTTCGTCTTATTTTTTATACAAAAAAGGTTAATATGGATACAGTTTATCTATGTATGTTTTCGGGCTCGTGGACGAGTAATCGTGGTTCAGGTTGATATATCATTTCCTGTCTATGGCTCGCTCTGACCGATGCTTTTGTTCGGAAAATTTTACCTCATCCAGCGACCTGGAAATGTGTATCGAATGTCACCAAACAATCTATTGCTGTAATTTTACCGCTACTAATACGTAAGCTTCTTCAGAATTTTCTGTGATCCTGAATTCTTAAATATCAAACCTGCTTTAGTTAATTTAACTAAAATAAAAAAAGATAGTGCTATCTCACACGTATAAACAAAAAATATTAGCATATCGTTCAAATTCAAATAATTCAATATGCATAAGCCCGAGAGGGCACTTACATATTGTCAAGTTAACAAAATTAAATTATCCAAAAAAATAAACTACCACCGGATCGGAATGTGACCGCTACTGAGAAGATCCGGCAAGAAACTCAGCGGGCTAGTCTTATTTTTTTACTTGATATAAAATTGTGTAGATAAAACATGTCTTATAAGTACTAGCTCCAGTGTGATGTCCTTCAAACCACAAGATACGTTATATAATTCAAACTATTATGGCTGGACACTACAGTTCAAACACCAACCACTGTCAAGCTCGCACCTCATCTACAATTGAAGACAATTGACCTATAATACCACATTGTTCAAATCGGTTTAATTTCAAATTCTCCTACATTTGCAGTAATATTATCTTCATATCATATCCCGTAGTCATATTTTTTTAACACCAATGGAGAAGAAAGGAGGTTGTGAATTGTATTATTGCTCCGTTATAATACGAAACAATATTAAAATATTTTTTTTTATTTCAAACTTTTATTTGTGAAAACTTTTATTTGTGAAAAACTTTTATTTGTAAAAATTTTATTTGTGGCAAACGACCAAGCAGCACACCTGATGCGATGATGTAATTTGTGTCCGTTAATTATATGTTTGTAATGTCCCCCGCAATACAAGGATTATTTCCTTAGTGCAGGGAGTTGTCTTAAATATATATATATATATATATATATATATATATATATATATATATATATATATAAATATTACCTGATGGTAAGTGATACTGCCGCACATGGACCTTTGCAATACCAGGGGCACAGCCAGGCCGTTGCCTACCGTGAAGAAAATACTCTTCTTAAACCTCGTTTAAAGAAAGACATGTCATAGCGCTCGGGAAACACAGCAGCAGGTAGTTCATTCCAGAGCTTGCTTGTACGTGGGAGAAATGATCGCTGGAAACGTACAGTTGAAGACCATAACGTTTCCAGGTGAAATGGATGAACCCTGCTACGATGTCGAGTGGTACGTTGGTAGAATGGTGACGGTGGTACCAAGTCAAAAAGTTCCTCGCAGCACTCACCGTGAAAGAGTCGGTAGAGTACACAGAGTGACCCAAAGCCTATATAGGTACAAGTTACTTGTCTAATTTAATATAACAATTAATTTCTTTCAATTTCCATTCCATGCGTTTACCCGTGAAAAGTAATAAACACATGCAAACAAATACGAGTGTTTCTAATATTATTAAGATAAGGATTAATCTCAATGTTAAAATAAATTCTCCAGTTTTGGCTTACGTACATATATATTATATTGTGCGATCCCAACAATATTTCCAGGTCAGCACTCAAAGTGCTTCTTGTGTACTGTGTACCAAGTCGCGGTCCACATAAAGTGCCTTTTTATGTAACATCGAACGTTTTCACTGCGAACATTTGCGTTTCCGGTACGAGAAACGCATCAATGAAAATGCTATATAAATAATTCAGTGGATAGGTGATACGAGTATACAAGGTATGTTTGGTTTGAACATCTGATATACTAAAATTACACTTACCTTATAAATTTATATACCCTATTGAATACTTGTATTATTTAGTAGCTTTAATGGAATTGAAGTGAATTTAATTACGGACAATATAGTTTATCTATATACACATTTCCCGTGTGGTGACGGAGTAAGAATACAATTCACCACCCCCCTCTCTTTCCCGTGGGTGTCGTAAGAGACGACTTAGGGATACGCATATGACATCTATGCAAGAGATGGAAAACTTAAAACAAATCCTCTACCTGTCTGACCAGCATGGTATAGTAAGGTCAATTTCCCTCCTATTGTGGAGGCCCAGCAGTGGGACGTATATGTGTACTTATGTATTAAAGCACATATATACATACATAAGCAAACAAACATCTGTGTGTGACGGAGTAAGAATACAATTCAACACACACACTCTCGCTTGTGGATGTCGTCAAAGAAGACTGCAATATGCAGATAATATCTATGAAAGAGAAGGAGAACTTAATATAAAAGCCTATGCCAGCACGTTTGCCGCGGGTGACTGGACCGGGGAATTTAGTCTGTCACCCGCAGAGAGGCTGACCGCGCGACGGCGACCGATGTTCCGGAACAGGGACGTCGAAAGGTGAGGGTACCCGAAAGGGTATTCCGTCGGGCCGACCACCGACGACAAGTCACCCTGCTCCGGTGGTCGGCCCAACAACGAGGCGACGTGAGTACGGGTGGATTATGGGCCCGCGCGCCGTCCTTTCGTTGCCCCGGCCGAAATGGACCGCGTGTGCGCTTACCATAGCCCACCCATAAAAAAAAAATTCCAGCACGTTAAGTCAATTTCCCTCCCATTATAGAGGAGGCCAGAGCCCAACATTGGGACTTATGTGTGTTGAGATAATGATGAAGATACATACAGCATATATTTATGCACAAAGGAGTTGCTTTAGTATTTTTAAAGTAGGTATGTGATATTGGTTTTAAGATGCAATTTAAGTGTGAATAGTGCGTAGAATATATGAATGGCGACAGGCGCGAGTAAACGAAATTATATATATTTGTCGCCCTTCCGTTTTATGAAAACGTCGGATGGACGGACCGGGGATTGTGCCACCACCCGTAGAGAGATTAGTTGTGTGAAGACACCGCCAGAGGTGATACGGAAAAAGATAAACTCCGGGCGGTCTACCGATGTCAACGTATTGGTACCGATGATACGGTCAGATGACAATAAAGAGGTATAACAGCAGGTTATGTGTCCGCATACCCCTCTAGATGGTTCGAATAGGGAGAACATTTCAAATAAAAATAAAGTATTTAAAATGAGAAGTAGAGTCATTTCGAGACTAGTCTCTTTGTTACTATTTAATTTCACCATCAGCACGGTTCATACACGTCCTATTCTTGAACTCGAAGGATTCCCTCCTTGCCGATTATACAACGCTTTCCAGCCCTTAGTGGTCTTTTACGATATCCATGGGCAAGTAAAGGAAAGGTGAATTGTATACTCCGTCACTACACGGAACGTCATCATCTCGGCTCATATACGTCCTGCTGGGCTCGAGCCTCCTCCACAATAGGAGGGAAATTGACCTTACTATACCATGCTGGTCAGACAGGTTGGTATAGGGTTTCGTTCTGAGTTTGCCTTCTCTTGCATAGATGTTACACGCGTATTATATCCCTTAGTCGTCTTTGATGACATCCACGGGCAAGATACGAAGTGGTGAATTGTATTTTTATTCCGTCATCACACAATTTAACGTCACGTAATTTATTTATATTTGCATAATACAACTGCATTTGCAACGAAATGCAGTTGTATTATGCAAATTTTTATGGTTTCCTATATATTCTTAACTAGCAACCCGCCCTCACTTCGCTTCGCTTTCAGTCTTTCCAGCGAGTTCCCGTTCCCGTGGGAATACTGGGATAGAATATAACCTAGTTTACTCCCTGTTATTATAGATATCCATTGGTGAAAGAATTTTTGAAATCGGTCCAGCCGTTTTGAAGATTACTCGGAACAAACAGACAGACAAAAAAATATAACGTGTATTTTAGGCATATGTATAGTGCAAATAACCGTGTGAGCATAAAAAAAGCCTATTATTTTGACATTACAAACAGACACTCCAATTTTCTTTATTGGTATAGATATACAAAGTGTATTCGATGCGGTTATCACCGTGAATAAATCTAATTATCGTAGTATTGCGGTAAGCTCCGTTAATATGCGACAATGAGACCATTAATCTGCTATTGTCGTCTAATGAAGTAATACATATATTCATGTATAATTTTGTACCATACAATATTCATAAATCCTTTTCTGCCTGTAAAAACTCCGACTAAATAGTTGGACAGCGTTTAGTATCATCAGTCTTTTTTGGACAACTCTTTTCAGCAACCTCAAAAAATCTTAATAAAATGTGAAAACAAATATCCTATTACCAAAATATGCTTCAGATTTTTGAACAGAGAAAATATTTTTGCAAAAAAAAAAAAATATTAAAGCTATAAACATCAAACAACAGCAACTCGGCATTTATAGGTACATTCCACTTATAGGCTCGAGCCTCCTCCATAATAGGAGAGAAATTTAGCGTAATATATACCATACTGGTCAGGTGATAAGATGCGGAGTGGCATTCGACAGTGTTGTGGCAGTGGCAGACGTCTCTAGGCTGATGGATGGATGGTTGGAAAATACGGAGTGGTGAAATGTATTCTTATTCCGCCACCACTCGGACAGCTATAAACAATTTATATAAAAATGGCTTTGCTTTTTGCCAATATTACACACAATACGACATCCCGCAGTTATGTTAGGGTTGGCAGTATTCATGGTCCCCTACCCCAGCGTATTTGTGTATATCTATTTCAAATACAATATTTTATTTGCTTTTTTAAATTTGTAAACAACGTCATCATCCTATAATTAATGTGTTTTATTTTCCACACAACCCTATCAGATGTCAACTCTGTGTGTGATCTATGAAATTGTAAGACAATTATTGTTTATTATACATATACAGACATATATCTAGTTAAATAAATAATATTTTTAAACCATTGGCGCTTTTCTATCAAATAGTATTATTTTATAGTTAAATCTGTTTCTATCCGTCCAACCAGCCGTCAATTAACCCATCAATATTCCAGCCGGTCATTTATCTTCCCGTGTAAGAACTATATTTTTACAATAGCCTGCTGCCCAGTTACTGGGTCAGTTTTTACAACGCCCCAGAGAAAGTTAAGAGGTAATTACATATTCAGTTCTTAAACACGCGAAACTAGCCGTGTTTATAGTAATCCATTTCGTCAAATACCATTAATTCTATTCAAACACTAATTCTATGCAAACAAGCTAAGAACGCGTCGAATGTATACTTACACCAACCATTTGGACTTTATTTTGACTCCTTCATAACCCAAAAACTGTTCAATATAAACGCACCAATTTTAGCATACATATTGAGATCCATTAAAAGCTAGTATTCTAGACAACTAATCAAAGCGAATGTTAAGGTTCAATAGATCACAAGTTATTTGGTGTGTGTAAATAATTTCACAATTTAAAAAGTTATATTTATTAATATCAAACCTTTTTATAATAGAAGAAAACAAGAAATGGTGTTTTAAATTTACCTAATAACTACATACGTTCTGTAATAAATAAAATTCAGGGAAATTTACAGAACATGGCATCCATTTTTATTTCAAGTCTTGCCGGTGAAGTCGACAACCACATCATAATTATTATAATACTGGACAGGACTGCCTTTTTCACATTTATCTTGTAACCAGGATCTATATCATGCTAAGATAAATTTGGAATCGCAATCAAGCCTAGATGTCTTATATAGCCAGAGGAGTAAACGTGACCCGAATGAACATAACCGATGCATTACTTTTTATACTAGTATCTATTAGACCATAGTTACTTACAATATGTATATAGCTTACAAAATCTTATTCCATTGTGATTATTATCCACATAAATTACTAAACAAATTAAAGGATTTCTTCCTATAAAGGATCCTTCAATTGAATTCCCTTTCAAATCATACATCGTGAATTTAAAAGGATCGCGAGTCTTGTTTCTATTGTATCCTATTCATTACTCATTTCTACTGCTGCTACTCATATCTATTCACATATGTATCATTTCCATTGTATTATATAGCTGTTACCTATAGCGGTGACCTTTATATAAATTGCGTATTTCCAAACCAATTTATATTCGAAGATAAACTGATAATACTTTTTTCTTTATGAAGAAGATCAGTGAGATCGGAACATCGTGTTCGTGGCACTTAAAAGTCATAAATTAAGGTTGTTCGGCCGCAAGTGGGTGAGGTAGGCTTTCACGTGAATAATGGGGCTGAAACAGTACGTTAGAGGTATTTAAGTGTCGCCTTAACTTTTTTTAGCAAAGCTGCTTTTTGGAATAGAAAACACATTTAAACACAAATATATTATCATGCTCCGTTGTCTTATTGGTCTAGTAATATACGCATGGGATTACAGATAGCCAGTTCTAAGTTTCCAATTCTAAGATTATTTAAAAAGTCCAATGCATTTATAAGTATCATTACTAGTTGTGTCGGTAGCTTCGTTTAAGTTAAATAACTAGCATTTACATAATAACTATCCACAAAAAAATCTATTTTCTGGGATATATACTGCATTAATACATTAATTCATGTACATTTTAAATTTCATACAAACTTGTTGAGGTATAACGATGTAAAAAAGATAATAAAGGTTCGCAAGTTCACAATTTTCGTATTTATTGCCTTATACACACACATATATATACATTATATTTATTTCCTAAGGAATCTTAACAATAAATAATGTCATTGGATCTTTAATAAATTTAGATGTGGTAGGACCACGCTGTTGACAGTTGTCTGTCTACAGCCATCCGGGGTAGTACCATACTCTCGCAGAAAATCGACGTCCGAGTAGTAGCAATTTGTTACTGCGCTTTGTTCGGTGAACGAGAGAGCCGGAAGCCCAACTTTCTGAGGGTGTTTGCGTGTGGTGTGTTTTACTGATACCTTTAGTATCATCGAATTTCATTGCACGCATTCACACTCCCTTTACTTTTTTCGCGGTAGGCAGCGACCTTACAACGTCCATGAGCGGCAGCACCACTTATTCAAATTCAAATCAAATCATTTATTATGTATAATCCCCGTGGGGGGCACTTACATATTGTAATTTTTTTTTACATTATAACTTAAATTACTACCAGATCGGAACGCGACAGCACTGAGAAGATCCGCCAAGAAACTCAGTGGGATTGTCTTCTTTTTAATTCATTTACTATTTTTTTTAAATAAAATTTACACACAACATGCCTATTAATAGCTCCAGTGTGATGCCTTTCGGCACCCGATCACGAGTTAACCACTAGAGCAGCCATCACTCCCCTCAACCACAATGGAGGGAAGAGTTTTGGAGTGGTAGGACCACACTGTCGACAGTTATCTGTCTACAGCCGCGGGCCGGTCCGTCCGGGGCAGTACCACGCTCTCGCAGAAAATCGACGTCTGAGTAGTAGCAATTTGTTACTGCGCTTCGTTCGGTGAGCGAGTGAGCCGGAAGCCCAACTTTCTGAGGGTGTTCGCGTGTGGAGGGTTTTGATAGTGCCTTTAGTATCACCAAGCCTCAATGCACGCATTCACACTCCCTTCACTTTCTTCGCAGTAGGCAGCGGCCTTGTAAAGGTCCATGAGCGACAGCAACACTTATCATCAGGTGTACTGTTTGCTCGTTTGCCACTGCTTGCAATAAAAAAAAAAAAAGAGAGAGTGACCTGCTCGTCGTAGCTACCGCAAGCAGACCCTTCGGTGAGCATGACCAATACCATTTGCCACAAACATAAAACATAGATCAAATAACAAATTCGTTTGGCAAAACACGCTGCGCTTTTCAATTATAATAGCTATATTTAATTATAAGAATTACAATAGCTAACTTACCATCAGGTGTACTGTTTGCTCGTTTGCCACAGTTAGCGATAAAAAAAAAACAATTTTATTTTTGTCCATATTAGATATGTGTAACATGTAGATATGTTTTACGATAATGCATAACGTAATAAAATACAACGTAAATACTACTTTATTAAATGTGTACTTACGTAAGTAGAGCACTTGGAAAGGTAACGTTTGACGCGAGGTCTCGGTTTGTTTCTAGCTTTCGTCCAAATTGCCGTGGTGCTCCGCGTCAGAGGCACTTAAAGGGCCATAAATTAGCGGTAGCTGCCCACAAACGGCAAGGTGGGTGGTTTGCCACGTGAATAATGGCTTCAGGGAGAACCACCCAACCGCAGACACTTGCAACGTTAAAAATCCACAATAAAATGTAGGTAATACTCGGTAGTAGTATTAATTTACAGCGTATGCTTGAAAAGTTTACACAATTTTTTGTATTATTAATTTTTATTGATCCATGGGATGTCGAAGTAAGAATTTAATACGTCGGTCTACTTCTCTTCTTGTACTTCAATATATATTTTTTTGCGTGGATCATGTTTTAAGATCTTTTTCAACGCTCAAGTGATCACTACGCAGTACCACGCAGGAAATAATGTTATCCAGAAATGTTTGCTTTTAATCTCTATACGTCAATTGTGGGATATTTGAAAAGTCCCTGAAGATCCAAATTTTGTACTTTAGTATGCAGTAGTAATATGTGCATATTACTACTGCATACTAAATAAATTTATTTAGTATGCAGTAGTAATATGCACATAACATCTGTGCAAGAGAAGGAAAACTGGAAATGAAACCCTATACCGACATGTCCGACCAGAATGGTATAGTAGGTCAAATTCCCTCCCATTGTGGAGGAGACTCGAGCCCAACAGTGGGACGTATGTGGGCTGCGATGATAATGTTGCAGTAGCTATGGGTGCTCCTAAAATATCGTTCAGCTTTTTTTTTGCTTTAAATTTAAATTTAGATTTCGTAAACCATGTTTTACTATTTCTATCAAAGCTCAAGTGGTGATCACCTTGGTGCAACGCAGGTAATTATGTTATCCACAAATGTTTGTTTTTTATCAATATTCGTCAATTGTAGGCACGTATGAGAAGTCCCCGGCGACCCAAAAAATTGAAATCTAGTGCGCAATACGTTTAATAATTACGGGCGCTCCTAAAATAACGTTACATTCAAAATGACCTAACATTGTTTTAGTCTCCCCTAAGAAATAAATAGCTTTACAAGAAATGTTTTCTTTTTCTCAAAGAACTCATTTAAATAAAGAGATATTTTCATCATTGCATTCAACAAATTTAACTTTAGACTATCTAGTAATACACCTTAATCGTTTTCAACAATACTACGAAAGAAAAGTTTATTCAGTTTATTCTTACTAATTCACCACACGAATATGATTCTGAATTATTTCATAGATATATTATATTTAAACTAATTAACTTGTTTTTGTTTCAGGTAATCTTGTTTGGATACATGCGGTCTGCTAGCTGTATTAATATGCTCGGATTAGTCTCAAGTTCGTTAGCATAGAATTAGTGATAGATAATACGATTGTACGTTTGTATAATATTCGCATCCATATTATAAATTAACAATTTCTCATATTATGTACCTAGTTTAATATGAATAATCAATGATATAATATAAATACGTTTTTTGGGTCAGCTAGTATATATATGTACATATATATACACTAATAATATGCTTTTAAATATATAAGATTGACAGTCTCAATCTTTTTTCTAAAATTGAATTTATTGTACCAATAAAATCTGTTAGACGCTATACACCAATCCATCTTCCACCAGCGCCCACCAACTATCGTCAAAATGCATTTCTGTGGCGAGCGGGCAACTATTTGAATAATCAAACTAAAACATTAAACTTCGACCTATTTGTAACTAACGTGGAACCGATAAGACGGATGCTTAGTTTGGAATTTTTAAAAAAATATGTTAAATGTTTTCCATTTTTGTTTATTTTTTATTAACTTTTGTTTGCTTATTATTCTATATAATCAGGTCACTTGTTTTTGTATTGCTGCATAAGCGTGGAGACCTATTATTAGCTTTAAGTTTTTATTTGTTCAACCTATAATGTTCTTATTAGCTGTTGGTCTTCCTAATAAAATAAATATATTTCTTGCCTTTTAAAACTGAGATCATTTAGTGTCAACGTAATGACAAGTTACACATGTAAAACATATGTTATCGTTTAATTTTTGTATGTTAATTGCGTTTGTATGTAAAAAGTATTACGTTCTCTTCAACAGGAATTATTAAATAATTGTCATTTAACTACTGTACTGGCACGCGTGCAGCACTTAGTCGAGTAATCATACGCCATTACATCATTTTGAAAAACAGATACTCTTACAGTGTTCAACCTATATTAACCAAATATCCTAAGTACCACCGCAAGGAAACTGGCTTTCAAATGAAAAAAAACCGCATCGAAATGAGTCCATCCATTTGAGAGCTACGAAGCCATAGACAGACACACACACAGACACAGACGTCAAACTTATAACACCTCTATTTTTCCGTCAAGGGTTGAAAAAGTAGCTGAGTAGCTATTTTGTGCAACGTTAAAAAATTCATACATTCTAATTTCCACTTAGATATTACTATGATATTGGTCCATCCTCTAGATTAGGTTATTACTACTTAGGTATATTTAGAATATTCTATCACATCAAATATGCTCCTACATAATAACAAACATACGTGTTGTATGTGATATGACGTCGCAATATAACGCGTGCTGGGTTATCAGCTCATCTCTGACCAGACTTGACCCTCGTCTGACCCAATTAGTTCTCGCTAAGATATGATTCCGGTCTCTTTGTTTTGATACAAAACCGATTATTTTGGGGTAAACTTAACCTTGGCTTAATTATATATTATGTGGAATGACTGATTGTGTTATCTTAGTAAATTAACTTATCTACGCAATATTCCGGGGTATAAAAACCCGAATTTATAATTGATACGTAGTATACAGCGCAATATTTTTAACCAATTAACAAAGTCTGTTAACTTCCTTGCTTTCTTATCAATATTGGGGGTTCTGAGTTGTAATGTGCTAAATGCCGTATCAGTTTTATTCATTTTGTTTAATTTGATAAATATTCGTAATAAATTAGTTTTTTGTGCCTTTGTTGACAACTGTGCCTTGGATGCTTTGGATGAAAAAGAGTTGTATCTGAATTTTATATATATTTAAACTTTTCAAATAATATGTTTAAGTAATAATTATTGTAACATAGATGGCGTAATGGTTAAGGTACATGCAATAACCAGTGTCATGGGTTCGATTTCCATCCAGGACAAATCTTTATGCGATCCAAAAAAAGTTGTTCAGAGTCTGGGTGTAATTTGTCTGCTAAATTATGTTTCTAAAGTCCCTCGCAATAAAAGGATATTATCCTTAGCGTAGAGTGTTGTATTATTGTAAAAAAAAGCAAAATAGAATTAAATTGCTATATATTATGTAATTACTGTAGTAACTATGACCAGATCTATCATAGTACAAACTGTCGATACACAAATGTTTGTATTGGGCTAAAAGCCCTTAGTTAATAGTAGTAGCATAATAATGCTGTAAGTTTGAGTCCTTGATATTGTGTATTTTCATCTGCACAGTACCTTTTTTATTTGGTAGACTACGGTGTGGACGCGCGCCCTGTCCATTCCGTGCAGAGCGACTAAAAAGCGTCCTCCGACCCCATAACCTGCCTTATTCTCTCCCCAATGGAATTGGGCTGACTACTGGTACCGGGCCCCTAGAAGTCCGTCGCCAGCCCGTATCTACACAGTACCTGGAGAAATTAAAACGCACTAAAATTTCCTACTTTGCTTGAAAATATGAAGGCAACTCAAAATAATGTTTCCTTAATAATAATGTATTCAATTCGAGAAGGTATTAGCAGACGTCAAGATTTCTTCGCAATGTACTCACACAGACAGGAGCGCATAACAAAGGAGTTCAAAGTTAAATGAATTTTAAACTTTACTAAGGTATTCTTAGAATTAGAATTTGGTTGCCTCAAAGGGACTTAGGCGTGCCACCGTATCCTTTGGCATGCCTAGTAGCATTCTGTGTTTCACGTTCAACTTGTAGGTATATTCATACATATACTTTGATTAATAATTCGTTCGGGTATTTCCAAATATTTCCTTTACACAGCCACAGTCAACTTGAAATAAAGCGTAAATATTATCTATCGATTTAACTATCGCCTTATATACAAATGCAACATTGTAAAAAAAACCGATTTACGGATTTTATCGCGGTTGTATTTGATTTTTAATCGCCCGACGTTTCGAACACTTTACAGCATTCATGGTTATGGGCGGACTAAGATATCTGACGTCCAAACAAGTCATCGTTATTACAGATATTTATAATTATCTACTTGAATCTCTGTAGCCTCTGACCATGAATGCTGTAAAGTGTTCGATAGGTCGGGCAATCAAAAATGATATACAAATACGATAAAATCCATAAGTAATTTTTTTACAACGTTTACTCGCATAAACATCAGAAATGATTACACAAATGTAAATTTTTCTTAATTTTCCACTATAAGTAGGAGTCTGATATACAACACCATGTAACGTTGTCCTCTACCACCTGCAACCAATTATTCTATAAGACTTTAAATTACTGAAAAGGATTGCATAATTTAGTAATCTCATTCATTTATCTATTACTTTGATGTATTGCTATTTTATTGCGATGTAGAGACGAGTTAAATTATATAAAAATTATTATATTATAAAAATTGGCTAAAGAAATCGGAAAACTTATAACACCAATTTGACTGCAAAACTTGGCAGATATAATATTTCCCCCTAGTTAGATTATTACGATTTTTTTGTGATGGGCTGTTTAGCGCACCCGCCGCCCGACTCCGTCTGGGGCGACAAAATGGCGATGCGCGGCCCCATAACCCACCGTAGCTCGTCGCCTTCGTCGTTGGGCTGACCACCGGTACAAAGTTCCTTGTCCTCCGTGGTCGGCCCGGAGATGACGATAAACAACTTTCTATTAGTTTATTTTGCATTTTTACGAATCACTAAATGATTACTTCTGTGTAGTCACTGTAAAAATGTAAATCATTACACCTCGTCTTGCCCACGGGTGTCATAAAAGATACAACAAGCACGTGACATCTGTGCAAAGGCAGGAAAACTCAAAATAATACCCTATAGCAACTCCTCTGATCGGCGTAATATAGTTAATTACCCTCCTGTTAAGAAGGAGACTCAAGCCCAACAATTGTATGTTTATGAGTTGAAATGATAATGAAATTTATATTTTAACAGTTTTCAAATTTATTATTTCGTTTTCGATTTATAAATTTTTCAACTTGACAACCTAAAAATTTTACTCGCTTGCAATTGGTTTAGCACAGCAAAGTTTTTAATCTAATCCATAGCTCCGAACCCATTTTGTTCTGCTTTTATTGGGGCCAGTATTTTCCCGCAACAGGGTACACTATATATATACAGACCGTTTGTACAATTTTGTACAAGGATTTATCCTTGTACCTGAACCGTTTCTCACTTGACTTTCTATTGATTCTTATAGTATTCTAGGTGGAGATAAATGAGAAACTTATTTGGCGTTGCCTTGTTTTAACTGAGTGGGTCACCCGTCTATGAAGTTTATTGGATTCCAGTCATGAACTTCCAATTTTCTTTTCTTTCTTAATAGACTATATTCTGACCGCATCCCTTCAAAGCCATCGCAGACATCATAAGGGTGGTACGGGGCAATGTAACGTATATTTCCTGTCTTCGTTATCTTGACTTGTTGCCCGCATCATCAGCTTATACTTAAAATTATTTTTTCTATGTTATTTAGATGAGAATTGAGACATACGTGTTACATCTAACACTTTAAACGAAATAACTCCTTTGTTAGATACTTTAAATATTGAATGAGACGATACTCGAAAGGATAATCCGTCGGGCCGACCACGGAAGTTAAGGAATCGGTACCAGTGGTCGGCCCAATGACGTTGGGGAGAGTATATGGTAGGTTATGGGGTCGCACGACATCCATCCATCATCTCGAGCGGGTGGGCGGGGTGTGTCCAAAACATAGCCTACCAAAAAAAGGTAGTTTAAATATAAATACATGATAAAATAATGACATATACATAAATTTTGTTCATTCATCCATGTACTATCTATTCTATTTGTGTGTCCATCAGACTATTGGATATAGGCCTGCTTAAAGTGGAATAATGTCATAAACACCTCGCTTGGCAGACGCGATTCTCACAAACTAAACGATGTTCATATATGTATATTCTCAAGGCTTTCTTCCTATTACTATTACTATAAGAGATTATATCGCCATACATATTTTATAGGGTTACAAAAAACTGATAATTAAATTATGAAAATTCACGACGGAGTTACAGTAAAAATCGACAAATTAAATGAAATCTTTTGAAAAATCAATGTCATAATATTATAATTGAACTGGTCACCATTTATATCATCATCGTCATCATCGCAGCCCTCATACGTCCCACTGTTGGGCTCGGGCCTCCTCTACAATGGGAGTGAACTTGGCCTACTATACCATGCTGGTCAGACATATTGGTATAAGGTTTCATATCAAGTTTTCCTTCTCTTGCACAGATTTTATGTGCCTATTATATCCCATAGTCGTCTTATACGACATCCCCGGTAAGATAGGGAGTGGTGATTTGTATTCTTACTCCGTCACCACATGGACATTTAAGTAAAATACGAGTACTTGAAGTACTATGATTTGAAATTCAAAACTAGCATTGCTCGATTACCCGTGAAATATATCAAATTAGTATATTCATATTTTACAAAACTACCTCACCAATTAATTTTAGTATTTTAACATAACCATACTAAGGTAGAATAGTAAAGAATGTAGGTACATATATTTAATGTTTAAAATTACGATAGCAGCGTGTGTGTTGAAAGCAATAATGTATTGTGCTCCAAGAAAAATATTGCAATACCGTACTCCGCACCGTACAATTTTCCAACAATTTCTGTATTCCGTTTTGCATATTTCGTATATTTATTTTAGCAATTGCGAATAGCTGCATGGCGTGAACACACATACTCAACTACAGTACCTAAGTAATTTAAAATGTATCAAGCAATTCTCGTAACTAAAGACCGCGTTTAGCGTTAGTTCTAGAGGTCTTTTGTCTTTTCTCTATAAATATTAACTGAAGTCTGTTGAAGATATCTCAATTACAAATGAGAAGATAATGCAAGAATATAAAAGTAACGAGATTTTTTTATATCAAAAGGTTAGTAAAAAATATGCTTATAATAAATTAAATATTATAGAGTCTTAGTAATATCAGCATCATTTCAGGTCATATACGTCCTACTGCTGGGTTCGGGTCTATTTAACAATAGGAAGAAAGTTGACCTTACTTTACCATACTGGTCAGTTAGTTTAGGATTTTATTTCGCGTTTTCTTTCTCTTGCTTGCTTGGTGTTATATGCGTATTAACATCCCTAAGTCGCCTTTTATGATATCTACAGGCAAGATAGGGAGTAGTGAATAGTATTCTTACTCGTCACCGCACGGAATATACATTAATATAATTACGAAAGTTAATATAATACAATAATATATAAATCATTCTGCGTTTATTTTATTTGTATTGTGTCACACAAATAAATATTAGCAGTCCTACTATTGTTTAAGAGATATTCTTTTCTAAATTTTTAAACAAAGTTTTGTTTTCTGTTTTATTTAATATCTTAAATGTGCCTCAAGGTTCCATAATCTTTTAATCCATTAAAGATTTTATCTTTAATAGTGACAGTGCTTTTTATAAAAAAATCCTTTGTTCAGTGTTTATAAAACATCAATCTAATTAGCATTATAAATAACATCGTTATTATTTCTACCTTTAATTAAAATATTTTATAACAGAAACTTATTTCTTTATCAGACTAAGAAGAACTACGGTGAATAACTAAAGAATAGAAGTTCGTGCATAAATTGGAAAGTTTTCAGAGTGAAACCACACAAACGCCAACTCTATCAGACACCTGTGTCCAGATCTGAAAATTTAGATTAGTGCATCACGAGTTGGCGTGGAAAGGCAACCATCTCTCAAAAGTTTTCTGCCGCGAAAATCGTATAAATGTTAATGAAAGTCAGACGTCTCTAATGAGATTACCGTTCGCGTGAAATTGGATTCGCGTGGGACTTCTTTAATTTTCAGTCAACGCTAATATTAGGTAGATTCGAACGTCTCGGCTGTCACCTGACTGAATTCACATTGAACGCTTATAGCTTTGGTAATAATAATACGAATGTTGAAATACTTCTTTTATTCATGAGCAATATCTTGGAATTCTCAAAGTATAGATCGATATTTATGATATTTGATGTGATAAATGTATTTTTAAAAACATGTTTATATGTTTATTGACCAACTTAACTTATACCCGAATGCCTTTGTAATAATATACCAACAGGAGGTTGGTCTAACGCATTAGGATACAGTAGCTGCCGATAGGTTCAAATAACAAAAACAAGGTATATAGTACATAATGTTGGAGAACCTCAAAATGTAGTATATAAATTATAATTGGTTCTCCTATTCTCAAACTGTATATGTGTCTTTATATACCCTTGATTCCTTGTTCATCTGTGAGAAAATTTCATCTAGGTAACGTTGGCATACGGTTTTATCTTTTTCATGCAGGGATGATATTTTTACTTAAGCGAGTCTTACGATATTCAGAAGAAAGAAAGAGGTAGTGATCATTGCATTCTTACTCCCTCATCACACGTAGGCTCGATCTATATAATCTGAATATTATAAACTTTTTTTTTTTTTTGTTGGTGGGTCGCGGTCGGCGCGCCTCCGCACCACTCCGTCCGGAGCGACAGAGGGGCTTAAGCACGCAACTCCCGCGACCCATCCAAAAACCACGTCGCCTTCGTCGTTGGGCCGACCACTGGAGCAGCGTTAACTTGTCGTCAGTGGTCGGCCTGACGGAATACCCCCTATTGGGGTACCCTCCCATCGACCGACGTCCCCCCCTCGGGGAGGACGTCGGTCTTTCCTCACGCGGTCGGCCTCTCGGCGGGTGACGGACTAATCCCCAGTCACGTCACCCGCTGAATATTATAAACTGACGAGATATAACTGTGTTCCGGTTTTCGATGAAGCTATAAATAGGAATTCAAAATGATAATAAAATTTAAAAAATTCTCTTAATGGTAACCACGGTTTATAATGGACTAAAAAGTATAAAACAATGTCTGTAATGCTTATAAAAGATAAAATTACACATAAATTTAGACCTTTTCCTACATATTTCTGAAAATTCATGTTTGATAACTTTTCAGCTATTAATATTTTTATAAATCAATGTGAAATTATTGCGTATATTTTTTTTAGATTGAAAATGAAAAACATGCGATGAACATTACATTATTTCAGTCTTTTTTTCTTCACTGATCTGAAACAGAAAAATGTCACATCCACTTACCGATAATACTTCAAACTATTCAATTATTATTTTAACAATAAAATGATGATAACATTTTTTTTTTCATTCTTCCTCCTTTTAGTTTTCTTTTTTTTTCTCACCATTTCATGCAATATCATCCACTTCTGAGCTATCGTTAACATTTGAAGTACTTAATTCACTGGAAAGTCAGGTTAACATCAATTACAAGATTTCACCCAGACAGACATACAAGAAAGTGAATTAATACAAGCATGGTAATAAAATAAATTACTTGATTTTTAATTTAGGTTAAATCAGTTAATCATTTAAAGGCACGTTTTGAATTGCATAGAATCTAATTTTGCAGTACCCCTTTATACTTTCGCATATCAGGCACGAGTATAAAATTTAATATTGCAGACTATATGAATCATATATAGGTATGTACCTGTCCGTACACACCAAAGATTTCAATCAAAGAAGTGCCATATTTTTAATACTTGCCCATCTGAACTTTGATATGAGCGATTTCAATTTGTAAGCTTTTTGTATTTCACGACTCAACCGAAAGGCATAACAATGATAACTGTTTGAGCAAAGTTATAACTTATTTATGTTCTTACATAAAACGCGATGCGTAAAACCGTTAATATATAAAAAGAAAACTTTATTTTGTTATGAAATTTTATGATAATGATTACTTTGTATGTATAATAAGAGTAAATTTTAATACATGAAATTTTGCTTGATGAATATGAAAATTCGATTATTATTAGAAACAGTTTGACCTCTGCGGTCATTGCAGATCGCTCTGTGGCTGCAAATTGAGTTCCGATCGGCTAAGGCAAATTGAAAGCGCTCCCAATTTGCAATAGTACCTTTGTACCGGCAACCAGGGCCGGAGTGTCGAGAATCAATCAGGGTAATGGCAGTTCTATCGAATCTGCCAGGATTAGTAGCAGTGAACAGCCCAGGGCCACTACGACAACAGACTTTCCAATCACACGAGATACTTTGTTGAATAAATTGAATAGCTTTTGTCTATCTCTTTTGCATTATTTTAGCTTAATACAAAATATTTAAATAAACCCCCATCTGTATTTTACAAGTTTGAAAATCAAAACCTACTTATTTCAACAAACAATGCCCATAATCTTAATTAACCAAGTAATTATTTTATAATTATATATATTGGATATTATTTGACGGCAGACAAGATTAGTATTTACATATTTGCTACCAATCAAAATCTACACTAATATTATAAACAGGAAAAATTTTTATTTTTGTGTGTATGTTTGTAATGAATAAACTCAAAAACTACTTTCCCGATTTCAAAAATTCTTTCACCATTGGAAAGCTACATTATCGCTGAATAACATAGGTTATATTTTAGCCCGGTATTCCCATGGGAACGGGACCTACGCGAGTAAGGCGACTGTAACCGAAGCGAAGCGAGGGCGGGTTGCTATTCTCTAATAAAAAAAGTGTTTGTGTACTTATGTACACACGTAAAAAGTTATACTTCTTTGGCATAACAAGATAAAAATCTTTCTAAAAATGTTATCCTTCTTACGTCTGTAGAAAATATTACCCTAATAATAGAAAGTAAAAAAAAAAGGTTTTATACATTGAAATATTTGTTATAACGCATTATCTAGTTGAAATTTGTGACGGTTTGTGAGCGCGTTTCGCAAAAAATTTTGACCAGCTAACTTCAGGTGTTTGTTTTGTTGTAAAAATTTACACTAATCATTTTTCCCTAACGTAGTCCCTTTCCCTTCCCTAAAGTAGTCTCTTTTGGCGCCGTTAACTTCAAGAATTAAAAGAAATATAATTTTCCATTTTTGAAATGTGTCTCTTGATTATTTATGTTTATTTTATATCTTTGTTAACGTAGTTATGGCTCCTTTCAAAAAATATAGGTATATTATGGTGTTATGTACATATCATAACTTATCAAGTTGTCGTAAACAATGTTACGTCAAACCGGCTTTTATGTCACCGCTTTAGACCTTTATACTAATGAGCATAATAGCAAAACGTGAATTAAGTGACAGCTGACTTCTCGGAACTCAAAATGATAACGAGATTTATACCTACGAATCCAATCGACATTCAAATGTGGTTAATTATAAATTAAATCATATTTAGAATCATCACTTACAAATCATAATTCTGATTTCCTATTCAAGATTACTAAATTTTTTTCAAAGTGCAACTTAATGTTGCTTACATGTACAATATAGTAGCACCAATAACGTAAACCCATAACGAGACCTATACAAAGCATTTACAGATTGCGAGCGAGGCTGCGGTTCGCCACAGCGGGGCACAAAGCTTTGGGAAATGTTCGAACCCACGGGGCCTAACAATTAGCGTAATAGACGTTTGACCGACCACCTCCCCAGCCTTGGCCATTGTAAATCACTACATGTACCACATGTTCTCTCAATTAGACTTCGGCTTCTATACGAGTTCGTTAATATTAACATAGGTTCGTTTGCTAGTTAATTTTAGCTTCACGAGTGTAGTTAGGTAAAAAAGATAAAATACTTAGTAAGTAACTAGTCCTCTTGGGTAATACGATAAGAAGTTAACGAGATGAAAGTATGTCGGTTTATTAAAACTTAAATTGAAACTATAAAAGTTTAAAAGTAAAAGCAAACGATTATCAAGTGTATCTCCACTTATGAATTAATTCTTTTTTAAATTTTAATTGGATTTAACTCAAATTACATGGAATTGAATAAAATATATCATTTATTTTTCTTGTGTTTTCAGAAGTCATATCATCATCGTCATGACAGTCCATATAGGTACGTCCCACTGTTGAGCCCGGGCTTCCTCCACTGTGGGAGGTAAATTGACCTACTATACCACGCTGTCAGTCGTATTGGCATGGGGTTTTGTTTCGAGTTAGTTCTTTTGCATAGATGTTGTATACATATTATATCCGTTAGTCGACTTTTACGACACCCAATTGCACGAGAGCGCGTGGTAAATTGTATTCTTACTCCGTCACCATACGGAAAAGCCGAAAAAGAAATCATATAGGGAATGTTATATTAAAGGTTTCAATATTTTTTTAGTACATAATTTTAAAAGAGTTTTGCTATAAATGGGTCGCGCAACTCGCTAACAATGGTGCTAGACTTTCAAGCTGAATTACACAATGATTTATTTACATAAAAACACTAAATCACATTTTGTGTTGAATTATTTTCATTGATTTAGGCGAAATTTAACCCGAGAAATTCCGTACACATCCACTGGTATTAAATTACTTACTATGTCAATGATTCCTCTGTCTAAAACAATGTATTTAACCCAGCAGGTCGCTGTGTAGAATAGATTAAAGTCTGCATTGACAGCATTCACCATCAGCATGCTATTAAAGCAATATCAATGGGATGTTTAGCTTATTGTCACACGTATTTACATATGTATCGCTTTGTTATGGCGCTATTGTTTTACTAACTAATACGTGACGATATATTAAGCTTTGCTATTAATTTTTCAGCAAAATTTTAATTAAAATACACTAATAATATTAAATTGTCTGGCCAGTGTACCTTTATCTTTCTATAGTACTAGAATAACCATGAAACGTAAATAAAGCGATGAAAATAATAAAATTAATGTATCGATTTAAACCAAAGAAATTTAGGGTATTCGAACTTGAAAAATCATCATCATCTCGGCTCATATACGTCCCTCTGCTCAAGCCTCCGCCACAATAGGAGGAATATTGACCTTGCTATACCATACTGGTCAGAAAGGGTTTTGTTTCGAGTTTTCCATCTCTTACATAGATGTTGTATCCGTGTCATATCCTTTAGTCGGTAACGACATCCACGGGCAGTGATAGGGAGTAGTGTATTGTATTCTTACTCCGTCACCACACGAATAAACTTGAAAAATAACAAAAATAATAAATAACTGTCCCTATATATAATTTTGACATTGTAAAAATACTTTCAGTATATATTTTTTTCATCATAAACATTTAAATGCCATGTTAATCGGAGCATAAATCAGTTTTAAAGACAAAAAAATATTATCCGTAAAACGAAAACACTAAGCTTTTATTTTTATTTGGTTCCTAAAACAAAAGCTTAGTGCTTTTGTTTTACGTATAATATTTACTTAATTGGAATACTCCGTTTTATTAGAATACTAGACAATTTAGCTTTAAAACTTATAAGCTCGTGGGCAGTCCTCTGCTGAAGAGATCCTTTTAAATGGAAGCGTAGTACTAATTAAGTGTTAAATATAATACACGTTATTTAGCTTCAGATATAACGATATCACTTGTATTTTCTCTCACTCTTACGTATGCACATCAGATTTATTGGATTTAGTTATACGGGACGCAAAATAATAGATATCCTTATTCTTGAATTCAAACTGAGGAAGGATCTAAGTCACGTTAGATGTCCCAAAAGATAGTTATAAATACTGCGACACTAACTCAAGTGGACCTGAAATAGCTACGAACGAAGAAAGTTTATAATCAATTCAATCCTGTGACTTGTTTGCTGTGCTCATTGTTTAGCAACGAGAAAAGTTTTCTGTTAACGTTTACGCTACCCACAAAAATGTTGTTGTTAATAAAGTGTGGGTAAACAAAATTCAAATTTGGCTCATTTGTGAAAATTACGGTTTGTTCGAAATTCCGGTGGGTAGCTTCGTAAAATACGAAAACATGAAATTGAAATTACCAATGTGTTATTAATGAATTCAGTTTTAGGCAGGCGTTTAAGTTTTGGGTGATTTTGGCAGGCTTTTATTTAAAGCTTTGTTATTATGAGTAACGATAATTTAGTTGGCAGATTAATAGACTGCCACGAACAATGATACTACAATTTCTATTACTTTACAATTCTACGAGAAGGTCATGAATACAAAAGCTGAATATATAATATATAAAACACTTTCAATTAGTAAATTCACTTGAATAAATGTAGCTATATTTAAAATATACAGCCTAGATTTTAAGACTTAATTCTATTATGTACAATTATAGTTCGGACAACATGATTGCAAAAGAAAAAACTCGTAACCATATTTTATCTGAAACTATCGAGCTAACTGGCCGTGGGTGAAGATATAGTTTAAGTTATAATATGCTAACGTTACATAAATTCTAAAGGCATACTCTCTTGTATTAGCAATCGATACGAATATTAGGTATATCAGACTTTAGTTATTACATATTATTTTTTAAAATTTCGTTATGATTACTTTAATAATCTCTTCATGATAAAGTGTTAAATGATATTAATATATAACATCAATGCGACTGGAGTTAGCTAATCTCAATTGACAAAGACGTCAACTTCAACACAAATTTACGAGTACGTAGTATAGACATTCCTTGGAAAGATACCTTGACCTTTCGAAGGAAACATTTTGTTCTATCTCACTTTATTATTCAAAATGCGCGCAATGGTTTTTTTCATTTTCTTCAATTTTTGTTTTTTCCGTATGATAACTGAGTAAGAATACAATTCACCGCCCCTCTCTTAAGGGTGTCGTAAAGATGATTAAGGGATATAATATGCAGGTAACATTTTAGCAAGGACCAACAACAAGACGAAATAAAACTCTATCTCAATTCGTTTGACTGACGTGGTATTGTAGTTTAATTTCCTTCCCATTGTGAGAGAGGGAGGCTCTACCCCAGCACTTGGACGTAGATATAGGAGCCAAAATGAGAATATTTTACTAAACATATTTAGTAGCTGACGTAACTAATAAAAGCCTAAACCTTCTACTATATGTTTACCTTAAAATAATATACTTATGTACGAACATAACCACATTATTGTAATTGATTTCGTAGTTTTGCTGAATTCTTTGTAGATCCAAGAAGATATTAAAAGCTTTTCTGTAATAAAAGTCTTTGATGAATATATTGAATTGCTGCTTCTATGAAAACATGAAATATATATTACAACAAATATAGTACTTTTATATTATAAGAATACATTTACTTTGAACATTATAAGTATGTAGAACACGCATGTTGATCAACCGCCGCGCTGTCAATTTTCTGACGAATTTATTGATTGATTCGGTTAAGCCGAAACAAAACTCGATTTGTCTTATCTCAGGCTTATCCCGACTTTATATTATTATTCTTTCTGTTTATCGTTTATATACATTTCTACCAGTTTCATGTTCATAGGTTTGATCAGTAAAAAATTTGAAAATTATTACGTTATTTACAACATTTGAAACTTTATAAACAATATCTTATGTTCGACTTTATTGATATCTATATTATTCATTCATTCATTCATTTCAGCTAATATACGTCCCACTGTTGGGCTCGGGCCTCCTCCATAATGGAAGGGTAATTAATCTACTATACCACGCTGGTCAGACGTGTTGGTATAGGGTTTTATTTCGAGTTTTCCTTCTCTCGCATAGATATTATTTCCGTTTTATATCCCTTAGTCGTCTTGTACAATTACCCACGGGTAAGATAGGGAGTGGTGAATTGTATTCTTACTCCATCACCACACGGAATTATTCATCATTATTTATTAATTTTAATTATCATTAATCATTATTGTTCATTATATTCTCTTTAATCAGCTGCTGTATCTAAATTTTAACTATCTAATTTCTTTGCGCTGATTTGATTAGATTTATCTTATAGTCCATTGAAATGTTACATTTTTTAGGCCTTACCTTGCGTTTTTTAGAGGACGCAATTTTATTTTTTTGATGTGTAGGGGGGGTCAGTGTAAAGCTAAAACCAAGTTTGTGGGGTCGCCACCCTTGTCCCACGGCCGCCATCTTGAAAATAGGGGTTGAAATGGTTTTTACAATATATCTCTTAAACTATTTATCTGATAAAAAAAATTGTTAACATTTTTTATTGCAAATTAAATTCTCTACAACTTTGTTTCAGTAACTTTTTGTTGTAGAACTATAAATAAAAAAGTTATAAATGAAAATGTTTAGAAATTCGAGAAAAAAATTATATTTTTCGATATAACTTTTTTTTTATCATTTTACAAAAAAATGATATCAGACCATTTTTGTAGATCGTTTTTTAAGGAACAACTTTTTAAGCAACATTTTTTAATTAAGTCAATAGCTAAGGTTTTACAGCGCTCCGAGCGGCCGTGGGACAAGGGTGGCGACCCCAAAAACTTGGTTTTAGCTTAACACTGACCCCCCCTACACATCAAAAAAATAAAATTGCGTCCTCTAAAAAACGCAACCCCAAATGTAACTTTTCAATGGACTATTAACCGATAGTTACTTTGTGGTTCAAAGTATATAATAATATATTAATAAAAGTATATATAATATAACATAAATTTAATTATTTGAAACTGTTTTCATAATTTAATGTTGAACATAAATCATGAAAACTACATATCGAATGAAATTTATACATCACCTTATTTATTATGTATTTCATCTTCATCATCTTGACTCGTCTCATATGCGTCCCACAGGTTGATATATTACTCTGTTTCGAATTTTCCTTCTCTTACATAGATATATCCGTCAGTTGTCTTTTACGACATCCACGGGCAAGATAGGGAGTAGTGAATTGTATTCTTATTCCGTCACCACACGGAATTATTCTATTCGCATTCCAATACATAGAAATGACAGAAATGTTGTCTCTATAAGTGTGCAATTAAGATAACAAGCAACTTGAATGTACTCATAACAATCATTTAATTGATAACTATACTTAACCTAAGTGTTATCCAATAGTCTACAAGTGGCTAGTTTGTTCCCCTAAACCGCTTCAACAATACGAGTTTGTCATCATTGGGCTCTCTGTAACGACTTAACTTTGTGATGAATATTTGCTGCTATTCGTAATTATTTTACCCGTTTTCTTATTTTGTTTGCAATATACCTATATTATTTTTAGATTAAATACGACGACTTCTTCGTATAAATTTTTGCAATTCGTTTACTACTTAAAAATTTAATGATAAAGCTTTATTTCTTTTTGCGTTTGGCCTAATTTTTAGAACTATAAATCCTATCTTTATAATTGTCTATACCAATAAATAAAATTGAAGTGTCTGTTTGTAATGTCAAAATAATAGGCTTTTTTCATGCTCACACGGTTATTTGCACGACACCTATGCCTAAAATGCAAATTAAAAAATTTTTGTCTGTCTGTTTGTTCCGGGATATCTTCAAAACGGCTGGACCGATTTCAAAAATTCTTTCACCAATGGAAAGCTATAATATCAGGGCGTAAACTAGGCTATATTTTATCCCGGTATTCTCACGGGAAGGGGAACTACGCGGGTAAAACGACTAAAACCGAAGCGAAGCGAGGGCGGGTTGCTAGTTTTTAATAAATCGTAGCTACATTATCGTTGAATACTAAAATGCTATCTTTTCGCCCCGCAAATATGTGATTCTCATGAAAAGGCTAGTTTATCGCAGAACAGTGACTCTTCCATAGAATATGATTTAGAAACGCCGTGATATGTTTTTTAATAATTATATTTCTTAAAGAACACGGGCGCAATTACTATGGCCAAATATTTAATGAACAAGTGAAACGGAAGGCTGCAAAGCATGAAATGAAATAAAAATCAAATAACTCGACTTCATAACAAACATCTCTTCAACGTCGTCAACCATATTTTATTTATTATCACAATATGAGTTCTGGTTATTGCCATATTGAATTTTGATACACAGATACTTAGTGACACTCGCAAGATTAAAACTAATAAATAAATCTGTACCTATTATCAAAATTGTATAATGCCTATGGTCCCTACAAACCAAAGAAAAAGTGAGTTAGTCTATATCGGCTTATACATACATATACATGTTTCAAAATCTATATGTATAAAAGAAAGTCGTGTTAGTTACACTATTTATAACACAGGAACGGCTGTATCGATTTGGCTAATAAAAAAAAATTAACAAAAAACAACCAACTTCAAACAAAAACAATTCCCAAACAAATTAATATGCACTAAAAAGCAAAAAAAAAAAATAATTCTTCTACAACTTGTTGAAATAAAAAAATATAGAGTACTTAAAAGTCAATCAAATTATTACGACAATATAATGTAGTTACAATTATTGTCATTTTTGGAGTCGGTGTCTCTGTCTATGTCGGCATGTGTGTCGGTGTCCTAGTTATTTTGGCTGACACAGACTCCAAAAATAACAATAATTATTTGAAGTCGGTTTTTTTATTGTTAATTTTTTTTTATTGTTTGATTTTAGTGAATATGAAGTGCACATTTTTTTTTCTACCTACGAGTCAACCTACTAATAGTGCTGCTCGTTTGAGACAGTGCCGTTCAACATTACGGTAGGTGACTCAAATATCCGGATAGCCCATAAGAGATTCAGGCGAGTGTCGATAATTTGCTCCTAAGAATTGAAAAGTACCGTTACTTTAGCATGGATCCTATAATCAGAACCTAATCAAACTATCCTTGAAGTACATCCTGTCCAATAAAAAGAATCATTGAAATCGATGGGTGTTATATTGAGTTTTCGTCCATGTGTATTATTATGCATATTATGCAAATTTAAGACTTAAATAGTTTTGTCATGGATACCACGTTCAAAACTAGACTAAATTGAAACGGAACCACAAGAAAAGCACCAGCTTTCAAATAAATAAAAAGAATCATCAAAATCGGTTCACGCAGTCGAAAGATGTGAGGTAACGAACATAAAAAAAAAATTAATGTCGTATTTACTTTAAAAAAGGAGAAGGTTCTCAACCTTCTCCTTTTTTAAAGTCGGTTAAAAAGATTCATTGGCTTTGGTTGAAGTGATTACTGAGGTTTCGTCCATTTATCGCGCACATACTTAATGCAAATTAAAAACTTATATGGTTTTCCCATGGATGCCATTGTCGAAACTGGATGAAATTGAAATGGGACCACACGGGAAGCACCAGCTTCTAAATAAAAAAAGAATCATCAAAATCGGTTTACCCAGTCGAAAGTTCTGAGGTAACAAACATAAAAAAAAGTACAGACGAATTGAAAACCTCCTCCTTTTTGAAGTTGATTAAAAATTTGTGGGGTGGTAGTTTAGATCCAGGAGACGGCCATAGGATACTTTTTATGCCGTTCGATCGCGTTCCCGTGTGAGGTAACATAAAACGTCAAAGAGAATACAAGTCACAACGAAACGTGGTAAAATTAAAACGCATCTGACATGTACCTAATAACTAAGCACAAATTGCACTATTCCTGTAAAAAAGACGTAAATACACTTGCGCCCAAAATGTTTTATTTCGTGAATAAAGTGAGCATCACAGTTTACACCTGTCAAAATCTCGTGAAGCTATCGACAAAACTAAAGGAATAAATACAAAAATAGTATAATTTTGCGATCTTAGAAAACATAAAATTCCAGCATAAAATAGAGGTATGCATATTTACATTTATACGCTTTACAATTATCCCGTTCATAAAGTCATAATTATGTTTACGTAAATTTTAAAGGAAGATTTACAAGAAAATTTATAACGCAAGTATACTTAAATACTTGTTCCAGCATTGTACAATCTAGGAATTATGTGTAATTCTAATTACTTATTTCTTCTACGAAACTTTTAGGTGACAGTTTATGTGTAATTATTGTTACATACTTTTCATTTGTTTTATTTTCCGTTAAAGAACAACGTGATTATACTTACAACACTAGATTACAATGAAATTAAAGAGAGAATAAAGCCGTAAGTAGATTTAAATATGTTTATATATTTGAAAATACATGGCGAAAAAGCAATATTTATACTTACCCCTGCAAATATTCTTTGCGTTTTGTGGAACACAGAAGTAACAGTATTTATTTAGATTATCTCGAAGTACATTAAGCTGTTCCTAAATTAAAAAACAAATGTAGTTGAAGGCAACTGTGACCTACAATTTTCTCTTTGAAACATATTTCTAGTATATATAAAAATATAGGACATTTTTTCAAGCGCCTGAAAAGTTGGCAAAAATCATTTACTTCTTTCTTCCAGGAATAGTGCGAAATGACAGCTGTAGACAAACTAAAAAAGTAAGTTATTGAATCTGCTAAATAAAGAAAAATGCGTCTGTATGCATATTGATAATCGGCTCAATTACAATAAAATCTAAAGGGGCGGATCTCAAACAGAGCATTTTACGCTATACCAGCCAATTTATTTGTGGTTAAGTGCACGCAATAAATTTCTAAAATGGTCCGTGCTTCCACCCACGGTGCCTGTCTGCTATTTATTTCCTAAGTCCGAGGTTTATCGTTAAACCTGTGGACGCATTAAGCCAGACAATGAAGCTTAGATTTGTCGCGTGATGTGATAATAAAAACCACGTATTACGTTCCATTTGTCGCTGCAATATATGTTTTACGTTGTTTTTATGGGCACACGTATACTTAAACTGTTAAGGAAGAGGAACCTTTGACCTTTTCACATAAGGGAAGGGACCTAAGTAAGGGATTGTTTTCTTTCAATTATTATACCTGTATAACATTGAAAAAGTTAAAGATACTAGACAATAAGTAAAAAAATGGCGCTGATATATATCTTATACCTTTAAACGAGCAATTCTTGTATATATATATATATATATATATATATACATATATATATATATATTCAGGATCTCGGAAACGGCTCCAACGATTTTGTTGAAACTTGGCATACTAGAGGATTCGGGTCCAAAAATCTAGCTAGGTTTTATTTATAGAAAATGTTCTTTTTTTAAAAGAATATGAATTCAAATTTCGTTATAAATGTCAAGAGTTACGGTAGCTCAGTTGGTGGGACGGCCGGTTTTAATTTTGAGTTTTGTAGCATCCAAACAGCGTCGGTTCGAATCTCGGTGTTTTTATTTTTCTCTTTTTGTAATTTTTTATATAATTTTCATTATTTATTTTTTATTAATATATATCTAAATAAATTCGACAAAAATATTCCGAGCGAAGCTCGGTCAACCAGATATTTTCAGTTAACAAATTAATTTATTTGCGGAGTTCAAGCTGAAATTAAACAGTAGTTAGTCTGAAGATCTATTTTATATAAATTAATCTTATATTGTAATCTCTCCGCGTTATGATGGAGTAAGAATACAATTCACCACTCCTTCTCTTATCTGTGGGTGTCGTACAAGCCGACTGAGGGATTCAATATTCGTATGACATCAATGCAAGAGAAGGAAAATTTAAAATAAAATCCTATACCATCTCGTCTGACCAGCGTGGTATAGTAGGTCACTTCCCCTCCTATTATGGAGGAGGCTTGAACCCAAACAGTGGGACGTATTTGAGTCTAGATGATGATGATGATGAATCTTATAGTATACCTACTAGCAACCCGCCCTCGCTTCGGTTCGGTTATAGTCACCTAACCCGCGTAGTTCCCGTCCCCGTGGGAATACCGGGATAAAATATAGCCTATATTACTCAGGGATAATGTATCCAACGGTGAAAAAATTTTTGAAAGCGGCACAGCAGTTTTTGCGTTTATTCATTACAAACATACACATACACAAAAATACAAATTTTTCCTCTTTATAATATTAGTGTAGATAAATAGCAGTAAATTGTGTACTTTACGGAAGTATTACATATATAGTTATATGCTTGACCGGCCTAATATCAGGTACTAATACTTGGATTGCATAAAAACATTGTATTATATACCCTGTAACCCATAACCTGCCGTGTTCCCTTCATGTCCGCCATTGGACTGACCACTGGTGCCAAATCCTTGAACTTCGCGACCGGCTCGAATAGAGATACAGTCTATGGTCTACTTGTCTACGTCTACATTGAAATTAATGGCTTGTGTTGATGCAGGCATTTATGCACTAGCACGTTAACAACACAAAGTAACACTGCAGTATAAACTTCATATCTCAAAGTTTATAATTAATGACCTGCTTTATAATTTGTCCACGAGCAGCAGATATTAAAGTTGTGAAGTGATATTTTGGCCACCCGGTACAGCTTGTGATTAGTTACTGAAAAATTTATTTTAATCTAATACCCCACCCCGTTTTAGATTGGAACTACACACGTTACATTTTAATAATAATCCACAAATGTTATTAAATATTAGGTTTTTTATACGTCTTTTCAGTTTTATTTGCCTGTGAGGCATGGATGTAATAAAATGCTTACCGCTCACTAGATTTAAATTTTCAGCTGCCTCGTTTATAGTATTTACTAGCAATCCGCCCTCGCTTCGCTTCGGTTATAGGTTATAGTCGTTTTACCCGCGTAGTTCCCGTTCCCGTGGGAATACCGGGATAAAATATAGCCTAGTTTACGCCCTGATGTTATAGCTTTCTATTGGTGAAAGAATTTTTGAAATCGGTCCAGCCGTTTTGAAGATTACCCGGAATAAACAGACAGACAGACAAAAATTTTTTAATTGCTATTTTATTGTCGTGCAAATAACCGTGTGAGCATGAAAAAAGCCTATTATTTTGACATTACAAACAGACACTCCAATTTTATTTATTGATATAGATGTAGTTGGCTTTTAGTTTTCACTTTTATCTTATATATAACCTAAATAGATTTTCATTTGATGCATTAAATTTATTAATTAAAACTATGCAAATCATCTCATGCTGCTATTAGTTATTATACGATATTTCGTATGTTCTGTATTCGACAATGAAATCAACACATAGCATTTGACGCCTTAGTCCCGTCTAGTTTCGATTAAATACGCCTACGAAAAGTATCGTAACAGTTTTTGATCCATAATCGTCATGTATTTATTTAGAATCACCATCATCCTCATCTCAGCCCATATACGTCCCACTGTTGGGCTCGGGCCTCCTCCACAATGGGAGGGAAATCTGACCTACTCTAAAATGCTGGTCAGAGAGGTTGGTATAGGGTTTCACTTCCAGTTTTCCTTCTCTTACGCAGATCTTATATGCCTATTTTATCTCTTAGTCGTCTTGTACGATATCCACGGGCAAGATAGGGAGTAGTGAAGTGTATTCTTACTCCGTCACCACACGGAAAGAATGCACTTTTCAATGCATTGCATTTTATTAGGAAAAGATGGAAAGAAAGGATATTATTATCTTATCTATATCAATAAATAAAATTGGAGTGTCTGGTTGTAATATCAAAATAATAGGCTTATTTCCACGATTATTTGCACTATACATATGCCTAAAAATCACTTTATAATTTTTTTGTCTGTCTTTTTGTTCCGAGTAATCTTGAAAATGGCTGGACCGATTTAAAAAAATCTTTCACCGATGGTAAGCTATAATATCAGGGAGTAACCTAGGCTATATTTTGTCCCGGTATTTCTACGGGATTGGGAACTACGCGGGTAAGGTGACTGAAACCGAAGCGAAACGAGGGCGGATTGCTAGTTTAGAATAGCATCAATGAATTTGATAGTGGAGTAGGTAACAAAAGTAAACCACGACAAAAACTCTTATACCCAAACAGTGAAGACAGCGTGGGTTAGTGTGACATTTATCTCTCATATTACGGAATAGACCTGTGTGTAATAATAGTGAATACTGGGGGCGTATATAAGCCGAAGTAGACGGAGACGTATTATATCACTGTCACTTTTTGATATTTACGTTTCTTACCTTTCGTTCAGATACGACACGAATACTAAAATAATCGCATAAAAGTTTTCTTTTAGAATTTTCCGTATATAATACCTAGCTTCTACATCTGCGGTAATTCGCTTTTGACTGTAACGACCTTTTAAGGGTCTTTACATGGACGGCTATTTTACTTTATTATATTTTTTGAGTGCTACTACTGTACGATTATTTCTAGAATTTGATATTCTTCAATGAGGAAATATATGTGGGCGATAGGTCAAAACTTCTTAACTCGTTTAACTTTTACAAAGAATTCGAAATCAAACAGGACTGGGGTAATCCCTGAGTTAGTTATAATTCGAGCGCCAGTTTTTGAGAAATGTATGGCAGAATATTTCCAGAGTAACAAACATTCGAATTAGAATCTCGATTTCGTGATCAATTTATTTGACGAGAATGGTATATAAGAGTATTCTTCTACCCTTTTCGTAATTTTAATTGGGCTCGATATAGGATCTTCTTACACGATGGGGGCAGAGCAGGTTTTGGTTCTGTAGCATACACAAGATTTTGCTTAGTTTTACGACCAACCGTCTACGGAACTTCTATCATCCATGGGAACAAAATCGATGACAAGACAATATTTGGTAGATTTGGCATAAGTTGGAAAGAGCCTTTAAATCGCATTGTGAATCTATGAGTCTTTTTTTTTGGGACTAATGCCACCACACATTCCCACTATTGTAACTCCTGTAAGCCAGGATCCACAATGGTCTCCATAAATGACACCGAGGTTTGACCTTCAGGCAGTCCCGGGATATGATTTTAATTGTCTTTTAATCTATGGGTCTATGAACAATCAAAATATCTATGAACAATTTTTTTTTTTGTGTTGTAAATGGGGTTAATAATATTCATAGCTTCAGGTCACTAACCACGATAAATTAATAAGATTTCATTTATTTAATGATTCATATCAACCCATAAACGTCCCATTCTCGAGCTCGAGGCTTATCCACAATGAAAGTGAAATTGGCCTACTATATCACTCTGGTCGAGCGGCTAGGTATAAGGTTTTATATTGAGCTTTCCTTCTCTTACGTATATGATCTGCATGTCGTATTCCATAGTGATCTTTTACGACACCTTCATGCAAGAAAGTCGCTGGTGAATTGTATTCTTACTCCGTCTCCACACGAACATATGATGTAAATATATATATGTATTTATTTTTAAAAAGACAACATCCTACACCAAGGCAATAAACCTTGTATTGCAGGGGACTTTGCAAACATATAATTAACTAGCAACTCGCCCTTACTTCGCTTCGGTTTCAGTCGCCTTACCCACGTAGTTCCCATTCCCGTAGGACTACCGGGATAAAATATAGCTTATGTTACTCCCTGATATTATAGCTTTCCATTGGTGAAAGAATTTTTGAAATCGGTCCAGTAGTTTCGGAGCCTATTCGTTACAAACATACATACAAACCTTTCCTCTTTATAATATTAGTATAGATAGACACAAATTACATCCAGACTCAGAACAAAAATGTGTGGATCGCACAAAGTGGTGTCTTCGTGGGATTCGAATTCACGACACTGGCACGGTAAATGAATATCTTAACCACTACGCCATATGATACGGTATATGATATAATAATATGATTTTAATAAGCGATAAGTCATGTCAAATGCCCATGTCATTCCTGTACCGGTCCTAGTTGGCAATGCGATTCTTGAAGTTGTCGATCACTATGTTTACCTAGGACAAACAGTCCAGTTAGGTAGATCCGATTTCGAGAAAGAGATCAGCCGACGAATCCAACTCGGTTGGGCAGCGTTCGGGAAACTTAAGAGGATCTTTTCGTCCAACATACCTCAGTGTCTGAAAACACAGGTCTTTGACCAGTGTGTGTTACCAGTGATGACTTACGGCACGGAAACGTGGTCCCTAAATGTAGGCCTCATATCAAGGCTCAAAGTCGCTCAGCGTGCTATGGAGCGGGCTATGCTCGGGATTTCTCTGCGAGATAGAATCCGGAATACGGAAATCCGCAGAAGAACGGGTGTAACCGACATAGCACGAAGAATTAGCACGCTGAAGTGGCAATGGGCAGGCCACATCGCTCGACGAACCGACAACCGCTGGGGAAGAAAGGTTCTCGAGTGGCGACCACGTATCGGACGACGCAGTGTAGGACGCCCCCGCACTAGGTGGACCGATGACCTAGTGAAAGTAGCTGGGCGTCGTTGGATGCAGGCGGCGCAGGACCGCTCATTGTGGCGCAACATGAGGGAGGCCTACGTCCAGCAGTGGACGGCGATAGGCTGAAATGATAATGATGATGATGAATAAGCGATAATGGAGTCTCGTATTAGACAATATGTGAAACACATTTGTAGTCAAACATCTCCTATTTAGACATATGTACGCTATAGTTACTCAAATAAATTTCGATACGCTCGTGCGCTTTTGCCATGTTAGCTTCTGAAATCGGTATTAAATCTAACAAACAGATCCCATTAAGCTTTAATGTATCAATGGTGCTTTTCCTGTTGAGCTTATCGTAGCTATATATCCTCTTCTTTATTATGTCATCACTCAATTTTGTGTCGACTGCATTGCTTCTCGCAACTACAGTATATTTTATACTGACTCACCGCTTTAGATATTGCGCATTGTATAGAAGTAGAATATATTTTTAGTGTATTATCTTATCAAACTAATTATGTTGTGACTCAGTTGATTAAAATATATTTTTGTCTTTAAAAATATGACTAAGGAATACATACTTGTGTCGTAGTGGCCTTCACACACCTGCAATTAACAGACAAAAATTACACCCGGACTTGAAATAATCATTTTCGGGATCGCATAAATGATTGTTCTGAGTGGGGATCGAACCTATATCATTCAACACGGGAGAGTGCGTTGACAACTCCGTAGTTTATGCCGTCAATTGTCAGGACTTACCACTTTAAGAAACTACTTATTTTATTAATATATTTAATTCTTCTGCAGGTACATCTGACCTGACTCCTCCTAAACGGCGGAACTAATTTGAATGAAATGTTGTGTGCATATTTAGCACGATTGAGAACATTACATAATTTTAAGCGGTACCTTTTATTGCATATCTAATGAGGCCCTATCCTCATTAGATATGCAATAAAAGGTACCGCTTCCTCCACAATTGAAGTGAAATTGATCTATCATACCACGCTGGTCAAATGGGTTGGTACTGAATTTTATTTTAAGTCTTCCTTTTACTTATTAATATATGTGCTCTTGCAGGATACAATTAACGAACACAACACTCAAGACTACAAACAATTAAAGAGCTTGCGCCCGGGAAGAGCGACCCCACGATATTCATAATATGACATAGCACAGCATTGCATGTGAACTCGCTAGTACGCCATTTATGTGCCGTTATATTTGTATATGGTTCTGTCTGTTGTAATTATTCTATTACAACGCGCTAGCCAGACGATTGGCTTAATTTACCCTCAGTTGGTTTACGTTATCCACGAGCAAATTTATTCAAAGAAGTTTGCATTCTAATTTCGTCATGTCACTTGTTAGACATGAATGGTAAAAGTACATACATTTTATTGTTTTTACGCGAATACGGAGGGTTATGATTTGGACAGGCTATGTATTATCCTTGTGGTAACTATGTAAGAATACAATCCACAACTCCCCATCTTGCCTGTGGATATCGTAAAAGACGACTAAAGGATATAATACTCATATAACATAAACTGGTTAGGTATTATTGGCTGGCTGTTATTACTACTGGCTACTTATTTACGATTATCTATAAAAATAAATAAAATTGAAGCATTTTTTTTTGTAATTCGACTTAGTACTTTATTTAGTAACTTAGCCACCATTAAAATATTACTTAATAATTAAAACGTTATCACATAGGTACATAGTTATGGATTATATAGTTGTGATGGAATAAATATTCAGATTATAGAGTAACAGATATTCTTAATCATCGTCATCATCGCAGCCCACATACATACGTCTCAATGTTGGGACGGGGCCTCCTCCACAATGAGAAGGGATTTGTCCTACTATACCATGCTGGTCAGACATGTTGGTATAGGGTTTCATTTCGAGTTTTCCTTCTCTTGCAAAGATGCTGTGTGCATATTATATCCCATAGTCGTCTTTTACGACATCAAACAGGTAAGATGGAAGGAGGTGGTGAATTGTATTCTTACTCCGTCACCACACGGAAATTATTTAGTATAACGTTTAATATTAGTTGTTGAAGTTTTTGTCCTTCCATATGGGGATAACATAATTCTGCTCAGAGACATAGTTACCACGCCTTCACTTGCCCGTGGGTGTCGTAAAAGATGACTAAGGGATATTATA
Source organism: Lymantria dispar (assembly GCA_032191425.1). Classification (NCBI taxonomy): domain Eukaryota; kingdom Metazoa; phylum Arthropoda; class Insecta; order Lepidoptera; family Erebidae; genus Lymantria; species Lymantria dispar. The sequence continues at coordinate 28,228,465 of CM063441.1, forward strand.
ATAATATGCAGATAACATCAATGCAAAAGAAGGAAAAAACGACATAAAACCATATACTAACACGTCTGACCAGCGTGGTATAGTGGATCACTTTCCCTCCCATTATGGAGGAGGCCCGAGTCCAAGAGTGAAACTTAAGTGGGCATAATATGGGCTGAGTAGCGCCGTGATCTCGTCGCAATCATCGGTGCCGACCTGACGCTGCCGACCAACGCTAGGGAGATGCTCGGCAGCATCAGGAACTGGGACGTGGTCGCCGCCTTCTGTGAGGCAGTCGTCTCGCGGAAGGAGGCGGTGGAGCGCGGGCGGGAGGAACGCCTCCACGACGACGCAGTCCACCGCCGGCGACTAGGACGACGCTGGCGCGAGTATCTGCGCTCAATGCCGCCCTAACCGAGGCCGAGGATGACTGTACCGGGTATTTAGTCCGTCACCCGCAAAGAGGCTGACGCTCGACGGCGACCGACGTCCCCGAGGGGGAACGTCGAGAGGAGAGTGTACCCCGCGACCGGGGTATTCCGCCGGGCCGACCACTGAAGACAAGTTACCCTGCACTGGTTGTCGCCCAACAACGAAGGCGACGTGTCACTGATGACCCATCATGGGGCCGCGCGCCGCCCCTATGTCGACCCGGACGGATCCGGGCAGCGGGTGCGCTGACCATGGCCCGTACACCCATGGCTCAAAACCTCGTATACACTTTTTATAATAAATTAATATGTTTGTCTCGTCGTAGCGATCAGCCTAATTGAACTAAGAATCTCTGATATGTACATACGCATAAAATATAAAGTTCTTGTGACAAATTGCTAGGATTATGCAAGCCATTTACTCTGAAGTGTTGCTCGGTTGTGCATATCCTTAACATTACACGCAGTATTATTTAAATAAGCGCTTTTCACCGGTACAAAGACTGCCTGTAGAATAACAATTTATAAATTCAAATAACTATTATGCTACATCATTCCAGTTTTGGTATTAAGGGCTTAAGTTTAGGTCCGCTATATTAAGGCTATGCTGGGACTACGTTGGACACTAAATTGCTCCTAATAACTTCTAGGCATCCGTTTACATCTTTCTAGTTAGTAACACCAGCTAGTAGATTACAACACTTTACGTCAGGTTAAATAATTGAGACAAATGAATTTGTACTTTTTATTTTATCATCTCTCCTTATTAACTCACTTCTGTTTATTAAAAGAAGTTACTCAGAAAATAATCGTTAAATCATAAGCCTCCGGATGGTACAACTAACTTTGGTATCCTAATTGCTGTAATTTGTTCATCCGTTCAAGTTTTTATTTACTAAATAAATCAAATCGTAACCAAACTGTCGTTTTCATAAATTTACTTTGTTTGTCTAACAACCAACGAATTTGGCGAGTAAATAATAACTTTTTATTTGATTCACTTCATTGTTTCAAATTCATTAATTGGTATAAGTTAGTAACTGTTAGCAACCGCGACATTTTATAAATGACGCTCAGTTACGTGAAATACGAGACAAGTTTTTGGATCCTAATTGGAAATCAACTATGTACGTAAAACAACAACACTTAACCAAATGTTTTGAAGTTTTGAACAATATAATTTGTAATTAATAAAATAAATTTATTATTTCACCAGTAGGCTGCAATTAGCTAATAGCCTTTTGAATATTATGAATTTCAATCGTTCCTTTTGGTATTCAAGGGATGATTTATTTAAAATATTTTATGGCAAGCTTTTCGTTAAATTCGCGAAGATTATTACCAATAACAATCAAGCGTCACACGAAAGTCGGGTACATCTGGCAATTTCAATCTAATTAGCATAAAATATCTGGCAAAGAATTTAGAATTAGCTAGTTACAAATGGGATTGAAGACAAATGAAGCGGGGACAGCTCTCGACTCGGGCGGGAGTTACGCCTCAGGCATCCGAAGATCCACTGATGAAATTACACAAATGCTAATGAAAGTCGAGCTACTCGAGTGAGATTAGTGTCGTCACTGTGAAATTGGACCTGTTTAGGAGCCAATTTTAATCCGATCCGTGAATTTGTTTCAACATTTTTATGTTTCTAAGAGACTGTTTTAGAATTTTCAAGTTTATTTTATTTTGTTTTAAAACATTTTCTGTTCCACAATAATAAATTATATAAGTAATTTTAGATTATAGCGTATTAATTTTTTCGGGGCGTATTGACTATTATTTCTTGATTTTTACCAACCATTGAGGAGAGCGACCCAGAAATTTATTAACCCATTTATACCATTGTTGCTCTATCCAAATACATAATGATCTTCATGTTTGCCGCCGATTAAACAGCAGCCCTTCACGGCGAGTGTGTTTCAAAATACGCAATTAATTACATTCCTACATTATTACTCTTTAGTTCATGAGCAATAGTTACCGCGCCATGCAATGGCCTGCTTGCTTGTCTGCCATTAAAGGCAATAAAGAAAATTATTCCTTCAACTTTTTCATTAATGCACATTACCTATCCTGCCCTATAACCTGCAGTATATTTCCTCTCTTCTTATATAATTAGTTGCTACCATCAATAATGCAAGCAGCATAAAACAATAATTCGAATCTCATATTGTATTGCCATTTTATCTTTAGTATCAATACCCACTAAATTACTTTGAAAAACTATGTTAATAATATTAAATATTTTTTACTTCATTATTTATTTATGTGGTGTGTCACATTACATTTCACAAATCCCCATCTCGCCCGTGGCTAACATAAAACACCACTGAGGGCGACTACGCATATAACATCTATGCAAGAGAAGGGAAACTGGAAAGGATAACCTATACCAACCCATCTGAAAACGTAGTAATAATCATCATCATCATTTCGGCTCACATAAGTCCCACTGCTGAGCTCGAGTCTTCTCCATGATAGGAGGGAAATTCACCTTACTATACCATCCTGGACAGACAGGTTGATATAGGATTTTGTTTAGTTTTTCATCTCTTGCATAGATGTCATATGCGTAATATATCCCTTAGTCGTCTTTTATGACACCCACCGGTATGAGAGGGGGTGGTGAATTGTATTCTTACTCCGTCACCACACAGAAAATAGTAGTAATAGTCCTTCCGGAGGCTGTTGGAGGTGTACCTCGAGGGGAGGTACGTGCTCTGGGAGGGGGACGACGGGCGCTAGCAACATCACCGGGTAGAATGCGGTGTTCCACAGGGCTCGGTCCTTGGTCCAGCCTTGTGGAACGTCGGATTAGACTGGCTTTGCCGGGGCCAGCTCCTTGCCGGGATGGGGGTTATTTGTTACGCAGATGACACCCTCATCACGGTGAGGGGGTCTGCCTTCCGGGCGGCCGCCCGACTGGCAAAGGTTGGAGTAGCACTCGTCGTCGACCGGTTAGGCAAGTGGGGCCTGAGGGTCTCACTGGAGAAGACAGAGGCCCTCCTCTTTTACGACTCAAGCCGAGGTCTCCCCCGCAGAACACAAATCAGTGTGTCTGGGGTTGCCGTGCCGGTGCAGACTCGGATGAAGTACCTGGGTCTGCACCTAGACAATAGATGGAGCTTCGGGCCGAACTTTGCCCAGCTCGTCCCCCGACTCGCCAAGGCCGCCGCGGCTTTAGGTAGGCTTCTGCCAAATACTGGAGGCCTTGGATCGTCTTGCCGGCGTCTGTATGCCGGTATCTTGCGATCCATGGCACTGTACGGTGCCCCTATCTGGGCGGAGTCTCTCACCGTCTCCAATAAGGCTAAATTGCGAAAGGCCCAGATGCCATGGCGGTGAGAACAATACGAGAATACCGTACGGTGTCTTGGACTGCAGCCACACTGCTGGCGGGCGACCCACCCTGGCCGCTACAGGCTAGGGCACTTGCAGAAGTCTACCGACTTTGCTGCGGCACGGGTCAGGGGCGAACATATCATCACAAGGGAACTAAGTAGGGCAAGAGAAACGACCCGAAGGACAGTTATCCGGCGTCGGAGGGAGGCATTGGAGTCCCCCGTAGCAGGGCGGGAGACTGTGGAGGCGATTGCGCCCCACCTCCACCGCTGGATGAAACGAAAGCACGGCAACCTGACCTTCCGGATGATGCAGGTACTTACCGGACACGGGGTCTTCGGTAAGTACCTGCATAGAATTAGATGTGAGGAGGCCCCCGGATGCCATGAGTGTGGCGCGCCAAATGATGATGCGTGTCACACCCTGGAGGTATGTCCCGCCTGGGGGCCTCAGCGCCGCGACCTGTCGGCGGTCATAGGAACAGACCTGTCGTTGCTGACCATCACAACAAAGATGCTCGACAGCGACAGGTGCTGGTCGTCGATGGCCTCTTTCTGCGAGTAGGTCATCGCCCGGAAGGAGGCCGCGGAGCGGGCACGCGAGGCACTTGCGTCCGCTAACTCGCTCCGTAGGAGGCGACCAGGGAGGGGGAGGCGCCGATATGCGCATCTCCTCCCACCGCCTTGAGTGACGACGGGACGTGGCTCGACGGCCTTGCGTAGGAGTGTCAGGGATCGAATGACATTAGACGATCTCTCCGGCACTCCGTAAAAGCGCGGAAGGGACCGCTGTTGGTTTTAGTGGGTATTCCGGTTGCATATCGCCCGACGAGCCCCACACACCCCCTCGTCTGGTACAGGCGGGGGATAGTGCGTATATTGCATTTTCACAGCGTTAAAAAAAATAGTTATATAGTTGAGGAAGTTTGAACCCAACAGTGGGACGAAAATCAACTGAGATAATAATGAATTTGTACTTGTTAGTATTTAATATTTTTCTTTAAAAACAACGAGCGTAAATGAAAGTAAACTTCCCGTATTTTGTATTCTGTCGTACATTATTATATTTGTTACATTCAACTCATAAAATGATTCAATTTAATAAAGCAACGATAAACAAAGCATCATCACATATGCATGACTGATTTATCTTATACACATGACTTATGAATGTTCCAACGTCAAATCAGTTTTAATACCCTTTGTACCTATCTCTTGTATAAAATTCCATATGCCAAAAAAAAAAACCGATAACTCTTTCAATGTAAAATTTATGTGAATATCGAACCCATTTCTTTGTATAATAAATCTAAGATAGGTACTTGATTGATGTTAAACAAGCAACGCTTACAAGGTGAATGATATATAAATGTCATAACGTATTACTACAAGTATTATAATATTGAATTTATACTCCGCTGTCCGTGTAATGACGGAGAAAGAATACAATTCTCTACTCTCTCTCTTACCCGTGGGTGTCGTAAAAGGCGACTAAGGGATATATTACGCATATTACATCCAATGTGTGTTACCAGTGATGACTTACGGCACAGAAACGTGATACCTAAATGTAGGCCTCATAACAAGGCTCAAAGTCGCTCAACGTGCTATGGAACGGGCTATGCATGGGATTTCTCTGCGAGATAGAATCCGGAATATGGAAATCCGCAGAAGAACGGGTGTAACCCACATAGCGAAAGAATAAGCACCCTGAAGTGGCAATGGGCAGGCCACATCGGTCGAAGAACTCGGTCGAAGAACTGACAACCGCTGGGGAAGAAAGGTTCTCGAGTGGCGACCACGTATTGGACAACGCAGTGTACGACGAACCCCCCACCACTAGGTGGACCGACGACCGGGTGAAAGTTACTGGAAGTCGTTGGATGCAGGCGGCACAGGACCGCACTTTGTGGCGTAACCTGAGAGAGACCTACGTCCAGCAGTGGACGGCGATAGGCTGAAATGATGATGATGATGATTACATCTGCGCAAGAGATGGATATATACCAACCTGTCTGACCAGCGTGGTATAGTAAGTTTAATTTCCCTTCTACTATGAAGGAGGCTCGAGCCCAGCAGTGGGACGTATATAAGCCAAAATGATGATGATGATGACATACTCCGTGTGGTGACAGAGTAAGAATACGACTCGCCGCTCGCTCTCTTGCTCTTGGATATGGGGAAAGAATTAAATATACATATAACATCTATGCAAGAGATGGAAATTTCGAAAGAAATCCCTACACCAACATGTTCGGCTCAGGCAAGCTCGAACCCAACAGTGGGACATATAAACGGATACAGTCTCTTCAAGAGGAGGACAATATATATATATATATATATATATTGAAGTGAAGAATCTTGGATGCATGTCCCTAATTTTCAAAGCTAGTCGCCGAGCACATTTGTATATATATATACCTATATTAGACACTAATCAGCGACGCACTTATCGTGATGTTTACAAATACGATCTTTTTTCTAAATGATGACATATTTTGTAATTCGGGTCATCTGGGCTCAAGGAGAATTGATTTCCTTGTTATAACTTTCCTCAATATTAAAAATGGTTACGTTAAAAAAGAGTTTTGTGTAATTTTTGACCGGCGTATCGCCTTAACTAAGGTTTAGATTTGCTGAGCCTCAAATTTTTCTATCATCCAGAAAATATCGTGTTTATAATGTCGATAAGCTGCGAGTCCCACCCAGATCTCCATTTTAACTGTTGTTTTAATTAACCTCAGCTGCAAGACTAACATTTTTTTCGCGACCAGGATATCATCCAGAATTTGCGACCGTACTGCTTTGGGGATTGTGGGTGTTCTAACCGTGGTCACTCCTTCCACGATCTTCGTTACACTCATTTTTATTGATTCGCTGGATATATTATAATAAATATATAAATAAACCTTAAATTTATTTTAAAATTTTATGCCTATGAAAGTCTACTTTGCTGCGAAATCGCAGCGAATGTAGCGATTGTGGCTGTTGTTAGTTGGTATGGGGAGTATTCCCCTCGCTTCCAACAGATGGCACGAGTATGTTACTAACGCGAATAAAAATAAAATTAATTTTACAACATTTGATAAATCCCCGATAAAAGAGTTCGTAACTTCTAACCGGCTGAACTGATTTTCATGTAATTATTTACAGTTTAGTAGTATTTCAAGCCATTTTATTTGATACCCAATCGAGTATTTCTACTTCCATCCTCTATAAAAACCAAGTAGACCGTATATTGAGCAAAAAAATTATTATAATTGATGCAGAACTTAACATTGGTCAGATGATGACACTAGGATAAACTGACATCATAACGTGACTTGGCCGCGGAGGTCAAAAGCAAGCAAGGTGAACTAAAAACATGACTGCTAGAAAAGTAAAAATCGAAACAAACCCCTATTCGAGCCCGCCTTGTCAGTAAATAGTAGGCCAATTTCTCTTCCATTGTGGAGAACCAATTAACAGTCGAACATATATGGCTGTAAAAAGTACTTCAATGTACAGGCAAGTGATCTCATTAAAGCCAACTGTCGATTAAATGCATCGAAGGCTACGTGTTTTTCCAATTAATAAATTATGATACTATTAATAAATTAGCGTACATTAATGTTAATAACGTATATTAACGTCTTTCCGTGTGGTGACGGAATAAGAATACAATTTACCACATCATCTTGTCCGTGGGTCTCGTAAAAGACCACTAAGGGATATGATATGCTTATAAAAGCTGTGCAAGGGAAGAAAAATAAAACACTACAGCAACCCGTCTGACCAGCGTGCTGCAGTGGGTCAATTTCTTATTGTAGAGGAGGCTCACGCCCAGCTGTGGAACAAATATGAACTGTGACGATGATGAATGTTTTACAAATATTTATCTATACTACGCATTCACTTCAAGATTGCCGCTACCTCCCGTCCCACATCCCTACCTCGTGCCGCAAGCATCGCCCGCTAAGTAGCGATAGCAACGCTAATGTGTGTATTCGTCTGCTTCTATGTACTTGCGGTTTTTGTATTTTCGTGCTCCCATGCTTTTTTAATATATTGTGTTGCTTGTTACTAAAATTAGTAAGAGAGGAAAGGTTTTGCATAGCGGCGAACGTAATTTATTATATAAAATAATTACATTCTTTGAACAAGAAAGAAAAAACCTTTGATAACTGCCTATAATGTTCAAGATATTGTTGCAATGAAAAGTATTGGCAGAGTCCTTTCCTTGTCTTGTCCAGCTTATCTGTGAAAGAATATTAATCAACAATAATTACATTGTTTTGTCAACGGTATTTATAGCTGTGGCGTTGTAACGGTCGACCGACGGCGGCAATCTCGAAGTGAACGCGTAGTACTAATGTTACAAAGTTGAAAAGTCTGTTTTATTGCACGGGCTACTCTCAGGAACTTTAGGTTGCAATTGAAAAAGTCTCTGTGTTTTTACACCAGGCTATGATCATCAGTGAAAAATGTTGAAAAATCGGCGCAACTATTCCTGAGATCTTTAATTATATGCGCATTATGTGTAGGTAACTACAACGCACTTTCTAACCCTATCTCTCTCGTCTATGACACAGACGAAGTTGTGTGGGTCATTTAGTTCTTAATAATTGTCATATATTGATGTTATATAAATAACAAATATTATATCTAATAAATACAAAACAATCATGAGGACTGCCGACAGAAGTGAAAACTTAGAACTATAAAAAACTGCAATTAAAATTTGTAAATTAAAACTTGTTAAGTTTACCTAGTTTTAATCTCTATCGGTCCATACACATTGATGTAGCTATAGCTCGCGTTCCGTAATTCCGTATATAGGCCAACCTACGAGGATACTACTGGATAGGATCTTACTGTTTCTGCAACCTTTACAATGCTGTCAGTACACATTTGTTTTTTTTCTTCAACAATTAGCCGTTTGTCTACTACCTACTATATATAATACGAGGATATTATTTCAAGTCTTTCTCTTGCATAGATCATCATCTTTTCAGCTCATATATATCCCACTGTTGGGCTCGAGCCTTCTCCACAATAGGAAGGAAATTGACCTACTATACCATGCTGGTCAGACAGGTTGGTATAGGGTTTTATTTCGAGTATTCCTTCTCTTGCAAAGATATAATATGCATATTCTATACCTGAGTTGTCTTTTACGACATCCACAGGCAAGATAGGGAGTGGTGAATTGTATTCTTACTCCGTCACCACATGGACAATAGCAATTGCATAGATATTATCTACAAATCATTTTCTTAAATAGTCCTAGGATACACACAGATTTCTAGAGGGCACGGTTAATTGTATTTTCACAAAGTCACGACATGGAAGCGGGAATAGATCGTTAAAATTTGTTTAATTTTATAAGTACAATGAATTAGAAATATAAATATCTCACATAAATAAAATTAAATATTCACAAGCAGATGTGGTTCACGCTAATCTAATGGTGACCTTCTCTAATCTCTAATTTCGCCACGCCACAGTATAATCCTCGCTTAATGTATGTTTATTTCATGCTTATCCTTACTGTACTACCTCACTGTAATAACGTTTTTAGTAGTACATTTCCATTATAGTTACTTTTTTTTATACTCTTAAGTCTTTAGCTTCAGCAGTAAACAGAGATGTAAACAACTCTTTATTTCAATATAACTTAATCTTGCGCCTATTGCTGTAAACCAAACTTCGATCCTGTTGCCGAGTTGAAAGAACGCCATAATTGTTACGCCTTGCGAACGGAATACCCATCATAGTTGTGTTTTAAGTTTTACAGGAGACTGTTACTTTCCATTCTGAAGATCTCTTTGCCAGTTTTTAGGACTCTCACGAGAAAGTGATGACATACTACATCATATTTGAATGTATACACACAAAGCAAATATCACACATCAAAAACGAGAAATATAGGTCAATACAGAACATATCATATCAAAAAGTATTTATAACAGTGAATACGATTCTCATTCATTACAAATATTTGCCCAATCCACGCAAATAGTATAGTTTCTATAAATTCAAATAGAAATTCTGTTTATTTAGACATTTTTGACAAGATAGTAGATATTCGAAGGCTTTAGAGTACTCGCTAGATATGTAATATCAGGCTGGCCATGGACGACTAGGAACTCTGTACCGATGGTCGGCCCAATAAGAATGGGGAGGGAATAATGTGGGTTATGGGGCCGCGCTCTGCCCTTTCGTTACCCTGGACAGAACGGACGACGTGTATGCTGACAACAAATAAAAATCTGCCAAGTACGAGTCGGATTCGCGCACGAAGGGTTTTTTACCATTGAGCAATAATTATTTTTTGCAAAAAAGAAACCGCCTTCACTAATGTGGACAATGTAGATAAATTTTTGGACTTTTGTCAATTTTTCAAAAATCACTTGCTCGATTTCGATAAAATTTTCATGGGGCCATTTGGGTATATACCCTATCTAACAAAAAAGAATCATCAAAATTGGTTCATAAGCGACGAAGTTATCAGCGAAAAAACATAAAAAACACATTTATACGGTCGAATTGAGAAACCTCCTCCTTTTTTGAAGTCGGTTAAAAAGGGCAAAAAATCGCGTTTGTTGTATAGGAGCCCCCCTTATATATTTATTTTATTTTGTTTTTAGTATTTGTTGTTATAGCGACAGCATAAAAACATAATTTGTAAAAATTTCAACTGTCTAGCTATCGCGGTTATTAACATACAGCCTGGTGACAGACAGACGGACGGACAGATAGCGAAGTCTTTGTAATAGGGTCCTGTTTTTACCCTTTGGGTACAGAACCCTAAAAAAGAGATATGTGGTCTTTGTTATTCTACTTGACTATTCCAAATATTGTCTTAAAATTTCTTAAGTACGCTTATATTGATGCCTTTTATTGTCAAAACTTTTCAAAGATTGGCTGTCCCTTTTCTCAATCTTTTATGTTTAAAGTATTTAAAACATTGGATAAAAAGGCTTTAAGTTAACTAAAACAATTGTTTACACTGAGCCACAATGGGAGTTTTAATTATGACTAGGCGTTTATATAGCAACATTGTTCTGATGTTTAAGAAAGTTACCTAATCTACTTGAAGAAAGACGATTGTTATTTAAATGTCGCAGAAGTCTATCATTTTATAAGGGTTTGCGCGTCTCGGCATTATTTTCATTTTATGGGTTGTCATTTATAAAATTTTTATCTAGAGAAGACGAGATTAGTAGTTTAGATAAACTATAAAATATTTTGTAGTAAAGGCACTGACGCAAATATTGTTTCTTTTTCTTCAATATGTGGGATGTCCCATTGGGCTAGGCCTCTTCCGCCGTGGGACGGAAATTATCTACTACCTCACACGAGCGTGACATGTTCACACTCGTTCAGTCGCCCTGCGAATAATAGCTAAAGTTTAGCACCTAGTGCTTCAAAAATTCGCGATATAGTGTTGTAACAAAATGTATTTTGGTTAAATTGCGTTTTCAGGAAAGAATACGGCACAGAATAATTACTAGCTTTAAAAATGGACTTTGTAAAGATACCCGAAATATATTCACTAATTGTTCATTTAAAGTTATAAAATATTATTAAAAACTTCATAATTAGGTTGGGTACAGGTCAATGGATTAAAATGAGTATATTCACATCTTGTAAGGTCAAATACTTACACTGAATTGATATTTCTCAATAGCCCATTGTCTTGATTTATTATAATTATTAAAAGTTCCTCTTCTAACATAAAATAAAAATGTCACAGACCTTATATTCATAAGCTATTATTGCCCGGCAACGAAGAATACGGTTATCAAAACAATTGTTTATTTTACTAGTTGCATTCATAAATCGTAGTATAATGCTACCATTATGTCAATTAAAATCTGTGTAGTAATTAAAAATAATAGTTTGTATAAATCAATAATAACGTAGGTACATATTTACAATGTTGCTATTGATGTTTGTAAGACTTTTACTTTGTAATTCAATAATATCGATCGTTACATACAGTAATAATATTTACTTTTTAGAGATACATTAGTATGAACTTATTGATTACAGTAATTTTAAAAACAATTAATTGCACCTTAAGAATCTTAATATGTATATTTATTAAAAAATAATGTATAATGTACTTATATAAAAATGATGTATGTATAAGTATAATGTCTTTAAACGAGGTTTAAGAAGAACAATTTCTCACGGTAGGCAACAGCCTGACTGTGACCCTGGTAATGCAAGGTCCAGGTGCGGCAGTACACTTACCATCAAGTGTGCTGCTTGATCGTTTGCCACCATCGGCAATAAAAAATGTATAAAAGTCGTTATGCCTAGTGTTTTTAAAAATATTGTATACTAGTAGCGCCCTGCGGTTTCACCCGCAGTTCCTCTTCCCGTGGGAATATCGGGATAAATTATAGTCTATATGTTATTCTGATATGTAAGCTATATTATTGAGAAGTTTCATCAAAATCCATTCTGTAGCTTTTGCGTGAACGAGCAACAAACATCTTCACATCCTCACATACAAACTTTCGTGTTTATAATATTAGTAGGATATGAAACAGTTACTTATTCGCTAATAATAAATAATGCATGATGCAAAGTTCTATGTCCTTTTCATCTGTTTATCATTATTAAAATGAGAGTAAACACTTAACTAGTACACTGTAAAACAAATAAATTAATTTAAGCCAACAAAGGGCGTCTAAGCTCGGCTAATGAAGAAGGACGTCTTGTTTAATTACCTTTTGTAATTTTTCTACTGAGCGGATGAACATATAAATTAATTTTCTTTCGGTGGCTCCTTCATGAACATCATTATGAGACAGCGAGTGAACCTTCTTCGTATAAATATAACCTAGCGGACTTTATGCTAAGTCTTTAAAATCTTGCTAACAAGGGTAATTTACGATAACACTTTTAGATTGCAATTTTTGAAAGACGTATAATTGCTATATAAAATGTGTAGGGGGGTAATTATTTCAAATGCTATTTATTGACTTTATTTATATCGTGAAGTCTCTTCGTTTCGATTTTAACTGAAACATTTATTTAAATTCTGTTGAGCAGATTTTTAATATTAAGAGTAACACTAGAATAGTCAATTGAAATGTTGACGAAATAGGAATGAAAATGAAGGTATCAAGCATCAAAAACTTCCTCAGCACGTTAATGTGGACTAGAAGACCGGCGTAATCTCCATGATGAATAGCAATGCTAATCTTTAGCGTTTTGACCATGTGAGGCATCAAATAGTTTGAAAAGACTACGAGCATTCGGGCCCCATGACCCAAGCCTTTTCTCCCCAAACGGCTCGAAAATGTAATTGTCAACAAAGTCATTGTATTTTCGGCAATATCTTCAGTTTTTTTTTGTTTGAAATTTAAGTAACTTGTTTAATAAATATTGATTTTGTACTTTATATAAACTGCATTTTGAGACTTGATTAGAAAGCATAAGTTTATATTTTTTTTTTTGTGGGTGGGTCGCGGTCGGCGCGCCTCCGCACCACTCCGTCCGGGGTGACAGAGGGGCTTAAGCACGCAACTCCCGCGACCCACCCAAAAACCACGTCGCCTTCGTCGTTGGGCCGACCACTGAAGCAGCGTTGTCGTCAGCGGTCGGCCCGACGGAATACCCCCTATTGGGGTACCCTCCCATCGACCGACGTCCCCCCTCGGGGAGGACGTCGGTCTTTCCTCACGCGGTCGGCCTCTCGGCGGGTGACGGACTAATCCCCGGTCACGTCACCCGCGGCCTCGGCTAGGGCGGCATGAAGCGCAGATAGTTGCGCCTGCGCCGCCCCAGTCGCCGGTGGTGGATCTCCTCATCGCGGCTGCACTCCTCACGCAGGCGATCCGCCGCCTCCTTCCGCGAGATCACTGTCTCGCAGAAGGCTGCGACCGCGTCCCAATTCCCGACGCTGTCGACCATCGCCCTAGCGATAGCTGGCAGCGCCAGGTCCGTACCGATGATTGCGACGAGTTCACAGCGCTGCACTGCCCAAGCCCCGCAGGCCTCGAGCGTATGGCGCGCCGTGTCCTCGTCGTAATCGCAGTGGTGGCAGGACGGTGTACTCTCCCTCCTAACGACCTTGTGCAGGTATTTGGCAAAGCACCCATGCCCCGTCAAAACCTGCACCAGTCGGAAGGAGAGCACCCCGTGCCGCCTCTCCAACCACTGCATCAGCACTGGCCGGAAGGCCTCCACGGTTCGCACCCCGAACCGAAGCCTCTCCAGCCGGACTGCCCAACGGGCGATGACGTCTCGGCGGGCGTCGACGCGCCAGGCGGTGAGATCCCTTAACGAGACCACACCGCCCTCCGCTCGCACCCCCGTCACCCGCCGATATAGTCCGGCGAGCATCTCCGCCTCCAGGTCCCACGGGGGAGTCCCGGCCAGTAGGCACGCTGCCTCCGTCGCCACCGTGCGGTATCCGCGGATGGCCCTGACCGCCGTGACCCTCTGTAGTCGCCACAGAAGGGCCCTAAGTCGGGCGGTCATGGACCCCGCCCACACCGGTGCGCCGTACAGGGCCATCGACCGGATGACCCCCGCGTACAGCCGTCGGCACGCAGCGCTCGGTCCGCCCACGTTCGGCATAAGCCACGATAGGGCGGACGCCGCGCCGACGAGCCGTGGAGCGAGCCTGCGGAAATGCTCCCGGAACCACCATCGCCCGTCGAGCACCAGGCCCAAGTACCTCATATGGGCCCGGATGCTGATGTCGACCGAGTGGACGGTGATCGAGACGCCGATGGGAGGGCTCATAGTGCGCCCATGGAACAAGAGGGCCTCCGTCTTGTCCAGGACGGCCCTCAACCCCAGCGCCTCGATCCGCCTGACAACCTCCTCGGTACCCGAGGTCGCCAGGCTTACCGCCTCTTCTAGCGTTCCACCGCGGGCTGTGACGAGCGTGTCGTCGGCGTAACAAATCACGCCCAGCCCGGGCGGGAGGCTCCCCCTCAACGCCCAGTCGTAGCCGATGTTCCACAGGGTGGGTCCGAGGACCGACCCCTGTGGGACACCGCACGTCATGGGCGTTCGCACGACATCCCCTGCTCGGTCGGTGCAAAGGACGCTGCGCCCCTCCAAATAATCTGCCACTAGCCGCCTCAGGTAAACTGGCACCCCGTGATACCCCTTTGTAGGCGGAATTTCACAAAATCCGTTCTTAGCCGACCTCTACTCGACGAAAGGAATACTCGTGCCAAATTTCAAGTCTGTACGCCTTATGGTTCCAGAGATATGGTGATGAGTCAATTTATCGCTCGCAAAACCCCTCTCCTATATTATATATAGATTATATATATGTAGGTATATATACCACAGTTTCAACAATTCTGTGTACAATATTAGTACACAAATCTAATTTAATTTACGTTACAACATCAAACTTTGCAAATTACCACAATTCCCTCGTGTATCCCCTTATTTAGTAGATGCTGCTCAGCTAAACAGTCATTAAAAAACTTTGCCAATATTTTTTTATTACTTTTGTTACTTTCTAGGTGTATATGTCATGTAAAGAACAGTTTTTCTTATGATGATGCGATAATTTCAAACGGATTTCCATTGAGGAGCGTAGTGACAGAATTTATTGGCTGAAAAAAATATCTCCTCCTTTATCCAAATTATTTGGGCTCGACGCAGCATATGCTCTTGCATCGTATATATTACAAAAAAATATTGGTAATAGTTTTGTGACCGGTCTGCCTGACGTAAATCCTCCTTGGAAATGTAATTGTTGACCAGAGGGCATCAGGCGGAATTGAGCCAGCTTGATGTAAAGCTAGCCTATGTCCTAATTGTAAAGTCGTTCGACAACAAAATCGGTCAGTTGATTGTAAGACAATGCCATTGTGTCTCAACTGCAGTGACATTGGTTGTCCAGATGGTGTTTTAGAAAGTCTACAGCTTTAGAGTAGATACGTTTTCATGTACCATAAAGTTAAAAATAAACAAAGAATTAAGTAGTAAGTTTTTAAAAATTTACTACTATTTATCAACTAAAATACTATATTTGTAGTTTTTGTCCTATTTACATCACAAAATAGATGGATATTATATAGATATGGATATTATTCGTTTTCATTATGGATATGACAAAAAGGAATATATTTGAAATTCAATCTCGCAGACGGGCCATCGCGACATCGCACGTCCGTGCGTGTTGCTAGTTAGGAGAGCTCCATTTAAAGAGTTGTGTTTATATTGTCGCATTAGTTGGTCGGTTGGACAACAAAAGTTATATCGTAATGCGAAGGCCAATTAGGTCATAGGGTTAATCGTCTTTTACGACACAAACAATATAAAGGTTGACTCGGTTACGGACTCGGTTTACTCACAATGAAAAATTGCATAGTTTTATTATTTTGTATATATAAAGAAGGTGTGAACTAAAATTACAATTTTCACTAAATTAACATTTTTTTGCACTCGTTAATTCAAACATTTTTTTGCAGAGATAGATGCGTCACCAGCCGAATGCTTAGTCCGATCCGCGCTCTTGCTTACACGCTTGGCTCAAGCGGAACGTGACAATTTTAGTGCGTGCAGTCGGCGTTCATCGATTTATAAAACGATATCACGTCAAAAACGATGCGAAACGAATGTATAGATATAATATGCAGATACGATAGATACACAGATTTCTTAGAAATAGTTCAATAGCGCCCGTCTTTTGTCTTCGTTAGTAGCACATCGCTTTTCATTAGCTATTAACTGGCTCAAGCTAACTTCTATTCCTAAAGGTATTGTTAAACATCTAGAGACGTTATTAACTTATCCGAGATAACTTTTTCTATGTGTACGTCGGAAGTTTTTTGGAAGCAATCTCACGGGAATGTTCTATAAATAATGGATAGTTGCTTTTATACTACAAACAATCATTAAATTATGTAGTGTACCTACTAGACAATCTCTCTTCAAACAGACTCTTAGATTAAATAAAAAGGTCTGAAGTGATCTCAATCTCTACGGAAGGCGGTTAGAAGATTCCGATGGTCTTCGAATTAGGATCAAATACGAGTGTAGGAATTCATTTTGAGTTATACTATTTGAATTTTAGTGCCGTCAAATGTTATAATAATAACAACGCTTTATTGAGAAACTAGTTGTATATGACAAGGTTTCAATGTACCTTCTCTTTGTACTATTAATAAATAATATATTCAAAAAGATATTTAAATCTAATAAGTAATTTTTATATGAAACGTATAGGCAAACAAAAGAAAATGAATTTTATGGATGATCAGCCTACGGTTCCGCGCACGTAAGAAGGATGTTTCTTTATATCCATTTTTACTTCATCTCAGGCCATATAAGTCTCACTATTAATCTTGGCCTTCACAATGTTGGGGAAATCTGTACTACTATACCGCGCTGATCAGACGTGTTGCCAGAGGGTTTCATGTCGAGTTTTCCTTCTCTTATCCTTAGATATTATCTGCTTATTATATCTCTTACACGTCTTTTATGACACCCACGAGCAAGAGAAGGCGCGGAGAATTGTATTCTTATTCCGTCATTACATATAGAACTATTTATCCTAAACATATTATAAAAAGTATAATTTTTCTTAATCTAGGATAGATCTATGTGCCAATTTTCATAAGAAGAATTTTTTTTTTTAATTTACTACTATTATCAATAATATAAACAGTGACAATTGTTTGCTTAGAATATAAAAATCAATAAGATTTATCCAGATTGCAATAAAGATTCAACAGTTTACGCGTGATTGAGTAACGAATATCTAAACATAAATAATATTAATAAGAAATAGGAATTAACTTTTTTATTGATATTATTCTTGCATAAATTAATATATTTATCGCTTAAGTTACAAGCAAAGTCGGTCAACTGTCCACTCATAGAGTGTCAACTATCGTTGGCGCATTTGATAGACGTATAGACAGATATATTCCGTAACTGGGTCGTATGGGCTCATGCGTATCCGGAGGGTTCGCTATCGGATGATATTGTCGCTATTAGTGCATTAAACTGTTACTGTTATTGCACTCGAGCGTTATTAGATTTTTTAATGCAAAATGTTCGGTACGAGCTCTGTTTGCTTCTGATTTAAACCACTTTTTATAAATTTTTATTTATCTTACCATATTCATCTCGATCCATATACGTTCCACTATTGGGTTTCCTCCAAAATAGGAGAGCAGTTGACCTACTATACCATGCTGGTCAGACATGTTGGTATAGGGTTTTAGTTCGGAGTTTTCCTTCCCTTGCACGAATGTTATATACATATTATAGCCTGTCTTATTTTTTTACTTATTCAAATATGTAGTAGAATGGGCATTGACAGTTATGATAAAAATTATGAAACTTATTTTTGTCACTATCTACCTACATCTTTCAAGTATTTTCCTTAAGCGAAATAATATTTTTTTGTAAAAAAAGAAACCGCCTTCAATAATGTAGACAATGTATATACATTTTTAGATGACGAAGTTATACGCGAAATAACATAAAAACATCATATATACGGTCGAATTGAGAAACCGCCTCCTATTTTGAAGTCGGTTAAAAATAAATTAAAAACCTTGATACAATATTATTGTAACTTTATCCTCTTCTTGCCCGTGAGTGTCATAGAACTAAGTGATACAATATGCAGGTAATATCTACACAAGGTAAGGAAAACTCGAAATAAAACCCTATACCAACACGTATTACCAGCGTGATAGAGTAGGTCAATTTCTCTCGTATTAGAGACTCGAGCCAAGCAGTAGAACGTAGCTGAGATGAAATGCTTATAAAAACTAAAATATCCCAATTGCTTTAATAGTAGCAAATTGTAAACGAGAATCATTCCTTAAGTGTAGATAAATGTAGGTAGCAATTTTGCTGTGTCGTTCTTGAAACGCAATTTGAAGTTTATATTCGCTTACCGCAGATATAGGATTTCTGTTACAAATTAACGAGGGAATCACTCAAGTGTCAGGGCGTCGGGCGTTATTGCTTGGAGTGACATTACATGTATGTAAATGACACCTAACCTCAGGGTGATAAGTATTAACATCACATTAGCGAATTTTATCGGTAAATAAGCATTTGTTAAAAAAATATATAAACATGAGATGAATTCAATAGAATGTTATTTTAAAATAGATAGAAAAGTCGCCGTTCTGATATAATAATAGATTAGTTTTAGATTTAAGTTATTAAATTATCATAGAATAATAATATCATACACCTTTCCACATAAAAATGACCTTTCCGTGTGGTGACGGAGTAAGAATACAATTCATCGCTCCCTATCTTGCACGCGGATGTCGTAAACGACGACTAAGGGATATAATAAGCATATAACATCTATGCAAGGAAAGCTCGAAACAAAACCCTATTCCAATACGTCTGACCAACGTCAAATAGTAGGTCAATTACCCTTCCATTGGGGAGGAGGCGTGAGCCCAACAGTGGGACATATATAAGCTGAGATGATGATGATAATGATGAATTTGTATTCTTACTCCATCACAGCACGGAGACGATATTTTTATATGAATTTTAAAGTACACTTTTACAACTATGGAGTTAAATTATCCTCGAGCAACACGTGACGCTTTATAAAAAATATACATTTTGATAAGTGAGCTCAGAATTCTAACACGTTTATTTTAGAAACAAATTTAATAATACTATACTAACGAATTATCACTCTTTCACTCGCCTAACGTCTGTTCCCATGGGAATACAGCGATAAAATAAAGCTTTGTTTAATCGCCGAATAGCTGGTGAAAGAATTCTTAAAATTAAGTTAAACTGTTTAGGCGTGAAAGGGTTTTTTTTTTGGGGGCGGGTTGCAGTCGGCGCACTCCTCGCACCACTAAGTCCAGGGCGACAGAGGGGCGTAAGCACGCACAAAAGCAACCCACCCGAACACCACGTCGCCTTCGTCGTTGAACCGACCACCGGAGCAGAGTTACTTGTCATCAGTGGTCGGCCCGACAGAATACCCCCTTGTGGGGTACCCTCCCATCGACCGACGTCCCCCCCTCGGGGAGGTCGTCGGTCTTTCCTTACGCGGTCGGCCTCCCGGCGGGTGACGGACTAATTCCCCGGTCACGTCACCCGCAGGCTCGGCTAGGGCGGCATGAGGCGCAAATAGTTCGCGCCTACGCTGCCCCAGTCGCCAGTAACCATATGAAAGTAAGAGGATTATTCTCAACTCATCACCAAGAAAATACAACCCATAAGAAAATAATCTAAAAAACGCAAACTGTATAATAAGTTGTAAATAAAACTATTTTTATGAATTTATCGCGTTTGTATTTGATTTTTGATTGTCTGAAGTTTCGAACACTTTACAGCGTTCATGGTCACGGACGGACTGAACACTGTAAAATGTTTGAAACGTCGGGTAATCAATAATCAAATACTATTGCGATAAAATCCGTAAAAATTGTTTTATTTACAACTATCAAGTCTAGCAACCCGCCCTCGCTTCGGTTTCAGTCGCCCTACCCGTATAGTTCCCGTGGGAATACCGAGATAAAATATAGCCTAAGTTACTCTTCATATAGACAGCTACCTGGTAGTAATATTATCAAAATCGGTCCAGCCGTTTTGAAGGTTACCTCAAAGAAACAGAGACAGACATAAAATTTTAAACTGTATTTTAAGCATAGGTGTGCAAATAACCGTGAGAGTATGGAATAAGCCCAGTATTTTGACATTACAAACAGACACTTTAATTTTATTTATTTGTTTAGATTTTATAGATGTGTAATACTCGCGTAAACGTATAACAAGTTTTTATAAAAATATTTATTGGAATACTAGTGATATCTCTCTGTAGAGGCTATCATGCGACAGTTATTTCCCTGATGCAATTTGCCGCCAATATCGATAAGATACCAGTTATTTAGACGTAGTAGACACAGATGTTCATCCTGATATATTAAATATCGTTTTATTTATTACTACCGCTGATATGATATAAATATTTTCTGCCACTTCATTTTATATCAGTTTTTTAATGCGTTATTAGTTTCCGTAAACGAACTTTGACCATTTTGGTATCTGTGTTTACTAGTAAAATAAATTTGTCACAATTGTTGATTACATCTTTATATTATATACAAACGTATTTAATTGAGTTTGAAAAGATTATCTGTTTTGCATTAATAAGTACACAATTCGTTGTTTTCCTTGTGATAACTGACTTGGAGCACATTGGAAAACACATAATTCGTTCTCGTGAGTACGGTAAGAATCTTCTAAATAATATAAACCAAGGAAAGTATACTTCGAAGTGAATCTCTGTAGAAGCCTGAAAGAGCTGGTGTAATATACCACTCATTGAGGTAATTTCTGTCATTTAGGCTCATGCCCAATAGTGCGACGTACACATGTACATAACTATAGAACTACTATTTGTTATCCGTACTGAAGTAAGATTTAATGTAATCGTCGTTACTCTTGCGCTGGGTCTTTGAATAATGACTAAACAAGTACCATCACTACTAGGAAATGGTCAACTCAAATTTCTTTAAAAATTAATGTGACCAGCGTGATGTATTTGGTGAATCTTTTTTATTATAAATAAGACTTGTAGTCAATAGTGGAATGTAAATATACTGAACAAAACAAGTCCAAACATTAATCTTTTGATAGTTCATCTCTAGGTATAAATTGAACTTTCATTCTACAAAAACTTCACGATTGGTATCATCACAGCTCATATATGTCCCATTGTTGGGCTTGAGCTTCCTTCACAATCGGAAGGCAATCGACTCACTATACCAAGCTGGTCAAACATGTTGGGTGCATATTTTTTCTCACTTCTCTTGCATAAATTTTATATGTAAATATTCCCTCAGTCATCGTAAATTGACAATTATTAATAAATGTGAACTGACTATTTAATTACTGATTTTGCAAACTTAATATAATATGAAAACTATGGTGAAGATTATCTAAGATTAACCTACTATGCTGACAGCGAACTAAATGAACTTTGCTAAGCCATAGTTGAGTTTTGTAAAACTAAAATCATTATGTTCGTCGGTTATACTGTTTTTATCATTTTTCTCAAGTGCTTCTAGAATTTACGTATCCCTATGTAACAAGTGTCTTGTTCAGTTTAGGTATATACGTACGTCTCAATAATCGACATGGCCACAGTGTAAAGTAAAATATCTTACTATCTTAAGCTGGTATTTTATTATGGACAAATCTGCTTAAATATCTCATTGTGCTTTGATGGCATTTACTTTCATACATTCTATGTCAATTTTGTTTTAAGTCAAGACAAATTTTATTTTATTTTAATGTATCGCAAGAGTGTTTCGAAGTTTTTTTTTAATTATATATATACAATGTGTTTAAAGTTGCTAAATGATGTGATTTTGTATACAAAATATTTTTACGTTAATCTCGTAAAGTCTTTATTGTTAACTATAAATCGGATTTACCAAATGACGTGCGATGTTAATTTTCTTAAGTAAATAGCGAAACCTTATAAAAATCCTTACTTATGTGGGGTGCATATTTTTCTCACTCTCATTTCGACAAATTATCAGATTTTTTAACCTGAACTATCTGTAGCCAATCGTGTGGCATTGCGTATCAGTCCGGATCACGTAGAAAATGTAATTCATTTAATCATATTCGTTTGAATGATTCATAATCTATATCAATATTTAAGTTGAATAAGACTTTCGTTTAAAATTTCTTTAATTTGTAAATAGCATTTCTTGTTATTTATATACTAGCAGATAAACATGCACTTCAAAGCCTGTTTATTAACTATGCTTACAAGCACCCAAAACATTAGGATTCTATAACACGTATATATAACTGGATGCAGCAAAAAAGTGGTTGCTGGGACATGAAGGCCCAGATGGTTTAAAAGCTTCACTTTACTAAGGCTATGAACTTACAGCTTGATTGTCTAATACGCAGAAGCCTTTATGATATATATAGTTTCTGTCAAAATCTCATCAATGTATAGATTGATTGAAGTCCACCGTATTATGATAGATGCTTTTTGTTTTGGTGGGCTATGATCATCGCGCCGTTCATTCCGTCCGGAATGACGTAAGAGCGGCGCGCGACCCCATAACCCAGTGTATTCCCTCCCCTTCACCATTGGGCTGACCCTTGGTACCAAGTTACTTGACGTTAGTAGCCAGTCCGATAGACGTTTGGCAAGCGGGTTGGCGATCACAATCTGTGTCGTATGCTTTTTAGGTGAGTACGAGGCTCACGAGTACTTAAGTAAAGGGTGGAAGATTATTATATTCTTAACCCATCACATATTACGAGTAAGTATTCGTGTTAAACTCTCAATTGCAAAGGAATAGCTTGCTCTAAAAGAAATTGTTGTAAATAATGATTTCCGATGTTTACGCGAGTATTAAACATTGTAAAGAAAACAATTTTTTTTCGGAATGATTGTTTAATGTTTACGTGAGTATTACACATTGTAAACGACTACAATCATATTAACGTTATTCATCATTCTACTATTAATTATTTTTAATCTTATATATTCATCTTTCTAGTTCCATTAATTACGATGGAATATAATGCAGCCGCTGATCGACTATCGTACGTATTTAATGCAAAGGATTTTGGATATTTTAGTATTACATTAAATGCGGGTGACGTGACCGGGGCATTAGTCCGTCACCCGCCGAGAGGCCGACCGCGTGAGGAAAGACCGACGTCCTTCCGAGGGGGAAACGTCGGTCGTTGGGAGGGTACCCCCTCAAAGGGGTATTCCGTCGGGCCAACCGCTGACGTCAAGTCACCCTGCTCCGGTGGTCGGCCCAACGACGAAGGCGATGTGTCACGGGTGGGTTACGGGTGTGCGTGCTTACGCCCCTCTGTGGAGTGGTACGAGGAGTGGGCCGACCGTAACCCACCCCCCAAAAAAAAAATACATTAAATACTTTTATATTATACGGTATCGACTCAACATATTTACTATCTGTTTCGATTCTAATTACGTCATAACACTGAACTGCTAATTTCATACAAAATTGTTCGCTCTTGTATTCTTACTCCGTCAACACACGGAAATCAATTCAATACAAATCAAATTCACATCAATTCAACACTAATGTTAAAATTAAGCACATTAAATCTAGCCTTCTTTAAGCAAGTCCAATTAAATAATTGGATTTGATGACGTGAAGATTATGAAATATGGAAACCAAAGAGTGATACTATCTGATTTCTATCATAAGACATTATAATCATAACAAATTCGAGATACATTTTGTTCTTTGGTTTATTTAAATTTAAGGACAGGTAAAGGATAGATAAATATTATGTATAAATGATACAATTCAGGGTATAAAATAAACACGTTTATTTTTTTATTTATAATCCGCCGTCTTTACGCGTAGCTGCTGTACCTCCGACACCCGCGCGGGAAAATTGCATTAAAAGCTACACGCCTTCCTCCTCAACCCTTTTCACACCTTTGTAATTCAAGCACCAAACGCTCCTGGATTTGTTATTGATAATTATTTTTATACTGTAAGCTTATTGTCATGGTAATATTTTTGATTATGTTTTTTATTACAAAGACTGGACTGGCAGAAAATAAGCAATCGCGTATCTACATTTATGTTAACCGTTTTTTTTTCTTAAGAGCTAATGTTCTAGGGGAGTCGCGGAGGGAGGGTACCCGAAAGGGTATCCTGCCGTGCTGGCCTCGGTAGTCAAGGATTCTGTACTAGTAGTCGGCTAAATGGTGAAGGGGCGGGAATACAGCGGATTATGGAGTCGCGGGCTGCTATCTCGTTACTACGGATAGGACGGATGGCGTGCGTTTACAGCATAGCCTGCCGAATATAATGCCCAATGTCCCTTTTTCGAAAAACTGCAATATGATGATAAATTTATTTAGATTTAATTTAATATTAGGTCAATTAGATTGAAGGTATTACAAGTAATGGGTACAAGAAGTTATATACCTAGTAACTTTAACATGTAAATATGAAATAGTTTCTTAATAACGCAATTATGTACATTGGAAAGGAGCAGTCCAGCAGGTTTGACTGATGCAATCTCGTCAGCGCTTTAATAAGGACTGCGCGTACGACGAACTTTGGCCAAATTTTACGGAAAAACGGAACGTATTTCTGATGTAACCACTTGTTATATTGTATCAGGCGATATTTTGTTTTGTCAGGTTATTTCATCATGTGTTTGACTGCATATATGGCATAATGGCCTAACTACCTATAGCCTAGCCCAAAAATCATAATTTCGATACCCGTGCACAAAAGTGAATTCAATAAATAAACGTTTGTTTTGATTCGAGGTTTTCTTTGTGTCTCTTAATTTGAATGTTTTTGCATTTCGGAGTAATAAAAGTTTGCTTACTAAGTCTTAAATAAAATAAAAAATTGAATTGAAGCATGTGTTTATTAAATTTATGATAAGATTTTGTAATTCGTAATATCAAATTCACCCTCAATCTTCTTATCCTTTAAGAATCACCGTGTTTCGAATAACTATGTAAGCCGATTCAACATCTATGACAAGACGTAAACGAATGAGAAAAGGACTCTAGAAATCAGAAAATATGATTCATTTAATTCTAACTTTTCTCAGTGCATATAGGGATCCCTGTTGAGCACAAAACTCTTTCGCAATAGACAGGAAATTGTTCTGCTATATCACATTGGTGAGACATTTTATTTTTATATATATTAAAATGTGGTGTCCGTGTGGTGACGGATTAAGAATACCACTCCCACTCACCACTCCCTATCTTGCCCGATAAGGTCATTTTCCCTCCTATTGTAGAGGAGACTCGAGCCCAGCAGTGGAACGTATATGAGCCGAGAAGCATATACATATATCAAAATAATACCGTAATGCATACTGTTAGCATCCATTAGTCGTTGTTTACGAGACCAGCGAGAAAGAATGGGGTAGTGAATTATATTTTTACTAGCCGTCATATCACATTAATTTATGACAAAATATTTTTATATCGCAACTCAGTAAGATATGCATTGGTATCCTTTTTTTACTGAAGTAAAGCTCTCATATGTAATCCATTGCCAGTCGGGCAGAAGGGTTATGCGGATGCATTAATATCATACGCAATTGATGGTTGTAAAGGGATGTCTTCTTTACAAAGAAGCCTGACCTAAAATATATTGTATGTAGTATGGTCATCGTGACATAGTAATTCAATTTCCATCAATTATCACTATAAAGAAAGTTCATATTCAACAGTTGGACCTATATAATTTGTAAAAGAAAGTAAGATAACCAAAAAATTGTAAACGTCCAGGTATATTTCCTAGTTAATAATGACAATCTGTTTAGCGAAAGCACTTAAAGGAGAAACTCCGATATTCTACTAAAACTTAAGGCTGATTTCATAACACTTAGCAAGGTGATAAATCATCGATTTTCACATAGAGAGAGGTTAGTAGTACAGCATCGACCGCTTTAAAATAAAACTCAAATTTTCCTTCATAGGCACCAATAGTAGCTAGAAACATTTATGACAGAGTTTACTGACTTCCGAGGCAGCAGGTTATCAAACGTGAGGTATGAGGTGCGGAGTGCGGTCGGGGGTGACGTAGGGAAAAGCTGGATGCTGGTGGTTGTTTCGCGCCCCCGCATTCAAGTCCCGGCGCCCGGCGCGCTTGCACGCGCCTCCGTTCGCGATTTGCTCATTACTGATTACGCGTCAGCTTTTTATTTACATACGAAGCGTCTATTCACCCTATTCTATTACTTGTGACGGAGGTTTGTTGTGACAATTTAAAGTGACGATGTGATTTTACGGTTCGTTTTGTAACGTCTCTGTTTTATTGACGCGCTATCAATGATATCTATGCGATTCGCAACTTTTAATATATCAAAATAGAAGTAATATTAATTTTGGTTATTTAATTTTACGATTAGAGTATTGAATCGCAATGTAGTAAATATTTTATGAAGGTGATAATAGAGTGCAGAGAAATAAAATTCTTTTACAATAACAGTAATCGCATTCATGTATACTAGCGATATCGATTTTTATAAATATAAGCGGATTTATACATATCTAGTTTTACCTTTAATCCGGATAGGTCAAGCTACGTCAGGCGGAGTCTAGGTCTATTTAAACCTTTATAAATGGTTAGAAGTCCTGCATTACAGAAACCCTTTTATAGCTCAATATTTTAAAATTAGTTACGATTAGTTGAATATTTGAAAAGTTAATGTAAAAACAACAGTATATTCATACAGAAATTGATCTCTTTTGGGCTCGAGCCTCTTTCGTAATAGCAGGGAAATTGACCTACTATACCAAACTGGCCGAACGGGTTGGTATAGGATTTTATTTCCAGTTTTCCATCTCTTGCATAGACGTTATATGCATATTATATCCCTTAGTCGTCTTTTACGACACATTTTGTCCGTGGACAAGAGAAGGGCTAGTGAATTGTATTATTACGGCGTCACCTCACGAAAAACGAACTTAAATAGTTAATATCAAGATCAGAGCGATATTTGTATTAAAATATAACCATTTAATAATTTTTATTTCATAGTGTACTGAGAATTTGTGAATAAATATAAAATTGAGGTACATAAATGTTGAACAAATAAAATTGTACTACATTAATTTGATTTTCAAATTAACTCCGGCGTAACAGTTGATTTCAATGAATTATTCATTTATTTAACTATTGGCCTAAAGAATATATTATATCTGTAACTGGGACAGTTTCAGTCACATCAATGAAAAAAATAGGACCTCAATAAATCCTTACTAATATTATAAATGCGAAAGTTTGTTTGTTACGATTTCACGCTTAAACCACCGATCCGATTTCAAAAATTCTTTCACCAATGGAAAGCTATAATATCAGGGAGTAACGTAGGCTATATTTATCCTGGTATTCCCACGGGAACCACGCGGGTAAGGTGATTGAGACCAAAGCGAAGCGAGAGAGGGGTGCTAGTAGTTAATATTTTCGCGGATAGCTGAGGCCGAGAAATTAGTTATTGTAATTTTTATAAACTTTATTTTTACCTGTTTTTCATGTGAAAAAGCTTTATTTATAACTTGGGATCAAATTATAAATAACTTGATCACCTAGTTCACCCTTACGTTATCTTTCTTCTTGTATACAATTATGTCTTTGTTCTAAATATCAATACCGCTTTTAGCTACATTGTGGGGCTGTCTAATATTATTCTGATATGCGACTCTTTGTTTGGGCTCTAGAATTATTTTGTTCTATATGCATGTGAATATATTTCAATACGACCGCATTTTTTTTGCTGCTTAACCTATAATGGAGATGCTTGTAACAATTTCTGTGCGGTGATGAACTAGGAATACAAATGCCCGCGAGTGTCATAAAAGACGATTAAGGTACTATAATATCCAGATAACATTAATCTAAAAAACGAAAAATTGAAACAAAGCTGTATACCAACACGTCTGACCAGCGTGATTTAGTACATTAATTTCCCCTCCGATAGTGGAGGAGGCCCGTGCCCAACAATAGGACATATATGAGCTAAGATGATTATAATTCCCTTGTGGTGACGGGATAAGAATATAATTTATAACCTCCTCCCTTGCCCGTGGGTGTCGTAAAAGATGACTAAGGGATATACTATGCATATAACATATATGCAAGAGATGGAAAACTCGTAACAAAATCCTATTCCAACACGTCTGACCAGTGTGGTATAGTGGGTCAAATTGCTTTCTGATTGTGGAGGAGGCTCGGGACATATATGAGCTGAGATGATGATGCCGATTAATGCAACAATAAGGTTCAAAATACTAATCGCAAACGGGAGGAATGTAAAAGAATATATGCTTGTTCTCACATAGGAAGTGGATCTACTATTTCCGTCCTACTCTACTTAAAGCGTACTCGTGCAATGTAGTCACACGTAGTGTAAAAACGATAAAAACGCGCTTTCGATCCGGGCCCGAGCAAGTTTCTATCTAGTATGATAAACATGTACACTTGCGTACAAAACTCAATAGCCCTTTATGACAGCGAATCTTTATTTAGTGGGCAATACATTCAAAGACCGCTTTATATATTTGATTTTCCAATCTATGCAAATAAATATTATTGAAGCGTCGGTTTGTAATATCAAAATACTGAGCTTTTTTCATGCTCACACGGTTATTTGCACGACACCTATGCCTAAAATACACTTTAAAATTTTTTTGTCTGTCTGTTTGAGGTAATCTTCAAAACGGCTGGACCGATTTTGGTAATATTTTACTACCAGGAAACTGTCTATATAATGAGTAACTTAAGCTATAT
Organism: Lymantria dispar; assembly: GCA_032191425.1. Classification (NCBI taxonomy): domain Eukaryota; kingdom Metazoa; phylum Arthropoda; class Insecta; order Lepidoptera; family Erebidae; genus Lymantria; species Lymantria dispar. The sequence goes on from CM063441.1 coordinate 28,257,487, forward strand.
TTTATCCCGGTATTCCCACGGGAATGGAAACTATGTGGGTAAGACGACTGAAACCGAAGCGAAGCGAGGGCGGGTTGCTAGTCAACGTAAATTTACATGTCTACTTATAATAAATATCATATTAATTTTAAATCTATGCATTTACATCGCGGTATACTTCTTCGTTATTTTTTTTAAATGTCATTATCATCATCTCACCTCCCCTCCTCCATTATTGGACGGCTACTACCTACTATACCACGCTGGTCAGATGTGTTCATTTCATTTGGAGTTTTCTTCTCTAGCATTAATATTATCTGCATATTATATCCCTTAGTTGGTTGGTGAATTGTATTCTTATTCCTTCATCACACGGCAAAATAAAATATATTGAAATTAATTTCTACACTTGCCTGGAATGGTAGCTATTTACTTGAATCTTTTGAATGTTTACATTGTTCGATATTCATAGCTCATTAAGGCTAAACATTCGAGTGTAATAATTGAATTCTGATATAAAAGTAAGCAATAACCGGTAGGTAATTCTATTTTGATTTAATTGGTTGCTTTGCTTTTTTTATTAAAAGGTTTTTTTTGCAAAAGATCAGTCTCGGTCCCTTTGTATTTTAAAAATTATATTTTTAAGTTCGGAGTAAAATATTACGTCAATTTAAATGAGTATAGCATTATAAAATAAATATTTAGTATTTAATGCTGTCATTCCGTATACCGTATTGCAGTGCTATAATGCTCATAATTTAATTGTAAGCCATTAAATTAGCCACATAATACTTATGTAAATACCTACTGTAAAATGTTAAAATTAAAGTTTCGATTATTAAAAACTAGTCTAGAATTTTTCAAAGCTTTGCCTTTGAAATAAATTGGGGCATATTTTCTTTAGGAAAGCCATGATTTAGATGTAGTATAGACTCAACATAACACTGAGTCAATAATGTACCTAAGTTCAGTTTAACAATGACCTAACTCTCAGACGAAAATGAGCCTTATCGAAAATTGGACTTATATACACGTAAATTAATGACGCCCAACGTTCTAGTATTAGAATTTTATACTTTCTTCAAAACAATCCCATCTACTACCTACTTTAACACGCTGAACACCACGGGGGCTTCACTATCTAGTATATATGGAGCCAGCACAAAATCACTTGTTTTTAAAATTTTAATAATACGTTTTTATTGCTTTAAGGGCTTTAAAATGTGGTGAATCACGTATTAAACACCGAAGAAAAGTAATCTGTGACCTTATTTTACGTTGCCCCTAGTTCGCGGTCATATGGTGTCCCCCACTGCTCCAACGGAACATGTGTATGTCGCCTACATGGTGTCCCCCATGGCCCAAATGGAAACCTGAAATTCAGGCTGGCGTTTAACGTGTTAATCATTAGGCAAGTAATTAAAAAATAATCATACCATGGCACCGCACGGAATTAACTGAATCAAGTTATTAAACGTAGTAAAATTAGTAAATGAGATGCAAATGCGAAGATTTTTATTTTCTTAATTTAACCAATTTCGCAAAGTAAAGGCTATAAAGTTTAAAGTCCATTAAAAATTTATGACGTGACAGAAATTTGAATTCAGAATTCTTACGACCTAGATAATTCCTTCAACTTGCTGTGAAGTTAATTTTGTATTTTATTTAAATGGTGGTCATCATTTTATAAAGACCATGCTAATATAAAATTATCCGTATGGTGACAGAGCAAGAACAGAATTCACCACTGTCCGTGGCTGTCGTAAAAGACAACTAAAGCAGAGCATCTATGCATGAAAAGGAAAACTCGAAGTAAAATCATACCAATCCATCCAAGCAGCGTGGTATTATAGTTCAATTTTAGAGTAGGCTGGAGCCCAGCAGTGTATGAACTAAGATAATGATAAATATTAAATTTGATAATCGCTGATACTCACGAAAGTTAATAAATTAAAAAACAAATAGGTACGTAATACATGAAATAGGTGCGTAATGTTAAATATATTAAAATATAAAACTAGTTTTCACAATTGTATTCTTCTATGAGATGAATTCGTATTACTTGTATATTTATCGCAGACAATTTGAGTGACACCTATCTTAAAGTTTTCTAAAACTCTTTTACTTCAAAGAACTTAATATCTTGCTGAAAATAATTTATAGTTTCTTACCTTTAACTGGTAATTAGAACTTGCATAGTAAATATTATCCCTTGATTAAACATTGAAAGAAAACTTCGGCATTAAAGATTCTTTTGTAAAATATAAATAGATATCTAAATGCATCTCTGCCTATTATACAAAAAAATATATTTAAATATATTGCTAATTCGTCCTCCGGCGGGCACGTTAAGTAATCGAGCTGAAGCACTCATAAATATCTTTTACTAGCGTACCCAGCCCGCTTCGCCGGGCTAGATTTTGCTTTATTTTATTTAAACAATAAACTTACATCATTTGACAGTTCAAAAAGAGAAGTGCACCGATCGTCACTAAACTTTACAGAATTACTCGCCAGGTCAATCTGGAGATTCCCTGAAAGTTTCATTGAAATCGGTCCAGCCGTTTTGGAGCCTATATGGAACATACCCACACACTTTCTCTTTTATATATATAGATTATTACTATTACATAAAAAATCGGCTATCTTGTCTAATTGGGGAACATCGTTATCTATTTTATTGCTGTGGTCAAGGATTATTATTGTTGTGGTCAAGGATTTGCAAAAAATTATATTTCGTTACAGTAGAATACCAAGCCTAATAGTAGAGAGATTAATAAAGTCTTATGTTAATGGATGGTAAAAATTAAATTAAAGGATGAAAACCGTAACAATAGTACTTTCAGACGCATAAGAGTAGTCTAAATGTCGCTTAAATGTAAGAATCAATGGTTGAATCAATCAAATGTATCTATAATAATTTAGTCACAATTTCTACTCATTACATCATATGCGCACGACTATTACACAAGGTGAAACTCGATTAGACTCCGCAAATCTTATTTTATAGGTACCTAATGTGCCTATAGAATTTTAGGCAGATCTGACAAATTGTCGAAGTAATCGGATTTTGTATGCTTCAGAGAATCGGCTCTAGCCAATTCCAATTATTTATTCATGTTAAGTTACTTTTTTTTGACTGCACAGATGGCGTAGTGATTAAGATAGCGACTTACAACGCCAGTGTCGGGGGTTCGAATCCCACGCGGGACAACACTTTGTGTGATCCACAACTTGTTGTTCTGAGTCTGGATGTAATTTGTGTCCGTTAATTATATGTTTGTAAAGTTCCCAGCAATACAAGGATTATTTCCTTAGTGCATGGTGTTGTCTTAAAATTATTAATTAATTATTACTTCGTAAATGTTACCTACAATTTACAACAGTAAGGATTCTCATAATAAATTGGATTTACTAATAACTTGGTATAGAAATGTGTTGAAATTTGTAATTAAACTAGCCGAGTTCACAATTTCATATTCGTTAAAGTTTTCCACTCTACCTTAATGTGCCGTTGTTGTTATTCTGTGCCATGCTAAAGTCGTAACTTTATTTTACCAATTATAATAGTTCAATAAACAATTGCATTGCAAAGGTCCAATTATAATATTTCAATAAACAATTGCATTGCAAAGGTATTGCAAAGATCCATGTGCGACAGTATCACTTACCATCAAGTGTGCTGCTTGCTCGTTTGCCACCGTTGGCAATGTAACGCAAAAAAAGGGCAATGTAACGCAAAAATATTTTCTTAAGTCACCTTTTCTATAATAATATAGAGAGTTTAATTACACGTATTTTGCACTCATTTTCTCAACTTCATTAAATTGATTTTAGTATATGCTTTTAACCATTATAAACTTGTTCAATGAATAGGTACATCTTACAAATATTTTTATTTCATAACGCTACAGACAATTTGCTATTGTATATTTATCAGAAGTTGTTGAAGTATTGGAAAGGGCAACAATTTTAAATGGTTTATCTCTATTTATATATTTCTTGTGTACGTGTGTATGTCACTGAACTCCTCCTAAACGGCTGGACCGATGTTGACGTTGATTTTTTGTGAGTGTTCAAGGGGATTCGAGAATGGTTTAGATTCACAATTAGACCTGGTAGATACCGCTGTTATAGATTGCAAGAAGAATTCCTTTTATTTTATCTGAACAGAACAATATCTGTTGGGTCAGTTAGTTATTCGACGTCTGCCTGCCTTCGGGTTGCCCACATGTCGACTACGTGGGTCCCGTCCCCCTACTTTAAACTCTGAGTAGGGTATCGCCAATAATAATTATTAGGAACTAATAACTTAAATACAAAATTTCATTGAAATAATGTATGTGAATACGAAAAACTTTTATACCTACTAAACTTGCACCCCTCTTTTACCTAATTGGGGATTGAATTCACAAAAAGGGATATCGCCAATAATCATTATTACGAACTTGTAACCCAAATACAACATGTCATTGAAATAACTTTAAAAGTCAGAGAACTTCCATACTAACTTTGGACCTCCCTTTTATTCTCCTAAGGGATGATTTTCGAAAAAATATTTTACTTGTTTCATGATTTTTAATGAAGAACCTTCTTATTGAATTTTATTTTAATAACTTTAAAAACGGCAAAGTTTCATACTAATTTTACACTCCCGTTTGACCCCCTTAGGGAGTGAATTTTCAAAAATCCTTTCTTAGTGCTCCCCTACGTTATAAAAGGAACCCCTGTGCAAAATTTCAAGTTTCTAAATAGTTTAGGCCTTGCGTTGATATGTCAGTCAGCTTCTCCTTTTATATATAGATTTGTTAAAACATAATTATGATACATTTATAGATAGGCACATTTATAAGCCATGAAAGTACATAAAGATAAAGTAAGTGTAGTAAATATTGACAGCGATGTACTAGGGTTTTATTTGGGATGGCAAGAGCAAAAATAATTTATCATTCCATTTTTATTAGAAACTTACAAAACGTCACACTTCCAATCGACTAAAGATTTTTATTCGTGCGTTATTGTGTTATTCTATAAGAAAGAACACGTCGGCGTTGGGGCGGCGACGCGGATGGTAATCCGCCAGGCTGTCCACTGAGGTCAAGGAATCGGTACCAATAGTCAGTCCCATGGCGATGGGTAGGGAATACGGCTATTTATGAGCCGGTGCACTACCCTCCCGTAGTCCCGGATGGATTGGGCGACGTGTATTCAGACCATATTGTCACAAAAAAGGAAGAATATGCAAAAACCATTATCTTTAACTAGCAACCCGCCCTCGCTTCGCTTCGGTTTCAGTCGCCTTACCCACGTAGTTTCCGTGGGAATATCGGCATAAAATATAGCCTATGTTACTACCTGATATTAGCTTTCCATTAGTGAAAAAATTTTTGAAATCAGTGCCTTGGTTTAAGCGTGAAAGCGTAACAAACAAACATACTTTCGCATTTATAATATTAGTAAGGATCTGAACATTGTAGAAAATCAGACAAATATCCATGCTTTAAACATATTTACTATAACTGATAATGAGAAAGAGAAAAAAGAGGTTCATTTTTCTAAATTTCCTTTTTAATCCAATTCTTTTGCACATTCGTTTTGTTACGGTCATTTTCGCATTAGGTAACCAATTAATTTATATTTTATAATTATTTTATTATCAACATTAAAAAAATATAATTATTGTAAAAGGCATCTAGTATCTACTCTCCATAAATTTACTTATTTACACAACGTCCTGCCCTCTACCCGCAAGCTAAGAAGATACGAGACAGTGTCATACAAATTCGCAGAAAAAGAAACTCGCAATTAAACATTAACGTGTTCGTACCAAAGTTTATCATTTCACCCTGCCTCGTTTTTATAGTATACTATATTTTATAAAACATTTTAACAATATTACTAAATGATCTATGCTGCCATTTATATTAGCCAATTTTTTTATTTAATAGAAGACATCCCAATGATTGATCTACACACAACAGTGTAGTAGAAGTTATGACTTTTTCTCTACTATGGTCATACGAACCTCTCCAGATTTAAAGTGATTGCATTAAATTGGAAAAAAATGGCATGAAACTAGTATAGATGTATTGCTAGCAAACAAAGAACTAATTGGCGATTCTCACATAATAATTCGGTTTTAGACCTTTGGGTGGAGAATTGATGATGATTTTCAAGAAATACTAGCCGAAAAAATACATATAGTGTTTCAGGATTTATAAAGGACATATCCTTTATAGATCTTGAAACCATCCAACTGATGTGCTGTAAAAACCGGTTTCATTAGAAAGGCAATAATGCTACGTTGATTTTAGATCACTGAAATAATGCACCCGATTCGATTCGATTTCAAGAATTTTGCTTTTATAGATATTTAATGTTTAAATAAAAATACAAAAAACCTAATATTGCTTCCTAAACGTATTATATATCACTTGCTGTTTCTAATACATAGATATTTTTCTTAATTCATTCGAAATATTACCAATTCTCCACAATATTTAGTGAGAAATGCCTTATCTTGGATTCAATTTAGAATTAAAAAATGTATGTCAATTTTATAATATAACGTATAAATGATTGCAATATTCTTTGATGTTCGCGGAAAAGCCGATAAGTCTTATCGTACCGGTGCCAAGGGTTGTAACACTTGTCTATAATGTAAATAATGTAATTTATAATTTTAATGCAACATCATGGTTTACATTGCAATATATAAATATTTCATGAAATTATTTTATTCAATTTTATTTGGATCCTACACTTATAAATATAGTTTTCATTAGCCTCAATGCTTATCATATGATTTTATTATAAGGATTAAGAGTCATTACTGTTTTTGAACGACTAATTTCTGTAGTCAAAATTTCTTTATAGAAATCAATATTAGTCTATATTCAGTGATTTTAGGAATAGTTATACAACTTCGATTTTAATTTGAAATTGGAAAATCCAATATAATCGAAGTAATTTAAATTTTGACGTGGATGTAATTTGTGATTTTATTTTATATTGCCCACAGATTTCATAGTAACCCAATATAGGTAATTTAAATTTTAACGTGGATAGCATTTTTAAAATTGTATGTCTCCAACAAACTTGATTTGCTATCGGAAATTGGCAGTAAAATTTATTAACATGTTTTATTGTAAACAAAAGTATTATAATTTAGATTATTAATTAGCGGAACAACTAATAATATAGCTATCCAGAATCTAGAAATAAATGGTTCATATTTATATGTTTTCACATTATATACAAGTTAGAGATAAATGCTATGTATAAAGTGACCATACGTCCCGTTTCGAACGGGACAGTCCCGATTTCAAGTGGCCTATCTCGTTGTCCCGAACTGTACAAAAATGTCCCTTTTACAAACAAAGCCCAATTGATAATTTATTATACTGACAGAGACATTTTTTATTATTTCAGTCCATATTTATAATTAGTAACCATTGCTAACTCTTTACGTGTCCTTGATTTTTAGCTTTACAATTCACAAGTTTACTTCAAGCGTCCCATTTTGAGTTAAAAAAATATGGTCACCTTATGTATATACAACACCTAATACATTCATTTATTATATTCATAAGATGGTTTTATTCATAGTATTGTAGGTAGATGGATATTAACACATAAACATATGTATTTCTCTAATAACAGTCCATATCAAATCATCTTCGTATTTCTTCAAATAAGATATTGTTAGACCGCACATTATCTGAACATTTGGGTTGACAGCATAGGCCCGTATGTCCATAAACCGGGTTTCAGACTACGCTATAATATAATAGCATATAGTGTATAGCTCATAGCACAACAATATCGCGCACCATACACAAAATATAGTATAGTATAAAATATAGTACAGTACAGTGTGAACGTGTCCTTAACAATGTATGGTGCGCGATATTGTTGTGCTATGAGCTATATGCTATTATATTATAGCATAGTCTGGAACCAGCTTAAACTGTAGTATGACCAATTTTGAATGTGTTATTTTGCGTTATAAGTCAGGCAAACCTTATACTACGCCATACATATTTTTATAATCATGGCATTGACAACGCTCGATAGACTATATGTCTATCAAACGAAAATAGGAGCGTATAAATTATTTATAGCACCTAAAATTCTCAGTACAAGCAAAACGAATATAATCCGGATAAGCAGTATTAAGAAGGCCTGTTAACGAAGTTTCTTACAGGAATTATACAAAATATATTAACAGTGCGGTCATATACCTCTAACTCTAACTATCCAATATGTGTAAATTCTGTTTATCATAGTCCGAAAAAAGAAAGTGAAGCGATTTTATGATCATTGTAACAGATTCAGGGACACTTATCGTATAAGATGACGATTTCAACAAAGTTAATACGATATCGAATAGGGATTTTCTTATATTTTACATGGACCTTTTTGTGAATATCGCAAACGTTGTAGAAAAAAATAACGATTGTAATTTCTCTTGTAGGGTTTCGTATTTGAGTTTTTCGTATTCATGAGCACGACATAAAAAGGTTCCGAAGTGGAATTGTTGCAAAAAAACTAGAGATATCTGATTTAATTACACACATACATCCATACTAATATTATAAATGCGAAAGTAAGGATGTTTGTTTGTTTGTTTGTTTGTATTGCTTTCACGCTTAAACCACCGAACCGATTTCAAAAATCTTTCACGAATGGAAAGCTATAATATCAGGGAGTAACAGAGGCTATATTTTATCCCGGTATTCCCACAGGAACGGGAACCACGCGGGTTTAAGCAACTGAAACCGAAGCGAAGCGAGGGCGGGTTTCTAGTATATAAATAAATATTAATTGCTACCGGATCTAGCAGCATTTTTTTTAAAGGAGAACACCCTCCATTGAGGAATTAATCGTTGTGGGGGACTTTACAAATTTATAATTAACGGACACAAATTACATCCAGACTTAGAACAACAATTTGTTGATCGCACAAAGTGTTGGCCTGGAATTCGAACCCACGACATTGGTACGGTAGGTCAGTATCTTAGTCAGCTTCAGCTTTGCTTCCGTAGATTACTTAACTATACATATATTATATTAACTTATTATGTATGCTATTATTTTACGTGAATATCAAAGTCATCCCGTTGCATTAGTAATAGCATTAATAGTATCCATATCGCATCAATCACAGTTTTTGTTATCTCAACAGTCGTTGTGACAACGACCACTGCGAGAATGTTTGGCCGTCATTGTTACTAAACGGCCCGATTTGTTAACATTCGTTGACACTAATTTACTCTTATTTCTTGCATTGTAATGTATTGTAACCTAAAATATTTCTCGATTAACAGACTATCAGCCACAATAAGGTTTTCTGGAATTCCACTGTTAGTGCCTGAGGTTAACGCGTTCAAACAAACCAACTTTTCACATTTATTATAGTATTATAGATACATTCAAGTATTTATTACACTTTCCTCGATTTATAATAGACTAGCTGTCCCAACAGACGTTGTTCTGTTCAAATAAGCTCCGCCTACCAGGTCCATTTTTAAATCTAAACCATTCTCCAATCCCCTTGAACATGCACAAAAAATTTCATCAACATCGGATCATCACAAGAAATATATTTATAAAGATTGTGCACCTGAATTGGTAACTTCATCAATATACCATAACGGTCAACCGGTTGTTACATACCTTTTTTCAGGGAAAAGTTATGTTCCAACACACCCTGCCCAAACCACCTGGGGCGGCGAAAAGAACAGCACGCAACCCCATTAACCACATTAATACTAATATTTACTCATAGTAATATTAAATTTACTTGAGTAAAAAGAAAAATGAGTTGGAGTTTTACTTCTTTACAATTACAAAAACTTTAAAATTTAATTGTTCACAATCACTCGATATCCATTGTGATATTTCTAGGCTATCCTAAATCTATTGAAAGTGACATCGTAAATTCCATTCAGTCTCCTATTCAAGATTTTAACAGCGCGGTGTAGGGGATCTATTTCCCCTAGGGTGTGAATTTGACAGAAGTTGTTAATTATATGATCGGATGACTCGATCGTATGCTCCTTGCGGTACCAAAGAAATTACGGCTCACGTACAAGCCTCGTTTAACACTCGCACAGCTTAATGAAGTCGTAAAAAAAATTTAAAGATGTGACTCCATTATCTGTCTTTGTTATATTTCTTTTTAAAGTTTCTATACCTATGTAGACAATAATATTATTTTGGGTTAACATATTACGGTAATTAATAATATATTTAAAAGTTATTCCTTATTATTGGCATAAATTACATTCCCAAGGAGGGTTGACGTCAGGCAGGCGGCCGGTCATAAAAGTCATTGCCGAAACTTTTTGCAATATGTCAAAACAGATGACATATTGCGTCGACCCCAAGTAATTGGGATAAGAGCAAGATGATGATGATTGGCAAAAATTACAGAATTTATTAAATTTCTGTATTTTACTCACATATTGGTAATAGAATATCCTGCTATAAAAATATCTCACACCAGATATTGAAATACGATGGTAAAATTTTTTCTTACGTAGCTCGTAGATATTGTAAAGCCGAAAGAAAGCCCTACACTGTCCTGCGGCGATGATAACTAGAACCCTTTAAAACGATTTTCCGTATGGTGACTGAGTAAGAATACTATGCACTACTCTATTTCTTGTCCGTGGGTGTAATAAAAGACGACTAATGGATAATAATATACAGATAACATCTATGTAAGAGAAGGAAAACTCTCTAAAAGAACCCTATACCAACACGTTTGACCAACATGGTATAGTAGATGAGTTGCCTCCCATGTCGGAAGAGGCCCGAGCCCAGTAGTGGGACGTATATGAGTCGTGATGATGATATAACGATGACGTTTCAAAGTAGGATTGACGCCAAAGCGACCAGTCCTAAAACTTAGTCGAAGCTCTATTTATATAACCTTGATTATTAATATCAATTGGGATATGATTGACAATGAGAAAAGTTATAGTGATAGCTCTACAAACGGTTATGTTTGGCCGCATGTAAAAGAGATTTAAACAATCGCCATGTTATTTTACACTTATGGAATTATATAAGTCTTCGAAGAAAACAAACTAGGTCTAGAAACAATTTTTATAGCAAAGTTTAAATGAAAAAGTTGGAAAAGCGTTTATTTTTCTTTTAGTTTAACACTTGCGATCGTCAAGTACCTATATACATAATATTATTCTTCTGGTTAGTTAATGGCCTGTAAATTTCAACTTTATTGCTCGGCGTTTTAAACTACATTTCATTTACTATAGGTTTTTGTCGTATTTATGCTAACTTACAAATAAATTTGACGGAGGTGTTAATTGTTACCGTAATTACAATGATTGCTTACGACCAAAACAAAAATAGAATAATTTAGAAAGGTATACGTTAATTTATTTAATAATTACGTTTATCATACCACAGAATAATACATACTAAAAATATACACGTACAACATATACTGAATATAGAGTACAACAGAGCCTTTTTGATCCATTCACATTGCTTAAGAACCTATAATTATAATATTGCAAAAAAAAATAACGATCGAGTGAGTCCTTAGACAGTATTTCATTGAATTATATACCTTTTTTATTTTTTGGGGGGTGGGTTGCGGTCGGCGCGGTCGTCGCACCACTCCGTCCGGGGCGACAGAGGGGCGTAAGCACGCAACCCACCCACGTGCACGTCGCCTTCGTCGTTGGGCCCACCACCGGAGCAGGGTTACTTGTCATCAGTGGTCGGCCCGACGGAATACCCCTTATTTGGGGTACCCTCCCATCGACCGGCGTCCCCCCCTCGTGGAGGACGTCGGTCAAAAAACTGGACAACTTCCCAACTGAGCTATCGCCACTATTGAATTATATACCTAAGTATTTGCTCTCAATAAATAATCGCATTAGCGCTTTTTATTATGATTAGATTAGAACCTTTTTTTTATCATAACTTATGTTATATAAGCCAAAACACAAATAGATCGTACTATAAATACAGATAACATATGATTTTCTAATCCCGACAGTAAATTTTTCAAGTTATTTATAACAGTGATGGCAGTTGGATATTATTCGTACAGTCAAAATCGTTTAGATATCCCTCCCTTAATGTGGGGTGTCCGTGGGTCCGAATAGAATAATGGCGCGGTGTAATTGACGGGTCCCTGAAGTTCGTGGTAATTAATTTTCGACTCGCTCCGATCTATCAGAGTTTACATGGAATTAATAAGGATTAGAAATGGGCGATAAACGAGCCCTTTTGAACAACCATACTTATAGCGTAGTATCATAGTTGAATTGCGTTATAAACTCGACAGTTTTGGTTTTTATTCTCGTGAAAAAAAAAACGCTAGTACATGTTATAATTTGAAGTAGTCCTCCGCATGTGTAACAGAGCCTAAACTTGTTATGCGTATAATTTGGCCATTGTGTAAAAATGATGTACTTACTTGCTACGGTTTTATGAGCTACCGATCTTATTATCAGTAAAGGTTTTATAGTCTACGTGGATAGATCAGGCTGGTGTCAATCTGTATTGAAAAACGTATCAAATCCCGGCTTTTGTTTTATGTAAAGACGTAAACGTACTTATAGGTAGGTACATTTACAAAACATGGTTTGAACATTTATATTGTAACTTCATATTGTACGTACATAACATAAAATTGAAATGAATCCAAAACAAACCTACCAGAAAACGGGACATCCCAAATCGTTATAGATGTAGAAAGACAACTTCTCCGGAGAAGTGAATTTTTCTTACGACATCAACCTTTCTATTTTAGGTTAAAAATAAATTAACGCCAGTCAATTAAGTAGGTATTTAAGTACCTACCTATTTCATTCGCATGACCGCCACAATAGTTATTGTTATCAATTCTTACACATCTGTGTGTAATTTTTATCATTCATCATCATCATTTCAGCCTATCGCCGTCCACTGAACGTAAGCCTCCCTCATGTTACGCCATAAAGTGCGGTCCTGTGCCGCCTGCATCTGACGACGCCCAGTAACTTTCACCAGGTCGTAGGTCCACCTAGTGGGGGCGTCCTACACTGTGTCGTCCGATACGTGGTCACCACTCGAGAACCTTTCTTTCCCAGCGGTTGTCGGTTCGAGCGATGTGGCCTGCCCATTGCCACTTCAGCGTGCTAATTCTTCGTGCTATGTCGGCTACACCCGTTCTTCTGCGGCTTTCCATATTTTGGATTCTATCTCGCAGAGAAATGCCGAGCACAGCCCGCTCCATAGCACGCTGAGCGACTTTGCGCTTGGTTATAGGACCTACATTTAAGGACACTCAGAGGATCTTCTCGTCCAACACACCTCAGGGATTATTTAATCATAATTGATGTCAAAAGGAAAATAAAAACAATCGTACTAAACGCTTGTTTTTTGTTTTCTTTTTCTGAATTCAATTGCACGTCGTACCACACCTACTCCACAATAAAAGGAGAATATGCACGCTCAGGTTACCGTACGTCCTGTTCCTGATTCCTCTTCTTGTGCACTAATTTTTTGATATCCCATAGTTGTCTCATACGTCTAATGAAGATATGCTAATGTCATATTGTATTCTTAATCCGTTATAAGATCAAAATTTGAAGTCCTGAACGTTATTTCAGCGGTAACAATGTCCATATATTCTTAGATACAAGTTATTTTGAGCGTATAATAAATTTGAAACCGTGATGTCAAGGATTATACTGAGAGACCTCAGATATACTACTAACAAACTCCACAAATTATATAAATATAACTAACACATGAAACTTGACTTCGATAACTATGTCACCTCAAGCCCAACTATACCTAAGAACTATCCTATGATACATTAAAAAAACTTCATGAGTCGAAGCGTGGAGAAAAAAGAATTATACCTGAATTTTATATGTAAATGTAGGCTGTAGCAGTAACTATGCTGTTTGAATAAGTGAATAGAATGTCAAATAATATTTGAGCGATATAGAAATATATCTTGAAATAGTAAAACAATATTTTAAACAGCCTGAAAATAAGATAAAATCAGAACATAAAATAAACTATGCCATATATGATCACTGAACCATTTAGAGAAACTACTCGGATCGTAAATAATTTGGTATCACACGGCTTGTAGAATCACGACATGAATGAAGAAATTTATTGCACTTCGAGGGAAAAATAAAAGACTCTGTAGAAGGAAAATATACCCAGCAGTTTTTCAACGGTTTATTTAAATTAATAGCAGTGTCTTTTGAATATCTTATATATAAAAATATATTTATATATTTTAATTCCAAACACCATTATTTTTAAATTCAATAAAGGTATAGCAACGTCTGTTGGGGCAACTAGTATTTATCTAAAAAGCTACGTTTAAGGGTAGCGTCGGCTGTTTCAAGGTTCCTTTGAAACTAAAGTAACCTTATTTAATTGAAACTATGTTAGTAGTGAGCTGAAGGGTAATTCAAATTCTTACTTCGCTTTCATAAAGTCGAACTTGAAAAAAGGTCCCTTTTATATAGTACTACATCTTAATTTACTATTCAGCTATTTGCTGTCTGGTTCCTCAGATTCACTGACCAACTGTTAATTCGGTGGGGTAGGGTACTGACCAAGATATACTTTCACTCTTTGTGCTAAACAGATTACTAGTATTCAGCATCATCCCACTCATATCCAAATAACTAGGGTTCGAATGAACATGTCTTGTTTCATGGTATATATTACAAAAGTTATTGGCAATAGTTTTATGACTGACAGTCAACAATTACATACTAAGGAATGTAATTGCTGACCAAACGGCATCAGATGTGGGGCTAGGTCTGTAATAAACTCTTAGTTGTGTTTTACGATACCAATATATCACCAGTATTGTAGTAAAAATATATTAATTCAGATATTTCTTGGGACGATTTTCGTACTGGAAACTTTATCTTGAGCTACATAAATGCGTATTTGAGATTTTACGATTGATTCTATTTCAGGTGATGAATAATCCCTAAGAGTCATCACGCACAGATATGCGTTACTGCACCGGTCTAAAACACCTTATGGTGAAGTGTGACTCGATGACCTAGTCATCATTCATCATCATTTCAGCTCATATACGTCCCACTGTTGGGCTCGAGCCTCCTTCAGAATAGGTGGAAAATTGATTTTACTATACCATGCTGATCAAGACAGGTTGGTATAGGGTTTTATTTCGAGTTTTCCTTTTCTTGCATAGATGTTATATGCCTATTATATACCTTAGTCGTCTTTTACGATATCCACGAGCAAGATCTCTTACTCCTTCACCACACGGAAATGACGAATAGTACTGGATAATATTCTAATACATTTTTATATGAATATCATATAAGTAGATATTTGTAGACATTTTAAGCATTACCTTACTTTAAAAAAAAACACTTGATGTCTGGTCAATAATTACAGTACCAAGGACTTAAAACTATTGCCAATAAAATTTGCAATATTTACTTTGAAAGAACTCAATTGAATCGACTCCCAAATAATTGAGATAAGAGCAGGATCACGGTAATGACTCGTATGGATATCGAAATATGTTTTTGTTGTTATCGAGCCAAATGTTGAAAACATAATCTATGAAACGCAAATTTGATACTACCTTTTGTAAGTGAATTCCGTTAGATACAAAAGAGAAATGGGATTATCCCTTAGCTACCTGATTTTAAGCCAGGTAGTTCCCAGTAGATACATAATTTAACTTTGAACTTCTGTTGGGTAGTTCACTCATTATGCGCTTGTCGTATTCGTTAATCTTTATCGCTTACAGCTAATGCTTATGATAGTTGTAGATTAGCAAATGATAGATGTAATCCTGTACCTTATACTGTCCTATTTCCATAATAGAGCCGGTTCTATTAATGACTTACGTATATCGTTTTTGCTGTAATATATCTATTTATAACGCATTTTATTTACGATTGGTTTGTCAAATAGGCTGTTAGACTGAAATCAACTGTATATGTTAAAATTAAACGCCTTTTAAATTATACGGCGGCACTAGCTGATTTAACAAAATACGAAAGAATTGCAAAGTACGTATTATACACGTGGAGATAGCAAGTTTTAAAAAGGAACCGTAAAATCACTGTTATGGAGCGATTACGTGTTTGCTTTGTGCTTCTTAGATAATCGTGGCCATTTCTTTTCTTTTAGAACGTTTATTGCGCTGATAAATTGAAGAGACTATTGACGTTATGGCGTATTCCTGGATTATTTGGTTAATAACTTTAGTTGTAGCAGTGAATGCTTCTGTCTACGACGACGATTATGATACATATACGAAGACCTACGACTACAAGACTGCAGGTAATTTTAGCAATTGTACAATTGCATTGTAGTTTTCTATTTCATTTTCACAGTTATGGGTCACAATCACAATCGAACTGAATAGCGTCCTCTCAAATTGAGTTTAGTAACAAAGCTTTATAGTCAATAGAACTGAAAATATAACTAGATTTTCACAACTCCCTACGGGGAATGATATTAAACAAATTATATATTTATTGATATATTTTTAACTGTATTTCTGTTATATTTAGTAATGTTATACTTAAATTCAACTCCAAATTCTTCTCAGCTTATATGCTAGTGCATACTTTTTTTTGCTTATATGCCACTGTAGAGCGGGCTCGCCGGGCCGGGCCGGGTTGCCTCCATTTTGGGAGGAAATTTAACCTACAATACCATGCCTGCTCAGTCATATTGGCATAGAAAGAAAGAAGATGAAGCTAGGGTTTTATTTTTAGGAGTTTGCCATCCTTTTCATCGATGTTATCTGCATATGTCTATTAATAAAATAAGACACGTTACTTTAACGGTGACTACCAAAGAGCAGTGTATTTTTTAATTGATTCAGTTAAAAACAAAAGTTGAATGCTTAGATAATATTACCAATTGCTGGTTTCAATTGATGTATTAAACTAGTAATTTTAACAATATCCCTTAATCGTATTTTACGACACCCACGGGTAAAAAGAGGGTCGTATTTATGCTATATTCTTTTTCTAAACAGAAACCTAATTTGTGATGACTAAATTTACTTTCAACATGGTTTGGTGCAATGTCTTCGACTATTCTTGTCAAATCTGGCGCACAAGAATAGACTTGAATGTCCGAAGATATTACGTTATAAGTTAGGAGTATATTTGTTCATAGCCAATATGAGTTCTGTAGTACCTACTTCTGTAAATATACCCATAGAAAAGAAAGATAAAATAATAGGAATTAGATAATATATAAATTATATACAAAATTAACTATTTTTCTTTACGTTATATTTACGACAAGAAGAATTGAGGATTTATTTAATATTTCTCACAGGTAACCTACGAGTTTAGTTTCGTGTGGTGACGGAGTAAGAATATAATTCACCACTCCCTATCTTGCCCGTGGATGTCGTAAAAGACGACTAAGGGATGTAAAAAACATATAACATCTGTACAAGAGAAGGAAAGCTCGAAACAAAATCAGTCTGACCAGCGTAGCATAGTATGTCAATTCCCCTCCCATTATAGAGGAGGCCTGAGCCCTACAGTGGGACATATATATGCTGAGATGATGGATCTAAAAGATGGTTTTTCGTGTGGTGACGGAATAAGAATACAATTCGCCATCCTTATATTGCCCGTCGGTATATTAAAAGTAGGAATATGGTCATGCGGATAACATATACAATATAGAAGGAAAACTGGACATAAAACCTTATGCCAACACGTTTGACTAGCATGGCCTAGGTCAATTTCCCTGCCATTGGGGCAGAATTTAACGACACCCACGGATATACGAGTAGCACCGTGATCGACGAGTAGACCGGGTTGGTATAGAGCTTTATTTGTAGTTTTCCTTGTATTGCATAGATGTTATATGCCTAGCTTTTGCCGTCTTTTACGACACCCAAGGGTAGGATAGGGAGTGGTAAATTGTATCTTTAATACATCATCACATGAAAAACTAATACTCGGACTGTAATCGACATAAAACTGAATAATAGAGCTTGTAAAATGCCGCATCTCGAAATTATAGTATGTGGGCATATGATACTACATAGTGTGAGATATGTTAAAAAACAGATCAGAAAAAATTGAGCTTGAATAAAATATAAATGGCTCGCCAAAGTTGTGCCCCAGAGTACGGTTTAAATTTGATTAAAATTTTGTAGAAGCATTGCTATAAGCCATTAACGTAGCTAAATAACATAAATAAAATATGTCTCTTACATTTATTATTGAGCGATAATCATCGTAGCGGTATCGTGTACCGTAGCGTATTTATAATACACTGTATATGTATACCTGTAGCTCGTAGCTACTCGTAGAGAGAAAACCAATCTCTAAGTTCATACAAGTTCGCGGATACTCGCCAAACTCAATTTCATCTCGGATAGAACAACAAGGTGTAGGTGACAGGTTTCGACTAGTTACCGAACTTATTAATTCGGATGCTATATACTTTGCGATGACGGACAACTAGTCTGTCCAGGTAACGTGATACTTAATTTTCCTCGTTTGGAAGAAGTCCTCGTCTAAAAATGGAATGTATAAAAGTAGAAGTTAATAAACCAATTATATTTAATGTGACCATATTTTTTAAGTCGAAACGGGCAGTCTGCATAAAGGGGCTGTTATTTTTTTTTCGTGTTAGAACCAGATACTTGTAAATTGGGTAAAAATATGAGAGGAAAAGCTAAAACCTGTGAAGTAAAAGTACAATTCACCATCCACTATCTTGCCCATGGGTGTCGTTAAAGACGACTAAGGAATTAAAATGTAATATGTAAGAGAAGGAAAACTTGAAAGAAAACCCTCTACCAACCCGTCGATCAGCGTTGTATTGTAGGTCAATTTCCCTCAAATTATGGAAGAGGCTCGCGCCGAAAAGTGGGAGGCATTTAAGCTGCGATGATGAAAGCTTAAAAATAAGCAAGTACACTTGAAAAAACTTGCAGGAATACATAAAACTAGTCCACAGTATAACTTTTGCCTGTAAGCCAGAAAAAACCAGAATACATTCCTATTAGTATAACATATAATAATTTAAAATGAAAAACTTTTATACGACTGAGGCCAGCAAGATAGATAACCTGAAAACGAAACATATGGCCACGTTACGAGAGAAGACTTATGTCCAACAGTGAGGAATAAATTACCTATTAAAAAAAGAGAAAAGGCTAAAGGGAAAATGGATTCTATTTTCAGTTTATTAACATGTATCATATGCAAATAGTTTCGGAAGCTGCTAGTTACGTATTTAATGAATGCACTCATCGCCGTCGCGTGCAAGTGAGAAGCGGTAATACAATTTTCCTACTCTGATAGTATTGCCATCTTGGGGGCAATTTAGTATAATGTACCTAGCGTTCGCAATGAACACTGCTTAAATGTGGAAGAAATTCATTTTGACAGCAAATTTATAGTGTATTAAAATCAGAATCTACACAATGTACCTATGCATTTTTAACTATATTATCAAATTTTCAAATATATTTAGATAAATTCTTTGATTATAACTTTATTGTTTTTTTTTTCTAAATTGAGTGGTAGGACCACACTGTCGACAGTTTTCTGTCTACAGCCGCGGGCCGGTCCGTCCGGGGTAGTACCACACTCTCGCAGAAAATCGACGTCTGAGTAATAGCAATTAGTTACTGCGTTTCGTTCGGTGAGCGAGAGAGCCGGAAGCCCAACTTTCTGAGGGTGTTTGCGTATGGAGGGTTTTGGTGGTTCCCTTGGTATCACCGAGCCTCAATTCACGCATTCACACTCCCTTCACTTTTTCGCGGTAGGCAGCGGCCTTGTAAAGGTCCATGAGCGGCGGCAACACTTGCCATCAGGTGTACTGATTGCTCGTTTGCCACCGTTGGCAATAAAAAAAAAAGTTGTCTTTCGACACTCGGAAGTTAATTTTGGGGCAGTTACAAATTTATAATTTATGGATAGGTACGAATTACACCCAGACTTTAAACAATGAATTTGAATAAAGCGTATTTAAAAGTATTTGTCCGTCGAGGTTTAATTCACAGCGAAATGATTATAGAGAAAAATGCTCACGTGTCGTCAAAAGAAAATTTCAGCGGCAGTAAAATGGAACTCAAAGTTTCTGCGCCTACTCAACACACTACGAACCTTATTTGAATAAAAGGGCAAGCATACACAGTTCGGTACACAGATCCTTTGAAACATAAAACCCAGTTCAGTTACCTTTACTCCTTTGACGATTCCCCTTGTAAGTGTTGATATTATAGCGTTAGAAACACAAGTAGAATTTACTTAAAGTTAGTATTCTATTTGACTAGTTTTCTAGGTTTTCATATATAATATGCTCCGAAGAGAGATTTCTTGTATGGTGATGAATTGAGAATACAATACGTTACCATGTTGCTTTCCCGTGAAAGTTGTACGAACCGACTAAGATATCACTAAGCACCAATCTAAAAGAATTAACCCCGACGATCAGCCCAAAAGGCAGTTGTAATACAGCAGATTATGGGGCCACACGCTGACCCTTCCGTCGCCTTGGACGACACAGGAGGGGTGTCATGTGACCAATAAAAAAGAAAAATACCACCAGGAGAATGAATAGCAACACTGTTGGGTATAACATAACGTATAACACCAGATGGAATCGCCAAGCTATCTATTACTGGCGATTAAACCGTTATCCCTCTTAAAGAGATTTAAATCTATGATTAGACATCGACAGGCTAATGATGATAACGACGATTGTAACACACATTCTTTCGTTTCTTCATTATTTATTTCTATGTTATGTCGTGTGGCCTAACATACAGCGAAGCCGCGATCATAGAAAATCAATAAAGCGACAAGTTACGACGCATCTATCGCTTTTTCTGAGAATTTATGACGAATGCCAACTGAAATATTATCGGATAAAAGATACACGTCAAACGTCTGTGATAAGTATCACCTTGAAGACAATTTCACATAGAGCAATTTTTTTCGTCATTCGTCGGAGCGATTTCATTCCACAAGAAGACAGATCCTTCAAACTAGCTTATCGGACGGGCGCAGCTCAATATATATTTATCCACTTGTCTGGCAATGAAGCCTTACGAAAGTAAATATAAGCTTTTCTTGAGAAAACTATTTCCGTCGGTTTCGTTATTTCAAAACTTCACCTATTGAGTACCAATTGTGCGTGGCTACAAATCAAATCAAATGTGGAGTATTAGTACTAACTTATTAATGAACTGTCCATTATTGAATATTCATTAACGAATAGTAAATGAATATTCGACCTGTTAACGACTTGTATAAATAACTTGATGTTATTCTTTATAATTAAGCACAATAATTATCTATTAACGAAGAATTTTAACAATTTTTAGTAGTTTATTATTCATATAGTTATCTGCTTGGCTGACTTTGGAGAATCCAAAGTTTAAAAAAATACGGGACGAAATGAAAATCTTTTATCTTCTTGGCTCGTCATTAATTTGTTAGATAACTCGTTAGAGTGCAGACAAGTTCTTTTTAATGAATTATTCTTTTGTTAAATATCAATAAGGAGGTTAGTTAGACGAGTTTCAATGGGGGTTTGATGCAGAAACGTTAAGAAAAGACGCATATTAACATTCTAGCGTAGTGGCAATATTGTGGACGTTACACGCCGAACGTTTTACTCGAGAAAATGGCCGCACACCCGGGGGATATGGGTATTCTGTTACGTATAGATGGAGAGTACTGCTTGGGTTAGCGCTATCTTGGGTGCTAAAACTTACTATATAGGTATACATTGAATACACTTTATTTCTAAAACCGTTGTATAAAAATGCTACTAGCTTTACTTCCATTCGGGTTTTATCAAAGTTTACCTTGCATCGTAAAATATATATCGAATACTTTCCAAGTTTATCTTTTTCTGAAAGATATCCTCGTTTCCAAACTAATAATAAAACATACGAATATAAAATATAAAGAAACTGGCTATATCTAAACTAATATTTTTCTCACGTTTATTTGAAAGGATATAGGTACCTACCATTTGAGAGTATAAATTAATAAGAACACTTAAACGTAGGCATTTAATATATTGTAATAAGCCTGCAAATAAAATGTTTATGTGCTCTCGAATAAAATTCGGCAAGAATTTGGGTACCTAGATATTTTCATAATATTTGATGATAAGTGTATAAAGTCTTGTGACTTTATACACTTATCATCAAATATTATGGGTGTATTGTTACACCCATTATAGGCTCATAAATAAAAATTTACTTGTGAATTTACGTTTATAAGGCTACTACTATATCAGAAAGTAGCACGCAGCCGAACAACATATAAAAAACGAATTAAAAACGTTTTATATAAAAATTAAAAGCCTTGTAAAATTTGTCCCACCTGTATCACGTGTAAACGTGTTGTCTATTGTCTAACAATGTTCAGGACATACTCACCACCTACACGTAACCGCAAATTGCAAGGTAAAATTAGTCAGCACTTTGTAATTGTACTGAATATCTATTGTTAGTAAGGTTTTTACAGCGAAATAGGGCTCTTTATGTTGAGCAATCTCTGATGGTACACTTGAATTTATGGCGTCGGTTACAGTAAAGGGCGCACGCATTCGTTGGTTGCGCGCCGATATAATTCGGCGGGGTGCGCTTTGTTTACAAATTGGTTGGCAGTGCGTGCCTTCACCCAACTCTCCTCGAATCACCTCGAGATAAAGCGGCTGCTGTTCCCCGCCGATAATTTTCTTCAACCTTGTTTTATATCCACTTTGAACGGTGATTTCAGCCGTAAATGGATTGATCCAGTTTACGACATCCTCTGGATCGGACAAATTAAAGCGATGCTGTAAAACGTGGAACGTAATATTTTTTTATTGTAAATAACATTTATTGGATATATTTAGCTTTGTTAAACACGAAAAAATTGTTCATAAGTGGATTTCATTTCTTGGATATCTTTAGATATAATGTAAATGATACTGAAATTGTCAAAATTTAGGGGAGATAGTATTAATCTTGCGTGTTGTTGCCTCGATCTCAGTTTCATGCTGTGTGCAATTTGTAAATAAAGCATTTACAATTTCTAAGTCTTAAGTGTCATTTACGTCTATTAATTACGTCTTTACAAAGTTCTCCTCGGTACAGGGATTTTTTTCTTAGTACTAGGGTTTCTTGACAATCTTTAAAAAGACACTATGTCTTCACATCTAACACAAGTGGAAGACAGGAAAGTATTCTTTATATTGTTCGGTTAAGTTTTATAACCGGTCGCATAACGTCATCCTGGTTCTTTGACGTTGCCTTCACAGTACTGTGACATTTGCACATTTATGTGTCCTTTACACACTATAGATTTTTGTGACAATCATTCTGAAATTCTGAATATTAAGACTGACAATTCACGTAGGGCGTATTGTATGTAGGACCTAACTAGTAATTGTGCCTATAGGTGTATCACTAAGCTGCATTAAACATAGATCTAGTTTTATACATAACCCAGCAGGTAGTATCAAGATTATTTATTTTGTTTTTCAAGGGGAGGAAAGATTTCACATCCATAATCTTGCTATAGGCGGGCCACCGGTATCGAGTCAAGGACTCTTTGGTGGTAAAGAAGTTTAAAATAATGACTTAATACATAGTATATAGAAATTAAATAGCGTAGTATATAAAATGTATTAATGCAAATAAAATAAATATGAGTTTATATTTTTTTCATTAAAATGTTAGCGATGATGTTAGAACAGATTGTTTTGCTACTACATATAATTCGCAAGTATAATTCAACTTATGATCAAGGATATTATGCACATTTAAGTCACCATTTCTATTAGTCTTCACCCTCTCAATATAAGTGGAGATTAAAGACCTTCGGCAACGTCAACATGTTCCCTCTCGAATCTACCACATTCTCCAAATAAATTAAAAAAAGAATAAGAACCACCGAGGGTGTCACCACATTAAATACTAACATTTACAAGTGTCATCTTAAGGTTCATTTTACTTTAACGTTAATGAATTACAAGAATATTTATCAGCAAAACTGTGGTTCGTCGAGAAGTAATGAAAAATTCACCCTCGACGCGTCCTGTGTAACTAACTCGTAACGATATTGCTCGGGACATTTATTCGGTCATTTATTTGGTTACGTGCTTTTATAGTCTATCGTTTGCGGTCACGGTTCAATATTTTTTTTTTATTTATTACAGATAGCCGCACTTGCACAGCGTCAGAATTCCGCTGCAAGACTGGAAGATGTATACCGCATTCCTGGCATTGCGACAATGAGAAAGACTGCCCTGATGGTTCTGATGAGGATCCCAGCACTTGCAGTCAGTATAAAGTTCTATCGTTATATATATAAATCTACTGTTCGTGTGTTTGTAATAGAACTCCTTCTAAACGATTTTGATCATTTTTTGTGGCTGTTCCTATGGATATGAGAATGGTTTAGATTAATAATTAAAACCGGTAGGTGCTGTGCTGTGATCGATTTCAAGGAGAATTACTTGTACTATTTTTTTAGATTTGAACAGAACAGCGTCTGTTGAGTCAGCTAGTAATAATATAACATCGAGGGGTATTTGGGGGGGCTATTTGGAATTATTGTCGAATTATTATCCTATTGTGGAGGAGGCCCGGGCCCAACAGTGGGACGTATATGAGCTGAAATGGTGATGACTTTATTATTTTTATAATGTCGTCGTCTGCACGTGGTGAAATAAGTATAGAAAATACCGCAGCCCTTTACTTTCCTGCGGGATTTGTAAAAACCAGTTGAGGGATCACCAGAGGAGTGCTCTCTCTTAGAAAATACTGCGATCATTATCACTTTTCCTGGGGAGCACTATGTTCCATAGTTTACGTCGGTGAGTTGATTTAAAAATTTGTTTTCATCATATTTATTTTATTTTTAATTACGTTATTTACAGCAATTACAATATATTTTTTTGTGACAAGCTTCTTGCTGTTCATCATTTCAGCTTATGTACGACCTACTATTGAGCTCGAGCCTCCTCCACAATGGGAGGAATATCGACCCACTATACCACGCTGGTCAGACACGTTTGTATTTTTTTTATGTGTGGGCTATGGTAAGCGCACGCGCGGTCCAATCCGTCCGGGGCGATGAAAGGACGGCGCGCGGGCCCGTAACCCATCCGTACCCACGTCACCTCGTTGTTGGGCCGACCACCGGAGCAGATGCGATTTGTCGTCAGTGGTCGGCCCGACGGCATACCCTTTCGGGTAACCTCACCTCTCGTCGTCCTGGGACGTCGGTCGCCGTCGCGCGGTTAGCCCCACTGCGGGTGATCGACAATTCCCCGGTCCGATCACCTGCGGCCTCGGCTAGGGCGGCATTAGGCGCAGATACTCGCGCCTGCGCCGCCCGAGTCGCCAGCGGCGGCACATGTCGCCGAATAGAAGCTCTACTCGCAGTTCCTCTCGCGCACGATCCGCCGCCTCCTTTCGTGAGATTACGGCCTCACAGAAGGCGGCGACCGCGTCCCAGTTCCTGACGCTGTCGAGCATCTCCCTGGCGATGGTCGGCAGCGCCAGGTCGGCACCGATAATCGCGACGAGTTCGCGGCGCTCTCCCTCCCACGCAGCAGCTGAGACACGTTGGTATAGGGTTTTATTTCGAGCTTTCCTTCTCTTGCATAGATGTTCTATGCATATTACATCCCTTAGTCGTCTTTTACGACACCCTCGGGCAATAGGGAGTGGTGAATTATATTGTTACTCCATCACAACACTCTTGCTTTTACGTTTCTAATATTTGTCGACGTGTCAAAAATTTTGAATCCAATATCAATCTTGTTTGCCTCTGTAAAAAATAAAAGAATACATTTGTTTCTTTAAATAATTGAGTAAATATCAGAATGTATAGGATTTAATACGATTTAAAATTGATTATTCAAAGATTTCATGGAAATGTTGTGTAAGTAGAATACACAATGGAATGGCTTAATAAAGTACTTAGTTAAATTTGTATGACGAAAACAAATAAAGTGTGTTGTTTTGACAAATTTACTTTAGGGTCGAGTTTGTAGTCTGTCGCCTATTGTTCAGAGAATAATGAAAAAATAAGGTCATCGTCAAATGACAAAGCCAGTAAGGGTATGAAAACTGGACGATTCTATAACCCCAACCCGAGAGTTAGCCCTTGTTATTAGAAACAGAAAAAGTTTTTATCAACCGCAACTTTGATTTTAACACTCATGGCCGCTACTGTAACAGAAATACAAACTTATGTTGCTATTTTATACTTACAAAATCAATATCGTTGTGTTTAAAATACAACTAACATGGCCATATTAGTTATTTAATACTAGCAAATGGCTGCTGTATACCCGCGTAGTTCTAGTTCACGTAAGAATACCGAGATGTAACAGCCTAAGTTACTTCTTAGATAAACAGCTACCTGGTAGTAATATATTATCAAAATCGGTCCAGTCGTGTTGAAGATTACTCGGAAGAAACAGATGGACAACAAATATTTAAACTGATTATTAGACATAGGTATTGTGTAAATAACCGTGTGAGAATGACAAAAAAAAACTTATTATTTTGGAGTTACAAACAGACACTTCAATTTTATTTATTTGAATATAGATATAAAATTATAATAATAATTGAAACAAATACTACACATACTAAAAATCATTTATCCTTTTAAGAATCCTTTTGGCGCTAAAAATTTAAATATGATAAAAATTAATTTTATCATGCCTGTCAAGGATAATGCGATAAGGTTTCAATAGTTTGGTAAAAACTTACTCTGAAATTTCTTTGCTTTCGTGCTTTTTATATTAGAGCTTTAGGTAACTGCCCTGCTAATGGATGTCCCATCAATTCAAAAACTAGAACCGTAAAAAATAATTATCTTACGATTTATGAGAAAACTTTTAAAATACGCGTATTTTGTCCTTGGTTGACTTCCAGCATAGATTAAAATCTTAATTGCAGCTAAATTACCAGGATTAATTTTATAATCTTCACTCCTAAAATTACATTAAAGCTTATAATCTGTTATCTTAAGTTATTAATTATCTTACCATTCGTCGTATAGCAACGACCCAATACACATAAGCAAGGTCTCAAGAGTTTTAAGGCTTTAAAACTTAATAATCCATGTCACCAGTAAAATATTACTTCGTATATACACATTTGATTCGATTGTGCATAGAATGGTTAAAGAAATCTTTTCTCCCTTTTTTTTTATTCGTATCGTATCGGCTCATATACGTCCCACTGTTGGGGCCAAGCCTCCTCCACAATAGGAGGGTAATTGACCTTACTATACCATGCTGGTAAGCGGGTTCGTACAGAGTTTTATTTCGAGCTTGCCTTTTCTAGCATAGTTGTTATATGCACAAAATATCCCTGATCGCCGATAATATCCACGGGAAAAAGGGGGTGATGAATTGTATTCTTACTCCGTCACCACGCGGATAAAATTTGAACTCTGATTAAACGCAAAAGACGGAAGATAAAAAATAATATTAATTACCTTTATGTTAATTCCTCTCTTCATGAAATTAACATTACGTATTCACAGTTCAATAATTAAACAAATAGATATTTGAATAACTATAATTAATAGATAAGTTATAACATCGAAAAAGGAAATGACCATATCCGGGAAGCATATGAATTGATTAAAAGTTTACCTATACGCATATATTTTGTTGTTTTATCATTATAGATAAATGTAATTGAAGTGTTTATAATTCCAAAATAGATTTGCTTATTAAATATATATGACAGTATATACAACACTCATAACAAAAAGAAAATGTATTTTCACGGTTTCTTCCCTACCAGTTCTTATTGATCTAGTACCATAAATATACAATTATTGGGAGACGAAATACATGTTTGTTTCTAGCAATAAACTAAGCGCTATGAGATTCTCTCTCTGGAATTATCTCTATCTAGTAGCCCGGTGTTTGAACCTATGTAAAATTTAACTCAAACAGGTTAATGTGCTCCCCTCTGGTGCTTGGTGAAAGAAAATGTGTGGTACGACTCTATATATATTAGTATAAGTAAAATTTAAAATTTTCAATAACCTCCGATACAAACTAAAGTAATAAAAAAAGGGTTACGTTCTCTGCAACTGGATTCATCAATTAATTGTCATTTAACGATTATACTGGCACGCGTGAAGCATTTATTCGAACAATCATACGCCATTACATCATTTTGGAGCTGATACTCTTACACTGTTGGACCGATATAAACCAAACATAGCTAAGAACCGATACAAAAAAACTGGCTCGCATCGAAATCAGTCCATCCGTTTGAGAGATACGATGCCACAAACACACACACACACACACACACCCATAGGCAGACAGATATTGACATCAAACTTATAACACCTATCTTTTTGCATCGAGGGTTAAAAAAAAGTTGATAATATATATTTATAAAATATAATTAAAAAATACACGAACTTATATAAAAGTAAATAACGATAAAAAGGGCCAATATACGCAAAAATGTTGGAATTTTAATGGTCTTTCCCGAGTCTGTGACATCACATAATAGGAATTTAAACATTCCGTGGAACACGTAGGGATCCCGTTAATTTATTTATTGTGCGCGACCCGAAGAAAATTACGTAATGTGAATTGACATTTTCAAGTCCGTATTTTGTCACTACAATATCGGAATAAGTAATTGTATGTCACCAGCTCATTTTTCTTACGAGTGTCATTAGGAATGCGAAAGTTTTTCACGTTTATTTATACATATAAATATAGTAGTACTTAGTGAAAGGCTTAGGCTGGGATATAGGGGTCAGGATATCTTGTAGTAGAGTAAGTCACGTAGTCGGTCCTTCCACCTACCTATATAGGCCTTTTGTTCTCGTTGGGGCTGGGCACGTCATAAATCGGATTTTAAATACTTTTCAATATAAGTGATCCGGCAAATTAACGTGGCCTTCTTACGATATAAATATATTTTTATAATATAATTAAATTTGTAACTGAAGCCCAAAGTCGAGATATGCTATACCGTGCAGGTTCTTATTGCCAGTTATCATCAAGTGCAACTGCAACTCGAGATAAGCCTTATTTAATTCTTATATGAAGCTCAAAATCAAAACGTGTTTTACTTATAAAATCAGATATGAATGATATATACCGAAGGCTACCGAGCGGTATTAGAATTGACCATAAGTCGCCCATCAAAAAAGCGTATACTAAACTCATTTGCAAAAAAAACGGGCGGTTTTGATTTTCATTCATATTTAAAAAGATACAATACCAAAAAGGTTTCAATCGTTTGTACACGTTACTGGCCGGTTTTAAAAATGCTGTGGTATTTAAAAAAGTACGTTCTAAATTCAATTTTTCATTTGATGTTCATTTTTACAGAAAACCCCTTTTTATCCTACATTTTTGGCGCGAAGTTCCAGAAGTTAACATCGACTTTCATAACTTTTATTCAATTTTTATCGATTAATTTCATATCCTTGACTGTCAAAGCTTTATTTAATGCTGTTTGGCTGTATCAAAAATGGTAGATAAAGTGGTAAAAGCTACCAAAATTATCGCGCTGCTTGAAGAGGGTTGCAGCCAATGTTTCGTGGCTAGGAGGCTAAATGTTAGTCGCTCGACAGTCCAAAGGACCTGGCAGCGATATCAGGAGACTGGTTCCGTCGAGAGAAGGCCTGGTTCTGGAAGAAAACCATGTACCCAACCACGGGATGATCGTTTTCTTGTGAGTCGCGCATTGAGAAATCGCAAATCTTCGTATGTGGATCTTAAGAACAACCTCCAAGAAGTAAGAAATGTGCATATTAGTCTATGGACGGTCAGGAGGAGGCTTCTCGCTGCCAATATACGCAGTCACCGCCCGGCCCGCGGCCCCAAATTACTCCGTGAGCACAGAGTTCACAGGCTTAGGTTCGCTAGAAATTGTGAATCATGGACTCAAGACGATTGGAATAGGGTTTTGTTCTCTGATGAAGCCAGGATATCTCTGTTCGGTGAAGATCGACGTCGGCGAGTGCTAAGAAAACAAGGAGAACGCTTTGCAGAGGCATGTTTCGAAGAAATCACACCTTATGGTGGGGGCTCTGTTATGTTTTGGGCAGGAATAAATTCAATGGATCGTACAGAGTTAGTCTTCATTGAAAACGGCTCACTGACTGGGCATCGATACATAACGGAAGTTCTAATTTCTCATGCACAACCCGCATTGGCCGCTCTAGGTGAATACTCGATTTTTATGGACGACAATGCTCGCGCCCACCGATCCCGCGATGTTAATGCGTATGTGCAAGAGGTCGGCATTCGTCGTTTGGATTGGCCAGCTCGAAGTCCCGACCTCAATCCCATAGAGCATGTCTGGGACGTTCTGAAACGGCGTGTGAGATCAGTACACCCGGCTCCGCAGACCATCAGAGAGCTGAAGAATGTGATTACTGCGGAGTGGGAACGTATTCCGCAAGCAAGTATCCGGGATATACTCGCTAGCATGCCCAGACGAATTCAAGCTGTGATTTTAGCTAGAGGGGGTCACACTCGATACTAAACATTTATCTGCTTTTACTTTATTAAAGAAAAACAAACAAAAAAACTTTTTTATTTTTACTTTATGAGCATATGCACTACTAGCGAATATACACTACTAGCGAGGTTTAGCATTATTTCCCATAAATTGTATCTAAATTTTATGAAATACTGATGAAAACGATTATTTTCTTATTAATTTAGCAAATTGTGTGGATAAAACTACCTATAATTATCAAACAAAGAAATATTAACATTTGAAATGGTTCATTGCTTAGGTGCCCGTTTTTTTTGCAAATGAGTGTATAAACATTCTTTCATCATCATCATTTCAGCTCATAGAATAAAATAGCATTTATTTGTTAAACATAGGTAAATGGTCTTATTATTTAGTTCACTATGTTTGCCTCTAGGGCATATAAATTAAATTAAATAAATTCAGTTGAAGTGTTGAGATTAAACAATACAAATAGGAATTATTATTAAAAGCGATTATATATACGTCCCACTATTGACCTCGAACCACCTCCATAATAGGAGGGCTTTTACATAGATCTTATATGCATATTTTATCTCTTAGTCGTCTTTAACGACATCCACGGGCAAGATAGGGAGTGGAGTCACTACACTGAGAAACATTCTCTTATTTAAGTAATATGGAAAAAATCAAACGCTGCTGGGGGTTGTGATTGCCGTGTTGTTAAGTTTAATATAGGGTGCCATATGAATCGTATACTTAGATTGAGTAGTTCTATGGAATAATACTGTACTTTAATAATGTATAGATAAATAATAATATACATGATTTTTAAAAGAAAAGCAAATAAATTTAAATATAATAAAATATGCTAAATCATTTTAAGGATAGGCTTAAAATATCCTTCTTTGAAAGATGGGTCTTTAATGGCGTGCTGTAATAACATATTCTTTTTTTTTTGGGGGGTGGGTTGCGGTCGGCGCGCTCCTCGCACCACTCCGTCCGGGGCGACAGAGGGGCGTAAGCACGCAACTTCCGCAACCCATCCACGATGCACGTCGCCTTCGTCGTTGAGCCGACCACCGGAGCAGGGTTACTTGACATCAGTGGTCGGCCCGACGGACTACCCCCTACGTGGGGTACCCTCCCATCGACCGACGTCCCCCCCTCGGGGAGGACGTCGGTCTTACCTCACGCCGTCGGCCTCTTGGCGGGTGACGGACTAATCCCCGGTCAAGTCACCCGCGGCCTCGGCTAGGGCGGCATGAGGCACAGGTACTCGCGCCTACGCCGATAATAACATATCCTGCCGTTCGAGCTTTAGTGATATTGGATATACTTACCGATAATAATCATGGCTTAGTGAGATATACAATATTTATATTATATAAATTATATAATTGCTACTAGCCATTCAAAAATAGGTTCATAATAAATACAATGAAACAAACGACCGCCTATCCTATTATTCAAATGTGTAACGAGGAGAAAATTACGCATTTACTTACGGGTTTTTGGGCGGGTCACGTCATAAATCGGATTTTTTATCAGTACACTTTTCAATATAAGTGACCCGGAAAATTAACATGACCTTTTTACGATATGCATATATTTTTATAATAAAAATAAACAATTTATTCAAAATATTTTACAGAGGATGAAAAAGCAATTATAATTAATATTGAATTTAAAATTTATTGAAATGAATTTTTTTAATACATCTAGAGTTTTGCGAGACTTTCCGTGTTGTGATGAAGTAAGAATACAATTTATTACCCTTTTGTACAAGATGAGTAAGGCATTATGAAATGCAGATAACATCTGCAAGAAATGGAAAACTGGAAATAAAATTCTATTCCAGCCCTTTTAATCAGCGTGGTATAGTAGATCAATTTCCCTCCCATTGTGGAAAAAGCTGGAGTCCAGCAGTGGGACTTATTCAAGCTGTAATCATAATAATACTCTTGATATCATATCAAGAATTTGATGGCGAGCTGAACATTTTTAATGACGTAAGTAAATTACATCTTTGCAAGAGAACTAAAATTCGGAATAAAATTATTACAAGTTATTATTTTCAAACACGAATAAATCCTTGTGCTGTGTAGAATTACAAACATACAATTCACAAGTAACAATCATTTATAGATCACGCTCGTTCAAAGAACGTTTCTGCGTGAAGCCACCCTATAAGATCGCTACATAATTACTACGCCATCAACAAAGAGGCGTACTGAGAATTGTACTTATTCATTATCAAAAGCTATTTTATTATTACTACTAGCGCTTCGCTTCGGTTTCAGTGGCCTTACCCGCGTGGTTCCCAATCCCGTGGGAATATCGGGATAAAATATAGCCTAAGTTACTCACTGATATTATTTCTTTCCATGGGTGAGAGAATTTTTGAAATCAGTCCAGCCATTTTGAATACCCGGAACAAACAGACAGACAAAAAAATATAAAATAAGTTTTAGGCATATGTATAGTGCAAATAACCGTGTGAGCATGAAAAAAGTCTATTATTTTGACATTACAAACAGACACTCCAATTTTATTTATTACTAGCAACCCGCCCTCGCTTCGCTTCGGTTATAAGTTATAGACGTTTTACCCGCGTAGTTCCCGTTCCCGTGGGAATACCGGGATAAAATATAGCCTAGTTTACGCCTTGATATTATAACTTTCCATTGGTGAAAGAATTTTTGAAATGGGTCCAGCCGTTTTGAAGATTACCCAGAACAAACAGACAGACAGACAAAAATTTTTTAATTGCTATTTGAGGCATAGGTGTCGTGCAAATAACCGTGTGAGCATGAAAAAAGCCTATTATTTTGACATTACAAACAGACACTCCAATTTTATTTATTGGTATAGACTAGCAACCCGCCCTCGCTTCGCTTCGGTTATAGGTTATAGTCGTTTTACTCGCGTAGTTCCCGTTCCCGTGGGAATATCGGAGTAAAATATAGCCTAGTTTACGCCCTGATATTATTATAGCTTTCCATTGGTGAAAGAAATTTTGAAATCGGTCCAGCCGTTTTGAAGATTACCCGGAACAAACAGACAGACAGACAAAAAATTTTTAATTGCTATTTTAGGCATAGGTTTAGACATTACAAACAGACACTCCAGTTTTATTTATTGGTATAGATAGATATAAATTATCGAATTCAAAGTTGCTTGCATTTAATTAAATATATTTTACACCCAAATATAAACACAAGTAATTAATTTCCAGTACAATTACGTTTTATTTCAATTCTTTGAGTTAAAGCTGTATGTATAAAATCATGCTAGTACTACTTAAGTTTTATTTTTGTGACGCCGAGTTTATGACAACCGCAAGCGGGTAACTTTGTACACTTAGAGCCACTGTAAGTCGTCCCATATAATGGCAAATCCTTTTTTATTTGAAAGGGACACGCAATGTTTTGTTGGCGACAATGTTGGAGGTGCTCATATCTACCAAGTTTATATAAGTAATCTGCCTTTCATGTCCTTGTTTACAATATATTTATCACTCAGCTTTAACTCGTTATTTTACTGATACACATAAGGTTTCTTGCGTCGTTACGCTGTCTATAAAGGATACATTCAATATCAGCTCTTATTAATGCATCTTTGTTCTTGCGGGAAATAATATTTTCATCATATAATATATAATGCATATTATTCCGTGTGGTGACGGAGTAAGAATACAATTCACCACTCCCTATCTTTCCCGTGGATGTCGTAAACGACGACTAAGGGATAAAATAAGCATGTAACATCTGTGCAAGAGAAAGAAATCTCGAAACAGAACCCTATTCCAACACGTCTGACTAGCGTGGAAGAGTAGGTCCATGCCCCTTCCATTATGGAGGAGGCCTGAGCCCAACAATGGGACATACATAGGCTGAGATGATGATGATAGTATATAATGCATTTAATCCAATATAGCATTAATCTAATATAATATTATTTTTTGCTCTATATATATATATATATATGTGTGTGTGTATTTCCCCTAACCCGTCTGAACGTCGTGGTTTAGTAAGTCAATTTCCCTCCCATTGCTGAGGAAGCTCGAGCCTTTTTTTTTGTTGAGGTGGGTTGCGGTCGGCGCACTCCTCGCACCACTCCGTCCGGGGCGACAGAGGAGCGTAAGCACGCACACCCGCAACCCACCCGAACACCACGTCGTCTTCGTCGTTGGATCGACCACCGGAGCAGTGTTACTTGTCGTCAGTGGTCGGCCCGACGGAATACCCCCTTGTGGGGTACCCTCCCATCGACCGACGTCCCCCTCTCAGGGAGGACGTCAGTCTTTCCTCACGCGGTCGGCCTCTCGGCGGGTGACGGACTAATTCCCCGGTCACGTCACCCGCGGCCTCGGCTAGGGAGGCATGAGACGCAGGTAGTCGTGCCTACGCCGCCGCAGTCGCCGGCGGCGAGCCGCTTCGTCGAGGCTGAGTTCCTCGCGCGAGCGACCCGCCGCCTCCTTCCGCGAGACTACTGCCTCGCAGAAAGCACCGCGTCCCAGTTCCTGACGCTGTCGAGCCTCCGTCGCCACCGTGCGGTATCCGCGTATGGCCCTGACCGCCATGGCCCTCTGTGGTCGCCACAGAAGAGCCCTGAGTCGGGCAGTCAGGGACTCCGCCTACACCGGTGCGCCGTACAGGGCCATCGACCGAATGACCCCCGACTACAGCCGTCGACATAATAATATATACTAACGATAATTTGATACGATACTAGTAGCTTCTTCAACTTTTAAGTATTAAGTTATAAATTAAAATGTACAACGAAAACTTCAGGATTGAAGTAGACTGGAAATGGATTTTTTATGTTTTAACGAATAATTAATTATTCATTATGCGTTAAAACATTAAAAAAAAACCATTTGAAAAATAATTCATCTGTTTAGTAACATATTTTGATACAAAATTCAAATAGGTAATTACCATTAAATAAATTTGACAGATTCCAAGTAAAAGTTTCAAAGGTACCTCAATTTACGCCTGTTAATTTTGTTATTAACGCCTCTGAACAATATTACACTTTAATAAGGGGACTGTCTAGAATCATTAATTACATCTTAGTTAACTTATGTTTAGCATTACCATTTATTATTTTACCCGAGCACCTCACCAGCATAATAAACATGTTTACTTTATTAAACTCACTTTACTGATGCCATGCCACATTTTCAATTATGTCAGTCGAATCACGTTAGTTGTAATTTATTTGTTAATACAGAGACAGTTTTCTTGTTATAGAATTACAAGCAACTGAATCAAATTAATATAATAATAACTAAAACTTTTAACGGAGGGAGGGTTTTGAATTTCTGAATCGCAACCTTTTTATGTGACAAAAAGTTTGCGAGAATAATACACTTTTCACTTCAAATTGTCTGACAAATACGCAAAAATAAGTGACAGAGGAGTCGCGTAAGCTCTTTTTTCGTTAACTTGAAAAGAATGAGATACGCCCTTTTCGCTTTCATGATTTTATTTAGATAAATGTATTTTAAATACAATCTGCACAGATGACATTGTGGTTAAGATACCGAGCTACAGTGCCAGTGTCGGGGGTTCGAAGCCCACGCAGGACAACACTTTTTGCGATCCACAAGTTGTTCTGAATCTGAATGTAATTTGTGTTCGTTATTTATGTTTGTAAAGTCCCTCGCAATACAAGGATTACTTTCTTAATGCAGGCCGTTATCTTAAAAAAAAACAAACAAGAGTGATTGATGAATAACTACGATTCCTTGTAATACAAAATTTCACCTTTAACGAATATCACAGCCCCACAGTCGTCTAGCATTTTTTATTTATTTTTTTTCATAATCCAGGCTTTCATTAAATTATGAAAACGATCCAAATACAAATTAAATAATATTCAAAATTTAGAAATTGAGAAAGTCTTACATTTAATTGGAACAAATAGACATAAATATTTTACATACAGTTACTGGAAGGCGTTGTCCGGAACACAAATTCGTATGCACAACTGGACAGTGCATACCGCTCTCTTGGCACTGTGATGATGTCGCCGATTGTGTCGACGGCTCTGATGAACACCAGTGCGGTAAGGGCATGGTCTCAGTTACCAACAAGACGCATGAAACCAGCAATTGGCATGTCCGTTTATACGGCTCGTCGATTACGGGACCGACGTTAATTTGAAAGAAATCTCGGGCATGCATGCAACATAGTTGCATCGCGCATGTTTAGAAGATTAAAAATGTCACGGATTTTATTGCATAATCAATTTTTTCGTTACAGATTGTAATTATTATCTTATAAGTGTTATATTTGGCGACAAACTAGAACGTTAAATAATAAGGAATCCGAAACAAATTGCTGGGTACTATTTTTTTAGATGAAAACTATAACAGAGGATTTCTGTTATATGACCGTATTGAATTGAAGTGACTTTTCTTAGTATATATGTATTTATAATAAAAAAGAACCAATAGTTTACATAAAAAATATCATTTCTAGAATCAATACAGTATCTGCCTGCTGCAGATATGGACGGTTCATATTCCTCTTTAATTTATATATTTATTATATATTCGCATCGTACTTAGCATGTGCATGAATTGGGTTGACAGAGGTGAAGTCGTGCGGTCCAGAAGAATTCACTTGCAGAGGCAAAGAAGGCGAATGCGTGCCGCTCACTTGGATGTGCGACGACAATCCCGATTGCTCCGATGGATCTGATGAGAAAGCATGCAGTAAGGGTTTTCATTTTAATTAATTATGTAAAGGAAACACTTCATAAAAAGTTGTCAGATTTATTACGACAGTTATAATCACTACAGTGGACTTCGCACGAATATTTGCGTCAAAGTATTCGTATAGTTATCGAGAGCAATTTGTATGAGATTTACAGCAGCGCCTCTATCGTGCATTAACAGTTTAAAGCAAATACCATATAAATTGGTTTCGATAACCATGCGAATACTTAACGCAAATATTCGTGTTAAGCTCACAGAACGTTTCTTTATGTTTTGAAACTGTATTATTTGTTGAACATAATAGATTTCCTTAGAGCGACTTTAGGACTTAAAGATTACGTGTTTTATTTACATAATTATCATAGGATTGTTTATTTTATCATATTATATTTTATACATGGGTCAGCATTTGTGTTATTTAAAGCAACAATATTTTCATTATGATAATAACACGCATTATTATTATCAATATTATTATTATTGCGTAATTAAATGTTTGATTCACATGTGGAAATTGCATGATGACGGCCTAAATAAATTATTTTAATATTGTGAATATATGTAGATCATAGTACAAAGAGCATATTTTGATTTATTCTTTGTACTTGGAGATATCTCCACTGCCCCGTTTACCTAATTATTTCATTGACTGTGTTATTACTTCATTAACAAAGTAAGTATCCTCGTTAGGCCTGTGTTAAAGTGGCGCTGCGTAAAACGGAATTATCTAATAGCGGTAGGTACCTAAATAAAAGGAATAATGTAGGTTCACAATAGTTACTGATGCGTAAAATTATTGCGTATCTACAAATAGGTATTTCTTGTTTAATATAGTGTTATATACACTCATTTGCAAAAAAAACGGGCACCTAAGCAATGAACCATTTCAAATGTTAATATTTCTTTGTTTGATAATTATAGGTAGTTTTATCCACACAATTTGCTAAATTAATAAGAAAATAATCGTTTTCATCAGTATTTCATAAAATTTAGATACAATTTATGGGAAATAATGCTAAACCTCGCTAGTAGTGTATATTCGCTAGTAGTGCATATGCTCATGAAGTAAAAATAAAAAAGTTTTTTGTTTGTTTTTCTTTAATAAAGTAAAAGCAGATAAATGTTTAGTATCGAGTGTGACCCCCTCTAGCTAAAATCACAGCTTGAATTCGTCTGGGCATGCTAGCGAGTATATCCCGGATACTTGCTTGCGGAATACGTTCCCACTCCGCAGTAATCACATTCTTCAGCTCTCTGATGGTCTGCGGAGCCGGGTATACTGATCTCACACGCCGTTTCAGAACGTCCCAGACATGCTCTATGGGATTGAGGTCGGGACTTCGAGCTGGCCAATCCAAACGACGAATGCCGACCTCTTGCACATACGCATTAACATCGCGGGATCGGTGGGCGCGAGCATTGTCGTCCATAAAAATCGAGTCTTCACCTAGAGCGGCCAATGCGGGTTGTGCATGAGAAATTAGAACTTCCGTTATGTATCGATGCCCAGTCAGTGAGCCGTTTTCAATGAAGACTAACTCTGTACGATCCATTGAATTTATTCCTGCCCAAAACATAACAGAGCCCCCACCATAAGGTGTGATTTCTTCGAAACATGCCTCTGCAAAGCGTTCTCCTTGTCTTCTTAGCACTCGCCGACGTCGATCTTCACCGAACAGAGATATCCTGGCTTCATCAGAGAACAAAACCCTATTCCAATCGTCTTGAGTCCATGATTCACAATTTCTAGCGAACCTAAGCCTGTGAACTCTGTGCTCACGGAGTAATTTGGGGCCGCGGGCCGGGCGGTGACTGCGTATATTGACAGCGAGAAGCCTCCTCCTGACCGTCCATAGACTAATATGCACATTTCTTACTTCTTGGAGGTTGTTCTTAAGATCCACATACGAAGATTTGCGATTTCTCAATGCGCGACTCACAAGAAAACGATCATCCCGTGGTTGGGTACATGGTTTTCTTCCAGAACCAGGCCTTCTCTCGACGGAACCAGTCTCCTGATATCGCTGCCAGGTCCTTTGGACTGTCGAGCGACTAACATTTAGCCTCCTAGCCACGAAACATTGGCTGCAACCCTCTTCAAGCAGCGCGATAATTTTGGTAGCTTTTACCATTTTATCTACCATTTTTGATACAGCCAAACAGCATTAAATAAAGCTTTGACAGTCAAGGATATGAAATTAATCGATAAAAATTGAATAAAAGTTATGAAAGTCGATGTTAACTTCTGGAACTTCGCGCCAAAAATGTAGGATAAAAAGGGGTTTTCTGTAAAAATGAACATCAAATGAAAAATTGAATTTAGAACGTACTTTTTTAAATACCACAGCATTTTTAAAACCGGCCAGTAACGTGTACAAACGATTGAAACCTTTTTGGTATTGTATCTTTTTAAATATGAATGAAAATCAAAACCGCCCGTTTTTTTTGCAAATGAGTTTATATTGATATTATAAAACTGAAGAGTTTGGTTAAATACGCTAGTCTCAGGAAATACTAGTTCGAATTGAAAAACTCTTTTAGTCTTGGATAGCTCATCAATGAAGGAAGGTCATAGGCTATATAACATCACATCGGTCTGATTAACAAGAGAGGAGAATCAACGAAAAAGTTAGAAAAACGG
Source organism: Lymantria dispar (assembly GCA_032191425.1). NCBI lineage: Eukaryota > Metazoa > Arthropoda > Insecta > Lepidoptera > Erebidae > Lymantria > Lymantria dispar. The sequence goes on from CM063441.1 coordinate 28,297,339, forward strand.
GAAAAAAAATCTTTTGAGAGCTCCTGACGCCATGAGTTTAGGTTCCTACTCTCTCACTCTCGCTCTCTCTTTCTCAACTGTTCATATATAATAAGTAAATTTACCCAATCCAAGTCCAATTTTCTAATAATCCCATCATAGAAGAGCATTATGTTCAACTGTAGGTATAGGCTATATAATGAGCTGAGAAAAAGAAAATCCTTTCGTTATATTTTATTGAATAGTGGTAATTTTTAATGTTTCGAAGAATCCATCCCACATAAAGTGGATCTTGTTTATTTTGATGTCCAATTTAAATTCAATACTTTTTAGAAACTTTTCTACAGCCTCGTACTTTTGTGAAGCTTTAAATATTGGCTGTGGATGAACCAAGCATCCGATGTAAGCAGAAACCCCATCTAATAAAATGGCATCCATAAATTCTTCTTACAGCATCGGGCCCACTCAGTAGCGTGAATAATGACATTGCGTGTATACTGTAATACCAATAAAGCTTCTTGGTTCTTACCAAAATGTTCAATATGATTATTATGGCAACCTTTATCTTCTACATTATTGTTATTTAAGTTCTTAGTTTTTACAGAAATAAGTAGCCATTAAATTTTAGTGAAGTCCTATTGCTGGGCTCGAGCTTCCTCCACAATAGGAGAGAAACTCAAATAGTATTGCCGTTTGTTTGCTTTTTCTGCTTATATTACCTTTCTGTTTGTTAGATTTTTTCTTGATCAATTTAGATATTCCTATTTTATATGTACTTTTATATTTTTATAATAACGGGGGTACTTATAATTTTAAATGTAGTGTTATGTCATAAAACATACTAGTTCAACTGGTGAACGTGGCATAGTGACTATAAATATTAGGTAATACGACAGCAGAATAGATACATACGGGGTGGCCAACCAGACTATAAATATGAACTACAAATTGACTTTAATATAAAACTCATTTCACTATATCAATATGCTCATTTCATAATTAATTTAATTACAAAGGTTTGCGAGTTACTCGTTTTAAATTAAAATATGCTCTGGGTACTTTTCACAGTGAGATTTTGTATTTTGTTAAAACTACCTACCTAAATGGAGTTAAATGGATACTTTGTAACTGTATTTGTTCTCCAAATTGACGTTGATTCATTAGAACGTACTTTTTTAGTAACTGCTCTCAAAGTGATAATTATTTAAATAATGGCTTAAATTAGTTTTATAAATTAGTAATGAAAATATTAAACTGGAGATTTTGCGCCTTAATTAAGATGGACTTTTTTACGATTTGGCCTATCTCGTTGTAGATTATTTTATTAAATTGAGTCTTCAGACACGGCTTCTGTGCATTCTGTAATTAATTTGCTAACACAACTTTTAAGACATAGGTATTTCTTTAGTTTGCCAGATACTACATCTTTGATTAACAGAAAATATTATCAAAAGATATTTGCGTCAAATAAAAATGAGGTTTTATATGGAAAGTTTTCAACAGAATTTTAAATTGCCTATTATAAGTTTTCATACAAGTTACACAAACAATAATAAACCTTAACGATGTCAGAATACAAAGTAAAATTCTATCAAAACTACCCGCATATCCTTTCCAAAAATAGAAAATAATATTTTATTTGGATTTAGATGAAACATGTCGCTCTGATGAATTCACGTGTGGGAACGGCAAATGCATCCAACTACGTTGGGTGTGTGATGGAGATAACGACTGCGGTGACGAGAGTGATGAATTCAAATGTCCCGCACCAACCTGTCAGCCAAACACACATTTCTCTTGTGCTAATGGACACTGCATATCAGCATGGTGGCGCTGCGATGGAACCGAAGATTGTCCCGATGGATCTGATGAAGTAGTAAGTTACTTTATTAATATCATTAAGTGTTATAACAATCGTTCTGTAGACACGTGTATATTGGCGGCAGAGAGCTTCCGGAAGGAATATCACTACTGCGACAAGCTCTGTCGCCAGCGCGTCGGTCGGTGCGAGCGGGAGTACCCGCTCCTGTTGTCCCCGGTTCTCCCAGCCAAGACATTGGCTAGGGCGGTATTCTAGCCTAGGTCGCGGGTGGACGGACCGAGGATTAGACCACCACCTGTAGAGGTGCCAACTGCACGGGAGCAACGCTCCGGCAACACTGTTGTTGCCACTCAAGGAATCGGTACCAGTGATCATCTAAACAGCGATGAAGAGGGAATACGGTAGGTTATGGCGTCGCGAGCTGCCCTTTCGTGGTCGTCTACCAAAAATGTAAAGCCACTTGTAAATTCATTTTCCATATTAGCATCAAATATTCACACTTTATAAAGCCGTTCAAGATTAATGTTGTACATGTAAAGTGGACAAAGAATACAATAGCTATGTTACCGCAATCTATTCTCAAAGAACTTTGATAAACTTTGTCGAAAGACCTACTACTATCCTGCTAATATCTTAACGAGTCCTCCATTTTAAACTTTCGAAGCTCTGTTTGTATGAAATCTTCATCACCCTCCTTATATCTCAATTACTTGAGGTAGACTAATGTATACTCCATAGTACATGTTGCAAAAATTATGATAATTATGACAAAAGTTTTATGACTGGTCGCTAGCCTGACGTCAGCCCTCCCTGTATGTACTAAACCGTCACGGGCTAGGTTTAATTACTCTCCGTATGGTGAAGATATAAGAATAAAATGTGTCACTGCTGTTTACTTTGACGTCGCAATCGTTAAAACCAACTGGTGGATCACCATTATAATCGTCAGTAGTAACCAACTGCAATTGCAGTGCTCTTACTAAGCGAGTTGATTTATATTATTATAATGTCTAACAGTAAATGCCGAAAGGCTTAATTGCATAGGTGTATACTTAGAATAACGACTTCAAGAATGAACAAAATAATTCTGCTCCAAGTGTCTTACCAATCAACTCAAGGAATAAATAAGTCAATAAATCATGTTAGAAGCGTTTGGTTGACTTAGTTTAACTTCGGGCAAAAAGTTTTTACCGACATGATACTAAAACCATTTTAATAAGAACTAGTGCCGTTTGCTATCTAAAGGTGCACAGCCATTTCGTTTATGGTTTTATAGAAAAACTACTTCGACAAAGACGAACTTTCTTGAATAAAAAAATATACGCAGTACGCGCAAAGACAAGTTTTCATATTATTACTTATTACTTTGTTATGTTAAAACGCCATCACAAATTTCATTAAAGATAATAATTAAATGTCATTCATTGCTAAGTACCATGTCATAAATTTTCCGATGTGGGTCAAGATTGCGGTCAAGTTTGTTATTGCCCGATAACAATATCAGATGAGTAAATATGCTCACTTTGAACTTATATTCAGTCATTGGATACATTAAACATACTAAGTCAAGAAAAATATTAATGCTCCCTTCTTGCCCGTGGCTGTCATAAAAGAAGACTATGCATACAATATCTATGCAAGAAAAGGAAAACTCTAAATAAAACGCTGTACCAACTCGTCTGACCCGCCTGGTACAGTAGGTTAATTTCCCTCTCACTTTTGGAGACGGCTCGAGCCCTGCAGTAGAACGTATAGGAGCTGTGATGATGATGATGATGAAATTTATAAATAGGTTTTATAATTTGGTGTAAAGTAAATAGCTGTGGTGTTATATCATCATCTCCAATGTGGTAATAGGCTAAGAATACAATTTGTCACTAACGCTTACTGTCCTTGGGAGACGTAAAAACCGGCTGAGGAAGGAGAGAAACTCAACACCAATAGCTATCGCTAAACCATCTGCAAAACCTTACGATTATGGTATTGTCTTGGTTAGACGTATATTCATTTGTAGACGTCTATGAGCTGATAAGTGGATGGATTATAATCATTGACGTAGAATATTCTAGATGCAATCGATAAAACGTATAGATAACTTCAAAGGTTCTCGATAGAAGTTACTTGGATTCAATTGAATTCTAATGTGAATAGACAAATTCCCTTTGCATCTAATAGTTCTTTCATTTTTATGTCTATAATGCTCTACACCGCGTAGTACTACCAACCTTCGATTGACGTTGAACGTTCTAGATGCAATCGATAAAACTTATAGATAACTTTAAACATACTCGACAGAAGTTGGATGGATTCAATTGTGGTCTAATATGTATATTCTGATTGTATTTGCAACTAGACTGCACAGATAGCGTAGTGGTTAAAATACTGACCTAACGTACCAAGTATCGTGGTTTCGACTACCATGGTTCGGTTATAATTTGCGTCTATTAAATTATGTTTGTAAAGTTACCCGCAATACAAGGATTATTTGGCTTAGTGCAGACATTTTATAAAAAAAAATAATTAAGAAGTTTTTTCATTATATCTATAAAGCTCTACACCGCATGCGTAGTGTAATAAATGTGTTGGTAGTATTTGTAATACTACCAACCGATTTTTGAAGACAAACTATAGTCGGGTCACACCCCATCCAAATCGTCCAGGAACGAAAGAGACGACCTGCAACTACATAACTTGCCACAGAATACTGTGTAGAGAGGTATCTCTATCGCCATTTGAGCGGATCACCGGTACAAAGTCTTTATCTTCAATGATACTACCGACGCTGGCTTTGATTTTGGTTGCAATTAAAAGGAGATAAAAAGCAATATCATCATCATCATCACAGCCCACATACGTCCCACTGTTGGGCTCGGGCCTCCTCCTTAACGGAAGGGAATTCAACCTACTATACCGTGCTGGTCAGACATGTTGGTATAGGGGCAAGCATCACCTAGACCAATTTCACCTGGATCTCATATATCAAAGAGAGCTCTAATCAAAAATTGTCACATTTACCTTCGCTAAAGTCTTTCAGCATCTTCAACTATGTATAACATCGTCTTTTTTCACTTTACAGGGTTGCGCAGCGACTCCAAAGGTCAGATCACCCTGCATATCATCGGAATTTGAATGTAAAGACCGAATGACCTGTGTGCATAAAGCTTGGGTTTGCGACGGTGATCGAGATTGTCCTGATGGTGGCGACGAAGATCCTCAACTTTGTCGTGGCAATATTACCTGCAGACTTGATCAGTTTCAATGCAAAGACCACAGTTGCATTCCTGGCGCATTATATTGTAACGGGGATAAAGATTGCCCAGATGGCAGCGACGAATTGAACTGCAGTAAGTTTAAAATATTTAAAATACGTATTTTTCAAGTCTTTTGATAGCAAAGGAGCAAGTAGCTGACCTGATAGTAAGTAGTAAATGCTTATGGACCTCAGCCATCCCAAGGTTACAACCAAGTAACTGCCTACCGTTGACGAAGAGCTGTTCATTCAAACCTCGTTTGAAGACATACAAGTTATAGCGCTCCGCAAACATTGCAGCTGTTAGTTGTTTCCAGGTGTCAATGTTGAGTAGTACTATTATAAAAAGATGCCTTACTCAAACCATTGCATTCCCCATTAATAATCGATACAGCACACAGCTCCGTATGGTGTCGAATTAAGAATACAATTCACCCCCCCCCCTCCCCTTCCCCCTCCCTTCTTACCCGTAATGTTATAGTAGGTCTATTTCCGTCCCATGGTGGAGGAGGCTCGAGCTCAGCAGCGAGATGAATATGAGCTGTGATGATGATGGCAGCATACAGAGAATCCAAAATTTTCTTTGGTTTCAATAATTCGAAACAACCAACGCAGTTGTAGTTCAATGATAAGCATTTGTACCTAAGAATATATCATCATCTCAGCTCATATATACATATATATGTCCCACTGCTAGGCTCTAGTCTCCTCCACAATAAAACTGTAATTTACCTACTATACCACGGTAATCAGTTTTATACAAGGTTTTTATTAAGGGCACGTACTGCGTCCCCACACGGATAAAAACTGGACGATCACACTTGCTATTATAAATTTCCCAGGGGAATACTGCTCTCCATTCCTCAGCTGAATTTTACTATTCCCACTCAAATGCAAAGGGCGGTGACTGTTGTATTTATTGTATTCTTAATCCATCACCACATACGGAGATACTATGTAACTTGCGTTAATTTAAATAAGTTTAATTTCAAAATTTATTGAGAATTTATTTTAAAATTCTTCTTTTCAATATTTGGGAATTGTCGAGTAATTTTAGTTCACTGTTGCACTGATTATCCAATTTAGACCTCGACCGATAGCTTTTGTGACACCTATTTTTCTGCCGCAGCCAATGAAAGATTGATAATCACATATAGTTCCATATTGATTAGATTAAAGTCGAATCCAAATTCAATCAACACAAGGATAACGTAACGTTAAGGCCTTTGATTATTTTTAGCGCAGAATCCTTCAGTGTTCACAAAATAGGGCTCCACTAAAACCCATTCAGTTATCAAATTAAAGTACCTTCGAGCAGTGTAACGGATGTTCGTGTTTAAATTCAGTATTTAGGAGGCCACCAAAGTGACAATTCTGTTTACTTACGTTTCCGTTTAATCGGAAATGAACTACATTACTGAAGAAAATGTGATCGAAATAGGCGAGTACAAGTAATATAGATGACGAATTTTCGTCATCTATATTACCTTAATAGAAAATATGCCAATTAAATTTGAATGCTATATTACTTGGTAAGACTCAAAGTTGCTCGACGTGCTATGGAGAGAACTATGCTCGTCGGTAATATCCGTTATACGGAAATCCGTAGAAGAACTTAAGCGACATAGCCCGCAGAATTAGGACGTTGAAATGGCAATGGGCAGGCGACAATGCTCGTCGAACCGATAACCATTGGGGAAGAAAGGTTCTTAAGTGGCGACCACAAATCCGACGGCGCAGCGTAGGATGACCCCCTACTAGATGGGCTGACGACGTCTTTAAAGTCGCAGGAAACCGTTGGATGCCAGTGGCACAGGACCGTTCCACGTGTCATTCTCATGGGCAGGCCTATGTCCAACAGTGGACGACTTTAGATTGATGGATAGATGAATATTACTTGGTAGAATATAACGTGTTACTAACGATAAAGACTTACTGAAGAATAACCAGAAGAAAAATAAAACAATACCTAAGCGTCTGTGCTTACACTAGATAATAATACAAGATTTTAGCAAAGAAAAACCTTCTTTAAAATAATGTAGTCGAGATGAACCAAATACAAAAATCCAAAAAAAATCCTTAATAATTAAGGATTTTTTTTTGCTGTTGGTGACAAGCGAGCAAGCAATACATCTATATACCTGATGATAAATGATACTGGCGCTCGTGGACCATTGCCAGGCCACTGCCTACAGTGTAGAAAGTGAAGAAGTATGAATGCTTGGAATCGATAATACTAAAGGCATTAAAAAAACCTATCATGCGCAAACACCCTCAGAAAATTTGCTCACAATTTTTCTCGTTTACGACCGGTTCGTCCAGGGTATCCCCTGGTCCGGTATCCCCTGGTCCGGTCCTGGACCGGTCTGCGGCTGTAGATGGACGATTGTCGACAGTGTGGTCCTATTACATCGAAAACTCAAAAATCATCCACTATCTTACCAATGACAAAAATACTTAAAGTCGATTGATAATAATTGAGGGGATGATCGGGTAACATAGGTATTTACAAAAAACAGATACAATCGAATTGAGAACTCTCTTTTTTGTCTGTTACAAATAGCATAATTGGCGCAAGTATCGCGGCACATACAAAAATAAAACATACAAGCGAATTGGGAATTTCCTCTTTTTTGTAGTTGATTAATTATAAGTCGTCCGCCAGTCCGCCTGGCAAGCATGTCGATTATGCGATTGTTTTTTCCAACGGAGACCTACGTCCAGAAGTAAACATTAATAAGCTGAATATATATTAGATAGAACACTCTTCGCTGCGATAGTCGGCAGACTAATTGTGTCACTGGTATTGCTAAGGTCCATATACGGCAGCACCAGTTACCATGAGGTGTGTTGCTTATTCGTTTGCCATCGTAAAAAGCATAAAAATGATTTCAGATCTTACAGTTTTTCGAGACTGTTTTAAATCTTAAATAACGTTTATATTCCCAATTTATATAGGTATAAAACATATGATTTGTAAAAGCACTATTAAAACGTTATTTTGCAAATGATTTCCATTCTACATTTCTTAATTTTTTTTGGAGGCTCTTTTTAGTATCTATGGTAAAACTAAAGATTTTTCTGTGTATTCTATAAATATAGATGATGATCACATTAACTTCTAAATAACTAGCGAACTGTGACTGATACCTAATAAACCGTTTTGATATCGAGTTTTCGTAAAATTCTTAGAAGCGAAACACTCGTTGTTCCCCGGGGAAGATCGGCAATAACAAGTTCAAGGACCTCGCCATAGTGAACACACACTTCCCTTGCTTAATCATGTGTGAAGCTTTACAAATATTTTTAAGATATTCGTATTTCGGGCCGGCCACTGATGACAAGTAACCCTGCTCCAGTGGTCGGCCCAACGACGAAGGCGACGTGGTGTTCGGGTGGGTTGCAGAAGTTGCGTGCTTAAGCCCCTCTGTCGCCCCGGACGGAGTGGTGCGGAGGCACGCCGACCGCAGGCCACCCAAAAAAAAAAAAAAAAAAGATATTCGTATTAAAATAAAAATCTATTAAAAATATTTTCATTAGACTATTTATAAAAAATTAACACAATACATAAGCAATTTTTACTCTACTCCTAAAACTAGAAATAGTAGTAATTTATATGTACCTCTATCAATTTTTTGGATGCACAAGCACACTTCAGTGGCTAATAATGATTGGCTGCTATGAGCCTTATATTGTGGTAAAAAAATTAAGTATATATTTCTAACGTCATTATGTTTAACATTCAATGTCAGTCCGTATCCGGGATAAGAGTACGAAACCGATCCAGTTGCAGAAAGGCGTGAGACAGGGAGATGTTATCTCTCCAAAACTGTTCACCACTGCACTGGAAGATGTCTTCAAGCTCTTAGACTGGACTGGACTCGGCATCAACATTAACGGCGAATACATCACTCACCTTCGATTTGCGGACGATATAGTCGTTATGGCAGAATCCATGGAGGACCTTGGCACAATTCTCAATGATCTCAGCAGGGTATCCCAACTAGTGGGTTTACGAATGAAAATGGACAAGACGAAAGTCATGTCAAATGCCCATGTCATTCCTGTACCGCTCCTAGTTGGCAATGCGATTCTTGAAGTTGTCGATCACTATGTTTACCTAGGACAAACAGTCCAGTTTGGTAGATCCAATTTCGAGAAAGAGATCAGCCGACGAATCCAACTCGGTTGGGCAGCGTTCGGGAAACTTAAGAGGATCTTCTCGTCCAACATACCTCAGTGTCTGAAAACACAGGTCTTTGACCAGTGTGTGTTACCAGTGATGACTTACGGCACGGAAACGTGGTCCCTAAATGTAGGCCTCATATCAAGGCTCAAAGTCGCTCAGCGTGCTATGGAGCGGGCTATGCTCGGGATTTTTCTGCGAGATAGAATCCGGAATACGGAAATCCGCAGAAGAACGGGTGTAACCGACATAGCACGAAGAATTAGCACGCTGAAGTGGCAATGAGCAGGCCACATCGCTCGACGAACCGACAACCGCTGGGGAAGAAAGGTTCTCGAGTGGCGACCACGTATCGGACGACGCAGTGTAGGACGCCCCCCCACTAGGTGGACCGATGACCTAGTGAAAGTAGCTGGGCGTCGTTGGATGCAGGCGGCACAGGACCGCTCATTGTGGCGCAACATGAGGGAGGCCTACGTCCAGCAGTGGACGGCGATAGGCTGAAATGATGATGATGATATCATATATTTTATTACTTGCAATTTGCCAATATTTTGGCATGGTTGCAAGCGCCATAATCACGGAAGAACTGAAGTAGCTCCGGGTAGATAGTTCGTTTGCGGTCAGACATATCTATCTGTCTACTAGCTTTCTCAATTTATTACCCACGGTAACCCCTACCATTAGTCTCACTGTCGCCTCTATTTCGATTGTGACACACTATACTATCGAGGTTTAGAGGCGTTTTATTTGTGTAAAGACGAATCACTGGTCGCCAGATACTAGTCTAGTTACTCTTAATAGTTTCAAATCCATGAGAGAACTGCGTCCAGCAGTGAACGGCAATAGGTTGAATGATGATGATGATGATGTTATATCACCAGCCAAATATTTCACAGTACTGTCTCTTATCTTTTACAACATACTGTTATTAATGTCCATAGTATGCATGGCGCAAAATTTATCGTAAAGCATCTTTTATATAAAAATATTTTTTACAAATATTAATTAACCCGCTAGTTAACAGCGTTGAAGCTAATGATCAATAATTTGGAGATATTTTTATGAACAGTTCCATAGAATATCCATAATCATTTTTTCAGAAGGCACAAAATCAACCTTTATAGTCCATGTGCTAATGGCCACAGGCTCGTTCGTGTTAGTGTAGAATTGGCCATTTTTTTCTAAGGTTTGAAATCATAATTTTTCCCTCCACTAAACCCTTTTCTGTAACAGTGAATAGTATTCTGTATTAGTGTATGCGAAATTAAAAAGCTATTGTGATGCATAGAGAAAACGTAACATAGTTTCTTTGTCAGGTCTCATTTATAATATTAGTTAGGATTCAACTGACGATCATAGGTCTAAGAAGCTAGTTGCAAAACCGCCAAAACTTTGCCATCATTTTGATTTAACTCCATACACAAAATAAAATTGATTAAATATATAATTTTGCTAAACATATAATTATTCATAAATACCTTTTATTTGTCGTTATTTTTAGCACATTCCATCAAAGTATGCTGAGCATCCTCAATTACTTGATATTCTTTGCCATTTTTGTAATCAAATTTTTTCCATCCTTTACGGATGGAAAAAATTTGATTACAAAAACGGCTGCTTTGCCTAAGCACTTTGGCGAAAGACTCTGTACATCTATAGTTTTCGGTATTAAATCTGTCAGAAAAAAAAACAATAACTCCGATTTTTCCGAGTTTATTACGTGTACAATATTTTTTATGTATATCATTATAAATTTAAAGTTTTTTAGTTTCCCTTTATTTATGCTATTAAATCTGCTTCACGCCAAATTTCATAATTCGATTAGACGGCAAATAGTTAATAAATGCAAAACAATCAGCCATCGTTATTGAAAAAAAAAAAAATCTCGCAGCTTAAGAGGATGATGATGAGGATGTTAGTATGTGGTGCAAATTTCAACGTTATCCTTAATGCTTTCTTGGAAAAACCATCTTAAAGGACAGAAGGACGAAAAGAAAAATCGCATAAGGGTTCTCGTACTGTCAAAGGACCTACCGTAAACAGGAGTCGTCCTACTTATATTTGTTTCGATTTATTGTTTCTTTACTTGCATATCATTCAATTCGCATCAGAAGATATTCATTATTAAGATTAAATTAATTAAAATAATGTTGATTATGAGATATTTATGAGATGATTATGATATCAGTGGTAGAAGCACACTGTTGAGTTGTCTGTCTACAGCCGCGGGCCGGTCCGTCCGGGGTAGAACCATACATCGCAGAAAATCGTCGCCTTCGGCTGTACTCGTGGGTTATCTGGTTGATGGTCCTGTATGGCGCACCTATGTTGGCGGGGTGCCTGACCGTCCAACTCAGGGCTCTTCTGTGGCGACCACAGAGGGCCATGGCGGTCAGGGCCACACGCGAATACCGCACGGTGGCGACGGAGGCAACGTGCCTGTTGGCCGGGATTGCCCCGGGACCTGGAGGCGGCAATGCTCGCCGGTTTGTATCGGCGGGTGTCGGGGGTGCGAGTGTGGGGCGGTATGGTCTCGTTGAAGGCACTTACCGCCTGGCGCTTCGACGCCCACCGAGACGTCATTGCCCGTTGGGCAGTCCGACTGGAGAGGTCTCGGTTCAGTGTGAGGACCGTCGAAGAATTCCGGCCGGTGCCGATGCAGTGGTTAGAGCGGCGGCACGGGGTACTCTCCTTCCGACTGGTGCAGGTTTTAACGGGGCATGGTAACTGCGCCAAATACGTGTATACGGTCGTTAGGAGGGAGAGTGTACCGTCCTGCCACCACTGCGATTGCGACGAGGATACGGCGCAGCACACGCCCGAGGTTTGTGCCGCTTGGGCAGAGCAGCGTCGTGAACTCGTCGCAATCATCGGTACCGACCTGACGCTGCCAACCATCGCCAGGGCGATGCTCGACAGCGTCAGGAACTGGGATGCAGTTGCAGTCTTCTGCGAGACTGTCATCTCGAGGAAGGAAGCGCGGACGCGAGAAGCGTCTCCTCGACGACGCCAACTGTCGCCGGCGACTGGGGCGGCGTAGGCGTGATTACCTGCGCCTGATGCCGCCCTAGCCGAGGCCGCGGGTGACTGGACTTGGGCATTAGTACGTCACCCGCCGAGAGGCCGACCGCGCGAGGAAAGACCGACGTCCTCCGCGAGAGGGGGGGGGGGGGCCGCGGGCGAGGAGAGGGTACTCCTCAGCCGACCACAAACGACAAGTTACCCTGCACCGGTAGTAGGCCCAACGACGAAGGCGACGTGTCACGGGTGGGTTACGGGTGTGCGTGCTTACGCCCTTCTGTCGCCCCGGACAGAGCCGGACGTTGGGTACGCCGACCGTAGCCCATCCGCAAAAAAGAAGTAGCAATTTGATACTGTGCTTCCTTCGGTGAGCGAGAGAGCTGGAAGCCCAACTTTCTGAGGGTGTTTGCGTGTGGTGTGTTTTAGTGATGCCTTTAGTATCACCGAAACTCTGCACACATTCACACTCCCTTCACTTTCTTCACAGCCTATCGCCGTCCACTATAGGACATAGACCTCCTCATGCTTCACCATAAAGTGCGGTACTGTGGCACCTGCATCCAACGACGCTCAAGGGTAACAGAGTTGCCATGACTAGAGCTCATTTTTCTTCGCCATATGAGGAATAATGACGTATACGCCACGTTTGGTAGGAGGGTTGGTTTCGAAGTGAGATATTATACATTTCCCCGGCAAGAGCTGCTGCCCACTCTCCTTCCTGTAGAATCTTGCCTTGCACTAACGGAATAACAATCCTTATATTGTGGGGGACTTTACAAACATATAATTCAACATCGCATCATCATCGCAGCCCTCATATGTCCCACTGTTGGGCTCGGGCCTCCTCCACAATGGGAGGGAATTTGACCCACTATACCATGCTGGTCAGACATGTTGATATAGGGTTTCATTTCATGTTTTTCTTCTCTTGCACAGATGGTATGTGCATATTAACATATCCGATAGTCGTCTTATACGGCATCCACAGACAAGATAGAGAGTAGTGAATTGTATTCTTACTTCGTCACCACACGGAAAGAACATATAATTAACCGACACAAATTACATTCAGACTCAGAACAACAATTTGTGGATCGTACAAGGTGTTGTCATGCATGGGATTCGACACTGGCACGGTACGTTGGTATCTTAACCACTACGCCATCTGCGCAGTCTTTAGCCGGTTTTTACGATTCCCATAGGGAAGCAATGATGGCGACAAATGTATTCTTATTTTTACAAAGTTACATGTGTGCAAATGTAACTCTGTAATCCTATATATTTATATGGGTTTACAAAATTATTTATGCAGTTAGTGTATCTCGCAAACTGGACGAAAATTACAATGTTTCATAATGTTTCCTTCATTTATACACTAAACACTAATTGCATTCTAAATTTAAAGCTTCTATGTCTGCTAGAAGTGTCTCTTTAATATTTAATATACTAGATGTTATATGTAATTATCTATTGTGAATGAAATGATTGACTGTGTACGTTTGACAATATATATATTTGACCGGTAAATAACATTGACCAAGAAATTGATTATTCTGATTATTATTATTGATGATCGGTCAGTCAGTGAGTGACAAAATTACGAAATTTTGACTAGTTATAATTCTTAAACTATTGGTTCAAATTGAATGAAATTTGAAATACACAATGTGTATACAATGCCAGCTGAATTACTAAAAATTCAGACTTCTAGTTTTACTTACCACGAAGTTATAGGGGGTCGAAAATGGCCTGAATTGCTTCGAGAAAAGTATGTTACGGCTAGTGTTGCCCAAAAAAGTCTTGGTCTTGCGGTCTTGGTCTTGGTCTTGCGAGAAATGCGAGACCGAGACCAAGACCAAGACCGCTTAGTTTTTGCAAGACCAAGACCAAGACTGGCCCTGCAAGACTTGAGCAAGACCAAGACTGGGCCTGCAAGAGTCTCGCGGTCTTGCATTTAATTCAAATAACCATTTCAGCTTATATACGGTTGAGCTCGTGTCTTCTACATAACAGGAGGAGAATCGGCCGTGGCCGGAGGGGAATCGCCACGGTGATCGGCCGTGTTGTTACAGGTCATACATGTCAAGTTTTCCTTCTCTTGCACCGATGTTATATATTATAGCCCTTAGTCGTGGGTTCGCAGTCACGGGTAAAATAGGGGATGATGAATTATATTCTTACTCCGTCACTACACGGCAAGTCAAATCAGTCTTGAGATATCCATCTATTGGCCAATCGATTCCCAATGTTGGTGTTGGCTTTTCAGAATTACTCTTCGGAAAGGCTTAAGGACAAAAATACCGTAATCACGAGAGTGCTCTTGCCCATTATACATATTTATATATCCGTTTATTCATTAGCCCAACGACGTTCACTGTTGGACATAGAAATATGCCTACAATTAATCTATATAAATGTCCATGTAGGGAGAGAGTACGATTACCATCAGGCAGTACATGAAGCGTTGCTCCCTGCGCCCACCCCCCACACCTCCTCACCCCAATCCACTAGTGGTTGGGGCGGTAAAGTACGTCCCTTCAAAAATATCCACGGTCCGACGTCCTCGTCATCTTCTTGAAGAAGAAGATGACGCTATTATGATCGCCTAAGAAAGGACCTACACAGCTCGCGCAGCGATAACAGCTAAAACTCCGCGGTATCGGCCTCGCCGTCGAGGTCGAAAACCGCGCCGCGTAAAAGTCATTAACCTAAACTTGGCCACGCCCACTTTGCTCTCAGCGACGCCCCGAGCCGAGGTCCGTTCCCCACAGGGGGGAGCCCTTGGGCGATGTTCGCTTAACTTACTTACCGGGTTGAGAGCCATCAGCGCTCACCCATTGACCGTGTTAAGCTATCAAGGTCATCTGCGACCAACAGCTACACACACACAAAAAAAAAAGACAGAGTACGAATATAATTCACCACTCTCTTACCCGTGGATGTCGTATCAAATCGGATCGGGCAATGGTGTTAGGAACCCATGAAAAAAATTGAAATAAAAATATCGATTCGTTAATGAATTGAGAGACATGTAAGTTCTCAATTTTGTCATCGTTTTTTCGTGTAAATTGATTAAAATGTATAAAGGAATGATACTTAATCTACCATATATTCGTATTTTGTTAAATGTTCATTAGAATTTGAATAAATCAATGATTACGTTTGCATAAGCAAGACAAACTTCGCTTTAACATAAATCAGCTGATCGGCCGATGACCGTTGATGAGTCGCCTTTGTACCTACGTAACCATTGAAAGGTTCGCGCAAATCTAATACCTATTTATACTGTCGAAATTTTACATGCTTACATATATCCTGTCTGTGCATACCTACATAATGCATAAAATTTAAGGCATAAACTCTTAGACACACATTTTTGTAATCACTATAACTTTTACGTTATATTGTTTTTGTGTAATATACATTCTAATTATGATCTATGACTGTTGGAACTACAACATACATGAACAGTTGTCCCATAACCTGATACACCCTGTGTATATAACATATGTGCAAGAGAAGTGAAACTAGAAAGAAAACCCTGTACCAACATGTCTGACCAGCGTGGTATAGTAGATCAATTTTCCTCTTACTGGAAGGACGCTTAAGCCCAGCAGTGGCACTTTTATGAGCTGTGACTATGACGACGAATATCATACATTTTACAAGTACTAAAACCATAAAATTTTAAATCAGTTTTATATGTTCTTGAATAAATAGTATATTAAGAGCTACATGGATCCAGCGGCCAAAGTATTTATATAGGCAATAGAGCAACAGGTTTTTTCAAGTATCCAGAGTATCAGTAACTAAACTGGAAATACAATAGATACATACCACTTAACTTGAAGGGGAATATAAACAATCGCATTAATTGTAAAATATCGCATTGATTATAAAATGACATTAAATTTATTGTATCAACTGTCTCGTGTGGTGACGTCTTAAGAAAATAGGGTCGAAAGTCCTGTCATAAGAGTAGTAACGCTGTCTAATGGAACACCAGGGGAATAGAAGAGTAATTTTCTCCAGTGGTAAGTATTGTATTCAATAGTGAACTATAGGCTAGCAGATGGATAGATAGGATAGGAAATTTGATTAATTTAGTTGGATTTTTCATTGCCATGATAAATTACTGTTACGTTATTCTAACTGCAAAACTTTGCGAGACTCTTGCTGCAATACCAAGACTCGGGTGCGCAAGACCAAGACCAAGACTCGGGTGCGCAAGACCAAGACCAAGACGAGACCAGGTGTGATGTTGCAAGACCAAGACCAAGACCGATCCAAGTCTCGTCTTGGTCTTGCATTTGGGCAACACTAGTTACGGCAGTGTTGCGATTTGTCCGACTTTTTTTTTTGCTCGACTTGGCGGGGGCACTGCCACTGCCCCCAGATTGACAACAAATGTCTCATTTACGTTCATATGACGTAATATAATATTATTTATCTTATTCTGTATCTTATTTATAAATAAAACTAATTATCGCGTGTAACAAATCATCAATCATTGCATGTGATAATATAAATTGATGTCTACGTGTAGTTGTTTATCATTTTATTTTTGCCTTTATCTTCGAGGGTATAATCTATTTGCAGTTTCGAAGATACAGATATGGCAAAATCACATTTCACTGCATAAGTTTAATCCCATGCATGCTATTTCCTTGTGATTAAAAGCTAACTTGCCGCGTATATAATTGAAACACTGAATCTTCTGATCGATATATCAACTAGATATAGAGATTTTATTTATAAATGTACAGGACATTTAAATAAATAAATTTAAACAATAGATCACAATAATTGGTCCTAACATTTTAATTTGAGATATATTACGCCTGGCCACGTGGTGACGGAGTATGACTACAATTCACTATCCGGTTTCTTGCCGGTGGGTGTCGTAAAAGTCGACTAAGGGACTATAATACGCAGATGATTTCCATGTAAGAGAAGAAAACTCAAAATAAAACCCTATATCAATACCAGTCTAACCAGCATGGTATAGTAAGTCAATTTCCCTCCCATTGTGTTGGAGATTGAGCCCAGCAGGATGTACATGAGCTGAGATGATGATATTATTGCGTTTAGATAAAAAATAAGTTTATTATATACATCTTATTTACAGCTGCACTGAAAACAGTTTGTGATAAGAAAACCCAGTTCGACTGTGGCGGAGGTATGTGCATACCTCTATCGAAAGTTTGCGACAAACGTCCAGATTGTCCGAACTTCGAAGACGAGCCAAGAGACCGATGCGGTGAGAACGAATGCGCTAAGAACAATGGTGGATGTACGCAGAAATGTGTTGATACACCAGTCGGATACTACTGCGATTGTGACAAAGGATACAAGCTGGTTGATAATAGGACGTGTGAAGGTAAATATATAACAATGTGTTTTAAAATATTATTCTATTGTGATAATAGAATATACCTTAAGTCAGCTATTGTATTATCGAAAATAAATTTAGACTGTGATAGACCCCGAATTATGTATATTTTGACTTGATCAAATCCAAAAGTTAGCATAGATATAATTCAAGCAGGATCGGAATTCACTGGGCTGTGTATATAGCAAACATTAGAGCACATATTATAATATCGGTAGCTCCTTTCACGGCATTGATAGGTTTAGAAGAAGTACAGTAACGTGATGCAGGAATTTTGATTCGTCGATGTGCGTTGTTAATTCTGCATATGCAACCTTAAGGCTGGATACTAAAATATAATTTCGTTGTTATTTACACACAAAGTGGTTATTACGCATTACTAAGCAGAAAGTGGCAGGAGTGGTAGGACCACACTGTCGACAGTTATCTGTCTACAGCCGCGGGCCGGTCCGTCCGGGGCAGTACCATGCTTTCGCAGAAAATCGACGTCTGAGTAGTAGCAATTTGTTACTGCGCTTCGTTCGGTGAGCGAGAGAGCCGGAAGCCCAACTTTCTGAGGGTGATTGCGTGTGGAGGGTTTTGGTGGTGCCCTTGGTATCACCGAGCCTCAATGCACGCCTTCACACTCCCTTCACTTTCTTCGCGGTAGGCAACGGCCTTGTAAAGGTCCATGAGCGGCAGCAACACTTACCATCGGGTGTACTGTTTGCTCGTTTGCCACCGCTTGCAATAAAAAAAAAAAAAAAAAAAAAAAAAAAAAAAGTTACGTTTACGAAGTTGTTTATTTATTTTTACGCAATAATATACATAATAAATGGATGTATTAAATGTAATGTATTCACGTAAAATGACGAGTCATTCTTCATTATCCAGCAAGACCTTGTTATAGAGTACCTATTCATTTTATAATTTCAAATAATCGTTAAAATTATAAATATTTACACAAAACGTCATTTTAATTATTCAATAAATGAATTCTTAGTTATTAATTAACTAGCTTCTGTCCGCAGTATCGCCTGCGTGAAAAGTAACTTTCCCAAAGTAGAACTATGTGTTAATCCAGGAAATTGTGGATGTGTCAATTTTCATCCAAATCTCTTCAAGGATTGACTAGTAACTATTACCAATGTACCAGATATTCAATTTATTTACTGCAATTTCTTTTAATTATAACATTTTCTAACAACTAAAATAACAATATGTCATACAGATATCGACGAATGTTCTGATCCTGGCGCCTGTTCTCAAATGTGTATCAATGAAAAGGGAACTTTCAAATGTGAATGCCACGCAGGGTATGCTCGTGACCCTCGCGATCGTACCAGATGTAAAGCTACAGAAGGACATCCCTCACTGCTATTTGCTAGAAGATTTGACATCCGTAAAATCAGTCTAGATCACCACGAAATGGTTGCAATCGTCAATGACACAAAATCGGCAACTGCTTTAGATTATGTCTTCAGAACGGGAATGATATTCTGGAGTGATGTTACTGATGAAAAAATTTACAAGTAAGAATGAACATTTTATCTATTAACATTAAAATAATAGAATCGTATCTTTACCTATTTCAGGAACTCTGGTTAACTATTTGCCAGCATAATTTAATTATCTGCAAAATCAAATTCGTGCAAAAGAAACCTTGTTGACTTTTGCACATTGTTATTCTATAATAACGTCTAATGTATACGCAAATATTACACCTTATAAATGACACTATTTTTATGAATCCTATTCCGATAAAATCCGTAAAAAATTTATTTATTTTTACGGATTTGTATGTATTTTATTATATGTAGTGAACTCGTTTAGAACAGGATACTTAAAATTGTCGTGGGCAGACGTTCAATCAAGAACTTAAATGATTAAATCGTATTTGAACACACAGAGAACCAATGTCTTTCAGCCATTAGAATAACTATGTCTATATGTGAGATTGAGATTATCGATAATTCGGCTCTAACACTTTCCTAAAACCAAGCGTGTATAGGTTACAGTTGCTTAGAGATATGAGCAACACACACAAACTCATTACGCATCCTCATATATAAACGAATATGGTTTTTTTAATCGTCGTTTTTTTTTCAAATACGTCCTTTTGAATTTAAACTTTTGAATCCTAACTGACCTTAAATATACATATATGATCATGATATAGTATGAAATATATTAAAAGCTATTGTTAAGTGCCCTGTAGGGTATTGTTTTATCTCTTATTAACCTACATCATTATTTTCAAAATAAAATGCCTACTAAATTTTAATTCTAACCATATATGACTTTTGTTTTTATTTTTAAACAGGGCTCCCATTGATGAAGGTACTCAACGGACTGTGGTTATCGGGGAACAGCTTATTACATCAGACGGTTTGGCTGTCGACTGGATTTACAATCACTTATATTGGACCGACACCGGCAAGAATCATATCGAGCTATCAGATTTACAAGGCAACATGAGAAAGATTCTTATCAGAGATCAACTTGAGGAGCCGAGGGCAATCGCACTCAACCCTCTCGACGGGTAAGTTACAACTTTTAAATTATCTAATAATACAATGCTTACGAGTGTTTTTATTTTTTCGCGCTATATTTGGGATAAAAACTTAGTTATTTTCAAAAGGATCATTATGTATCAAAATACTTCGTCGGACCGACCACTGAGGACAAGGAACTCGGCACTGATGGTCGGCCCAAAGACGAAGTCGACGTGGGTTATGGGTTCGCGCGTCGTTCTTTCGTCGCCCCGGACTTAATGGACGGCGTGTGCGCTTACCATAGCCCACCCATAAAAAAAATATATCAAAATACATAATAATATGAAGTACAAATCGTCTCAAAGCAGTGGTATTTAATCTATAACAGCTATACTCTAAGTGTGTTCCGCGGAACCCTAGGGTTCCGTGATACCTCTGTCGGGGTTCCGCAAGAATTTAGAAATAAAAAAATCAAAACACCTCTCTCTGGTCGCTCCGCGGCTGTGCGGACTCCGCGGCCGCGCGGAGACAAAACGCTATGAATGTTATTTATTTATTTATTTGTATTTGTATAAGCTTGTGTTACATTAGCTGGTACAATATCTCATAAGTTTGGTCTCAACAATTTTATACTTGTACAACGCGTTCGCTCTAAGTTTGCCGGTCTGTGGAATGCGCGTACCCTCCCCCACGTGACAACAAAACTTATAATGTGTCATAGTTTTACCCAAATATCTAACGTACACAATTTTTATTGTTACAATTAAATAAAAAATTTCGAACGTCATACACTCATACCTATCGCCAGCGGCAAACTTAAAACGAGCGGGTAGTATACTTGTAAGCGCTCAGTCTCTTTGATAAAAGCCGCCTCTGAATTAGACGCTATAGTTGTCAACTAGCGACTTTCGTCTCTAACTTCAAAGGATAAAGTCGATATTGTTTACAACGCTATTTTTAAATTTCTGTTTTTATTTTTGCTTTTTGTTTATCAAAGGTGCCGACTCGAGTATTTTCGAGAATATTTGAGATCGAGTCTAGGACTAAGTATAAAAGCGGCGATCGCGCGTTGGCGTCGTCAGACGTCCGCGACCTTCTGAGACAGAAGAATGCAGCCATACGTGCCTACGACCGTTACCCTTGCGAGGAAAACCGCATACGTATGCGTTTCCTGCAAAGGACGGTCAAATCCGCAGTAGCAGAAGTCCGCGAAAAGAGATGGAACACCACTCTTAGCGAACTAGAACCTAACCACCAAGCCTACTGGCAACTCACCCGATCCCTTAAGAAAGACATAGTTTCCACTATGCCTCCCCTAAAGAGATCCAACCTCCCCCCCGCCTTTGAGGACGAGGAGAAATCCGAATGCCTGGCCGACAGCCTAGAGCAACAATGTACGCCAAGTACCACATACCCCGATGCCGAACAGCACGCCCACGTCGATAGGGAAGTGGTGTGGCGAGCCTCTCTCCCACAACCGCCGCTAGATACAGAATTAGGTAGGGACGACGCCCCAAGTCAGCCTATCCCAGCAGTCACCATAGATGAAGTAGTTTCGATCGTCAAGGGACTACGCCCTAGGAAAGCCCCCGGTTCGGACGGCATAACCAATAGAGTTATTAAACTTTTTCCCACGTCCCTACTGGCTGACTTCTGACCTGCATTTTCAACGCAGCGCTCAATAACAAAATCTTTCCCGCTCAGTGGAAAGAAGCCGTGGTAATAGGAATCCACAAACCCGGCAAGAACCGATCCGAACCCAGTAGTTACAGGCCGATAAGTCTTCTTAACGGTCTTAGCAAAATGTACGAGCGCGTAATCCACCAAAGACTAAGAATCTTCGCCGAGGAAAACCACCTCATACCACACGAGCAGTTTGGCTTTAGACCCAAACACTCGTGTGTCCATCAAGTCCATCGTATCGTGGAAAGCATCAACGTAAAACTGCAACGCAACCTTTTTACGGGGATACTCTTCTTCGATGTAGCCAAAGCCTTCGACAAGGTATGGCATAATGGCCTTATCTTTAAGTTATTCCAACTAGGAATTCCCCACTACCTCGTAATTATCATACGAGACTTTCTAACAAATCGTAGCTTCCGCTACAGAGTAGAAGGGACACTCTCTTCCCCGCACCCGATCAGAGCTGGCGTACCGCAAGGTTCAGTCCTCTCACCCCTTCTATTCTCGCTATATACTAGCGACATCCCCAAGTCTAAGCTCGTGCAGTCAGCCCTCTACGCTGACGACACAGCTATATTCGTATCCGGGCTTAACCCGGACGCCGTCACTCGTAATCTCCAAACTGCAGCTACTGCCCTTGGCAAATGGTTCCGGAAATGGAGAATAGACATTAACCCAGAAAAGAGTCAGGCGGTCATGTTTCACAGGAGACGTGCCGACCTGCACCCCCCGATAGCTTCACTCCAGTCCGCATTTTTGACAAGCCCATCCCCTGGGCGTCAAATGCCAAGTACCTAGGCGTCACCCTTGACAATCGTCTCAGCTTCGCTCGACACATAACCACTGTGCGCTCGCGTGCAGCGTTCGTTATGGGTCGTTTACACAACTTACTGAACCCAAAGAGTAAGCTGTCGCTCAAATGCAAAATCCGTCTTTACACTGCCTGCATACGCCCCATCATGTTGTATGCCAGTGTAGTATTCGCTCACGTTAGGCCACACAGGATCCATAGGCTACAAACACTTCAGAATAGGTTCATGCGTAAGGCTACGGGCGCACCGTGGTTCATACGCAATGCCGATCTCCACATCGACTTGCACTTGCCGACCATCAGGCAATATATGAAACAGTGTGCCCGTAGATATTTTGATTCTGCCACAACACACCCCAACCCCTTAGTGGTCGCTGCGACCAACTATATCCCGTCCCGCATCTCGAAGGTCACTCGACCGAGACTTGCTCTCGACGAGCCCGACGACGAGATCACGATAGCTCAGAATACAGCATACACGGCCCGCGAAGCCGCAACAAAGAAAAGACCAAGGTTCCGTCCTCGCCGTCGAGGTGCGAAACCGTGCCGCGCAAAAATAAATAAATCTAAAGTGGGACCTCCCACATTGCCCTCAGCAACGCCCCGAGCCGAGGTTCGTACCCCACAGGGGGTGCCCTTGGGCCACGTTGCTAAAATTTTTTGGGTTGAGAGCCCTCAGCGCTCACCACTAGTCCGCGTAAGGGTGTAACAGCCATCTGAGGCTAACACTCCTTGTCAGAACAAAACAAAAAAAAAAAAAAAAAAAAAAAAATTGGCGTCGTCAGTTGATGATTAGCGTTCGGAGCGATAAGTTACCACCTACTTACAAGCTCGCTAGCGAGAAACTAGTGTTCATTGTTTTACTGCCTGCTGTATTCTGTTGTCTCAGTTTTATACATTTCTTCCCTGTAGGTTCTAAATTTAGTCTCTTATACGCAGTAACGATTGTGCATTATTTAAACCCCACTATCCTGACTTGTAACATTATAAATAAAGAAGAATGGAACGTTGGCTTAAAGGTGTTAAACGTGTTCCAACAACATCTTCTAATGACGCTGAATGTTCAAAAGCAATGCGCGCGGAGAATTTAGCAATCACCGATCCAGAAGATGATGCCACGAGTGCCACGACGTCAAGCTCGACGGTTTCAAAGACGAAAAAAAGGAAGTATGATGAATCTTATATCAGTTTCGGATTTGTTGATTCCAACGGCTCACCTCTCTGCATGCTCTGTAGTAAACTGCTTCCTAATAGTTCCATGGCACCTGCCAAATTGCGTCGACATTTAGAAACCGTACACCCCGAGACTAAAGACAAGAATAAAGAATTTTTTGTTCGCAAAAAAGATCAGTTATTAGAAAGTCAAAAAAATATGATGCATGTAACACAAACTACCAACGAAAAGGCCACGGAGGCATCATACTTAGTTAGCTATCGCATTGCACAAGCAGGTGAAACGCACACTATCGCTGAGAAATTAATAAAACCATGTGTATTAGACATAACAAAATGTATGCTTGATGAAAAATCTGCAAAGCATCTTTCTACTGTTCCGCTATCAAACGATACTGTTTCACGACGAATCCATGATCTGGCAAGCTACGTCAAACAAGAACTAGTTACACGTCTACAAAATACACGATTCGCTTTGCAAATGGACGAGTCGACTGATGTCGCTGGTTTGGCTATCCTGCTGGTTATTGTGAGATATCCATATAAAAGTTCGTTTGAAGAAGACATGCTTATGTGTTCATCGCTGCTTACAAACACTACCGGGGAAGAAATTTTTAATAAAATAGATATATTTTTTGAAGAACATAATCTCAGTTGGAACAATTGCATTGACATTTGTACAGATGGGGCCAAGGCGATGACAGGTAAAACAGCAGGAGCAGTGTCACGAATGAAAAATAAAGCGCCTAATTGTAGTTCCAGTCATTGTATTCTGCATAGACAAGCACTTGCGATGAAGCAAATGCCGTCTAATCTAAAATTAGTTATGGATGAAGCGGTAAAAATAATTAATTTTATCAAATCACGACCACTACAAACCCGATTGTTCTCATTATTGTGTGAAGATTATGGCAGCAAACATAAAACACTGCTGCTCCATACAGAAGTGCGATGGCTGTCTCGGGGAAAACTTTAACAAGGCTATTTGAACTTAGAGCCGAGTTACAAATGTTTCTTTCAGCAGATACTTCTTTTAATTTGAAGGACCGTTTGTATGATAAAACTTGGTTGTTCCGATTGTCTTTTATGGCGGATATCTTTCAAAAACTTAACGAATTAAATTTATCGTTGCAAGGTAAACAGACAACAGTGTTTCAGGCCTATAATAAAATAACTGCTTTTAAAAGAAAATTAGATTTTTGGATCATTTGCATTGGTAAGAAAGAAATAGAAAGTTTTACGTTACTCAGTGAGTTTGTTAGCGAAAACGACTCAGAAATGTTTGAAGATAATGTGTTTGAAGAATTGGTCCAATATCTCAGTTCGATGCGCGCATCTTTTGAAAAGTATTTTCCCGAAGAACACAATACAAAAATTAAAGTGAACTCCTGGATTCATAATCCTTTTTTACCCAACTTGGAAAAGCCTGAAAACATGTCAAATGAGATATATGAATGTCTTTTAGAAATGTCATCAGACACAAGTATGGAGTCATTGTTCAAAACGACGCCTCTTAATGATTTTTGGTGCAGAATCCAAGATGAATATGCAATGCTTGGCCAAATGGCTCTGGATATTCTTCTCCCGTTCCCAACTACATATTTGTGCGAAACAGGATTCTCTACCTACGCAGCCACGAAAACAAAATATCGCAATAGACTGAACGCCGAAGCTGATATGATACTCCAACTTTCTTCCATCAAACCTGATATCAAGCAATTGATGAAAAATAAAAAACAGTTTCATACCTCCCACTAGTTAGATTTTTTCTTTTTTAATGTTTTCTATTATTGTCCTTACCAAGTGGTGAAGTAAATAATAATTAGTAACTGATACATTGTACTTTTATTATGCTGATTAATATAGAATACACTTATAAAAATAATTGTTTTATTGTAGGGTTCCATCAAGTATTTTGCTTCCCAAAAGGGTTCCGTCATTTAAAAAGTTTGAGAACCACTGATCTATAATAATAAATGTATAAAACTGAAAAGACTCGTTTATTGAACGCGCTAATCTCAGGAAATACTAGTTTGAATTGAGAAATTCTTTTTTTTGTGTGACTTTAGTTGATAGCAGTAGATGGCTGTGGCAACCTTATTTGGACTGTTGGGTAAACGCTTAGGGCTCCCAACCTGAAATTTCTTTTAGTGTCAGTAGTTTCTTTAGAGGATGACTATTTATCATCACGCTTCTACCAATAGGAGCGAATCACTAACGATAATGTTGGAAAGCTAATACTACATATTAGCTAGATGGTTTGGAATAGGATTTTATTTAGATATGGACTGATATTAAACAGTTTTGTTAAAAATATTTGATACTTCTAACATAAAATGAACAAAACCACGCATTAAGTTACGCTTTATCCTTTTATTTAACAGTTGGATGTATTGGACCGACTGGGGTCAGGTGCCGAAGATCGAGCGGGCCGGGATGGACGGCTCTCATCGCCAAACTATCGTGTCTTATGATGTTAAATGGCCCAACGGACTTACATTAGATCTTGTGCGCAAACGAGTCTACTGGGTAAGTTTTTTTTTTTTTCCAGAAATAATGACAGTAATACACGCCTTTCTTTGCCTTTTATATGGTGTGGACACAAGCTGTCCATTTCATCTAGGCTACGAAAGGGCGCCATGCCGTCCCATAACCCACCATATTCCCGCCCCATCGCCATTGAGGCGACCACTGTTACCCCATCCTTGTCGTCCGTGACCAGCCCAACAGGTCAGCCTTTGGGTACCAATTCCATCAACGTCCCAGTCGCAAACCTCCTGCTGGTGCCGAGCTATTCCCCGCTCCAGTTACGCGCTCGGCCCTGAACCATTTCGCTGCCACCTTCGCGTCCCAGTATCTGGCGCTGTCAAGCATCGGCCAACATTCGGCTTAAGCCCAAAAAGGCACGCCGCGCCGACGAACCTTGGAGCAGGTCGATTGAAATACTTCCGGAACTACCTACTCGTGGAGCTGGGCTGGTATCTAGTCGGGTGCACCGTCTAAGCCCGGCAGCGATGTGTGCAAATTATGAATAAATTTGGGAAATAAATATATTGGAAAATAAAGTTCTTAAGGCGTTGGAGTTGACCATTGTGAATTCTGGCTTACAGGCGTTACAATGGTGGGCATGTATGGTCCCATTAAAAAAAAGCCGTTGGCGTTAAGCTAGTTAGCCTCAAAACCATGCAGTAAACGACTTAATCGTATGAAAAAATGGAACGGTTCGTATACAGTATGACACCCTATACTGCTGTAGTACTACGGCCACGCCAAATAGTAGTAGTAAACAGCTAAATAAACTTTTTTATTTGTCTTCACCAAATCTACAATTGTCATTTTAATCTACGTCATTTTGTATATTTCATGTTTATACACGTGAAACAAGTTGTTGAATAAATGCAAACAAATTTAGTTCCCACCCATTTAGCTCTTGCAAAAATGGTGTCATTAATCTATCATTTATAATAGAATATTTTGCGCGTAATTTTATGACGTATACGCTAATAGTATACTATTATAAACACAAACAACATAATGTATGTATCAAAATGGCATCAATCATATTGTACTTATCACCACCAAAAAAGTTAAATTTAAACTACGAAATATTCCATCGTATTTTTACGTGCGTAAATATACGATAGATTGTTGTTTTTTTTTTATTTTCTGCGTTCCCATAATATAATAGATCCAATTCCGTTGCAAAAACTGATGATAATTGCCTTTAAAATACTTTTTCTTCAGATTAATAGAAAAAAACAATAAATGAATTATATTATATAGTTTGCAGTTAAGTAATATTTATTAAATATTTGCTTATAATTACCATAATGGATTCTATATCGACAATTAAAATTATATATGTTTGAAAATATAGTTAGACCCTGTAAATATTAATGAGCAACAAATGAATAAACATTTTATGATTGTAGTCAATATAACTGAAATTTAATCGAATTTAAAATTTATTATAATAACCGAAATAGAAAAACGTCGACCTGAAACTAATACAAAATGAATTAATTTTATAAAAGACATGCTTTTGAAATATTTCATATTTTAATCCACTGTTTTATGCAGGTGGATGCTAAAATGAATATGATCTCGTCGTGTAACTACGACGGTACAGGCCGTCGAGTAATCTTATATTCAACCGACGTCCTGAGACATCCTTTCTCCATCACTACCTTCGAAGACTGGGTCTACTGGACCGATTGGGATAAGGCTGCAGTTTATCGTGCGAACAAATTCAATGGCAAAGACATCGAGGCGATCACACCTACTCACAATGTAAGTAATAAGTCAGGTAATCTTTAACTTTAATGATGAAGAAATATTGAAATCATGATAAGATTTAAGGCTAATTAATTAATGGATAATAATATTGGCCAGGTGCTGATAATAATGGAAATAATGTGCTACGTTTTCTGTCATAATTGATAATAATCTAAAATATGAGATTTATTTACAGACACTAATTAGAGATTATTTTATCTTTAAAATATATAATATAAAGATATTACTTTATTTATCTATGAAATAGCTTTGGTTTCTCCTGATCAATTAATAATAATCTATTAGATTGTTTACTAATATTAATATATTAATAATTGCCTATATTTGTGACAAGATTTGATTTAATTATATTCACTTAGTTCGAAAGGAAAAATATCTTTTTCTCAAATATGCTTGGTAATTTGAATATTATTTTGCCAACCTTCTTTGACATTAATAGAAGCTGCTGTACTGCGTGAGCAGCGACCGGCAAAAAATATATGAAAATCCATATCTGTCGTGTTTTAGCGCCCAAATAAATATATATGTAAATTCATATCTATCGTGTATTTTAAAAATGAAACGATTTGTTACTCCAACACATGGCAACCAAGGAGGCAACTTATCAGAGTTTTATTTAAATTTCGAACTGGCTTGAAACAAAACTATCCTTTTTCTTTTATCCTTTATCTCGCCAGCGAAATCCTATACATTTACGTGTTTATGTATCTATGGACTCGCTTTTTCGTTTCATCGAGTTTGAAATCACAACGATTCTAAAGAAGTGTCACTTCAAAACTTCTGCTTAGTTACTACTACTTAGTTTTAATTGCCGCGCATTATTTGAGAAAAGTACTATACAAGCCTTGGCCACAACTAGCCATTGATGGACTTACGTATGTGTGCCTCGGCCCACATTCGCACGTTCGTCCATCATGACTCTTTTGCTGGCCGCTGCAGTAATGTATTAATCACAATGATAATAAAAGGATCGTTCTTTTCGGATTGCGAGTCTTTTACGACATCCGTGAGGAACACATGAAATTAAAAATTCATCACCACTCTTCTCTCTTTTTCATACTCTTTTTTGTCAAATCAACATTGATAAAAAATATTTCTTATGTTACCATGAAACTGTGGCAGTATAACAGAACAAGTATATCGCTAATTTAGTTTAAACTGCAATTTTTTTAATAATAGCGAAACTAATTTTTGGCGTCATTAGAATATTTTTGTTGAACTAATTCCACAAACACCGGTTTCAAAATTAAGCGTCATGCCAATATAATATATCTGTCTAAAATCCCGTTACAGTAGTTTTCATACGCAAATCATGGACCGCAATGTTGCTACTCGGAGAATTTGTAATTTATTTTATGATAATTTTATACAGAAGGGTGAACATTTGTTCACCTTTCTTTTCCCATGTGTATCATAATCATCATCACAACTCATTAACGTCCCACTCCTGGACTTGAACCTCCTCCACAATAAGAGGGAAATTGGCCTTCTATACCGTTCTGACCAGACGAGTTGGTATGGGGATTTATTTCGTATTCTTTCCATAGATATTATCTACATATTATAATTCCTTAACTGTTCTTTACAAAACCCACGGGCAAGAAAGTGGGTAGTGAATTGTATTCTAATTCCGTTACTACAATGAAATGTATCGAAATATAAAAATATAAGATTCGATCGATTAATAAAGATATAAGCTAAAATAATAAAAATATAAGCAGTGTCCGGTAATGAAAATTCGAAATAAAAACCTATGCCAACCCGTCTGTTAGTGTGATAGCCTACTAAGGCTAATTATCCCCATCTTTTTTTTTTTTACGGTCGGTGACAGAGGGGCGTAAGCACGCACACCCATAACTTACCCGTGACACGTCGCCTTCGTCGTTGGACCGACCACCGGAGCAGGGTGACTTGTCGTCAGTGGTCAATTACCCCCATCTGGAAATTTGTCGTGAACTTCAGAGTGAATTATCAAACTACTAAATCTACTTTAATCTGTTAAATTACTCTATTACATGTGAAAAATATCCTCAGTAATATTATATTATACTGTTGCTTGAAAATGTTTGCTCCGTGGTAGCGGCTACGAACACCTTTACATTGCCCGTGGGTGTCGTAAAAGACGACTATGAAGTTTAAATCGACCTGAGCTAACACCATCTGATGCCATCTGGTTACCAATTACATTCACATGAAGGGGTCAGGCAGGCGGCCGGTCATAAAACTATATCTCATATCTTGCAACATACATGGAAGATGAGCACCTACATATTGAGTTGACTCCAAGTAATTGGGATAAGAGCAGGATGATGATGATGATGAGATACATGTGTGTAAGTATCGAATGATACCATAGTTTCATAGATGCAAGCAATTTTATGTCATTTGAAAAATCGTTCCATTATTTAGCTTATACGGTAAGCGGGCTGGACGATATCGTCGCGCACAGTATATAAAATGGGAAAACCGTTAACTATCGCTTCAAAAACATGGTACAGAATCCTACAGAGCAATTTACACAAAAATTTAAACGTGCATGCAAATCAATTTTCGTTATAATTATCCGTGTCGGAATTATCTTATGAGTTTTTGGTAGGAAACAATTTAGCAGCTGCAATATCCAAGAGATTCTATTTTACTGAAGACTTGCTAACGGTTTTCTTTATTACCAGTTACAAAATCCGATGGTGATTCATGTTTATCATCCGTACCGTCAACCTGATGGCGTCAACCACTGCGCAGCCGTCAACGGTCATTGTTCTCATCTCTGCTTACCTGCTCCTCGCATCGGACCGCAATCGCCTCGGGTTTCCTGCGCATGCCCCAACGGTTTAAGACTACTACCAGATAACCAGATGTGCGTCGAAGACAGTAAGTGCAATGCTATTATTTTATAAATATCACTAAGCATTAAAAAAGTTCCCTGCTTAAAGACAGAAAATTTAGCGTGGTCGGCTATGATGCCACACCCTGACTTTTGTCACTCCAACCGAATGGGGTACACTCAGACCACGCCCAGCCAATGAAAATTCATTGAATAATAACGCAATCAGTTCGACTGTCAATAAATTAAAAGATTTTTATTTCTGTACAAATGGTAACTATTTGGCTGCCTAATTAGTCGGATAGTAAGCAGACTGTAAGGTCGCATATTGCACATTGGAATGCTAACTCGAATCAAGCATTCATAGTCCCCATCAACTATAACAAGCACGGACTTTGATGCTCCCTCCGGTAGAGTGCTATAGACTGAATGTGGGGCTAAAAGGTGCGTGGTGAAATATGGGTATGTCACACCTGGTTACCATTCGAGCATATAGGTACATCATCATAAAAAATAAATGATGATAATAAAATAATGTGGATCTTGTATACTACTTGAAAATCCCATTTAAATCATAAAGATTGTACTGTATTCTCTTTACATTAATTCTGTAACAGTTCGATTACTTAATTCTAAAGAAAGACAAGTCTAGCATAAGTATGCTACCTATTGCAATCCTGACTCCTAGGTTCATCCTGGGTCAATCCTGGGTTCGAATCCTAGGTCACGGTAAAATAAAAGTGTTCTTGGTTTTTCTGCAAATCACAGCGCCTGGTCCACATTTAGCGATATTAGTTGGGACCTAATAATCGTATGGCGAAATATGGAACTGCTTACACTTCTGTTTATCCTTTCAGAGATGAAGACGTGAAATTATATAATAAATATATTTTTTTGTTTTTTACCATTGTTATTGTTTTTTAAGTTTTACTAACTTTGATTTGTTCGGGTACAAATCGTTCATCTACGTACAATCCGAAAATAGAAATATATATTTTTATAAGTAATATTTGTACAAGTTGTTTGTTTATAGAAGTAGCTCGTTTTAAATGACCACGAATTTTTGCATTTACTAAAATGCCGACGGTTGTGTAACTAAATATTAAGATGGAATAATACTTCACGGTCATGAAGGTTTTCCTGTAGTTTTAAACAACAACTATTTAATGCTTCAAGGTAAATAATTAAGTAGTACTTAAGAGTAAAATAATAAATCAGCAATACATTATTTTTTTTTATAAATACCAAGATCATAACCAATTCGGTCCTATTCATAATTGATCATCACTGCATTATACTTCATAAAAAATAATTCGGTACAGGTAATAGATATCACAAAACATTGACTAATGATATGACATAACTGGTTAAATCAATCAGTGTTTGGAATGTAATCGATTTCCGATATTTTGATTAATTTGCAGGTGTAAGGCAAAGTAAATAAATATTTTAAATTTATTTTTTTCTAGTCATACCAAATCATATTCTTAAAACTATTTAGAATCGTTGTCGCTATAACAATACAATTTTTTTTTGGGGGGGGTAGGTTGCGGTCGGCGCACTCCTCGCACTACTCCGTCCGGGACGACAGAGGGGCGCAAGCACGCACACCCGCAACCCACCCGTAACATCACGTCGCCTTCGTCGTTGGACCGACCACCGGAGCAGGGGTACTTGTCGTCAGTGGTCGGCCCGACGGAATACCCCCTGAGGAGTATCCTCCCATCGACCGACGTCCCCCCCTAAGGGAGAACGTCGGTCTTTCCTCACGTGGTCAGCCTCTCGGCGGGTGACGGACTAATTCCCCGATCCAGTCACCTGCGGCCTCGGCTAGGACAGCATCAGGCGCAGGTTATCGCGCCTGCGCCGCCCCAGTCGCCGGCGGCACCTCGCATCGTCGAGGAGACGCTCCACGCGCCCCACCGCCTCCTTCTGCGAAACTACTGCCTCGCAGAAGGCTGCGATTGCGTCCCAGTTTCTGACACTGTCGAGCATCGCCCTGGCGATGGTCGGCAGCGTCAGGTCGGCACCGATGATTGCGACGAGTTCACGACGCTGCTCTGCCCAGGCGGCACAAATCTCTCGGGCGTATGCTGCGCCGTGTCCTCATCGCAATCGCAGTGGTGGCAGGACGGTGTACTCTCCCTCCTAGCGACCGTGTACAGGTATTTAGCAAAGCATCCATGCCCCGTCAAAACCTGCACCAATCGGAAGGAGAGCACCCCGTGCCGCCGTTTTAGCCACTGTATCAGCACCGGCCGGAAGGCCTCCACGGTTCGCACACCGAACCGAGTCCGCTCCAGCCGGACTGCCCATCGGGCAATAACGTCTCGGCGGGCGTCGACGCGCCAGGCGGTGAGCTCCCTCAAAGAGACCGCACCGCCCTCCGCTCGCATCCCCGACACCCGCCGATACAAGTCGGCGAGCATTTCCGCTTTCAGGTCCCACGGGGGAGTCCCAGCCAACAGGCACGCTGCCTCCGTCGACACCGTGCGGTATCCGCGTATGGCCCTGACTGCCATGGCCCTCTGTGGTCGCCACAGAAGAGTCCTGAGTCGGACGGTCAGGGACCCTCGCCCACACCGGTGCGCCGTACAGGGCCATCGACCGAATGACCCCCGCGTACAGCCATCGACACGTAGCGCTCGGTCCGCCCACATTCGGCATAAACCAGGATAGGGTGGATGCCACGCCGACGAGCCGCGGAACGAGCCTGCAGAAATGCTCCCGAAACCACCAGTGCCCGTCGAGCACCAGGCCCAAATACTTCATATGGGCCCGGATGCTGATACCAACCGAAGTGACTGTGATCGAGACGCTGATGGGAGGGCCTATGCGGGGCCCATGGAGCAAGAGAGCCTCCGTCTTGTCCAGGGCCACTCTCAACCCCAGCGCCTCGATCCGCCTGACGATCTCCTCAGTGCCAAGAGTCGCCAGGCTTGCCGCCTCCTCTAGTGTCCCACCGCGAGCGTGTCGTCGGCATTACAAATCACGCCCAGCCCGGGCAGGAGGCTCTCCCTCAACGCCCATTCGTAGCCGATGTTCCACAGGGTGGGTCCGAGGACTGACCCCTGTGGGACACCACACGTCATGGGCGTTCGCACAATGTCCCCTACTCGGTTGGTGTAGAGGACGCTGCGCCCCTCCAAATAGTCTGCCACCGGCCGCCTCAGGTAAACTGGCACTCCGTGATATCGGAGCGCCCCTCTGATGCAGCTAAATGGCGGACTATTGAATGCGTTGGCGATGTCCAGGGACACCACCAACAGCTGTCCCCCGCCGGCCGTAACAATACTATAAGACAATCGATTTTAGCGGTTTAATCGAAACAAACTAATCTATTCATTTTATCCCTAGTTTTCTATTCCATTGATATAACCTTGTAGGCGCGTAATTATAAATTTATAGTTTACCGTAATTATAAATTTTTAGTGCACCGAAATAAGTTTTATGTCTTATTTTGGGCACGAACCAAGTAGTATTTACAATTAAAATATATTTAGCTTGTCCCCTTGGTTTCAAATTTATGTCGTCGGGTTTTTCTTCTGCCACTGTTATCAAGCCAAGTTTTATTGACTGTAGTAAAGATATTGATTCAATAATTCATGCAACAGACGAAACAAGATGATAGGGTTTACGAATAGGGTTGCTACCTTTTTTTGTGAAATAAAGTACATGGGTTAATTAAGTTAAAATAAGTACATTGTGTCAAAATAAAGTACGATTGACTTCTGACGTCATAATTTTGGTCAAAAACATAATTTAAGCAACTTTTATAGCATAATTGTCACAAATAATCATCTGCACAGCATCTTTACCCTATTCATTTAAGTGAAACTAAATAAGTAATTAATTTGTATTCTACATGACACGCAAATATCTCCCTATAAATGCTGCCGTGGCAGGAATCGCTATAAAATATATAATTAAGTTATAAAAAAATAAAAAATGATATAAATGAAATAAAATCTCGAGAAATCAGTTCATGCGAAATAAAGTATTTTCGCGTACTTTATTGCTTACATCCTTACTAATATTATAAATGCGGAAGTATGTTTGTTTGTTACGCTTTCACGCTTAAACTACAGAACCGATTTCAAAAATTCTTTCATCAATAAAAAACTAAAATATCAGGGAATAACATACATTCTATCTCGGTTTTCCTACGGGAACGGGAACTACGCGGGTAAGGCGACTGAAAACGAAGCGAAGCGAGGGCGAGTTGCTAACTGTAAAGTATAAAGTACAATTAATTGAAATAACGTACAATACTTTATAATAAAGTACGGGTGGCAACCCTATTTACGAAACATATTATATTAAATAATGTATGCACTGTATGTAATCTATTCATCATATTAATACTATAATAATAAATATGACTTCGGGTAAAATCAGCTATAAAGTTTTAAACTATAAATAATATTAACCCGATCTTTTCCCTTACCTATATTTTTACGATATTATCTTTTTAATGCGAGCAAGGCAATGCGTCAATAATTACAATTATATATAATCAAAACCTAAAATAATAATTATGATAGGTAGATAAATAGGTAAAAAATGTTTCTATAAACAATTATAATTACAGCAATCTTGTATATTGTAGAGTGCTACTACTAATAGGGAAATGGGCATCAATCTCACAATAACTCAAAATGTATATAACGGTCGAGTACAAAGCTACAAAAATAATAAAATACTCTAATCCCTATCTTGCCTTAAGAAATATAATGATTATACGTGGTAGAGGACCACATTGTCGAGAGTCATCTGTCTGAGTAGTGGCAACTTGTTACTCCACTTCCTTCGATGAGCGAGAGTCGGAAGCCCAACTTTCTGAGCGTATTTGCGTGTTTTGGTGATGCCTTTAGTGACAGATAAGTTTCACGCATTCATGCTCCCTTCACGATGGGCAGCGACCTAGCAAAGATCCATTAGCGGCAGTATCACGTAAGCAGGTATACTACTCGCAACAAAATCCTATACCAACACGTCTGCCTAGCGTGAAGTACTATGTCATGATGTGCAATGCTATATATTCCTAAATTTCATAATGTAATACATTATTGAGAGAGATGTTTCAATATACTTCAGTCATTGCATACACTTCTTGTTTATTTTGGAACAACTCATGAGCAATAATAGTATTTTTATCAAATTTCTCATATCACAATAACAACGTACTACTATATAATCATATCTCGATATCTTCACGTACGATCAAACCATTTCCACGTATATAGTTCATTAAAATTAGCACGATTTAAATTAAGAGGTCACAAAAATTAATAACTATATCAATAATTAATTATATATAATGAATAGATAATTATTATATCAAATTATTATGTAATTTGCCGTATGGTGACGGAGTCAGTCTTACCCGAAGCCGTGGTAAAACTAACAGTACTAGCGTACTGAACTATGAGTAAATGATATAATACGCATATAATATCTGTGCTAGAGAAGAAAACTTCGAAATAAAATCTTATACCATCTCTGACCAGCTGGTATAGTAGGTCAATTTCCTCTCCCATTTTGGAGGACGCTCGAGCCTAGTTTTGTGACTAATATAAGATGAGATGATTGTAAATTCATCATCATCGTCGTCACAGCCCATATACGTCCCACATTTGGGCACGGGCCTTCTCCTCTGTGGGAGAGAGATTAACTATACCACGCTGGTTAGATATGTTGGTATAAGGTTATTTCCAGTTTTCCTGCTGTTGCAGAGATGTTATCTACTAATCCTTTAAAATACTAAAATGATGATGATGATAACCAGTACTTTTTACATAAGATTGTCAGTGGAAATAATTTTCATTCTTATTATTCGTCATCTTTTGAGTTTTCACTGTCGAACATATGCTTCCCCATATATTAGGTTATAGTCCGGTAACCGCCACATTTTGCAGGCGGGTTGGTAATCACGATGAGATATTATACGTTTCCTAGCTACTGGCCACTTTTCTGATGAGACTCAGACCATTTTTTCGACTTCTGCGGGCAAGTAAATGCGACGACAATTGTATTCTTATCCCGCCGCCACACGGAGAAATCATTAATCTAGTGATGCCCCATTTTTATTTCGAAGACCATTATAGGATAAAAATAGAGGAAACAAAAACAGTTACGTACTAACTACAGCAGTGTATTGAAAACATTCATTCATTGATTAAACTACAATTGAATGGGTCAATAGAAAGGACATTGGTACGATTGATTGTTGTCGTTACAAGAAATAATTTTAATGGGCAGATCAACATACATACTTGGATGCAAAATACATTCTCGATAGTTATATTACTACTATCCTATAACGCTATCGATGCCACAGCCACTGTTGGATTCTAACCCCAGTGTTACCAGTCTTGACTTAAACCTTCTACAGCGTATTCATCTCGGCTCATATACATCCCACTTCTGGGCTTAGCCTCCTCTACAAGAAGATTTTGATTCGAGTTTTCTCTCTCTCTTGCATAGATTTTATATGCATATTATATGCGTTAGTCGTCTTTTACGATATCTACGGCCAAAATAGGGATTGGTGAATTGTATTCTTACTCCATGGAAATAGAGAGTATTATGTATGTACTTTAAATAAATTTTTTGCTGCAGATAGAAATGAATATTTTGCCTCTGAAGAAGAAACTAATTACAGCTTTACAAATTATGCCTAGGCAGGGCTATGAAAAAATTCAAATAAATACTGACACATAATTCATATGAACGAGATTCGCACAGAATTATTTTTAGATTTTGTTGCCTTTAGAACTCAGTTTTAATGTTTAGAACTTTCTATTTTTCGAACATGACTAGATATATTTTATTATTCGAATAAAATTGAAGAATGCATTGCTGTTTAAAAATGTTTGAACAAATTTATTATTTCGTGTTCAATCGCTTTAAAATAAGGCATTGAAAGTTCAAGGTAGAACGAAACGAACGAACGAAGTAAACTATTTTTCTGTAGACTTAAATTTCCAGTTTTAAGTAGTACTCGATTTTTAATTTTGGTTTAAAATTTATATTCTTCATTAAAGTATTTATATTCCTCATACAGCCACAATTCAGATCTATTAATTGAGAAGCATAACATAAACGATATTATCGATCTGACGTTCCTCGTTCAAACCCTAGTTTGAGTAAAAATAAAAGATTTGGTTAGGCGTTGCCATCAAGACATAATCAAATCTATCTCCAGTTTTATAACTGTAAATCCTAAAAATGCCAATACGTTGGCCTTTTACGTGGACTCAAAATAATGACGAAATGTGGATGTTTTACACCTCTTCCAGGCCCTTTTCTGAGAAAGACGTGACACAAATATGAGGCAACCTTTTTTTAGAAACATATTTAAATATTGTTTAAATTTCTCGATTCTATTTTAAAAATTAACGTTTTATATACTTCAGCATGCATCTAATTGTTTAAAAGGAAAAACTTAAACTTCTAAAATTGTCCTTGCAGATAATTACACTTTCGTAATAGCATTGATGTGGCAAGGCCAATAGAACATCGCAGTGAATTTTAAAAATACTTGTAGCCGGTTTAGTCGAATGCCGCCACGTAATGTTCCACGTCATTCCATGACGACATATCGTACGATACTTTTTATCATTGCTAAATTTTTATATGATGTGACTCGTTTATTCGGAGAATTACCATATTTCGGTCGGAATATACCACGCATACGCACTTATCTTGCCGAAATGGTAAATTGATTGTTATAATTACTCATTGTAGACGTATCGTTATCGTGAGAAATACTATAAGCTGATAATGTCGCGACGGTTCGTAATTTATAATACTAATCGTATTTATATATAAATCGCAACGCGGAAGGAAAGATTATTGCGTTTTTGTAGATTCATTGTCTGTATTTGGAAATATTATTTAATTAGTATATTGTAAGGAAGATAATAATCATTTTGGGATAATATAATGTATTTAACTAGGATAATAGGATGAATGAGTTTATAATATTTATGCGAGTACACGTGACCCGAAAAGTGAATCAAATATTTTTTATTTACATGTGACCTCACCGCCAGGTACTCATGCACTCGACGGGCTTAAAACCCGAATGATTTTTTTACTTACAGTAGTGTTTGTAATGATGAAAACGAACGCCCAATAGGCAAACAGTTGGTGTATAACGCGACGTGACGTCACAACATCACGCCACCTTTTGTTTAGTGGTTCCAAGCGCGATTCGGCACGCCGCATGTGCATGAAAGTAAACCATATTACTGCACACTGGGTTGCTTACTATTTTATTTATACTTCTATTTTACAAAACTCTTCGAGCTAAGGATAATATTAATATATAATTTATATGGTAAAAAATAAAAAAAATTAATAAAAAAAAGCCAATAAGCCCCCTAGATATAACCCCAGTTTTAAATGCACTGACATGTTTACAATATACGTTTCACACGGTATTGTGTATATCTAAGAAACTGACTAGTGCACTTCGATATAATGCATACATCGACATTTCTTCGTAATGTTCAACTTATGTCCCACAATAATCTTGTTGTTATTGCACATTTTTTTCGGACTTTGCTGGCCTAAACGGTCACTGCCTGCTTCTACAGATAAGCTAACTCATCGACGTTAATGCTTTAACGTTCCCATTATTACTTTACCCAATCCAATGAACAGGTTATCTAATCCAATGATTTTATAAGTGAAACTGGACGTAGAAGAAATTTGGGTATTCGCTTATAAGAGCTCTAAATAAGATATATTATCTAGACACCTAATAGAAAATAAAATATGTGATTCTAAGATAAAAATAAATAATAAGATAAAAAATATATGATTCTAAGATAGCTTTGACTATAGTCGTTATATAATGAGAAGGTAAAATATAAAGCAGTAATTTTACAGCACTAAGAAATGCAATCATATAAAAACATAATGTATAATTATTATATACTAGCCACCCGCCCTCGCTTCGGTTTCAGTCGCTTTACCCGCGGCGTAGTTCCCGTTCCTGTGGGAATACCGGGATAAAATATAGCCTATGTTACTCCCTGATATTATAGCTTTCCATTGGTGAAAGAATTTTTGAAATTGGTTCGGTGGTTTAAGCGTGAAAGCGTTACAAACAAACAAACAAACATCCTTACTTTCGCATTTATAATATTAGTATGGATATATAAATGCTGACAGCGTGGCGTAAGTTAACTGCTACACGCCTTGCAAGCGCGAGCCGGATCGCGTTTGGTTAAACTGACATTACAGCAAGGTGGTGGGACGTCAATGGCGGTTACACGCGACCGGTTTTTCGGCCTATTTCATTTCATTCCGTTTCGGAATTCCGTACGTGTTACACGTGCCGCGTTTGCATTTAAATAAATTTCGCTGTGTGATAAAAATATACAAACTAACCACCCCAAACACAAAAACAAGATTTGTTAATTTGGAAACTATTTTAAGTATATTTAATAAAATCTACAGATGGAATAAAACCTGATGTGGAGGTGCATATTAAACCAACTATTAGTTCAAATGAAACTGTAGTTATCGAGGATAAACCTGTAACCAGTGAGTATTTTGGTGACTTAAATAAAGTTTTTCAAAATCATTAGTCCCTGAAATTCCTAATTAAATCAAATTTGTGGCGTTTGTGGAATGCATCCTAACGCATATAATCGGAATGAAAGTGAACGTGGTGTACTAACCTTGCTGTCTCAGTGATAGTTTGTCAGTGATAAATATTACCAAAAACTTTCAGCTATTCATTATAAACGCCACGATTTTGATCTAAGATTTGTGTCATGGATGGGTTTAATCATTTAATAACATCTGGCGATAAGATTAAGCAAACTTATATTTAATATTTATAAAGTACTCGATTGCCTAACGATTGTAACTAATTCAAGCTGTCGTTCATTGTGAATGTTCAAAAATTATCTGTGTGTCTTCAACTTGGGATTCCTTGACTGATTTTCAGGGCATGTCAAACTACTAGTTCAAAAACAGTATTCCTATTTTGAATGTGAATGATTAACGAGAACGCT
Source organism: Lymantria dispar (assembly GCA_032191425.1). Classification (NCBI taxonomy): domain Eukaryota; kingdom Metazoa; phylum Arthropoda; class Insecta; order Lepidoptera; family Erebidae; genus Lymantria; species Lymantria dispar. The sequence continues at coordinate 28,338,287 of CM063441.1, forward strand.
TGACACATATGGTGAATTTAAAAAGAGAAGGGTTAGGCCTTCTCTTGAAGTTGGGTCGTGCAATCTTCGAGGACGAAGCCACTACTGAAATACTCGAGGATCCTGAAGCTACCTCTGTGGACCCACAAGCGGAACCAATGAAGGTGTACTGGGAATCCGATAAACAAGATTTGAAAAAGAATAATCAACCGTTTATAGATTTGTACCTGCAAGGAGTTGCACTGGATAGGATTCCAGACGCAACAGAGAAGCCCGTTAAAGAATCTCATTATAATTTTGACAAAATCAGTTTGAGTCATTTGCCAGACACCTTGAAACGTTTAAATTTTGAGGGTAACGTATTATGATTTTATTTAATTTTTGTTTTTAGTGTCAGGCAAACTGACTGGAAGACACACAGATTCATTATGAGCTGGGTGCATGTCTCATGGTTCGGGTGTTTGTTACTAATATAAATCTTACTAAACAACTTTTTATTAACAATTATTATATTGAACATTAATGTTCTAGTTATTTAGGTATAATATGTGACTATGTAGTCAATACTACATAAATTTTTGCTAATTTCAATACGAAATTAAGTATTTTAAGCTAATTTATTCCTAACTCTTTTCCATATACTCAAATATGTATAGAATAAAATCACTGCAAAAGTGACAATTTGATAAAAAAAGATATATAATTTTTATGAGCCTTCAATCTTTTAAGTATTTATCTTACAATGCTACGTCACTCGTGACAACTATTACATTATAAGTAAAAGAATGTATTCATATGTAACATGAAAGTAGGCTACGATATTTTGTGTTAGTAGTTGGCACGTTTCATTGCCGATAGCTGTAAATAGAATGACTAGAGCGATCCGGTTAGACTGACTGTAGCAATATAATACATATAAGTTTGTCAATATTGTCTAAGAAAATTTCAGTTACATTTCATTAACATCGCACTGCGTGACCTCAATAGGTGGAAACGTCTACGACCTACGTCATGTAATAAAGTACATTTATCATACTGCTTCAAAGGTTTCTTTTCTATGATGACACCATTTGGTTATTCGGTTTGGAGAATAAAACCGTTCAAACGAAAATTTGTACGTACCTACCTATCGCGACACCTAACTAACAAATCGTTTAAATTCAGTTTTGTGTTCTTTTTAATCATTTTATGTTGCTTTTTATTTAACAAATTCGTATCATTTTATTCTACGCTTATTTCGGTGGAGGTTTCATAATTTTTAAAATACGCCAAGCGTAAATAACTATTTCCTTACTAAGTAGCTACTTTGCAACAGTAATTAAAATAGTATTTAAAATAGTTTTCTTTGCAAATATTCTCTAATGATAAAGATTTATTTATGAAATATAACTTTTTTTAATCACTTTACAATTTATTACATATGTTGCAATAGCTACAATAAAAACATATAATATATATAGCCGCTTAATCATACCCTTTTTCTTATTCTAGGCGTGCCAGAAACTCCTAAGACAGGCACTGGCATCTCAAGCAGCGGTCGTGATGCAGGCATGGTCGCTGGCGTTGTTGTGGCAGTAATCTCTGGAGTTATTTTATTGGCAGGACTGGTAAGCACCGATTCAGTTTCTAGAAAAATCTAAAACTCAACAAGCCATTTTAAAACAGTTTGAAGACTGTTTTAAAATTGGAGTGATATCAGTTATTAAACTTCTGGCTTCAATACATAGTCCGGGGTTAGTTTCAAACCTATGGTTAAACCATAGGTTTAAATCCCGGAGTGACCGACAAGGCCGAGGAATCAATAGCAGTGGTAAATTCAATAGAGGAAGGAAGGTTATGGGATCACGAGGTCCTTTAGTCGCCTGAACGGATTTGGCGGCATGCCGCCATACCATTACTGTTCAGACCATAACTTGGCATAAAATTGGTAAAACCTAATAATCTGAATAAACGGATTAAAATTTTCTTATTTTTGATCATGTATGTCATGTAATTTAAACATTTAAAGGGCTTATTCATTAGTCAATAAGCAATCATGGCTAGGGTTGCCACCTTTTATTTGCGTGAATAAAGTACATTACTTAAAAAATGAGAAAAAATAAAGGACATTACGTCCAAATATAGTACGGTTTGCTACATGTTTTACTTTAAAAGATATTTTTAATTATATTTAGATAACTTCAATAAATAATTATCACTGCTAAACAGCATCGGTGTACCCTATATATACAGGACATAACCCTATATTATCCATAACCTGAGACATCCTGTATTTTAGAGTAAATGAATATATTTTTAAGAGATTGAACGACACTAAGTTTAATTTTAATATTAATCCGACACAAATCAACCCACGCGAAATAAAGTATTTTCGCGTACTTTATTATTCACATAAAGTATAAAGTACAATTACCCGAAATAACGTACAATACTTTATAATAAAGTACGGGTGGCAACCCTAATCATGGCTATCACAAGATACATATGATATAATAACTAAATGACGTAAATACAAATGAAAAGCCAGCCCACGCATACTTGTGAGCATATCCAATGTGTATAAAATGGGATGTTAAATAAAAATTGAATAGAAATATGATAAACAATATATTACACTGAATATCAAATGACATTGAAATATTACTCCCATGCACAACAAATTGGCCATTGATTATTCCATAGGCAGAAGTATCTAGTAACGTCTATTCTGTGACGTAAATCATGTAAATTACCGTATATTTTTTCTTTTTTTACAATTTGACAGATTGTTTAACATTTATAGGTAGTCATTATATAATTGCTATAATTCCCTTCATCAAATTATCTCAATAAAAAACATAAAAAGATTTTACAACCTTAAAATCAAATCAGTAGTTTTTAAGATTAGCTCCGTTAAACAAAAATCCTCAGTTCCTATAGTAATGATGTAGTTAGATAGGAATTCGTATACTAAATGTTAAATGCGATAAGAGACTGATTTATTACGAATATGAATGGTAATTAGTTACATTCTCAAGGTAATAAACAATTGGACCACTGTTCGTATTCATTGCAATCGCAAGTCGTAAGATCTGCCTACATATCCTACACACCACGTCACATTCTCGCGTCTAACAAAATTGTCGTTTGATCAGCTAATGGAAAAACTCCATTGTGTAATCTTTACGATGTTAAATTGCATCTTAGCTATCGCTAATGAACGCCAATTGTATTTATTTCTTTGATGTTTTAACTCTGTCGGCCTTCATCAATTATCAGAGTAATACGGAATCTGCTATGAAAATTAGGATAAAATATAATTGTTTGACCAAATTTCACGATATTAAGTTTCTAAATGCATACACGAATATTTCCTTGTTTAAACATTTTAAATTAATATGGTCAATACTTAAATGACAATTGCTTATGAATTTGTTATAACAGCAGTTCCCAGAAACGACGGGTCAACAATTTCCTGTTGGTAAATGAAACCATGCATATTTCGCATCTGTTGTTATATTTTAATTCATTTAGGAACTATTTTATAAATGATATAATTATCATCATTTCATACACATCCCATTAATAGGCTCGTGCAGGAGGCACCAAAAGAGGGAACTTGACCATACATACCACGTTGGTCAGACGTAATGATGAGTTCGATATATCAAAACGTAACTTATATCGGATATGTGTTAGATATCATACCATATCGATATCTATATCAATGGAGCCGATATCACAAAAACCGTATCGAGTCACTTTTACTAACATGCGAGAACTATTAAGTCAAAACTTAAAACTATATCGATACGAACAAAACACAAACTACACAAACGATATTGAGATATGAACCATATTCGTTCCTCTCGTTTTAGAACGAGTTAATATATCTTACTATAATAGCAATAAGGTTTAGTTTCCATTGTATAGTTATAGTTATGATAACGTTTCTGACGGCTACGGCTACTCGATATTAGTGAGACTTACTCTACAAAATGGAACTAAATATCGAAGTTATAAGGATGAATTTGAGTTGTTACAATATAGACACAGTACTGTAGGTAATAATAATAATAATTGTTGTTGTTTCGTGCATTATTTTGATTTGAAAAACAAATTTTGTGTTGTTTGTGATAGTTTTTAATTGCATTATATATAATCATTGTAAATATGTCAATTTTTAAATGCGTCAGAGAAGTAATCTCAGTTAACAATTTTTAACATTTACTAGTCAAAAACTTTTCTGTTAGTCCTAAGCCTAATAAAGCATGAAGGGAAATCACCGTAGTTACAATTAGCTAATTGTTAAATAACTTTAGGTAAATACCTACATCTAAGAACTGCATCGATGTATCGCTGACAGCTTAACTGTAAATGTGAGAGTTTGTTTTAGTTCGCATTCATAGTTAGTTTGCTCATTTTGATATCAATGTTAACGTTTCAAAAATGTACTACTGATATCGATATAAGAAAACCGTTTTCGATATCGATATGCAAACTGTATATCGGATACATAACCGTTTGTGGCACAAACCGAAAACGCCCATATCTAGTCAGACGGGTTTTATTTCGCGTTTTCTTTCTCTATCTATATGTTATCTGCATACAATCTCCCTTAGTCATCTTTTTCGACACCCACGGGTAAGATATGGGGTGGTGAATTGTATTCTTACTCTGTCACCACATGCAAATGATAACTATTATTTATGTTACTCTTTTAAATAAGCAATAGAACAATAAAATAGTAACAAATAACAATTCTTCGTCCGAAATTTGCGCGAGTTATATAAATAGTAGGTATAGGAAATAGGATGTATTGTAAATGTAAAATTAACGATAACTACTCATTTCAGATCGCAGTGGTTATGTACAGGCATTACGTGCACCGTAATGTTACATCTATGAACTTCGACAACCCGGTGTACCGTAAGACTACAGAAGATCAATTCGCACTAGAGAAGAATGGATACGCACCGGGCAGCAAGTTGTACCCGAGCACCGTTGGCGAGGAGGTGAGAGCGCTTACCGCTATGGAATGCACACTTAACATACAAAATAGTTTAAGATAAGTCGAGAGAAGGAGCCCTGCCCTAAGCAAAGCCAATTAAACTAATCGGTGACATTTATCACCGTCTTAAATCTTAATTTTCGTATATTTTTACCAAAAAAACAATCAGTATTTAAATAAACTATCACTCTCAACTTCATATGTACAATGAACTAAATCCCGTGTAACTCGGCCAAATGATGTTTGTAAATAAGGTAAAAAAAAAACTAGCATTATTTTATAATGATAAATTATAATAAGGTCTGCCTAAGACATTTTAAAACTTGATGTATTTAGAAGTTATATTTATTAGAAATTATTTTAAGGATTTATAGGAAGTATTTTCGTTTAGATTTAATGATTGTGGCGATTTATAATGTGCCAACATTTTTACCGCATCAGTATTAAATAATAGTTGCCAAAATATTGGCTATAAGTAGGTGTATAATGCTGTAAATAGTCCCTTTTAAATATGATTTTGTATTTTGCCTAATGCTTAACATAGAATTTATCAAACGTCGTATTACTGTCGATATATTTATTTTTCATGCATTAACATACCGAGGCATATTCATGGTAAGTTTTGAGTAAAACGTAGCACATTTACATATTTTGTTTGTCTATTGCTAGGCGCGAATCAATTCTATGCTCGTCATGCATGATGGCATAGTGTCTCTCGATATAATACCTAGTCTAAAATTTCAAGGCATGTTTCTATTTTAATCTACCTTAATAGTCACTCTTACGATATTTTACCAACTATAGAAGAGTTGGTGTTACATTGTAATAAGAATCCATCACTATAATTTCAGCTGATGCATGCCCCAATCCTGAGAGCGAAGCTCCTCCACAATATACTGATCTACTATACCGATGCTAGTCTGACAGATTAGTATACGGTTTTATATAGAGTTTTCCTTGTCTTGCATAGATGATTTATAGATGTTTATCTTCATATTATATCTCTTAGTATATCACAATACCCACGAACAAGAAATTAGGAAGTTCTAGTTCCATCCATTGCATGTTTTTATATATTTATATTGAACATAAAGAATTTTCAATAATACAATTAATTTTTGTTTACAGTCTCAAGAACCGCTCAACAAACCGGGTACAAATGAGTTTGTATAGTGTGCAAGCTGGTAGTAAATACAGTATAATGTCATTAAATGTGAAAAGAAAAAGAAGGACACGTGATACTTTAAAGTGTTAACCAGTGACTCAAAGCTAACATTATGTAGTAAACTCTTTAATATCGTTAGCGTTAGTGCAGTGCAGTGAAGCTTATTGGAACATAGTTCTATTTGTTGGGAAGCCTCGCGGTCGGAGTGGATCTCAAGTTGTTTTATCCTCATATAACACATCACTATACCAGCCATTCAGTAATATACAATACAGTTTAAGACTTTGTATTGCTTTTGTACTAATTATATCACATTTAGACTTTAGAAGGGACATGTTTGCTCCAATTTTCTCTTAATATGTGAATAGTGTAAACATTTTATAAATTGCTTTATCAAATGCCAGGTGCTTTGATTCTTTTTATATCGTATTTTTATTCCACAATACTTTAATAGTGTTATTGTCTTTTGCAATTTACATATACTTTATAGGTTTCTAACATCCAGAGAGAACTAAAGCTCATGTTTCATAATGAAATGTACTTAGTGTTTTGTCATTTTTGAACTGATTTTGCTTAATGAATTATAAAATAATCTGGTAGGCATTATGTATAAAATATAAATGATTTATTTATTGCGATTACACTTTAGAAAATGTAGACTAATGTGTATAATAATGTGCCAACGTTTAGTGAAATTTATACAATTATCGCCAAATTTTATATAATATAATTTTATAGTCGTTAAATTCTGTTTGTTGCGTCTATAATTTATTTTTACTATATGAAATTGTTATTATTAATAGATCAATTTAAATATTCATTATATTTTATATAAACAGTTGATTTTACCGCAATACATTTTATGTATTTATATATATAATTACAAAAGAATGCAAACAAATTTTGGAATGCGACATTGTCAAAGGTGAATCCTGCCAAATCCTCGTAAGCATAAATTATTACTCTATTTTGTAATGTAATTCAATTACATTGATACATAACTTAATGCACATTTCATACAACACGCCTAGCTCAATAAGTGTGGTCACTAAAAATAAATTATTGTGTAAATATTATCAGTAAAATATATGTAAAAGGTGTTAATATAGTGTATTATTTGTTTTACCTTTCAATAAGTTATTTTCCGGACTGAGTATATACAATTTACCATGTCTTATTTTGGACGTAGGTGTCGTAAAAGACTATTAAAAGATTTAAAAATGTATATAACATTTATGTACGAGAAGGAAGGAAAACTTGAAATAAAACCGTATACCGATCCGTCTAATCAGCGTGATTTAGTAGATCAATTTTCCTTATATTGTGGATTCTGGAGTTCTTGCAGTGAGACGTACATATACGATGATAGATGTTTCACTATCCCTTGAGTTTTAAAAACCGGCTGAGGAATCTGGAATCTCCAGTGTATAGCGCTTTTGAAGTGAAAGTTCTTTAGAATCGTTGTGATTTCAACTCGATGAAACGAAAAAGCGAGTCCATAGAGACACGAACACGTAAATGTATAGGATTCAGCCAGCGAGAGAATGAGATAAAGGATAGCGGATGAAGGATAAAAGAGTTTTACTTCTGATATGCGTACTTTGTACATACTCCTTTTTTTGGCCCATTCATGAAATCAACTATAATCCTCAATCCGTCTGCCAAGCCTGGTGATTATTGCACTATCCCTCTTATAATGGTCAAAGGCCCCCAGATTTGGGCCAATAGTGGACGTTGACATGCTTATGATGATGAATGAATACAAATTATAAATGAATAATCAATGTAGATTAAGCATGCGTCACTTAGGATGAGTCATGCGTGATTAATTTATCATAACAAATGTTATATCGATAACAAAATTGGATTTTAATAGATTCCCAAAAATACTTCATTATCTTAACACAATCATATATATATACAGCTTTTGCCCTTGACTTTGCGTGCAGTGCACTGCAACAATAAGTTGTGTATGCCTTGTGTATAAGATGTTCAATAAGAAACCAAAGCATCGCGGAAAAATATAATTTTGACAATTTAGACGATCAAATTTGACAAATACTGATACAAGTGTTTACTGTAGAGTTTTTGGGCTTAATTTGAAGACAATAGATATAATTCTTTTCTTGCCATACAAAGTGACACTACCTTTGACCACCTTTGGAGTTGAATTTCGTAAAATTATTTCCTATCGAGACTCTAAAACACAATAATAAACTACTGTTAAAATTTCATGTCTCTAGTTGCAGCCTGACTTTCATGAGCCATTCAATCAGCTTATGTATACGATAAAGTCTCTTGGGCCAAAAGTCCTCAGAAACGCCTTTATGTAAATAATAGACGCCTCTTAATTATAGCAAATATAAAACACGCAATAAATGTGAAGAATACACCAGACGAAAAGTACAAGACCGCAAACGCTGGAATATCAATTATTTAATCCACAGATGAAATTATAAGAATATATCACAAATTAAATACTTAATAGTAAGCTAGAAAAGCTAAGAAGTCGGTGAGCGGACAGTAAAAGAACCAAGTATGCAATAAACTGCCAAATGTTATGTAAAAAGACCAAGAATTTCCGTTCAGAACTATGAATCCAATCCATTCTGCATGCCAAGAATGGCTCCCTATATCGAACAGCGGACGTCGATCAGCTAATGTATGGAATGAATACACTAAGTCTCAATCTTTATATAACTCTTTTGTGCGTGAGTACATGATTGAACTCTTAAACGATTGGACCGATTGATGCATATTTTTGGGGAGGTTCGGGTGGATTCAAGAATTTTGTTGAATTTGGCGCTGCGTTCGATTCCCAGTAATTAAATTTATATATGTTTTTTTCTTAGATTTATACACAACAGCATCTGTTCGATCAGGTAGTATAAAACTAACAAAGTCGTGTCTATTTAATTTATCACGCAATAACGACTAAATAACGCAATATCACTTTATGTGTGGTGATGGAAGGTCGGATTAAGAATACAATCCACCACCCCCTCTCTTGCCCGTGGGTATCGTAAAAGACGACTAGGGCATTGATATAACATCTATGCAAGAGAAGGAAAACTCGAAATAAAACCCTATAGCAATACGTTTGACCAGCGTGGTATAGTAGATCAATTACCCTCCTATTATGAAGGAGGCTCGAGCCCAACAATGGGACGTATACGAGCTGAAATTAATGAGTGAACGACTATACAATAAACTATTCGACCGAATGGGATATATACAGAATGATTTTTATGATTCATACGTGTATTAAAAAATAGTAAATAGTGAGACCTTAAATTTAATCAGATGTGAAAATTACTTAAAATTTGCAACGACGGTATTAGCCCAATGAGGAGGTGAGGAGGTCTATGTTCCTATCAGTACACTGACAGAAGGAGGAGTGAAAAAATAGCCTTTATTTCTTTGCAGCGCAAGCAAAACTATCGATCGTACCCGATAACTTTATCTAATCGAATTATCGCCTCATTACTAAAATGAGTAAGAGAAATACTGAAAAAAACATGTACAGCTTTTGCAATTCATATTGATAAATGGATTTAAATTATTATTAATAAAAAAAATATTATTATTAAAAAAAGAAATAGCAAATTACTTAGCAAATCCCTTCGGTTTTACCCGCGGACTGCCCGTTTCCGTGGGAATATAGAGATAAAAAATGACCTATGTTATTCACTGATAATGTAACTATCCATTGAAATACTTTTCAATATGGTTTTGTGGTTCAGACGTGAAAACATAACAAATAAACAAACTGGAGGATGTAAATAATCTAATCGGTGTGGTGACGGGACAAGGATACAATTCACCAGTTACTACTATTCCTCGAGTATCGTAATATAGGAAAACAAAAAAAAATATAATCAATTAACATCATCACCAATTCAAAATAATACCTTATTCTCTCGTGATCATGAATGCTGTCGTCGTGATGCTAACAATAATATAAAATTTGAAATTATTAAAAATTGTTTTATTTTGACTCCAGACTCGTACCCAACCATGAAACGTATATTAAAGTCATAAAAATAACAATAGCGTTTTATACCAAATATAACTAATTTCATAGAATATGTAAAAAATGGGTTATTTGCCAATTAATACAAGAAAGTTACGAGAAAATCACATGAATTGCCTTGTTAAAAAAGTCATGTAAGTATCACAAGTAGCGGCGCTACATATAAACAGGCAACAACATAAAATTAATCATTATTGGCCATGAGGACCATAGTGGCCTAACTAATTTTTATAGTATTGAGTTTATGATTTTTTACAAATATAATTGAACATTTTGATAGAACCAAGGTGGCCTAAAAGTGATACAAGGAATATTCACTAGATGACAGCATTTAATTGTTAAGTCCCGGGTTGAGAGCCATCAGCGCTCACCCATTGCCTGCGTTAAGCTGTCAAGGTCATCTGCGACCAACAGCTATACACACACAAAAAAAAATTCATTGACTTTTCTTTATTTTTTATGGTGCTCAAAAGGCTTGTACATTGCATTAGGCCAGTATGGTTCTCATGGCCTCAATTAAAAATAGCTTTGAGTTTCCGTATGGTGACGGAGTAAGAATACAATTCACCACCCTCCATGCCCGTGGATGTCGTATAAGACCACTAATGGACTACTGTAATATGTATACAGTAGAAGAAAAAAATTATATAACATTTTATACCAACACGTCTGAAGATCGTGGTATAGTAGGTCAAAATTCCTTCTACTATGGAGGAGGCTCGAACGTATATGAGCCGAATTGAAATGATAATGATGAGATTAGATTTAAGTAAAACTTCAGTAAAAATTTCAGTAAAAACAGTTACTTTATTGCAGTTATCATAGATGTATACAATGAATAGAATGTAGGAGTCTTATATGCACTGGACATATTGAGGCAAAGTAAATAACTAAAACAATTTAACAAATTTAGTGCGGTTAACATAAAATTAGCCTTAAAAATAAAGCTACTGCAACAGTATAGCCAATGACCGATATACGCCGTGCATTTTATGCGAGGTTAATTTATTAGCGGTTTAACCGAAGTGGCAATAGGCAGGACATATCGCCCGACAAACCGGCAGCCGCTGGGGAGGAAAGATTCTCGTGTGGTAACCACGTATCGGACGACGCAGTGTAGGACGCCCCGATTAGATGGACCGACGACCTGGTCAAAGTTGTTGGACCGCCTTTTGTGATGAAACATGAGGGAGGCCTACGTCCAGCAGTGGACATCGATGAGCTGAATAGTGATGATGACGATGAAACTATTAACTACATTACAAAATTCAAAACCCTGATACAGAACTTCTTCCTTCTAGTCAGAATTAAAGAAGCAATTTATTGTGATGACTTTACTAGATTACTATATTCTATCACAGGCCTTGAATCACTGGCACAATCAAATGTAATAGACGGATATTTCTTCTTAATAACCTCTTCGATATTGAACCGAATTATTTTTTATGGCCCTGGTAAATGATACTTCCGTTTACGGAATTTAGCGATACCATAGGTAAAATAAGACCACCGACTAACGTAATAAAAATACTCTTAAAACTTATACCATAACGCCAAGGAAACTGCGAAAGTTGTTCTGGTGTCTAAAAACTATTTATTGAAAAGACAAATAAACACTGATTCTTTTGATAGTATCGAGGAACCATGGTAAGGCTCAGTAGATATGTATGTATAAGAACTAAACATGAAACGTATAGTAAAAATAATGCAGGTATTTATAAATTTATTAAATATATCCTTAATCTGAAGTGGCTATGGGTAGGACACATCGCTCGACCAACCGACAACTGCTAGGGAGGAAAGGTTCTCAAATGGCGACGCGTCGGATGGATCGCAGTATAGAACACCAGGCACCAGGTGGACCAACGATCTAGTGACAGTTGCTGGGCGTCATTGAATACAGGCGGCACAGGACCGCACTCTGTGACGAAACATGAGGGAGCCCTACGTCCAGCAGTGGACGGCGATAGGCGAAATGATGATCCTTAATCTACAACCTAAGCCTGTGTTGGCTATGAGCCAATTAACTTATAAAATGGCCTAGAGCAATATCTTCAAACAATGCCCTCCAACCCAACTTACTAATATGATATAAATGTTCATAATAACGCGTCGAGATATGTGTTAAGAATAGGTATTCTCGCTTATAGGCCTTTAAAAGATATCCTAAAATTAAGATAATGTAGCTTTAATTACAACATGAATATGATTTAATCAAGCTGCAGTTATTGCATAGATGTTAAAGTGTTCCTTAGGTTTTTAACTACTTATCATACATGCAGTCGCAGACCAAAGGTATTCGTGGCGCATGAACAACCCCGAACATTAAAAACTAGCAAAAAAAAATAACTTATAAAGTAAATCTATGAATTATTAGGTACACAATTTACAAACTAATTCAAAATACAGGAAACAAAGCGTTTCACGCTGAAAAACCACAATAAAAAATAACAATGGTCCATAAAAACGTCATCTTAACGTGAGAATACAATGATTTAAGAATGTAGAAGATATTTTGACATCAGTACATATATAATATAAGCATGGGGGGAGACACGTGCGAATACGTCGTTCGAGCCAATGCCCTAGCTATATATTCGCACGTGTACTATTTCGTGTCTATTTAGGTAGAGAGGTAGAGGAATTATTATGTACATAACTGTAACCTAGCAAAGGCATATTTATACACTTTGATTTAATAAACGTACTAAAAGACTATATACGCGAGAGATTTTTTAAATGAAAACTTTAATTTAGGAAAATTTTAAAAAGTTTTATGATTAGTAGCGGGGCCCACAATGCACGTACATTACCACGCTTTACGTTCTACGTATCGTTGTCGTCGAAATCTACCAGCTAGAATCAATGCTGCTATAAACGTAACTTGCGTAGTTATAATATTTGGCTAAGCAGCAAAATATGTTTCAATTAAAACAAAACTAGCTTCTTCACGGGACAATTAGTGCAAAATTAATTAGACTAAGAGCGCAGTAAAATTGAAAGGATATCTTTATGCAAAATACTAGCGCATGTGTACTTACACATAAACAAAAAATAAGCTACTAATCTACACTAAAAGGCTGCAAATTTCTAAATTGAACTAAATAATTGTATATTATTTCTCAAAGGTGTTTTCTTCATTATAAAATATGTAATGAATCTAATACTTAAGAAATATTAATGTTTGATACACTATTTTAAATTCCTCTGTCTAATGATAAAAAAGAAAAATTAAAACTTAAAAACGATCTCTTGATTCACCTTCAACCCCAACCTTTAAATAAAAACATGCATTGTTATTTTACAGTTATAGAAATAACTACTCTACTAATGGTACGAACTAGAAGAGTCATGGAAACCCACGACTCTTCTAGTTGAATATAATAAAAATATAATTGTTTTATTATTACAATATTTAAATTCGTTACTAGCAGTTAATTTGATAACAATACAATCTAATTACGTTACATAATCACAACTAAAGATTTACAATGTAAATTTATAAAGCAAAAATATGAATAATTAAGATTAAATATACCCAAGAACTTTTGCAAAACATCGAGATATTCTTGATCTTATCAGGGGCATTACAATACAGGATTATTATGTACTTATTTAAATATTTTGATATAGGTAATTAAAAAATGCTTGCTGATCCTCTTGTCAATTTTTAAAACTGACGACAATATTCTAGTACTATGGTATAAATAAGGATCTTATTAAACACTTGACCGTTATTTGAAGCTTACTTGATTGAGATAGGCAGTCCGTATTTCCGCTTCCTCTTTGCTCTCTTTCACACCTTTTGTATATCTATCTCCCTCGCACATCCAATCCCCACCAGGCTTCCGGTCCGAACAAAGGCGTGTTCGGTTTTGGTTGCAATATTTTAATCATTGGCGTTTAATTGTCCGTGGAGTGCAGTCGCACCAGAATTACCTCTCAGTGTTAAATTGCAAAGACTTTATTCCTTGAAATAAAGGGTAAAATATTTTCAAGTGTTAAGTGATTCCGTTCGTCGAGGAACTGTAAGTAGCATTTTGTATACCAAATATTGTGTAATAGTGTAATGATTTGGTAAAGTTACATTTTATAACGGTGTTACCGTTCGCCTTTACCAATCAATTTCAAATTTAAATATAACACTGAATGCTCTCATACACTTCTTCGTTTTTAAATAAATACATGATCCATTGTGGCCGTTTGTCCAACTGTTTTCGCATCTACCTTCATTAAGAATACTATTTATAAATTCTGAAATTACTTTTGTTTTTATTATTTTGAAATACTAGTAGTGCTTATCTTGCGGATTAAATCCGAAACAAGAAAAGCGCATTGTTTTGCATCCTCGCCTGGCGTAACTGGCTCGGTGCGGGTAATAGATAAGTTATCCAAATTAAATAATATTATTTAACTAGGTTGGATGTAACCGTTATTCTATTTAGGTAATTAGAATGGATAAGACGGAAGATATTGCCGCTAGCGCGGTTGCAGGACCATCTGGCCTGCAAGCCAAAACTACACGTCGTGAACCACGAGCACGGGTCAGCTCATCTTCCTCTAGTGGAAGTAGTAATAGCAGCAGTTCTAGTTCTTCTACTACATCATCGGCTAAGTCAACACGAAAAAAGAGACGTCATCGCCATCGCTCCCATAAGAAAAGGGGGGGCAGATATAATCGTAAAAACAGTTTACTGTATAAATTATCCTGTGAAGTGAGCGAACTTCGTAAGCGCTTTCATGACGACGATACTAACAAAAAAGTTGTGGCTACGCCTTCTGGCTCGGCCGAAGGGCATTTTGTGGATAACGTTGACGAAATATCCTTGTTAGACAGTCGCGAATATAGGTCATTATACGATTGTGAATTGGAAGATGACAAGTCAAATGAGTCTCATAAACTTAAGTTGGATATTCAGGTAAAAATAAAGGAGCCATCGGTGCCTAAGACGCCTGCAAGTTACCTTGCGGTACTAGATGATATCCAACAATTTAATAAGAGTGAATGGTGTGAGGTAAGGTACTCGGAAGTACAAAAACTGTATAATCATACGCCTGGATTTATAGATTTAGAGGTAAATGAGGAAATCAAACCTTATGATTCTCAAAGACATTTGAGTTATGCCGATAAAGCCTATGGTGCCTTGACATTTTGCTTACTTAAGCAGCAAGAAGCATTGCAAGATGGTCTGACAGGTCTCATCTCCTGGGCTCGCAAGTTAGGCAACGTAACGCCTGACCAATTGCACGATAAAATTAACGGGCTATTTTCGGAGGGAATATCATAAGGCATCTTCAGATTTCATCATCATCATCATCATCGCAGCCCACATACGTCCCACTGTTGGGCTCGGGCCTCCTCCACAATGGGAGGGAATTTGACCTACTATACCATGCTGGTCAGACATGTTGGTATAGGGTTTCATTTCGAGTTTTCCTTCTCTTGCACAGATGTTATGTGCACATTATATCCCATAGTCGTCTTATACGACATCCACGGGCAAGATAGGGAGTGGTGAATTGTATTCTTACTCCGTCACCACACGGACAATTTATTCTATTCTTCAGATTTATTGCAGCTTATTTGTGGTCACCGCGCAGAGACTATTCAAATGCGCAGGGACGGAATAATTAATTTTGTTCGTGATCCTCTTATTAAGGTGGCGCTTCGAAAAATCCCGCCTACAAATAAACACATTTTTAATAGTGAGCTACTGACATTGACCTTAGATAAAGCCGGAGGTGTTAAAAAGTCATTTTTTCCCTTAAATCTCACTGCTGGTTTTAAAACTGCTTCGCAAGCAGTTGTTAAGAAAGCCAAACATTGCCCCTCGCAGGGGACTGGTAATACTGGTGTACCTACGCAAGGTACCTCTTATGGATGTTGCAGTTCGGCGTGCCATAATCAGTTCTCGCAGAGCTGCGCACATAACCGTCCATCACAGGGTGTTGGACATAATTATCCCTCGCAGGGAACTAGTAATTACAATAATCCTACACGTGGGTCTAATTACAATACCCGTGGATCCTTTCGTCCTCGTGGAGGGAGCCAACGAATTAGTAGACAAGAGCCTAGAGGTGGCAGGAAGCGTACTGCAACCTACGATCACCAGACCTGTAGTAAAAAAAGAAGGTATTGACTATTTCAGAGCGGGCCAGTTGATAAATTTTGTCGATCGATGGAAGAAGCTAGGCGCCCTAGAGCCACTGCTTCAAAAAATAAGAGGGTATCGCATACCTTTTCACAAAAAACCTCCACTTTTCCTACCCATGTTACAGAGTCCATTCCAAACGTCAGAATCGGAGGAAATGTCAAATATCATTTCACAAATGATAGCTCAAAAGGTTTTGGAGATAGCACCGTATTCTCCAAGCTTCATATCGACAATGTTTTTGGTCCCCAAGAGCAATGGGATGAATCGGCCCATTTTCAATTTAAAGAACCTGAACGAATTTGTGCTCACCGAACCATTCAAGCTCTTAAACATGTACCGAGTACCCGACTTTCTGCAACCAAAAGACTGGTTATGCAAAGTAGATCTCGCCCAGGCATATTTCAATCTTCCATTCAATCTTCCAATATCCCGGTCGCACAGACCATTTCTGCGATTGATTTATCAGCAGAAACTGCTACAAATGACTTGCCTTCCGTTTGGTCTCGCTACAGCACCAAAGGTATTCGCCAGTCTGACCAACTGGGTAGCAGAATCTTTAAGGAAGCAAGGCATTCGGATTCTAGTTTACCTAGACGATTTTCTGGTAGTACATCAAAATTACCAGGTGTTGCAAGACCATATTCAGGTAGTGTTAGATCACCTACACTATCTAGGGTGGCAGATAAATCTCGAGAAATCGATCACATCACCTTGCAGAAGTCTCGTATTCTTAGGTGTTCATTGGAACCCATGGCTAAAGGAGAGGTCCTTGCCACTCGAGAAGGTTTTAAATTTAAAACAAAAAGTGCTGGACTTATTAGACAAGGGCACCGCAACGCAGAAATGTCTTCAGAAAATGTAGGCATCCTAAACTTTGCCAGTTTTGCCGTACCCAGAGGCAGACTTTATTTTCGAGACACGCTAATGTTCCTAAACCATTGTTTGAGGGCACCTCCAGCGGGTTCATTTGTACTACCCATGGAAGTGCGGACAGAACTAGTATGGTGGGTGGCGAACTGTCATCGCAGTTCCCCCATTCATTATCCAACTCCGTCACATTTTCTAACAACAGATGCGTCAGACATAGCATGGGGCGCTCAGCTCGACGGTTATACTCTATCGGGGCCTTGGACAGAGCTCGAACAGAACCTCCACTGCAATCAAAAAGAGATGCTCGCCATATTGAAGGTTTTACTAAAGCAAGGTCCACACTTGCAAAAGTCAACAGTTTTAGTGCAATGCGACAGCAAAACTGTTGTGGCGTTCTTGAGAAACGAGGGAGGCACCAAGTCTGTACCTTTGATGCAGTTGACAAAAGAGATTTTTGTCCTCTTAGACAAATACCAAATTCATTTGAAACCGTATCATATTCCGTGCAAATACAACAGTCATGCGGATCACTTATCTCGACATCGGCACCCACCAGAATGGCATCTCCTGCCACAGTGTACCACAAAAATATTCGGGAAGTTTGGAGTGCCAATGATAGACCTATTTGCATCGGAGCGTGCGAAAGTGGTAAGCAATTATGTATCCCTGGACCAGCACGATACTCGAGCAATATACCACGATGCCTTCTCCCAGACCTGGAACTACCCTCGTGCGTGGCTGTTTCCTCCACCGTATCTGATCCCAAAGGTGCTCGAGCATCTCAACTCGGCGACCGGGGTATTCTTCGTAGTAGTCCCGAAATGGGAAAGAGTGTTTTGGAGACCGGATCTAAAAGCCCGTGCGCTGGCACCACCATTCACGATCAAGAAACTTCAGTCACATTTGATAGACATAACCACAGGGCTTCCACCGCCCAAAGTTCAGGAGATGACGATGGAAGTATGGAAATGTGGGGGTGGTCAAAGAGATTAACTCAATGGTCCGAGGCGCAGTTACAACTCCTACAATCGTCGTGGAGGGCATCCACCAAAAATACTTATAGAGTGGCATGGAATAGATGGCTTAAGTGGACAAAAATTCATAACTTAAATTCATTACAACCGACAGGTTCAATCTTAGCTCAATTTCTCGCCGATTTACATATTATAGATGGTCTAGCTTATAATACTATTTTGTTACATAAGTCCGTAGTCGCTACGCTATGTAATTTTGATAATGAAGATAAGTTAAGCTCGCACGTCTTAGTACGACATATTCTAAAAGCTATCGCTCTAAAGAGGCCACCACGCAGGAGGCCCACGGTATGGAATATCGATAAGCTAACATCCTTCTTGAATAATTATTCTATTGACGAGAACGATATTTTTGCCACCTGTAGGCATACGGCTACGCTGCTCCTCCTCTGCTCAGGACGGAGAGTTCATGATTTGACCTTGCTGGCTGTAGATTCAAATCATTTTGTTGAAAAGAATGATTATATCATCTTCTGGCCCATGTTTGGGTCCAAAACAGACACTGCCACGTATAGACAATCTGGTTGGAGGTTATCCTCTAATTCTACCCAGAAAAATTTAGATCCAGTATTATGGGTAAAACGCACAATTTTCTTACTAGAAGAAAAGCGTCGCTTCGGATGTAAGAATCTTTTTCTTAATATCAGAGGAGAACCAAAAGCTGCTTCACGAACGGTCATAGCGGGATGGGTTAAATCCCTACTGCTGCAGGCTGGAGTAATTGCTTCACCGGGAAGTATAAGTTCTGCCGTTGCCTCCAAGAGGTGGTCTAACAATTGTTCCTTAGATGAAATTCTGTCTGGAGGTAACTGGAAGTCACAAAATACCTTTGCACGCTTCTATTGCAAGGAGGTAATGCCAGCTAATGAAGGATATAATGATAATAGTATGTTTATTCCAATAAAGTAATTATAATTTAGTGATTAAAATAGCACGTATACCGAATGTCTGAGACATTCAATTAAATGCCTAGTATGTTACGTGAAGTTAAAAATATTGCCTTTATCTATCATTATAACAATATAATATTTCTATTACTATTATTTGTAAAGAGACTAACAGCGTTTGGAATATTACAATATAATTAATGCTCGCACATCTATTGTTTTAATTACGTATTTAATTATCATCTTAAAACTAAAACCTATGCATGTCAATCACATTGGCGTTGGGTCCCACCAGGCGATAACAAACACGTCTCAATCAAGTAAGCTTCAAATAACGGTCAAGTGTTTAATAGCAGTGTTTTACCTGAAATAAAACACATATTAAATACTTACCTTATTTGAAGCTTACACTTTAATTCCTGCCTTTTTTTTTTTTTTTTTTTTTTTTTGTGGGTGGGCCGCGGTCGGCGCGCCTCCGCACCACTCCGTCCGGGGCGACAGAGGGGCTTAAGCACGCAACTCCCGCGACCCACCCGAAAACCACGTCGCCTTCGTCGTTGGGCCGACCACTGGAGCAGCGTTAACTTGTCGTCAGTGGTCGGCCCGACGGAATACCCCCTACGCGGGGTACCCTCCCATCGACCGACGTCCCCCCCTCGGGGAGGACGTCGGTCTTTCCTCACGCGGTCGGCCTCTCGGCGGGTGACGGACTAATCCCCGGTCACGTCACCCGCGGCCTCGGCTAGGGCGGCATGAGGCGCAGATAGTTGCGCCTGCGCCGCCCCAGTCGCCGGCGGCGGATCTCCTCATCGAGGCTGCGCTCCACGCGCAGACGATCCGCCGCCTCCTTCTGCGAGATCACTGTCTCGCAGAAGGCTGCGACCGCGTCCCAATTCCTGACGCTGTCGACCATCGCCCTAGCGATGGCCGGCAGCGTCAGGTCGGCACCGATGATTGCGACGAGTTCACGGCGCTGCACTGCCCAAGCCGCGCAGGCCTCGAGCGTGTGGCGCGCCGTGTCCTCGTCGCAATCGCAGTGGTGGGAGGACGGTGTAACTTTAATTCCTGCCTGGTAGATTATCGACTCAATGATTAAAATATTGCAACCAAAACCGAACACGCCTTTGTTCGGACCGGAAGCCTGGTGGGGATTGGATGTGCGAGGGAGATAGATATACAAAAGGTGTGAAAGAGAGCAAAGAGGAAGCGGAAATACGGACTGCCTATCTCAATCAAGTAAGCTTCAAATAAGGTAAGTATTTAATATGTGTTTTATTTCAGGTAAAACACTGCTAATAAGTTCTTTGCAAGATTTATACATTGTAAATTATTTATTATAATTTTTTTAAATCACGTAGAGGAAAGTCAAGAGACTTTCTTATTGTAATAAATTTAGGTTCTGACTACAGAAAATCTGTTTAAGTAACATAATTCTGGTAATCTCCAGCCACAGCCAATTTTAAAGTGAATTACAACTACTAAGATACATCTAAAGATCCATCTATTACCAAGATACATCTATTACCAAACAAGAGACGTAGAAACTATTGAAGGTATTAAGTATATCATTACCAATTTAATAAAACCAACCCAAATTTTTGAAAATGTTTTTGTAAACTTAACAGGTCAAAAATATTTAATTAAATCACTTCATATTGATTGAGGTGGGTTTTAAATAGAGATGTTCTGAAATTAAAACTACTTTCTAGTGCCATTTCAAGTCTCAATGACAAAATATGCAATATTAATTAGAATTGGACAATTAATATACTAGAAAAATATGGGCATATGTTTAATACATCTACCTATTAATATTAGGTATGTTTATTTTAAGTTTATTTCTACACTCATTTGCAAAAAAAACGGGCACCTAAGCAATGAACCATTTCAAATGTTAATATTTCTTTGTTTGATAATTATAGGTAGTTTTATCCACACAATTTGCTAAATTAATAAGAAAATAATCGTTTTCATCAGTATTTCATAAAATTTAGATACAATTTATGGGAAATAATGCTAAACCTCGCTAGTAGTGTATATTCGCTAGTAGTGCATATGCTCATGAAGTAAAAATAAAAAAGTTTTTTTGTTTGTTTTTCTTTAATAAAGTAAAAGCAGATAAATGTTTAGTATCGAGTGTGACCCCCTCTAGCTAAAATCACAGCTTGAATTCGTCTGGGCATGCTAGCGAGTATATCCCGGATACTTGCTTGCGGAATACGTTCCCACTCCGCAGTAATCACATTCTTCAGCTCTCTGATGGTCTGCGGAGCCGGGTGTACTGATCTCACACGCCGTTTCAGAACGTCCCAGACATGCTCTATGGGATTGAGGTCGGGACTTCGAGCTGGCCAATCCAAACGACGAATGCCGACCTCTTGCACATACGCATTAACATCGCGGGATCGGTGGGCGCGAGCATTGTCGTCCATAAAAATCGAGTCTTCACCTAGAGCGGCCAATGCGGGTTGTGCATGAGAAATTAGAACTTCCGTTATGTATCGATGCCCAGTCAGTGAGCCGTTTTCAATGAAGACTAACTCTGTACGATCCATTGAATTTATTCCTGCCCAAAACATAACAGAGCCCCCACCATAAGGTGTGATTTCTTCGAAACATGCCTCTGCAAAGCGTTCTCCTTGTCTTCTTAGCACTCGCCGACGTCGATCTTCACCGAACAGAGATATCCTGGCTTCATCAGAGAACAAAACCCTATTCCAATCGTCTTGAGTCCATGATTCACAATTTCTAGCGAACCTAAGCCTGTGAACTCTGTGCTCACGGAGTAATTTGGGGCCGCGGGCCGGGCGGTGACTGCGTATATTGGCAGCGAGAAGCCTCCTCCTGACCGTCCATAGACTAATATGCACATTTCTTACTTCTTGGAGGTTGTTCTTAAGATCCACATACGAAGATTTGCGATTTCTCAAAGCGCGACTCACAAGAAAACGATCATCCCGTGGTTGGGTACATGGTTTTCTTCCAGAACCAGGCCTTCTCTCGACGGAACCAGTCTCCTGATATCGCTGCCAGGTCCTTTGGACTGTCGAGCGACTAACATTTAGCCTCCTAGCCACGAAACATTGGCTGCAACCCTCTTCAAGCAGCGCGATAATTTTGGTAGCTTTTACCACTTTATCTACCATTTTTGATACAGCCAAACAGCATTAAATAAAGCTTTGACAGTCAAGGATATGAAATTAATCGATAAAAATTGAATAAAAGTTATGAAAGTCGATGTTAACTTCTGGAACTTCGCGCCAAAAATGTAGGATAAAAAGGGGTTTTCTGTAAAAATGAACATCAAATGAAAAATTGAATTTAGAACGTACTTTTTTAAATACCACAGCATTTTTAAAACCGGCCAGTAACGTGTACAAACGATTGAAACCTTTTTGGTATTGTATCTTTTTAAATATGAATGAAAATCAAAACCGCCCATTTTTTTTGCAAATGAGTTTATTTAGTCTCTTGTGAAGAACAATGCAATTATTTAAATTAATTGGCAACATTTTAAACCTAGACTATAGTAGTTTACGAAACGAATTAATAGTTAGAAAATTCTTAAAAATTAAACTTTCAATTAATAACTACATCAAAATTCACTAATACTTTCAGAACTACTAATATAATCCTCCACTAACTACCATTCACTACATTAGGTAAATTAGGTATTTCTACCTCACCCACTTTAGGCTTCTTAGTCAATGGTACAGATTTTATATTGTGTTCAATCTCTTTCGCATCGTTTTTATGAAACGATTTGTAGTTCTCATACTGTTTGGTAATGTGTTCTTTGAATTGTTGGAATGTATTAGCTGCAATATGATCGCGTGCGTGGCGGAAGAACTGGTCAAAATGGTGAAGATTGTGACTGAAAAAAAGCAAAATAAATGTTCAAGACACATGGTATGTTTTAGAGCGAGAGCGGATAGGACATTGCTGCGGAGAGTTGATTAACGCAAGAGGTAGCAGAATTACCGCCATACCGTCCCTAAGAATTCATACCGAGCGCCGTAATTATCTATAATTTCCATGAGTGTTAGCTTAAGTGTGAAGAAGCCAGGGCAATGCAGGAACAGGCCCGAGATAGATATATTTAATGCTAATAGAAAACTACGTTCTAACACGGAGTTTTAGCATCTAAGCGCTGGCTTCCACCAGAAGACTAGCAAGATCCCTCCACTAACATGACGCAGAGATAGAGATATAAAGGGGTTTCATGCTGTAAGAAAAATGGCTGACAAACTCTAACATTTTTCCTACAACAAGCATTCTAATTAAATTGATGGTAATTTACATTTTTTCAATTTAACTTACATTATTATCACTGTGTGGTGACGGAATAAGAATACAATTCACGACTCCCAATCTTTCCCGTGGATGTCGTAAAAGGCGACTAAGGGGTATACGCATATAATATCAAGAGACGGCAAACTGGAAACAAAACCCTGTCTGACCAGCATGGTATATATATAGTAAGGTCAATTTCACTCCTATTGTGGAGGAGGCTTGAGCCCAGTATTGGGACATGTATGAGTCGTGATGATTAATATTTTTGCGTGTAGTGACTGTGTAAGAATACATCACCTTTTATTTTGCCCGTGGCTGTCGTAATAGCTATGCACGAGAACTGGGAATAAAACACTATACCAACCTCTCTGACCAACATGATATACTAGGTCGATTTTCCTACCATCATGGAGGAGGCTCGAGCCCAACAGTGAAACGTTTATGAGCCGAGATGATGATAATGATTAACATAATAGCTAACGATCCCACGTTAATCATGCAAATTGAAAAAGGTTTTTATTTGTGTTACATCCCTAACACTCAAAAAGATTATTTTATATTAACATAAATAACTTACATGCTCAATAAAACGGAGGATAGCATTTCTCGTGTATTCAAAAGGTGACGTATGTAGGCTCGTGTATGTTTTTTACATGCCAAACACTCGCAACCTTTCAAAACCGGTGCGAAATCTTCTTTATACCTGAAAACATTAGATCATAAAATAAAATATTTTGGTATACAGGAATGACATATTTTCAAATACTAAAATGCTTTAAGCACTCTGGGATAACGCAGCTTACACTCCGGCAATGCGAGTCGAAGAGGATGGTACCCGAAAGGGTAATTCGCCGAGTCGGCCACAGATGTCAAAGAAAAGGTACCAGTGGTCGGCCCCATAGCGATGGGGAGGGAGCACGGTAGGTTATGGGGCCGACGAGCCCGTTTATCGCCCCGGACATATTGGGTGGGGTCGAGACCACAGCCTTCCATAAAATAGCGATAACGTGTCTTCCTATTGCTAAAAGATTTTTTAATCTGATCAGTAGTTTCAGAGATATTCACTTATATGGTAAAAATAAACTTTCAATATTAACGTAGATGGTTGAGATATACCATTACATTTTTTATACCACAACAGCTGACCCAACACACAATGTTCTATAAAAATCTAAAAATAAAATATAAATCGAAAGCAGCTTCACCTATCTGATAATAATGCATTGGTTTAGTGGTCTAAAACCATCTTTGCGTTATTGCCTTTCCCTTTCTTTCTAAAAAAACTGTTTGAGTCATATCGCAAAATATTTAAGAGTGTCATCAGCCCTGTCGCTATGGTTGGATCTGAATGTTGGGCATTGAAATTTACGGATGAGAGAAGAGATGCTACTGAGACGCGGGTTACAAGGTTAGATGAGATAAGAAATGAGTATATTAGAGTAAGCCTGAAAGAGGCACGAGTGATAAAATCAGAAGCGTGAGATTTTTTTGGTACGAATATGTGAGCAGTGGGCCTACTCTCGAAATCAATTCTAATTTCGAATCCGACTCAACTCCAATCTCACCAAAATTATAAATCTCACAATAACAAAAGCGAGAATTAATTCATCGCGTTTGTCGTTGTTATTTTCACCAAATGTGTCGTATTTTCTTACTTTAAATTAATAATGTTATCGAACTCGATCACCACAAAGACGCTTTCTTGAAATTGTGCAACATTAACGATTTTAAAGTACATACGTCAAAATTACGTTGGAAGTAGCAAATATTTTACTTAATCGACGAGAGTCGAATTCATTTAGTTTAAAAAAAATCCACCGAATTTGATTCCAATCATGCGCTAGTGTCGCTTTCAAGAGTACCCAATTTGCTCAAATTCGAGCTGCCATTGGATTTAGGATTGGAATCGAGATTCGAGAGTAAGCACACAGGACGGATGAAATGCATGAAACAAGGTGGGTTATATCAATATGATTGTGGATGGACGACCCAAAAAGAGATGGATGGATTATGTGAATATATAGGTATGTAAACAGGGAGTGCAGATATGACGACTGATAGGAATTTTTGACAGGATAGAATATGTGTTTTCCATGTGGTGACGAAATAAGAATAGAACTCATCACTTCTTATCTTGCCCGTGAATATCGTAAAATACGACTAAGGGATATAATACGCATATCTGTGCAAGAGAAGGAAAATTTGAAAAAAAAAAAACCCTATACCAACCTGTTTGACCAGTGAGGTCAATCTCCCTCCTATTGTGGAGGTGGCTCGAGCCCAGCAGTGGGACGTATAAGAGACGAGATAAATGAATGAATGGATTCTATGCTGTTTCTTGCCCCTCCTATATGTGACCTTCGATTAGATTTATCTTCTGTGATGACGGTGTTAGAATACAACAGTCATCATTCCGTATTGTGTTCGATGATTGTTTATAGACTTATATTGCTTGCTGTTATATGCATATTCAATCTCTTAGTTTTGTTTTTCGACATTCAAAGTAGGGATGTGACTTGGAGGGCAAATAATCGATTTTTGTTCTTTAAAATAAATCGATTATAAAACAATCGATTAATTAAAAATAAATAATCGATTATAAAATAATCGATTTTTTCTTCCAACAGGATTATGATGACTTTTTTTTTAGAAGATGTGAGCTTTATTTTCTAATATAGTATGAAACAATCGTGATGACATATTTTATTAGGAAATCTGGCAGGTAATAAAATAATTAAAAAAACGATTATTAATCGATTATTATTATTTTGATAAGCGGGTGTAAAAATCGATTATTAATCGATGATTTTTTGTAACAATCGATTATTATAAAAATCGATTATTTTTCACATCCCTAATTCAAAGGCAAATTAAGAAGTGATGAATTCTATTCTGACTCAGTCACCACATGGAAAAGAATGGAATAACTAACTGACGAAAAATAGCGTATAGTTTTTACTGCCTGTTTTCTAATATTATGATTATACAGTGTAGCGAATAGGTAATCGTTTAAACGCCGCACCGTAAGTTAAAAACGTGAACGTCATTGACATGACTAGACATAAAATGGTAAATATAAATATTTTATGCTTAGTCAGGATTATAATAAGTTCACCACAATTTTTTTCTGTGTATATTACAACATATTTAGTAGATATGTAAAAAATATACCTATCATAAAAATAAGACAATCATACCAGATAGACAAAAATAAACATCGAAGCAAGCTCTTTTATGGTATGCAGAATATTTTTTACTGTTTTTAATCTTCAATAAAAAATACAAAAGAAACTAATCGCTTTGTTTACCATGAAATATTATAAACAAGTTTTTTTTTTATTAAAAAAGATGACCTTCCATATTGATTGCCTTTAATTTTATTCAAATATCTTTACTACTGTTCCACTATTTCAATATGGTCTATGTTAATACGTCATTTCCATACAATAACGGAGTAGAAATACAATTCACTAGACGTTCCTATCCTGTGGATGTCATAAAAGGAGAATAGGGCCACGTAAGCAGCACACAGGATTAGTAATGGTAGGATCACACTGTCGACAATCGTCTGTCTATAGCCGCGGGCCAGTCCGTCCTGGATAGTACCATTCTCTCGCAGAAAATCGACGTCTGAGTAATAGCAATTTTTACTGCACTTCATTCGGTGAGCGAGAGAGCCAGATGCCCAACTTTTTCAGGGTGTTTGCATGTGGTGGGTATTGATAATGCCTTTAGTACCGAAACTCACTACACGGATTCACACTCCCTTCGATTTCTTCACGGTAGGCAGCGGTCTATGAGCGACAACATCACTTACCATCAGTTGTACTGATTACTCGTTTGCCACCAAAAGCAATAAAAAAACACTGCAAAACTTCCCTACGAGGAAGGATGATGTCCTAATCGCCATGCTTAGCAGATGGGGTAATTTTCCCAGGCGAGTCCTAATTTTATTCTTAACCCGTAACCACGTGGGATCTTCTAAGCTAGGCTAATGGAAAAAAAAATATAAAGACTTACCTCTCATCATTAAGATCCAAAATACATGATCCACTAATGTCTTGCTTGGTATCAAAATTCAATGCTAATGCCTGACCGGTGTTAGTCAATTTCAACGGATACGAGCCATCGAATATATCATAACCGTGTTCTATTGCTAATAGTATTGTAGTAGGATCCCAACAACCTTCAAGAATTCGTAAGAGTTCTTTAGGTATTGATTCCTAAAATTGAAAATATTATGACTAATTATTTTAAACTCACTTTATTTTAAATGATTAAATAAAACAGCCAATAAGCTCTCGAGTTCAATGGCTAATGCAAATTTTTCGAAACAAAACGCACTTCTATGTAAGTAAGCTACTTAAGGTTACTTACATTGAAGATTTAAAGTAAGAAATAGCAAACTCAAAACCAATCCATATGGGTGGCCATCGAGATACAATACAACCAACCCAGATCGCCATATAGCCAGAGCGGTATGTTTCCTGATAAGAAGGTTCCTTTAGAGGAGATTAGTGGCCAAAAATAATACACTATATGGGCTAAATAATAGAAAATAGATCTTCTTACCCACAACTTTAACTCAGTAGATAGCATATCATATGAGTGCGCCTACTATATTGAAATATTGCGAAAACGGAATTTTGCCTTTCTAATAAGGGAGACAACAAAGTTGTTACATTAAGGGTCTAACTATAAAATAATCTGCTGTGTGCTGTACTTATACCTTTATTATGTTAATATTCAGAGGACCTATACCAGCATAGTCTTAAATTAGTTTGGTGACCCTCTCAGTGATTCGGTCTTTAGTGAGTCTTAATTTCATTACAGAATATTCAAGACATCAAACTTTCACGATGCTTGCAGAGACAATCTAACCTAATATATATGTGTATATATAAACTTTGTCAACATCTTCCTGGCTTATTATTTCCTATTATAAAACAGACAATAATTTTTTAAATCGGTATTTAAGCATAGGTGTCGTGCAAATAACCATATCAGCATGAAAAATACCCATTATTTTGACATTAAAACAGACACTTCAATTTATTTTTATAGATTGTATCTATATTTAATTAAATAGCTTGCTGCGCGTGTGATGGTTACGAATACTATCAACCTTTACATTGTATGTGGTTGTCGTAAAAAAGATTTAAAAGTTCTTACAGCGACCTAGGGCAATTCCATTTGATGCCGTCAGGTCAACAATTACATTCTCAAGGAGAGTTGAGTTCAGGCAGGCGTCCACAAAACGATTGTCAGAACAATATGTACTATGAAAGAAAAGTGCATATTGCGTCTACCCCAAGTAATTGGAATAAGAGCAGAATGATAATTTAATGAAATAAGCTAATCACCAGATATGGCGTGTATTATGCCTGACTCATCTAAATATATTTATCTAACCCTCGAAAACAGCATTTTATGTGGATGAATAACTTTCTGTAAATGCTTTTCTGTATCCATGTACCTTACATTTAATTTAATATACAGGCTGTATCAGGTTATGGAGCAACTGTTCGTTCGTATGTTGTAGTTTAACGATCACAGATCGTAATTAGAATGTATATTTCACAAAAAACTATAAAACAAAATAGTTACAGTGATTTCAAAAATTTGTGTCAAAGAGAGAGTCTACGCCTTAAATGTGAGGTGTTGATGTTACGTAGGCGTCTAGGTCATCGCCCACCTTCATACCTAAATAATATCGGTGTGTGTTAGGTTTGTTTGGTTTATAATAAACTCTTGTAGGTAAAAAGTAAAATAAGTACTATTGAATTTGACTGCACAGATGACGTAGTGTTTAAGATACCGTCCTACCGTGCCAGTGTCACGGGTTCGAATCTCACGCAGGACAAAATGTACGATCAATAAATTGTTGTACTGAGTTTGGATGTAATTTCTGTCCGTTAATTCTATTTGTGAAGTCTCCTATAATACAAAGATTATTAACTTAAAAATAAAATAGAAGCTAGATATCTACCTATTTTTAATAAAATGATTTCTTTAATATTTTTTTTAATGAAAACCTTTTTCGTGAAAGTTGCCATAAAGGTAAATATCCCATATCGATAAACGGAGTAATGCAGATAGGTAATAGGTATTAACATTTCGAAATTAATAATTGCTTCACTACAATTCACACATTTTTAATACCGCACATCGCACCAACATACCAAACCGGGAAAAGCCATATTTCAATCGCTTTAAATCGCGGACTTTTAATACGCGAAAAGGTCGTAAGGAGATAATAACGCCAGCCGTGCGTTTAGACTGGACATCCAAGTCGAACTAAAATAATTAAATAAAGACGAATAATTCAATTTTAAAAACCTATATCTTTTATAGGCAATAAGGGCCTGTCCACACATATTTCACCATTTTTTTTTGGAGGTGGGTTGTAGTCGGCCCGCTCCTCGCACCACTCCGTCCGAGGCGACAAAGGGGCGTAAGCACGCATACCCACAACTCACTCACGATGCACGTCGCCTTCGTCGTTGGGCCGACCACCGGAGCAGGGTGACTTGACGTCAGTGGTCGGCCCGACAGAATATCCCCTATTTGGGGTATCCTCCCATCAACCGACATCCCCCCCCTCGGAGAGAACGTCGGTCATTCCTCATGCGGTCGGCCTCTCAGCGGGTGACGTACTATCCCCGGTCAGGTTACCTGCGGCCTCGGCTAGGGCGGCATGAGGCGCAGATATTCGCGTCTACGCCACCCCAGTCGCCGGCAGCGGATCGCCTCATCGAGGCTGCGCGCCTCGCGCAGGTGATCCGCGCCTCCGCACCAATCCCTATCTTGTCTGTGGATGTCGTAAAAGACGACTATGGGATATAATATGCACATAACATCATGCAAGAGAGGGAAAACTCGAAATGAAACCCTATACCAACATGTCTGACCAGCATGGTATAGTAGGTCAAATTCCCTCCCAGTATGGAGGAGGAGCGAGACCAACAGTGAGATGTATATGGGCTGCGATGATGATGATGATCGTCCATCTTGCGTCTCAGCTGAGAACCGAATTAAACTATCAAAAATCGTACGAAATTTATTCACAGTGCGTACTAAGTGCAATTTCGATCGCGGAATATAAAACGCGAGAATAAAAAAAAATACCTCATTGTGAAGTGTCGCAGTGCGGACAGGCCCTAAGAGAGCGAACGTCGTCGGTCGGCTCTTTTGACCTTGTTCGTGGGCTTGCCTACATGTATACAGAGACGAAATTCATTTTCGTTAAAAAATTACAGTTTCGGTTTTATTGTTTTATTTTGCCTACAAGATATAGGTAATTATTTCATTTATTTCCCTTTTTCTTAACACAGAGGTTCTTGACACAGAGGTGTACCTCTGTGTCAGTATTTCTTTCAATAGCCATGGCCACGCCTCTTCGTTCCAGCTGATTTTAAGGCGAAGTTTGTCTTGCTTATGCAAACGTAATCATTGATTTATTCAGTTTCTAATGAACATTTAACAAAGTACGAATATGTTACACATTAAGTATCGCTGACTTTATACATTTCAATCAGATTTACACGAAAAAGCGATGATAAAATTAAAAACTTTACATGTCTCTAATTCATTAACGAATCGTTATTTTTCTTAAAAAATTTTATTGGGGTCCTACCACTATTACCTAACTCCCATTTGACCAGTTGCCCCATAACCTGATACATCCTGTATATTATTTTATAATAATTGGTTGAATAGATAAATTGTAAGAAGCTGGCAAACAAACAAGAAAACATTTATGTTAGAAATAATTATAATACCAAAATTGCCCTTATTTCAATCATCATTTCATCTGATATATGGTACGTCCCACTGCTAGGCTAAAGTTTCCTCTACCTAGCTTTTTTTGTGAGTTCTCTTTCTCTTGCAGTAATGTTATTTGTTTGCGTTCCTTAATCATCTTTTATGATAATCCACGTAAAAACAAGAGGTGGCGACCATTGTATCTTTCAATCAATCAATCAAATCATTTGCGTAGAATGTATGTAGTGATAGGGTCTTACAAAAAAATAGTTCGTACAGATACATTCTGCCCATTGAGCATGCAAATTTTAGAATAATAACGTATATAACAGTACTTCGAACGATCGAAACATGAATCTAAAAATATTAATGGCTCGCAGACGATTACACACGTACACACGCACACCACTATACTAATTATGAAATCAAATTTTGTTTTTATTAACATAAATCGTCGAAATACTTTTAAAAGTAATGTTAAAAACCCTTTTTAAGTTTTTCTAATGTGTTATGACACCATTTCAATGCACAAACCGTCATAATTACCGCGTATGTACGTGCAGTACAATGACTTGTACATTACGGAACGGTTCCGGCGTAAGCTCCATTAGGCTCCAATTGAAATGCTTCACTTTTTGTGCGCGAACTTACCTTCTATACGTTATTATTGTAAGATGCAAATATTAAAAAGTCAATGCTAAAACTTAATGAATAATACACACTATATTTAAATTTCCGTCACCAAACGGATATTCAAATGAATTAAAAATTTACGTGTGACTAAGCGATTTAATTATAACTATCATAACGGCAACCATGTGGAATGTTAGTAGGTAGATCATTGCCTAATTAATTTGAATATTTCTTACAATTACGTCACTGTATCACGAGAAATGGTTGTGATCAAAATTATACGAGACTGATATACCTTGCCTAAACATGTAATGCCGAATTTATTAACATATGCGATCGCTACTCTATACTTATAGTTTCGCCAAAAGACTAAATTACATGTTCATAAACATATACCTCAAATTCATAATAATCATAATATTACTATTATAATAAAAGACACATGATAATATGGTTGGATGTTTGTTACTCAATCACCCCAGAACTGTTTAATAGATCTGTATGAAATTTAGCACAAGAGATACATTTTGACTAGAATAGTATAAATTATACCATCATATGACCAGTTTTAAATGGGGCAGTTCTGTTTTTAAGTTGCCTATCCCCTTGTTCCTAACAGTAGGTATATGTCCCGATTTTGCAAATACAGGATAAATGAACTTTTATTATACTAAGACATACGTGTTCTTGTTTTTTTAGATTTTAAGTCCATAGTTTTACCTATTCTTTCAAGATGTTTCTTTCTTTTTTTTTTGTTTTAAATTGCATATGTATACTTTTCTCTGCAAGTGTTTCGTACTGACCCATAAAATAACGGTCCAGATGGCAGATAGGCAAGCGTCCCGTTTTGACGTAAAAAAGAAAGGATTTTATTTTTAATAAACTAGCTTACCATCCCAAGAATGCAAGAGGAGTTGGCATAGGATTTTTATTAGTGACCCTTATTATTACAATAGTTTTAACTGTTTCATCCCTTAGAAGTCTTTTAGCCATAATAAATGAATCAACAGACAGAATATTGAGCTTAAACTATATGCACACACTCACATTAACTCTTTGGAAAATTTCTTCAATTTTTTCACTGGCCAATTTTAAAGAATCTTCCGTTCCATCAGTAAGTCCTGCCAAAGCTATACCAGTCAAAATATCCTTATATTGTAGTGTATGTTTTATACACTCTTCACATTTTCTCGGTGTTCCAGCTGCTACAATTACTCCTGTAAAAGCATTTCAAATTATTTTAAACATTAAAAAAGAGATCAACAAATAATTAAACTCAAAACAATATGAGCAGTGAAAATAATATGATTCTACGCAATATCAATATTTTAGTGTTGCAGATGGGTTATTTAGTTTTATATATAAAAACTAGTTAATGAATTAAAAAGAAGACAATCCCACTGAGTTTCTTGCCGGATCTTCTCAGTACGGTTGTGTTCCGATCCGTTAGTAATTTAAGTTAAAATGTAAAAAAAAATGACAATATGTAAGTGCCCCTGCGGGGTTTATACATAATAAATGATTTGAATTGAATTGAATATGACTTTCAACATTTTTTAGTTTTATATGCCTATTTTATTATAATTATATTATATACAATTATGATAAAAAATGCATAACTTTCAGTTTTTCTATTAGCATTTTAGTTTTGTAACGACAACCAGATAATCATATAAGTATGTTGCACATATAGAGAAAATCAAACATTAACTCTCTTGGATACAACACCTACTTTCAATTCGATAATAACAGCCGTTTGGTGTTGCCAAAAATCTGACAGTGATTATTTTTAAATCATCATTCTTAAATCTGTGTGATGAAAGAGTAAGAATGCAGTTAACTACCCTCAATTCTTGCTTGGAAGTCATGAAACTGTAGGTACTAAGGGTTATAAGCAGAAAACACATACACAAGATAGTGAAAACACTATAATTATCCATACTAATATTATAAATGCGAAAGTAAGGATGTTTGTTTGTTTGTTTGTAACGCTTTCACGCTTAAACACCGAACCGATTTCAAAAATTGTTTCACCAATGGAAAGCTATAATATCAGGGAGTAACATAGGCTATATTTTATCCCGGTATTCCCACAGGAACGGGAACTACGCCGCGGGTAAAGCTACTGAAACCGAAGCGAAGCGAGGGCGGGTTGCTAGTAATATTATAATTAACTACTAGCTGACCCAACAGACGTTGTTCTGTTCAAATAAAATAAAAAGATTTCGCCTTGAAATCAAACAAATTAAAGTTTATAATTAAAGGGTGAAAATTTAGAGTTGTATGTATTTTTGAATGATGTATCATAAAAAAATATGTCTAAAAAAAAAATATGGAGTAGACCACCAGCCTTATAATTTAGGAGGACGAAAAATAGATGTTGACCGATTCGCAGACTTACCCGATATACACAGGAAATTTCATGAGAATTGGTCGTGCCATTTCGGAGGAGTTTCATTACAAACACCGTGACACGAGCATTTTAAATCTATAATAATATTATACAGAGGAAAGATTTGATTGTTTGTTTGTATTGAATAGGCTCCAAAACTACTGGACCAATTTCAAAAACTCACTAATAGAAAGGTATAATATCAGGGAGTAACATAGGCTATATATATTCATAATTGTTAGGTGTCAATCAATTGTTGATTAACCTAAATAAATAAATAAAATACGAAATAAAACCCTATTTTTTTTTGGGGATGGGTTACGGTCGGCGTACTCCTCGCACCGCTCCGTCCGGGGCGACAGAGGGGCGTAAGCACGCACACCCACACGTCGCCTTCGTCGTTGGGCCGACCACTGGAGCAGGGTGACTTGACGTCAGTGGTCCGCCCGAAAATAAAACCCTATATCAACCCGTCGGACCGGCATAACATAGTAGGTTCATTTCCCTTGCAATATGGAGGAGGCTGGAATCCAGCACTGGGTCCTTTTGCATTGGCATTGGAAGTTTTAGTTTTCCCAGTGCCTAATCTCCTGGTGATGGCAGTCAAATAAGCCAGCTGAGGAGCCCGTTTGACTAGTAAAGTAATTCATCCCTTAGCCAGTAGACATCCATGGTTGGACATAGGCCTCTCCATGAGAACGCCACTTACTGCAACATTCGAGATGTTGCCAGTCCATCTAGTAGAAAGCCATGCTATGCCACATCGTCCAATGTGTAGTTGCCACTCCAGAACCTTTTTTCACCAATGGTTGTCGGTTCGACTTGTTGAGTGGTTTGCCCATGACCATTACAACATGCTAAATATTCGTCCTATGTGTATTACACCTGTTATTATACTAATCTATGTATCCCGGATCATAATTTATCATGTAGAGAAATACTGAGCCTACATAGCCTTCTCTACAGCACATTGAGAGACTGAGCATTTTTTGAGATTAAGAGATCAATTTACAGTGCCGTAGGTCATTTTTGGTAACACACACTGGTTATAAAAAAGTAAAGTTGCTTACTTT
The DNA here is from genome assembly GCA_032191425.1 of Lymantria dispar. NCBI lineage: Eukaryota > Metazoa > Arthropoda > Insecta > Lepidoptera > Erebidae > Lymantria > Lymantria dispar. The sequence goes on from CM063441.1 coordinate 28,373,555, forward strand.
ACAACTGTAATTATTTAAAAATTTAATTTAACACATACCAATGAGTGAACTATTCTGAAGTTGCGGTGAATTTTTATATCGATCCACACACTCATCCAACATACTGCGAGTTCTATCCACCGATTTAAGTATCCTTTTATAGCTATCTCCAAGTGATGTACGACTATCTGCAATGGCCAAAATTATGTCTGGTTTGTACACTTCCATAAGATCCATATATCTGAAATTCCATGAATTTGGAAGGTGTTAAGGTGTGTTTACTAGAAGAATTAATTGATGAAAAAAAAACTATATAGAAATTGTTAAAATTGCTTATGTATTAGTAGATAATAGGACTTATCATGGCACAAACAAAGCCAAACAGTAATCAGAAAAAGGACAGAGTGGGTAGCCAATATAACATGTCAGCTAATAATTAGTATTGGCATACATTATATTTAAAAGTATATATATCTATACCAATAAATAAAATTGGAGTGTCTGTTTGTAATGTCAAAATAATAGGCTTTTTTCATGCTCACATGGTTATTTGCACGACACCTATGCCTAAAATACAGTATAAAAAATTTTTGTCTGTCTGTTTGTTCCAGGTAATCTTTAAAAAGGCTGGACCGATTTAAAAAATTCTTTCACCAATGGAAAGCTAAAATATCGGGGCGTAAACTAGGCTATATTTTATCTCGGTATTCCCATGGGCACGGGCACTATGCGGGTAAAACAACTAAAACCGAAGTAAGGGCGGACTGTTAGTATACAATATAACAGAAAGGTTTCATTCTCTCTCATCTGCATGTACTTTATCCATCTTTTACAACATCCACGGGTAACATAAGCAGTGTTATATTGTATTCTTACTCCTCCACCACACAGAAATCTGTCTTATTAGCAATATATTTGTCAGTTTGTATGTCTTTCATAGGAAGCGAAATATTCTACCATATTGTAATGAATCATTATGCTGCATTAATCCTAATTATTTGAGGTCGAAGCAATGTTCTTCTAACATAATCACATTGCAAAGAGTTTGACAAGTTTTATAACCAGCTACATGCCTGATATAATGAAATGTTTCATGGTATTGGTAGCAACCACCACACAGCAATTTAACGAATGGCCATATGGAGCAATATATAATACGTAGTCTATAATATTGTTAGCTAATACAGCTATTTCATTTCAGCAATCAAAATACTATTCAGTGTAGTGACAGAGTAAGATTTTTTAAAGACACACTCTGCATTAAGGAAATAATCCTTGTATTACAAGGGACTTTACAAACATGTAATTAACAGACACAAATTACATCCAAATTCAGAACAACAATTTTTGGATCGCACAGTGTTGTCCTGCGTGGGATTCGAACCCATAACACTGGCGTGGCAGGTCAATATCTTAACTGGTATACCATCTGTGCAGTCAAATACAAATCACTACTCCCTCTCTTGCCCGTGGTTGTTGTATAAGGCGACTAAGACATATTTTGTGCATAAAACAACTGTGCAAGAGAAGAAAAACATTAAATAAAACCCTATACCAACCCGCCTGACCAGCATGGTATAGTAAGTTGATTTCCCTCTCAATATGGTGTGGAGGCCAGTAGTGGAAAACATGAGCTGTGATGATGATGAAATAAGTATTGTGAAACTTACCTATTAGCATTAATCATTTTTTTGCCATTTTTTGTCCATAAAGGTATTTTATTAAGCTCGAAATGTCCTAATGGTGTGCTCTCACTCGCACTATGTGTTGTTACACAAGTGATATGTTCAGGTACACCTGCAAATTTTGCTACACCTTGGGCCTGAGCTCTTAAACCTGGTTCTAGTTGATATGAGTTTGCTAGAGGTACCCAAAGTAACTGAGGAGATGAAAATACTTTTGATAAAACTTCAGCTGTAATATGGGTTATACTGCCACCCTGAAATGTATAATTTATGCCTGATTTATTGAAAGAAAATAATACTTCTCTTCGTGCTTAAAAATTATGCGCATAGGATAGTTTTAGTTGAAGACGAATCGTACATTGCGTGAATACATATACGAAATACCATTAATGTTGCTGTTTATTTATTAAACTCCTATGAGAGATTGTAATAATGAGAAATAAATGATTGACTAAAGACCGTTTGTGTTATCTACCTGAGTTATCAGAGCTGCTGTTGGAGTTTCAATAGTGCTTGCCGATTTGGTGAAACCAGTTAACGAGCCTATACGCTCACTACCTGAACTTGCGTGTTTAATTGTGAAACGCATGACTGATAAGTGCTTGTTTGGTATTACTACTAGATATTTACTTATTTATATAGTAAACATAAACCTTTAACTTTAACCTAACTTTTAATTTTTTTTTTTTTTTGTTTGGATCGCCCTTATGGGCAGGCTAAAGTCTTTTCGACCATACTGCCTTGTCTTACGTAGCTTATTTCTTTACATATTATTTGCTTCTTCATATTGTATAACTTATTTATTGTCATGGTCCGTCAGTAAGTTAAGTCATTATCATTAATTAGTCGCTGAAAACCTAATTAGACGATTTCTCTGGGAATTCCGGTTGAATATGGAAATACACGTAAACCACTCTTATATCACATTCACTACATTTCAGCACCTTCATTATATTATATTACATAAAATATCAGCAAAATTATTCAATATAACACTATAAAACACTAAAAAAATGAATATAATACAAGAGCTTAACATGACATTTCCAAATTCGCGCCGAAACCGTGGTAATACCAAGGTAAAAACCCCTAACTTTTAAGATGACCTATAATTTATTTTTCTTTGTTCTGTATTTCTGTTTGAAAAGGAAACATTGTACAGCCAAGATTGTTTATATTTTGTGTAAGATGTTCAAAATAGGGCTTCCAATCCCGCAATACCGAGATCTTGGTATTGCGGGATCCCGCGCTATTTTCCAATCCCGCATGATGCGGGATTACGGGCGCGGGATTCGCGGGATTTGCGGGACTGAAAGAAATCGTGCATGCAACCTCAAATTTAATAAACACCCAAACAGTACCATACCCTATATAAATTTACAGTTTAAAATGTGTTTTTTTTTTTGCTGGATTTTTTAATTTTCTTTGTGTATTTTTTGAAGAAAATTTGTTTTGTTCTGTTTTAATTTGTTTTTATTTAGTATTTTTTACTGTTTTTTGTGAAGAAAAAAAAACGGTGTAATTAGATTGATCTCATACTAGTAGTAATACTTAAATAAATATGGAGTTAGTTGATAATTCATAGGGTTTTTGTGATAAATAAACGCAGTAATTTCATTGATCTCATACTAATAGTAATCCCTATTAATATTATAAATGTGAAAGTAGGGATGTTTGTTTGTTTGTTACGCTTTCACGCTTAAACCACTGAACCGATTTCAAAAATTCATTCACCAATGGAAAGCTATAATATCAGGGAGTAACATAGGCTATATTTTATCCCGATATTCCCACGGGAACGGAAACTACGCCGCCGGTAAGGCGACTGAAACCGAAGCGAAGCGAGGGCGGGTTGATAGTACTTTAATAAATGTGTAGTTATACTCCGGCCGCTCTGAGTTTGCGTTTCTGACACATGTCAATTCGTCATAACTAGTGATGTATAATAAATAACATTCATTATATTTAATAATGTGATTTATTGCATTCATTATTCATATTTATTCAATTCAATAGAGAGCGACCTACAGCGCCAGTGTCGGGGGTTCGAATCCCACGCGGGACAACACTTTGTGCGATCCACAAATTGTTGTTGAGTCCGGATGTAATTTGTGTCCGTTAATTATATGTTTGTAAAGTCCCCCGCAATACAAGAATTATTTCCTTAATGCAGGGTGTTGTCTTAAATAAATAAATAAAATAAATATAGATTTTGTTAAATTTATAGGAATTATTTCGCATGTTTTTTTTAAAGTGCCTTCATCTTTTTTATGCTATACGGTGAAGAAGTATTATGGCCGGCTCCATAATCTTTAATTTGAGCCCAGATTAGCTCTATGGTATTGTACTGGCAGTGGAATGGGGGCTTTCGAAGAACGCAATAAGCGTTCTCCAGAGCCAGCTCATCCAAAACATAACGAACTTATGCCGGCTTATGGTCATTGACTAATTTCATCAACTCTGCTTTTAGTGTAGACATATTTTCGTCATTGCCACGTCTTTGCAGCCACTGATTCCTCTTTTTATTAGCTTCGGTAGGTGCTTTATTTAATTGCACCGAATGATTAGGGGCGTTATCCATTAACATAACTAAAGGCTCTGGGAGGCCAGGTAGCAACACATCCTAGAACCACTCCTTGAATGCAGTCGCATTCATTTCTTCGTGGTAGTCAGCAGTAGTTTTTGACTCAAAAACCAATAAACCGTTTTCCACGAAACCGTACTTCGCACAACCAGCGTGGCATATTATGAGTCATGTTACCCATTGGCACTTTCGATGATGATGCTTGAGTGTCATTTGTCCAAGAACGAGAAAGCGTGTGGTTGGGGTTTAGCCTTGTCTCGTCGATGAAAACGGTATTGTCCCAATCATCAATATTTTCCACTTCTTTCAAAAAGTTAATTCTTTTTAAAATTATGTTATTCCTTTCTAAAAGAATTTTCCAGAAGAAACAAATAAGCTGCTTTCAAAGATGCTAGAAGCGACAACCTATTAAGGTATTCTCTTCTGGGATAATAACTACTATATGTATGATTCCGTGTGATGACGGAATAATAATACAATTCACCACCCCCCTTTGCTGCCCGTGGGTATCATAAAAGACGATTAAGGGATTATAATATGCATACAACATCTAAGCAAAAGAAGGAAAATTTGAAATAAAATCCTATACCAATATATCTAACTAGCGTGGTGCAGTTGGTCAATTTACCTCCCATTATGAAGGAGGCTCGAGCTCAGTAGTTGGATGTTTATGAACTGTGGTGAGTGATGATGAATGAATGTGATTCCTTATAGCATCAGCCTCAAAGCTATCATTGTCTGTTATAAGTTCATTTCTGCATTTCCTTTTTTGGTGTTCGTAAAATATTTTCTCCAGTGCCCGAGGAGCCGAACTTTTCTGTATTAATATTTGTTATTGTCCGTTCGCTTACTCTAAGCGCCTGAGAGATGCGCTCTTGTCTTGCTGTAATTACGGGGTCCGCCATTTTGTCTTTCAAGCTCAAGGTAATATTGAAGCTTGAAAATTAGTTCTCGTGTTTCACTTTTCAATATTTAACCGTGTTTTGGCATTATTATTTTGCACCGAAAGTGCAAAACAGTAATATACGATACACAACAAAAGTCTAGATTAGCGCAGAGGCTGACCTCTTACTCATATAACAAGGAGAATCAGTCAAATAAACAACAATAACAGTCACGAGAAAATACATATTGAGAAACACGAACGTAGTCTATGCGCGCGAGACGACAAGAAATGACTCTTTGTGACTGTCATAAAATGGCGGTCCCCACAACGCTATTAGGGGTAACCATTTTTCACTAGTAATATAAATTAGTAAGTCATTTTATTTTAATTTTTTTTAATAGATCTGATTGTTATCACGATACTTATTTTCTTAAGTTTTGATTGGGCGTACTTTTGTCATATTCGGTTTATAGAAGTTTATTTCTCAAAAAGAACCATAGGTACAGTTCACTTAAATTGAGAAGTAACATAATTCATACCAGTTAAATCTATACAATCTAAGGTTGCTACGTACATACATAGTAGTTATAGTAAAACATAATTTAATCACAGCTATTTTCAACAAAAGAGATTAAATGTTTTTAAAAGTAGCCAAAGTCGGACAATTAATAATATTCTCTGATAGTTGATTATAAAGATGCACTCCTTCATACAATATGCTCTTTTTACCATAGTCAGTCCTAGGTAATGTTAATTGTAGTTTATGACATCCTCTAGTATTATATGTGTGTTTTTTTGGGAAATTCAAGTTGTGAGTGTGCTTGTTGACTAATAGTTTTTCTAATAAGCATGCATGTCTTATATGTGTATAACTGTTTAATGTTTAATAATTTCGTGTCCTTGTATATTTTATTGCTTGGTGTTAAATAGTCGTAGTTGTATAGTATATTAATTACCTTATTCTGCATGACTTGTATCTTCTCTAGATTAGATTTAACTGCAGACCCCCACACTTCAATTAAATACTCCAAGTGAGGTCTAACAAGTGAGTTATAAATAAGGGGACGAATTTTATGTGGGATATATCCAGACATTCGATGAAGCGCTCCGATCAGTGGTGAGATTTTCGATTTCAGGTAATCAATATGAGCCCTCCAAGTTAATCTACTATCCAGTACTAAACCTAGATATTTTGCATTGTTAGCCTGTCTGATTAATTGTTGCTGCATAGTAAGTGGCGTGTGATCTGCTAGTTTTTTATTTTTTGCTGCAAATATCATATACTCGGTTTTCTTTGTATTTATTGTGAGCAGATTTGACATAAACCACTCATTAAGTTTGTTTAAATCATTCTGGGCCTTATACAAGACATCTTTCAAATGGTAGGTACCCAAAATAAAAGAGACAAGTGTCATTAGCGTAAAGTGTAATATCACCTGAAACTTTGAGGGTGTTTATGTTATTAATGTATATGAGGAAGAGTAATGGGCCTAAAATTGAGCCCTGTGGGACACCGTATGTTAATTGAACCGAATCACTTTCAAAGGATTGTATTTTAACAACCTGTCTACGATTTTCAAGGTATGATTTAAGGATTTTATGTACTGATCCTTGGATTCCCATGACCCAGAATTTATCTAATAAAATTTTATGACTTACGGTATCAATAGCGCTCTTAAGATCTATAAAAACACCAAGAGCAATTTTCTTTTTATCAATAGCATCTTTGATTTTAGTAATAAGATCAGTAGTAGCACAAACAGTATTCGAACCAGGTCGAAAACCGTATTGTTGTTTATAAAAGAATCCCATGTTTGTTAAATATTTATTTAGTTGCTGATAAATAATTTTCTCAAAAATCTTGGAAAACACTGGTAGTACAGATATAGGTCTGTAATTACCAGGGTCACTTTTGCAACCACTTTTGTACATTGGCGTTACTTTGGCTATTTTCAAACTATCCGCAAATACTAATATTACTAACTTTATTAAATAGTAAATACATTATATATTATAAAATAAAATTATAACGTTTTATTAATATTATACCGACAGATTATATTAAGATTATAAAAATATGCGATTATAATTGCATCGTTATTTTGTCCCATCATTACAAAAACAAACATAAGACAAAACCTTGAAACAGTGCAGTTTGACATGTTTTGATTTTCAAAACTATTGTTTTTGTATTTGTTAATTGAGTAATTGTTAATAATTTTAGCCGAAAATTAATACGTTTATTGTAAGTTGGCATAATTATTAAATTTTTAATGTTGTTACTCGTTAATAAGGTAAATATAAGATATTTAAAATTGTGCTGTAAATAGTACGCCAGTTCAAAGTTACATCGCCCTTTCTATCATGACCTGTCAGGAACGCAATCTCTGAGCGGCCGGACTATAGTTGATTAATTCATTCTTTTTTGTTACAAATAAACGGTGTAATTTGATTGATCTCATATTAATAGTAATATGTACGTAAATATGTGTGAAGCTGATTAATTCATTGTCTTATTTACCTTATATAAATGGGAATATTTTCAATATGCGGGATCCCGCAAATACCGGGATTCCGCGGGATTGAAAATTCGTAGTCCCGCAAATACCGAGATTGAATTCAGGCTGCGGGATTGGAAGCCCTAGTTCAAAATGACTACAACCAGAAAGGTGTCGCCTTAAATTGAAAGCCATCCAACCAATTAATGTAATGCTGAGTTGTAGTGAATATGATATAAAAGTACTTTACATAAAATGTTTTTATTTACTACCAAAAATGCCAGAATTGCCAAAATATGCGATTAACAGTATAGCCACAACATTGTTGATGGCTATGATTTGACTCTGATTTGACTATGATTTGACTCATGGATAGCGTCTAATAAGAAACTGATAATTTGTGAAGAAAATTATAACTCAAAACTGGCAATAATAACAGGTTACCTAAACTTGTTCAAAGAATAAGGGCATTCGTATATTAAATCATTTCTTATAGGCGTGGGCGTATCATCATCTCGACCCACAAGTCCCACTATTGGGCTCGGGCATCCTCCAAAATGGGCGAAAAAGTTACCTACTTTAATTACGCTGGTCAGATGTATTGGCATTTAAATGCAGGCAAATTTCAATAGGGAACATGACTGGGTGTTACCATGAAGCTGATCCTGACAAACATAAGTAATCAAAAATAAAACCAAAAAGACCACCACAAGACTGCAAAACACTGTGAGCATTTATTGTATAAATTTGACCCATAATAATAATAGTTAATTGAATTATTTTATATATCAAAAACCTTTTAGTGGCTTTTCGGCCCGCTTGCGAACCTTGGCCTCTATTTGTTGGCCGGTGATGGGGTCGCCGACCTTGCAACCACCGCTGCCCCTCGCCCCCTGCAAGAGGTCGCCACCTTTGGAGCAGGCATAATAACTACACTCCTCTCGAAGTCGGATCCCGAGCTGCCAACCTTATACAGGAGGCGCTCCCGCACCTACGAGGGCAGAGCCTTCTCCCTCATCGTCAGAGGCGCCGTTAGGACCGATGACGTAGAACGCGATGATGCTTTAGTGGCGGTCTCGGCAGCCGACGTGCTACACTCCGTCTCGGAAGGCTTTGCGGTAAAACTGCTGCCCTCAAGCCTCCTGCACGGCTCTGCGGCAGTAGGTACTGCCCTCTTCGTCTCTCCTGGATGGCTCTGCGGCAGTACTGCCACCTTCGTCCCTCCTGCACGGCTCTGTGGCAGAAATGTCACCCTCGTCAACTGATGCCTCTGTCGTTTCGAAGATAAAAGCCGTAATGGTACTATGAGAATATACCTACCGTTGCTTATTTTAACATAAGTTGTTATCTATCACCTTTATTTCAATGAGGAGTTCATCCATAATTATTTATGAGGCCATTCACTAAAGAGGCATTCATTAAACATTATTGTAAGTACCTAACCTTTAGAATAGCGGTCTGAAGGATATCCCTTTTACATCTCATTGTTTCAAGAATATTGCAAGATCTAATGGATACATTAATTAGATTTGCACATTTACGGCTAAGGATTATTACCTACTTCGAAATGTTAATAACTGAAGAGCGTATTTAAATACTGAACGGGTGTATTATTAGAAAGCCCCGCGGAGTTGCAGTTTTAACATTACGTATTTCGTGCCTACGGGCTTTCATTATTTATTAATTTTCATATCATTCGGGTGGTATAAAATCATAATTTTTTAAACTTAAGTTATTATAATAATTTTCAATGATGCTGAAAACGTTACTTTTATACACTTACTCGATATAATTACCTAGTACTTGTATTGGTTTTACATATTTTAGTATGTTATGATATATTAGTATACTAAGCTACTGCTTATATTACCAATGAGGCGGTAATAATGTAGGATTCTAAATACCATTGCCTAGTTTAACCTTTCAATTGACTTTAGGAAAAGAAGTTTCCAATCCATTGAATGAATTTTGATGTGAAACACCTATGGGTGAGGGTGAACCTGATCGTTGCCATGGCGTTTTCTTTTTTTGTGTGACTTAGTTGTTAGCCTCAGATGGCCGTGACAACTTTACCCGGACTGGTGGGTGAGCGCTGAGGGCTCTCAACCCTTGAGGCATGGCGTTAACGCCACCATTGGATAATTATGTACATTTGTGTAACGAAACCATAACCTGTTTTAGAATTCTGTACCACGCCATTTAGTGAGCTCAATATAAATTATTAAACTAAACACATAGGTACCTATAGTGTATATGAAAATAAATGTTTATTGAATAAAAATTATCATTTTCTGGAAAAAAATCGTGATATTTTATTAATACTTTATGCCATATTAGTTCCTGTTGTAATCTGTTCTTTTATGCATATATACTTGTACAAAACAATTTCGATGTTACACATCTGCTAGGCGTCCTGAGCGATGGCTCACTTTTTTTTAAGTGCATGCCTATTGTATATATTTCATAATCAGTATATCATCTATACATCTATACAAATAAATAAAATTGAAGTAGTTGTTTCTAATGTGAAATTCTCGACTTTTTTCATGCTCACACGGTTATTTGAACGACACCTATGCCTAAAAACTAATTTAAATTTTTTTTGTCTGTCTGTTTGTTTGAGATAATCTTCAAAACGGTTGGACCAATTTTGATAACATTTTACTACCTATGTAAGAAGTAACTTAGGCTATATTTTACCCTGGTATTCCCACGGGAACGGGAACTATGCGGATAGGCGACTGAAACCGAAGCGAAGCGAGGGCGGGTGGCTAGTATGTACTACACACAAATAAATAAAATTGAAGTGTCTGTTTGTAATGTCAAAATACTGTTTATTCATGCTCACACGGTTATTTGCACGACATGTATACATCTATGCCTTTTTTTTTATGGGTGGGCTACGGTAAGCGCACACGCGGTCCATTCCGTCCGGGGCGACAAAAGGACGGCGCACGAGCCCATAACCCACTCGTACTCACGTCACTTTCGTCGTTGGGCCGACCACCAGTGCCGAGTTCCTTGTCAGTGGTCGACCCGACGGAATACCCTTTACCTACCCTCACCTCTCGACGTCCCTATCCCGGGACGTCAGTAGCCGTCGCGCGGTCAGCTTCTCTGCGGGTGCCGGACTAAAGTCCCCGGTCTGGTCACTCGCGGCCCCGATTAGGGCGGCATCAGGCGCAGGTACTCGCGCCTGCGCCGCCCGAGTCGCCGGCGGCGGAACGTGTCACCGAAGGGGAGCTCCTCTCGCGCATGATCCGCCGCCTCCTTCCGTGAGATGACGACCACACAGAAGGCGGCGAACGTGTCCCAGATGATATCTATGCCTAATAAAACAGTTCAAAGTTTTATGTCTGTCTGTTTGTTTGAGATAATCTTCAAAACCGCTGGACTGATTTTGATAATATTTTACTACCAGGTAGCTGTCTATGTAAGGAGTAACTTAGGCTATATTTAATCTCGGTATGCTCTGCGGAATTAGCGGGTGAGGCGACTGAAACCGAAGCGAGGGCGAGTAGCATTTTATTTATTTTTAAAGATTATAGATAACTGACTAAATTGCTAGACTCCATAGTCTAGATACATTGATCATTGGATTGGTAAAATATAGTAGGTAAATTTGTTTGCATATCGCCTATTATTATCAGCCTATCAGGGGAGCGGTACTCATAAATAAAAAGTTTTATTAAAGCGTAGCGGAACGAAAAACAGTAGCATTATTCTAAGCTGACTCGACTTGTCAGTGACGCCTGAGCGACGCTAGTGGGGATATAAGAATATGAGGGAAATTTTAATACATTGGTTGCCAACCCTGATAAGGCTTGTTGGAAATGTATGTCGCAAATGCCGCGAGTGCAATGGGGTATCACTCAATGGGATAGGTTCCAATGTCAAGCCAGCGAGCGAATCACTAATGTTAAGCTACTAATTAGGTTCGCTCATACTAATACTTACAACTTGAATTGAAGTCGTGGCATTCGAATTATGTATAGCTAGCAACCCGCCCTCGCTTCGCTTCGCTTTCAGCGGCCTTGCCCGCGTAGTTCCCGTTCCCGTGGGAATACCGGGAAAAAATTTAGCCTATGCTACTCCCTGATATCGTAGATTTCCATTGGTGAAAGAATTTTTGAAATCGGTTCAGTAGTTTAAGCGTGAAAGCGTAACAAACAAACAAATAAACAAACAAACTTACTTTCGCATTTATAATATTAGTAAGGATTGTAATATTAAGTTCCAAGTTAGTAGCTGGAGTATGAAAATATTTTGGTGCTTTCTTCACTGTGAAAATCTTGAAGCAGTCCAAAAACGTAGTCTAATATAACATAGTATAATATTTAAAATTTAAAAATGTCATGATTAGCTTTTTTTATGCAAGCAGGTTGTTACTACTAGCTTCCACGTGTAGGTGCATTAATGCCGGTATTTAATGCAAGCTAGCACACGCGGACACTTGGCAATAAGATATGCAAAGAACAAGAGTCGGCTTTATAACAAACTTTACGACTCATATAATTATAGCTATATGATGAAATCATTATGAATTACTTTTAATAATACATTTAATTGTTTACAAAATTAAGTAAGCGCTGTTATTAAAAGAAGCTTTTGTCACGATAAAAATAAATTTATCCGGGGTATGATATAAATTGATTCTTCAGAGACAAGTATCCATTTGCTAATGGTAATATTCGAAGATAATTCTCAGCGTTGTCAAACCGGGTACCCTACTCAGTATGAGCAATAGAACACTTAACGTTGACCTGGCCGACTATATGTGCGTACAGTTAACGCAAATCATTGTGACAGGCTAAATATTGTCTTTCTTCATTCATAGCGATTATGAGCCCTAATATTGGGCGGTTCATGAAATTCGGTTGCCTACTCTCCTTATTAAATTAATCTTATGTTCATAAATAAAATAAACCCATGATACCAATTATTGTTGAGAAAATCTGTTTTGCATCTAAGATTTTTTAAGTTGTTGCCAACTGTCGAATAGATATGATAGATAATGGAAAGATAACGAATTCTTATAAAAAAACGATATGAAACTCGGCTAACGTCGGGCTCATGACACAAAAATTAGAAAGTTGATCAAACATCAGGTTGAATTTTTTTTAATTCAATATCTCTTAGTTATGTTGGCAGTTAATTTAAATGCAAATCCACTTGCCTTTCGTATGCGTTTGTTGATGGCTATTAGAGATGCAATATACAAGAACTCAAATATATTTGTAATCATCATCATCTCGGTTCATATTTGTCCCATTTGCTGGGCTCGAGTCTCCTCCACAATAGGAGGCGAATTTACGTATCGTACCACGCTAGTCAGACATGTTAGTATAGGGTTTTATTTCGAGTTTTCCTTCCATAGATGTCATATTTGTTTTATACCCTTAATCGTCTTTTACGACATCCAGGGCCGAGAGGGAGTGGTGAATTATATTCTTACTCCGTTACCACACGGAGTTGAGGATTTAATTTAGGTATATATTATACATAATTTACGTATTTTGTATACAATTATAAGATTAGATATCTATCTCATTATAACGAAATATTTAATCTCATAATAAATTATACTAGATATCGTCGAGTTAGTTACTAAAATGATGTTCTAGTAAACTGAAAATGTAAACGTTAGAACTAATTTTACTTTTACGTGATCTTTAATTAATTGTACGTAATTTGTTCTAAACGCAAAAGCCAGAGGCCTGAAAATAAATTTATGAGCGTTTGTTGTATATATCTAAATATAATATTGCTTAAGTTTTAGTACAAGTACATATTATGTATTTGTATTTTTTTTTTGTATTTTTTTAGCACAAGATAGTACAAAAGTTTTCTATTTTGTTAGTACAAGGATTTTGTAATTTCTTGTGGCCTACTTTGTCGTTCAATTTTTGTTGTTTGATTTTTTTGTTAATTTTTTGGCAAGTTATCTGTGTTATAAATATTACATAAGTATCTTCAAGTTGTTGGATTCATATTTTCTTATAATCTCTTTATGCCAATACCGATATCTGCTATCTAATTAAATATTTACGTGGGTAGGCATTACATTTATATATTTGATATTTATTCATTTGCGTTAAGAAAAAAATGTTACTAATATTCTAGTTTAATTTAAAATAAAAATAACAACTAATTTTACTTTTATAATACCTATATCTATTAAAACATAAGATATTGTTTTGATTCTCTATATTTTATAGTATTATAATCAAATCATATGATTTTAACACAAATACTAGTAATAGAATTGGCACGAAGTGGTAATGGGCAGGTGCCATCGAATATTTAAATAAAAGCTTCTCGAGCCGTGGCCACATATGGAACCTCGCAATATAGAAGGTCCTCTCATTAAGTACAAAAACATAGGGCCTCACTTTGTGGAGAAGCATGTGGGAGGACAATCTAGCAGTGGACAGCAAAAGGCTGAACGATAATCTCTTTGGTGGACCTGTCTCCTTCATCATTAATGGACATATCTTCATCATCATATATGCCCTACTGCTGGACTCTAGCCTCTTTCGCAATAGGAGAGATATTGACCTACTATACCACGCTGGTCAGACTGGTTGATATAGGGCTTTATTTCGAGTTTTCCTTCTCTTGCATAGACCTTAGTAGCCTTTTACGACATTCACGAGTAAGAAAGAGAGTGGTAAATGATATTCTTACTCTGGCATCACACGGAAAATATACATATCTTACATACATCAAACGATTCCTTACGATTTTAACTAATTTAAACAAAATTCTATACATATATTTAATAAAAAATTTAAATTTAGGTGTGGTGACGGAGTAAAAATACAATTTACAACCCCCCTCATACTCGTGGGTGTTGTAAAAGACGACTTAGGGATATGTTCCGCACAAACAGAACCCTATACTAACCTGTATGACCAGCATGGAATAGTAAGGTCAATTGGCTTTCTATTATAGAGGAGGCTCGAGCCCAGCGATGGGATGTACGTATATGAGCCGAAATGATGATTTTTTTTTTTTATTGCAAACGGTGGCAAACGAACAAACAGTACACCTGATGGTAAGTATTGCTGCCGCTCATGGACCTTTACAAGGCCGTTGCCTACCGCGAAGAAAGCGAAGGGAGTGTGAATGCGTGCATTGAGGCTCGGTGATACCATGGACACCACCAAAACCCTCCACACGCAATCACCCACAGAAAGTTCCGGCTTCCGGCTCATTTCATAAAAGTAATTAGGTCTTGTTAATTTCTTATTTCACCACGCAATAAGTACCTTGCGCTGTGAGGTGGCGGTTATGAATACTACCAACTCTTACGTTGTTTGTTGGTTGCCATAAAAGATGACTAAGAGCTTTAGAGCTTACTTCATCTGATGACAGCTGGTCAACAATTATACTACTTTTTTTTTTTTGTGGGTGGGTCACGGTCGGCGCGTCTCCGCACCACTCCGTCCGGGGCGACAGAGGGGCTTAAGCACGCAACTCCCGCGACCCACCCGAAAACCACGTCGCCTTCGTCGTTGGGCCGACCACTGGAGCAGCGTTAACTTGTCGTCAGTGGTCGGCCCGACGGAATACCCCTAACTGGGGTACCCTCCCATCGACCGACGTCCCCCCCTCAGGGAGGACGTCGGTCTTTCCTCACGCGGTCGGCCTCTCGGCGGGTGACGGACTAATCCCCGGTCACGTCACCCGCGGCCTCGGCTAGGAACAATTATACTCCTAAAGAGGATTGATGTCGGGCAGGCGCCCGGTGACAGACAAGCAGAGTATATTTTGTGTCGACTTTAAGTAATTAAAATTTACTTGAATACCTCTTACTCTAGGACACTAACCTTAAACTTACAATAAACTTTTACACAGATAATTTGGTGCAATGCAAACGCTCACAAGATGGTTTAGTATAAGGTTTTCTTTATAATTTCGCCCTTATTATGTATTATTGTTATTCTTGCTCTTCTTGCTATAGTTATTTCTTTCCGTCCCTTAAATGTATGACACATCATTCGCAGGAAAGATAAGGGATAATGAAACATTAAATTCTTATGTAAAATTAACACACGAAACTTTAAACAAAATTATAAATACCTTAAAATTATTTTTGCCATTAAATAAATGCACGCTTTACTAAGCGTTTATTATCTAATATCATCATCATTTCGATTGATATACGTTCTACATAATACCTTCTACATAATAGAAGGGAAATTAACCTACTATACCACGCTGGTCAGACAGGATGGTATAGGGTTTAATTTCGTGTTTTTTTTTTCTCTTACATAGATGTTATATCCATATTATATCCCTTAGTCGTCTTTTACGATATCCACGAGCAAGATGGTGAATTGTATCCTTACTCCGGCATCACACGGATTTATTACCTATAATCGATGACTATAGAATAAAAATACATTATATTACAATAGACATTACTGTCAAAAGCGCACAATAGGAGCCAATTTGTCTAAGAGGTTGGCGTCGAATACGAATAGAAACCCAATATACTTTATGTGCCTACTCATTTCATATGCCTAGGGAATGTGCCAAATGTGTTTTCTTATTGCAAGTTTCTGTGATCTTGTGTCATGTAAATGAATATTGCAATAAACATTACTCGTATTGTGCTTCTTGAATTTGCCTGAACGTTTTTAGAATGGTTACTGTTCTACTGATATTCTTTATAAAGATAATGAATAAATCATCGTTAAATTTTTTTTACTCATTACTGTACGGGGTGGCTACGTCATTTTCAATTTATTTTAATACAACATAAGATACCATTAAGCATACCATACCACAAAGAAAACAGTTTTTAGACTTAAAAAGCTTGGAGTAATATTGATAACATAATTAGGTATACTTCAAAATTTTTTTAGCCAGATTGTTACATTCTTTTTAATTATAGAACAATTGTTCTAAGTAGATAAAATTATTAATTTAAATCGAAGCGAAAGGTATTTTTTTAGCACATATATATCAATAAACAGACTTAAACAAGGAAATGGTTGTAAATTTCTGTGAACCTACATAAAGTACCGCACGGTATAGCCGAAAAATCGAGCACCAAATCCGACCTTAAATTATCTACATACCCAAACAATGAAAGCTAAAATGTATTTACAATTAAATCAATGCCGAGACAAATATATTCCCTCTTAAATATCAACTACTTTAGTATTATATTTATATAAGTCTAATACAAAATCGATACTATGAGTAAAAATCATCTAAGTAGCAATAACTTATTAGATATTTACTTGTATTTACAGTAAAGTGTGTTCCTTAGGCTTTTTAAACGATAAATTATTTTCTTATTCTTTAATGTCGCAAAGGTTACATAAACTGTAAGGAAATATAATTTTTATTTCATCCTAATGAATCACTTCTGGATAATGCGACAAATTTTTCAAACTATAGTATTGTCATCGGTAGAGGCATGCAACGTTTTCAATTCAACACTAACACCATTTTCTTGGAAAACTTTTAACACTAATTACGATCGCCATCTTAGATGCCAAACGTGATGATTCATGTTTTATCATGGGGAAGTCTATGTTCAGACTCGCTAGGCTGATGGATGGAGGGAATATAATTACTCAAATATTTATATCGATTTTATATTACCGACATTTTTTCTATTGAACAAAAACTTTCAATAAGTACTATTAAATAAAATATTGTAGGTAAACAGACGGGTATATAAATAAAAGCTAAAAGCCCTGTTCATAACGTTCAGTATTATGATTCCCGAGGACTATTATTTATTCAAAACCTTTTATTTGACGTTTATATTGAGGCAGTAGCAGGTTATTAATTCTGAGCTCTAGGCTTAAATAATCGTTCTGCTTTGATGAGTATCTCGGATTTAAATAATAAACTTTAACAGCAAATCTTTATGGAGACTTGGTTTTTACGACTATTTCGATGACGGTATAAAAACTCTATGTAGCTCGCAAACTAATCGTCAAAGCTTCCGGTATTAAAGGCGAGGTCATGCAAAGAGTAAAAATTCAGCATTCAAAACACGTGAGGAGGTACCATTTGACGTCAAAGTAAAATTGGGACAGTCATATACTTTTACTAATAGTTAATTACAAAAAGGTGTTTTATTATTATTTGTCGCTTTATTTGCAAAGAGATGTAGGTAACACGTCAATTATTTGGCATAAAAACTTTTAAACTTTCTATGTGGTGACGGAGTAAGAATTCACATTGCCTAAGCGTGGCATAATAGGACAGTTTTCCTGACGAGACTCGAACCTAACAATGGGAGCTATTTTTTTTATGTGGGCTATGGTAAGCGCACATGCCGTCGATTCCATCCAGGGCGAAGATGGGACAGCGCGTAGCCCCATAACCCCCCCTAAAACCCTCTCCTTCGCCATCGAGCCAAACAAAAGCAACGGTACGTATATGAGCTGTGATGGTGATGGTGACATTTTTAAAGACCACGTTAAAGGGTCTTGTCTTGTTTTTGGCAAAGCTTTGAAAAATGCTTTTACGCATCCCGCAACAGGCGAATGCAACGTGATTTTTGGGACTTGCCTACGTAGATTAGCATCTACATCGGAATATCCACAAAATACCAATAGCAACGCTTCAACGTCTACTGTGAGTTGCCAGAGGTTCAGCTTTTAGGAATACGACTCTCATATCTTGACGGTTGGACTGTCGACCACGACTTTTCGCTTTTTCGCTGGCCACCGTCTGCGGAGTGAATCAGCGTTTGGCCTTTGCCTCCTACAATAGCCTAAATTAAAACAGTATTTTCATATGCAACTGCCAGCACGAGTTAGATGTCGCGATATCAGATAGAACTCAAGGTCGCAGTTCTGTTGTGCTATGTGCCTAGCTAGCAGAATATATTCGTAAGGAAAGTAAACTGTGGCTTGTGACTGTGATCGGTCTATCTTCGCATCAAAGGCATAATATTGTAGTTTTTTCTATACTGAGGAAATTTAGTATTCGATTCGTTAGTATGTCTGTTTTTCCACTGCACTACAGGCATTTTGTGCATTCAGCTATAGTAACAATCTTGTATCACCTTTTTTATTGCTGTTGATGGCACAGAAGAATACAGCACACTGGATGGCAAGCGATATTGTCCCTCATGGATCTTTGCTAGGCTACTGTCTACGGTGAAGAAAGTAAGGCAGTGTGAATGCGTGCAATGAAGTTCTGTGCAAACATATCAATAAAACCCACTACACACAGACTCCCTCAGAAGGTAGAGCTTCCGACTCCGAACAAAGTGCAGAAACAAATTGCTACTACCCAAACGTCGATTTTCTGTGAAAGTGTGGTACTACCCCTGACGGACCGGCCAGCGACTGTAGACAGATAACTGTCTAAAGTGTGCATGGTCCCACCATTATATCTACTTAATTTTTAATAACTTTAACTTTAATAATCTATGGAATTAGGTTTATTTTATATGTTTAATACTTTTTTATAGTTCAGAATTTTTTTTCTTTTTTTTTTTTTTGTGGGTGGGCTGCGGTCGGCGCGCCTCCGCACCACTCCGTCCGGAGCGACAGAGGGGCTTAAGCACGCAGCTCCCGCAACCCACCCGAAAACCACCTCGCCTTCGTCATTGGGCCGACCACCGAAGCAGGTTTACTTGTCGTCAGTGGTCGGCCCGACGGAGAAATTATTATGTTAACACCAGTAAGTAACGATCCTGAAGGAGCCATACTTTTTCATTCATTTCATTTATTCATTTGAATTATTGGATAAAGTTAACAGATTTGTTATGTAATTTGATACGTTTGATAATGGTTTGATAAGCCGACGCTTTACCCGGGCGTGATGAACGCTTACATAGAATCTGGTGTATCTACGTTAAACTCGTTAAATGGTTAAAACATACGCATTCGATGTTTTATGGATAGTACAGTACAAATAGGATCTGAAATAGTTTTTTTCTTTTATGACCTTTGATTTCACAAATGCAAAAAATTTACTGTTCATATTGGTCAAAACTGATCCATTTCAAACCGGTCCAACTATATCAAATTTTAGGTCATCAAACATTTAAGATATACATTCATTGTTTTATGAATCAGTACAAAAAATATCTACGATCCCCTTTAATATAAACAATGTATGTTTTCTAAGCATTATTCTAAGTTATAATTATAATTTCAGCTCATGACACCTGCTGGGTTGGAGCTTTCTTTACAATGAGAGTGAAATTAAGAGTATGATAGGACGATACAACGGGAGGGGAATTGATTGTTCGTCTTTCTCAATTGTACAGGAATACTTTTTTGGCTGCACCTTCGCGATAATATCCCTATGCCAACCCTTTCGATCAATGTGAAGGAGGCCTGTTGCTAATAGTGGAGCATATGTTTATGGACCGAGAAGAAGAGGGTGTAATAGTTGTTAAGATTATAACGCCCCATGCTGAATATCCTAGTTTTCATGCGTTACAAATTATTGTCAATTTTTTTCGTTATGTATACACGATGAAGGAAGAGTACATATTGTGTTAATCCCAAATAATTGGGATAAAGGCATTATGATAATGATCAATACATATTTGTAAAATTTTACACGATAACTATTTTCATATCTCTTAGTTTTTGTTGCCGTGGAAAGACAAGATAGAAATTTTCACGCTGAGAGGAAAATTTCCGCAATGTTGTGCTCCTGAAATATTTTTAATATTTGCCCACTTAGCAAAGATTTTAATCTTTAGAATAGATCAGAATATAAGTAATAAGGAATATTAATATGACATAACGTGTAATAATATACGTTTTATGTGAAAACTCTATAAATGTTTAAATATCAGTAAATACGCTGCATATATACGTAAATAAAAATGTAGGCCAACCTCTAACAGTGGAACTCCTCATAAAACACGATTCGTAAGACATTAGTATTAAAAATGTATGCCGTGAAAAATATGTCGGCGCGCTAAAACCAACCTCTGCTAAATATTTTATTGCCATTTATCAGCGGGTGTGTTCCTTAAACGTCACAAAAAGCTTCAATGTGTAATAAATTGGAGACACGTGATGTGCCGGGTCGCTCGTTGACAGGACTTCGAACGAAGTCCGCCACAAGAATAAATCATGATATAAACCGGTATACCTACTTTTATATTACTACTTAAAAAATTTATTGAATGTATGATCCGTAATTACAGTTAATTTTTTTTAGAAGATTACATAACTGTTGACAAATAATAAATATAATAGTTCAAAAAAACTAAAAAAATACGCTTAAATCGCTAATTATCCTAGTAAGGATAACGGGTCAAACTATTTAAAATATTGAATTGTCATCGGTCCTTAATAAATATGCCAAATTTCGAGTTAATCCGACGTTTTGAAGGGGGTCTAAATCATGTTCAAAGATTCCCTTACATACCAACATACTAACATAGATACGTCTGGAGCTAATAAAAGCGTATTAAAAAAGTTCTAAAAGGCTATCTATTAATTAATGCGTTGCTTTTTATAAAAATTGAATTTTAACCACTTTGCTTTTGACATGAGAAAAATAAGAGATTAAATCACTGTACGTTAAAAAAAAGTCGAAATAACTTCGTATGCTGCAATGCTTGGCTATCGTGATATCAGGATACCAATTTCACAGTCTTTAATTAAGAAACTCGTATAACTAACCTAACCCTAACTCATATTAATAACCCACGGTGGCAATTGTATTTACTGATAAGATATTTATTTTACTTATCCTTACTAATATTATAAATGCGAAAGTAAGTTTGTTTGTTACGCTTTAACGCTTAAACCACTCAACCGATTTCAAAATTTCTTTCATCAATGGAAAACTATAATATCATGGAATAGTATAGGCTATATTTTATCCCGGTATTCCCACGGGAAGTACTCGGGTAAGGCGACTGAAACCGAAGCAACGCGAGGACGGGTTGCTAGTCATGTATAATTTTGAAATAATAACTCTAATAGGTATTTATATATTTATATCTCCATTCATTCGTCCGCCTATCCACATTATTGTTGAAGTTAGCACTCCTCTAAAACATTACGACATCAACTACCTTACCCACCCTTTGCAATCTATTGATTTGAGGCAAATTATTGGTGTTTTGAGTTTGCTTTCTAGAATTCTCTCTAGAAGACAGTTGCTGCACTTTTATTGTGGTGATCTCTTGGGTGATTTTTACGACCTCTGATAAAGAAACTGTTGATAATAGATTGTATTCTTAAGCCATCATCATAAGAGTAAGATGTCTACTAATATCATATACTATTTTAAATGATTATTATGAATATCATATATAACAACTAGATAAAGTTGCCCATACAAGACAAAATAAATGGAAAAGCTCGTCTGCACCAACAATAAAACACGTTAAATTAGAGGATTACTGTCAAGAGCTCACAATGGGAGCCAATTTCTTTAAGAGGTTGGCGTCGAATGCGAATACAAACCCAATATACTTTAAGTACTTACTTATTTCATATGCTTAGGAAATGTGCCAAATATCATTTCTTAGCGGAATCTCTGTTAGCTGGTACTATGTAAGTTATTGCTATAGATAATATTGTAGAATATAAATGTACTGTCGATTTTACTTGTATTTTGCTATATGAATGATTAGTACTCCTTAGGATACAGACGGCGCGTGTATGGTTACATCATCACCACGATCATCATCATTGTAGCCTATCGCTGTCCATTGCTGGACGTAGGCCTCCCTCATGTTACGCCAGAGTGCGGTCCTTGTACCACCTACATCCAACGGTATTAACTATAGCCCGGCTGAAAAAAAGTACTCTTTGGGATGATTTTGGATTCAGATCTTTTATGTTACACGTGTGGTGATTGCCCCGGCAATACTTGTTTGCTGCCGGGGCTTTGGATGGGGCGCTACCCGAAAAGGTAACCTCCAGGGCTGGCCACGAATGTCAAGAAGTTGGTACCAGTAGTCTGCCTAATGGCGAATGGGGAGGCAAGACATTCGGCTATGAGGCCACACGTCGTCCTTTAGTTACTGGTTGTGTCCAGATCTTAATAAGCCCAAAAGAGTTCCTTTAAATTTACTAGTAACTTATTATTGAGATTAATCTTATATCGGTGTCATTAGTATAAATATATTACGGATTATATTACAGTAGAGTTTGCTTATCCTGTAATTTACCACCTCATTTTATACAATGCTAGTTCTCGGGTTATAGAAAGTACAAATTCTCATGCAATTTTGGAGCCATATGGTGCTAAAAATGGTTGACGGCAAAGTCGCAACGAGATAATCCTTATTTTACCAAGAATGGGATAACGTAGGCCAATTTCAATTTTGGTTCGCAGTTTCTAGAATGAATTTTTTTTACCTATATGTGTAGAAATCTCATATAAATCGGTACAGTCAATTCAAAAAATATGCCTGAATCTAAACTAAAAATATTTTAAATGGCTGTTCGGGTACTGAAATATTAGCAAAAGCATCGTCTCTATCTATTTATCCATGAGGATTAAAGAGAAATATGTCTGATGCTTATCTGAATGCATTTATAAACTACCTCATTAGTCCAATGGCTTATGCATGCAAATATGTGGAATGTTTATCCAACCAAGAAACCAACGAAGCCGAATTCAAAAGGCATTTGAATTTATTGCATTTGAATGCTCTATAGCAATCCGCCCAATAAACGGCAATGTGCCCGTGTAGGATATTATTTTATGCGTGTGGTTAAGGTTTATAAATATAATTTATTGCTACCTCTTACATTCCTGAGCAAGTCATGTAAACCGCATAAGTAATCACTACGGCAGTGGGTAGCAGTGATTTTCTGGGACACTTATATCAACAGGGATCGCACATCCGGTTACCATGCGTATCGATTGAGGCATTATTCACCTTTCATGACTATATTTATATTGAGCAATGAACCTCGATAGATGGAGGTATCCACCATTGCCTTTCCTTTAGACATATAGGATTGAGATTATAAAAAAAAAATATTTAAAAATTATCATCACCCTGCTCTTAATCCAATTACATGGGGTCGACTACTATTTTTTAATAGTACATATTGTAAAAGTTAATGGCAACAATTTTAGGAGCGGCCGCTTTCCTGACGTCAACCCTCCTTGGGAGTGTAATTTGTAAACAGACGTCATTAGATGGAGTTCTACCAGGTCTATGTAAAGCTCTTAGTAGTCTTTTATGATACCCACGAGCCGTGGAGGGGTTGATGGTATTCCTAGTCATCACCATACATCCACAAAAACCTCTAAATCTATACCAATAAATAAAATTGGAGTGTCTTTTTGTAATGTCAAAATAATAGGCTTTTGAATAATAGGCGGCGGAACGTGTCGCCGAATAGGATCTCTACTCGCACACGATCCGCCGCCTCCTTCCGTGAGATAACGGCCTCACAGAAGGCGGCGACCGCGTCCCAGTTCCTGACGCTGACGAGCATCTCCCTGGCGATGGTCGGCGGCGCCAGGTCGGCACCGATAATCGCGACGAGTTCACGGCGTTCCCCCTCCCACGCAGCACACTCCTCGAGCGTGTGCTGCGCTGTGTCCTCGTCGCAACTGCAGTGGTGGCAGGACGGTGTGCTCTCCCTCCTGACAATCTTGTGCAGGTACTTCGCGAAGCATCCGTGCCCCGTCAGCACCTGCACTAGTCGGAAGGAAAGCACCCCGTGCGTCCGCTCCAACCACTCCATCAGCACCGGCCGGAAGGCCTCGACGGTCCTAACACCGTACCGAGGACTCTCCAGCCGGACTGCCCAACGGACAATGATTCCACGGCGGGCGTCGACCCGCCACGCGGTGATCTCCTGCAGGGAGACCATACCGCCGCGGGCGCGCGTCTCCGACACCCGCCGATAAATGTCGGCAAGCATCTCCGCCTCCAGGTCCCACGGGGGAGTTCCGGCCAAGAGGCACGCTGCCTCCGTCGACATCGTGCGGTAACCGCGTATGGCCCTGACCGCCATGACCCTCTGTGGTCGCCTCAAGAGGGCCCTCAGCCGGACGGTCAGGGATCCCGCCCACACCGGTGCGCCGTACAGAGCCATCGACCGGATTACCCCCGCGTACAGCTGTCGGCACGTAGTGCTGGGTCCGCCTACATTCGGCATCAGCCGCGAAAGGGCGGACGCCGCGCCGACAAGCCGGGGAACAAGTCGATGGAGATGCTCCCGGAACCAAAAATGCCCGTCGAGCACCAGGCCCAAGTACTTCATGTGGGCCTGGATGCTGATGGTGACCGACTTCACGGTGATCGAAGCGCCGGCGGGAGGCCCGGCGGTACGGAGGCCATGGCACAAAAGGGCCTCCGTCTTTTCAGGGGCTACCCTCAACCCCAGCGCTTCGATCCGCCTGACAATCTCCTCGGTGCCGAGAGTTGCCAGGCGTGCCGCCTCCTCTAGCGTCCCACCCCGAGCTGTGACGAGTGTATCGTCGGCGTAGCAAATTACGTTCAGCCCGGGTGGGAGGCTTCCTCTCAACGCCCAGTCGAAGCCGATGTTCCACAGGGTAGGACCCAGAACCGATCCCTGTGGGACACCGCACGTCATGGGCGTTCCCACAACGTCCCCTATTCGGTCAACGTAGAGGACGCTGCGCCCCTCCAAGTAGTCTGCCACCAGCCGCCTGAGGTACACGGGCACCCCGTGATACCTCAGCCCCTCCCTGATGCAGCTGAATGGCAGACTGTTGAAGGCGTTGGCGATGTCCAGGGACACCGCCAACAGGACTCCTCCACCGGTGACGGCCTCCGCCACCACGGCCTTCAGGCGCAGCAGGGCCGCGATCGTCGAACGCCCTCTCCGAAAACCAAACTGGGCGTCCGACAAGTCGGGCCCGACCCCGACGAGGTGCCGCTCGATGCGAGCAGCCAACACCCTCTCCAGCAGCTGGCCCGCATCATCGAGCAGCGCGATGGGCCTGTAGGCCGAGGCCGACTCGGGAGACCGTCCCGGCTTCGGCAGGAGAACCAGCCTCCCCTCTTTCCAGCACCCAGGTAACTGCCCGGACGTCAAACAAGCGTCGAACAGTGCCCTGAGGCGTGGTCCCAGGTGTTCGAGGACCAGGGCCAGCACACGGTTCGGAATGCCGTCGGGCCCGGGAGCGGTGGATTTGACTCGCATACGCGCCACCGCTGCCCCCATTTCCAGCTCCGTGATGGGCAGAGCACTTTCATCGTCGGCCTCCCGGTCGCTGTCCGGCGAAGCCATGACTGGGGCCGCGTGCACCGGCCGCCGTGGAAAGAGTGGAAAGAGGTCCTCGACAACTCTGGTGAGGAGGCTGGGCTGGAGAGTTTCAGTGAGGGGGGGGGCCCGCCTGCGGAGCTTGTTCAGCGCCGCGAGGTAGGGGTGACCCCAGGGGTCATGCTCGAGACTGTCCAGCATCTCCCGCCGACTAACGTCCTTGGCGGTACGGACGGCCAGCCTGAAAGCAGACCGCGCACTGCGGTAAGCCTCGTACAGCTGGCCCTCCCGCTCAGGGAACGTATGCACGCGGCCCGAAGGTCCACCAATTCTTGGTACCACCAGGGGACCGCACTCTTCGGGGGCAGACGCCGTACACGGGGCATGGCCGCATCGCAGATCTGCGTTAACGCAGAGCGGATGCGGTCAGCCTCGGCATCCACCCCGTCCGCCTGGGGCGGTGAGGACAGCCACGACTGAACGATGGCTGCCTCCGCCAACAGGTCCCGATCTAATCGACCCACAGCCCACCGCGGAAACGCGGGAGCTCCGTCCGCCGTGTGACCCCTGCTGGACTGCAGGAGGGTCCGGGAGACCTCTATCCGGATGTATCGGTGGTCGGATAGGGTCTCAACCTCCTCCTGGACGCACCAGCTCCTCACACGTGCTGCGACATTAGGGCTAGCGAACGACAAGTCCACTATCGACCCGCCCTGCTGCCGCAAGCACGTTTGCACCGAGCCCCTGTTCAGCAAACAGAGGCCCAGTGCCGCCGCCCACTCCTCGACCGCCCGCCCGCGGGCATTCGTCCTGGGGGACCCCCACGCCGTGGACTTGGCGTTGTAGTCCCCCAGAACGAAGACTTGGCGCAGTGCCAGTCGTCGTATCGAGGCCCCCAGGATGGTGAGGAAGGCCCCGAAATCCGACGCGCTCCTGTTAGGGGAGAAGTAAACAACAGTAGCAGTAACAACAAGTAACAGTAGCGTAACCTCTCCCCATTCCGCCGCGAAATACCCATCGCCCCTGTCCTTGAGCAACAAAGGCGGGGAAGGCCACGACGTGGAGGCGACGATTGCCACAGAGCCGTCACTGCTGCCCAGCCAATTGGCTGGCGGCGCAGGATGCCGCCTTATGCCCGGGTTGACCGCAGCGGAAACAAAGGTCGCTGCAGTCAAAGCAGTTAGTGCATGTCGGCCGAGTGTGTCCGACCGCCATGCACCTGTATCACCT
This sequence comes from Lymantria dispar, assembly GCA_032191425.1. Classification (NCBI taxonomy): domain Eukaryota; kingdom Metazoa; phylum Arthropoda; class Insecta; order Lepidoptera; family Erebidae; genus Lymantria; species Lymantria dispar. Next base: position 28,400,578 of record CM063441.1, read on the forward strand.
CGCAGGCCGGGACTCCAGCACGGTCACCCACGCCGAGCTCCAGCCCACGAGGAGCCTGCCTGAGTCGGCCAGTTTCTTGGCCGACTCCACCGGGCACCGCAGCCAGGCGGCACCGACACCGCCCGGACCAGGGCGGATGGCGCCAATTCGGACGGTGTCCGAGGCACATCCGGTTCTAGCCACGATAGCTAGCGCACTTTACGGGCCTGGCGATTCGGACGCCACCCTCCTCCTCGAACAGACCCCGCAACTTCGTGGCCAAACTGTCGGCCGCCTTGGCGCCCTCGGCCCCAGGGAACTCCAGGATCCGAGCCCCTGTCTGGGCCTTGCGGGTCCTAGCTTCGACGCCTCCAATGTCAGGGACGTCTAACTCCCGCCGGGTGCGACTCAGGACGGCCTCGTAGCTTAGGCCCCTCTCAGCCGCCTCAGGCAGCACAGTAATAACAACTGCGGCTGATTTTGGCGGCCGGAGCCCCTTGCGCGACCTCTTGCCTCTCTTCTTTTTTCCGGCTCCCACCTGGGGAGTAGCAGCTTCCGCGGCGTTCTTGGCTGCCGCCCTCCTTTTCTGACCGCGAGCCTTCCTGCTCCGCTCAGCCACCCGCCAACCCTGTTCCAGCATGGCAGCAGCGCTGAGTGCAGCGGGCGCGGTCGCGCTAGCCGGTGCTTGCGGTATCGTTGCGGGCACCGACTGCGGTACGGCGGGAGCCGGCGCCACCCTCGCCTTTTTCGTTGTGGCGGGATCCTTAGGCCCAGCCACGGCCGCCGCAAAGCTGGCCACGCGGCCACCCTGGCATGGTAGCAGGGTGGGACTCGACGCTACCGTCGGCCGCGCGGCCCTAGCCCTGTCCGCAGCGAGTGGCGGCCGGAGAGGTGCCTCAGGAGGGAGTCTCGCCTCCACGGCCTCGATGCGCGCCTCGACCATCCGACCAACTCTGGTGAAAATGGCGCGCATCACCTCATCTGACTCGCCGTCCACCACAGGAAGTGGCATCTCTGCGGTCAGGACACGCCCCGTGGCGCGAGTCGACGCAGCAGGGGGGGGGGGCGGCAGGGACAGCTCTCGTCGCCGGCGTCGGTGGCAGAGTTGACGTCGGTGGCCCAGAATTCGGCGCGGCCGGCCACAGCCGTGCGAATTGGGCCCGCAGGTCAGCCATTTCTTTGGCCAACCTGCGGTTCTCCTTTTTGACCGCCGCCAGCTCCGTCTCCAGCTTCTTATTATGCGCCTGCAGGCCTGATACCTCGCCACTGAGGCGGGCATTTTCAGCCTGCAGGGCTGCCACTCCTGTCGTTGGGGGGTCATCGTGCGCAGCGGGCTCAGCAGCCGCCGCATTGGTGGGAGGGATATCATCCAACACCCTCAGCATCCTTGCAGCCGCCGCCTCATTCGCCCGCTTACGAGCCTCGGCCTCTCGCACCTGGCTTACTGGAGATGGAGTCGCGGTCCTCGCCGCCACCGTGGCCCCACGCCCTCTGCGTCCCCTGCGTGAGGTCGCCACCTTGGGAGGAGGCATAATGTCTCCACTCCCATCCGAATCGGATGCGGAGCTGCCACTCTTGTTCAGAGGCCGCTTCCGCATCTGTGGGGGGAGGGCCTCTTCCCTCACCGTCTTGGCCGCCGCCAGAGATGATGCGGCAGGCCCCCCGGCGGCCTGAGCGGCCGGGCTCTCCTTCATGTTAGACGGCCCTGCGGCATTGCAGCCCTCGTCCATCGACTGCTGTGCGGTCGCGTCTGTCTCCGCTGTCGCAGTGCTGTCCGCGTCAGAAACGCTGCCGTCTCTGGGCGGAACGTCGGCAGCACGCATTGTCTGCATCTCCGCCCGCCGTTGTTTCGCTGCGCGCCGTCTGGCGCGCTCCGTTGCAGGGGTGGGTTTCCCCCCCCCCCCCCCCGCTTCTTCTTTCGGGCCTCCTGTACCGCTGGGCCCTTGGCTGATTTGGATGCCTCCAGTGCGGAGCTGCAGTCCGACGAAGCATCCCTCCCCTCTGTGCCAGTTTTGCAGTAGCCTGGCAAGGCTATAGCGTGCGAACTAGGCTCCCCGTTTGTGGTGGTTTTGGGCATCTCACCCCTCCTGTCTGCATCTTTATCATACGAGAAATCCATAAGGTTCCCACGAGTATGGGAGAAATAACGGTCCACCCGGGCAGAGATCCCGATACCCGAGTAAGCGTACATTTATATCTCAACACAGGGGGTCCGCAGGTACCCTGGCTGGGGGCGCGCTAACCCTGAACAACCCATCAGCCATGCATCCTCTCGCCGCGCGCCAGAACTTAGGATTCTGGGTGATTGTTTTATAGAGGTTTTCTTCCTCGCGGTCCAGGCGGTTAAGCCAAGACCCTCGCTCCTGAATCTAGGCCTCAAGACAAATGTCCCGAAGCAAGAATCAGGTCTACGATTTGTCGCGGTTGGCAAATGCCTGCCCAGTCCTCAAACGAATGAATGACTGGGCCCGTCGAATTTTCGCGTCCAATACCCTCTACAATTAGAGGGCATGGAGCTAATTTGGGGCATCCCACAAACTGGGCCCCCCCTCGGGCCAGATGTTTGCCACGAGCGACAATTCCAGAGAGCAGTCCAAGGAATTGTCGCTCGTGCCCAGGGTACACTACGCGGAGGTTTCTGGCGTAGCACCCCAAGAGAGGGAGTGGTGAATTCTATTCTTATTCTGCACCATACGGAAAAATATTTTTGTATAAATAAATCTTGTATCTTTAAACGAGCAATTCTTGTATGTATATACAGGATCTCGGCAACGGCTCCAACAATTTTGATGAAATTTGGTATACTTGAGGTTTCGGGGCCAAAAAATCGATCTAGCTAGGTTTTATTTGTAGAAAATGTTGTTTTGTCGGTGTTTTTCCTAATCAATGCAATGACACAAAATGTCAATAGAATATGGATTAAATTTCGCCGTCGCCGTCAAGAGTGACAAAAGCTCAGTTGGGAAGTTGTCCAGTCGCATTCAAACACCGTGAGATCAATCTCGGTATTCTTATTATTCTCTTTTTGTAATTTTTGATTTTTTTTATAATTTCATCATTTTGTTTTCTATTAATACAAGCAAAAATACAAAAAAATATACTGAGCGAAGCTCGATCAACTAGATATGTATAATAGCAGATCCATATCAAACTAGAAACAAACATCGATCAGTTCTACAAGTTTTGAAACATTCATTTGTCACACGACAGTTCATCAAAGTTTGTGATATACGGTAATAAATTAATATCATTGGATCGTTGGGTCGTCATGATGAAGAGCTTCTGCGACACGACAGGTCAACCAAGAGGTCATATCCGTCCCATCCGTCAATGTGAAAGTACTCGATTACATCCTACGTGCGATTTATAGCTAACATAACCACATTAATCATTGACTAACTTTGACCTACTTTATTATACTAACGTTCGACTTGACATATTAACTATGAAATTTTGTAGAAACTTTAGAACATATAACTAAATAGCATTGTATTACTTTAATTATTATATTTCATCATCATGGCATGTGGGCACATACGTCCCACTGTTGGGCTCGGGCCTCCTCCACAATGGGAGGGAAATTGACCTACTATACCATGATGGTCAGACACGTTGGTATAGAGTTTTATTTCGAGTTTTACTTCTCTTGCATAGATGTTATGTGCATATTTATATGGGATATATCCCATAGTCATCTTGTACGACATTCCTGGGCTCGAGAGGGAGTGGTGAATTGTATTCTTACTCCGTCACCGCACGGATGAATTATTATATTTAGTACTAGCAGCGCCCTGCAGTTTCACCTGCAGTTCCTCTTCTCGTGGGAATATCGGGATAAATTATAGCCTATGTGTTATTCTGATATGTAAACTATATTATTGTGAAGTGTCATCAAAATACATTCAGTAGTTTTAGCGTGAAAGAGCAACAAACATCTTCACATCCTCACATACAAATTTTCGCATTTATAATATTAGTAGGTAGAATAAAAGTAAAAGATCACATAGAGACGAGTTAAATTTATAAAAAATAATGGTTGCCGTGTGGTGATGGGGTAAAAATATAATTCACTGCTTTCCATCATGCCCGCGTGTGTCTTAAAAGACGATTAAGGAAAATAATATACATTGATGTTATGTAAGAAATATAAAACTCAAAATAAAACCCTGCACCAACTCGCCTGACTAGTGTGGTACATATATAGTAGATCGATTTTCCTACTGTGAAGGAGGCTCGAGCCCAGCAGTGGGACTTCTATGAACTGAAGCGGTGGCGATGAAATTAAATTGAAATGAAAAATTGATTTTTTAATCTAGTTGTAACTAGCGATAATACCAGTGGATGACATTTTTTTCGGCCCTCATAGAGTTTATTTCATACTTTGGACATGTCTTTATTCATTGTTTTTATTATTTCATTATTATAATAGAATTCTGATGTTTACGCGAGTATCTTCTTCTATATGAAAAAATTATATTGTTTATGGTTAGTAAGTAAGAGACATCTTAGTCCACCCGTGACCATGAACGCTGTAAAGTGTTCGAAACGTCGGGTAATCAAAAATCAAATACAAACGCGATAAAATCCGTAAAGTAGTTTTATTTAAAATTATAATAGAAGTTTAATAATATGTAAGGTGAAGTCTTAAAGTGTAGAAATCAAAGAAGAAAATATGTTTAATAGGGGACTGTAAGCTTGCTTAAGTTAACGCATTATAATAACACTAAGAAAATATATGCTAGTTTTTAAAAGATCTTAATAATGTACTCTTTTAGCTGTATTTTACTTTAAAGCACGTCATGTTTACAAGCTCTCATAAAGTGTTCCGCTTACTGATTTTATGTCATATGTCCTCTACATTCAGTACCTAAGGCATTAGGGTGTGATTGAGCTAAGTGCGCGGCGCATTAGCGATGCGACGCCGGCGGACATCCGTTCGCGGCCGCGACATCTTCACGGCTTTTAATGTAAACATAATGTTAGTTCGGTTAGTAAATCAGTTTGTTGTGGAAAGCAAAATTGTATATTTCTTTATCCATTCATACACTTCTCGCTGTTGAGCACAGACATCATTTTTGATGGGAGGTGTAGTTAATCTATAGAACTTTAATAACTAATCATCACCATCATAGTTTGTATACGTCCCACTACTGGCCTCGAGTCTCATCCGCAATGAGCTATACCAAGCTAGTTAGACGGGTCGTTGTAGAGTTTCATTCCAATCTTTCCTTTTCTTGAAGAGATAATATCGCGTATTATCATCCTTTTTTTTTTTATGGGTGGGCTATGGTAAGCGCACGCGCGGTCCAGTCCGTCCGGGGCGATGAATGGACGGCGCGCGGGCCCATAACACACCCGTACCCACGTCACCTCGTTATTGGGTCGACCACCGGAGCAGATGTGACTTGTCGTCAGTGGTTGGCCTGACGGAATACCCTTTCGGGTAACCTCACCTCTCGACGTCCTGGGACGTCGGTCGCCGTCGCGCGGTTAGCCTCCCTGCGGGTGACGAACAATTCCCTGGTCCGATCACCTGCGGCCTCGGCTAGGGCGGCATTAGGCGCAGATACTCGCGCCTGCGCCGCCCGAGTCGTCGGCGGCGGAACGTGTCGCCGAATAGGAGCTCTACTCGCACACGATCCGCCGCCTCCTTCCGTGAGATTACGGCCTCACAGAAGGCGGCGACCAAATCCCAGTTCCTGACGCTGACGAGCATCTCCCTGGTGATGGTCGGCAGCGCCAGGTCGGCACCGATAATCGCGACGAGTTCACGGCGCTACCCCTCCCATGCAGCACACTCCTCGAGCGTGTGCTGCGCCGTGTCCTCATCGCAACTGCAGTAGTGGCAGGACGGTGTGCCCTCCCTCCTGACAATCTTGTGCAGGTACATCCCAAAACACCCGTGCCCCGTCAGCACCTGCACCAGTCGGAAGGAAAGCACCCCGTGCGTTCGCTCCAACCACTCCATCAGCATCGGCCGGAGGGCCTCGACGGTACTGATACCGTACCGAGGACTCTCCAGCCGGACTGCCCAACGGGCAATTACTTCTCGGCGGGCGTCGACCCGCCAGGCGCTGATCTCTTTGATGGAGACCATACCGCCGCGGGCGCGCGTCTCCGACGCCTGCCGATAAATGTCGGCGAGCATCTCCGCCTCCAGGTCCCACGGGGGAGTTCCGGCCAGGAGGCACGCTGCCTCGGTCGCCACCGTGCGGTAACCCCGTATGGTCCTGATCGCCATGACCCTCTGTGGTCGCCACAAGAGGGCCCTAAATATTATCATCCCTTAGTCGTCTTTTACGACACCAAGGGGCAAAAAAGAATATGATGAATTGTATTCTTAATCAGTCACCTTATGGCTAATAACTAAAATAACAAATATTCCTATTAATGTCAATACAATCACTACGGTTTATTTATTGACTTCGGTGGCGAACGAGGAATTAATTTTAATTAAGTCAGGATTATTATTATTAGGATATTAATTAATAATTAACTCAACTGTTGTAATTGGTGCCTAACTAATGCAGGTCGCTGCCTACCATAAAGTGTCGTATGGTCTTTCTGTTCTCTCAATCAACAAACGAAGCACAGAAACAAATTGCTATTACTCAGAAGTCTATTTTCTGCGAAAGTGTGGTATTACCCCGAACAAGTCGAACCATATACTCGTATGTAGGCAGCAAACTTACAGCATCAATACCCTAATAGAAAAAGAGTTAGATAAAAACTTCTAGTGATGAATTATTGTACCTTCTGTAACTATGAATGTGAAAAATTATTCGAAACGGGAATAATTTCAAAACACGATTTAACACGTATTTTTAACATATGTAATCATCATCGTTTCAGCTCATATACGCCCCAGAGTTGGGCTCGAGCCTGCTTCACAATAACAGGGACATTGACCTATGTACTAATTTGGTCAAACGTGTTGGCATAGGTTTTCATTTCAAGTCTTCTTTCTCTTGTATATATGTTATAGGTAAATTTAATCCATTAATCCTGTTTTACGACACCCATAACAAGAGAGAGGGTGATGAATTGTATTCTTAGTACACCACAAGGATAATATATGTAATACTTGCGTGAATATCGAAAGATTATAAGAGTTAGTCAACCAATTCCTAATATATTTAGGAATACCATATCATGATTTATCAAAAAACCCATTTATGTCTTCAAAATACTTCAAATATGTCCTGATTTTGCCATTTATTTTCGTTTAAAAGATACTACAAAAATATCTCATAAGTAAATAAACGTAACGCAATTAATATTGCTTAGTAGCAAAACCGCTTGTAATATCGGCAAGATTCTGAAGAATATGAATGAAAAAGTTAATATGGAGGACCGCACGCGCGTGCGGCCGAGAAAAAAAGATGAATGTCCATGAATAATGTTCGGTCGCGAACTGTAGTAATGGACAGCACTAAATATTGCACCAAGGGAAAATAAATTACACCACTTTTTCAAAGGCACAAAAAGAACTCTTCGTTTTCTCTTTCAGAGCGCTGAGGAGAAAAAAGTTTAATATGTTAGGAACGCCGGACACTGATTACGTAGGTTGAGTAGTTGTGGGCGTGCCCCGGATGGCTTGTTTAGTTTTATATGTGTATTTACTATCTCTTTACGTCCTTTGGGGATAGATATAAATTAAATTACATTACCAGATATGTGTTAGAAGAATAATTTAGACAAAAACTTATTTTTTTGGTCCCTTAATCTAACATGAAACTTTTACCAGGGTGACGTGACCGGGGAATTAGTAATTAGAGGCCTATGGCGTGAGGAAAGACCGACGTCCTCCCCGAGGGGGGGACGTAGGTCGATGGGAGGGTACCCCAAATAGGGGGTATTCCGTCGGGCCGACCACTGACGTCAAGTCACCCTGCTCCGATGGTCGGCCCAACGACGAAGGCGACGTGCATCGTGGGTGGGTTGCGGGTGTGCGTGCTTACGCCCCTCTGTCGCCCCGGACGGAGTGGTGCGAGGAGCGCGCCGACTGCAACCCACCCCCAAAAAAAAACACGTGGAATATAATAATCTTGTTATAAATATCCTATACTTATATATAATTTGGGTCTGATTATCTCTCAGAACTAAAGAAATGAATCAGTATCTCATCATCATCCTGCTGCATCCCAAGAGTTGGCTGGGATTCATCATCATCATCACTGCTCATATACATCTCACTGATGAGCTTGAGCTTCCTCCAAAATAGAAGGGACATTAACTTACTATGGCACACTCGTCACACGGGTTGGTATAGGATTTCATTTCAAGTTTTCCTTCTCTTGCAGATATTGTATCCAAATTATAATCCTTTAGTCGTCTTTTACGACACCCACGGGCAATAACGTGAAAATGCAATTCATTGTGTATTTTTACGCTGTCATCACATCGAAAATAGCTGAGATTGCTCCAAATAAATATACACGGTGTTAATAGCTAGTTCAAAGAATGTGTGTTAATAGCTGGTTCAAAGAGTGAGTGGGAGCGAATACCTTCGTATAGATAAGGAAGGGATACAATAGTACCCACCACCATCATCATCATCGTCATCATCATCATCGCAGCCCACATACGTCCCACTGTTGGGCTCGGGCCTCTTCCACAATGGGAGGGAAATTGACCTACTATACCATGCTGGTCAGACATGTTGGTATAGGGTTTCATTTCGAGCTTTCCTTCTCTTGAACAGATGTTATGTGCATCTTATATCCCATAGTCGTCTTTTACAACATCCTCGGGCAAGAAAGCGAGTGGTGAATTGTATTCTTACTCCGTCATCACACGGAAACCGTACCTACCATCGTCCGCGAATAAAAAAAATAAACTTCTTCTAACTTTAAATAAAATTATTTTTAGGAATTTATCGCATCTGTATACGATTTTTAATTTCTCGACCTTAACTTTCAAGTAAATGAATCGGTAACATAAATTCTAGTAAAACTAAATACGTGATAATGAATTTAAATACAGACTGCAAGTAAGAAGTTTAAATTGGTGCACTACCATTGCTGTTCCGGTTTTTGTTAGAGAAATCAGTAGCCCCTTCAACGCTAAATGGATTTATTACCGTGTACCGTTTCAGGTGTTCGTTATTACTCTTATTGTTCAATCAGATTGTTTATGATCTATTGTTCTTGTATACGGTAGCTAGTTTGAAATATGGAGTCCGCAATTTTGTTCCATATTTTGTTTTTGTTTTTGGTTTTATATTCCGTCATCTGATGACGGCTACTGCTGCCAACTTTTAGATTACTCGAGGATTATGTAAAAGACGAGAAGAGTTTCATATCATCATCATTCAGCTTATGGCCACTGGACGTAGGTCTACCTCATGTTTCGCTACAAAGTGTGGCCCTGTGCCAATTTTATCTGATGGTATAAGGTCTACAATTTTATTTAAAGTCAGCAGGGGGCCGTTCTTAAAATTATTGCCAATAACTTTTGCAATATAAACGATGGGAGAGGAGTAGGTACATATGGCGTCGACTTGAAGTGCAGACTTGAAGTAATTGGTATAGTAGCTGATTGATGACGATGATGATTCTAATTATTATATAATGAAACATGAAAATTTATGGAATACAAAATCTAGAAACAATATTTGTCGAATTTCTGAGTTACCGCTTCAAACCTTATTATCAATAATCTGAAGATTATAAGCTCCAAAATCCATTTAAGCGCCATTGGTTAAAGAAGTAATTTTCTTGGAAAGTTTGCGTCTTTTAATTAACAACACACTCGATTCCGTATAAAATATTCACAGCCACGATGAACCAATCTCGTCCCTTTCACGAGGCAAATTTAATTGAACAAAAGCGCTGGTGTATACTGAGTTAGATACATGAGAACCCATGTATGCATCCCAAAGGGCCTCGTATACTTTCAGTGGCAAATCCACATGTACTGGTTGTTTCAATTTAAATATCCTAATCCGTGTTGTAGTGACATTGCGAGCAGTAATCAGTCGGCAGTAAGCGGTATCCAAGGGGATTTAGTTTCAATCACGGCATTGCCAGAGAGCTCGTGATTAATGCATACTAAACAGGCCGTACGTAGACTATGTCCATATAATTTACTTTTCAATAAAATGGTATATATAGGTAAGGGTCGATATCTCTCATAAGATCCTAGTTTTAGTCATAAGTCTATTATTTTAGCAGATAGCTGTATCTTACTAAATTTATATTTCAAAAATTCACCCTTAAGCCTGAGCATTGAGGTGTTTAATAATTATTAAAATACTAGTTAGTTACCACGACTCGGTCCGCTTGAAATTTAGTTTTATTACACACCTCTATTTTATAACTACGTTTAAATGGTAATATTTTTTTTTTCAATAACATGAGACTAATGAAACAAAGCTTAAATGTTGCTCCACGTTGAGCTTAATCTATTTGCAAGAATCGCATATAAATCCATTTAGTAGTTGGGGATTAGAATTTACAAATACCGCAAAAAATATACTTTTTCGTGTTCTGTTATTTTTTTTTGTATCTTATATTCCGTATGGTGACAGAGTAAGAATACAATTGCCTAATCCCTCTCTTTCTCGCGGGTACCTTAACATCCGAATAAGGGATTAAATATGTGTATAAAATATATGCAAGAGAATGAAAGCTTGAAATTAAATCCAACCCTTCTGACCAGCGTGGTATAGTAGGTTAATTTCTTCCCTATTGTGGAATAGGCTCAAGCTCAACAGTGGCACCTATTTGAGCTGAAATGACGATGAAGATGATTTCTATTATTTTACTCATACAAACTTTTTAATATTTTTTTTATATTATAAATATAAAGATGTTTGGTTTCCACTGTTTTATAATAAATTAGCAACTCGTCCTCGCTTCACTTCGGTTTAAGTCGCCTTGCTCCCGCATTTTAAATCTCTAATATCTTCTAAAATATTACGATACGCAACTGCAGTACATGAGGCCTTGGATTTGATTTTGGATCGAGCAAAAGTAAGTAAGTTACTCCTTATATAGGACAGATAGTAAAATATTAGTAAAATCGGTCCAGCCGTTTGGAAGATTACTCGCAAGAAACAAACAGAAAGACAGTCGAACAAATGATTTTTAAAGTGGTTTTTGCCATATGAACATGAATAAAACCTACTATTTTGACATTATAAACAGATATTTCAATTTTATTTATTTGTATATATTAGTGGAAATCACATTGGCTTATTAAATATCTTGTAATGATTTTAAAGCAATTTTCAATATTTCTTATTTATAAACCTATACCATGATACCCCTATATTTTTTAATAAATATTTTTTGTATTGTTATTGTTTTATAAACTCAAGTAGGGCAATAAGTATTGCTGATGACAAGTGACTGAGTGGCGGGCAATTAACGAGGCTGGGTCAAGCTAAGAAAACAAAAGGACCTCTTAGTTTCACTTAATTAAAAGAGCGGTAGTCAGTATACGGCAGAGAAAAATTGCTGCAATATACAGTTGCATTTATATTTTGTATACAGAAAATGGGACGAAATTAAAAATATGTACAGATTTTTTAGTATCTTTCATATCATCTTTAAATTCTGCAACTGTCATGAAGTTTTAATAAGAGACTTACATATGATAACTAGTAGCCCGCCCTCGCTTTGCTTCGGTTTCAGCCGCCTTACCCGTTTAGTTCCCGTTCCCTGGAGAATACCGGGATATAATATAGCCTAAGTTATTCCTTGTATAGTCAACTGCCTGGTAGTAAAATATTATCAAAATCGATCCAGCAGTTTTGAAGATTACACCAAAAAACCAGACATACAGATAGACGGTGAGGCAAAACATTTTTAAACTATATTTTAGCTATAGGTGTCGTTCGGGCCGGCCACTAAGGACAAGGAACTCGGCACGTGACGTGGTTACGGGTGGGTTATGAGCCCGCGCGCCGTCTTTTCGACGCCCCAGACGGAATAGATGGTGTGGGCGCTTACCACAGCCCATACTTAAAAAAAAAAATAAAGACATAGGTGTCATGCAAATAACCGTGTGAGCATGAAAAAAGCCCGGTATTTTGATATTACAAATATTCAATTTCATTTATTTGTATAGCTGCATAGATACAGTGTTGGCAAAGAGAAGAAATTGATTAACGAAGCAGTATAAAAGCACGCTCACAACCGGTAAAATACAGATTTGTCCTATAGTACATATTGTTATCTTTAAAATAATAAAACTGTAATTAATATACATTGTAGTAAATATATAATCATCTTGGTTGCTCGCACGTCACGCTGGGCTCGAGTTTCCTCCACAATAGGAGGGAGATTGGGTTATTATACTACTACGCTGGATAGACGTATTGGTATAGGGTTTCAGTCCAAGTTTCCTTTCTCTTGCATAGATGTTATCCGCATATTATATCCCTTAGTCGTATCTAATGACATCCACGGGCAAGAGGCTAAAATTGGGTGATGAATTGAATTCTTACTCCGTCACTACATAATAATTATGTAATAGTAAATTATAATCATATAGTAACGGAAGAAGTATTAATAATTATTATTATAATATGTTTTCCGTGTGGTGACGGAGTAAGAATACAATTCACCACTCCCTATCTTGCCCGTGGATGTCGTAAAAGATGAATAAGGGATATAATATGCAAATAACATCTGTGCAAGAGAAGGAAAACTCGAAATGAAACCCTATTCCAACATGTCTGACCAGCATGGTAGGTATAGTAGGTCAAATTCTCTCCCATTGTGGAGGAGGCACGAGCCCAACAGTGGGACGTATGTGGGCTGCGATGATGATAATGATGAACGGAATAAGAAACCAATTCCCCAGTTATTCCTTTCTTACAAAATACAGAACAACGACGGACGTTCAGGACGCAAGCAGAAATGTAAAAATAAACTGAAATGTTGCCTGTTAGAGTATGAAAAGTCCATCGGCCTAAAATTTGCGGTATGTGAAAAAATTAAATTGCTCGTTCGCGGAGGCGACGCGCATGAATTTCTACCAAGTTTTTTAACTATAATTTTCCGGAGTCCATGGGCGAGGCTGAACACAATGAGCTGAGGACGCCTGCAGCCATCATTAAGGTGTGTGTGCCACTCGCGCTATATCTTTCATCCTTATTTCCATTTCACAAATTTCATCATGTACCTAAATGAATTGTGACTGAATGTATATTATTACTAAACATCGGATTATATGCACTATCAAATTGCCAAAATATGCATGCAAATATGCACGAAAAAAGGGGGAAATATGCATAAAATATGCACAATCAAAAAACATTTACAATTAGAATTTGCGTTTATTATTAACATATAATTAAAAATTGTTCATATTTATTAGTTATTGTTATTAGTACGCTGTATATATTATAAACTACAAATTATTATAACGTAAATAATAAACTTTTGAGAGTAAACAATAATATTTTTTCCAGGTCATCTGCAACAAACTTGTGACGTTTGTCACTTAATATTAATTCATAGGCTGAAAATAACCTTTCAACATCAACTGACGTTACCGGACTGAACCTAAAATTTGGCGCCATTTCTGCAGTGACCTCTTCAGGCAGATTCTATCTGGTGCCATTGATAAACGCGTCAATTTTTTTTTATACCTTCAAAACCGAAGTTTTTACACAAAACTACAATTTACCACGAACAATTTGCCATAGTGAACTCGGAAAGGCGTTACTCTGTCGAATCATTTTTTCTATTATTTTCAAGAACTGGCACAGAGGAAAGTTTTTAGTTTCTAAATTCTCAATTGTATTGGGTATATTGCTGAAATGTGTTGCAATAATAGCAATATTTCTTTTTTATCCCTCCTCCTCAAATGCCAGGCGGAAATGCCGACGGACATGTCAACTACATAATACAATGTGCCAAACATGTACATATATCTAATTATTGAAATAAGCACTATCAGTGAAAATGTACCAAAATATGCAATAACGCCATAAAAGTAGAATTATATGCATTTGCATATGCAAACATGCAAATGCATATAATCCGATGTCTAATTATTACATAATTCTACTCTATATATGGCGTAAGTAGCGACTACTCAAACCGAGTATCGTCAGTTTAATTATTATGATCCACGACAAATGATTGCTTTGACACTCGATGTTATTTGTGTCAGTTAATTGCATATTTGTGACAGACGTTGCAATACAAGCATTTATGTCTCAGTGCTTAGCGTTGTCTTTATAAGAAGGAATTTTCTCTTTCTGGCAATATCGATTTTTTTCTCTTGCAATGTTATTGATACCTGAAAGAAACTAGAGTAGGCCGTCTAGTCGAGGCTGCAGGTAATTAAACCGGGGATTAGTCTATGGGTATAGAGAGTTCAATCGCGTGTAAGCGACGTCAACACTGTTGTTTATTGCTGAGTTGTCGACGTGGTCAACCTGAAAGGTTAACCCGCCGGGCTGGCTATGGAAGTTAAGGCGTTGTTACTGGTGGTCAGTCCACTAGTAATACGGAGCTAATAAGCACCCATAATCTATATAGTCACACGCCGCCCTACTGTTATCGCAAACATGTTGAATAGGGTGTGAGTATAAACTAACTTCAACTCAAGAGCGTTGTAATAAGAAGCAATTTTTATTTTTTATTGTATTTATTCAGATTTTTAGCTGATTTCAAAAAAAGGAGATCTCGATTCTAATGTTTTTTTTTTTATTGTACCTCAGAACTTTTGACTGGGTAAACAGATTTTGATGATTCTTTTTTTTGGTCCAGTTTTCACAAAGGCATCCATAAGAAAACGAATGAAGTCGTTTTTCCTATTAATTTATTATATGACATACTTCTTCTATTTATGTTGATACTAGCAACCCGCCCTCGCTTCGCTTCGGTTTCATTCATTTAAACCCGCGTAGTTCCTGTCAGCGTAGGAATACCGGGATAAAATGTAGCCTATGTTACTCCCTGATATTATAGCTTTCCATTGGTGAAAGAATTTTTGAAATCGGTTCGGTGGTTTAAGCGTGAAAGCGTTACAAACAAACAAACAAATAAACAAACATCCTTACTTTCGCATTTATAATATTAGTATGGATATGATGTTTTATTCTACATCATATATCAACTAGACATATACACAATAGTTTATTCATTGTAATTCTATTGATTTAGTAAGTTGTGGAAGATTCAGTTTGTCTTAAAGTGTGCAATAATAAGTTTTAACACTCGGATATGTTACCTCGAATGTACTTGGTACTTGTTTAATGACAAATGGGAAAAATTACATTTTGGATCCATGTTCCTTTAGTATGAAGTTCGATATTGATTATGTGGACGTTGAAAATATGTGAAAACCAGATACGCAGATTTATATCATAAGATGACATATCTTAGTAGAGAATCACGCGCGTATGAATATAAAGAGCGGTACTTTAACATATTCTTGTTTTTTTACCGCACCTAAAAATGTTCCTTATAATATATTTCTGTGTAGTGACGGTATAATACAATTGAAGTAGTTGAAAGAGAAGTAAAATTCAACATAAAACACTGTACCAATTCTAGTGACCAGCGAGTTTTAATAGGCCATATTTCATCTGAGCCTATAAAAGCCTCACTGTTGGACGGAAGCCTCTTTACCAATGGGAGAGGCATTAACCTAATATTTCAAGCTGGTCAGACTTGTTTAAATAGAATTTTACATAGAGTTTCAGCCTTCTCTGGCTTCAATGTTACCTGTTTTTTCCCCTAGTCGTGTTTTACGACTCCTACGGACAAGAGGGAACGGGCAGTGGTTTATTGTATTTTTACTCCGAAATCGTACAAATAAACAGTAAATAATGATTGCGATTACCTTACAATTACAGAGGAAACTTGACCTCCAATGTGGGGCGTACGCGGAAGAGGCGAGCGTGTCCAACTGGGAGATGTATGCGGCAAAGGCTCGAGCCCAATAGTGGAACGCAACTGTATCACAAATTATTGGTAGATAATATCATACAGATTGGAATTGCAATATCGGAAAATAGAATAAATGACGACTTTATAAAAGGTATAAGTTATTTAACAAAACAATGACATAGCAGCCACATGTTCATATTTATTATTTACAATGAGGAAGACTCTTCAGTCTGTTTGTTCTTGGTAAGCTAATTTTTGAATGGTATATTTACTGTTGCGTAATTAAAGAGAGGCTTGAGTACAAGTAAGTGTATTTGCAGAAAGACCGCGCTCTTCCCTTTTATTGTTATTGCAGAACGAGCAAATGAATCTTAGGAATAAAGCGAACATAGCGCAAAACTGAAATTTAAATCAACCTTATTTGCTTGAAGGTAAGCGGGTATTTATATAGATTGTACATAATAATCGCTTAGTATCTTGATATTTATTTTGTAATGAATTTTTTAATGTATTTTACAGCTAATACATGATTAAATTCATGTATGTAACTAGCTGACCCAAACGGACATTGTTCTGTTCAAATTTATAGAAATAGTAAAAGGAATTCCTTGAAATCGACAGCAGCACCACCTACCGGGTCCAATTATGAATCTAAACCATTCTCGAATCCCCTTGAATACAAACAAAATTTTCATTAACATCGGTCCAGCCGTATAGGAGGAGTTCAGTGACAAACACATACACAAGAAATTTACTTATAAAGATAAAGAATATCATTTTAATATTAAACATCATTTAAACGGATATTTAAGGCGGAGGCTAGAAACTTGAACACAATACAATATTTTACCATCGGATCTGAACGCGGCCACAAGCTGAGAAGATCCGGCAAGGAACTCAGCGGGCTTTGGGCCTGGTGCTCGACGGACATTCTTGGTTCCGGGAGCATCTCCATCGACTTGTTCCCCGGCTTGTCGGCGCGACGTCCACCCTTTCGCGGCTAATGCCGAATGTGGGTGGACCCAGCTCTACGTGCCGACAGCTGTACGCGGGGGTGATCCGGTCGATGGCTCTGTACGGCGCACCAGTGTGGGCGGGGTCCCTGACCGTCCGGCTGAGGGCCCTCTTGAGGCGACCACAGAGGGTCATGGCGGTCAGGGCTATACGCGGTTACCGCACGGTGTCGACGGAGGCAGCGTGCCTCCTGGCCGGAACTCCCCCGTGGGACCTGGAGGCGGAGATGCTCGCCGACATTTATCGGCGGGTGTCGGAGACGCGCGCCCGCGGTGGCATGGTCTCCCTGCAGGAGATCACCGCCTGGCGGGTCGACGCCCGGCGAGAAGTCATTGCCCGTTGGGCAGTCCGGCTGGAGCGTCCTCGGTACGGTGTCAGGACCGTCGAGGCCTTCCGGCCGGTGCTGATGGAGTGGTTGGAGCGGACGCACGGGGTGCTTTCCTTCCGACTGGTGCAGGTGCTTACGGGGCACGGGTGGTTTGGGAAGTACCTGCACAAGATTGTCAGGAGGGAGAGCATACCGTCCTGCCAGCACTGCAGTTGCGACGAGGACACGGCGAGGAGTGTGCTGCATGGGAGGGGAAGCGCCGTGAACTCGTCGCGATTATCGGTGCCGACCTGGCGCTGCCGACCAACGCCAGGGAGATGCTCGACATTGTCAGGAACTGGGACGTGGTCGCCCCCTTCTGTGAGGCCGTAATCTCACGGAAGGAGGCGGCGGATCGTGTGCGAGTAGAGCTCCTATTCGGCGACACGTCCCGCCGCCGGCGACTCGGGCGGCACAGGCGCGAGTATCTGCGCCTAATGCTGCCCTAGCCGAGGCCGCGGGTGATCGGACCGGGGAATTGTCCGTCACCCGCAGAGAGGCTGACCGCGCGATGGTGACCGACGTCCCAATACGTCGAGAGGTGAGGTTACCCGAAAGGATATTCCGTCGGGCCGACTACTGATGACAAGTCACATCTGCTCCGGTGGTCGGCCCAACAGCGGGGTGACGTGGGTGCGGGTGGGTTATGGGCCCGCGCGCCGTCCTTTCATCGCCCCGGACGGACAGGACCGCGCGTGCGCTTACCATAGCCCACCCATAAAAAAAAAGGAACTCAGCGGGCTGTCATTTTTTTCCCATCTTTTGAATAAAATTGCATATAGTATTAGCCCCAGATCATAATCTTGCCAAGTCTTGCAAAAAAAAAGTCGGGCAAAACGGAACACTGCCGTAACATACTTTTCTCGAAGCAATTCAGGCCATTTTCGACCCCCTATAACTTAATTGTGTATAAAACTAGAAACCTGAATTTAGGTAACCCAGCAGGCATTGTATACACACGGTATATTTAAAATTTCATTCAATTTGAATCAATAGTTTAAGAATTATAACTAGTCAAAATTTCGAAAATTTGTCACTCATTGACTGACTGACCGATCATCAATATTAAAGAGGCACTTCTAGCAGACATAGAAGCTTCAAATTTAGAATACAATTAGTGTTTAGTGTATAAATGAAGGAAAAATTATGAAAAAATTTAATTTTCATCCATTTTCCGAGATACACTAACTGCATAAATAATTTTGTAATCCCATATAAATATATAGGATTACAAAGTTACGTTTGCAGTTATTAGAACGGGATGAGAATACAATTGTCGCCATTCCTTGCTTCCCTATGGGAGTTATAAGAACCGCATAGTGGTTAAGATGCCTACCTAATCTGCCAGTATCGCGGGTTCGAATCCCACACATTCTGTGTACGATCCACAAATTGTTGTTCTGAGTCTGAATGTAATTTTTGTCGGTTAATTATATGTTTGTAAAGTCCCCCGCAATACAAGTATGATTAATGCAAGGCGTTGTCACTTAAAAAAAAATAACAGGAGAGAGGGCAGCAGCTCTTTTCGGGGAAATATATGATATCTCACTGCGATCCCAACCCGCCAACCAATCGTAGCGATTACGGTATTATTCTTCATATGGCGAATAAAAATGTGCCCTAGTCATAGCAGCTCTGCTACCCTACGGGCTAATTTTGGTGGCGGGCCCGGCAGCGTTGGACACGAGGTGTGAAGAATCTCTAGCAGCAATCCGGCTACTAAACAAAACCTTTGGTCCTGGTAGCATTGGGACACTCAGGACTGATAAGATGATCATTGAGCTGGAAGAGGTATTGAGCAAAATCTGGCTGGAAATTGTAGGATTATCAGAAACCTGCTCTTCTACGTTGGTCGATCACGCGTCCTAAGGCTGTATAGGGTTTATCAATCGCAAGTCTCTCGTGTACAAAGTGGAAAGGATCGAGAGTGTGTCACCAAGCGTACCGTATCAGAATTATCAAGAAGTATTCTTTGAAGATCATACGGTTTACCCAACGACCTCGGCATACTCCAACGTTGAGGTAAAGACCTTTTACGTGCCCATCTCAAAAGCCATACACGCGTCTAAAACTTATTTCACGGTGGTTATAGAAGACATTAACGTGAAAAATTAGGACGATGATGAGTTGAGGGTGGGGCAACATAGATGTGGTCAGAAAAACCAGAGGATCAGAAACTGGCCCATTTTCTAGAGAATGAAAGCATCTTTATAATGAGTTTTTTCTTCAAGAAGTAGCCACAAAGGAAATGGACCTGAAAGAGCCCCGACGGTTTAACAAAAGACGATTTAGACTTCATCTTATCGGATAAACAACATATATTCAATAACCTTTCAGTGTTCAGCAGGATTAAAACTAGGAGCGATCGCTGTGTAGTACAAGACGCATTGAATATCCACACAAAAGTCGGGCGATCACGCTTAATGCAATCTATTTTTCGACTTACACTTGTCCATACCAGAATCTCGAAAGCTTTCAACTCGAGCTACACAATCGCTTCTAATGTCTATATAAGTGTGATATGGACAACAGGTACTTGAAAACTCGCTTGTCGAACCGGCAACTGTTGGATAAGAAAGGTTCTCGAGTGAGGACCACGTATCGGACGATGCATTCTACGACGCACCCCGACTAGGTGAACCGACGACATGGTAAATGTTACTGGGTGTCATTGAAGTCATGTAGGCGCCACAGTACCGCACTTAGTGGTGAAACATGAGGGAGGCCTACGTCCAACAGCGGACGGCGATAGACTTAATTATTACTGGAATAATAGGTCTACATAGATACCTCATGATGTCTCGACACACACCTAGATATTATTATGTTCAAAAGTAACTTGTAAAACGGTCAATTAACAGAATAAAAAAAGCAAGAATGGGTCATGTCTTATGAAGTTGTACCAAAATCTCCCAAATTATTAAGCAGACTAAATTGCCTGTAATTTACCTGAAAAAAGAACACCATCATAAGGCTCGATTGCTATTAAAGCGGAGAGGAGACTAGAGGAGATGTATTTCAATAAATCAATCAAATTTCTTTATTTCCACATCTCTCTGCTTAGCTTAGGTGGAAATGACTCAAGCAGAAAGGAGAGACGTCTCATTTTTCAGAGAGGGGGCTCTAAGAAAAAACGTTGTTGATATTCCAGAAGTATAAGGTACGGGCAGCGAAAATAAGTAGGTCTAACGATTTCTGATGTTTACGCGAGTTTTAAATAAAATTTTCTGTAATAACGATGACTTGTTGGACGTGAGACATCTTAGTCCAATCGTGACCATGAACGCTGCAAATTGTTCGAAACGTCGGACAATCAGAAATCAAATATAAATGCCATAAAATCCGTAAAGTAATTTTATTTAAAATAAGTAGGTCTATCTATAAAAAGAAATGAGATACTATCAAAAACAAAACTTGTAAAAAAAGCCAAGCCTCGCAACTGAGTTCATCTACCATAAAAAGTTGTGAGATCCATGTAATACCAAGTCGGTTAATTCATTCAGTCCCTGCTTAAGGGACCTTTCCTCTTAAATTATTACGTAATGAGCTAACCTAACAACTTCTTATAGTGACTATATCAATATTAAAGATCTTTAATGTTTTAAATAGAAAGAAAGAAAGAAAATTATTTATTTGGGTTCTACAGCATTATTTTCTAAGAGTAAAAAAAGTCAATTAATAACTATTATGTTATACAAAATTAAGAAAGATAATAATATTAAAGAAATAATATTAAATAACAAAAATATTAAGGAAAAAGAACAACATTAATGCCGTAGTACACCAAAAAGGTTCCACCTCAGCATAAGCTGTAGCACATAAGTATTACAGCGCTGGTTTTCAGGTAAAACCATTTATTGAGTCGACACGCTGTATACATATTTTAATTGTTAAAGTTGAATAAATATTGGATAATATGAACAGTATAAAAATAAATATATTTAGCAAGCATAGTAAAATACAGTACAAAACACATAATGAAAT
Source organism: Lymantria dispar (assembly GCA_032191425.1). Classification (NCBI taxonomy): domain Eukaryota; kingdom Metazoa; phylum Arthropoda; class Insecta; order Lepidoptera; family Erebidae; genus Lymantria; species Lymantria dispar. The sequence continues at coordinate 28,421,779 of CM063441.1, forward strand.
ATAACTTAATAATTTAAACACAATATAGAATTTTTTTTTATTGCAAACGGTGGCAAACGAGCAAACAGTACACCTGATGGTAAGTGTTGCTGCCGCTCATGGACCTTTACAAGGCCGTTGCCTACCGCGAAGAAAGCGAAGGGAGTGTGAATGCGTGCATTGAGGCTCGGTGATACCAAGGGCACCACCAAAACCCTCCACACGCAATCACCCTCAGAAAGTTGGGCTTCCGGCTCTCTCGCTCACCGAACGAAGCGCAGTAACAAATTGCTACTACTCAGACGTCGATTTTTTGCGAGAGCATGGTACTGCCCTGGACGGACCGGCCCGCGGCTGTAGACAGATAACTGTCGACAGTGTGGTCCTACCACTCCTAGTATAATATATAAATGCATAGTAAACATAGTAAACAGAGAATGAATTGTAGCATACCCTCATTAAACAAAAAAAAAACAAATAAGCAATCCGGTATGATCATTGATGCTATCGTGCCGCTATAGGGAATGATCATTCGGCTCGTGGTGGTCGACAGCACATAAAAGATCACCGTGTGTTGAGTGTTAAGGTCACGCGATTAATTTTAACAAACATATACATCTATACACATTGACGCGCATACACACACCCCACACAAACATATATATACATATACACACAGATATACATATAAACATACATATACATATATACACACATACGCACACGTACATACATATACATGTAGGCATAGACCCATACACAGAAATATTAATACTTTAGAAAGGCCATTCGGCTGATTTTGTTCGAAAACCAGTGTGGCATAATTGCCCCCTCCCGCTAATGTTAACACATATGCAAGGTCTATGCTTACAACAATTTTACACACTAACATAACACACACACATCAATCTCGAAGCTGCAGTTGGTACACAAATTATAACTAAGTTCTGTAGGCAACGTATACCCACATATAAAAAAGCACATGTACACTAGTGCTTGCCATGGTCGATATACTACACGATATTTATTTAGCCTGTTTTATCGAAACAAAAATATGAATGTCTTTAAATTAAGCACTTGTGTGATGTGTTGAAGTTATTTGTAATGCAAGTCAGTAATTTAATAGTAAAATCATGCAAATAAAATACTCCTCACTACACTCTGTATAGGTGACAGAAAATTTAAGTGCTATAATTAATTACGTAAGCGAGTAGCGATTTGTATATTATATTGTTCCCATATATGGTACACACCAGTACACAAGATACAATTAAAATGTATTAAAAAGAGACCACAGTCAAGTTTATAAACTCCAGCATCTTGTAGAGGGATCTGGCACTTGACAGGTGGCAAGAATTGACTAATCCTCTTGAGTGGTTTAAAATATGTTTTTATGGAAGCCCGTTTCAGGATGAAGCCAATCTTGTCAGTGACTCCTTTCACATAAGGTAGTACTGCAGGGAGGCGCTCAACTGTGGATGGTTTCAGACGGTCTCTGCGACGGGGACCATGGACGTCTGTAATAACGTTGACTTGTTTGGACGTCAGACATCTTAGACCGCCCGTGACCAGGAATGCTGTAAAGTATTCGAAACATCGGGCAATCCTAAATCAAATACAAACGTGATATAATCCGTATAAGTAGTTTTATTTACAATGTGTAGTGCTCGCGTAAGCATCAGATATCATTCTTAAAATATGTTAAAATATTATTTTTTATTGAAATACGGTTTATTTTTATTGGTGTTATTATTTAACTTAAAAAACAAAACAGTTATTTATTTTTTTAGATATACTGGTACTGCTACTTGTTAGTACATTTTTGTTTATTGTAAACAAAAATGTACTAACATTGTCCGTGTGGTGACGGAATAAGAATACCAATCACCACTCCGTATCTTACCCGCGGATGTCCCATCCTAATATATTGAGACGACTAAGAGATATAGTAAGCATATAACATCTATGCAAGAGAAGAAAAACTCAAAACAAAACCCTATACTAACCTGTCTGACTACTACAGTATAGTAAGATAAATTTGCCTATAATTGCGGAGGAGGCTCAAGCGCAGCAGTGGAACGTATATAAGCCGAGATGATGACTATCATGTCAACTTTGCTTGGAATAAAAATTCAACACTTACGAAAAGTTAGAAATCAACACTTATAATGATAATAACTAGTAATGAATGACCAGTCTCAAGAAATTCATTCTTGTCATAAATTATTCCATCTTAAGGAAGAATAGAACAATTATTTTGTACGACAATTAAATACCTACTTAATTAAACATTTAGCTTTCCAATAAAAATGAAATACAATAACATTTGATCACTTTACCATTATTTTTAGTATTTTACAAAATGTTGTGATCAAATTGTGCTAGATTTAGTTGGTATTTAGTTAACTACCAGTTGCCTTAATCCATAGTTTTAAATCTTTTGTTCAAAGATAATTTTATTAATATGTATATATATTAATAAAATTATCTTTAGTGATTGGTCCCGAACATAGATATTTTATTACTATAATTTTGTTATTTCTATTATATTAATTACTAAAGAGCACCATGAAGTTTGTACTATAGATCATCATCATCGCAGCCCACATACGACCCACTGTTGAGCTCGGGCCTCCTCCACAATGGGAGACAATTTGACCTACTAAACCATGCTGGTCAGACATGTTGGTATTTTTTTTTTATTTTTTTTTTTATTTTTTTTTTTTTATGGGTGGGCTATGGTAAGCGCACGCGCGGTCCAGTCCGTCCGGGGCGATGAAAGGACGGCGCGCGGGCCCATAACCCACCCGTACCCACGTCACCTCGTTGTTGGGCCGACCACCGGAGCAGATGTGACTTGTCGTCAGTGGTCGGCCTGACGGAATACCCTTTCGGGTAACCTCACCTCTCGACGTCTTGGGACGTCGGTCGCCGTCGCGCGGTCAGCCTCTCTGCGGGTGACGGATAATTCCCCGGTCCAATCACCCGCGGCCTCGGCTAGGGCGGCATTAGGCGCAGATACTCGCACCTGCGCCGCCCGAGTCGCCGGCGGCGGAACGTGTCGCCGAATAGGAGCTCTACTCGCACACGATCCGCCGCCTCCTTCTGTGAGATTACGGCCTCACAGAAGGCGGCGACCGCGTCCCAGTTCCTGAGGCTGACGAGCATCTCCCTGGCGATGGTCGGCAGCGCCAGGTCGGCACCGATAATTGCGACGAGTTCACGGCGATCCCCCTCCCATGCAGCACACTCCTCGAGCGTGTGCTGCGCCGTGTCCTCGTCGCAACTGCAGTGGTGGCAGGACGGTGTGCTCTCCCTCCTGACAATCTTGTGCAGGTACTTCCCGAAGCAACCGTGCCCCGTCAGCACCTGCACCAGTCGGAAGGAAAGCACCCCGTGCGTCCGCTCCAACCACTCCATCAGCACCGGCCGGAGGGCCTCGACGGTCCTGACACCGTACCGAGGACTCTCCAGCCGGACTGCCCAACGGGCAATGACTTCTCGGCGGGCGTCGACCCGCCAGGCGGTGATCTCTTTGATGGAGACCATGCCGCCGCGGGCGCGCGTCTCCGACACCCGCCGATAAATGTCGGCGAGCATCTCCGCCTCCAGGTCCCACGGGGGAGTTCCGGCCAGGAGGCACGCTGCCTCTGTCGCCACCGTGCGGTAACCCCGTATGGCCCTGATCGCCATGACCCTCTGTGGTCGCCACAGGAGGGCCCTAAGACGGACGGTCAGGGACCCCGCCCACACCGGTGCGCCATACAGGGCCATCGACCGGATCACTCCCACGTACAGCTGTCGGCACGTAGCACTGGGTCCGCCCACATTCGGCATCAGCCGCGAAAGGGCGGACGCCGCGCCGACAAGCCGGGGAACTAGTCGATGGAGATGCTCCCGGAACCAAAAATGCCCGTCGAGCACCAGGCCCAAGTACTTCATGTGGGCCTGGATGCTGATGGTGACCGACTTCACGGTGATCGAAGCGCCGGCGGGAGGCCCGGCGGTACGGAGGCCATGGAACAAAAGGGCCTCCGTCTTTTCCAGGGCTACCCTCAACCCCAGCGCTTCGATCCGCCTGACAATCTCCTCGGTGCCGAGAGTTGCCAGGCGTGCCGCCTCCTCGAGCGTCCCACCCCGGGCTGTGACGAGTGTATCGTCGGCGTAGCAAATTACGCCCAGCCCGGGTGGGAGGCTTCCTCTCAACGCCCAGTCGTAGCCGATGTTCCACAGGGTCGGACCCAGAACCGACCCCTGCGGGATACCGCACGTCATGGGCGTTCGCACAACGTCCCCTACTCGGTCAACGTAGAGGACGCTGCGCCCCTCCAAGTAGTCTGCCACCAGCCGCCTGAGGTACACGGGCACCCCGTGATACCTCAGCCCCTCCCTGATGCAGCTGAATGGCAGACTGTTGAAGGCGTTGGCGATGTCCAGGGACACCGCCAACAGGACTCCTCCGCCGGTGACGGCCTCCGCTACCACGGCCTTCAGGTGCAGTAGGGCTGCGATCGTTGAACGCCCTCTCCGAAAACCAAACTGGGCGTCCGACAGATCGGGCCCGACCCTCACGAAGTGCCGCTCGATGCGGGCAGCCAACACCCTCTCCAGCAGCTTGCCCGCATCATCGAGCAGCACGATGGGCCTGTAGGCCGAGGCCGACTCGGGAGACCGTCCCGGCTTCGGCAGGAGAACCAGCCTCCCCTCTTTCCAGCACCCAGGGAACTGCCCGGACGTCAAACAGGCGTCGAACAATCCCCTGAGGCGTGGTCCCAGGTGCTCGAGGACCAGGGCCAGCACACGGTTCGGAATACCATCGGGCCCGGGGGCGGTGGATTTCACACGCATACGCACCACCGCCGCCTCCATTTCCGGCTCCGTGATGGGCGGAACACTTTCATCGTCGGCCTCCCGGTCGCTGTCCGGCGAAGCCATGACCAGGGGCGTGTGCTCCGCCCGCCGTGGAAAGAGGTCCTCGACAACTCTGGTGAGGAGGCTGGGCTGGAGAGTCTCGGTGAGGGGGGGGCCCCGCCCGCGGAGCTTGTTCAGCGCCGCGAGGTAGGGGCGACCCCAGGGGTCACGCTCGAGACTGTCCAGCATCTCCCGCCGACTATCGTCCTTGGCGGTACGGACGGCCAGCCTGAAGGCAGACCGCGCACTGCGGTAAGCCTCGTACAGCTGGCCCTCCCGCTCAGCGTCGCGGTGACGCGCTCGGCTGCGGGTGTAGGCCCTCCGGGCGTGTATGCACGCCCGGAGGTCCGCCAATTCTCGGGACCACCAGGGCACCGCACTTTTTGGGGGCAGACGCCGCACACGGGCCATGGTCGCATCGCAGATCTGCGTTAACGCACAGCGGATGTGGCCAGCCTCGGCATCCACCCCGTCCGACTGGGGCGGTGAGGACAGCCACGACTGAACGATGGCTGCCTCCGCCAACAGGTCCCGATCCAATCGACCCACAGCCCACTGCGGAAACGCGGGAGCTCCATCCACCGTGTGACCCCTGCTGGGCTGCAGGAGGGTCCGGGAGACCTCTATCCGGATGTATCGGTGGTCGGATAGGGTCTCAACCTCCTCCTGGACGCACCAGCTCCTCACACGTGCTGCGACATTAGGGCTAGCGAACGAAAAGTCCACTATCGACCCGCCCTGCTGCCGCACGCACGTTTGCACCGAGCCCCTGTTCAGCAAACAAAGGCCCAGTGCCGCCGCCCACTCTTCGACAGCCCGCCCGCGGTCATTCGTCCTGGGGGACCCCCACGTCGCGGACTTGGCGTTGTAGTCCCCCAGAACGAAGACTTGGCGCGGTGCTAGTCGCCGTATCGAGGCCCCCAGGATGGTGAGGAAGGCCCCGAAATCCGTAGCGCTCCTGTTCGGGGAGAAGTAAACACCAAATAGCGTAACCTCTCCCCATTCCGCCGCGACATACCCGTCGCCCCTGTCCTTGAGCAACAAAGGCGGGGAATGCCACGACGTGGAGGCGACGATTGCCACAGAGCCGTCACTGCTGCCCAGCCAATTGGGCCAGTCAGGCACCACGTACGGCTCCGCGGCTACGGCTGCACCGATCAACCACTCCGCCATGGCTTGCAGGAAAACGTCCTGTGCCTCGGCGGCGTTGTTGAGGTTGGCCTGCAGGAGGTGATAAGATTCGGCCGCCATTAGTGGGCCGTATCCATTACCTCCTCCACACTGGCGGGCGATCGGGTCGCGCTAGTGGCGGCAGTGGCCGGGGTCGTCGGGCCGCTCCGCCCCTTTGGGGCCGAAGCCGGGGGTTTGCACTCCTTGCCCCCCATGCGGTGCTTGGCGGGCCTATTGCCCACCGCACACGCGGGGCAGTGGGGAGTGGCGGCGCACGATGCCGCCTTATGCCCGGGTTGACCGCAGCGGAAACAAAGATCGCTGCAGTCAAAGCAGTTAGTGCATGTCGGCCGAGTGTGTCCGACCGCCATGCACTTGTAGCACCTCGCAGGCCGGGACTCCAGCACGGTCACCCGCGCCGAGCTCCAGCCCACGAGGAGCCTGCCTGAGCCGGCCAAATGCTTGGCCGACTCCACCGGGCACTGCACCCAGGCAGCACCGACGCCGCCCGGACCAGGGCGGATAGCGCCAATTCGGACGGTGTCCACGGGACATCCGGTTTTCGAGACGATGGCCTCCCGGATGTCATCCACCGTCACGGAGTCGTCCAGACCTGTGACCCGCAGTTCCGCACACTTGACGGGTCTGGCGATCTTGACGCCATCATCCGCAGCAAACAAACCCCTCAGCTTCGCGGCCATGCTATCGGCCGTCTTGGCGCCCTCGGCCCCAGGGAACTCTAAAATCCGAGCCCCTGTCCGGGCCTTGCGGGTCCTGGCTTCGACGCCTCCTAAATCGGAGACGTCAAGCTCCCGCCGGGCGCGACGTAAGACGGCCTCATAGCTGAGGCCGTTTTCGGCCCCCTCAGGCAGCACGGTGATTACCACCACGGCTGACTTTGGCGGCCGGAGCCTCCTGCGCGACCTCTTGTTACCGGCTCCTGCCTTGGGAGCGGAGGCTTTGGCGGCGCTTTTGGCCTCCGCTCTCCTCTTCTGACCGCGACTCTTCCGGCTGCGCTCAGCCGTCTGCCAGCCCTCTTCGGGCGTAGCAGGGTGGCTAGGCGCAGCAGTCGCGATTGGCCGCCGCCGACGGTGCAGCTGCCGCCGGCGGCTTAGGTCCGGTCTTGGCAGGAGCCGGTGCCGCCTTCTTCTTGGCGGCGGGCCCCTTCGGCTTTGGTCCAGCAATGGCCGCAGCGTAGCTCCCTACGCGCCCACCCTGGCAGGGTAGCGCGGCAGGGGCTGACGCCACGGCCTTCGGCCTGTCCGCAGCAAGCGGCGGCCGGAGACGGAGCTCCGGAGGCAGAGACAGTCTCTCCTCCAGAGCCGCCATGCGCGCGTCGAGCATTTTGCCGACGACCTCCACTACGGCGCGCATGGTCTGGTCCGGCACGCCATCCACTGCGGGCAGCGGGACCGCTTCAGCCGGCTGGGCCCTCTGGCGACTCACCGCAGTGTGAGTTGATGCAACCGGAATGGCGGGTGCGGCGGCAAGGCCGGCGCTTGTCGGCGGCGCGGTCTTCGCCAGCTGCGCGACCTGGCTCCGCAAGTCGGCCATTTGTTTGGCCAACTCGCGGTTCGCTTTCTGCACCGCCGACAGCTCTTTTCGAAGCGCCTTGTTTTTCTCCTGCAGGCCTGAGACCTCACCACTAAGGCGGGTGTTTTCGGCCTGCAGGGTGGCCACATTGGCAGCTCGGGGGTCGCCACCTATAGCGGGCTCAGCAGCCGCCGTGTCGGTGGGAGGGATGTCTGACAACACCCTCATCATCCTCGCGGCAGCCGCCTCATTTGCCCGCTTTTGGGCCTCAGTCCCCCGTACTGCGCCGGCCGGCGATGGCGTCGCCGACCTTGCCGCCACTGCTGCATCCCCTCGTCCCCTGCGAGAGGCCGGAACTTTGGGAGGAGGCATGATGATGCCACTCCCCTCGGAGGCAGACTCCGAGCTGCCACCCTCGCTAAGGGGGCGCTTGCGTACCTGCGAGGGGAGGTCCTCCTCTCTGGCCGCTAGGGCCGCCGTCAAGGCCGACGCTGGAGACTGGGATGATCCAGCGACGGTCTCTGCACCCGATGTGCTGCCGCTCTCAACGTCCGACGGCTCTGCGGCAGTACTGCCGCCCTCGTCAGCCTTCTTTGCCGCCCTTTGCTGCTTCGCGGCGCGCCGTCTGGCGCGCTCCGTTGCAGGGGTGGGCTTCCCTCCTCTCTTCTTTTTACGGGCCACTGTTTTCGCCGGGCCCTCGGCTGACCTTGGAGCCTCAATTGCCAGACTAGCAGCTGAGCTGCTGTCGGACGAGGCATCCCTCTCCTTTGGGCCAGTTTTACAGTAGCTTGGCCGGGCTGTAATGTGGGAACTAGGCTCTCCGTTCCCTGTGGTGGTAATGGGCGTCTCACCCCTCCTATCTGCAGCGTCGTTTATAGAACAAGTATCCATACAGTTCCCACGAGTATGGGAGAAAAAAGAGGTCGACCCGGGCAGAGATCACGATACCCGGGCAAGCGTACATTTGTATCCCAACACAGGGGGTCCGCAGGTACCCTGGCTGGGGGCGCGCTAACGACTGAACAACCCATCAGCCATGCATCCTCTCGCCGCGCGCCAGAACTTAGGATTCTGGGTGATTGTTTTATAGAGGTTTTCTTCCTCGCGGTCCAGGCGGTTAAGCCAAGACCCTCGCTCCTGAATCTAGGCCTCAAGACAAATGTCCCGAAGCAAGAATCAGGTCTACGATTTGTCGCGGTTGGCAAATGCCTGCCCAGTCCTCAAACGAATGAGTGACTGGGCCCGTCGAATTTTCGCGTCCAATACTCTCTACAATTAGAGGGCATGGAGCGAATTTGGGGCATCCCACAAACTGGGCCCCCCCTCGGGCCAGATATTTGCCACGAGTGACAATTCCAGAGAGCAGTCCAAGAAATTGTCGCTCGTGCCCAGGGTACACCACGCGGAGGTTTCTGGCGTAGCACCCCAGACGCGTTGGTATAGGGTTTCATTTCAAGTTTTCCCTCTCTTGCACAGATGTTATGCGCATATTATATACCATAGTCGTATTTTACGACATCCACGGGCAAGATAGGGAGTGGTGAATTGTATTCTTACTCCGTCACCACGCGGAAAATATACAAGAATGTACTATAGATATACAAGATAAATTAAGTAGGTAATGTATACCAGAATAATTGATTTTTAAATACCTATTTAAATATTGTTAATATAATTATATAAAACCATCACTAAATTAAAAGTGTTAAAAATATTTATTTATATGATAAAATTAACCCATAGCTAATTATTGAAATCGATAACTTATAGTATGTTGGACAGCACTATCGATACGCGTGGATCGACGTCAATGTTTTGAATGAAAACGTATACTACCACGCTAGTAAGGCGGTGCTTAGTGATATCGCATTGAACGCAGTACATTGCGCGGTTGCTGGACTAATAAAAGGTGATATCCATGTGTGGCAGACGATGTATAATGTTTGGCTCTTTTTGCGATTTCATAATTTTTCTTTATAAACGACATAATACTTTCATAAAATTAAGAAATATCACTGAATTAATAAGTTTATGGACTTAACGATGAAAATAAATGCCTTCTTAGACTATAACTACGCAACTGACTTCTTTTTCGATGCGTTGTAACAGCGCAAGACGGCATATTTCTCTTTTTTGTCGGAGCTTCGTTCAAGGTCACTATATGAGCGCAACTAAGAACCGGTAAAACGAATTTCGTCAATATTAAGACCGTTTGATCGCAATTGTGGCACGCTTGCCCCGCCCATATGGCCGTTCTATCTTATTAATTTTTCTGTGGACCCATATTATGTCAATTTACAGTGGCTGCGTGCACACCTTGTTCGGGCCTTTTCTTAAATTAGCTGTCTACATGTATGCTTGGAAAACTTATAAAGTTTCCTTTTGTTTTGCAAGCAAGTAATCCTTAAATTTATATTTTAAGCTTTTAACTGATTTTATATTGCGCATTGGAGGAGGTAAGTCATTCCAACAACGGGTTGCTGCAAACTTAAAACTGCCACGAAATGCCGCTGTTCTATGCCTCGGTGTTATTAGCATATAAGTTGACGCTCTGGGTTTTTTTTTATTAAAATCTTTCTCTAAATAAATACATTGACTTGGCAATCGCATGAAAAAATCTTTAGCTACTGTTTTCAAATTAAACACAATAAAAATAATTACACACGTGTTTCAGCGTTTGTCCATTTTCATCCTCTAAGGGTGTAGAATAAGTAGAAAGGTGTTAGTTTACTGATTTATCACAATCGAAACTACTGAAGCCAGATACATGAAACTTTGGCAAGAGTTTCTTTGCGTGACGGAGAAACCCACTATGAAAGGATTTCTTGAAATTCAACCCCTTATTTTGGGGAATTTCAACCTCTAAAGGGGTAAACCGCGGTAGCAAAGTTTGTATAGCGAGAAAAAAAAACTCCACCGATTTTCATTATATTCTCCACACACACTCTGTAAGAAAAATAAATGAATACGTGTTGCAGCATTTTTTAATTTTCAACCTCTAAGGGTGTAATCTACACTATTATTATAAATAGGAAACGTTGTATGTTTGTTACGCATAAACTCAAAAATTACTGTACGGATATCGATAATTCTTTCACCATTGGAATGTCACAGTATTGGGAAAAAATATAGCCTATGTTACTCAGGAGTAACATAGGCTATATTTTTTCCCGGTATTCCCACGGGAACAGGAACTACGCGGGTAAGGTAACTGAAACCGAAGCGAAACGAGGGCGGGTTGCTAGTACCTTATATCGGAATAGATGTCTCCGTGTAGTTCATTCGCGTATTATTTAATACCATCAAAAACAAGACTTGTAAAAAAGCCAAGCCTCGCAACTGAATTCTTCTACCATAAAAATTTGTGAGATCCACGTTATACCAAGTCGGTTAACTCATTCAGTCCCTGCTTAAGGCACCTTTCTTCTTAAGTTATTACGTAAATACCTAACCTAACAACTTCTTATAGTGACTATATCAATATTAAAGATCTTTTATGTTTTAAATAAATAGATTGACTTGGCAATCGCACTATGTTTAGTACAATTTAATATAATATGTATTACTTGTGAGGTGTGTTTTCATGCGATTGCCAAGTCTGAAGATCTGTTTATTTAAAACATAAAAGATCTTTAATATTGATATAGTCACTATAAGAAGTTGTTAGGTTAGGTATTTACGTAATAACTTAAGAAGAAAGGTGCCTTAAGAAAGGTGCCTTAAGCAGGGACTGAATGAGTTAACCGATTTGGTATAACATGGATCTCACAAATTTTTATGGTAGAAGAATTCAGTTGCGAGGCTTGGCTTTTTTTACAAGTCTTGTATTTGATGGTATCTCAGTTCTTTTTGTAGATAGACCTACTTATTTGCCTTTTCGGTACCTTCTACTTCTTGAATACTTAGAGCACACTCTCTGAAAAATGAGACATCTCTCCTTTCCGCTTGAGTCAATTCTATCTAAACTAAGCGGAGAGATGTGGCAATAAAGAAATTTGATTGGTTTTTCGAAACACATCTCCTCTAGTCTCCTATCCGCTTTGATGGCAATCGAGCCTAATGATGGCGTTCTTTCTTTCAGATTTTGAGGCAATTTAGTTTGCTTAATACTTTGGGAGATTTTAGTACAATTTCATAAGACACGTCCCACTGTTGCTTTTTCATTAAATTGGTTGACCATTTTACAAGTTATCTTTGAACTTAATTATATCTAGGTATCTGTCTACACCGATTATGCCAATAATCATTCAGCCTATCGCCGTCCACTGTGGAACATAGACCTTCCTCATGCTTCACCATAAAGTGCGGTACTGTGGCACCTGCGTCCAACGATGCTAAAGGGTTGCCATGATTAGAGCTCATTTTTCTTCGCCTTATGAGGAATAATGATGTAGTCGCCACGTTTAGTAGGCGGGTTGGTTTCGCATTGAGATATCATACATTTCCCCGGCGAGAGCTGCTGCCCACTCTTCTTCCTCTTTAATCTTTTTTTTAAATGACAACGCCTTGCACTAAGGGAATAATAATCCTTATATTGTGGGGGACTTTACAAACATATAATTCAACATCGCATCATCATCGCAGCCCTCATTTGTCCCACTGTTGGGCTCGGGCCTCCTCCACAATGGGAGGGAATTTAACTCACTATACCATGCTGGTCAGACATGTTGATATAGGGTTTCATTTCGAGTTTGCCTTCTCTTGCACAGATGGTATGTGAATATTATATCCCATAGTCGTCTTATACGATATCCACGGGCAAGATAGCGAGTGGTGAATTGCGGAAAGAACATATAATTAACTGACACAAATTACATTCAGACTCGGAACAATAATTTGTGGATCGTAAAAGGTGTTGTCTTGCATGGGATTCGAACCCGCGACACTAGCGCGGTACGTTGGTGTCTTAACCACTACGTCATCTGCGCAGTCTTTAGCCGCTTGTTACGATTCCCATAGAGAAGCAATGATGACGACAAATGTATTCTTATTTTTTACAAAGTTACATTTCATTAACTGCAAATGTATGTAACTTTGCATTCCTATATATTGGTGGTGGTATATATATGTGGTCCTATATATTCCGTGTGGTGACGGAGTAAGAATACAATTCACCACCCCCTATCTTACCCGTGGGTGATCGTACGAGACGACTAAGGGATATAAAACGCATATAACATCTATGCGAGAGAAGGAAAACTCGAAATAAAACCCTATACCAACACGTCTGACCAGCGTGGTATAGTAGGTTAATTACCCTTCCATTATGAAGGAGGCCCGAGCCCAACAGTGGGACGTATGTGGGCTGAGATGATGATGATGAATCCTATATATTTATATGAGTTTACAAAATTATTTATGCAGTTAGTGTATCTCGGAAACTGGATGATAATTATAATGTTTCATAATTTTTCCTTCATTTATACACTAAACACTAATTGTATTCTAAATTGGAAGCTTCTGTGTCTGCTAGAAGTGCCACTTTAATATTGATGATCGGTCAGTCAGTCAGTGAGTGACAAAATTACGAAATTTTGACTAGTTCTTAAACTATTGGTTCAAATTGAATGAAATTTGAAATACACAATGTGTATACAAGGCCTGCCAGGTTACTAAAAATTTAGGTTTCTAGTTTTATTAACAACGAAGTTATAGGGGGTCGAAAACGGCCTGAATGGCTTCGAGAAAAGTATGTTACAGCAGTTTTGCGTTTTGCCCGACTTTTTTTTTTGCTCGACTTGGCGGGGGCACTACCGTGCCCCCAGATATCTAAAATGTAATTGTAACGTTATTGATATGCCTATTTATAATGCTGTTTTCATAGAAAGTAAATAAATTTTCATCATTTTGAGGTTAAAATAATAACGATTATCGTATTATACAAGTAGGTATGTTAAAATATAATTGTGGATTGAAAAATGTCTTCGGAACGGTATCAAATTAAATTAACGTAGTCTGAGGTGAAATTGATACGCGTCAAACTGAAGAGCTTATTAAAAGTTATAATATTAGTATGCATTAAGTGAGCTTCGTGCGGCATCCAAGCCTCTCAAGAATTAAAGCCCGTAGATTTTCGTGTCAGTGGCATTCATCCGTCGAGCAACCCCTGCAATTAAAACGCACCCGAAGGGTTGCACCGCTTTCTGAATTGCAAACACGTTCATTGTTTTAATCTACTCCTCTTACAGAATCTTGGATATAATACTAAAATAAGGACTGCTAGTTTAATTTGACCCCTTATTTTTGATACTTAAATGGAAATATCTCAGACAAAGGAGGTCTTCTTCAGCTGGATAGCGTAACTATTTGGGAATTCACCGACGCATGCTTGATTGAAATATTAATTTTGTGCTCTCTTGCTGACAATAATTGTAACAGAACACTGCCGATGCTTACAGGAACTATTTAATACCTTTGCTGTTGTTCTTATTAGTCATATAATATTATTTAATTTTACAGGGATATTAAAAACAAAATATGTGTAATAATATCATACCATTTTCTGTTAAAGATAGGTATGTAATTACTTCATACATGATAAACTAGAATAGGTTTATAGGAAAGGCTTAATAGGCGTAAAATACATAATGATATATCTCTGTAACACTTTTTAATGGTAGAAAATTATTAGTTCCGAAGGCATTAAGTAATAATATTTGAAAATTATTTTTATTGGTTCACAAGTATGGCGTCAGATCAGTCGACTAATTTCTTCAAACATAATTTTATGTTTTGGAAGATATTTGGCATATGGGGAGGAAGAAAACCATCAAAATTTTATAAATATTATTCAAGTTTTTACCTCTTTGTTACTCTTTTTTGTTATAATATATTATTGACATTGAACTTACTTTATACGCCTCACAAAATAGAATTAATGATTCGGGAAGTAATATTTTATTTTACTGAAATTACTGTTACTGTTAAAGTTTTTACCATTATCTTAATGCATGAAAAAATTGTTGAAGCTATGGATTTTATTGACTGTGATGAGTTTTTAGGTGACTACGGAAATAAAGGGGGCATTCTTCAAAAAGTACAGTCTAATTATAAGTTGTTGTGGAAATTATATGCCGGTTTATCAAACGTTGCGTATTCTAGTCAAGTATTTGTTCCAATAATTTTGGATTTCATAAGAGGAACTGAGTCGGAATTGCCAATATGCAAATATTACTTTTTGAGCGACGAAGACCGGAGATCATATTACATTTTTTGGTTCATTTATCAATCATTCGGCATGTACGGACATATGATGTATAACGTTAATATTGATTCCTTTATGGCAGGAATGTTGACGATAGCTATATCTCAGCTTAGACTACTGAATGTCAAATTGAGTAACTTAAAATTATCTACGCATGAACAAAAGATTTCTAAAGAACTTCAAGATAAAAGTTCTATAGTAAAACTTAACAGCTATTTAAAGCACTACGACGTGATTTTAAAGTAAGTACTTTAAGTTTTGAAGTAAGTAACTTTCGTGTGGTGACAGAGTAACAATGCCATTCACCATTCCCTATCTTGCCCGTGGATGTCGTAAAAGACTACTAAGGGATATATTACGTATATAATATCTATGCAAGAGAAGGAAAACTCGAAATGAAAGCCTATACCAACATGTACCGTACTTCTTAACGCCCCACACGGGTCAACGGGCATCCTCGCAAAGTCAGTCCCTCTGCGGGTGACGGACTATTGACCGGTCCAGTCACCCGCGCCACCGGCCTATCTAACGTTAATCTGTTTTCTAAATTTGTATCTATTTCAATCATGAACGTTCTAAGTTATTTTGTTTTAGATATTATAAAATAATTCAAGAGATTTTTAGTGTGTTGATATTTTTTCAATTCGCCGTCGCATCGATCATAATTTGTGTAGTATTGTGTGGATTGGTATTGGTAAGTATTTTGTATTAATTATTATTCATGTAGATAATGCTTTTTTTAAATCAAATATTTATTTGTCCTTGATTTGGTATTTGAAATGGCAGTGAAAAGGACATGGTTTAGAACATTTATTTGTGAATACATGCGGAACTGGAAATCTCAGTCACAAATCCGTTTGAACTGCTGCACTGCAATGGGCATTGGATGTAGTAACCAAATTATCGATCAAGTAAATAATGTATAGGCAGACGTTTTATCGCGATATCTATCAAAACAATTTTTTTTTAAATCTTTTCTGTTTGAATAAAACTACTTTACGGATTTTATCGCGTTTGTATTTCGTTTTTGTTTGCCCGACGTTTCGAATACTTTGCAGCGTTCATGGTCTCAGATGGACTAAGATGTTTCACGTTCAACAAATTATCGTTATTACAGGTATTTATAATTATCTACCCGCTACAGAAAATCATTTTAGTACAAATTTATTGCCAGTATAAGAAGAAAATGATTCTAAATAAAAAAAAATATATTGTTTATGGTCAGTAATGTTTAATACAATTGTAATATTTTGCAATTGCAATTTAATACATTTGTAGTAATTATTATGATAATTTATTAATTTAGTAATACTAATAAATCTAGTATACTACCGGATCGGAACGCGGCCACACTGAGAAAGATCCGGCAAGAAAACTCAGGGAACATAATGTTAAATTAATATTAATCTTTATTTTTATAGGCGGCTTCCCTTGTCTTACTAAAAGGTTTTGGTTTATAAAATTATCTTTAACTATTATTATTGTGGGTTAAATCTATACGAAACGTCGGGTAATCAAAAATCGAATACAAACGCGATATAATCCGTAGTTTTATTTAAAATGTGTAAACATCAAAAATCACTATATATCTTTTCTGTCTATATTCAAAACGTTTTATTTAATTTCGTTATTTTATCCAATAATAATATATAATAAGTATAATACATATAAGACTAATAAGTAATATATGAAAAGTTTGTATAAAATACATAATGTTATTCCATCCATCCATCCATCAGCCTACAGACGTCCACTGCTGGACATAGGCCTCCCCATGAGAATGCCACTCGGAACGGTCCTGCGCCACTTGCATCCAACGGTTCCCTGCGAATTTGAGAATGTCGTCAGTCCACCTAGTGGGGGGTCGTCCTACGCTGCGCTGTCCGATTTGTGGTCGCCACTCAAGAACCTTTCTTCCCCAATAATGTTATTGTTCGAACTTTATTAAGTTTATAACTTAAATTATGCTTATTTTATTGCAAAGTACAAAAATCAAGATATTTAAGAATTTTCATAACTATTATTTAGTGTTTTATATCGTAACTTGTAAATTTATAATAAACTTATTATACAATAATTTTAATTTCAGCCTTTTTCAACTGAATTGAAAGTGTTTTTAGTGATGTATCTTTTTACTATGACGCTGCAAATTTTTGTGCCTGGCTTTTTAGGAACACAATTATCTCATGAGGTATGTTTTTTATTTAATACAATCTCGAATACCTATGGGAGTTTAATTACGGGAGCATTCCTAGACACTCATGATCTAACAATACTAAAATTGATTTTAATTTGTTAATATATTTTTACGTTTATATTTTATTACCTTGTACTTTATATTTTTTACCTTTTTAAACTTGCGATGCCTCTTAAGTCAGAAGGCTGTTACATAATTAGTTTTTTCACTCTTCGAGAATAATTCTTTTGCCCTAATTAAACGAACTATGTTTCCTTATTTAAATCTCTCTATGGTATATGTAAATGTCATGGTAATTGGATGTTTAGTTACGGCGCGAAAGAATAACCGACAAACAGACTCGTTTCTCTATTTATGAAATATTTAGGTCAGAAATAAATCACGGCGGGCGCGCGGTACCATAACCCACCGTGTACCCCTTGTCATTGCGCTGACCTGCGACTGCGAATAGTACCTAGGTATTAATGTCCGTGGCCAGCTCAGTGAATTACTCTTTCGGATACTATCCCTTCCCGAAGCTCCCTGATATGTCGTCCTCATGTGGTCAGCCTCTCTGTGGATGACGGACGTCTTAATGATGGTCGTCTGCGTTAGGTCGGCAACAATAATTACGACGAGTTCACGGAGCTGCTCAGACAGCACAAACCTCAAGCGTGTGCTGCGTTTTGTCCTTGGCGCAATCGCAGTGGTAACAGAACGGTATACTCGCTCTCTTCACGACCTTTTGCAGATATTTGGCGGAACAACCGTGCCCCGTTAACACCTGCAGCAGTCGGAAGGCACATCGTGCTGCCACCCAACCACTGGCCGAGAGACCTTGATGGTCCGAATACCGTACCGAGGTCTCTTCAGCCGGACTGCGCAACGTGCATTGACGTCACGGCGGGCGTCGCCCCGCCAGCCCTTTATTTAAAATTAGTTATGGATTCCCCATGTATGGCTTAATTCAATCAATTATCTTGAATTTGAATATCTTAGACCTATAGATTCATATAGGCGTCACATTATGAGTAAATTCTTATCATGATACCTTGTTATTGTAATTTAGATTAGGATCAGGAGGTTATAATAGTGGTAAATTAATAGTGGCAGGACCACGTTGTTGACAGTGTTGTCTGTCTACTGTCACGGGCCGGTCCGTCCGGGGTGGTACCACACTCTCGCAGAGAATTGACGTCCGAGTAGTAGCAATTTGTTACTGCGCTTTGTTCGGTGATCGAGAGAGCCAGCAGCCCAACTTTCTGAAGGGGTTTACGTGTAGTGTGATTTAGTGATACCTTTAGCATCACCGTATCTCATTGCACACATTGACACTCCCTTCACTTTCTTCATGTGGGCAGAGGTCTTGCAAAGGTCCATGACCGACAGCAACATTTACCATCAGGTTTACGGTTTGTTCATTTGCCACCGGTTGCAATAAAAAAAAACACATTGCGGACAATACTTGCGATTTACAATTTATTGTTCTGAGTCTAGGTATAATTTGTGTTCGTTGTTAAATGACCGTAAACTCCCCGGCAAAACAAGGATTATTTCCTTAGTTGCCTTTAAAAAAAAACTCCGGTAAATTTAAGATATCCTTAATTTGACTTCAAAATGTTTATTTACCAGTTAATAAAAAACTTTCATCAAATATTTTAACTTTCTAGATGCCATAAGTGTGAAATTCTCAGACTATATACGTTATTTTGAGATTACTCGATTTAATTTTCCTTTTTTCAGAGTCAAGAATTAGTTTTTGCGGCCTACTCAACCCAGTGGATATCTAGATCAGTCCCATTTACAAGAAATCTGAAGCTTTTTATGGAACGCGCGAAAATACCTTTGAAAATAACAGGGCTCAAAATGTTTCCACTATCACTTCTCACATTCACATCTGTAAGTTTTTTATTTAGAAATTTCGGAAGTGTTAATTATATGAAAAGCATAAATATATAGAAACCTGCAGTTAATTCCTGTAGTTTGGCAAGCATAGATTACTTTTATAATAATTTTTTGAGTCATCATTTTAGCTCATATACGTCCCACTGTTTTGGGCTCGAGCCTCCTCCGCAATAGGAGAGAAATTGAACTTACTACACCATGCTGGTCAGACAGGTTGTTATAGGGTTTTATTTCGGGATTTCTTTTTCTTGCATAGGTATTATATGCGTATTATATCCCTTAGTCATCTTTTACGACATCTACGGGTAAGATGTAAGGGAGTGGTGAATTGTATTCTTACTCTGTCACCACACGGACATTTTTTTTTGAGTACACATGCCTATTTACAATGTCTCGTATAGGAACATAATACAAAGACCATGCAATGAAAGTATAAAGCGAATTTGTTTTATCAATAGTTGCAATGATAACATAAATAGGTTGCAAAACAAAATTTGTGCTTGATTAGTTTATTCGATAAATATAAAATCGACGATTTACTCGTTCGTTCGCTTTCGATCTTTCTAGATTTTAGATCTCATCGGATTATAAGATGGGATATCAATGTACTTATCTGTATCAGTGTCTAAATATTTATAATATTATGATACTGCTCTCTTTTCAATAACTTGGGATCGACGCAATATGTGCTCTTCTTCAATCGTGGATGTTCCAAATAGTTGTGGCAATAGTTTTACAATGGCTTATCTGTATGACGTTAATCCTTCTTGCTAATGTAATTGTCAACCAAGCTGCATCAAGAGGAATTTGTTCCAATCTATATATAGCTCTTAGTCATATTTTACGACATCCACGACCAATATTATTAGGGTTGATAGTATTCGTAGCTGCTTTTCATAACACGTATATATTTTATACAATTTTCTAGCATGTTTTGCTTATTCCTGGAGACATGGTTAGAACTTAAAATTATTATCCTGTTGTGAATAAAACTATTTTACGCTTTTTATCGCGTTTCCTGTTCTAAGATTTTAGCGTTTCCACGTATATTTTTCTTGCAAGGAATCCTTACACTTGTAGGAATGAGATCATGGCATCTCTTCAAGAAATTTAATGATATATCTTGCGCGCTTAGTATGAAGATACTCTAAACGGCGTATTTAATTTGCAAATTCCAGTTCGTACTGGTTTACATAATGATTTCTAACTTTTCGCGAGTGTTACAAATTGTAAATAAAACTACTTTACGGATTTCAACGCAATAAAATTCGTAAAGTAGTTTTATTTACAATGTGTAATACTCGCGTGAATATTTGAAATCATTATCATTCGGTTCTTATCTCAATTACTTGGGGTCCCATGCAGTATGTACTCTTCTACTATCGTACATATTGTAAGTTTTGGAAATAGTTTTATGACGGACCGCTTGCCTGACGTCGTCCCTTCTAGAAAATGTAATTATTGATCAGGCGGCATTAGATGGTGTTAGTCCAGGTAAAGCTCTTAGTCATCTTTTACGGCACTCCCGAGCTTGTGTTGGTAATATTCGTAGCCAGCAAGCGTTGTATAACTTCCAGCAAGTAGTTAGAACTATTACGTCTTAGAATAGTAAGGTATAGAAGGATAGTGTCGGTACTTAAGCAATCAAAAACATGAAGCCAAAAATACTACATGCGTGCAAGCGATTACACGCGCACACCACTATACAATATAGTTGCTTTGTACGCAGTGGCCTTGTACACTACGTCATAATCCAGCGTATGGAGCCAGAAGGGCTCCAATTTAAATGCCTCAAATTCTGTGCGCGAGTTGAACTTCTATGAGTTATTATTCTAAGAGGTACGTATATTCCTTATAATGACAGGTCAAGAATACAACCTGTTACTATGTTTTATTGCTAGTGGGAGTTATAGAAACTGGATTCACCAAGAGGGCAGCAGCACTGAACTGGAAACTGCGATCACCAATCAACCTGCCAAACATGGCGTATGGGATTCTTCCCCTATGGCGAGCTTCGCCATGTCCATATGTTCCATCGAGGATGTGGATACCCACACTGATTATCCATTTCGAGATTTCCTTGGCACGATCACTTCTTCAAATGTGAAATAATATTAAATTATTATTCTTTTTTTTTTTCAGATTATGAAATCCGCCTATTCGTTCTTCACATTAATTAGAAACTTTCAAGAAAAATGAGGCACACGAATGATTACATTTCTTATAGAGAAAATAAATATAAACACCTAGACTTAGTTAAATAAAACGTTGCTTTTTACGATACGTATTTTAATTATCAATTCTACCGAGAAAATTTGTTTTAATTTTCCATAATACAGTTAATCATTTTCAGTGAATTGAATTATTGTTATAGCTGATATAATAATTATTGGAATCATAGAATAATTATACAAAAATGTATATAATTAATTTATGTTTGTAATGTATTAAGGTGCGTACGGATTACGCGTTTCAGGGTACGCGTAGCCGGTTACGCACTTTTACGGATCCATAGGATCCTGACTCTAGGATCAATATTGTTTGATTCATATTGCGATTAATATTGCGACTCATGCCCTCCCCGAGGGGGGGACGTCGGACGATTGGAGGGTACCCCACGTAGGGGGTATTCCGTCGGGCCGACCACTGATGACAAGTAACCTTGCTCTGGTGGTCGGCCCAACGACTAAGGCGACGTGCATCGTGGGTGGGTTGCGGGAGTTGCGTGCTTAAGCCCCTCTGTCGCCCCGGACGGATTGGTGCGGAGGCGCGCCGACCGCAACAAACGCCCTAAAAAAAAAAAAAAAAGGATCAATATTGTTGCAAGCAGGCAGTAGAAGGATACCCCATAAGTGGCCACGGTTCGCTGTAGTGGCATTAGACGGCATAGAAGAAAATATCAATTCAAGCAGATGCTACCTCAATTGATTTATACATGGTAGGACCATATTCTCAACAGTCTTCTATCTACAGCTGTGGAACGGTCCTTCCGGGGTAGTACCTACTAAACTCTCGCAGAAAATCGACGCTTGAGTACTAGCAATTTGTTACTGCAATTCTTTCAATAAGCGAGAGAGCCGGAAGCGTTTCTAAGGGTGTTTGCGCCTTTAGTATCACGGAACCTCATTGCAAGTATTCACACTCCCTTTACTTTTTGGGCATAAACCTAGCAAAAATAAACAAATATATATATATAAAAAAACAATGAAATATATTCATAACAATAACTGAAAAAAGAAACCTTTGTATATATTCTATTCTATACTGTTATAACTTACTATAGGTTAATATAATATTCCTTACTATTCTAAGTTTTTACTCATTTGTATTATCATCTCTACATTTTTTCTTACATAAGTTTCACCCAATCGTTAAATAATAATTATATCATTGTCTATTCCCTTATTTATATCCCTTATATTCACCATACTTTTACTCTCGTTCATTTTCATTACTTTACTATTACACTATTTACTTACATTACTTTAATTACACTACTCACTAATATTACAAACACTTTTTCTGAAATTTTTTCATGTCAATAAATCTTTATTGCTAGTAATTAGCATGCCTAATTAAGGTCTCTGATTAAGTCGGAGAAGAATTCTAGCGCAAGACCTAAATGACTTGGAAAGTAAAACTAACCTAGCAAAGGGTCATAAGCGGTAGTATTACATACCATCAGCTGTGCTATTTGCCACCAACAGTATGAAGAAATCTGACACCATTTGGTAATTTAATGAATATTGTCCAGCAAGGAGCTATGGCAAATTTGTGTCCTTCTCAGAGATTCGTATAGCTCCTTTATTTAAAATAATAATTCAACTAATATTTTCTACTGCTATCATTATATTAAATATTGTCAATTGTAAATATTAAGTATACATATTTCCAATTATTAATACAATAGATTTGATGATAATTTCAAAGCAAAATTTCAAACAATAGCAATTAAGAGATGATTACTCTTAATGATCTGCGACTCAAATTTCACGTATTGGCAATAGCTTGCGCCATCTGTAGTAACAATCAATTACTAGGCAAACTTGAAATAGATGCCATTTAGTGAACATTTAAATTAACGCTCGTTAACAAAGACACGACGCCTTACTTATTTTATATCTTTAAACGAGCAATTCTTGTATATATATATATATATATTTTCAGGATCTCGGAAACGGCTCCAACGAATTTGATGAAACTTGGCATACTAGATGTTTCGGGTCCAAAAATCGATCTAGCTAGATTTTATTTATAGAAAATGTTGTTTTGTCGGTGTTTTTAGCTAATCAATACAATAACATAAAATATCAATAGAATATGGATTCAAATTTCGCCGTCAACGTCAAGAGTGGCGATAGCTCAGTTGGGAAGTTGTCCAGTTTTCTGTTTGTTTTGTTTTGGTATCCAAACAGCGTCGGATCGAATGTCGGTGTTATTATTATTCTCTTTTTGTAATTATTGATATTTTTTCATTATTTAATTTTTATTTTTTATTAATATATATCTAAATAAATTCGACAAAAATACAACAAAAATATTTCGAGCGAAGCTCGGTCAACCAGATATTTCAATATTATATATCCAACTGCTGGGCTTGAGCCTCCACCACGATATGACGGAATATGATCCAATATACCATGCTGATTCATCATTAATCATCATCATTTCAGCTCATATACTTTCCGCTGTTGGGCTCGAGCTTGTGAACAATAGGAGGGAAATTTACCTTATTATACGGTGCTGGTCAGAGAGATTGATATAGGGTTTTATTTCGAGTTTTCCTCACCTTGCATAGATATTACATGTGTATTATAATCCCTTAGTCTTTTTTTTACGAGACCACGAGCAAGATAGACAGTGGTGAATTGTATTACTCCGTCACCACACGGAATACCACCACGCTGGTTAGACGGGTTGTTATAGGGTTTTATTTTGAGTTTTCTTTCTCTAGTATAACAAATATCAATATTAATCATTATTATCATCACAGCTCATATGTGTCTCACTGTTGAACTTAAGACTCCTTGACAAGGAGAGGGTAATTGACCTACTATACCACGCTACTCACGGGTTAGTAAAGGGTTTTCCTTCTTTTGCATATATGTTATCTGCTATTATAATCTCTTAGTCGTCTTTTACAACACCCACGGGTAAGAAAGAGGGTAGTGAATTGTATTCTTACTCCGTCACCACACGGAATGGTATAAAAAGTAGAAACAATAAAATACATAGATGTGACTTTAGTAAAGGGTTTTCCTTCTCTTGCATATATGTTATCTGCTATTATAATCTCTTAGTCGTCTTTTACGATACCCACGGGTAAGAAAGAGGGTAGTGAATTGTATTCTTACTCCGTCACCACACGGAATGGTATAAAAAGTAGAAACAATAAAATACATAGATGTGACTTTTTTATTATTATTCGTTTTTATAAATACAACATTAAAAAAAAATACACATACAACGAATGTAGAAGTTACAATGAATGTAAAAGAATAGGAACTATTAAGATAGACCTTCTAGATTAGGAGAATACTGCACGAATGATGACCACATCACACATCTTTTCAGGCATTGTGTTGACTTTCTTGCGATGACCGAATATGACTCGTGTCATTTGGTAGGTAATGATAGTAAGATTTAATCGCATTATTTATGGTTCTTTTAATAACTATACAGATACACCCTGGAATCCCATTGGCTGTTTTCCTGAAACGTATGTACTCAGTTAATCGTTCTAAATATCCCCACATAACTAAAAACATAATACATTTAGAAAAATGTCTGATAATAATTAGACATTCTTAAGTTTCTCTGACATACAACGGTATTATTCCCAACATGCCTACGACATAGCATTCGTATTAAATAGCAATAATAGGTAAAACAAAATAATTTTAACACCATCGCATAAACACAGCTCGGTTTCGCATGTCATCCGCTCGCGTCCCGCACCCCTTTCTCCTTTTGTGATGCGCCCGAGCCGCGCGATCTTGGTCTATGTTTTAAAGGTCAGTTAGTATGCTACCGTACCTTTTTTTTTTTTTTTTTTTCACGCTGTGGAAATGCATTTACGCACCGTCCCCCGCCGGTGACAGACGGAGGAGTGTGTGGGGCTCGCCGGTCACCATGTGATCGGAATACCCACTAAAACCACAGCGGCCCCTTCCGCGCTTTTACGGGGCGCCGGAGAGATCGTCTGATGACATTCAATCCCCGACACCCCAACGCATGGCCGTCTGGCCACGTCCTATCGTCATTCAGGGCGGTGGAAGGAGTTGCGCATATTGGCGCCTTCTCCTCCCGGGTCGCCACGCGCGGAGCGAGTCAGCGGAGGCAAGTGCCTCGCGTTCTCGTTCCGCAGCCTCCTTCCTTGAAATAACGGCCTCACAAAATGAGGCCATGGACGACCAGCACCTGTCGCTGTCGAGCATCTCTGTGATAATGGTCGGCAACGACAGGTCTATTCCGAATTCCATCGATAGGACGTGGCGTTGGGGCCCCCAGGCGTGGCAAACTTCCAAAGTGTGGCGCGAATCGTCGATTGCTGCGCCACACTCATGGCATCCTGGGGCCCCTTCTCTTCCAATTCCATGCAGGTACTTACCGAAGACCCCGTGTCCGGTAAGCACCTGCACCATCCTAAAGGTTAAGTTGCCGTGCCTCCTCGTGAGCCAGCGGTGGAGATGCGGCGCAACCGCCTCCACAGTCCCCCGCCCTGCTGCGGGGGACTCCAGATCTTCCCTCCACCGCCGGATAACTTCTCTTCGGGCTACTTCCTGTGCTCTGCCCAGTCTCCTTGCGGAGACTTGCTCACCGTTGGCCCGCATTGTGGCACGGCGCCGGTAAACCTCCGCCAGCGCCTCAGCCACAAGCGGCCAAGGTGGGTCGCCTGCCAGTAACGTTGCCGCAGTCCAGGACACCGTACGATAGCCCCTAATAGCCCTCACCGCCATGACCCTCTGCGGTCGTCGCAGAAGAGCCCTGTTGCGGGCAGTAAGGGACTCCGACCATATAATGCTACCGTACCTACGGTCAATGCCCTTAACCACATGTTACAGTTATGCCAAAATGATATTATAAGGAAACGTCCGGGATTGCAAATGACAACAATTTATGTTTTTATTTTATTGAATAAATGCTATAGGTAGTATGATTCTATATCATTAACTGTGTATGTAAATTTCGGGAAAACAGCCAATTAGATTTCTCGGTGTATATTTTATGTATAACAAGATGAACTAACTTCGGGAAACTTAAGAGGATCTTCTCGTCCAACATACCTCAGTGTCTGAAAACACAGGTCTTTGACCAGTGTGTGATACCAGTGATGACTTACGACACGGAAACGTGGTCCTTAAATGTAGGCCTCATATCAAGACTCAAAGTCGCTCAGCGTGCTATGGAGCGGGCTATGCTCGGGATTTCTCTGCGAGATAGAATCCAGAATACGGAAATCCGCAGAAGAACGGGTGTAACCGACATAGCATGAAGAATTAGCACGCTGAAGTGGCAATGGGCAGGCCACATCGCTCGACGAACCGACAACCGCTGGGGAAGAAAGGTTCTCGAGTGGCGACCACGTATCGGACGACGCAGTGTAGGACGCCCCCCCACTAGGTGGACCGATGACCTAGTGAAAGTAGCTGGGCGTCGTTGGATGCAGGCGGCACAGTACCGCTCATTGTGGCGCAACATGAAGGAGGCCTACGTCCAGCAGTGGACGGCGATAGGCTGAAATGAATGAAATGAATGAAAAAAAAAGATGAACTAAAACCTCATTGTATTTTAGAACATAATTAAAGTGCTTTAATTTAATTATATTCGTACAGTAAAGGCCAAAGAACTACTCCTCATTGGTGATACTAACCAAATACCATTCATTGATCGGGACAACCTATTTGAACTAAGGCACGATAAGCCTCTAACAACGCCATCGGCAACACAAGAACTGTTGTGTGCGCATCGGTGCCCCATGGATGTAGCATATGCCCTTCAGAACAACTACAACGGCATATACTCATCGAACAGAATCGTAAAATCCCTCAACATATTCACATACACCGACGCCGTCATACTACCAGAACTACCTGAGACGTTATACCTGTCGCACACCCCGGCAGAGAAAGAAAGCCTCAAAGAAAAGGGATGCGGCACCGGTGAGGGCTCCGAACTGCGGACTATCCACGAGGCACAGGGACTCGGTGCACCAAATGTCATTATCTTTCAGACAAGAGACTCAGTGCGAAAATTACACAACAGCGTCCAACATGCCGTGGATACCATTTCCAGACATACCAGATCCTGCACCTACTACATAGACACCCGTGACGACGCCATCTGGAAACTCATGAGGAAGTCCATAGACCAGGATCCGAGTACTATACTGAAGTATATCAAAAAGATGGCAATAAAGCACAGAGACTATAGGGTAATAAAAGAGCTCGGTCTTTCATCAGAATAAGAAGCCATACAGAAACCAGGAGTTAATACCAGTCTGAAATATAAACAGAGACATAAACAACAAAAAATCTATAAATAGAGAAATAAACCACAAATAACATAAAATACAATCAACCAAAAGAGACCATCATCATAAAATACATCATAAGATACCATAAACATAGAGAGAAAATCCAGCATATTCACACCGTCGAGAACATAATATAGAAAATAGAGAGACGGAAGGAGAAGCGCCAAAATTTTGTTTCATTTTACCAAATTGAAATACAGCTGTAATAAAACCACTTCAAGCACATATTTGAATTATATAAAATCAATACAATAATTAAAATCAAACTTAAAAAAGGCACGGACAAAACGGCACGGTCTGTGGATGTAATAATAATAAGTGTCATTTTCAAGGGCATAACTACGGGGAAACCACTGCGATGGTGAAACCGGCGCCGCACCGCTCGACACCCCAAGCCACTTGCATCAATGTTGCCCCCCCCTTGCCCGTATGGCCTGCGTGTCTGTGGCGACCGTTTGGAGGGGCCCATTCAGTGAGTTGGCGAGTCACCGTCTGCCAAAGTTCAAAACGATTAAGGTATTGAAGGCAGACGACAGTTTTAAATCAATAGTTTTCGGTTTGCAGTCCATCTAACCTCCAACCCCATAATCATGTATTAGATACCATCATCACACAATAGTTTTACACCTACCGTTGGCAGTCCACGTGTGTTATGTGCAGATGTGGAGTGTCATCGGTAGACGTCCCATCCCATATTTAGATTAAATTTCTCCAAAGGCCTCTGCGTGTTGGATCCATACCCCATGTAAGCCTTTCAAAGGACCGGGTATCTTCCCTTGGAAGATAGCCGTGAAACTAGGAGATACATAATAATAAAAAAAAATAATTATATTCTAAAATACAATGAGATTATAGTTCATCTTGTTATACATAAAATATAAAGTTATTACAAAATTACTTGAAAGTATTTGAAGTATTAAGTGTAGGAAATTATTGTATCAAGTTAAATTGTAATAAATAACTGATTATGCATAAAAATAAAAGTAATATGTATATAAAAATTATTTAAAAACTTACATCAGCATAACATGAACAATTTATGGAGCTATAAAACGTTTTAATGCGACCCCAATTTGTTCCTGCTCCCTGAACTCTTTTGGACTATAAAAGTATCTTTATTGACATTAAATATATAAAAAACCAATTAAAAATACGAGAGTCCGTTAAGTAAGAGTTTGGTAATTGACGCAACGTTTGTGTAAATAATTAATGAAAATGAAGAATTTTATGATACTTATAAAAATGATACCATCAAAAATATAACTTGCAAAAAAACGTGCATCGTGGGTGGGTTGCGGATGTGCGTGCTTACGCCCCTCTGTCGCCTCGGACGGAGTGGTGCGAGGAGCGCACTGACCGTGACCCACCCCAAAAAAAGCATGTATTTTTTTTATAAAATCAGAGAGAATGAGAACACTTTTCGACTTTTATCATTCTTCAGCCAATAGCCAATGAGATAGTAAGGGTTTGTAAAAGCATACTTGCGGCTAAAATTCTTTGCCGTTTTTAGATGATAACATGGTATTTGCAGTTCTCGTAGGAAATCTTACTTTATTATTGCTTCATAGGCATAATGTCGTAGCAAAAATGAGCGGCGCAGTGTCTATAAATGTTAGAAAATCGGGCAAGATATAGTGGCAAGTTGTTATGAAACAAAATTTGCTATGAAAATGGCACTGTCAAGTGCCAAATATTAATAAAACAAAAATGGTAATTGTTGTGCTACGGATTAAAGAAAAATTGTAATTGTGTTGTTACGGTTTAAAGACAATAATGGTATTAAATAAGTAGTCCACGCAAGCAAAGTTTTGCAGATAGTTATTAAATAGAATCTCAAACAATACCTAAACTCATCTTAGAAATTACACGAGTGTCTTCAAAGTGAAGCTGCCGTCTTCGTTTATCTTTTTGAATCATACTATGTATATTGGATGGGGTAAACAGGGCTCTCCTGTTAGTGCTAATGAGCTCGGTCATTACTAAGCGTGCGTGCCCCGGAAGCATGTTTCTGTAAAGAAACTTATACACCGACAACTTTAGAGAACGTCTCGTGGAATAATCAGGAACACCGCCTGGAATAATGTACAAAAGATGAAGTATTTATGTTTATAATAAAAAAATGTAAATAAATGCCTCGATTAAATAAAAACAATATAACGAATATAATGTTTAAGTTTATTATTTATCTATATGCCTTTTTCTTGAAATAAAATCGTTTCAATCTCTTTAATTTCTTTTCTAATTGTAATGAAAATATTGTTTAAATTTGTTGACTGTTGATTTTGAACTGATTTTAAAGTTAACGAAATTGGACAGAATATATTATTGTCAGATTTCTGTCAGAGCTCCGCGGTCTATGAAGTCTGCAGTCTATATGAATCGACTGCCATAGACGTTTACAAAATTCGTTATTATGGATTTAATTTCTTCAAGTATTTTTTTATACGACTCTTTTTTCCTTATGATTACTTTCATCGTTTCATAATTAATAATTTATCTATATTTAACCTTGTATTGACGGGTTAAGAATAAACTGTATGAGGATATCTTAAATTCCTGTGGGCGCCGTAAAATTTGATTCAGGGACAAGCAGGAAAATGGAAACTGTCCTAGGAAGCTATATAATTATTCATTATTTTTAAGTATACTTAGATCAAAATTTATTGAGAAGTGAATTAAAACAGGCAGGGATGATACTTAAAAGTTTAGAGATAACAATAAGTGGAATCATCTTTCAGCAACTAAATCAATCAATTTAAAAGAACACCAATGTATTGACCACCAAGAATGCTGTTGAGTTTTCTAATTACCTAATATTAAATTATAATCTCTCCGTGTAGTGACGGAGTAAGAATATAGTTCACCAAACCTTCTCTTGCCCTTGGTTGTCGTAAGAGACGGCTAAGGGGTATAATATGCATATAACATCTATGCATGCAAAGGAAATCTCAAAACAAAACCCTATGCCAACAGTCAGTCTGTCCGTCACCCGCAGAGAGGCTGACCGCGCGACGGCGACCGACGTATCAGGACGTCGAGAGGTGAGGTTACCCGAAGGGGTATTCCGTCGGGCCGACCACTGACGACAAGTCACATCTGCTCCGGTGGTCGGCCCAACAACGAGGTGACGTGGGTACGGGTGGGTTATGGGCCCGCGCGCCGTCCTTTCATCGCCCCGGACGGACAGGACCGCGCGTGCGCTTACTATAGCCCACCCATAAAAAAAAAATGCCAACAGTCAGTTGACCAGCGTGGTATAGTAGGTCAATTTCCCTTCCATAATGAAGGAGGCCCAAGCCCAACAATGGAACATGTATGGACTAAGATGATGATGAAATTATAATATTATTATGTAACTCGGTAGACCACTCGGTAGGTTAACTGTCTTAAGGTATGTCGTTCATTTTTTATTCCTGTAGGTGGCAAACGAGCAAACAGCACACTTGATGGTAAGTGATGGTGCCGCTCATTGATCTTTGCAAGACCGTTGCCTACCGTTAAGATAGAGAAGAGTGTGTGTGTTCAGTGATACTAAAAGAAACCTACCACAAGCTCTCAGAAATTAGGATTTGCGGCTGAAGAAGAGCCGTAAGTCGAAGTTTCTTCGAAATGCAATAAAAAATTGTTACTACTCAGACGTCGATTTTCTGCAAGAGTGTAGTACTACCCCGGATGGACCAACCCGTAGCTGTAGACAGGCGACTGTTGACAGTGTAGTCGTACCATAAATAGAATGTTTAAAGATTCGTCGTGTTTTCGTATATATTTTGCATATTTAACTCAAATCACACAAACAGCTAAGAAACATTCAAAGCAATAAATATGTATATAATATTAAATAGCAAATTTCAAACGAACTTAAGCTAAATAGGATGTTTGATCTTAAAATACAAACAAACCATGAAACTTCGTAACTTATCGATGCTAATGATATCAAAACAGACGATGGTAACATTCGATTACTTTGTTTAATTACATAATGTTCAACTTTATTAGTGCACATACAACGAATTAATTTCGTTTCAGCAAACTCATGGATTTGAAATTAAATGTTGGATTTCAGTGTATATATTTAATGTAGGTATTTATTTCAATGACTAAATTATTAATAATCATTAAAATTCTTATAAGTATATACATATATTTATTGTGTTATATTTCCTAAAGTTTCCAACACTCTTCAGCATTTATGATCACAGTAGGGTAAACGCTGAAAAGTGTTTAAAATACGGGAAATCAAATACAATATAATCCGTAAAAATAACTTTATTTCCAATGTATAATATTCATGTAAGCATCGAAATCAGTAGAAAACGATTTTTTTTAAGAAATTTTATAGTAGGCTAACTTTGGAGCCTTTAACTACCGGTATGCTGTAATGCTGACATATAACAACAATACATACATATATGAACGCGGTGAATCTTTGCTTCACTTTCTTTTTAATCTTATACAATACTAGCAACCCGCCCTCGCTTCGCTTCGGTTTTACCCGCGTAGTGCCTGTTCCCGTGGGAATACCGGGATAGAATATAGCCTATGTTACCGACTTTAAAAATTTATACACCACCATTACTAGTACTTAGTGTTGTTCTATCGAAGAATACAATTCATCACCCTTTCTCTTCCTTCTTCCTTTCCTGCAAAAATAGGCTAAGACGTATAGAATGCTAACTTTCTGCCCACTGTACAAAGGTTCGTGGACAATAGATAAACACGCTTAAATTTAATTCTTTCTCATGTTTTCTTTGACCTATGTCAAAGAAAATATGAGAAAGAATTAAATTTTATCCAAGCTTAGTAGTTTTATTACTCTATCTATACATGTATTACTATCCATTATATAATAATATATGTAATTTTCGTATCACGATGTTTGTCCGGAATGAACTCTAAAATTAACAATCTGATTTTAACCTTTTCTTTTTTAAAATGTATGTTTTGTTCCAACTTGAGAGATACGTTAGTTTTTATATAGTGCAACAAGATGGCGGACCACAAGTTTCCAATTTAAACTACTACATCTTATATCTTTAAACGAGCAATTCTTGTATATATATATATATATATTTATTCAGGATCTCGGAAACTGCTCCAACGATTTTGATGAAACTTGGCATACTAGAGGTTTCGAGGCCATAAAATCGATCTAGCTAGGTTTTATTTATAGAAAATGTTGTTTTGTCAGTGATTTTAGCAAAATAAACAATGACATTAAATTTTAAAAGAATATGAGTTCAAATTTCGTTGGCAACGTCATGAGTTACGATAGCTCAGATGGGAAGGTGACAAGTTTTAATTTTGGTATTTTTTCAATCAAACAGCGTCGGTTCGAATCTCGGTGTTATTATTATTCTCTTTTTGTAATTTTTTATATATTTTTCATTATTTATTTTTTATTTTTTAGTAATATATATCTAAATAAATTCGATAAAAATATGCCGAGCGAAGCTCGGTCAACCAGATATTTAAAAATTATCTGGGGACGGCGGTGCCCCCGCCAAGTCGTTTAGTATTTTTTTCATCATTCATGGTTACGGTAGAGCTAAGGTGTTTCAGTTACCCGCTACAGTATCAGTTATATAAATTTGACCCATTATTTATTAATATCATATGGTTTAATGGTATATCTTTTTGTCGACAACCCGAACAAAAGTACACATTAGATGTAATATTTCTTATGTAAGTAATACATGAATTCTATAAGATTTATCCTAGTAGGTACAGGAATATAACTGGATATTTTCCTTAGACATAAATTTATTAGATTTACTATATTTGGTCGGAAGTTGTTGATATTTATCATATTAAGATATTAGGAAAGTAAAAGGAATACTTATGTTTTATTTACCTACATCGAACCACAATTCGTTTAGATTATCGAGCATTTGCAATATAGACATTAGTGTTTTTGCTCAAGTAAAGTCTAACTAAGAATACACGTTGATAGATATTAATAAAATTCTTTTAAGCGATTTATTTATTCTGCAAAAGGATCAATAACGTTATTGACCTTTAAGGATGGGACCATGCAGTTTTCAATAGCTAACTAGCTAGAAAATGTATGTAAAGCACTTTTATATCCTATTTCAACACCCTAGCATTTTCAGTCACGTATGACATAAAATACCATTAAAATTATATAATGTAACACCTTAAACCACTAAGATATAGAATAAAATACAAGACCACCACATGATATTGCTACATTCCCGCCAAAACCCCTGCCACTTTTTATTTTATTGTTCAGTATAGTTATAGTATTGAGAAACTATAATAATCGACTACTATAATCGAAATAATATTTTTGTGATGCCAGACATAATGCTGTTGGGGACACCATTCTGTAGCTCCATGATTCTAAAATAATAATGGTCAATTATAAAGAGGAGGAAGTCGGCAAACATTAGAAAGCGCAAACCGTAAGCTTTTTTTATCGTCAGCATGATCGCGAAAAAGGTTTAAAAAGATAACTTGATAAATATTTCATTCAAAACAGATGATTTTTGTTTCACAATATTTTTGAAGTGAAAACTTCTTAATAATTAATCATTAAGAGGAAGGCATCTATTTATATTGGTGGCAGGATCACGTATACACGTATTTATTAATCAAAAGGCTACAACTATATAGGTACCCAAGGTAAAAGCACCTATTACAGAGGTATTTCTCAACATTTGAAAGTAAGAAACAAAAATAAGCATTTGAAAGTATTTTTAAAGGTGCAAAAAAATATTATCGTCAAAAGCGGAATTTACATTTTATATTACTGCCGAGTCTATGTTTCTTTTCATAATATTTCTTATTTTACAAAAATATTTAAATAGTCTGGTCGATTTTCCCTAATACGGAGGTATGATTTTGGTCAGAGCCTATTACTGCGGTAGACGGCTCCTAATACGGAGGGTCAGAAATTATATTCATTGAAGTTCCGTTCAAATAATATTTATTAAATATTGTAAATGTGTTAGTAAAGTAAATTGTAAGTTTTTCATTCATTGACCATTGATTTGATTACATTGATTTCCTTTTAATAAAATTTACAAATATAGCATAACCGAGCGTTCACACACACGTTTTAAAAAGAGTTTTGGGTTATTAAAATAAGATTGATTTTTCTTTTTACATTCAGTAAAATAAAATAAAAATGAGTCAAGGGAAATCGGTCTGTATAGAAACATCTTTCCTTACAGACCGACTTTGCTTCGCTTATTTTTTTTTAGTATTGTATTTTAACATGAGAATCCCCTAGCATTCTCTCATGTTAAAATACAATACTTTTAATTCCTGAACTTCAACGGATTCCGAAGGAATTTGAGAATAAATAAGTAGTTGTCAACTAGTGGGTCTACATGAACATGGACAAGACGAAAGTTATGTCTAATGCCCATGTCATTCATGTACCAGTCCTAGTTGGGAATGCGATTCTCGCAGTTGTGGATCATTATGTTTACCTAGGAAAAGCAGTCCAGTTAAGTAGATCCAATTTCGAGAAAGAGATCAGCCGACGAATCCAACTCGGCTGGGCAGCGTTCGGGAAACTTAAGAGCATTTTCTCGTCCAATATTCCGCAGTGTTCAAAAACAAAGGTTTATAACCAGCGATGCCTTACGGCACTGAAACGTGGTCTCTAAATGTCGGTTTCATAAAAAACCTCAAAGTCGCTCAGCGTGCTAGGGAGAGAGCTATGCTCGGTATTTCTCTACGTGATAAAATCCCGAACATGGAAATCCGTAGAAGAACAGGTGTAACCGACATAGCCCGCAGAATTAGCACGTTGAAATAGCAATGGGCCACATCGCTCGTGGAACCGACAACTGTTAGGGCAGAAAAGCTCTTGAGTGGCGACCACGAATCGGACGGCGCAGCGTAGGACGACCCCCCACTAGGTGGACTGACGACATTCTCAAAGTCGCAGGGAACCGTTGGATGTAAGTGGCGCAGGACCGTTCCAGTGGCATTCTCGTGGGAAGGCCTATGTCCAGCAGTGGATGTCTGTAGGCTGATGGATGACAAATATGTTGTAGTACTTAGTGTATTTTTACATGCGTGTGTATAATTTTGATTGTTAAATTATAAATTTAAAATAAAAATATTAAATTTGTTCACTGATTTTATAGAATTAAAAATACAAGTTTATTTAGCAATCAACTAATGATATTATTTAAAAAATAATGACGAATAACAACAATCATCTAAAAACTTTCAAAAATCAACAACAAACATGCATATCGAGTAAGAATCCACAAAAAAAAGATACAAACCTTTTTATTTATTTACAGAACCCTAATACATGTAATTTTATGTTCTATGAATAGGGTCGTAATAGGAGATCATAAAACCTGACACAGAGTTCCCACGAAATAACTACCACCGTAATAGGAAAACTACTCGTGTTTTTAATAATCCTAATTCTGACCCATCAAAATTTCGATAAACAAAAGAGTGTAAATACGTAATCAAACGATAACAGTTTTTTGACTCAGATGTGTAACACTCAAGTCAACAGTTATACAGAATAAAAGATTTGTGATAAATTAAAATACACCTTCCTACTTTTACCCCTTCTAAGAAACCAACATTTTACACTCAACAGTTTTCATATTTAACTAGATTTCTAATTAAGAACACATACCACAGAATATGGTTTCTAATTTAAGAGATTAATAATTATTTCAACTGAACTTGGAACTAATTCAATAAGTTAAGAAATTGAAAGCTATAAACAATTAAACATGCCCAGTATTTTTCCTATTTCGGAGTTATACCATCGCATTAGGATTAAGTTATAAAATTCGTATCGTATTACGGCGGTATTTTATTTCTTATTTTTTGGGTATAAAATGAGTTACAAATATGAAACAAGCTATTTGAATAATGGGTGTAATTGTAGGAGAATGCTATATACAACATATAAACAAACTTGAACGCCTTATTAATATGAAAAATTTAGTTTATAAATATTAGTATACTTACTTTTGTTGTTTCGCGTTTGTATGGAAACCCCTCTCACATCGATGCCGTTACACAGATTGATTGATCTTGTTGTGTTGTTTATGTGCTATACTTGCAAACGTCAGTTAAGTCATAAAGTAATAGATTTAGAATAAATAGTTTGCGTTTTGGTGTACTTAAACTAAATAAAACAGGAGTAAAACTCGAAAATAGAAATACCACCGTAATAGGAAACGATTTTGACTACCGCCGTATTAGGAGCTTTTACCTTATTAGCATCGAAATGGTTACAACATTTTAAGGAAGATCTTCAGCAGCTGGCTTCGGTCGATGTTAACGTAATTACCTACCTACACATGTATCTTAAAACCCATCACGCTTCAAACATTCACAGTATGTCTTAACATTTTTGTTATTTTCTAAACAACGACTAGGCACATTACAATTGAAAACACGAAGGCGAAACATGTTTCGCCTTCATGAAAATAACCTAATTTAATGGGGCTTTTGTCCAATAAACCGTCAAACCAGAGATATATTTTTTTTTGTAGCAGCATGTACCTATACCTATATTTAAAACTTAACAAAACAAGATAAGTTTATAAATGTACAATGTGAAACCGTGTTCCATATTTCAATGGGCATTCTCCTTTCGCTTAAGGTACTTGAACAATGCTTCGTGACAGAGTAATATATATATTATTATATAATATTTAATATGAATATTTAAAAAATCGATTAAGGAATTAAGTGATTAAGAATAAAATGATTGCAAGAGAAGGATAACTGGAATAAAGTCTTAAACGGAGCCGTGAATATGGTGTAATAGGCTATTTACCCTCCTTTAAAGGAGTGTTATTCGGTGGAAAGATTAGGTGAAGAATTTAAACAGGAGCTTTCGTGTGAATTACTCTCTTAATAATTTCTGATGTTTACGCGAGTATTACACATTTTAAATAAAACTACTTTACGGATTTTATCGCGTTTTTTTTATTCGCGTTTTTTTCAAATACAAACGCGATAAAATCCGTAAAGTAGTTTTATTTAAAATTACTTTCTTCATCATCAAACGACATTTACCGTATTAAGTTTGATAAACTTTCTATCCCAATCCATACTAATATTATAAATGCGAAAGTAAGGATGTTTGTTTGTTTGTTTGTAACGCTTTCACGCTTAAACCACCGAACCGATTTCCAAAATTCTTTCACCAATGGAAAGCTATAATATCAGGGAGTAACATAGGCTATATTTTATCCCGGTATTCCCACAGGAACGGGAACTACGCGGGTTTAAGCGACTGAAACCGAAGCGAAGCGAGGGCGGGTTGCTAGTTATTTAATAAACCCTACAAGAAATATTTACCAGCAGATTTACCTGTGACGGCCTACTCTTCCGGAAAGATTTACGCTTTGCATTGTAAAATGCAAGCATTCTTCACACTTCAGCTTACCCAACCGTTTCAAATAAAACAATAGAGTTATAGGGAGTGAAGAGCCTTGGGAGTGAGGTCGTATTTGCACGCGTAACGAACCCCCAGAGGCATTCTATATCTGTTGAATAAAAATAACACACAGTATACAATCAGTCGTCGCTACCTGTAAACGTTTGCCTTAGGGCGATTCGTTGTTTTGCTTTCGCATTTCCAGGCAAAATATAAAATTTTACTAGAACCACATTTCAATGTCTTATTGGTACCTACATGTAAATCTTTATAAATATATTTCTTGTATACGTGTCTATGTCACTGAACTCCTCCTAAACGGCTGGACCGACATTGATGAAATTTTTTGTGTGTGTTCAAGGGGATTCGAGAATGTCTTCGATTCACAATTAGACCGGTAGGTGGCGCTGCTGTCGATTTCTAGGAGAACTCCATTCATTTTATTTGAACAGGACATTGTCTGTTGGGTCAGCTAGTATATTATAAATGCGAAAGTAAATTTGTTTGTTTGTTTGTTACGCTTTAACGTTTAAGCTACCAAACCGATTTAAAAAATTCTTTCACCAATAGAAAGCTATACTATCAGGGAGTAACATAGGCTATATTTTATTCCGATGTTCCCACAGGAACGGTAACTACACGGGCAAGACGACTGAAACCGAAGCGAAGCAAGGGCGGGTTGGTAGTAGGATATATTATTATGTTCATATTCCGTTACAACAAAAATCATGATCTTTGATTATGCTTTTGCTATATAACAAATATATTGTAATTATTATTTGTATCTTATATCTTTAAACGAGCAATTCTTGTATATATATATATATATATATTCAAGATCTCGGAAACGGTACCAACGATTTTAATGAAACTTGGTATACTAGAAGCATCGAGGCCAAAAAATTGATCTGGCTAGGTTTCATTTATAGAAAATGTTGTTTTGTCGGTGTTTTTAGCAAAACAATACAATGACATTAAATTTTAAAAGAATATGAATTCAAATTTCGCCGTCAACGTCATGAGTTACGATAGCTCAGTTGGGAAGTCGTCCAGTTTCCTTTTAGTTTTGTTTTGGCATTCAAACAGCGTCGGATCGAACCACGGTGTTATTATTATTGTCTTTTTGTAATTTTTTATGTTTTTTTCATTATTTAATTTTTATTTTTTATTAATATATATCTAAATAAATTCGACAAAAATACAACAAAAATATTCCGAGCGAAGTTCGGTCAACCAGATATTGTATAATTATGTCTAGTATAAAAATAGTGGTCATGAATAAATAAGTGCTCCACTGTGGGAAGGACCTACCATACCATACCACGCTGGTCAGACGGGTTGGTATAGTGTTTTAT
Organism: Lymantria dispar; assembly: GCA_032191425.1. Taxonomy (NCBI): domain Eukaryota; kingdom Metazoa; phylum Arthropoda; class Insecta; order Lepidoptera; family Erebidae; genus Lymantria; species Lymantria dispar. The sequence continues at coordinate 28,460,947 of CM063441.1, forward strand.
ATCGAGTTTTCCTTCTTTTACATAGATGTTATATGCACACTATATCCCTTGCTCTTCTGTTACGGTACCCATGGGTAAGAGAGGCTGTGGTGAAAAGTAATATTCTAACTCTCTCACCATACGGATGTTATACTAGAGGATTCGGGTCCAAAAAATCGATCTAGCTAGGTTTTATTTATAGAAAATGTTCTTTTGTTGGTGTTTTTAGCATAACAATAAATGACATTAAATTTTAAAAGAATATGAATTCAAATTTCGTTGTAAACGTCAAGAGTTACGATAGCTCAGTTGGGGGAATGGCTGGTTTTAATTTTGAGTTTTGTAGCACAAAACAGCGTCGGTTCGAATCTCGGTGTTATTATTATTCTCTTTTTGTAATTTTTTATATAATTTTTATTTTTTTATTATATATATATCTAAATAAATTCTACAAAAATATTCCGTGCGAAGCTCGGTCAACCTGATATATATATATATATATATATATATATATACCTATATATATACATATATATTCAGGATCTCGGCAACGGCTCCAACGATTTTGTTGAAAATTGGCTTACTAGAGGTTTCGGGTCCAAAAAATCGATCTAAGCTAGGTTTTATTTATAGAAAATGTTGTTTTGTCCGTGTTTTTAGCAAAATAAACAATGATATTAAATTTTAAAAGAATATGAATTCAAATTTCGTTGTCATGAGTTACGATAGCTCAGATGCTAAGGTGACAGGTTTTAATTTTGGTATTTTTGACAATCAAACAGCGTCGTTTCGAATCTTGGTGTTATTATTATTCTCTTTTTGTAATTTTATATATATTTTTCATTATTTATTTTATATTTTTTATTAATATATATCTAAATAAATTCGACAAAACTATTCCGAGCGAAGCTCGGTCAACCAGATATTATAAATAAATCACTAAGCAAGACTACTGAGATAAGTATAAAAGAAAAGTTTTTTGTTACTCATAATGTTATTAGTACGCTTTTATTTCTTTGAGGTATGTTTTCAGAGGTTATTTGTGTATAGGCAGGCTCTGGAATGAACTACCTGCCGCTGTGGTTCCCGAGCTCTATAACATGTCCTTCTTCTTTTAAATGAGGTTTAACCAGAGCACTTTTCCACGTGGAACATAACCGACTGTAACACTTACCATCAGGTGCTGCTTGCTTGTTTGCCAACAGGGGCAATAAAAAATCCAAATTTACTCATTGTATTTCCATAATAATAATTTTGTTTCAAATTTTCTTCACATTTTGACGGATGTTTCATAATTATCACATTTTTCTTTGAAGTGAAACTTCTTTAGAATCGTTGTGATTTCAAACCGGATGCAACGGAAAAACGACAGGTAAGAGACACAAATACAAAAATGTGTAGGATGAAGCCGGCAAAGAATGAGACGGAAACATGTATACTACTTCATATTATTTTTAAATCCGTCTATAATTGACGGATTAAAGGATAAAGAAGTTTCACTTCTGACATGCGTACTTTGCACGCCCGCTTTTTTTTTGTTAGAGTGACACTTTATTAGCATTTTTTCACTATCTCACTTTCTTGTATGTCTACCTTTTTTTTTTATGGGTGGGCTATGGTAAGCGCACGCGCGGTCCAGTCCGTCCGGGGCGATGGAAGGACGGCGCGCGGGCCATTAACCCACCCGTACCCACGTCACCTCGTTGTTGGGCCGACCACCGGAGCAGATGTGACTTGTCGTCAGTGGTCGGCCCGACGAAATACCCTTTCAGGTACCCTCACCTCTCGACATCCTGGGACGTCGGTCGCCGTCGCGCGGTTAGCCACACTGCGGGTGACGGACAATTCCCCGGTCCGATCACCCGCGGCCTCGGCTAGGGCGGCATTAGGCGCAGATACTCGCGCCTGCGCCGCCCGAGTCGCCGGCGGCGGAACGTGTCGCTGAATAGGATCTCTACTCGCACACCACCTCCACGATCCACCGCCTCCTTCCGTGAGATAACGGCCTCACAGAAGGCGGCGACCGCGTCCCAGTTCCTGACGCTGACGAGCATCTCCCTGGCGATGGTCGGCAGCGCCATGTCGGCCTTGTATGTCTACCTGGGTGGAATTTTGTAATTGATCTTAAACTAGTTTCCCAATGAGTTAGGTACTTGAAATTTAGACCATAGCTCAGAAGTGGATGATAATGCATGAAAATATGAAAAACGTTAATAATTATTTATTTTCTTTTAAACTACTTATCTTCATTTTAGGTTAATTAAATTTCTACATTTCAAGATTTAGTGCATTAAATATTAAACAAGAGTTAATAAATATTACAAGAATAATATATAATATTTTACTGACGAGCTTGTACGTTTTGAAGAAGTGTGAAGAACGAATAGGCATTTTTCATAATCTGTAAAAAATTGTTACTTTGGATTAGACAAAAAAGGTACCAAATTCGACTTATGTATGAAAAAAATTCGTGTGGTGGTTGATAGTTTAATAATATATATACATCCCCTTTATGGGCTGCTTCGATATACCACGCTGATCAGACGGGCTGGTTGGTTTCATTTTGAGATTGCTTTCTCTTGCATATATGTAAGCGTTTTATATCGTTTTGGTTATCTGTTACGAAATGCTCGCACTAGAAATGTGTTTGTGAGTAAGGGGGTGAATGTAATCTTATTTCGTCGCCACTGCTTAATACATAATTGGCATATTTATTATGGGACGATAGAGTAATCCAATGTTCTACCAACCATTCTTGACTGCGGGTATAGCTAGAAGACGTAAGCACATAACCTAGTTACAATAGTAACGAATTCGAGAAAAATTAGACCATCTTTTTAGAATGGCTTCAAATTCCTTCTCATATTTCAGACGACTCGATAATGTATTTGCCTTTTTAGTCACGGTCTATTTAGACTGTGAAAAGAATTTTTTTTTTGTCTGTGTATAGCTGTTGGTCGCAGATGATATTGACAGCTTAACCCAGACTATGGGTGAGCGCTGATGGCTCTCAACCCGGTAAGTAAGTTTAAAAAGAAGATATTTTGTATTATAACTTATATTTATATATAAACTAGCAACCCACCCTCGCTTCACTTCGGTTTTAGTCATCTTACCCACGTAGTTCCTGTTCCCGTGGGAATACCGGGATAAAATATAACCTATGTTACTCCCCGATATTATAGCTTTCCATTGGTGAAAGAATTTTTGAAATCGGTTCGGTGGTTTAAGCGTGAAAGCGTAACAAACAAACTTACTTTCGCATTTATAATATTAGTAAGGATAGTATTTCTTGAAAGAACTCCATCTGGCGTTTCTTACTATATTTCTGAATCCATTTAAAAACACTATACTTGTCTTTATTGTAAATAATATCAAACATATTTACCGAAGTAAACGTCGTTAGGGAAAGACAAAACATTTTCCCGCCTGTAATATTAAGCGGCCTATTAGTTCTCTCTACAAAAATACGTAAACTGCTTTTGAACTGATGCGATTTTGTTATCCAATCGCAATTATACAATGAAAAAGCAAGGCGATTACTCTGAAATTATATACACAAAGAGATTAATTGTTATTGAAATTTAACACACTAGATTATTGTCGGTACTGATTTGAAGAAAAAACAGCCTCTAATTAGTTGAAGGTTTTCCAAAATCGCAACTGTAGGTCGAGAAATTACGCTCCACAATCAAACTTACAAAATTTTAATACGGAAATAAAGAACAGGAAATCCATTATCTTTTTTATGTGTATGTTCATCTAGTTATATTCCATCCCCGCCTGGGGTGGTTAGGGGGTGACTTCATTCATCATTCAAATCGTCACACGTTCTATCTTTGCCTATTTAGTGGGTTACCGGTACTGTTACTGGCATGACTGTCTCAACAAGTTATTTGTGTTATTGCCAATGCTTTTATTATAATACCATATGACGAATGTAATAAATGTAATACAAAGTTATTTCAAACAACAACTAACTCTGTACAATAACAAAGTTTTAGCATTAAAACAGATTCAGATGAAAACTTGTGAAAAAACAATTGTCACTGATCTTTATGACGGACAAAAAGAACTTTACAATGCTACATTATAATTACCTTAGACTCTCCTTGTATAGTCATTTACCGGGTACAGTTCTAGACTTTGTATTTTTTTGGGCGTAAATATTCTAAGCATCAGTCGCTCAAAGTGCTATGGAGAAGACTATGCTCGGTATTTCTCTATGTAGAATATGGAAATCCTTAGGCGAACAAGTGGAAGTGACATAGCCCACATTAGGCCACATCGCTCTTCGACCGACAACCATTGGAGAAAAATTCTCGAGTGGCGGGTACGAATCGGACGACGCAGCGTAAGCCGACCCCCTACTAAGTGGAGTGACGATAACTTAAAGGTCGTAGGGAACCATTGGATGCCAGTGGCACGGTAGCATGGCGAGTGGCATTCTCATATGTCGAACAGTGGATGGATAGATGGATGAAATATTCAATAATAATTGCTGTTCAGGAGTCGCATATTCGAGACCTGTAGATTCAAGCTTTTGTCTAGATAAATTAATATTTATTATCTAACATTTTGTATTCATCTGTTAAAAAGAATAAATAAATACCATTTGAATAGAAATAAATCATCATCATCATCATTTCGGCTCATATACGTTCCACTGCTGGGCTCGAGCCTCCTCCATAATAGGAGGGAAATTAACCTTACTATACCATGCTGGTCAGACAGGTTGGTATAAGTGGCGGCTCTACCCTAAGTGCGCTCGTGCACTGAACCACCAAATCAAACGATTTGAAAATTACAAAATGTTACTTCACTTCACCTTTATCTTTAAATTACCATATTACTATATATTCTTTGAACATACAAAAACATTTAACAAATAAAAGTTCAAATTATGAAGAAACAATTTAAGCATTTTACTAAACTATTAAAACGTATTTTCCCTGTAAAAAAAATCTCGTGCGCTTAGGCGAGCGCACGGGGACTGTCCATACAACTTGTATTAGATATGAGTTAAAACACCTGGTGCGTGAGACAGAAGATAGTTTATAGAAATATACTGAAAAATGAGCCTGTTCCCGTGCGCCGTACGAGCGAACCGAACATTGCCGTGAGGACTCGACTTTCGACGAAATTCGCCGATGACGTCTCGTTAAGTACAGTAAGTAGGTATATTTTCGATGTATACCTATATGACGTGATAAATATTGTATGTTTACTTTAATTGTTTTTTTATTTTCGTCTCGGTTCTATTTTATACTGCGTATACAGTGTGTAGTGTGAGTGAAAAGGAGCATAAATATAGACTATATTAAAGACAATAACAAAACTTTTCAAAATAATGTTGATATAAATTGGCGAGACTTAGTGAGCAAGTAAAGTGCACCATATTTTGATGAGCCACCAGCCGCCACTGGTTGGTATAGGGTTTTGTTTCTAATTTTCCATCTCATGCATGGATGTCACATGCGTAATATATCCCCTAGTCGTCTCTTACGACTCCCACGTGCAAGAGAGGGGGTGGTGAATTGTATTCTTACTCCGTCACCACACGAAAAAGAAATAAATACCTTTTCTATAATTTGTGTTCCAAACCAACATGGTATTAAAATTTGAATAACCATCACTAAAGTATAAGTGCCAAGAAAAATATAATACTGTAACGGCCCCGGCTGAAATGATAAAAACTCTGAGTAATAAAGCTAAGTAAATCACTGTTATAAAGTATATTAGTTTCATATATAACGCTGAAATTAAAAGTGTACTCACCATGGTAAATCTGAAAAGACATATGCAAATAATGCAAGATGCCACATTGAACTGAACAAATATGGATACACTAAATATGCTTTGAATAAGACTGCAAAACCTAAAAAAAATATGTTTATGATTACAATTTTGTTTATCTAAATTATACTTACATTCATCATCATCATCATCATCATCATCTCAGACCATATACGCCCCACTGTTGGGCTCTTCCATTGTGGGAGGAAACTTAACCTACTACACTATGCTGCTCAGACGTGTTGGCATAGGGTTTCTTTTCGAGTTTTGTTTCTCTTACATCGATGGTATATGCATATTACATCCCTTAATCGTCTTTTACAACACCCACGGGTAAGAGAGGGGGTAGTGAATTTTATTCTTACTCCGTCATCACATAGAGAATCCTTACTTCCTTACTAATATTATAAATGCGAAAGTAAGTTTATTTGTTTGTTTGTTACGCTTTCACGCTTGAACTACCAAAACGATTTCAAAAATTCTTTCACCAATGGCAAGCTATAATATCAGGGAGTAACATAGGGTATATTTTATCTCGGTATTCTCATGGTTATGGGTACTACTGAAGCCGAAGCGAAGCCAGGCCGGGTTGCTAGTAGAGAATATAGGAACTTTATATTTTAACTAGCAACCCGTCCTTGCTTCGCTTCGGTTTGTGTCGCCTTACCCGAATAGTTCTCATTCCTGTAGGAACATCGAGATAAAATATAGCCTATGTGACTCCCTGATATTATAGCTTTCCATTGATGAAAGAATTTTTGAAATCGGTTCTGTTGTTTAAGTGTGAAAGCGCAACAAACAAACAAACTTACTTTCGCATTTATAACGTAGTAAGGATATGGTGTAATAAGGATAATTACTAACGCAAACTTGTAAACTTGGGCCCAATAAACAAGACAACAATTGTGTATTAAATATTTAAAGTATTTCCTTTAAAATCCAAGTTTTTAGAATCATACTTCTATTAAAATTTTGGCAGGTATAACAATTAAAGATTCGTGACGGAGTAAAACTGTTATTTATGGAACAAGTACACTATCATTCTTGTGAACATCGTAAAAGACGACTAAGGTATATGATATCCAGATAATACTTAGAATAATAACGCATAGAAGGATAGTGTCCATGCGTAAGCCATCAAAAACATGAAGCAAACAATACTACATGTGCGCAAGCGATTACACACGTACACACGCACACCACTATACAAAGTATGAAATCAAATTTTGTTTTTATTAACATAAATCGTCGAAATACTTTTAAAATTAATGTTAAAAACCTTTTTATGTTTTCCAAATGTGTTGTGACATCATTTGAATGCACAAACCGTCATAATTACCTATTTATTTTTTAAGAGTTGCGTACGTACATGCAGTGCAGTGACCCTGTACATTACAGAACGGTTCCGCTGTAAGCTCCATTAGGCTCCAATTGAAATGTTTCACTTTTTGTGCGCGAACTTACCTTCTATACGTTATTATTCTAAGAGATAATATCTATGCAAGAGAAGGAATAGAAACCAGTCTGGCTAATGTGGTGTAATAGGTTAATTTTCCTCCAAATTCCGAGGATCGAGTCCAGCACTGCTGAGATATACATGAGCTGAGATGTGATGATTATGAGATGCATACGATATAATATACATTTGGATGTTTGTAATACTTACTTTTCTACTTCGCCATAGTGTATGATGCACTGATTAAGATTTTTAACTTCTGCTGAATCAATGATATTAGATCTTCTTTCATTTACATTTTCAATTTTATCTGTTACTTTCCTTAGTTTAATATCGAGTATATTTAGCTGTGCTATGACATAAATCATCAAGCCCAAAAAAAATGTATCAATATTTATATTGTAAAGCACGTGAAAATTCATACCAACACTTTCATATAAATATAATATATAAATATGAGCTTGCTTGAATTCATCAGACAGAAATGAGTATGAACAGATTGGGAGATTTAAGTCTACTGATTTAAATATATGGACTAGAACAGGAGAAGCAATATGAGTTAAATGTGATGTGAATGATATCATAGCCATCACTCTCCAATACTTTAAGTTGAAATTTTTAGCTTTTAATATTATAGCTCTGCTGTCTTCATCCGCTGGTTGAAATATTTCACTATTCAAAATATCAAACAGTTTAATTATTTTGCTGTTCATTAAAACAAAGGTCAAAACTTTAGACAATACGGCTATTTCTGCGAAATAAAACACCATATCTTCGATATAAAGATCCAATTCCAATGGTAAGTAATAAAAATTTATAGTACCTAATAAACCATAGACAATAACAAAAATAATTATAAGTAGATATGAATAATATTTATAATAATTATTAGGTTTACAGCCCGGCCAAATACCGAGATATTTCCAAAATTTTATATTAATTTTGAAACAATCTGCTGCATGCAATTCCATTATGAATAAATTGATGAAAAAAGTCGCAGTAAATACGACAGTACCTACTTATAAGTTTGACTGTTCGTTGAATTAAATATTGAAAAATTAAAACAAAAGATATAATGGAGTCGAATGTAATATATTTTAAATTTATTTTTATCTGATAATAATGTTTAAAAATGTGATCAGGCATATAGATGCATAGGCATAAAAACGTGTGGCGCCTAATTATTCGATAATGATTACAATGGTCCTTCTTCCATCTAATGAAATTGATGATCGTAAGAGACGGACTAAGTGATGCAGTCATATACATATAACTTATTATAATACAACAGGAGAAAATGTAAAAGAAAACCCAGTACCGACCCGTCTGTTAAGGGTAGTATAGGCATAGTAGTAGTAGTGTAGGTTAATTTCCCTCGTAGGCTCGAGCATGGCAGCAAAGTATATCAAACAAGATTATGATTATAATACAGCTATATTATATTCAGCGTTGCAAAAACGAGTACACCATATAGTGAAAATAAAGTGGATCTTTTCATTTGTGCAATCAAAATATACTAAAGATATGTAATTTAAAAACTAAAAATACGTTTTGTTGATAACCAAACTGAAAAGTGCGATGCAGGAAATAGAGATAATAACATCTATTGAGTTACACCAAAATATCAGTCGTGAATTTGAAAAAATCTATAATCCTGTAAATGGCATAAACTATTTAAATTAATGCATTATCAGCGGTTCAAATTAATCCGACGTTTTGAAGGATGTGAAAATGACGTTCAAAGATTCATTATATATAAACCAAACGTCTTAAAATTATTAATAAAAGTAGCGCGAATTTTAAGCTCAAACTGTGTACTGTGTGTAATTAAAAAAAAACTTACTGTGTACTGGGTACTTACTGTGTATACTGTGTACTTGAAAAAAAATTAATACCTACTCCATGCCTTTTTACAGTATATCATTGCTATTCATTTTAAATGCAGCTTTTAATTAAAGGATACAGCATAATTGATACACTTAATTTTTTTCATAGAGAATACTAAATAATGATGAAGCATTTTTCAAAGTAATTACTTATAATGGAAAATTTCTATTTACTTTATTTTGAGCAGGGATCACCGAGAAGGATGTGGGTTAATTGTTGGTTCTGTGCATATTGAATGACTTGCAATTAAGGTAAGGAAAGTGACGTTCGTCCATAATTATTCCAAAATAAAGATTCTCTTTTAACACAGTGGTTTTGAAAAAGTTATAACATATTTAGTATAATTTTCTTATTGTGTTGTTATATTCTCTTTTTAAAAATCTACCTATTATATTATTATTACAACTAAGGCTTTATTAGGGCGGTGCTTATAGATAAGGGTCTATACGATCTTAAATGTTTGGATCCTAAATTTTTTGCTGGTTGACTATTATTTTACTGAACTTTATCCAGTCGTTGAATATGACAAGACCTTTCGGAGCTTTCTAACCTATTGTGCGATTGTTTGTACATTTTTACTGGACTATAGGCATAATGCACTATTGCTAAATAGCTTCAAGTTTGGAACTATATATGTATACACACTAAACAAGACGATTACCTTTTGAAAAATACTGGGTAGTTCAATATTCTATAGGAATGACTAGTGGCTATTATGTTAACGAAAATTTAATATCCTAATTTATAAATCAATACTAGTCTCTTCTTAATTATGTTTTATTATGTTTTTAACACATTATTTTCTTGAACCTTGGGGCGACGAAATAAGTATATAATTCTCTAACTCTTATCATACGCGCTGGTATCATAAAAACGCCTAAGAGATCTAACATGCATAGAGCACATAATTTGTAAGAGAAGGTATATCCGAAATAAAATCCTATACCAATCCGTCTGACCAGAGTAGTGTAGTAGGTCAATCACCCTCCTATTATGAACGAGGTAGCAACTCTTCCCCAGAATAAATAAGTCATCGTTGTGCATAAGTAAGCCGACTTAATCGCTTTCCTGTGGATCACTAGAGGTATCAGTGGAACTCTCTTGGAAAACATGTAATATAATAAGAAGGAGTTCGTAGAACACCAAACAGGTACACTGTCAATAGGCTGATTGGTAGATAGATGAATTGTAATAAATGAAACTTAACACGAGGGGCGTAAAAAAAAAGTTTAATCTATAGATATAGAATAATATTTTTGATGTGAAACATCTATAGGCGAGGGTGATCCCGATTGTCGCGTGGCGTTAACGCCACGCCTCGGGACACCATTTTAATTAACTACAAATAAAAATTCGGATACATATGTGTACATTTTTGTAACGAAACCATAGTGCGATTTAAAATTTGTAGAACGCCATCTAGTGCGCTTAAAGTAAATTGTTACCTCTAATGAAAATAAATGTTTATTGAATAAAAATCATCATTTTCTTGGAAAAAAAACCGTAATATTATTTTTATTAATGTGCTATTTTAGTTCCTGTCGTAATCTGTTCTTTTATGCATATATACTTCTATATAAAATAATGTATGTTCTATAAAATAATGTATAATTCTCTAACTTTCCGACATAAGTATTCCATACCTACTTACAGTACTTTCATGTACGAAAACTGGACAATCGCTTTTTATAGGTGTTTTAATAGTTTCAGATGTATATTTATTTGTTTGTGTTACAGACTCCTAGAAATTGGATCTTGACTCACTTTCAACAGTCAGATTTCATTTAAAATTTGTTAATTTAACAAGGAGCAATGACGATAAAATAATTTAAATAGCTTGTCTCATTATCATCATCATCATTACAGGATTAGAAATTTCTTTATAAAATATATTTTGTAGCTGAGATTTAGTCTTAGCTCGATAGATGTCGTTATTTCTGTTAGCTAGATCATACTTTCTTAACCGATCCTTTTGATTTGAACTACGTAGAAGTGTGTGAGGGAGACGTAGCGACGCTATGTTAGGTCGTAAGCGACTGAGCGGTGAATTAATATCATTTCTTTGTAATATTTTAAATAATAGTAGAAATTGTATTATTTTATTCAATACTTTACATATTAGTTCCTGTCGTAATCTATTTTCTACAAGTATATATGAATAAATCATATATACTTGTAGAAAATAATTTCGAAGTTTCACATCTGCCAGGCGTCCTGAGCGACGGCTTACTTTTTTTTTTATTGCCACGGTGGCAGACGAGCTAACAGTACACCTGATGGTAAGTGTTGTTGCTGCTCATAGACCTTTGTAAAGCCGCTGCCTACCGCGAAGAAAGTGAAGGGAGTGTGAAAGCGTGCAATGAGGTTTGGTAATACTAAAGGCATGACTAAAGCCCATCACACGCAAACACCTTCAGAAAGTTGGACTACTGGCTTTCTCGAACGAAGCGCAGTAACAAATTGCTACTACTCGGATGTCGATTTTCTGCGAGAGTGTGGTACTACTCCGGACGGACCAGCCTGCAGCTATAGACAGACAAATGTCAACAGTGTTGTCCTACCACTTAAAGTAATACATAATACTTACATAATAATTGAATCTGCTGGACATAGGACTATCAGAATATTGCCATTATTGCTATGGTTGGTAGGCGGGTCGGCAATCGCAATTCATGTTATTAACTTTGCACAAGAGTAATGGGTACTGCCACTCATTCTCCTCGTGATTCTTCAACTGATTCTAATGAATGGTTACTGATGACAGGTCCACCCAGAGTCATAACAATCATTTACGGATGGCACAAATAAATTATTTTGCGTAGGAATTAAACTGACGTAGTCAATTCGTCATAAAGTTACACACATAACTAAAGATACCGTTGATCTAAAAATTTATTGTTTTAAATTATAAAAACATCTCTTATTTATATCCTCGGTATATAAAATTATTTATTTTTGTAAGCAAAATTTGACAATTTCAATTGATTTGTGATGCACGAAATTATATCCTGATCATGGTTATCATCACCACCGTCATCATCATCCTGCTCTTATCCCAATTATTTAGAGTGGACGCTATTTGTACTCCAATTCCATCGTACATATTGAAAGAAAAATGAGAACAAAGATAAATATTTTATTTTTTAAACTCTATATATTATAGATGCCAGAAAAAAAGCAAGCTAAAACACATGTCTTAATAATGTGTAAAACCATGGTGCATAAGTTATTGCAAATTATTTTATGACTAGCCGCCTGTTTCACGTTAAGCCTCCTTGAAAATCTAATAATTGTTGACCAGGCGACATTAGACGGAGTTTGCCTAAGCACGATGTGAAGAGTGACTAAGAAGTCATATTTTATAGCATTCACGAGCAATATAACGGTTGATAGTATTTGTAGCATTAGTTTTTTTTTAATTTAGTTTATGAATAGTTTTATGAACGTTGCAACAGTGGCCATGGTTGGATATAGGCATCGAAATGAGATTTCTACGTAAAGCACAAAGCTTTATTTACCTCGTCTTAGTAATAATTAATTAGAAACCAATCCTATTTAATATTTTATAAGCAAATGCCTACATCATTTGCCGGATAACTAAACGTATATTCACTAATTGCATCTCATTTAAAAACCTGCAATTAACCTACATACAGAATTAATGTACTAGTTCACGTCTATGTATGTCTACGTCTTTGAAATGCACCTGGAAATTGATGCCGAGGCGCTTTTAATTTACTTCAAATTACAGAAAGTAGAAATAAAACGTAGAACGTTTAAAAAAATAGAATATAAAACACTTTGAAAGACTCTATCCTTATTAATTATTTGAAATACGCTCTACAATGATGTTAACCTAATTACAAATTAAATGCTGACTTTGTAGCATGAGTATACTAAAATAAATATGTAAATTACTTTTAAAGTAATTTGCAACCAAGAAGCCAAAATTATGGCTTAGTTTTCAGAGCATCGTTCTGAGTGCAGTGTTTTATTGTTCAAGGGTTTAGGGTAATTTGAAAGTTTTACCCTTTTTCCCCACCTCTGATCTACTTTAAATAAAATGAGTTCACGGTGGACTTAGACGGAGAACTTAGGCTACTATCGCCTCAAATGCCGAGCTGTACGCGGCTAGATTATTAATCAGTTTAATGATGTTCATTATCAAATATTAGCTTCTTTATGAGAGGAACAATGCCATAAACACTGGCTTTTTTGAAAGCAGGCTATATTTACTCGGACTCCTTACCATTTCTACAGTAGCAGGGGGCGGAGGGCCATTCTATAGCCTGCTGGATGTGTACCTCTCTCATTACGAGTACAAGTTTCCCAGGATAATACTGCTGCCCGTTCCCTTTAATGATCCCTTAATCCCTTTTATGACTTTCACGAAAGAAATATCTGGCGACATGTGATATAACTGCACAGATGGCGTAGTGGTTAAGATAGCGACCTACAGCGCCAGTGTCGGGGGTTCGAATCCCACGCGGGACAACACTTTGTGCGATCCACAAATTGTTGTTCTGAGTCTGGATGTAATTTGTGTCCGTTAATTGTATGTTTGTAAAGTCCACCGCAATACAAGGATTATTTCCTTAGTGCAGGGTGTTGTTTTAAATAAATAAATAAACAATAAAATAAATTGTATAAAAATGGTTCTGAAGTTAGGTTGTCGAAAACTAGGTTGCCAGACGGGCCACTGAAGATCAGTGTTCGGTACCGGTGGTCAGTACAAATGGCGATAGAGAAGTACGGTGTTTGCATACCATCCCTTTCATCAACTCAAACGGTTCGGGCAGGGTATGACCGGACCATATATAGCCCCAAAAAAAAAAACGGCTTGCCCTACGGAAAAATAAGCCACTCAACTTGAACGATCCTACTTAAAGTCAATGAAATTATCCGTCGTTCGATGAAAATTGTCGGCGTTGCAGAGATATGCAAATCTAATGGCTTTTCATATAAGGCCTACATAAGTCTAGGTAGTATGACTTTAGTGCTATGAAAGTAATATCTCATACAATAAGATGTGTATTAAACTACTTTGCTGGTCTGAAAATGAAATTCCTAACGAGTCTAGTCTAGTCTGCAGACTAGACACTGCCCGATGTATTCGGGATGACGGAAGGGACGAGATGTAATCAAATTCAAAGAGTATTGTCAATTTTAAAATTGTAATTAAATTTATCCAATAATCTACCACCGGATCGAAACGTGATCGCAACTGAGAACAGAGCAAGAAATTCGTCGAGTTTGTCTATTCTTTTATAATTATTTTTTTACTTATACCTTTTGTATAAAATTGTCTTATTTAATGAGATAAACTCTATGCCAAAATAAAATATTAGCAGTTTTTATGTAATAGATAAAGTATGCCTTTTTTGTAAGGTTACCTCGCACTTAGGAATTAGAATTTGCTGGTGCTCAATCGACTTCTACTAAATCGACCTAGTGTCCCTCTGGACAATAATTGAGACCTGAAAAAAGATTGAGGTTAACCATAAAACTGCCACGACTGTGCATATTCTGCTCTTCTTCCATTAATGTTTGAGATTTTTATTTGAGGAAGAAAATATTTTCTGATATTTATGCCACAGTATAAAGAAGGGGAGGATGAATTATGGGCAGAGCTAAGGTCGTGAATTCGTCGCAGTCATCGGTGCCGACCTGACGCTGTCAACCATCGCTAGGGAGATGCTAGGCAGTATCAGGAACTGGGACGGGGTCGCCGCCTTCTGTAAGGCCATCATCTCACGGGAGGAGGCGGCGGATCGTGCGCGAGAGGAACTCCTTTTCGGTGACACGGTCCGCCGTCGGCGACTCGGGCTACGCAGACGCGTGTACCCGATGCCGTGTGTGTGCGCCTGATGCCGTGCTAGCCGAGGCCGCGGGCGACTGGACCAGGCACTTTAGTCCATCACCCGCAGAGAAGCTGATCGCGTGACGGCGACCAACGTCCCGGGACCAGGATGTTGAGAGGTGAAGGTACCCGAAAGGGTATTCCCTCGGGCCGACCACTGATGGCAAGGAACTCAGCACTGGTGGTCGGTCCAACGCCGAAGGCGACGTGGGTACGGGTGGGTTATGGGCCCACGCACCATCCCTTCGTCGGCGCGAATAGAATGGATGGCATAGACGACAGACGAATTATAAAATCAACCTGAGTCATACGTCGTACTTGTGCAAACTTGTTCACACGATTTATTAATCGTGTGAACAATTTTCTTCTGTTATTAGAGAAGAAAATGATTTTATTTATTATTTTTTTTTTATTGCCAACGGTGGCAAACGAGCAAGTAGCACACTTGATGGCAAGTGATATTACAACATGGACTAGAACAAACATTATAAAGAAATCCGAGTGGTGACGGAATAAGAATACAATTGAACATCTTTTATCGTTCTCATGTATATCATAAAAGAGCACTAAGGGATATAATAGGCAAAATATTATCTATACATAAGTAGGCTTACTCGAAAATAACTCCTATATCAACCCATCTACCCAGTGCGGTATATTAGGACAAATTTCTACTTATTGCGAAGCCGAACTGTGTTCCACAGTTCGGCTTCTGCCGAACATGTGATATGTGATGTTGATGATTCTAAAAAAAAATCATAGGAGATTACAATGCCACACTTTTATTAACTTCAAATTTTGCATTCTATTCTACAAATGTTATTTATTTATATCTTTTAAATATCACTCATAGTATATCTTTGTGAAGGCAGTAAAACATACTCAGCATAATTTACATATACACATATTTTTATGCTAAATAAAGGACAAAATACCCTTGTTTAGTTTTAGTCTTTCGCAAGTGAGATATAAAGAGAACTTAACAAATATGTTTTACTTGACAAGTTAGCTCACTTTTTTAGTATCCTCGAAGAACTTACGTCACACACAAGACTTGGACACAATGGTCGTATTCAGCAGTTCATCTGTTAGCCTGTGGCGGTAATAAGGCGTGTTTTACCCGAACACACAACGAAAAAGGAAACAATGATTTTGCCCGTGACTAGATAAATAAGATGTCGGAACGTGACGAGGGTACCATTATAGTTTTCATGGATTCTTTCAGCCTGTATACCAACCCAATTCTACCTGGCTCTCTTTGTTTAGGTTTGGCAGTATATTTCTAATATATGCTTAGAAATAAATAATATCATAATTTTTGCATTGGGCCAATAGTCTTCACGTCTACGTGTTAGTAGAATTTGATCTAGAAAAGGCAATAATTGTGGTTGCAATTGCAATCTATTTGTTTTTATCGATGAAAAATGGATAAAAATTACGTCCGCACACGTCCTTCCGACACCGCGCCGCCTGCAAACGATGATTTAGTGGCGATCCCTGGATTTATAGAGCGGCCCGCCCCGCCCAGCGACTTCGATGAATAATAAATTGAAGATTTTTTTTCGATATTATTGATACTTTGGGTTTCTTCGTTGTGATGTATGTTCGGGCGAGAATTGAAACCCTTTTATTAAAACATATATTACAGGACACGTCCCGACGGTGACACTGAATAATACGCTCCTTGTTGCGACTATTCTTTGCGGAACTCTCTCTTATTTCGGATTTTATTACTCTAAGATTATTTATAGCACTGTCTGTACACGCTTGTAAGAGATTCGTTGCTTCATAAATTCTTTAACTTTATTATATTACGCTTATACATACCTACGGCGAGAGACACTATACATTGGCATATTAAAATGTTTAAAGTACTATCAAATTATTTCCCAAGAGGTATATTAGGTACGTATTCTATACTAGAATAATAACAATTAAATTCATAAAGTGAGTTGTCATCAGGCGGTCGGCCGCTCATAAAACTATTATTGCTCATAACATTTGCAATACGTAATATGAAAGAAGAGCATATATTGAGTCGACCTCAAGTAATTGGGATAAGGAGTGGATTGATGATGATGAGTTAAAAATATGGTTAGCTCAGGTAAGATAGATTAGCGTGTTGTATAATACATCCATCCATCCATTCAACGGTGCCCGGCGACTTTCAACATGTCGTCAGTCTACCTAGTAGGGGTCGTCTTACGCTGCATCGTCCGATCCGTGATCGCCACTCGAGAACCTTTCCCCTAACCCTAAAACGGTTGTCGGTTCAACAAGCGATGTGGCCTACCCATTACCATTACAACTTGCTAATTATACGGGCTATGTCGGTTACATTCGTTCTTGTACGGATTTCTGTATTCCAGATTTTATCACGTAGAGAAATAACGAGCAATTTTGAGCCTTTTTACGACGCCGACATTTAGATACATCATCATGTTTACGAATACAAGTGTTAAATCATTAGTTGAAGATCAGGCATACTAGCATTAGTTGAAGAAAAACAAGAGCTGTATCTTTGAATTTGGCAAGGTAATTTTAGATGGAATATATACTCGGTATTGGTTTGTCTTGCCAAGTCGCATCGTCAAGATTCCCTCCACAATATGTATCTACGTCAGCAGCAATGCAAACATATGGTAGTGGGGTTAAAACTTGCTTCGCATGTAAAATTAGTCAAATAACTCCCCGGGAATCTTAATTCTATACGGTAACACGTCTTTGCTCTAAACTCGAGCAAATTAGACCAGCAAACTTGCACACATTAAGCTCGCTTTCTAAATTAATCTACGTACTGTGGCTAATTAAGAAAAAACATTGTTCGCGAACTCAATTTACGCTTGTTTGTGTAACAGAATACTAAAGCTTTATTATAATTTTGTGTTTAGTCTATGCGAGACTTGTTTATAGAACAATACAAACACAAATTTACTAATTTTGAAGGCATAATTTAAATTAATCGTGTTATTATTGTTCGTAACACATATATCGATGGCTGAGTAGTTACTATCAATAGTAACTAATATGTAGTCTGTATTTATTACAGCGTATTGTATTATGAACAGGCTATCAACCAGAATAAGATGTTTTGGAATGCAATGGATAGCCTCAAACATTGATTGAAAACTCTTTAGCTTTAGAAAAGTAATATCATCAACATCTTCACAGCCTCTTTACATCCCACTGTTGGGCTCAGGCCTCCTCTACTATGGGAGGGAAAATGACCTACTATACGGCACTGGTCAGATGTTTTGTATAGGGTTTTGTTTCGAGTTTTCTTTCTCTTACATAGATGTTATATGCACATCATAACCCCTTAGTCTTCTTTTGAGACACCCACGGGGAAGAGAACCCGTGTTGAATTGTATTCTTACTCCGTCATCGTAGGAAAAGTAATATGGCTTACAAAATTTATTCTCTTCTGCGATAAAAACTTGCAATTTTCCACAATCGCGCCAGCATTAGTGCAATAACAAGCTGCGGTAGGCTTAACTGAGTCGTAGAGTCTGTCGTCATGTGCAAACACTGATTAGTAGAGTGGCTACTGCGGTCGGACGCTGCGACGAGCTGTGTCACTGCGTTATCCTCGAAACATAGAAATCGTAAATCGTGAATAGATTTTGTTTCACGATATTGAGAATTTGCAGTTATGTGTAATGCTGAGCCTAATCAAAATTATCTTAAGTATTACATATCATTCCATGTGAAGACGAATACAACAATTCGACGATTCCTTACTCTTAGGAATTGTGAAATCGATTAAAGAATGTGAACAGATAACATTACTGCCAGAGAAGGTAACTTGAAATTAAAATCTATGCTAACCTCCGTGGTCAGTGTGATTTCATAGGTAAATGTCTCTCGCCTGGAGGAAGCTCAAGCAACAATAAGCTGTATACCATGTGAGAAGTAGAAATAGACGACGATATGAGTATGATTTTAATGGCACTAATTCCGTCGTTCATTCTCATCATCGTAGCTATTGTAAGCTAAGACCCGAAAGCTAGCCAAGTTCCTATGATATGAACACCGAAATTTATCTGGCGTAAGTCTCAAAAGCACTATTAATTATCGCTATGACTTTCAGAAAACACAAATAACATGAATTGGGGAGAATGATTGCATATGTGTAGATATATTCATGTTGAAATTAAGAAATATATAATGAGCTAGTGTCTGTTCAGACAGTGTTCTAAAAGTATTGATTTCGAGTTTTCCATTTTTGAATAAATATTATATGAGGTGAGTTTGAATAAATATTATATGAAGTATCAGAGGTGCATAGTCTGAAGGATTAATGTGCATAAGTGCATAGTCTGGCAAAGTAAAAATACTTTTCGCCTTTCTCTACTTTTCCAAGAACATAAGATAATTAAGCATATAATATTTATTCAAAAAAAAAAAAAGAAGGAACTCACTAGGAAGATAATAATCGACACACTTGACAGGCCTATTGGCATTGGCTCATAATGTTTCCCAGGAGTATGCTGCAATCCATTCTCTTGTTAACCTTACCCGCCTTTACGACTGCAATGGGAAAGCTGGCACTGGTCACGCATTGTATTTTTATCCCGTTACTTCATGGGAATTAATCTATACCACACATTGTCACCAAATCTACTATAAATAGGTAAATAGATAGGAAATGAATCAAAATTCTGATAGAAGAAATTTTAATACATAGTTATGCTTCGTAACCCAACATATAGCGAAATTAGGCTAATATTGGTATGACTAAGACAACGACCTCTTTACCACTTCTATTTATATTTTATGCACTTAAATATTATTGCTTTTTATCCATATATTTATACAAAATCAAATCGACGTAAGTATACTAATTATGTGCTTTAAATTATGCTTTAGTCCTGAGAAGGATTACAATAAAATTAATCTAATAATCTAACTCCAGATTAGGACTTTTGCGTGTGGTGACGGAATAAGAAAACAATTCACCACTTTATTTCTTGCCTGTGCGTGTTATAAAAGGCGACTAAGGGATATGATACGATACATAGATAACATCTGTGCAAGAGAAGAATTACTCGAAAGAAAACCTTATATCACGTCTGACTAGTGTGATATAGCAGTTCAATTTCCCTTCTATTGTAGAGAAGTCTCGAGCCCAGCAATGGAATTTATATAAACTGTGGCGAGATCGGAACATTGTCGCCGTTCAAAAAAACAGGTAGGCCTTCATCAGATGTATTCTTTATTTTTTCTTCGAAACAGAATAAAATATTTCCAAAGTTCAGTAGATTATCGTTGGACTAGTTCTTATAAATTGTAACCATCATCATCATCTCAGCTCATATACGTCCTACTGTTGGACTCGAGCCTCCTCCATAATAGGAGTGAAATTGACCCACTATACCACGATGATCAGACGTGTTGGTGTAGGGTTTTATTTCGAGTTTTCCTTCTTTTGTATAGATGTTATCTGTGTATCATATTCCTTACGACACACACAGACATGAAATGAGGTGGTAAATTATATTCTTACTCCGTCACCACACGGAAAATGTTCTGATCTGGTGTTAGAATATCTATATTTATTTTATGTATATTTAATTCTTTACTCGTTTTTACGACACCCGTGGGCAATATTAGGGATGGTGAAGTGTATTCTTACTCCGTTACCACACAAAAAAGTAGTAACCAATCATTAGTTAATTAATAGAGTAGTAATACATAACTAAAATTAGTTTAATCCACAAAGAGATATTCGATTAGGTTTCTATCTCTTCGCTGTCTATATATAACTAAGTTGTTAATATTTTATTCTAATTGTATATCCTTCCAGTGATTTTATCATCTGCGTCGCATTTATCAGGTCCAGTGATCGCGGACTTGTCTAGCTGAAGCGAATGAGTTTTCTATTTATCTAAAGAGCTCAGATAGTTGCAGTAGATTTCTGGACAATTGTAAACGTTTGTATCCCAATCAAGATCGGATAGGAAATTAATATACATTATAAGAATTACGTATTCAAAACGAATTATATTTATTATTCATTTCGAATATAGGCTGTGATGAAAATGAAACACTATTTTTAACTTACTTTATTTCACATATGAGTGCCCGTAGAATGATTGAAACAAAATTAAGTATGTTTACAATACAAGAATATAGCTTACTAAGTCACCTCATTGAACACACACTAATATAAAAACCAGTGGGGTTTAACATCTCGAAGCTCTTGAACAAATCCATTTATTCAATGTTTTAAAGATGTATTCTGTTCAGAAGAAGAAAAGCTTTGCGCTGATCCGTTCAACTAAAAGTTCTCAACAACAGTTCAAACACTTTGTGGTTTAATATACAAGGTTCTCCTTTCAGTTCACTTTGTGCGATGCATTAGATCAATTGTTCTATTCTCAGTAGCTATCATGATTATCGATCATAAAGCATGTCAAAACTTAGTAAAATCTATTGCTTTCTTTGATTTTATAATTCATATTTACAATATTATATGCAATATTATGCTATAGTGCTATTATGCTATAATGTAAAGGTAACGTGACTCTATTTTTTATGTCAAACTGGGAAGCTTGTACAACGTATCGGCGCCTAGGACGGCGCAGGCGGGCATGCTTGCGCTTGATGCCACCCTAGCCAAGACAACGAGCGACTCTTATTTTTGAAGTAAAAATTTTGGTAGGGGGAAATTTTATGGGTTCGCGTTACCGACTTGCTTATAGGAGTATATCTGTGGCAGATAAATGTAAGGTATAATTTAAAATTTTTAATTTGAGATCAAACAATTAATTTAAGTATACAAAAATATCAACTATTTGTTTATAATTTTTAGTTTTCACTTCTGTCGGCAGTCTTCGTGAGGGCTATTTTTTTTTCAGGATTTTAAGAGTGAATCGTCAAAAATATAGTCATTTTCAACTAACACCCATATCTTTAATTTCAAGTAACATTATTAATTTGCCGTTAAAGAAAATCGTGACCATTCATTTATAAAAACAATCAAAAAGCGATTAGTTAAGGTCCAAATGCTAATAACAATAAACAAATTATGTTCTTACATAATTTAGTCTCGAAAATTAACTTTAATTATTACATAAATTCAAAAGGACACCCTCACATTATTAACATTCACAGAGTAACTACAAATGAAATAAAAGGGTCGAAATTCGAAATATTTTAGGTCAACTTAATTTGTACGAAAATTGTAAGTTTAATTTCTTCCAGTTAAGAGTCCATTTCGACTGCCCTGGTTCAGCTTTGTCCTCACAATAATTAATTTAGTATGAGGAAATCTCCATTTCGTGACAATGTCACAGCATTTACCTTTCTTACTGCCGTGACTTTCATTTATATTTCAACATAAGACTATTTAAATGAAGTTGTTTTATATGTACAGTTCGTGATTTATTTATTAACGTAGAATTTGCTGAATAATTTTCTCTTTAATTATAATAAAAATATAAAAGAATTGGTCGTAGTTAGCATATTATGCTCAGTAAATATATCATAATTTTGTATAGTAAAATACTTTACATTATAAGTGTTGTTGATGTTAAAAGGGTTCTCTTTCAGTCACACATTTTGTGCATGAAAATTCAAATGTTATGTAATACACTATTTCATATCCCCATTTTGACATCACATTTTTAATTTCTCTTAATTGGCGAAGATCTTGTTATCGTCTTAATTTTTTTCCAATAGTTTCAGCAAAACTTCAACAGCATTTTATGTTCAATCTACGCCTAACCTCATTGTAGATGATATATTTATATGACTGTGCTAATGAAATAATGATTGAAATAAATTTACATAAATATATGTCTCATATAAAATTTGATGGACAATATCTTGTATTCAAGGGATATCTAATTCTACATAGAATTAATTTATTTCATATGAGTGAAAAAAAATATATGGAAACATCATTAAGACTATAAGAATTTTGTAGTCCGGTATTTAGATATATCTTAAAATTACCGCATTCAATAAATATTATTTTTATTATATTAAGAAGCTTTTATTAATATTGCTAAAATAAAAATATATAGTGAGTTCTAGGAAAAGTTATTTTATAGTGTAATGTAAATAAAAACCTGAAAGCACTCTATTATTTTAATAGACGATCATTTTTCTTCACTCCCCTAGTTCATGTTTAAAGAAATAGCCACTACAGCGTTTATATCGACAAAAAACTTACCCTAGAGTTAGTTGACCTGTAGAGGCGCTTTTTCACTGGATAAACTCGATACGCGTTACCCAGGGGAGTGATTCATCACAGTACTGAGTAGCCAAGTCCAGAACTATTCGTCTTCAAGATGTTTCATGAAATAATATACTTTAAGAACCTTTGTTTTCATGTCAGCATTTTATCCATCGTTTTTTTTTCATATGAGATTTTGATGTGAAACATCTATAGGCGAGGGTGACCGTAATTGTCGTGTGGCGTTTAACGCCACGCCTCGCGGTCCCCTAATAATTATATATTAAATAAATATTTGGATGCATATACCTACATTTTTGTAACGAAACCATGGTGCGATTTAAAATTTTGTACAACGCCATCTAGTGAACTCAAAGTAAATTGTTACTTATAATGTATATTAATGAAAATAAATGTTTATTGAATAAAAATCATCATTTTTTGGAAAAAACTCGCGATATTTTATTAACCCTATACTTGGCATAGTGTATGATCTGATACGTAGCACTTTAAAAAAATCTACTGCATTATAAAAATATTATTATAATATAATTATGTTATAATACGCTCCCGAATATTTATAGATATTGTATTATTTCTTTTTTATAATAATGGGCAACACAAAAACAGTAGTAGAACGAAAGATAGCAGACCCGTCATGTGCGTCTACGCAACGCAAGGTAAAAAAGTTATTGTTTTTATATATTTTGAACTAATCTTGTTGAGAAGTGGCTTGATTCGAATAGATTACTATACTATCTTTGCAGAATAGGCTTTATTGTGCACTAAAACATATTATAACTCCATTTTGTAAGCTGGTTTTCCCGAGTGTTTCAAATATGGTACATTGCCAGGTATTCAGGTATTTACATCTTTTTGATAATGTATCAAATATGAAACATTGCTTGATTTGTAAACGTGCTATTAATTTTTTTATTTTAGTATCACAGGTGCATATTCGACTCAATCAGCAGCAAAAATAACACATAGCTCGTAAATATATAGCCCTTGTTTCTAGACCTAGGGCAAAGTCGGATCAGAGACTTTTTGGTGATTATTTTATTTATGGTAGTCAAAGAAATGCCCTGTTACACTGGCTATACTTACTAATCTTGAGACTCTTATACTGACATCGTATATGAACAGTATTTAACTTCTTTACCACCGTGAATTGAAATCTAGAAATGATACGAAGAAACTAAAGGCTTCGTAAATCGCATTGAGGTTTTTAGGAAGGACTTAGAAGCAATAAAGAAAAGAATAGCATAAGCAGCTCAACAAAAACAATGCACATACCGGTACCTGAAAGATCTCCAGCATTTAATATCGCTGTGATAATGTTACTCATTATCAGAGGGGAGATGCATGTACTGCACAAAAGATCGGTCCAAATTTGCAAATGCCATTTGCCAAAAATGCATAATCTGGTTATACCTATTAACAGAGAGTTTTTAAGAAGCTATAAATATATTCCAATATAAGATTACAAATATGTAACTACAATCTAATCCGTCCGATATCTTGGAGTTATAAGAAGTAAAGAATGACATATTACTTAGTATTGTAATTTAAACAAGAATGTTTACATTATATCACAGAGCGTGATTTTTAGTTTTTTTTATTCTATGTACTAGACTTTCTAAGCCTGGAAATGTCATTAAAGTGATACAAACAATTCGCTAAGTTTATTACTACAAGTCTGGCAATGTGTCATATATGATACGCTCAATAAAACCTAATTAAACATATAAACATTTTTTTATTATTTTTTTCGTCATCAATGAATACCTCAAACCTCACATAAACTATAACTTATCAACATTTACAACAAAAAATATCTTGCCAAGTATAGGGTTAATACTTTATGCCTTAGTTTTTTCGTATTAGTTCCTGTCGTAATCTAATGTTCTTTTATGCATATATACTTGTTTTATAAATTAATGTAAAATTCTCTAACTTAGTAATATAAATATACCAGTAGGTATGGTATTTAGTTTACTTTCAGCTACGAAAACTGGAGAACCGTTTTTTTATAGGCTTTTATTAGTTTCAGGTGTATATATATTTATTTCTTTGTATATTACCGACTTCATAGGAATTGGATTTTGACTCACTTTAAACAGCCAAATTTCATTTAAAAGTTGAAAATTTAAGGAGGACCAATGACGTTAAAATTATTTAGATAGCTTGTCTTATTATCATTACAGGATTAAAAATTTCTTTATTAAATATATTGAAGCTGAGAGTTGGTCGTTAGCTCGATAAATGCCGCCATTTCTGTTTCCTAAATCACACACTTCGTGCGAAAAGAATGTCTGTGAACGGATGAAAGCATTTCATTTTTTATAGGCTTTTATTAGTTTCAGCTGTGTATTTATTTGTTTGTATGTCACCAACCTTAAGAATTGGATTTTGACTCGCTTTAAACAGCTTGTCTTATTATCATTACAGGATTAGAGAGTTCTTTATAAAATATATTGTAGCTGAGAGTTGGTCGTTTGCTCGATAGATGCCGCTATTTCTGGTTTATAAATCGCAAATTATTTCAAGCGTATGAATCGTAAAGTCAATTTTAAAATGGATAATTTATTCGATACGATACCTACCAAAAAGTACTTATTGACTAAAATATCGAATACAAAAGCATCGGTATCGAAAGAAAAGTACTCGATACCTAAAGATAAAGTAAATAAAAGTACTCGATACTTTAAACAGTACGTTACTTATCTTTCGATACTATTCATGAGTTCAGTATCGATACTTTATATTCGATACCGTGTCCCTACTCGTACAAAATAGTTTCGATGTTTCACATCTGTCAGTCGTCCTGAGCGACGGCTCACTTTTTTTCTTATTTGACATGTTTGACAACATCTCTTTTATGGCAAATAGAAATAGGGCCATGTAATAAATAATAAATATTTCACGTTTGAAAACTGAACAATATAATTAAAACAAAAATGAGGTTTTTTTTTCTGTTTTTATGTTTTATTTTTGGGGTTCGGGCTATGACTTTGAAGCATGCTATCCTTACCGTCAGGCATAATGAAATGGCGGCCACCACACGTACCTAGCCCTACAAAAACCTGAAACGTTTCATAGTTTTAGTTATTCATTATTTCGCTTAGTTATGGTTACTTATAATTTCTCTTTCTTTTTACTTGAAATTATTACGCAAGGAGTTTATTAGTGAGTGTTCATTTTGTGATGTAAGGTATAAATATTTTCGTACTGCGATTTACAGGTTAATTAACGAACTTAGATATTGTTCTAGAATGATAGTGGTTACTACAAGATCTTTAAGGCATCTTGTACGACTTTGAAATCATATTAAACTTTGTTATAAACTTGGAATAAATACTTAATGGCGAGAGAAATAAATTAATAACAACATTAGATCATCAGAGAGGGGTTGCCAGAGCTATGCGCTCGGGGGTGGAAGTATCATTTTCAATGGCATAACTACGGGGAAACCACTGCAGGTCTCTGGTTATCGGGGACTTGCGATGGTGAAACCGGCGCCGCACCGCTAGACACCCCAAGCCACTTGCACCAATGTTGCCCCCCTGTTGCCCGTATGGCCTACGTATCTGTGGCGACCGTTTAGCTGGGCCCATTCAGTGAGTTGGCGAGTCACCGTCTTCCAAAGTTTAAGACGTATAAAGGTATTGAAGGCAGACGACAGTTATTAAATCAATAGTTTTATGTTAATCTGGTCCATTTAACCTCCAACCACATATTCATGTATGTATTAGATACCATCATTAGACAATAGTTTTACACCTGCCGCTGGCAGTCCAAGTGTGTTATGTGCAGGCGTGGAGTGTCATCGGTAGACGTCCCATCCCATTTTTATATGTGTGTGTGTGTGTGTATTTTTTGTGTTCGATCCATATCCCCATGTAAGCCTTTCAAAGGACCGGGTATCTTCCCTAGGATAATCCTGTGAAAAAGGAAAGACATTATATCCGTATGGTGACGGAGTAAGAATACAATTAACCACCACTGGAAGAAGCTCGAGCTCAGTAGTGGGACGTATATGAGCTGTGATGATGATATATCAGTTATCTACTCTTGGCCTGCGAAAAGCCTATTACATAATAAACAAGCTTTTAGGAATAAGACTATACTACTCTTATCTCTTTACTAAAAGGAATGATTTAGGATTTATTATTTAACTTGTACTAATACTACTAATCTCAATATTTGATTACTTTTGGTTTTCTTTTAGGTCACCCTCGAGAAAGAAATTAGGGGTGACCCATTGAAATTTTAAATTCTAATCGCGCGGATAGGTTGTTATTATGTATATACAAATTATATTTTATTTTATTACTTCGTTACGGTACTATAAATATATGACTCAACACGCTAATACCCCTTTGACTGAGCACGTAAATATTTTAACGTACGTGCTTAAATTAATTTATAAAAGTCCTAATTATACCAAGTTTATTGAGTAAATTCTGATAATAATCTTACTAAAATTTAAAGGGTTGTAATAAGTATATCAAATATGTGAGATTAAAATAAAACGGATATTCATACATCAACGGTATATGTAAATGGTAATGGTTTTTGGTAAATACATTATAACTACAAAATATTTTTTTGGTCCTTATTTTTTGTTTTTATTGCCAACGGTGGCAAACGAGCAAACAATACACCTGGTGGTAAGTGTTGCTGCCGCTCATGGACCTTTACAGGGTCGCTGCCTACCGCGAAGAAAGTGATGCATTAAGGCTCGGTGATACCAAGGGCACCACCAAAACCCTCCACACACAAACAATCTCAGAAAGTTGGGCTTATACAAAAGTTTTTGTTGTTATCCATGTGGCGACGGAGTAAGAATACAATTTACCCCCTCTCTTACCCCTTAGGGTCGTAAAAGAGGACTAAGGAATAAAATATGCATATAACATCTATGCAAAAGAAGAAAAACTCGAAACAAAACCCTATACCAATACGTATAACCAGCGTAGTATAGTAGGTCAATTTCCCTCCTACTGTGCAGGAGGCTCGCGCTCAACAGTACGACATATATGGGTCGAAATGATGAATGATAATAAAAATTGTTGCTTTGATTTTTTAAGAACTTTGTGTAACCGAATTTTATATATTTTTAGGTATTTTAGTAATATAACAGCCAACCCAATAGTATCCTGATGTTATCGGTATCAAAACACATACTGTATCACTCGGCTCGGATAGGTTGGTATGGGGTTTTATTTCTTTTCCTTCTTTTCCATAGATGTTATCTTCATATTTCATTCTTCTGTCACCAAAAAGAGAATTTATTTTGAAATATATTAAATTAATTATTGCTTAGATATCCTTTAATTTTCTAGGAACATACTAATAAAGTCATAATTGGAGCAATCGACAGCATAAATTATCAAATAACTTTTAAAACATTCGCATAATATTAAGTTTATAGAAAAATAGCAACCCGCCCTCGCTTCGCTTCGGTTTCAGTCGCTTAAACCGGCGTAGTTCCTGTTCCTGTAAGAATACCGGGATAAAATATAGCCTATGTTACTCCCTGATATTATAGCTTTCCATTGGTGAAAGAATTTTTGAAATCGGTTTGGTGGTTTAAGCGTGAAAGCGTTACAAACAAACAAACATCCTTACTTTCGCATTTATAATATTAGTATGGATATTGCCGAACATATTCAAAGCTACCTAAAAATTTGTCTAGAGTTTTTGAGCAAGTCTAACTCAACAAATTACTTATGAAGCTTTAAGCATATAACTAAAAGAGCGTGCCGAAAACATTCAAAGCTACAAGAAATATCGTGCGACTAAATGTAGAGGCAACATGAAAGAAAATTCTGAGCACTAATGAAACGCGATTGTTTCCAAGCGCACCTGATCTTCCGCCTTTTTCTTTCTTCATTTCTTTAACAAAAAAGGGGCTTGCTCCTTGCGATATGAAAATGTTGTTCTATTTTTTCAAATTAGACTTGTATTTTATGCCAAGCGTGTAATAAACATAGACATGTTCGTTCGACACTATTTTAGATACAAGTAAATTTTTTTTTTCTTATATGCAAGCAATTTTTGGAAAAGAGCGTAATTTTTAAACCATTAAAATTAAACATTTTAAGAAAACAACAGACGGTAATGAAAAAAACTAAAAAGAAATCATGTCCTCTTCACTAAGAGAAATGACAGCTAGATAAGGGCATTGTGTGGCGAAAATTCCTTACTTCGTTTTGGAAAAACCAACTATCGTATCTCAATGGATTTAATCGTTCGAGACCTACCACTGATAGACGCACGATGGCGTCTTTATAATATCCCTCTTTTTTATGTTGCGGACTAAAAATTAAGATTAAGTTAAGTGAAAGTTAAGTGAAATGGACCTAATTTCAATGTCATTTTTATTTATTATCTTTGGTGATATAAGAGCTACCAGTCCTTCGAGTTGGAATGGTAATTTGAACCTCAGTAGTTGCAGAATCACAGCCAGTTCACTTTATACCATGAGTTATGATTTCTACCTTCAGTTCTCTCTCTCATCGAACGAACCGCAAGTTATAACAACTTAACGTTTTTTGAGAGAGTGTGGTATTAACAGATGAGTTCACGCATTTATTGTGGCAGAGATCAATTTGCAGATAAATACTTTTCAGATCAAATATTTATACAGATCATGATAGAAGTTGAAGATTAAATTTGTAAGAAATGAAATAATCAATTTATTGCGAAATATGGGCATAGGCGTTACGAATAATAATAACGTGAAGCAAAAACTTTGTACCCCTTTTTACGAAAATTACGTGGATGGACAAGTATGAAATTTGGCACAGTTGAAGTATTTAATGAGGAGAAGTGCATAAAAGTGAAATTGCATATAATAATGGATTAGAAATACATTAAGTTCATTAAAAAAGGCATTACGCCCACTACCATGCAATCGCTACACACACATACACACACCAACGTTTATACACTTTTGTTTACGGTTAAAATCTCTGGTCAAACTGAATCATATCTCAAACAATCATAATTATGATGACAATGTCTAATAGATATCTGTATCTACTTTTATATTATAGGCCGGGATCCACCGTACATTTTTTTATTTCATTACTAACAAGCTAATTTTTCATGAGTAGCTTTATCTTGATGAGACACGCCCAACAATATCTGTACGAAAACTCTCAATTGTGGTAGGTTTCGGAGGTAGGAGGGATAGAATATGTCCATTTGGTGGTTCTAAAAAATTTATTACTAACGGGGTGATTTTTGGTATATCTCAAGATAATTATCTAAAAAAATATTTGTCCTACAAAATCTGTGGTTACATCACAGAGTTCCTTGCTCCCAACTTGTATCGATAACGAGGTCATCAAATTAATTACTAACAAGCTGATTTTTTTTTTACTTATTTAATATATGTATAAATTAACAGTCATATTGTCCTACAAATTGCGTGGTACGTTATCCCGGTCCTACGCTCAGAAATTGTTAATACCACAATACCATTTGTCTCATTACAAACTGTAGGACAAAGATGAAGATTAATTTTTTTTATGTAAATATACACATTTTAGTACCTGTTTA
The DNA here is from genome assembly GCA_032191425.1 of Lymantria dispar. Classification (NCBI taxonomy): domain Eukaryota; kingdom Metazoa; phylum Arthropoda; class Insecta; order Lepidoptera; family Erebidae; genus Lymantria; species Lymantria dispar. The sequence goes on from CM063441.1 coordinate 28,491,679, forward strand.
TTAAAAACTAAAGTTATTTAAATTTTAAAAAAGATGTTTTCAATGTATTTTATGTTAGAAATAGGAAATCGAAAAAATTACAATTCTTGTCGGACTAGTGAAACCTACCTGTTTTTTTGTAGGACATTGTTTCTTTCGGGTAGAGAACACACTAACCTACTATTAGTATAGGATCCCGCTATACAACGACCTTCACCGAGATGCTTATTTAATGAAACTTATTTTTTATGTAATTTAATATGTCAATAAATATATTGCATATGGGTTGCCTAACAAATTTTAGTCCAGAGTATGATTAATTAATAATTAAAGAAAATCATTTTTTTTTAACATTGCACCGGTTTGATTATTAGAGAAATTCTATACCAATCGAAAGTATGAAGCCCATAGAATATACAAACGTTAGATTGCCTATTCTTTTCCGGTCATTACTCTCGGGTAGCCAGGTATAAACAGATAAATCGATACTAGCATTTTGCACCGGTCTGATCGATGTTTGCATATTCTATGGGCTTCATACTTTCGATTGGTATAGAATTTCTCTAATAATCAAACCGGTGCAATGTACAAAAAAAGAAAAAAAAAATATTAATGAATCATACTCTGGACTAAAATTTGTTAGGCAACCCATATGCAATATATTTATTGACATATTAAATTACATAAAAAATAAGTTTCATCAAATAAGCATCTCGATGAAGGTCGTTGTAAAGCGGGATCTTAGACCATATATAATATCTTTCTTTGTCCGCGAACTTTGTCGGCGAACTGTACTGCCATAATTTTTTTCGTAAATGTATTTTCTAAATTTCCGAATATATAGTTTCTAATGGAGGAACCATTACGGCTTTGTCGGGAAAGATTCCATCGTCTTGGTCGCGGCATTGTTAATGATGATTCAAAGAGAATACAAATTACTGATTATTGATTTCTGACAAAATTATAATTATCAATTTTTCAACCATACCTAACTATAGACAAAATTACATTTAGCTGTCATTTACGTTTTGTTATTACATATCAAATGCGTTTTTGTTATCCTACGTTTCATAGTGACTTGTATTCTCTTTGACATGAGTTTCGGTACGAATATGGAAATGTCATGTTAAGCTCTTATATTATATTCATTTTTTTAGTGTTTCATAGTGTTATATTGAATAGTTTTGCCTATATTTTATGTAATATAATACAGTTAAGGTGCTGAAGTGTGGTGAATGTGATATAAGAGTGGTTTACGTGTATTTTCATATTCTACCGAAATTGCCAGAGAAATCATTGAGTTATTTTTTCAGTGCCTAATTAATGGTAATGACTTGACTTACTGACGGACATAACTATAAATAAGCTATTCTATATAAAGAATAGTTAAATAATATGAAGAAAATTGTGTCAGACTTGGTTGTATGGGCTTTGATCTCTTTATCTGTTCGAATGGACAAACAGAAACAAAGAAAATATATTTGAAATTTTATGTCACGTCACACGAGAACGCGATCGAACGGGATAAAAAGTAGCTCATTGCCATTAAGATGAAGAAAAAGAAGAACGGGATAAAAAGTATTCTATGTCCGGCGCCTGGTTCTAAGCTACCTCCCCACCAATTTTCAGCGAAATCTGTACTGCCATTCCTGAGTTATAAATAGTGTAACTAACAGGACTTTCTTTTATATATATAGTATATATATATACAAGAATTGCTCGTTTAAAGATATAAGATTAAAGGTGAAAGTCTGATTAAGCTGTATAGTGGCGGCTACGAATACTACCAACTGTTATGTAGCTCGTGGTTTTCGTTAAAGACGATAACTTTTTATCGACCTAGGGCTGCGCCAACTCTATCTGATTTCGTCAGGTCAACAAATACATTCAGGTGGGTTGCGGGTGCGCACATCCGCAAGCACGCATGCTTACGCCCCTCTGTCGCCCCGGACGGAGTGGTGCGAGGAGTGCGCCGACCGCAACCCACATAAAAAAAAAAACGTCATAAAACTCTAGTCAATTACTTTTGCAATATGTAATATATATTTTTTTATTGCCTCTCGTGGCAAACGAGCAAACAGTACATCTTTTATTAAGTGTTGCAGCCGCTCATGGACCTTTGTTAGGCCGCTGCCTACTGCGACGAAAGTGAAGGGAGTGTGAATGCATGCAATGAGGTTCGGTGATACTAAATGCATAACCAAAACCCATTACACACACACACCCTCAGAAAGTAGGACTTTCGGCTCTTTCGTTCACAAAACGAAACAAATTGTTACTACTCAGACGTCAATTTTCTGCGAGAATGTGGTTCTACCACGGACGGACAGGCCCACGGCTGTAGACAGACAACTGTCAACAGTGTGCTCCTGCCACATTGTTAACAGCTCCACAGAGGGCCATGTCGGTCAGGGCCATACGCGGATACCGCACGGTGGCGACGGAGGCAGCGTGCCTGTTGGCCGGGACTCCCTCGTGGGACCTGGAGGCAGAAATGCTCGCCGGTTTGTATCGGCGGGTGTCGGGGGTGTGAACGGAGGGTGGTGTGGTCTCTTTGAGCGAGCTCACCGCCTAGTGCGTTGACGCCCGCCGAGACGTCATTGCCCGTTGGGCAGACCGGCTGGAGAGGCCTCGGTTCGGGGGACGGACCGTGGTGGCCTTCCGACCGGTGCTGATGTAGTGCTTGAAACGGCGGCACGGGGTGCTCTCCTTCCGACTGTTGCAGGTGGTGACAGAGCATGGATGCTTCGCTAAAGACCTGTACACGTTCGTTGGAAGGGAGAGTACACCGTCCTGCCACCACTGCGATTGCGACGAGAATACGGCGCAGCATACGCTTGAGGTCTGTGCCACTTGGGCAGAGCAGCGTCGTGAACTCGTCGCAATCATCGGTGCCGATCTGACGCTGCTGACCATCACCAGGGCGATGTTCGACAGCGTCAGGAACTGGGACGCGGTCAAAGCCTTCTGCGAGGCAGTAGTCTCGCGGAAGGAGGCGGCGGATCGCGTGCGTGGGTAGCACAGCCTCGATGAGGCGATCCGCCGCCGGCAACTGGGGCGGTGTAGGCGCGATTACTTGTGCCTCATGCCGCCCTAGTCGAGGCCGCGGGTGACGTGACCGGGGATTTAGTCCGTCACATTTACAAAATTATATTATTTTTGTTTGAAAGAAGTTTTGTGCCGAAATAGTCGCTTTCAAATTTCGTAAAGATATGATGAAGTTGTTATCTATACCAATAAATAAAATTGGAGTGTCTGTTTGTAATGTCAAAATAATAGACTTTTTTCATCCTCACACGGTTATTTGCACGACAGCTATGCCTAAAATAGCAATTAAAAAATTTTTGTCTGTCTGTCTGTCTGTTTGTTCCGGGTAATCTTCAAAACGGCTGGACCGATTTCAAAAATTCTTTCACCAATGGAAAGCTATAATATCAGGGCGTAAACTACGCTATATTTTATCCCGGTACTCCCACGGGAACGGGAACTACGCGGGTAAAACGACTATAACCTATAAACGAAGCGAAGCGAGGGCGGATTGCTAGTTTTTAATAAAAAACTTCATGATATTTGCGCTATTAAATTTCATATAATGATTCATTGTTTATTTTATTTATTATTCATTATTTTGATTTTGCTGGTATAAAATGGTCCCTATATCAGGCGCTTATTGACTCCATTGGGATGTATTTTTTTTTTTTTTTTTTTTATTGCCAACGGTGGCAAACGAGCAAGCAGCACACCTGATGGTAAGTGAAACTGCTGCACATGGACCTTTGCAATACCAGGGGCACAACCAGGCCGCTGCCTACCGTGAAGGAAATACTCTTCTTTAACCTTTAAACCTCGTTTAAAGAAGGACATGTCATAGCGCTCGAGTAACACAGCAGCAGGTAGTTCATTCCAGAGCTTGCACGTACGTGGGAGAAATGATCGCTGGAAACGTACAGTTGAAGACCATAACGTTTCCAGGTGAAATGGATGAACCCTGCTGCGATGTCGAGTGGTACGTTGGTAGAATGGTGACGGTGGTACCAAGTCAAACAGTTCCTCGGAGCACTCCCCGTGAAAGAGTCGGTAGAATACACAGAGTGACCCAAAGTCTCTCCACTGCTCCAGCGACTCCAATCTGTCCGTAAGATTGGGATCCCCGACGATTCGAACAGCCCGTCTTTGCAGGGAGTCAAGTGGGTCTAGCTGATATTTGGGCGCACCTGCCCAGAGATGTGAGCAGTACTCCACATGGTGACAAACTTGTGCTTTGTATAGCACAAGACGCTGTCTCGGTGTGAAGTACCGCCTGGCTCTGTTCAGGACGCCCAACTTTTTGCTTGTCAATTTGGCTTTGTCCTCCAAATGACTCTCAAACTGGACTTTGCTCGATATTTTGACGCCGAGGATCCCAACGCTGTTGGAAATTTGAAGAGTTACTCCTTGGAACTGAGGTGCCATGACAAAAGGGTCCTTCTTTGCAGTGACCGCGCAAACTTGTGTCTTTGTGGAATTGAACTGGACTAAGTTCCGTTCACCCCATTCCGAGGCCCGCCCCAGAGAGCGCTCGACTTCAGAAACAGGTTGAACCCTTCTGTCCTGTGTACTCCGAGGGATATTCCGTTGCTCGGTGTACCGCTCGTCACCCATGGTGTCATCCGCATAGCGACGCATATTCGCAATGGAGAGCATGCCGTTGATATGCAGGATAAACAACGTCGGCGAGACGGAGAGAGCACTGAGCCTTGTAGTACACCAGCATTAATGGTCATGGTATCGGAGCAGGAGCCATCTACGACGACTCTTATACTCCGACCATCCAGAAAGCTGGCGATCAAATTACAGAGTCCTTCAGGGATTCCGTATGATGGTAGTTTCGATAGAAGTGCCCTGTGCCATACCCTATCGAACGCCTTTGCGATATCTAGGCTGAACGCCAGCGCCTCACCCTTGCCCGCCAAGGCCTCTGCCCAACGGTGTGTGAGGTACACAAGAAGATCACCAGCCGACCGACCATGACGAAAGCCGTATTGGCGATCACTGATAAGGTGGCGATCCTCAAGGTACTGCAGAAGCTGGCGGTTTATAACCTTCTCAATTATCTTGGAGAGCAAGGATGTTATCGCAATTGGCCTGTAATTCGATGGGTCAGACCGGTCTCCCTTTTTAGGGATCGTGTGGACATGGGCTACCTTCCACGAAGACGGAACCCTATTAGTAGCGTAGGAAAGTCGGTATAGGCGCGTGAGGATGGGAGTTAATTCTGGGGCGCACGTCTTTAGTACCACTGCAGGGATGCCATCCGGTCCACTCGACTTATGGACGTCTAAAAGCCGCAGCTCCCGCCTAACCGCTCGCTGCGTGATGCGGATTTCGGGCAGTGAGCTTTCACACCGTGGGATGGTAGGTGGTGTGGCAGCTCCGGCATCCAAAGTCGAGTTACAGGCAAAGAATTGACCTAGAAGATCGGCCTTCTCCTTTGCGCTGTGGGCCAGACTACCATCGTGTTTCTGTAATGTATCTACCTCATTCATCACCATCATCATCTTATCCTAATTATTCGATGTGGACTCAGTATGTACTATTCTTTTGTAGTACTTCAGTAGTATAGACATCAGTAGTAGACATCAGTGTAGTTGGCACAGGTCGATGTAGAGCAGTCACTAGATAGCAGTATTTAACTTATTAGTTTACGCCAATCAATAGTTTATGCCATACAAATAGGCAGAAATTCTCTTCGGTGTTGCTTATAATACCAACTGCGATCGCCAACTTACCTGTAAATGTGGCAAATATGGTTTTACTCCACTCGTAGCATATGTCCAATAGTAGAACAATAAATGGGTCAGTTTGAGACATTACTTGCTCCAAGTGGCATTATAACTTAGCAATTTGGGAACTGTGAATAACATACGTATGGTGACCGAGTAAGGAGCCTATGCACCACCCTGTATCCTGCCCATGGGTCTCGAACAAGATGATTAAGAGTATATCCCTTATACACGCAAATAATATCTATGTAAGAAAAGGAAAACTCCAAATAAAATCCTATACCAATCCGTCTCTGATCAGCGTAGTAAGTCAATTTCACTCCTATCCATAAGTGGAGCTCGAACTCAGCAGTGGGACGTAGGTGAGCTGAAATGAATTGATAATTTACTATTTTTTTATATGTAAATAATTATTTATCCTACACTATGCAGGGAATGTATACTTTAAACATATATTAATTGTATAGACGGTCAAACTAACACATTCTGCAAAAAATTTTAGTTCCGATAAATGATTTATTTGAAGCACATAGTTTAATTGGATTGGTTTGTATTCATACAAACTGAATACGATTTGTGTTATTTATATCCGAAGGTAGTACAAGCCTTTGGAATATATGTTTTGTCAAGAACATTTCGATGGTAATTGATATTGATGGTGGTTAATTTTAGAATAATAAGCTATGAAAAACAGTCCAATTAAGTAGATCTAATTTCAAGAAAGGGTTCAGCCGGCGAATCCAACTCGGTTGGGCAGCGTTCAGTAAACTCAGGATCTTTTCGTCCAACATACCTCAGTGTCTGAAAACACAGGTCAAAGACCAGTGTGTGTTACCAATGGATGACTTACGGCACGGAAACGTGGTCCCTAAATATAGGCCTCAACATAACATGAGATACACATGAGAGAGGCCTACGTCCAGCAGTGGACGGCGATAGGCTGAAATGATGATGATGATGAAGCTATGAAACCTCTCTTGGTCTTCAGGTTTTAACTAAAATTTTATATAATAAGATCAAACTGTCGAAAGTAGTCTGTCTAACGTCATAAGCTGAACCTCATTGCACGCTTTCACATTCCCTACACACTTTTTTCACGGTAGGCAGCGCTTAGCAAACGTGTGGCAGTATCGCTTACCATCAAATCTGCTGGTTGCTCGTTTGCCACTAACAGTAATAAAAAAAAATATTTCGCGAGGTGGTTTTATTAGGTTACTACGGTATTTTAGATATAAAGAGATGTTCATACACTGTGCGAATTGATATCTAAGCCAGCCGTAAAGCCGAAGGACTTGTAGTAACCAATTTGGCGGCGAAGACTTTCACCGGGCCTTCTACAACATCTCCTCTCGTAGTCGCCTAGTTTTATCCTAACGAGGTATTATGACTTTATGAACTTAGAAATAATAAATGTACCCTACAGGCAAATAACATGAAATAAGCGTAATCACGTAATTTAAATATGAATTGAATGATGAATTATTGTATATTTTATACATCGTAGTTCGAATGGAATTGGGTCAGTGTAAACATTGAGGTATTGTTTCGTTTCGCAATTTCTATTCTGTCAAATGAAATATTTATTATTTGGAGTAAAATAACGGGATTGGTTTTGGAGTCAGGCGATGCCCAGCCAAGCGGCTGTATTCTTTTTCCCCTACAATAAATTGTACATAAAGGCAATGCACGCGGGTCACGCATAACATCTCATAGATTTATACCCCACACTTCTCTCCAAATTTAGATTTACTGTTATGTTTATCTATAATTCAAACCGCTACTTAGGCCATTTGCGAAATGTAGAAACATTTCGGTAATAATTATTAATATTTTATTTGACGTCAAGTGAATTGAAAGTTATGGAGAAACAGTAATAATCTATCAAATTTAATATTAATTAGCAGTGTTATTTTATAGCCACACTGTAAAAACTGGGCTTTGTGATGACTATATGCCGAAATGCCAAGTTGTATCTAAATATTTAAATGTATCTTATTATGAATTAATTGGATGCAAATGTAGTGTGTAGTTTTAAAGAAATGCTCAAGTGCAGGAAGAGTGGTTTATTTGTGTTTTCATGTTTCTTCAAAATTACCTGAGTTAATTTTTAATAGCATTTCAATATAAAGGCTTAACATTATTTTAAGTTATTACCCCTATCATTGTCTACTAATAATGACAGAAGTAATAACTTAAAATAATTTTCAAGTAAGCTAGCTACATGTTATTAAAAACTTTTAAAAATGTTTCCGGCTATTTAAAACTAAACTATAGTCCATAATATATAGCTTAATCTCTGTGACATATGTCAACGAAACCAACGAAGTAAGTTTGAACGAGCGACATGTTTACAATTTCATTTTGTATCAAAATATATTGTCGTTCTTTTCGTGCCAGTTTTATTGCAACTGAATTGCAATCCATACTAATATTATAAATGCGAAAGTAAGGATGTTTGTTTGTTTGTTTGTTTGTTTGTAACGCTTTCACGCTTAAACCATCGAACCGATTTCAAAAATTCTTTCACCAATGGAAAGCTATAATATCAGGGAGTAACATAGGCTATATTTTATCCCGGTATTCCCACAGGAACGGGAACTACGCCGCGGGTAAAGCGACTGAAACCGAAGCGAAGCGAGGGCGGGTTTCTAGTATATTATAAATATAAAAATATTAGTATTCATGCCCTAAATGTACCTTGTAAGTACTGAAATACCTAGTAAACATTTTATACATAAATGACGTTTACGCACGTACAAGGTCATACTGGGCTGAAAATAAAAAAGAGATGGGACAGTCGATATACGTAAATCGATAACCGATCTTTATTAAATTATTCATAAAAGAAATAAATCCAATACAGTACCTATATAAAACTTTCAACATATATTTTACAATTAAAAAAGACAGTTACATTATTAAATACATAAATTGAAATGATTTTTTTTTAATTTATTTATTATTAAGACAACACTCTGCGCTAAGGAAATAATCCTTGTATTGCGGGGGACTTTACAAACATATAATTAACGGACACAAATTACATCCAGACTCAGAACAATAATTTGTGGATCGCACAAAGTGTTGTCCCGCGTGGGATTGGAACCCCCGACACTGGCGCTGTAGGTCGCTATCTTAACCACTACGCCATCTGTGCAGTCGTAATTGATCGATTGATCTAACGACTGTCCCTATTTGGCAAAAAATGATAAATGTTCTAGCAGGAACGCTCCAGTGATGACGATAATAGTAATCTAGACCTTGGTTGTACTCCTTTTGAATAATTAAAACAGTCAAAAAACCATTGTTGTTTGAAATAAATTCAGAATGATTTTCATTGATTGTATTTTAATTATAATATAAAATCACAATTATAAAAATAAAGAGTTTTATCGATAAAAACCTACGGACTTTATTGGAAAGGGTATATTCCCAAATGATACCATGATAACGAAATTGGATAAGCGGTTTTTGAAAAATCTACAAAAATCTAAAATTTTATCTACATTGTCTACATTAACGAGCTTTTCGTTTACTCTGCATTGCGTTTTGAAGTCGGGTTTTTTTTGCAAAGACCATAAATTATATCGTCATTTTGTAAGAGTTGATTTTCAGGGTTAAACGCCTAAGTTGGTAATTACTAGTAAAAACTTTATTAGTTTAGAGCCAATGAAATTAATTTACTATAAATATATATAAAAAATAAGGCTCCTCATATAAATCATCAGATTCTAACTTGGTGACTATTATCTTAAAAATATATTCCTTAAAAAGGAGGAAATTTCTAAACATATATATAAAAAATATAAAGTCGAGCCTAGTGGATACTACGTTCGACTTTTTAAACTCTAATAAAAATATCATGAAACTCTGTATGAATAAAATAATTCCAAAAATGTTTCATAACGTGTTGTAACATCCTATAATTATCTCGTTTTGAAGAGCGACTAAAAAGCTTAATACATCCAGGGATCCGTCTGCAGTTACTCATCGTTCAAAAAGTCTGCTTGCATATGAGTTTTACGTCATTTGCGAAAATTTTTTCAAAGCGCCACAATTTTCCACAAAACGGACCGGCGTGCCTGGTTTAAATAACACTCGTTAACTTCACCCTACAGTAGCAGGCAACGCGATTATTTTCAAAAATACAATTTTAACGGGTTGATTAAAATGAGGGTTTTTTCCTGAAGCACAAGTAATTTTTCAAAGTTAATGCGTTGGGTGAGGTATGTACATATAGTACTTTTATGCAAAAGTTATTTATGATCGCCTATTTGATTTAAAGGTTTAAATACATAACTGTAAAATGTTATGTTATGTATGTTGACGAAGTAAGAAAACTATTGATCACTTCTATTTCTGAATGTCGTAGAAGAGGACGAGGAGGAAGGTCGAGGAAGAGGAAGGGGTTGTAATATGCAGATAACATCTATGCAAGAGAAAGAAAATTCGAAATAAAACTATGCCAATCCGCTTGACCAGAGTGGCATAGTAGGTCAATTGCCCTTTCATATTGGAGGAGACTTGATCCCAGCAGCAGTGGGCCAACTATAGGCCGATATGATAATGAATTATTTGTAAACTAAGCAATAAGCAAAGAATTCAGTACAATACTATTACTGATTTATTTGCTATTTATAAAATAACAAATGAAAAATGATATCTAATGTTTACGCGAGCATCATACATTGTAAATAAAATTACTTCACGGATATTATCGCATTTGTATTTGATTTTTGATTACCCGACTTTTCGAACACTTTACAGCGTTCACGATTACGGGCGGACTAAGATGCCTCACGTCCAACAAGTTATGGTTATTAAAGAGATTTATAATTATCTACCCGCTACAGAAATTAGTTATTAAATCATGACCCACATTTTGGTACAAATTTATTGAAGAAGAAAATGATTCTATATGAAATAATTATATTGCAAATGCAAGTTGAAATATTGGATTGCCTATCCAACTTAACATGTACATCTGTTACCTAACCAGAAATATCAGGGATCGTCACGTGACTTGTAAAAAAATTTAATTCATTGCCAACAAATTTATATGCATACCACGATTGCAGTCTATTAAAAATGCACCGCTTGACGTTGCCCAGCGCTAAAATAAAATTCATTCATCATAACCAGTGTAGGGAGTTAGATAAAAAAACAGGTTACCATCGCTTGTCTTGAAATTAGGGAGGCTCTTTTTTAACTGAGAAAATGTAATATAGAATTTTTGATGTCAATATAGGTATATAATACTAGCTGACCCAACAGACGTTATTCTGTTCAAATAAAGCGCCATCTACCGGGTCCAATTGCGTATCTAAATCATTCTCAAATCCCTTTAAAGGCGCACAAAAAATTAAATTAACATCGGTCCAGCCGTTTAGAAGGAATTCAGTGAGACTACTCATATCACACAGACATACACACGTACACAGGAAATATATAAAGAGATACAAAAATTTTATTCACATCTTTATTCTTCTCAAAAATAGCATAAAGACGGAGAGTTATAGAACAACTAATTCTATAGTAATATATTGTCTAATTTATCAATAACAAATCGAGCAACCTAAAAAATATTATTAGCATTTACTATTACTCTAAGGTAAAACTTAGTTTACTTAACGTCGTCGTCCTTTCAGCTCATACATGTTCCACTGTTGGGCTCGAGCCCTCTCCCCAATAGGAGGGGAATCGACCTACTATACCATGCTAGTCACACATGTTCGTATAGGGTTTAATTTCGAGTTTGTCTTATCTTGCACAGCATATGCATATGATATCTATTGAGCGTCTTTTATGATCACGGGCAAGATAGGGATTTGTGAATTGCATTCTTATTACATCACCATACGGAAAAACGTAACAATCATATCAAATTTTAAAAAATAAACAAGAATAAATCACTATATTACCAAGTAACCGCGTAATTTCAAGCAAATGAATCACTTGAGTACTGACTTTACACCAGAGCAGTTGTTTTATCCGATCTCTTACAATGAAAATGTCGGGTCTCCATGAAATATGCATTAAATATTTACACAGCCCGGGGCAGCCATTCCCTTGAAGTTGACTGAACCGAACAGATTTGCAATTCACCGAACATCCTTTAGGAAAAAAGAGCTACCGAACAAAGGTCGGGAAGTCGAATCGAAATGAACCTCTAAATATCACCCCACTAAGTGTTCGGTCGCCGAGAAATAGCTCATTGTAAAATCTTTTGTTTTCACAATTGTTTTCTGATACACAGCTTTCTGAGTTAAGTAGGGGCAGGGTTTGTCGACAGTTTTTTTTTTTGTATAAATACATAAAGCGATTGGAAATGCTGTACACAAATTCATTTTTATTTTTGCGTGAAATTTTAATCAACTATGCATTACTTTTTTGTTGTTGATTTACCATAATTTCATTGAATTTTTGTTTTCTACTTTATGGAACAGCCCATTGCCTTGACGTGTATTGTCAAATGAGTTGACACTCTTTTTTGCTTGGGACAGGCTAGGGTTTGAACGCATCCTGTCCATTCCGTACAGGGCGACGGAAGGGTGGCGTGCAATAATGCTGACACTGGTACCTATTTATTAACATCTCTGCGGCCTCTCTGTGGATAACAGCTTAATTCCTGTCCATCCACCCGCAAACACGTTTGACATCCTATATATATTAAACAATAATCATACTCTTTTTTTTTTTTTTTTTTGTGGGTGGGTCGCGGTCGGCGCGCCTCCGCACCACTCCGTCCGGGGCGACAGAGGGGCTTAAGCACGCAACTCCCGCGACCCACCCAAAAACCACGTCGCCTTCGTCGTTGGGCCGACCACTGGAGCAGCGTTAACTTGTCGTCAGTGGTCGGCCCGACGGAATACCCCTAATTGGGAGGATTGGATCCCCCTCGGGGAGGACGTTGGTCTTTCCTTACGCGGTCGGCCTCTCGGCGGGTGACGGACTAATCCCCGGTCACGTCACCCGAATAATCATACTCTAACAATCTCTAGAACGTGGGGTGCTACGCCAGAAACCTCCGCGTGGTGTACCCTGGGCACGAGCGACAATTTCTTGGACTGCTCTCTGGAATTGTCGCTCGTGGCAAATATCTGGCCCGAGGGGGGGCCCAGTTTGTGGGATGCCCCAAATTCGCTCCATGCCCTCTAATTGTAGAGGGTATTGGATGCGAAAATTCGACGGGTCCAGTCACTCATTCATTTGAGGACTGGGCAGGCATTTGCCAACCGCGACAAATCGTAGACCTGATTCTTGCTTCGGGACATTTGTCTTGAGGTCTAGATTCAGGAGCGAGGGTCTTGGCTTAACCGCCTGGACCGCGAGGAAGAAAACCTCTATAAAACAATCACCCAGAATCCTAAGTTCTGGCGCGCGGCGAGAGGATGCATGGCTGATGGGTTGTTCAGTCGTTAGCGCGCCCCCAGCCAGGGTACCTGCGGACCCCCTGTGTTGGGATACAAATGTACGCTTGCCCGGGTATCGGGATCTCTGCCCGGGTCGACCGTTATTTCTCCCATGCTCGTGGGAACTTGATGGATTCATGTTCAATTAACACAGATGAAGATAGGAGGGGTGAGACGCCCAAAAACACCACCACGGAGAACCGGAATTCGATTGGTTCCCACCTAAAAGCCTTGCCAAGCTACAGAAAAACTGGCACAGAGGAAGGAGTGGCCTCGTCCGACTGCAGCTCGGCTGCTGGTCCGGCACTTGAGGCCACAAGATTAGGCAAGGGGCCGGCGACACTCGAAGCCCCCAAGAAGAGAAAAAAGCGGAAGAATATGGGGACGGGGAAGGCCACGAGTGTCAAGAGGCGCGAGTTGGCCAGGCAGGAGCGGCTGGCTAGGGAGGCCGCTGCAGCCGCTCCGACTGCTGACGAGGACGGCAGCACTACCGCAGAGCCGTCGGACACTGAGGGCGGCAGCACATCAGCTGCAGAGATCGCCAGTCAGTCCCCAGCGTCGGCCTTGACGGCGGCCCTAGCGGTCAGGGAGGAGGTCCTCCTCTCGCAGGTGCGGAAGCGCCCCCTGAACGAGGGTGGCAGCTCGGGATCCTCCGAGGGGAGTAGCACCATCATGCCTCCTCCCAAAGTCCCGACCTCTCGCAGGGGGCGGGGCGGGCGAGGCGGCGCGGTAGTAGCGGCAAGGTCGGCGACTCCATCGCCGATCGGCACGGCGCGGGGGACTGAGGCCCATAAACGGGCAAATGAGGCGGCTGCCGAAAGAATGATGAGGGTGTTGGCGGACATCCCTCCCACCGAAACGGCGGCTGCTGAGCCCGCTGTGGGTGGCGATCCCCCAGCTGCCAATGTGGCCACCCTGCAGGCCGAAAACGCCCGCCTTTCTGGTGAGGTTTCAGGCCTGCAGGAGAAAAACAAGGCCTTACACAAAGAACTGTCGGCGGTGCAGAAGGCGAACCGCGAGTTGGCCAAGCAAATGGCCGACTTGCGGCGCCAGGTCGCACAACTGGCGAGGACTGCGCCGCCGACAAGCGCCGGCCCTGCCGCCGCCCCCACTGTCCCCGTTGCGCCAACTCGCGCTGCGGCGAGTCCCCAGAGGGCCCAGCCGGCCGAAGCGGTCCCGCTGCCCGCAGTGAACGGCGTGCCGGATCAGACCATGCGCGCCATAGTGGATGTTGTGGGCAGAATGCTCGACGCGCGCATGGCGGCTCTGGAGTCAAGACTGCCTCCGGAGCCCCGTCTTCGGCCGCCGCTTGCTGCGGACAGGCCCAAGGCCGCGGTGTCAGCCCCTGATGCGCTACCCTGCCAGGGCGGGCGCGTAGGGAGCTACGCTGCGGCCGTTGCTGGACCGAAGTCCAAAGGGACCGCCGCGAGGAAGAAGGTGGCACCGGCTCCTGCTCAGGCCGGACCTCAGCCGCTGCCGGCACCGCCGGAAGCAGCCAACGCAGCCGCGGCCGTGACTGCTGTGCCCGGCCCCTCCGATGCACCTGAAGAAGGTTGGCAGACAGCCGAGCGCAGCCGAAAAAGTCGCGGCCAGAAGAGGAGAGCGGAGGCCAAAAGTGCCGCCAAAGCCTCCGCTCCCAAAGCAGGAGCCGCAAATAAGAGGTCGCGCAGGAGGCTCCGGCCGCCAAAGTCAGCCGCGGTGGTGATCACCGTGCTGCCTGAGGCGGCCGAAAACGGCCTCAGCTATGAGGCCGTCTTACGTCGCGCCCGGCGGGAGCTTGACGTCTCCGATTTAGGAGGCGTTGAAGCCAGGACCCGCAAGGCCCGGACAGGGGCACGGATTCTCGAGTTCCCTGGGGCCGAGGGCGCCAAGACGGCCGATAGCATGGCGGCCAAGTTGAGGGGTCTGTTCGCAGAGGAGGGTGGCGTCAAAATCGCCAGACCCGTAAAGTGCGCAGAACTACGCGTCGCGGGTCTGGACGACTCCGTGACGGTGGATGACATCCGGGAGGCCATCGTCTCGAAAACCGGGTGTCCCGTGGACACCGTCCGAATTGGCGCCATCCGCCCTGGTCCGGGCGGCGTCGGTGCTGCCTGGGTGCAGTGCCCGGTGGAGTCGGCCAAGCAATTGGCCGGCTCAGGCAGGCTCCTCGTGGGCTGGAGCTCGGCGCGGGTGACCGTGCTGGAGTCCCGGCCTGCGAGGTGCTACAAGTGCATGGCGGTCGGACACACTCGGCCGACATGCACCAATTGCTTTGACTGCAGCGATCTCTGCTTCCGCTGCGGTCAACCCGGGCACAAGGCGGCATCCTGCGCCGCCACTCCCCACTGCCCCGCGTGTGCAGCGGGCAATAGGCCCTCCAAGCACCGCATGGGGGGCAGGGAGTGCAGACCCCCGGCTTCGGCCCCAAAGGGACGGAGCGGCCCGACGACCCCGGCCGCTCCCGTCCCTAGCGCGACCCGATCGCCCGCCAGCGTGGAGGAGGTGATGGATACGGCCCACTAATGGCGCCCGAATCCTACCACCTCCTGCAGGCCAACCTCAACCACGCCGCCGAGGCACAGGACGTTTTCCTGCAAGCCATGGCGGAGTGGTTGATCGGTGCAGCCGTAGCCGCGGAGCCGTACGTGGTGCCTGACCGTCCCAATTGGCTGGGCAGCAGTGACGGCTCTGTGGCAATCGTCGCCTCCACGTCGTGGCATTCCCCGCCTTTGTTGCTCAAGGACAGGGGCGATGGGTATGTCGCGGCGGAATGGGGAGAGGTTACGCTATTTGGTGTTTACTTCTCCCCTAACAGGAGCGCGACGGATTTCGGGACCTTCCTCACCATCCTGGGGGCCTCGATACGGCGACTAGCACCGCGCCAAGTCTTCGTTCTGGGGGACTACAACGCCAAGTCCACGGCGTGGGGGTCCCTCAGGACGAATGCCCGCGGGTGGGCGGTCGAAGAGTGGGCGGCGGCACTGGGCCTCTGTTTGCTGAACAGGGGCTCGGTGCAAACGTGCGTGCGGCAGCAGGGCGGGTCGATAGTGGACTTGTCGTTCGCTAGCCCTAATGTCGCAGCACGTGTGAGGAGCTGGTGCGTCCAGGAGGAGGTTGAGACCCTATCCGATCACCGATACATCCGGATAGAGGTCTCCCGGACCCTCCTGCAGCCCAGCAGGGGTCACACGGCGGACGGAGCTCCCGCGTTTCCGCGGTGGGCTGTGGGTCGATTGGATCGGGACCTGTTGGCCGAGGCAGCCATCGTTCAGTCATGGCTGTCCTCACCGCCCCAGGCGGACGGGGTGGATGCCGAGGCTGGCCGCATCCGCTGTGCGTTAACGCAGATCTGCGATGCGGCCATGCCCCGTGTGCGGCGCCTGCCCCCGAAGAGTGCGGTCCCCTGGTGGTCCCGAGAATTGGCAGACCTTCGGGCCGCGTGCATACGTGCCCGGAGGGCCTACACCCGCAGCCGAGCGCGTCACCGCGACGCTGAGCGGGAGGGCCAGCTGTACGAGGCTTACCGCTGTGCGCGGTCTGCCTTCAGGCTGGCCGTCCGTACCGCCAAGGACGTTAGTCGGCGGGAGATGCTGGACAGTCTCGAGCGTGACCCCTGGGGTCGCCCCTACCTCGCGGCGCTGAATAAGCTCCGCGGGCGGGGCCCCCCCCTCACCGAGACTCTCCAGCCTAGCCTCCTCACCAGAGTTGTCGAGGACCTCTTTCCACGGCGGGCGGAGCACACGCCCCCGGTCATGGATTCGCCGGACAGCGACCGGGAGGCCGACGATGAAAGTGCTCCGCCCATCACGGAGCCGGAAATGGGGGCGGCGGTGGCGCGTATGCGAGTGAAATCCACCGCCCCCGGGCCCGACGGTATTCCGAACCGTGTGCTGGCCCTGGTCCTCGAACACCTGGGACCACGCCTCAGGGGACTGTTCGACGCTTGTTTGTTGTCCGGACAGTTCCCTGGGTGCTGGAAAGAGGGGAGGCTGGTTCTCCTGCCGAAGCCGGGACGGTCTCCCGAGTCGGCCTCGGCCTACAGGCCCATCGTGCTGCTCGATGATGCGGGCAAGCTGCTGGAGAGGGTGTTGGCTGCCCGCATCGAGCGGCACCTCGTCGGGGACGGGCCCGATTTGTCGGACGCCCAGTTTGGTTTTCGGAGAGGGCGTTCGACGATCGCGGCCCTGCTGCGCCTGAAGGCCGTGGTAGCGGAGGCCGTCACCGGCGGAGGAGTCCTGTTGGCGGTGTCCCTGGACATCGCCAACGCCTTCAACAGTCTGCCATTCAGCTGCATCAGGGAGGGGCTGAGGTATCACGGGGTGCCCGTGTACCTCAGGCGGCTGGTGGCAGACTACTTGGAGGGGCGCAGCGTCCTCTACGTTGACCGAGTAGGGGACGTTGTGCGAACGCCCATGACGTGCGGTGTCCCGCAGGGGTCGGTTCTGGGTCCGACCCTGTGGAACATCGGCTACGACTGGGCGTTGAGAGGAAGCCTCCCACCCGGGCTGGGCGTAATTTGCTACGCCGACGATACACTCGTCACAGCCCGGGGTGGGACGCTAGAGGAGGCGGCACGCCTGGCAACTCTCGGCACCGAGGAGATTGTCAGGCGGATCGAAGCGCTGGGGTTGAGGGTAGCCCTGGAAAAGACGGAGGCCCTTCTGTTCCATGGCCTCCGTACCGCCGGGCCTCCCGCCGGCGCTTCGATCACCGTGAAGTCGGTCACCATCAGCATCCAGGCCCACATGAAGTACTTGGGCCTGGTGCTCGACGGGCATTTTTGGTTCCGGGAGCATCTCCATCGACTAGTTCCCCGGCTTGTCGGCGCGGCGTCCGCCCTTTCGCGGCTGATGCCGAATGTGGGCGGACCCAGTGCTACGTGCCGACAGCTGTACGTGGGGGTGATCCGGTCGATGGCCCTGTACGGCGCACCGGTGTGGGCGGGGTCCCTGACCGTCCGTCTTAGGGCCCTCCTGTGGCGACCACAGAGGGTCATGGCGATCAGGGCCGTACGCGGTTACCGCACGGTGGCGACGGAGGCAGCGTGCCTCCTGGCCGGAACCCCCCCGTGGGACCTGGAGGCGGAGATGCTCGCCGACATTTATCGGCGGGTGTCGGATAAGCGCGCCCGCGGCGGCATGGTCTCCATCACAGAGATCACCGCCTGGCGGGTCGACGCCCGCCGAGAAGTCATTGCCCGTTGGGCAGTCCGGCTGGAGAGTCCTCGGTATGGTGTTAGGACCGTCGAGGCCCTCCAGCCGGTGCTGATGGAGTGGTTGGAGCGGACGCACGGGGTGCTTTCCTTCCGACTGGTGCAGGTGCTGACGGGGCACGGTTGCTTCGGGAAGTACCTGCACAAGATTGTCAGGAGGGAGAGCACACCGTCCTGCCACCACTGCAGTTGCGACGAGGACACGGCGCAGCACACGCTCGAGGAGTGTGCTGCATGGGAGGAGGATCGCCGTGAACTCGTCGCAATTATCGGTGCCGACCTGGCGCTGCCGACCACCGCCAGGGAGATGCTCGTCAGCGTCAGGAACTGGGACGCGGTCGCCGCCTTCTGTGAGGCCGTTCTCTCACGGAAGGAGGCGGCGGATCGTGTGCGAGTAGAGCTTCTATTCGGCGACACGTTCCGCCGCCGGCGACTCGGGCGGCGCAGGCGCGAGTATCTGCGCCTAATGCCGCCCTAGCCGAGGCCGCGGGTGATCGGACCGGGGAATTGTCCATCACCCGCAGAGAGGCTAACCGCGCGACGGCGACCGACGTCCCAGGTCGAGAGGTTACCCGAAAGGGTATTCCGTCGGGCCGACCACTGACGACAAGTGACATCTGCTCCGGTGGTCGGCCCAACAACGAGGTGACGTGGGTACGGGTGGGTTATGGGCCCGCGCGCCGTCCTTTCATCGCCCCGGACGGACAGGACCGCGCGTGCGCTTACCATAGCCCACCCAAAAAAAAAAAAAAAAAAAAACAATCTCTAGAACGTCACTATAATAACATCCATAGAATCGTTGACAGGATGATCTATGTCAAGTTCTATTATTGCCCGAGCGGTGAAAAGAAACGTAAGTTTAAGATTTTAATTTTCTTTCTAAATGATTTAAGGTCTCATAAAAGGGAACATAAACGTGAACTAAGCGAATGGCTGTTTTTATGATCATATTACGGCTGAAGTTAGTTTTATATTACAGTATCTGTCGTAATATTATTGGAAAATTTAGTATGACGATGCAGATAAAATAAATACAATCAGAATATAAAAGTCGTAGACAGATGCTGCTTCGAAACTATAGTTCTAAATACAACGTGAAGTCCTCCTTAACCCTGTTCGACCTACCTGCGCCTTATAAGGGCGGCCCCTTGCCGAGGCCGCGGGTGATCGGACCGGGGAATTTAGTCCGTCACCCGCAGATAGGCTGACCGCGCGATGGCGACCGACGTCCCGGGACAGGGACGTCGAGAGGTGAGGGTAACCGAAAGGGTATTCCGTCGGGCCGACCACTGACGACAAGTCACCCTGCTCCGGTGGTCGGCCCAACGACTAAGGCGACGTGGGTAAGGGTGGGTTATGGACCCGGGCGCCGTCCTTCCGTCGCCCCGGACGGAATGGACCGCGTGTGCGCTTACCATAGCCAACCCATAAAAAAAAACCGGTTCGATCTGAATATCAATAATACTAAGAGATTAAAAGCGTGTTTTTTTTTTATGAAATCAAGCAGTTTTTCATTATGGAATAGGAACTTGTGTTATAAAATCTGTGGTATTACTATCACGTAGAATGTGAACTTGTGGATACTATCGCTATATAACCATTATAAGGTGACAGAGACTGGCAAATGTTAGATCAAGCTACTACTACTCTGACTACCTTTTAAAACCGAGCAATTCAAAAATAAGTTGATGAAAAATAAAGAGATAATAAGTTTCTGAGAGTTTATGAGACACTTCTCACTGAGAAGTTTTTCGTGTGGTAAAGTAGTAAGAACATTCATCACCCTTTTTCTTAGCCGTGCGTGTCCGTCATCCCATCTATGTAAAAGGCGACTAAATTGTTATCATATGCATACAACATCTATGCAAAAAAAGGGAAACTTGAAATAAAATCCTGAACCAATCCGTCTGACCGCGGTAGACGTGGCACAGGTCAATTTACCTCCCATTGTAGAGAAGGCTCGAGCATGGGGCTGTATATGAGCTATGACAACGATGACTGACGGGGTCTTTAAATTAAAAATTAGTACGGTATATTAAGTTTATTAAATAACTAGCTGACCCGGCGAACTTCGTACCGCTATAATTTTTTTCGTAAATATATTTTCTAATTATCCGAAAATATAGTTTCTAATGGAAGAATCATTACGGCTTTGTCGCCAAAGATTCGATCGTCTTTGTGTCGGCATTGTTAATGTAGATTCTAAGAGAATAGACTACACAATCTACTGGATTATTGATTTCTGACATAATTATAACTATCAAATTTACAACCATATTTAATCATGGACAAAATTACATTTAGCTGTCATTTACGTTTTGTTATACCACGTTTCATAGTGACTTGTATTTTCTTTAACGTTTTATCTCACGTCATACGGAAACGCAATCGAACGGGATAAGAAGTATCCTATATCCATCTTCTGGTTCTAAGCTACCTCCCCAGCAATTTTCAGCTAAATCAGCTCAGCCGTTCTTGAGTTATAAATAGTGTAAATAACACGACTTTATCTTTATATATAAATTTCACTGTGTATGTCACTGAACTCCTCCTAAACGGTTGGACCGATATGGATGAAATTCGTCATTAATAATCATTAAATTTCTATATTCTCTATGTGGTGACGGAGTAAGGATACAATTCACCCCCTTTCTTACCCGTGGATATTGTAAAAAAAGACTAAGGGATATAATATGCAAATAACATCTATGCAAGAGAAGGAAAACTCTAAATAAAACCCTATTCCAACACGTTTGACTAGCTTGGTATAGTAGGTCAATTTCTCTCTCATTGTGGAGGAGGTTCAAGCCTAACAGTGGGGACGTATATGAGCTATGATGAAATGTCTATATCATCGTTTCAGCCCATACTCTTCCCACTGTTGGACTTGGACACGGACTATGAGAGAAAAGTTGACCCACAATACCACACTGGTCAAACGTGTTGATATAGGGTTTTATTTAGAGGTTTCTCTCTCTTGTATAGATATTATATGCATATTATATCCCTTGGTAGTTTTTAAGACACCCACGGAAAAAAGAGGATATGGTAAATTGTAATCTTACTCCGTCACCACACGGAAATTTTCATATCATTAACATTGACATCTGTAAAATTTTTTGCTTCTTTTCATCGTATACACGTATCTACATCCCAATGTTAGACATGGTTCGCCTCCAAATAAATGACTACACTAAGCTGATTTAATAGCATGGATGGCATTTAATTTTATTTCGAGTTTGCAGTGATGTCATCTGCTTACGTTCTTCAGCAATTTTTACGATACCCAAGGGAAAGGAAGGAGTGACCATTGTATTTTTACATTATTACCACATTATGGATTTTTCGAATGTTATGTACGCTAGCAAATTAAGAAGAATAATATGTGGCTTGATTAATTAATCTGATAGAAAAAAACCTACGATACCTTATCGTACTAATACGATACACTATATTTTTAAAATGAAACATTTATTACATCGCCTCACACTTTTTCGTACAGCTATTGTATGTCGCGTGACGGTCGGCCGTGGAGTAGGGGTAAAGTGAAAGGCGCTCTACAGAGCAGCCGAGGCCAATATGGCGGCGCCTATGGTTCGTATCAGCTGACCGTGTAGTAATAGACTATTACTCATTTGTGCCAGTGCTCTACGCTATTTGTTTGTTTTTATTTATCAGTGTTTAATGTAAACGTTGTTATTTTTTAGTTAAATGTCTACAATGCGACAAAAAGTTTCACTTTTATCGTGGTTTCATAAAACCACACAATCATTTTCATTATTCATTTCGTGCTGACGAAGTAAGAATATAATTCACCATCCCCTCCCTTGACCATGGATATCGTAAAAGATGACTAAAGGATTAACTATGCATAACATTTATACAAAAAGGGCATCTTAAAATGAAACCCTATACCAGCCTGGTATATTAGGTCAATTTCTCTCATATTACAGATAAGGCTCGAGCCCAATAGTGGGACGTGTATGCGTTGAAATGAGACCTGACAGTGCCCTGATGTCGTAAATTGTGTCAATGAAGGTAATGCTGTTAAGGAGTAAGTAATACTTCTAATGAATTCTTTAACTACAGGAACGATTCAATTTGTGGGGTAATAACGTTTGATTTTTCATATTAGATCGTAAACATCAGCAAACGACGTCCGATTCCATGATTGTTGGGGACATTAAAGAATCGCTCGTAGACTTACGTCCCTGAAGGCATTCTAATAGAGTTCACTACCGGTAGAATAGTGATATAGATCTTACTAACATATCTTTAACTTCTTTTTTATTTTTATAATACAAAGTATCCGTGGAAGAAAATTAAATTTAGTATTTCATTCTAGTACTCTGTATAATGAAAGACAAATACTACATTGCATTTTACCTGAGGTTTTTGCTATCATGAAACATAACTAAGGTGTGTGAGTAGACAATATTCTACAGAAGGGAAACTCGAAATAAAACCCGTTGCTATTTTTTATCAATGGGTATAATACTAATCACGAATATGTTTTTGTTTATTTTTTCGTTTATTACCATAATATTACGAAAATATATGGGAATTTCTGACTTCTACACTATTGCAGGAGCCAATGTCCTCTTCCAATAAATAAGCCTTTTATATTTTACACACATTTATATTTAATATAGGTATAGAAAAAATATTACAGTGGGTAAGTACAATGTATAATGCGGAAATCCGCAGAAGAACGGGTGTAACCGATATAGCACGCTGCAGTGGCAATGGACAGGCCACATCGCTCTAAAAAAAAAAAAACAAACCAACAACCGCTAGAGCAGAAAGGTTCTAAGTCTAGGTATCGGACGACGCTATTTAGTACGCAACCACTAGGTGAGCCGACAACCTGGTGAAAGTTGCTAGACATCGTTGAATGCAAGTGGCACAAGACTGTACTCTGTGGCGTAACATGAGGGAGGCCCACGTCCAGCAGTGGACGGCGATAGGTTGAAATGAATAAACTGCAATGTAGATAAATGTAAATAATAGCAAAATAAGAAGCGTGTGTGGGGCGTGTATGTGTGTGCAATTGTGCAGGTACTCAATGTAGTTACACAAACTGTTTCAAACTAATTCATATATAATATTTAATCTTGCCACATCTAGTCTTCTCTGATTCACGAAGTGCTTCGTTTATTAAACGCATCAATTCGAAGCGTCGCAGAGATAAGACGTGCACTCACGATCCTGCGACAGTTATTACCCTCTAAAGTGGCAAACTGACGTTGTTTGCCATATCTATTAAACTATCGCTTAACTATTTGTCGTTACATATGAGAATTTCATTAGTAGAACAATAAAAATATTTCATATATTCCCGTTCTAAATATAACCATAATGAATTATTGATTTTATATTATACTAGCTAACCCAACAGACGCTGTTCTGTTTCAAACAATAAAAGTAATTTTCCTTGAAATCGACAGCAGCGCCACTAATGTGTGAATCTAAACCATTCTCGAATCCCCTTGAACACACACAAAACATTTCATCATCATCGTACTAGGTGTTTAGGAGGAGTTCAATGACATACACACGTACACAAGAAATATATATATGCATGCAACATGCGACTCGCGAGTACAAAGCCTTAATAAGGCTTGTTGTATTGTATGGATCAGCTTGTTAGGCTGCAAAAGCAATGCATAACAGGTGACTGCATGTAGATGACAATGTGGAGATGGATGTGTGGTATGAAGAGAATGTATAAAATAAGGAATGACCGTAATAGTGGTAGTTTGATAGTTGCGTTAGTGACGGAAAAGTTAAGGAGTGAACGCTTGACGTATGGGGATATGATGAGACGGGATAAAAGTATTTTTGTAAGTAAAGTTTTGAGTATGAATTTTGACTGATTTCGGGGTAAAATCAAATAAAAGATGGATGTATTGCATGAAGCATGTCATGACAGGGAGTGACCATGAAGATGATGTTTGATAGGGCTAGGTATATGGAAGGAGAGAACATATTGCGTCGACTTTAAGAAATTTGAGATTACAGCAGGATGATGATTATGGTGATATACAGGTAGGCTGTTTTTTTGTAGAATCTTTCTAACTCCTTCTGTTTTTACGTTTCTAATTTAACTTGTTGTGGGTTTCAAAATAATTAAAAGCGTTTCCCGGGACTTTCTGAGGGTCAAACCTCGGTGTCTTATGCGGAGACTATTGTGGATCCTAGCTCACAGGAGCTATAATAGTGATAGGAATGTGTGGTGGGATTAGCCACAAAAAAAAAGGTAAGCTTTTTATAATATTAATCCAATCAAGCAATACTAGCCGGGTTGTCCACGGACGTCAAGGAACACGGTATCAGTGGTCGGCCCAAAGGCGAAGAAGAGGGATTACGGCGGGTTAGGCAAGATAACTTGCTTGGTGTTTGTATTAACAGACATGTATGGACGATAACAACCTAAGTGTATGATTTATTTTATTGTAACTTTTCTGTGTTAGAGAGGAAAAATACATTATTGTTCTTATAAAATTAACTTTTGTTTCGGGTAAAGAAATAATTATAGGTAATACCTATTTGAATGAATATAGGTATTATTCTTATAAAACTAACTTTTGATTCGAGTAAAGAAATTACTATATGTAATATTTGAATGAAGGTAGGAATACTATTACTAGTAACAGTAATGTAGTAAATATATAATACGTATGATATCGTAATACGTCACACGAAAAGTGAACAAGAAATTTCCAATCGCTATGGTTCCAAGTCCCACCTGTGACAATCTTTCATTAGGCTTCAGTTAGTTTTTATACATATTGTCGTATATTTTTATTCATTACATATATTTTTTGTGTGCTGATGGAGTAAAAATACAATTCACCTTTCCTTTTTTTGCTCGTGGGTGTCCTAATAGACGGCTAAGGGATTACAATGTGCAGACAGAATTAGTATGAGAAGGAAAAATCTAAATGAAACTCTATACCAAACCATCAGACTAGAGCGATATAGTAAGTCAATTTCTCTCTTATCATGAAGGAGTTTCGAGAACAACAGTGGAACGTTTTGAGCTGTGATTATGATGATAATGATGATTTGGGCAATTGTCTTACTATGTACCATACTACTCAAATGGGTCGGCGTAGGGTTTTAATTCAAGTTTTCCTTTACTTGCAATTTTATCAGGGAATCGTATTTATACCTGTATTTTTCTTTATAGATAATCAGATATCTTAAAATCGTTTATCAATTAGTTAGAAATTTGCTATTACATAAGCTTACCTAAATTTTCTGTTAGAATTTTCTCATGACTCTGTCATATAGCTGTCTGTAGACTTCCGCTGCTGGAAGTAGGCCTCTCTGCGATTACAAATAATTTCTAATCAGTACTCTTGGTAAATATTATGAGGTTCGCAATAAGACTGAACATGGCAGATGTTGTTTTTAACAGTAAATCGTAAGACATTTTCACTCGCAGTAATTCGATGATATAATCAATAAAATTACAGGATTACAAAAAATAAATCTCAATGGAACCATGTATAAGTAATAATAACTGTTATGAATTTCGATTCACAGGCTGCTTTTTATATTGTAACCTTTACGAGTCAAGTTTTACAACCTATTGGTTTGAATACTTAATGCTTTAAGCTTCAGAAGCTTTCAACGATTTATGTTGCGTCTAAAAGCTCGCTATAGTGAAGAAAAACAGTCGATTAATGTTAGTCATAAGGTAAAGTACCTATAAGTATTTATATAGTAATATTATTGTAATAATGTTAAGCTAATTCTGCAGGCTATGTCGTTTACACTCGTTCTTCTATGGATTTCCCTGTTCCGGATTTTATCACGTAGAAAAATACCCTCTCCATAGCACACTGAGCGACTTTGAGCTTTTTTATGAGGCCGACATTTAAAGAGAATTAGCACGTTGAAATGGAAACGGGCAGGCCACATCGCTCGTTGAACTGACAACCGTTGGGGAAGAAAGGTTCTTGAGTGGCAACCACAAATCGGACGGCGCAGCGTAGGACGACCCCCCACTAGGTGGACTGACGACATTCTCAAAGTAGCAGGGAACCGTTGGATGCAAGTGGCGCAGGACCGTTCCGAGTGACATTCTCGTGGGGAGGCCTATGTCCAGCAGTGGACGTCTGTAGGCTGATGGATAGATGGATGGAATGTTAAGTTCATTTGGTGATGGTTTATGAATATATTCTGAAATCAACCCTCAATGGGCATCAGCGTTCCCTTGGTAAAATTATAGCACCAACTGCAATCGCCAACTTAAATGCCAAGTGGGAAGATGATTATCCCTTTGAGGCCTATGTATAAAAGCAGATAACGATGGGCTGATGGATGGATTCCAAGTTTTAAGATCTCTCCAGCATCATAAGTATTTAGTTACAATGTGATAATTGCCCGTCTGTCTTCAACCTCAAGATGTTTATGATTGTCGTAAAAAAGGTGAACAGCTTAAGCGACTATGCCAGTCACTTATAGTATCGTGTGGTTATACATTCTAGATATATCGGTAATTTGACGTTCGGAAGACGGCCAGTAGTACGAATTGAATAAAAACAGGCAGATGATGATGTCTACATATATTATTTTTTACTACATTATTATCTACATATACCTACTATTTTGAAAGACTTAGAGATTATGTTAAATAATATATTAACATACTAGTAGCAAATTTGTGGCAAGATCAGTAAACTGTCAGGGAGAGGTCTTGCAGGCACTCTTGAGTATATAAAGTTAAAGTCAAGAAAATTAATCATAAAAATAATACATATGTAACAGTTCTTTAAGATTATGTTGTCGAAGAATGCTCAAAAGATTGGATATTGGATGACTCGGTGAGTATTCGTAAGATCCGGTTGTTATAGATATAATAGCCCAAATAGTTAAAACCCATTTGGATTTCTCCGAACAAATAGCTGTCACTCTGTGGAAAACGATATTATGTCTAAACTGAAAGTGGTTTGCTGGAAAGCTGAATCCAACAAGGTTAGAAATGTGTGAAAGGCAGGTTATCGTTCGATTGGAGCGTTCGTAAATTAGTTTTCATGCTTCATCATTTACTTTACATTTACTTTACTAGTCCCAGTATCTCTGTATCCAAATATGGCAATCTAAAAATAACTCACTTCCCAGAGCTCTAGGTCAACAGATCTAAAAATTTGCTTATAGTTTTAGTTCTGGTGGCTGGGAGATGCAAGACTCAACATTATAATAATTTATGTATTGCCGTCATTCCAAGATGGTTCACTTGACATGATTATGTAGCTAAAAGCACTAGTGAATATTAGTAAATAAATATGTAATAGATATTATCTTTATTATATTTTTGACAAGTAGAAGGAAATAATGTCATTATTAAATTCAAAATACGTCATATAATTTTATAAATACAGTCTCTAATGAAGAATGAAAATATGTAGGTGGGTATTATTTATCTACTGAAGTTTAGTATAAACTATGGGGTTTTTATTATATCCTAAAGTTTATAAAGTTGGAAAGTAATCTCTCTGATAAATGATAATTAATTCTATTCACACATATCTGCTAAAATAACGAGATTACAACGTATAAACAGATAAGATGGTTCAAAAAGAATAGAGGATTAAAAGCTATTGGCCGACTGCCCATCCAATTTTCTTTGTTGACGTCTCCAGGGGCTTGGCTAACATTATCTTAACAAAGCAAAGGCGTCGGCATTAAGTTCGGGCCTTGAAACAATGTTATCCAACATCCAACAAAGAAAACAATTACAACTTTTTACAGATAATTTATCACATTACTTTTGTGTCTAAAATACTATGTGTTCTAAGGAAATATAACCTCTTTTGTATTTTCCTTTTTGTTTATTTAGAATTATATTTCTCCTGCGGTAATGGTAGCATTGTGATTTGCTTTTTGGATAAGAATAATGGTTTACGTATAATGTACGTCGTATCCTTAATATATTATTTTTTACTAGTTAGTTCAGTGAAATATATATGCACATTCGATACCGATAGCTACGTCCTGTGTTCGAATCCTCGATCGCACAAAAAAGGAGATTTTCAATAAATCAAGATCACTTAAAGTCACAATAGTAAGCCTTATGTTAAAAACTTTACTTGAATAATGGTAACGAGAACGACTTTACCATTCTGTGGGATGTGGGATTAACAATTACGTTATGAGAAATGAATGTATTTGCACGCTTTATCTCTTAAGGTATGAAAGTATAAAGCTAAATAAAATTAACATTCGCTATTGTTTGTATAGTTTTGATGTAGCATTTATCTAAAAGCCATAATTTATCACTAAGAATGTCATTGTAACAGTCCCTGATTATCACATGACTGTTATCAGGATATTGGCGAGAAAAGGTACTCGAATAGATAATCCGCTGAATGGGTCACTGAAGTCGAGATGGTACCGATGGTCCCGCACTTAATAAATGGACAGTGAAAATACGGTGAAGTGAGAGGTCCCACATTACTTCTTCGTCCCCCACTGAACTGGATAAGACTGAATTATAACTGAACAGAGTTGTAAAGAAAACCTTACGATATAACGTTTAATTGAAAATTTGCTATTTCTTTTATAACAGTCTGAATGCCAATAAATCACGAGCAATAGAACTAACCGATTTCTCATTACATTTAATAGATAACCATTATAACTAATGGGCAAAGTGTTTGCGACCAATAAATATCGGTTTTCAATTCAATAAGGGACTTGCAACGGTTGGTATCCTAATATTGATGTCCGAGATATCGGTATATCCTGTAGATATAGTTTCGATGAGTTACCTGATTGCCTTAACGAATAAATCTTTAGCCGCAATGAGATTTTAAACAGATAATACACAGATTTACCGGACGAAGTATGAATACAATTCACCACCCCCTTTTCTTGCCCGTGGTTGTCGTAAAAGAAGACCGAGGGATTATGATATACATACAACATTTATGCAAAAGGAGGAAAACTCGAAATAACATCCTGTACCAGCCCGTCTGATCAAAGGTACAGCAGGTCAATATCCCCTCCATTATGGAGGAGGCTCAAGCCCAGCAGTGGAACGTATATGAGCTGTGTTGATGATAATGATGATGACTATCTTTATATATTTATTGTGTACGTGTGTATGTCACTGAGCTCCTCCTAAACGACTGGACCGATATTGATGAAGTTCTTTTTTGTGTATTCAAGAGGATTCGAGAATGGTTTAGATTTACAATTGAACCCGGCAGGTGGCGCTTATTTGAATAGAACAACGTCTGTTGGGTCAGCTAGTCTTTATCTTATATATAAATTTCCAGCGTACGTGTGTATGTCACTGAACTCCTCCTAAACGGCTGGACCGATGTTGACAAAATGTTTTGTGTGTGTTCAAGGGGATTCGAGAGTGGTTTAGATTCACAATTGGACCCGGTAGGTGTCGTTGTTATCGATTTAAAGGAGAATTCCGTTTATCTTATTTGAACAGAACAACGTCTAGTCGGTCGGCTAGTATTATGATATAATAATGCCATAACCTTTTTTTTTTGAATGGGTTATGGTAAGCGCACACGCGGTTAATTCCGTCCGGGGCGACGATAGGACGGCGCGTGGGCCCATAACCTACCCGTACCCGTGTCACACTCGTCGTTGGGCCGACCACCGGAGCAGGGTGACTTGTCATCAGTGGTCGGCCCGACGGAATACCCTTTCGGGTACCCTCACCTCTCGACGTCTCTGTCCCGGGACGTCGGTCAGCCTATCTGTGGGTGACGGACTAAAATCCCCGGTCCGGTCACCCGCGGCCTCGGCTAGAGTGGCATCAGGCGCAGCTACTCGCGCCTACGCCGCCCGAGTCGCCGCTGGCGGAACGTGTCACCGAAGAGGAGCTCCTCCGCGCGCTATCCGCCGTAAGATGACGGCCTCACTCAGTTCCTGACGCTGCCGACCATCGACAGGGAGATCCCTGTCGATGGTCGGCAGCGTCAGGTCAGCACCGATGATCGCGATGAGTTCACGGCACTACCACGCCCACGCGGCACACACCTCAAGCGTGTGCTGCGACGTGTCCTCGTCGCAATCGCAGTGGTGGCAGGACGGTGTGCTCTCCCTCCCGAAGATTTTGTGCAGGTACTTGGCGAAGTAACCGTGCCCCGTCAGCACCTGCACCAGTCGGAAGGAAAGCACCCCGTGCGTCCGCTCCAACCACTCCATCAGCACCGGTCGGAAGGCCTCGACGGTCCTGACACCGTGCCGAGGCCTCTCCAGCCGGACTGCGCAACAGGCAGTGACGTCTCGGCGGGCATCGACCCGCCAGGCGGCAATCTCTTTGGTGGAGACTATGCCGTCTCCGGCTCGCGTCTCCGACACCCGCTGGTGTTGCTTTCGCAATAGGAGATTTTGAAAAAGGCTAATGTGTCGCGTTTATTAGAATGTAACGTAATATATATTTTTAACAATATGTTGGTGTATATTTTTAATAATATATTTAACAATTAAGCAGTGATCATAAATGATAAAATGACGATATATACAGGAATAACGAGATATTATTTATACGTTACTAGGCAACCACTGTTGTCATAAAAACCGTTGAAATAAAAAAATTGTTTCAAATTGTCAATGAAGTATTTTGGTTCATATCAAGTTGTCATTGAAATATATTAAAATATCAAATTAAATCATTTAATATACACTGGGTGGACTGACGATATTTTCAAAGTCGCAGGGAATCGTTGGATGCGAGTACCACAGGACCGTTTCGAGTAGCATTCTGGTGGGGAGACCTATATTCAGCAGTGGACGTCTGTGGGCTGATGGATGGTGAATGGAATATACATATAAAATTGAGTAACTTCATAATAATACCGTTCATCATATAAGTCTGCTGGTGATCATGAACGCTGTAAAGTATTCGAAATGTCGGACAATCAAAAATCAAATACAAACGCGATAATATTCATAAAATAGTTTTATTTACTACTAGCAACCCGCCCTCGCTTTGCTTGGGTTTGAGTCGCCTTATCCGTGGCGTAGTTCTAATTCCCGTGGGAATACCGGGATAAAATATAGCCTATGTTTCTCCCTGATATTATAGCTTTCTATTGGTGAAAGAATTTTTGAAATCGGTTCAGTGGTTTAAACGTGAAAGCGTAACAAACAAACAAACATCCTTACTTTCGCATCTATACCAATAAATAAAATTGGAGTCTGTTTGTAATGTCAAAATAATAGGCTTTTTTCATGCTCACACGGTTATTTGCACGACACCTATGCCTAAAATAGCAATTAAAAAATTTTTGTCTGTCTGTCTGTCTGTTTGTTCCGGGTAATCTTCAAAACGGCTGGACCGATTTCAAAAATTCTTTCACCAATGGAAAGCTATAATATCAGGGAGAAACATAGGCTATATTTTATCAGGGCGTAAACTAGGCTATATTTTATCCCGGTATTCCCACGGGAACGGGAACTACGCGGGTAATACGACTATAACCTATAACCGAAGCGAAGCGAGGGCGAATTGCTAGTTTATAATATTAGTAAAGATGTGTAATACTGATGTAAACATCAGAAATCATTAAGTTTGTAAACGTTAGAGAAGATTTTATAACAACTAGTGTGAAATTTAATGTTGCAAAAGCTTTCAAATATGCTCTTATTTATGATTCATTATCTCAATCTCGTGGCAAATATATTCTACAAGATTACAAGTAAGCTTTGAAAGCGTATATTATAAATAGAAATTATTACTAAAATATTAAGTACGTTGAATTTTAGTATGTATAACTATGCTTTTCTAATTAAGACTCACTGCTAACATAAAAGAGCTATCATAATATCTTTGAAAGCGTATCCCGTGTCTATTAAATTTAACTCAAATATGATTAATGTTACAGTATTTTGAAATAGACAAACAGCTGTGTCTTGACAGTGTTAAGAAATTATTAATTTATCATTTCATTTTCATAATGTTAGAGGCATATTAACTCGCTTAATTTTTATATTATTAATTTAAGCCTTGGATTTATTGTGCTGTATGGTATCGGCTACGAATACCATCAACTCCTACATTATTCGTAGGCATTTTAAAATACGTCGAAGAATTTAATATCGACCCGGGCCAATTTCATCTAATGCTGTTTAACAATCCTTACTAATATTATAAATGCGACAGTAGGTTTGT
This sequence comes from Lymantria dispar, assembly GCA_032191425.1. NCBI lineage: Eukaryota > Metazoa > Arthropoda > Insecta > Lepidoptera > Erebidae > Lymantria > Lymantria dispar. The sequence continues at coordinate 28,524,178 of CM063441.1, forward strand.
TTGTTTGTTACAATTTCGCGCTTAAACCGATTTCAAAAATTCATTCACCAATGGAAAGCTATAATATCAGGGAGTAACATAGGCTATATTTTATCCCGGTATTCCCACGGCAACGGAAACTATGCGAGTAAGGCGACTGAAACCGAAGCGAAGCGAGGGTAGGTTGCTGGTTATATATATTTATTTTTAAAGACTACGAACTGAACTGAGAAAATAATCCTTGTGTTGCGGAGAACTTTACAAACATATAATTAACGGACACGAATTATATCCAGATACAGAATAACAATTTGTGAATCACACAAAGTGTTGTCTTGCGTGGGATTTGAACCCGCGACACTTGCACGCTACTCGGTATCTTAACCACTACGCCATCTGTGTAGTCAATATTCCCAAAGAAAATTGACGCCAGGCAGGTAGCTGATGATAAGATTATTGTAAATACATTTTGAAATGTATACAGTGGGAAAGGGGTATATATTGTATCGACTCCAACTAATTGAGCAAGAGCAGGATGATCATGGTGGATTTATTGTTAATAATTATGAATTGATGAAGGACTATATGGAGTAGGTTTTCTAGTAAGGAAGAAACACAAAAATAACATCATAAAATTTACTGGAATATCTGAAAGAGTATGCATTAGCTGTGTGGTAGCGGCTTCGAATACTACCAACCCTTGCTTTGCTCGTGGGTGTCGTAAAAGACGACTAAGAGCCCTAGATTGACCCGGACCAACTCCATCTGGTACCATTTGGGTCAACGATTACATTCCCAAGGAGGGTTGACGTCAGGCAGGCGGCCGGTCATAAAAGTCATTGCCGAAACTTTTTGCAATATGTCAAAACAGATGACATATTGCGTCGACCCCAAGTAATGGGGATAAGAGCAAGATGATGATGATCTGAAAGAGTATGCATACTGGAAATTAAAATGGAAAACCTGTGTTTTGCAGCAATTCAAGCGTACGCCCCCACTGAAAACTCATCACAGGAAGAAATAGACAATTTTTACAAGGACTTAGCGAAAGCTCATGATTCCACATCTAATGAGTACGTATTCTCTATAGGCGATTTTAATGCTCAAATCGGAACTCCAGAAAAGTACGAACGTCTCGCAACAGGAAAGTATGATTACGGCATCAGAAGCGTTCGAGGCACGAGACTAATTCAATATGCACAGGAATACAACTTAAAAATCTTGAATACAATGTTCAAATTAAAACCAAAAAACCGCTGGACATAGATCTCTCCAGATAAAAATACAAGAAACGAAATCGATTATATCATGACCACGCAGCACCACATTATCTCTAAATATGAAGTACTACCATCTTTCTCGTTTGGATCGGACCATAGATTACTAAGAGCAACAATACACCTAAATTCAACTAAGAAAAGTAGGCGCAACTTCTCTAATACATCCACCAAGCTAAAAACTATAGCGGAGCAGGAAATGTACCTTACAAAACTCTATAGCTTTATACCAGAACTTATAAAGAATCAAAACAACTATAATGTGGAGGAGTACTACCGACAAATCATGCACTACATCAAGATAAGTTTAAAAAACATAAAAGGAACACATAAGAACAAAATCCTATCCGCGAAAGCGCTAGACCTCATGAAAGAAAGAAGCCAGTTACAAAATAGGCCCAAATTAAGCGTAGCTGACAAAGAAAAACTAAAAACTTTGTACAAATCCCAATAAAGAAATAAAAAGGTGCTACGTTACCTACAGAACAACCACCATACAAAGACACCTCAATAATACTAGATCTGCCAAAAAGGCTTATAAAGAGCTAAACCAAGCCAAAACATGGGTTCCTTTTCTCAAGTCTGGCAACAACAAATGCAAATCTCGTACAGAAATCATAAATGCTGCTACTGACTTCTACGCTAACCTATACAGACAATCAGACACACAAAATTAAAACATGGTTTCCTACAGCTACACAGATACTTCTCCAATATACCAGTTTACTGAAAATGAAATATCGAAACAAATAATGAGACTTAAGCCAGAAAAAAACCCTGGACCGGATGGAATCACCAACGAATGCATCAAGGTTGCGAAGACTCTACTACTTACACCAATCACTATCCTATGGAACAAAATACTTAGCGAAGAAGCTGTACCACATCAATGGATGACATCGGAAATTATACTACTATATAAAAAAGGTGACCCAGCTGATATAGGCAACTACCGTCCTATAAGCCTATTGCCTTGTTTCTATAAACTTTTTGCCTCCTGTCTACTAGAAAGGTTAGCCCCAGTCATCGATGCTCACCAGCCGGTCGAACAAGCCGGTTTCAGAAGAGGTTTCAGCGCGATGGATCATATCCAAGTGGTTGACCAGGTGATAGAAAAATATTCAGAATTTAATGAACCCCTGTATTTGGCTTTCATAGACTACAAAAAAGCTTTTGATTCAATTTCACACGAGAGTATCTGGGAATCGCTGAAAGCACTAAACACAAATGAAAAGTATATCAATATCCTAAAAAATACTTACTCTAACAGCACAAGCAGAGTCAAGCTGGATAGAATAGGTGAAGTAATCAACATAAAGAGAGGTGTCAGGCAAGGAGACCCGACCTCATCAAAATTATTCATAGCCGTCTTGCAACAAGTAATGGGAGAGCTGCCATGGTCCCATCAAGGTATTAATATAAATGGGAATTTTTTAAGTCACCTCAGATTTGCTGACGACATTATTTTATTTTCAAAATCTCCTGACCAATTAAACAAAATAGTAAATGAATTAAACCAGGCTAGCATAAAAACTGGTTTGGAAATGAATCTGGAAAAAACTAAAATTATGTCTAACCGCAGTGCATCGCCCATCTTAATAAATAACACACCTCTCGAGTTTGTCAACCACTACATATACTTAGGAAAACAAATCTCGTTTAGTAAGGAAAGAAACGCTGAAGAACTTAACCGAAGAGTGGCGATTACCTGGAACAAGTTCTGGCACCTTAAAGAAATACTAAAATCGCGACTTCCGCTATCGACCAAGAAAATAGTCATGGATACAGGACTTCTACCATGTCTCACCTATGGATGCCAAACATGGACCTTCGATCTCAAAACCAGGAACAAAATTCAGACTACCCAGAGAAGAATGGAAAGAAGTTGCCTAGGTATAAAATTGAAGGATAAGGTAAAGAACGTTGACATTCGAAAGAAGACAAACGTATGCGATGCCTTAACTTTTGCAATGAAGGCCAAATGGAAGTGGGCGGGTCACGTAGCCCGTTGCAAGGACGATAGATGGACTCTACGGTCAGTAAAGTGGTCTGGGCCAAAAGGCACCAGATCAAGAGGTCGACCAAAGGCCAGATGGGCAGATGAAATTGTAGCGTGCGCGGGTGGAAGTTGGCTGGACAGAGCTAATGACAGAGAAGGATGGTATTCCTTGGGGGAGGCTTTTACCCAAACGGGGTCCATGCATTAAATAATTAGGAGTTGATAAATAAAGCAAATAATAATTAAAATAATTACAAAATAGAATTTATAATTAGAAATCTCATTCATCTAAGTGTAACAAATGTAATTGTATATTATAGGTTAATAAGTTACCAATTGTTATTGTTTATTATGTATTATGCATGGAAGTAAATAAAGCTTTATTATTATTATTATTATTAATTATGAATTCATATTTTCGAAATATCCATCAAAATTACGTGTCACGTTGTTTGTCCGCGATGGACTCCTAAACTACTTAACCGATTTTAATCAAATTTGCACACCGTGTGCAGTTTGATCCAACTTGAAAGATAGGATAGCTTACATCTTAATTTACAGTCGCAATATTATTTTATTGCAAATTGTTTGTCTATTATTTAACATTCACAATTATCTGTTAACTCCAAACGATTTTAACAGATGGCGATATCTGTTGACTGGATTGAGTAATTAATTAATAGATGGCGCTGCTATGTCAAACCTACAAACGTGGCATGTATGATTTTAACTTGATTTTTTACATAGATGCCATTTGTAAAAATATATGACGACCTCCATGACATTTATGTTCGCCTACAGCCTCACTTAAATAGTTTAATAAAATGTAATATAATAAAAACATTAGCCACAGCAACACATGGCCGGGTCTGCTAGTATATATATATATATATTTATAATCTGAATCTTCGAAACAGCACCAAAGATTTTCGTGAAATTTCGAAATTGAAATTTACTTTAGTATACAGAGGGCGTGGGCGAAAATCGATCTAGCTAAGTTTTCTTTATAGAAAATGTTGTTTTGTCGGTGTTTTTAGCTAATCAATACAATGACATAAAATGTCATTAGAATAGGAATTTAAATTTAGCCGTCGCAGTCAAGAGTGGCAATATCTCAGTTGGAAAATTGTCCAGTCGCATTCAAACAGCTAGAGATCGAATCTCGGTGTTATTATTATTCTGTTTTTTTTTTAATTGTTGATATATTTTCATTATTTCATCATTTTTATTTTTATTAAAATAAATTCTAAATACGAGTATGTTCGTTAAAAATACCATATACCTACTCACAAAAAAAATATACCGAGCAAAGCTCGGTCAACCAGATATTATTGTGTGTAAGTTGTTTGCTCGTATGTATTGTTAAATACTATTATAAGTTGTTAAGTTGTTAAATTAATACATCATTAGAAACAATTTAATAAATTACGTATACCTACTAGTTTAAAATCAATCATGTCTAGAGACATAAGCGTGTAGGTCTTCATGATGAGAAGGCTTGCTATCTGGAGTCAGGCGTTATTGAATTTTCTTGTAATTATTCACAGCAGTAGCATGGCACCTGAATCACAATGAAATTATCTTATAAGTAAAATAGTGTATACTAAATTTGCTAAATAATCACTCATATTGTATAAGCAGTTCCACTCACATTTATAGGTAACTTTATAAGCCTTTCCTAATAATTATTTTTCATTATTAAGTATCAGCATGCGAACGCTCCTAATGTCCTATTACGCGGGAGAGAGCTAAATCTCCCCACGAAGGAAGGATGATGAGGAGTTAGCCAGGGAAACCGCTGTCACTCTATCGCCTGATGATGGATTTTACGATTTCCACGGCAAAATAAGTAAATAAGTATTTTTCACTCGTTACCATGTGAAGAATATTTAGAGGATTTATGTTTTCTTCATATTAAATTACATTATTCAGGACTGCTTAAGTAAATTTATAAATCAAAACACTATTAAAGGTATTAAATACGACCTTTGTCCGATATTACTAAAGGCACTTTTCGAACGAAATAAATACTCGAGTATTTATTTTCTTATTATTATTATTTTATTCTACAAAAACTAAGAGTCGGCATGGCACGATTTTTTCAAACAAATAATTATTTTACTACTATGATAAATGCGAAAGTTTGTAAAGATGTTGGTATGTTTGGATATTTGTATGGTTGTTACTCGATCTCACGTAAACCGTTAAATAGATTTGCATGAAAATGATAATTTAACTTTACTTTTTTAATCAATCAAGCATCTTCTACATGTTACTTTTTTAGTGGGTTAAGCTGTGAGTAGAACCTAGTATGTTATAAGATACAGTTGCCATATAACAATTTATGTTTAACATGTCTTAAAGTCTAGTTGAAGTGACTGAACGTCATTTGAATTCAGTATCAGTTTGAAACTAATCAAAGGGCAGTGAAGTCCCCAATTAACTAATCACATATCGTTAGGGCAAAACCTTCTGGTTCCTTTGGATCAATATTTAGTTTTGCTATATGTTTGAAATATTTACTTAGGTTGAATTAATAATCATCATCATCATCTTCCTCTTATCACAATTACTTGGGGTCGACGCAATATGTCATCTGTTTTGACATATTGCAGAAAGTTTCGGCAATGACTTTTATGACCAGCCGCCTGCCTGACGTCAACCTCCTTGGGAATGTAATCGTTGACCCAAATGGTACCAGATGGAGTTGGTCCGGGTCAATCTAGGGCTCTTAGTCGTCTTTTACGACACCCACGAGCAAAGCAAGGGGTGGTAGTATTCGATGCCGCTACCACACAGCATTTATATTAATAATATTAATACTAATTTAGAATTCAACTCCCATATTTTTTTTGTTCCGCGTGGTGACGAAGTAAAAATACAATTTACCGCTCCCTCTTATGCTAGTGGGTGTCGTAAAAGACGACTAAGGGATTAAATATGGATATAAGATCTTCTGCAAGAGAAGAAAAACTCAATTAATGAATTATTTGCATGTAACATAATTTTGTTTCATAGTCATTCAGCATTCGCTGTACATTGTTAGGCGTAGGTCTCGCTCAGAAATGAGGGGATTGTACTGTAAACGCCAGGTTTAATAGGCGGGTTGGTGATCGCAGTGATATATATATACGTTTCCTAGGAGAGATTTGCTACCCACGCCCTTAGTGATATCCTTAGTCGCTTTTTTCAAATTCTATGGCCACGTAAGATGTGGCGACAACAAAAGCTCAACTCTGCTAGGAAAGTTATAATAGAGAGCTTTTTGCCAACCTGTTTATGAAACGTAGTGATTATAAATAATAGTTCAAAAAACGCTTTTAAAGAAAATCCAACTAAAAAATAGAAAATAATTTTTTAAAAATTTGAATTAAGAATAGTGTATATAAGAAAAAATATTTTCTATTGTAAAAAAAGCGTAGGGTGCATGTTGTCAATAGTTATAAATATTTTATTGACAGATATGAGTAGAAGGATTATCATTTTGATAATATCTTAAAAAGCACCCCACGCTTATTTTACAATAAAAAATATTTTTTTCTTATATACACTATTCTTAGTTCGAGGTTCTTCCATAATAGGGGGCAGAAATTAACCCATGATAGGAACTTACGTTCAGGGCGATGATAGGGTCCCCGACCTTGTCATCAGTGGCCCGTCCAGGTGGATGCCGTCTCGAACTATATCACGCTAGTCAAGTGTTGTATGCATACCATATCCCTTGGTCGTCTTTTACGACAACCACGAGTAAGATAGGGGGTGGTGAATTGTATTCTTACTCTATCACCACAAAATAGATACAATATAGGTAGTAAATAATTATAATAGTTTTGAGAGATGTGTTTAAAAGTTCACACTGATCGTTGGTCCTTCGTTTTGGGCGGTAGGAGGTAGCCTGTCCCCCGAACTGGCCATAATGTGCTACGATGACGATACACTCATCATAGCCCGTTGAGGTTGGTAGGCGGATAGAGGCGCTGAGGTTCAGGGTAGCCGTCAGCAAAACGCAGGTCCTATTGTTCAATGAGTCTAGTATGAATTTTCCCACCGACGCTTCGATCACCGTCAATTCGGTTCCCATCAGCATCTGCGCCCATTTGAAGTACTTAGGGCTGGTGCACTTGGACACAGCGCAGCACACGCTCGAGCTGTATACCGCATGGGCAAGGCAGCACTGTGAACTGGTCACGTTGACCTGACATTGTCGACCATCGATAGAAAGATACTCAACAGCGTTAGAAACTGCGAAAACTGCCGTTGCTGCCTTCTGCGAAGCAGAAATCTCATGGAAAGAAGCGGCGGCATGGTTCAGGACCGAGATGGTCCATACTGATACATCTGCCGCCAGTGCCTGGGGTGGTGCAAGCGGGCATACCTGCACCTGATACCGCCTAACCGAAGCCGCGAGGGACTCGACTGGGGAATAATACGTTATCCGCAGAGAGGCTGACCGCGTGAGGGCGAGGCCCTTGGGGACATTGGTGAGGAACTGTCCTGAAAGGGTATCCCGCTGTGCTGGCCACTGACGTCAAGGATCCGGTGCCAGTGGTCGGCCCAATGGTGATGGGGAATACGGTGGGTTAGGGAACTTTCATCACCATGAACAGAACGGGTGGTGGGGGTCTAGACCAAAGCCTGTTCCAAAAAAAAAGAACAATACTTTGAGTGATCCACTAAATAATGTTTAAAGTCTCGGTAGGTATAAGTAGCGCCCTTTACTTGTATATTTGTGAAGTCCTCTGCATTAAATCATTTCAGCTCATATACGTCCTAATGTTGGGCTTGAGTCTATTCTACAAAATGAGGGAAATTAAGCTATAGGTATACCACGCTAGTCAGACGTTTTGGTATAGAGTTATTTTCGAGTTTTTCTTCTCTTGCATAGTGTTTATATGCATATTTAATCGTCTTTTACGACACCCACGGACAAGAGTAGGGTGATGAATTATATTATTCCTTGTTCAGTCATTACACGGCAAATGGAATACTTAATCATATATCCATACAAGGATTATCAACACCCTGTTCTGTGTTGACTTTTTCTTGAATAACTTAAGTTATTTATTTCCTCTGGTAGTATTGTTTAAGCTCAAATTGAAAATTAGACATATAAATAAACAGTTTATTTTGTGGTTCACCCTAAAATAATCTTTTACAACCTTGTACAGAACACATGGTGCATTCGACCCCTAACCATATGTTAGAGCTCAGTTTTTCCAACAAACTTCACAAATATCACCCAGAGAAGGGTACACCTGCATCAGCTTAATGGCACATTAGGGAGACAGGGTTACGGGGACCCTTGTATGGTGGGACGGTTAGACACATGGTAAAAGGGTTGAGTAATAACAAACTTGCGTTTTCAATTAATGTTTTATACTCTTGTTGAAAATATGTTTCCGTATTTTAGTTTGTATATTATTTTATTATATCTTCTGTAGATATGACTAAAGATAACTTTAATTCTTTATTATTTACTGTTCGTGTTTCAAAAACTTACATTTTGTCTTTTTTAATTCATTTGTCGCACAACATTCCGAAATTTTCTTCGTCCATAGAGTAAATCATCGATTCCAACGATTTTATTCTGGTTAGCTACTAAAATAATTTGCAACAAGTTCATGTATATATATTATGTACAATTTCACATGTGTATATATATATATGAGTGTGTGTCTGTGTGTATACGTGCATGCATGCGTGCGCGTGGCTGTGTGTACTCCGGTAGGTGGCGGTGCGATCGATTTTATTTTATTTATTTCATTATTGATGATTTTATTTCATTATTATTAGCTGTGTGGTAGCGGCTTCGAATACTACCAACCCTTGCTTTGCTCGTGGGTGTCGTAAAAGACGACTAAGAGCCCTAGATTGACCCGGACCAACTCCATCTGGTACCATTTGGGTCAACGATTACATTCCCAAGGAGGGTTGACGTCAGGCAGGCGGCCGGTCATAAAAGTCATTGCCGAAACTTTTTGCAATATGTCAAAACAGATGACATATTGCGTCGACCCCAAGTAATTGGGATAAGAGCAAGATGATGATGATTATTAAAGATAACCGCATCGTAGGTCGACATCATGTCTTGTTTTCTAAGTTTCTTATGTAATTTTGTACACTAATTTTGTTATGTAGTTTTGAACTTACAATTAGATGCTACTTTATGAAGACTACTTTGCACAGTTTTCATTATTTGCCCGCACTTATCCCAACCACCCGGGATCTACTCAATATGCACTCCTCTTTCAAAGTATATATTGCAATAGTTTTGCCAATAAAATTATAGACCATACGGCAATCAGACGGAGTTGGCGTAGGTCGAGTAAAGCTCTTAGTTGTCGTTTTATGATACCCACGAGCAAAATAAGGGTTGTTAGCGATCGAAGCTGTCACTACATAGCCCACTATTTTACACTATCTTATGAGCTTAAAATATGTACCATATAATCCGTGTAGTGACGGAATAAGAATACAATTCACCACTCCTTATCTTATTCGCGGATGTCGTAATTGATTACTAAGAAATATATATCACCTATGCAAGAGATGGAAAACGGAATGACCCTCCTATTATGGAGGAGGCGTATTGTATCGCATTCCATGTGATGACGGCATAAGAATACAATTCACCACCCCCTATGTTGCCCGTGGGTGTCATAAAAGACGACTAAGGGATATGATATCTAGATAATATCAATGCAAGAGAAGGAAAACTCGATATGAAACCGTATGCTAACACGTCTAAAGAGCATAATATAGCAGGTCAAATTGCCTCCCAAAGTGGAGGCAGGCCGAGCCCAAACTGAGGGACGTATATGAGCTGAGATGATAATAATAGTAACTATAGTTTTATGACATTTTACTGAGTATCTTATATCATAAATTATCAATTCTTGTATATATTTAACTATATATATATATATACAAGATACATATACACATATATATATATATATTCAGGATCTCGGAAACGGCTCCAACGATTTTGATGAAATTTGGAATATGTTGTTTATGTGTATAGAAAATGTTGTTTTGTCGGTGTTTTAGCTAATCAATACAATGACATAAAATGTTATTGACATTCTCTGAATAGGAATTCGAGTTTCGTCGTCATTGTCAAGAGTGACAATAGCTCAGTTAGTAAGTCGTCCAGTTTTCTTTTTGTGTTGTTTTGGCAGTCAAACAGCGTGGGATCGAATCTCGGTGTTATTATTATTCTGTTTTTGTAATTTTTTGTATTTTTTTTCATTTTTATTTTTTATTAATATATCTAGATATATAAAAGAAAGTCGTGTTAGTTACACTATTTATAACTAAAGAATGGCTGTACCGATTTGGCTAAAAATTGGTGAGGAGGTAGCTCTAAAAAGTATCCTATGTCTAGTATGGTAGACATAGGATACTTTTTATCACATGATATGGTAGAACCAGGAGACGGACATAGGATACTTTTTATCACGTTCGATCGCGTTCCCGTTCGATAAAATGTCAAAGAAACGTAGTATAACAAAAACGCATTTGATATGTAATAACAAAACGCAAATGACAGCTAAAAGTAATTTTGTTTATAGTTATATATGGTTGAAACTTTGATAATTATAATTTTGTCAGGTATCAATAATCAGTCATTTGTATTCTCTTTGAATCATCATTAATGATGCCGCGACCAAGACGATCGAACCTTTCCGGACAAAGCTGTAATGGTTCCTCCAGAGACTATATTTTCGGAAATTTAGAAAATATATTTACGAAAAACATTATGGCGATACGAAGTTCGCCGGGTCAGCTAGTATCTAAATAAATTCGACAAAAATACAACAAAAATATACTGCGCAAAGCTCGGTAACCAGATATTTTTACTTTATCTTACACTGAACTAGAAGGGGAGGAAGGGAAATCTCTTTCTTATAAAAAAACTCTTTCTTGTAGATAAGAATCACCTGTAAAAACATCTAAACTATCATTCTTACCTGTCAGATATGTTAAGTTATTCGACTACAAGCTGTTTTTGATTAAACTGATTAAATTAGCGGTTAACATAAATAATGTTACGAGATTATTTACATATTGTTCAATAAAATGGGTCTTTGTGAAATTCAATAAAATATAAATACAACTAAATCATAATAAATGCCTTGTTTAATATTAATAAATGTACAACAGGTACCAGGTGTGAGAGACATCATCCCTTCTAATTTGTAAGCTCTATTCTGAATGATCCCTTATCAAGTGACGTCATCTGTTTTCAATTATAACAGTTTGTAGTATTTTGTTATATAAAGTCAACTAGTACAAAGTGACCTAGCTTGCCAATTAATTGAAAGGTGGCTGGAGGGTGTAAAGTTTTGACAAAAGGGTACTAATTGATACTGATCAAAATGTTTATGAGTTATCTGTAAGTTTGAAAATACATCAAGCGGAATCATAATTTATAAAGTTTGTAGTTCATAAAGAATTGTTTCTTTTTAATAAAAACAACAATAAACTAAGTTTAACGGGTATACGATTACCCATTGTAATTACGATGATTAGTGATGATGAGATGGTATAATGGTTAAGATATCAGACTATCATCCGACTGTCGTGGGTTCACTTTGCACGTAGGACAATAATTTGTATGATCCGTCAATTGTTGTTCTGAGTCTGGGTATAATTTGTAGCCGTTAAATGATGTTTGTAAAATTGCCCCGCAATACGAGGCTTATTTCCTCAATGCAAAAACAACACTCTGTTGTTTTTAAAAAGAAATACATACTACCATACCTTATATTATTCGTGGGTATCGTAAAAGATGACTAAGAGTTTGACACAGACCTGGGTCCAACTCCATCTGATACCATCTCGTTAACAATTACATTCCTAAGGAGGGTTGACGTCCGGCAGGCGGGCGGTCATAAAACTACTGTCAATAACGTTTACGGCTGCAAATATTTTCGATAAAAGCAGGATGATGATGATGGTTAGTGTAATTACAAAAAAAAGCTGTTAATATTATGAAAACAAACGTTTTAAATTTAATTTCAAGGATACAAATTTATGTTAGATTATATCGCATTAAAGTAAAGGAGTTTTATAAAAATATTTTCCATTCATGATGATTTAGAAACATGTTTCAATAAAATTGCTCGCGTGTAATAACTAATTTACATTTCAATTTTCATCTTCACGGGATAATTTATCACATCATGCAGACTGCGTTTATAAATTATCACGATTAGTAAGTCTCTCTATAGCTCAATAAATATAAAGAACAATGACACTACTGACTTTTTGTGAAAGTAGCTGTTTAATAAAGTAAAAATGCCTCGCTTTGCCGGATACTGACGGGATGAGAATATAATTAACTGATCTTTATCTTGCTCGTAGGTCTTAAAAGATGACTAAATAATATAATATGTAAATAAATTCTATAGAAGAGAACTCGAAACAAAATTCTACATCAACCCGTCTGATCAGCGTAGTATGATAGGTTAAGTTGGAGGAGATTTGAGTCTAGATGTTGGGAGCATATATGCGGAGTGAAGATGTTAAAAAATTCATCATTTATTATAGTTTATTTCATCATCTCAGCTCTTACAGATTCCACTGCTGGGTCGGGGCTTGTGGAAGAGAATTTGATCTACTATAACGCTGGTCAGAAGAGTTGGCATAGATTTTCATTTCGAGTTTTCCTTCATTTGCGACGATGTTATCTGCAATTTATATCTCTTAGTTATATTTGTGAGACCCATGGGGAAGAGAGGGGGTGGTGAATCGTATTCTTGCTCAGTCAACACACGAACAATTAGTCTATTCAGTAGTATCATAATGCTCTGTCGAAGATTTGTTATTTAGTGCCAAGTGTTGCTTTATCATGTAACATTTCATATAGATAAGCGTAAGCGCGATATCCTTACTAATATTATAAATGCGAAAGTAGGTTTGTTTGTTTGTTACGCTTTCACGCTTAAACTACCGAACCGATTTCAAAAATTCTTTCACCAATAGAAAGCTATACTATCAGGGAGTAACATAGGCTTAATTTTATCCCGGTATTCCCGCAGGAAAGGGAACTACGCGGGTAAGGCGAGTAAAACCGAAGCGAAGCGAGGGCAAGTTGCTACTTTGCTAGTCTACACCAATAAATAAAATTGGATTGTCTGTTTGTAATGTCAAAATAATAGGCTCTTTTCATGCTCACACAGTTATTTGCACTATACACATGCCTAAAAATCACTTTAAATTTTTTTTGTCTGTCTGTCTGCCTGTTCGTTCCGGGTAATCTTCAAAACGGCTGGACCGATTGCAAAAATTCTTTCACCAATGGAAAGCTATAATATCAGGGCGTAAACTAGGCTATATTTTATCCCGGTATTCCCACGGGAACGGGAACTTCGCGGGTAAAACAACTAAAACCGAAGCGAAGCGAGGGCAGGTTGCTAGAAAACAATAAAGAACAAAATCTACCAAAAGTGTTAGATTTGTTTTTTTTTGTTTTAACTAATATATCGATTGAATAAAGACAATTTTTAAATAATACAAGTTGTGCTTGCAGAGCTATATTCGTTTTTTTATAAGTGTAGATAGAACTAGAAAATTCTACACACAATTTAATACGATAGAGGTACTATAATATTCACATATTCAAGGACGAGACGATAAAAATATTAAGTAATGTAATAATAATAGCTGATTGCCTCTTTAAAACTATTTTTATAGACAAGGAATTGTATAACAAAAACAAATTTTTGCTGACAACGAGTTACAGCACTGATTTTCAACCATTCCAGACATCGCTTTTATATAGTTTGTTTATTGTATTGCTGTTATTGTGTGAATATGCGTGAGTGTGTAAATGTGTTTGCATAATTATGTATGTGCATGTGTTTGCTTGTAATTTGTAATTATCAGTACGTTTATCATATACTGTACACAAGAGCTTGTCCGTGTGGTGACAGAGTAAGAATATAATACACCACTCGTAAAAGACGACTAAGTATACGCATATAACATCTACTCGTATGCAAGAGAAGGAAAACTTGAATTAAAACTCTATACTAACCTGTCTGACCAGTTTGGTATATGAAGGTCAATTTGCCTCCTATTTTGGAGGAGGCTTGAGCCCAACAGTGGGATGTATATGAGTTGAAATGATGAATGATGATGTACAAAAAATAATTTTAAACTTTGTTATTCATCTTTTTCAGTGTAAATACTTCACCTACTATTGAGCACGGGTCTCCTTCACAATGAAAATGGAAATGTTCTGCTTAATCATCCTCGCTATCTGAATTAAGCAAAAGGTTTTGTACCAAGTTGCCGTTTATTGTAGTGATATAATCCGCTTATATCCTTTAGTAGTCCCTTACGAAATCTGTGGGAAAGTAAGAGGTAATATGATGGATATATCTATGACTGCTCAGATGACGTAGTGATTAAGATACCGTGCCAGTATCGTGGGTTCGATTCCCAGGCAGGACAACACTTTGTGCGATCCACGAATTGTTATTCTCTGTCTAAATGTAAATTGTGTTCGTTAATTATATCTTCGTAAAGTACTCCGCTATACAAGGATTATTTCCTTAGTGTAGGGTGTTGTATTTAAAATAAAAAAAAACAATATAATTAAACAAAAAAAGATTTTATACTAATTCAACTTAAAATTTCAACATTCCAATTAATATTGCATCTTTATAACTGTTGTATATGTCTAGAACGGGGCCAAGCACATCGTTACTGAAAGTCGTTTCGACAAATCTCATTTAACGCACGCGTTGCACTATCCAATATTACGGAAAGCTTTTATATATTTTATAGCCAAATGATGATTGCCTGTGGGGTAGGTACATATTTTACTCACAGCCACTTCATCTTAATTTATTGAGAGCGTATAACTGTGCTGCATTAAGATGTGTCAGATGGGAGAATGAGAGGACTATTTTCATTTATAACATTTTTTTCAGAATCGAACAAAAGACGAAAAGAATTCTATATTATAAACAGAGGCTCAAAGTTCCATGGAGAGGGCTATGCTCGATATTTCTCTACGTAATAAAGACTGGGATACGAGAATCAATATAGAAACGGGTTTAAGTGACTTAGCTTGAAGAATTAGCACGTTGAATTGGCAATGGGCAGGTTACATTGATCGTCGACCCGACGATCGTTTGAGAAGAAAGGCTCCCAGGTTCAGACGACACAGCGAAGGACGTTCCCCTACTAGGTGGACTGATAATATCTTGAAAGTCGCAGGAAACTATTGGATGAAAGTGGCACAGAACCGTTTCGAGAGGGATTCTCGTGGAGAGGCTTATGTCCAACGGAGAACGTCTTTGGGCTGATAGATAAAAACAAAGGACTGTGTAATGAGAATTATGTTTCTTCAGCTGTAGTGAGTCTCGATACTGGCAACGAGCCTCTTCCACGGTCTAAAGGGAAATTGTCCAATATCTCACGTTCACTAACGTATTTATCGTATAAGAATTGAACTTCAGTACTTGTGAAATCCTCCAGTAAAAAGTTTAGCTTATATTTGTGGAATAGTACCGTAGTATAAAAAAATATCGACAAAATACATGTAATACACCAATTATTTAAACACTACATATATATTTAATTAATAACACATATATATTACAGAAATTTCATAGGTCATTTGGTGGATTGTTCCAAAGCCCACATGACTCATGAAAAAGAAGGCTATGGCGACGAGTTGGCGTGCAATTTTATTTCGTATTTTACTGTTTTTGCAGAAATGAATGAGTAAAATATCTCTTTTGCAATATTAAATAGATGATATAGTAAGCCGGTGAATTACATTTCGACTCCGACACTGCATTGCGAAGTTATTGACTTAGATTACTTGTGATACTTATTTGTCCATTCCTTGCTTTTTGTGGATATCACATAAGGCAACTAGGGGAATAGATATATGGGATTTTGTACTTAATAAACGGATACTTGGAATTTTATATACTCCAATCTGCAAGGTGGAATGCAGTGACTACTACTTATGACTTCATTATCAAGGGTCAAGTAAAGCTTTAAGTAATTTTTCTATTAAAATATATCTAACATATATGAAACCATCCATCCACCTATCGATGTCCTCTATTGGACAAAGTCTGCCTTAGTTGGGAGACGGGAGGCCTATAATATCATAATGACCACACTCGGCTGGTGGGTTGCCCATTGTAGTTGATGCTATTTTAATGGTAATATCTGGTTGACCGAGCTTTGCTCGGTATATTTTTGTTGTATTTGTGCCGAACTTATTTAGATATATATTAATAAAAAATAAAAATAAAATATAGAAAAAAAATCAAAATTTCCAAAAAGATAATAACACCGAGATTCGATCCCACGCTGTTTGAATGCTAAAACAAAACAAAAAGAAAACTGGACAACTTCCCATAAAGCAACTAGGGGAATAGATATATGGGATTTTGTACTAAATAAATGGATACTTGGAATTTTATACACTCCAATCTGCAAGGTAGAATGCAATGACTACCACTTACGACTTCATTATCAAGGGCCAAGTAAAGCTTTTAAGTAATCTCATATCTTTAAAAGAGTAATTATTGTATATATATATATATATATATATTTTCAAGATCTTGGAAACGGCTCCAACGATTTTGATGAAATTTGGCATACTAGAGGATTCGGGGTCAAAAAATCGATCTAGCTATGTTCTGTCGGTGTTTTTAGCTAATCAATACAATGACATAAAATGTCAATAGAATATGGATTCAATTATTATTCTCTTTTTGTAATTTTTGATATTTTTTTCTTTATTTAATTTTTATTTTTTATTAATATATATATCTAAATAAATTCAACAAAAATGCAACAAAAATATACCGAGCTAAGCTCGGTCAACCAGATATTACCAGCATCATACCGTTGCTCACTGCAAATGACGAAATTGACGGACACCCACATCTATAATTAATTATTCTTGTGACGTTTTTAAGTGTTAAGTGGTGTTCTATAAAGTTTTACAAAAAAATATGTGATTGAACTGGAGGATACTGTCCTACCGTAATACAGTTTTAACTAGTACGGGGAACAGTGTGAACGTAGTGCAATAATCTATTGTTTATTTTTTTTCAGTTTTGTAATGTAGCATGTAAGTAAAAATATTCCATTTCCTTTATTATAGTTTATGTAATTTTTATGTAATTATGTAATACTAGCAACCCGCCCTCGCTTCGCTTCGGTTATAGGTTATAGTCGTTTTACCTGCGTAGTTCCCGTTCCCGTGGGAATACCGGGATAAAATATAGCCTAGTTTACGCCCTGATATTATAGCTTTCCATTGGTGAAAGAATTTTTGAAATCGGTCCAGCCGTTTTGAAGATTACCCGGAACAAACAGACAGACAAAAATTTTTTAATTGCTATTTTAGGCATAGGTGTCGTGCAAATAACCGTGTGAGCATGAAAAAAGCCTATTATTTTGACATTACAAACAGACACTCCAATTTTATTTATTGGTATAGATTACGTTGCAATTTGTGTCCCTCTATATAAATTTCAAATCTATACCAATAAATAAAATTGGAGTGTCTGTTTGTGATGTTAAAATAATAGGCTTTTTTCATGCTCACGCGGTTATTTGGACGATACCTATGCCTAAAAATCACTTTATATTTTTTTTGTCTGTCTGTCTGTTTGTTCCGGATAATCTTCAAAACGGCTGGACCGATTTCAAAAATTCTTTCACCAATGGAAAGCTATAATATCAAGGAGTAAACTAGGCTATATTTTATCCCGGTATGCCCACGGGAACGGGAACTATGGGGATAGGGCGATAGAAACCGAAGCGAAGCGAGGGCGGGTTGCTAGTAAATAAAAAAAATAAAATAACAATCATATAAATAATTATCTTTCTTTGTTTCTTAGAGAATTGTACTCCCATTGTTATAACAATGGTTACACAAAACAAACTGACATTATTTTTGCACTGACAATATTTATCTACGTTCGTATTTGAGACCAGGGACTGAGCGTCCGTAGCAGTCACTCCCAACAACTATTAATTAGGAGCCCCGGGTCATCATCCTGTTGTAAGACAGCTGTCTACCCAAATTGCAGACCCTCCTTTACGTGTTGCAAATGACGGGTGTTTTTTTGGACGACCTTAAAGATATTCATCCAGTGTTAACCTTAAGCTATAAAATATTATCAGCAAAGTTAACTATTCATTAGCATATTGCTATTGTCATATTGCAAGCAAACTTGAAACAGATGTTATAGGTGCCTACTTGTCTCAATCAGGAGTACGTCAATTTCCATCATATTGTAGGGGAGTCCTTGTGTGATGACGGGATGAGAATACAGTGAGTCACTAACTCTTATTTTATTGTGGGTATCATAATGAATGATCACCAAGACACGAACCTTCAACACGTTCAGCCAAAATGATATTATAAGTTTTTGACTATGCTGAAGAGTTTGTTTATTTGAACGCGCTAATCTCAGGAACTACTGCACCAATTTGAAAAATTTTTCAGTGTTAGATCCCATTTATCGAAGAAGGTATTATCATCACGCTAAGAACAACAGGAGCGGAGCACCAATGAAGAAGGTTTCAAAATCGGGGTTTCTTTTTCCTTTTGAGAGCTTTTGCTGCGTAAACGGCTGAATTTTTGCAAAAATCATGTGTGACAGAATCGTATTATTAAAAAACATTTTCACTTTCTACGTTAAAGTTAGCGTTAGCTTAAAGTTTCTATACCACGCGGACGAAGGCGCGAGCAGAAGCTAGTCTTTCATAATATAGTGCCTTATTTCTTTGTTTCTATGTCAAATCTATCTACAACCACAATTATTTTGAAGTCTATAATCTTCATTATCTTCATTCAGCCTATCGCCATCCACTGAAGGACGTAAGCGTCCCTCATGTTCGCCACAAAGTGCGGTCCTGTGCCGCCTGCATCCAATGATGCCCAGCAACTTTCACCAGGTCGTCGCGCGTCGGTCCACCTTATTGGGGCGTCCTACACTGCGTCATCCTATACGTGGTCGCCACTCAAGCACCTTTATTCCCCCAGCACAATATAGTCAAACATAAAAGTATAAATAAATACTGTTGAAGTATGTATACATTTTTAGAGTTCACATATTCATCTCAGCCTTTATAAGTCCCATTATTGAGCTTAAGCTTCATATTGCCAACGGTGGCAAACGAGCAAACAGTACACCTGATGGTAAGTGTTGCTGCCGCTCATGGACCCTTACAAGGCCGCTGCCCACCGCGAAGAAAGTGAAGGGAGTGCGAATGCGTGCATCGAGGCTCGGTGACACCAAGGGCACCACCAAAACCCTCCACACGCAAACACCCTCAGAAAGTTGGGCTCCCGGCTCTCTCGCTCACCGAACGAAGCGCAGTAACTAATTGCTACTACTCAGACGTCGATTTTCTGCGAGAGTGTGGTACTACCCCGGATGGACCGGCCCGCGGCTGTAGATAGATAACTGTCGACAGTGTGGTCCTACCACTCATAAATCATCATCATCATCTTCTCAGCCCATTTAGAACTCACAGTTGGGCTCAGGCCTCCTCCATTATTAGAAAGAAATTGAACTACTATACCGCGCTCATCAGGCGTGTAGGTAGGTATAGAGTTTTGTTTTGAGTTTTCCTTCTCTTGCATAGATATTATATTCATATTATATACCTTAGTCGTCTTTTACGATACCCACAGGCAAGAGGGGTGATGAATCGTATTTTTATTGCGTCACTACACGGAATAAATAATTATATTAAAACCTTCCATGTAAATTACTGCCGATGCCACCTAAGTCCTTCACGTCTTGTTTACTTGTCTCTTTCACATTTAGTCGTCTTTTACGATATCCATAGGCAAGAGAGGGTTATTAGTATTCTTGCTAAATAACCATACGGCAAAATAATAAATATAACAAGCATAATATAGTCAAAGATAAAAGTATAACCAAATACCATTGAAGTATCTATAAATTTCTATAGATCACACATACTACATTTATTTCAAAATACCATTACATCTAACAACGTGACAAGAGAGCGTAAAATTCTATGAAGTACCGAATAAAGTTGATACCGGGCAATGTTTGACGACTCGAAACAATGTCTCCTGATCCCTTCCCCTATCACCTTTGACAGAAATTCGCAAAAACATGTAGACGATATCAGGTGTACGTGTTATGATGTCTCGGGATCTATCATCGAAATATATAGCCATAAGATACTCGTAGTGCATGTGTGTGTTAAGGAGTGGTAAAATTCTGGATACCCAATCAAAATATTGTTATATATCGATCGCAAATATATAATTTATTAATTCGTTGTGTTTATCTTACATTTGCTTCGAGTCTATGTCGAATAACGAAGCGAACAATGAAACGTAATGTTGATAAGTTAATCGATCATACATTCAAAGAAACTTATAACATCATTATCACCGTAAATAAAGCTATTACGGATTTTATCACGTTTGTATTTGATTTTTGATTGTCCGACGTTTCGAACTATTCAAATTCAAATCATTTATTATGCATAGACCCCGAGAGGGCACTTACATATTGTCAATTTTACAAAATAAAATTAAATTATCCAATAAAAATAAAACTACCACCGGATCGGCACGCGACCGCTATTGAGAAGATCTGGCAAGAAACTCAGCGGGCTTGTCTATTATTTTAATTTTTCTTTTCTTCTTACTAGATATAAATTTGTGTACATGTTTTGTAAGACCTAGCGCCAGTGTGATGCCTTTTGAACTGCAAGATACTTAATGTAATTCAAATGATTATGGCTGGACCAGATCCCATAAGCGGCGCCCGATCACGAGTTAACTACTAGAGCAGCCATCACTCCCCTCAACCACTATGGAGGGAAGGGAGAGACCCGCTCCACGCAGCTACCGCAAGTAGACCCTTCAGTGAGCATGACCAAGACCATATGTTACAAACATGTTACAAACGACGAAAATGCAAAATTTCGTTAGGCAAAACACGCTACGCTTTACAATATTAGAGTTATTAAAAAAGAGTTTATTTAAAATAACAAGGAAATTGCATAATGAGGAGCTACTCACAACCAATCTGTATTATCATCTACATAATCCGAGATTTTATAATAAGCTTTCTTACAAAGTCTATTCTTGATAGCTTTTTAAACTTTTTTGTTGGCAGGTCTCGGATATCTTTAGGTAATCTATTGTAGAAACGTATACATTGCCCCATGAATGATTTGCTAATTTTTTGGAGACGAGTAGTATATACAACTAGTTTGTCCTTATGCCGAGTATTCATTTTATGAATGTCACAATATATTTTCTATGACCATGAACGGGTTTCTCACTGCTATCCGCCTCACAGGCGGAACGCTGTAGTGTTCGAGACGTCGGACAATCAAGAATTAAATGCAAACGCGATAAAATCCGTAAAAATAATTTTACTTACAATGTATAATACTCGCGTAAACATCAGACATAATTATAATCTCGCTCTTATCTTATTTACTGGGGATCGCTTCAATAAGTTTCTTTTCTTTAAAAGCAAAACTTTGGCAGTAATTGTATGACGGGCCGCCTACCTGACGTGAAACCTCGGGAATGTAATTTGATGGCATCAGATGGAGTTGGCCCAGGCCACAGTAGTCACCAGCATAATATAGCAAGAAAGTTATTATACCATTACGTTCCTTATGACTGATAAATCTGTCCAAACAGTCACGATAGTGAGCCAGATTTAATACAAATGTTTAATTGAAAAAATTCACACCTGACACCGCATCACAATGATTTATTTATGTAGTAGTTTATAGTAACCAGTATACAGAAGTTTTTATTTACAATTTTTCTTGACAGGTTGATAGCCGTCTGATTCAATTATAATTAAGTTGCAAAAACAGTCTATGACTCTTTGATAATATTGAAATAATTCAGCAACATCATAATTTCAGTTTATATACGTCCCACTGTTGGGCTCGAACTCCACGCTGGTCTCACACCCGAACCACGCTGGTCATGCGTCCACACGCATGACGGTATACGGTTTTATTTCGAGTTCTCTCTTCGAGTTTCGACTTCTCTTGCATAGATTTTATATGCATATTCAATACTTTAGTCGTCTTTTCCGACATCTTCGGGTAAGATAGGGAGGTGGTAAGATAATTGTGTTCTTACTCCGTTACTACACGGACGATATGATTGAAATAATAATAGGTAATTATTACTAGTAAAAATATGTCATGCAGAATATGTTCATGCGTTAGTTTTACATGTTAACCCTTTTATATCGATCGAAAATAGTTTCGTGTTATGAAGTATATAATTTTAGCATTTCACGCAAACAGCGTATAACTACATAATTAGCCGTTCGTGTAAACTATTTTTTTATTAGTTAATAGGGTTAATTATTTAACTAACGTTGAAGTCATTTTAAGAAAAATAAAACTAAATACAAGTTCATATGAAACTAAGGTTTTTCATATGTATCTTCAAAAATAAAACATTACAATCAACAATTAACGAACCCAAGTTACAACCAAACTTAGAGCGATCAATTATGGAGATTAAAAAGAAAACATAGAGTATGATCTCCACACAGGCTTTTTGCGTAAGAGAGATTGGTACTTAAAGCCCTAGCGTAGTGTTCTATCTTGCAATCAAATTTCGCATGCATAGTCAACAGGAAAACGCAAATGAGAATTATCGTCTGTCATCTATCCATCAACCCTGCAGCATCTAATATAATGGATAAAAATCCTAACAGTACGCTTTTTTCCTACCCTCCTTCAATCTTTGCATTGTCAAACCACTAATATATGGGACATTATCTTATAAAAAATTATCCAACTCTTGATAAAAAAATTAAATACCTTTTACTACCCAATAAAATGACAAAATTTATTAAACAATTTGGATGATTATTTCTATTCCAGTATAATTAAATAAGTTTTAATTAATTTATTATAGCTTTAATAGACACTTGCAAAATTCATTGTTTTCTTTGATAGTCGACCTATTCGCAAGTTATGGCGACAGTAAAAGAACACTTCATTTTATCGAGTGTTATCGAAATAGCGAACGTCGCATCGTCAGCTCTCTCCCGATTTGGCGAGAATTGCTTGTTTAACATATTTTTTCGTTTCTGTCTCGTTTACGTTTAGCGTAACGACTTCGCACGCGTTATGTATTTGAATTGGAAGTTGGCCCATTGTGATTGCTCTCTTTTTATAACAGCGTATTCTACTCAATGCAGATTTGGTGAGTACACTTGTTACCTTCGAGTGAACATAAAATTTGCTTTTACGAATAATTTGGAAATATATAAATGTTTTATTGTTTGCTCTTTATGGATATAGCTATATTGCTTTTTTTGAAATATAATGATATAAAAGTATTACATAAACCAATTTTTCTAAATTTATTATAACTTCCTCCTATCCAGTGTTTCGTATAGTAGGATAATATTCTT
Source organism: Lymantria dispar (assembly GCA_032191425.1). Classification (NCBI taxonomy): domain Eukaryota; kingdom Metazoa; phylum Arthropoda; class Insecta; order Lepidoptera; family Erebidae; genus Lymantria; species Lymantria dispar. Next base: position 28,547,889 of record CM063441.1, read on the forward strand.
CGTAACTCTCCGCGGTTTGTGTGGAGCAGTTGTAATGCGCGGCTATGCTTTGGTAAACCCACGAAGGTTTTTCTAACCACAAGTTCTCCTTGTAGTTAGTAGAATTCAGCATCTATATTTCACCAAATAATCTTCAATCACATGTAAAAGAAGGCGAATATGTTTTTAAATACAGTTACAAAATGTTTTTAAATACAGTTAAAAGTTCGAGTTTATTACTCATGTTTTCCAGTAAATACTTTACAAACGAAAAAAAATGTATATACAAATATACTTGACCTAAAAATTTAATCTAATTTTCTGGATCACAGAAACGAGACACAGCTAGGTTTGCCAGGTTACCAAACCTAACAGCCGGACAGACCAGCCAGTTTGGTCGGACATTTGGTTAATAAGGCCGGAGACCCTACATTATTGACGATTTTGTCTCAGTATTAATAAGTGTAACAAAAAATTGTGTATAAAATCAACCTTTTCAGATTATTACCATAAATAAATCTTGTTAAATTCCAATAAAATACAACAAACAATGTAAGAAGACTCACAAATGCTGGATAAGCCGGACGCCATTTATTTTAGCCGAACACACAATTAAAAAGCCTAACTATGTCCGGCTATATCCGGACGCTTGGCACCACTACACACAGCAGTAGTATATGTGTATATACACCTATAAACCTTTAATGCACTTTAAAGAACGTGCACAGTTCATGCATATTTTTCTTAAAATATCTGCTGCTATTGGAAAATCTGATGAATAGCTTCCATATATACGTTCTAGTTATATATATATATATATATATATAATATCTGGTTGACCGAGCTTCGCTCGGAATGTTTTTGTCGAATTTATTTAGATATATATTAATAAAAAATAAATAATGAAAATTATATAAAAAATTACAAAAAGAGAATAATAATAACATCGAGATTCGAACCGACGCTGTTTGAATGTCAACAAAATCAAAATTAGAATCTGTCAACTTCCCATCTGAGCTCATGACGTTGACAACGAAATTTGAATTCATATTCTTTTAAAATTTAATGTCTGTTTGTTTTGCTAAAAACACGGACAAAACAACATTTTCTATAAATAAAACCTAGCTAGATCGATTTTTTGGACCCGAAACCTCTAGTATGCCTAGTTGCAACAAAATCGTATATATATATATATATATATATATATACAAGAATTGCTCGTTTAAAGATATAAGATTCAGTCCGTTAAAATTTATCATCATGCTGTATAATACGTGCAGCAATGGAATCAAATAAGTTGTCCATATCAGTATTTCAAAGCGATTATTATGTAAAGTATATACAAGGCAAAAGAGAGTAGGTTTTTATTGAGCTATCAATTTTAATGATATCTGATGTTTACGCGAGCACTACACATTGTAAATAAAACTACTTTTACGGATTATATCGCGTTTGTATTTGATTTATGATTGCCCGACGTTTCGAACACTTTGCAGCATTCATGGTCACGGGCAATCATAAATCAAATACAAACGCGATATAATCCGTAAAAGTAGTTTTATTTACAATATCAATTTTAAATTATAATCAATTAGATTAAAACAAATTTCCATGTAGTGACAGAATAAAAGTACATAATTCATCACCAAGCTTGCTCGTGGATGTCGTAAAAGACAATTGAGGAAATATCCCATCTATGCAAGAGTAGAAAACTCAAAAATAAATCCTATACCTATCTGACTAGCATGGTTTAATGAGGTCAATTTCCTTCTTATTGTGTGGAGGAGGCTCGAGTCCAATAGGGGGAGATATAGAGCCGAGATAATGATGAAAATAAAAGTAATGTACCTACTAAGCACATGGGAAACTACGTAAATCATATTCAAAGCGATTATTCATAGCAGTGATCGTATAAATTATGCTAAACTTAAGCAACCAAAACTCGTGACGTTCGAATGCCTAAGGTAATGAATTATGTACGTACGTGTCTACAATATAATAAGCAGCGATAGTTGAGTGAAAGGCTAATAACTGCTATGCAGATGTTTTGCGGTTCAAACCCCACGACCTAAACTTCTAACTTCACAGATATGTGTATTGCTTTTTACTATTGCTAATGTAAATGGTGGTTAATTATGGTTTGCTCAGGTTTGCTCGAAATATAAATATAGCCTTCTATGATCGAGATTTTTCAGCGATATAGAATCCAAAATACGGAAATACGCGGAAGCATCCCTGTGAACGATATATTACGAAGAATTAGCACGTTAAAGTGAAATGGCTGGCCAAAAAAGTTCTCGAGTAGCGAACACGTATCTAACCATTCAGTATAGGACGACCTATCAGGTGAATTGATGACTTGGAAAGTTGATGGTAGTCGCTGGATATGAATGTTACAAGATCGCACTGTATGGTGAAGGGAGGTTTACGTTCAGCAGTGGATAGTGAAATGTTGAATGATGAAGATGAGAAAATAGCGAAGGGAAAATTGTTAGTGAATCAGAATTTCTAACTGGCTGATTTCTTATATCAAGATTTTTCTGTAATCAAATGCCGAGATGTAAGAAGTCCCTCTTTAAAAAACGTAAAGTTGTCGGTCGTTATAAACAACTAAGCATATAGTATGAGCGGCCAATGCCCTTTTTTAATTTACGTTGTGGAAAATGCATTTATGCATCACCTCGAAACAGGAGAGACTTAAATGTGACTCACCGATGCGAAAAATAACTAGAATATTCACTAGAAATCAACAGCGACTCCACGTTCCCACCTTTTTGTGGTACGCCAAGATTTTTTTTGGGCATGCAGCTTCTAAGACCTTTGCAGAACCCGCAGCCAATAATATACTATTAGAAAACATTAGCTTGTTGAGTTTCCGAGGTTGACCTGACTCTTAAATCCAAAAGAATTTAAATATATAGGTACCTAATTGTTCCATGGAAAATTCATGTTCTTTAGAAACTTGCACTATAAAAACAGCATATAAAACTCGTCGCTATGTTTGATTGCTTTTGTTCAAAAGCACTAGAGATTTTCTTCTTCAGTTTTTTTTCTCAGACTATATACGAGTACATTCCACTTTTTAACAAGACTTTGCCCTTTCTCACTTCTTCTCTTATATGTTATCTACTTATAGTATTTCCGAGTCATTTTTTACTTGATTTGGTATTATTTATAGCATATATTAGGCCCGTCTGAAATTGGAATAAATTATACCATATATTAGCCTCATCGATGTCGGACGACATTGGCCTCTTCAAGAAAGAAAATACTACATACATGCACGTTGTACTCTGTAGTGGCGGCTACGAATAATACCAACTCTCATATCCTCGCATTGCTCATAGGTATCATAAAAGACTATTAAAAGCTTTACATCGACCCGGGCCAACTCCATTTGATGGCGTTTTGTCAATAACTACATTTCCAAGGAAGGTTATCGTAAGACAGGCAGCTGGTCGTTCAATTATTACAAAAGTTCTTGCAATATGTGTGATGATAGAAGAGTAGGTAATGCTCGCTCGACACACGACGACCCTAAGTAATTGGGTTAAGAGCAGCATAATAATAATGAAACAAGCATGTTGACCATCACATTTGATGTTTTAAGTCTCCTAGGATAGCGCTCGTGCCCATTCTGCTGGTGATCCATAACCTGGTTCTTACGATACTCCCTGAAAAAGTAAGTAATGTATTTCTGTAAGTGATGTAATTCTCACTACATACTTCTAACACACTCTTTAAGTATTACTCTAATTTGATATTATCAAAGAAATTTAATTCTATTCTAACGCGTCATTCTTGATTAAAACAGACAGTATAAGAGTAATTAGTTTATCCAATTCAAATATCAAAAGCTCTAGTCTATCTCGCTGTCTAACTGTCTAATATAATTTCGAACAATACCATTTTAAGTTGACTCTTAACAGCTACTTTGCTCTTTTATTTATTACTCGCACACTGAACGTGCTCAACGCGAATTTGTTTTCATAATATTTCTCACACCAACGCTTCAGCATTATGTGCTATCTCTCCAGTCGAAACGCAACTCTAATGTACAGGAATAAGCTTCATATTTTATTAATAACCTTCCAAAGTATGTACATTTGTCTCTTTATTTACTTTATTGCGACGTTTTATAATATTCTATATATTGTATGATAAGAAGCAAGACGCTCAACCGTTACAAAGTGTTTCTTGTTTGAAATCACAGAGAATTTTGCGTGAAAAGTTTCATTAAGAAACCCTTTTATATGTAAAATTTACGGTTACGCTTTTATGATAACTGAAACACTCTGGCTTAACGACTGCATAATTCATTTCTTTAATAACTTTCTAGTACTCTGAAGGTGTACTATCACGTTATCTGTTATGTGGTTTACCGCAAAGACTAGACTAATTTAATTTCGCTCATACATTTTGGCTGATATACTTTTGTGTGAAAATTTTAAGGTAACATTCAATACTTTTTATTATGTATTTAACAATTATCTTATTTGATAACTGTACGTATGGTGATGGTATAAGAATACACTTCACCGCAATCTTGGCCGTAGGTGTTGTAAAAGACAACTTAAAGATATCATCATCATCATCGCAGCCCACATACATCCTACTGTTGGGCTCGGGCCTCCTCCACAATGGGAGGGAATTTGACTTACTATATCGTGCTGGTCAGACATGTTGATATAGGGTTTTATTTTGAGTTTTCCTTCTCTTGCATAGATGTTATGTGCATATTACATCCCATAGTCGTCTTTTACGTCATCCACATCGTATTCTTACTCCGTCACCACACGGAAAACTTAAGGATATAATGTGCATATAATATCTATGCCAGAGATGAAAAACTCGAAAGTCAGACGTGTTGGTATGGGGTATGTATACCAACACTATGCGGTATTTTAATTTCATTTAACTCCTATTGTGGAATAGACTCGAACTCAGCAGTGGGATGTTAATGAGCTGTGATGATTGATGATGATAATATGTGAAAATACAATAAGAATACAATGCGCCATCAGTCTTAACGTTTGAGTTTATTGTATAGGCATACAGGACAATTAGTACCTTAACAGTAGTTGTAGACGTTCTTACATTTGACGTGAGCTTATGTTATACAGTTTGCAAGTTACATATGGGGTAGTATACCTACTACACGAACCTTGTAGCAACTCGAGAAAGTATCAATGCCTTAGCAGTTTCTTGCCTATAATTGCAATCAATTTTATGGCTCACATATAGGCACCTTAACTTCTATTATATCTGTGGTATTGTACTGCTGCGCCTCACGTAGCTATAAATCCTCCTATATTTTGCTTCAAGTCTCTCACTTTGCATAGAAGGGCAGTGGAATCTTTCCAACATATTTTGCTGTTTTCTTTTTTAATTATATTTGTTGTGAGTCCCAAGACAATTAAAAGTGTTTTTCGGAAATTCTTGAGGACTAAACCTCGGTATCTTTTATGGAGATCATTCTGGATCTTGGCTTACAGAATTTATAGTGGTGGGAATGTATAATATGGTGGGATTAGTCACAAAAAATAATCATTTCTGAAAATGTTGTGTACAATTTTGTATAATGTAAATTGATATAAAAAGTAAAAATAATAGACAAACCCATTAATCTTCTTGCTTGATTCTCTAAGTAACGGTCACGTTCCAATCCGGTGGTAGATTATTGGAGTAATATCTAACTAAGGTGGAATTTTAAAAATCACAATATGTAAAAGCCCTCGCGGGGTTTATAGCTTCATACATAATACATGATTTTGAATTTAAATTTGAACTATACTCATCCCACTTAAATTGAAAATACACGTTTAAAATTGTCTGTATTTTTGTCCATCTGTCTGTTTATTCCGTCCATTATTTTTCAAAACGGCTGGATTGATTTTGATGGGCATTTTGCGCTGGCAAATAACTGATTTTATAAAGAGCGATTTAGCTACTTTTACTATGAAAAATAATTAGGATTACGCGGCTAAAATAGAAGTCGAAGGAAAATTGTGATCTTCTCTTACGAAAACACTTTTTTAATTCGTTTTAATTAATTCGTAAAATTTGTTAAATATTATTTTAGTGCATCTACATATATCTACGATGATTGTATTTATTAGCGATTCGCAAAGTTTGTGGACTGAACAAACATTTTTTTCAATGGCAAGCGATCAAAATTGCGAGAACTACTTATAAAGCAAAAAAGTAATCGGTAGTTTTGTAATTGAAAATACTCTCTAAGTTTGAATTACCTGATATTTATCTACGTTGTTCGGTTAAAATATTCTGAGTACATGTGGAAATTTAACCGAGGAATTTGTATTATTTAAGAATGCACATTAATTTTTCGGTACTTATATACTTTAAAGCTTGGATATATATTGTAAGAGTATATATATTAGGAGTGGTAGGACCACACTGTCGACAGTTATCTGTCTACAGCCGCGGGCCGGTCCGTCCGGGGCAGTACCATGCTCTCGCAGAAAATCGACGTCTGAGTAGTAGCAATTTGTTACTGCGCTTCATTCGGTGAGCGAGAGAGCCAGAAGCCCAACTTTCTGAGGGTGATTGCGTGTGGAGGGTTTTGGTGGTGCCCTTGGTATCACCGAGCCTCAATGCATGCATTCACACTCCCTTCGCTTTCTTCGCGGTAGGCAACGGCCTTGTAAAGGTCCATGAGCGGCAGCAACACTTACCATCAGGTGTACTGTTTGCTCGTTTGCCACCGTTTGCAATAAAAAAAAAAAAAAAAAAAGAGTGTATACTTTATATTTATTATGTGTAAATTGCTGTTATATAGAACTTGAAAATATAATGCTATGATCCTATAATCAGTATTTTGTGGTAGCGGCTACGAATATTACCAACTCTTACATAGCTCGCGGGTTTTACAAAAAATGACTAAGATCTGAATCGACTTGAGCCTGATGTCATCTCGTCAACAATTGCATTCTCAAGGAGAGCTAAAGTCAGGCGAGTACCCGGTTCTAAAATTATTGCCAAAACTTTTACAGTACGTACGAAGGCAGAAGAGTACATATTGGTCATATTGCGTCCACTCCAAGTACCTAATTACGATAAGAACATAATTGTAAAGATTATGATATTACTATAAATATTTATGTAATCCAGTTTTTACGATAAACATGCCACATGGCAAGCACTTTAAATATTGTCCTCTGAGGTTACTACAGTTTGAGAATATGTGGTAGTAGAGTCGATGTAAGATCAACCTCCAACCACCGACCGACTTCGCACATCTTGTTACTGAATGAAAATCACATATTATCCAATAAAATATGTCTCTGAACAAATCCTAATTGAGTCGCCGCTAAAACCGGTAACTGAACTAAAAGGTCATAAGCCTATGATAACAAGGGTAGCCATCGCGGCATAGTAGGCAGCATCATAGAATATATGCTTGACTAAATATATTTATTCCGTGTGGTGATGGAGTAAAAATACAGTTCATCCCATTTCTTGTCCATTGGTATCGTAAAAGTCAACTAAGGGATACAATATGCAGATAATATCTAAGTAAAAGAAAAACTCGAAATAAAACCCTATGACCAGCGTGATATAGTAGATCAACTTGTCAGACGTGTTGGCATAGGATCGTTTCGAGTTTTTCTTCTTTTGCGTTGTTGTTATCTGTATATTATATCCCTTAGTCGTCTTCTACAACAAATGCAGGCAAGATTTATGGTTGGTGGTTTATATTTTTACGCCATCACCACATCATTAATAGAAAAAGAAAAAATTCAAACAAAGTTTAATTCTTAGTCTTTATTAATTTAATTTGAAATTTTTCTAGTTTGTGCTAACACCTGCTACGATCCGTTTACAAAACTTTGTTTTTCAATTGATGTTATGGAATTTTTTGTGCCTGTTATTGTTTTCAATTGCCGAAGTTCACTGTTAAATGGAATCAAGAACGTGCCAAACATTCAAGTTTAGTTGGTTTTCGGAGTATTTTTATCGATAAAGTTTGGGACTTTTACCTTTTGTAATATTACTAACTGTTGCTTCTTAACTAAAGTTGAATTAATTTTAAGGCAAGAATGAAATGAAAGACCTTTTTTTAGATGTTAAGGTATTCAAACAATTTTCTTGTGTATGTGGTTTTATATTAAATTATATCATCATCATCATTATTTCAGCCTATCACCGCCCACTGCTAGACGTAGACCTCTCTCAAGTTTCACCACAAATTGCGGTCCTGTGTCACCTCTATCCAACGACGCTGGAGCAGCTTTTATCAGGTCATCGGGTCACCTAGGTTGTGTCCTACACTGCGTAGTCAGATGCCTACGTGGTCGCCACTCGAGAACCTTTCTTCCCCAGCGGTTATCGGTTTATCGAGCGATGTATCCTGCCCATTGCCACTTTAGCACGCCTATTCTTCATGCTATGCCGGTTATACCCATTCTTCTACGGATTTTCGTATTTCGGATTCTATCTCGCAAAAAATGGCCAAGCATATCCCGTTTAATAGCATGCTGAGCGACTATGAGCTTAGTTATGAGGCCTACGTTTAGAGACCACGTTGCCGTGCCGTATGTAATCACTGTAATCACACATATAAATACATATAAAATATTTATGTAAATACAAATGAAAGGGTATTCGCTGACAGACTGGGATTTGATGTCATAGCGCCCATAGAGCCGACACACTTCCCCTTTAACGTTTCGCACAGGCCGGACATACTCGATATCTTTCTTCTCAAAAACATAAACCTTCGTTTATGTTCAATAGAAGTTCAACACGAGTTAGACTCAGATCACCGCCCGGTGACTCTGGAATTAGCCTCCCGCACCCCCGGCCCCTCAGGCCACAATAACGAAAGGACCAAGATAGCGACTGACTGGGCACGGCTAGAGAAAAATCTCAAGTCAACCTCGTCGGTCCACCTTGATCAAATTCCCAAAGACATTACGTCTAAGGAAGATACCTCTCAGGCGATCGACTCGCTCACAAGTCACGTGCAGTCGATAATGGACGACTGCTCGCGGCCGGTACCAGATACGAGCGATCGTAAATGGCGCCTGCCAGACGACGTCCGTGACTTGTTGAGACGGAAAAACGCCGCGACACGCGCTTATGACCGCTACCCTACGGAGGACAACCGTACCCGCCTACGGTCACTCCAGAGGGAGGTTAAACAAGCAATTAAAAAATTGAGACGGAGCAAATGGGACGCCATGATCCAGGAGCTAGAACCCTCTCACACAGCCTTTTGGCAGCTTTCCCGCTCACTCAAAAAAGACATCGTGTCCACTCTCCCTCCTCTCACCAGACCCAACCAGCCTCCGGCATTCATGGACGATGAAAAGTCAGAATGCCTGGCCGACTGCTTAGAGCTTCAGTGTACGCCGAGTACACTACACCCCGACGCCGCGAATCACCGCTTCATCGCCGACGAAGTGGAACGTCGTAACACTCTCTCGCGCTCGTTAGGAAACGACAGCCCCGATCAGCCAATCCCAGCAGTGACCACCGATGAGGTCGAATCGTTAGTCAGGGGTCTCAAAACCAGGAAAGCCCCAGGTTCGGACGGAATCTCAAATAAAGTCATTAAATTATTCCCCGCCCACTTGATAATCCTGTTGTGCTGCATCTTCAATGCAGCACTAAATAATAACATCTTTCCCGCGCAATGGAAAGAGGCCGTGGTAATAGGAATCCACAAACCCGGCAAGCGCCGTACCGAACCTAGTAGTTACCGCCCGATTAGTCTACTAAGAGGTCTAGGTAAGATCTACGAACGAATAGTTCTCAGTAGACTACGTACATTCGCCGAGGCTAACAACCTCGTTCCCGACGCACAGTTTGGCTTCCGAGCTAAACACAGCTGCGTACAACAAGTTCACCGTTTGGTAGAATACACAAGTAGTCAGTTCATCATGAACAGATATACGGGTGTATTATTCCTAGACGTAGCGAAAGCATTCGACAAGGTTTGGCATGAAGGCCTAATCTACAAACTCTATCTCCTCAAGATCCCTCACTACTTAATTCACATTATACATGACTACTTAAGTCATCGCAGCTTTCGCTACAGGGTGGAAGGGACGTTGTCGACCTCCCACCCTATCAAGGCCGGCGTCCCTCAGGGGTCGGTCCTCTCCCCATTTCTCTTCACGCTATACACTAGCGATATGCCCAAATTCAACCGGGTACATAAAGCGCTTTACGCTGATGACACCGCACTCTTCTGTGCTGGTAGATCCCCGACAACAGTAGCCAAGACTCTCCAAACAGCGGTTACCGCCCTAGCCAATTGGTTTAGGAAATGGAGTTTAGAAATCAACCCCGAGAAGAGTCAGGCGGTCATGTTCACTAGACGAACTGCCCGTTCCTACTCTATCGATAGCATTCCCCCCCTTAAAATTTTCAACAAGCCGGTCACTTGGACCAGGCAGGCCAAATACTTGGGTGTGACCCTTGACGATCGACTCAGCTTCGCCCCTCACATAAAGAAAGTCCGCGCACGGGCAGCCTTTGTGATGGGCCGTCTCCACTGTCTACTCAACTCTAGGTCGCGTATGCCCCTGAGTAGCAAAGTCCGACTTTACACCACCTGCATACGGCCTATCATGACCTATGCCAGCGTGGTGTTCGCGCATGTTAAGCCACACAGGATCCACAGGCTACAGACACTACAAAATCGTTTCATGCGCCGAGCTACGGGAGCACCGTGGTTCATACGAAACGTCGATCTCCACATCGACCTCGAACTGCCGACCATCAAGCAGTTTATGAAACGGTGCTCTCAGAGCTACTTTGACTCTGCCATGACACACCCCAACCAACTAGTGGTTGGGGCGGCTTCCTATAGACCCTCCAAAATCTCCTCCATCCGACGTCCTCGTCACGTCCTCGACGAAGAGGACGACATTATCACACTCGCTCAACAAAGAGCCTACACGGCCCGCGAGGCCTTAACAAATAAATATCCGCGGTTCCGCCCTCGCCGTCGAGGTGCGAAACCGCGCCGCGCAAAAGTCACTACCAAGAACGTGGGCACGCCCACTTTGCCTCCAGCGACGCCCCAAGCCGAGGTCCGTTCCCCACAGGGGGAGCCCTTGGGCTATGTCGCTTAGCATACTTTTCTCCGGGTTGAGAGCCCTCAGCGCTCACCCATAGTCCGCGTCAAGCTGTCAAGGCCATCTGCGGCCAACAGCTGTACACACACAAAAAAAAAAACAAATGAAAGGGCCATTTATTAGCTTCAAAGTGATCCCCTTCAATTGGAATAAATATTTTTGTAAATAAACATTACAAAATAGTCAAACTCAATAAGATTTGTTCTGATAGGGTGTGGTCTGGCTTCACTCCATCCAAATTCGTAACTCATCCGTCCTTCGAAGTAACCGACGGTTGGTGTGGAATTGAAGATATAGTATTTCATTATCGGTTTCTTTCCCACAAGTATTGTAGAGATTGATTAAGTGATTGAAGGACTTATTCTTTTAAAATTTGCATTTTAAAATACATTTCGAATGAGATGTTTTGATAGGAGTTTACTTACCTTATGACTTAAGTCGTGATCCAGATGTTATATCATATCACCAAATGCCATAAGTTATGCTGAAAGTAACAAAAAAGTGAGCCGTCGCTCAGGACGCCTGGCAGATGTGAAACATCAAAATTATTTTATTCAAGTAGACACACGATATGGAATAGAAAGTATCGATACTGTACCCATGAGTAGTATCGAAAGAAAAGTAATGTACTCGCTAAAGTATCGATACTTACTTCAATGTATCGAGTACTTTTCATAGAACCTATGCCCATGATGAGCTTTTTTTTTAAAATGAATGTCTGTGAACGGATGAAAGTATTTCGAGCCACAAATACAAGCCGTAAAGTCAATTTTAAAATGGATAATTTATTCGATACGAAACCTGCCAATAAGTACTCATTGAAATGAAATAAAATAAAATATATGTTAAATAAAATCCTTCCGTGTGGTGACGGAGTAAGAATACAATTCACCACCCCCTATCTTACCCGTGGGTGATCGTACGAGACGACTAAGGGATATAAAACCCATATAACATCTATGCGAGAGAAGGAAAACTCGAAATAAAACCCTATACCAACACGTCTGACCAGCGTGATATAGTAGGTCAATTACTCTTCCATTATGGAGGAGGCCTGAGCCCAACAGTGGGACGTATATGGGCTGAGATGATGATGATGATGAAATAAAATAAATATTCGTATGAAGGCTTTTTACGATTTTCATTTCAGCGTTGTATAGGGTTCTCATTTTTAGAGACATACAAATACAAAAACAAAAACCTTACAAATACAAAAACCTTAATAGAAAAGAATATTCACAACGTGATGTTAAACAATGGTTAATAATGAATAATTTGAAAAGTATTTATTTTCTGTGTTCTATCTTGGTATCATATCTCATAATCTCGGCTCATGTACGTCCCACTGCTAGGTCATCCTCCACAATTTAAATGGATCTATTATACCACGCTGGTAGACGGTTTGATACAATGTTTTATTACGAGTTTTCTTCATATGGATAGGTGTTATTTACACATTTCAATTCCTTAGTCGCCTTTTACGACACTCACGACTAAGAGAGGAGGTGATGAATTATATTCTTACTCTGTCACCACATGGGAATATACTACTGACATCCATGCATCATATTTATCATAACATATTTTTTATTTTATTATTTGTAGAAAATGATGCAATTAGTAATTTTACACTAGACGCTCCTAAAAGTTATGATGGTAATGTGAATAGAAAAGTTCTATTACTATAGAAGTCTAAATAAATAAATGTATAATAATTATGGTTACTGTATAATACTAAATATCTGGTTGACCGAGCTTCGCTCGGAATATTTTCTTTGTATTTTTGTCGAATTTATTTAGATATATATATATAAAAAATAAAAATTTAATAATGAAAAAATATAAAAAATTACAAAAAGAGAATAAAAATAACACCGAGATTCGATCCGACGTTGTTTGAACGCCAAAATTAAACAAAAGGGAACTGGATAACTTCCCAACTGAGCTACCGTAACTCTTGACGTTGACAACGAAATTTGAATTCATATTCTTTTAAAATTTAATGTCATTGTATTGTTTTGCTAAAAACACCGACAAAATAACATTTTCTATAAATATAACCTAGCTAGATCGATTTTTTGGACACGAAACCTCTAGTATGCCAAGTTTCATCAAAATCGTTGGAGCCGTTGCCGAGATCCTGAATATATATATACCATCAAAAACAAGTCTTGTAAAAAAAGCCAAGCCTCGCAACTGAGTTCTTCTACCATAAAAATTTGTGAGATTCATGTTATACCAAGTCGGTTAACTCATTCAGTACCTGCTTAAGGGACCTTTCTTCTTAAGTTATTACGTAAATAGCTAACCTAACAACTTCTTATAGTGACTATATCAATATTAAAGTTCTTTTATGTTTTAAATAAACAGAATGACTTGGCAATCGCATGAAAACACACCTCACAAGTAATAAATATTATATTAAATTGTACTAAACATTGTGCGATTGCCAAGTCAATATATTTATTTAAAACATAAAAGAACTTTAATATTGATATAGTCACTATAAGAAGTTGTTAGGTTAGCTATTTACGTAATAACTTAAGAAGAAAGGTCCCTTAAGCAGGTACTGAATGAGTTAACCGACTTGGTATAACATGAATCTCACAAAATATTATGGTAGAAGAACTCAGTTGCGAGGCTTGGCTTTTTTTACAAGACTTGTTTTTGATGGTATCTCATTTCTTTTTGTAGATAGACCTACTTATTTGCCTTTCCGGAACCTTCTACTTCTTGAATACCAACAAAGGATTTTCTTAGAGCACACTCTGAAAAATGAGACATCTCTCCTTTCCGCTTGAGTCAATTCTACCTAAACTAAGCGGCGAGATGTGAAAATAAAGAAATTTGATTGGTTTTTCGAAACATATATCCTCTAGTCTCCTCTCCGCTTTGATGGCAATCGAGCCTAATGATGGCGTTCTTTCTTTCAGATAAATTTCAGGCAATTTAGTTTGCTTAATACTTTGGAAGATTTTGGTACAATTTCATAAGACACGTCCCACTCTTGCTTTCTCATTAAGTTGATTGACCATTTTACAAGTAATCTTTGAACATAATTATATCTACGTATCTGTCTACACCTATTATGCCAATCATCATTCAGCCTATCGCCGTCCACTGTAGAACATAGACCCCCCACTATAAAGTGCAGTACTGTGGCACCTGCATCCAACGACGCTCAAGGGTAACAGAGTTGCCATGACTAGAGCTTTTTCTTTGCCTTATGAAGAATAATGACGTAGTCGCCACGTTTGGTAGGCGGGTTGGTTTCGCAGTGAGATATCATACATATCCCCGGCGAGAGCTGCTGCCCGCTCTCCTTCCTGTTGAATCTTTTTTTTAAGTGACAACGCCTTGCACTAAGGTAATAATAATCCTTATATTGTGAGGGACTTTACAAACATATAACTCAACATCGCATCATCATCGCAGCCCTCATATGTCCCACTGTTGGGCTCAGGCCTCCTCCACGATGGGAGGGAAATTGACCCACTATACCATGCTGGTCAGACATGTTGATATAGGGTTTCATTTCGAGTTTTCCTTCTCTTGCATAGATGGTATGTGTATATTATATCCCATAGTCATCTTATACGATATCCACGGGCAAGATAGAGAGTGGTGAATTGTATTCTTACTTCGTCACCATACGTAAAGAACATATAATTAACCGACACATCATTTCAATCACGGAAATGGTGAGAACTTTGGCACGGTGTGATGATAATGTGGCACTAGCGTATAGAACATTTAACGCAAGATACGGTACTAGTGTAGACCGCCGGACTATGTTATCAGCAACACAACGGCTTCGAGACCACGGAACTTTTCGTCCACACACGGCTATCGACAGGAGAGACAATATGCGTACACACACTCGTCTTCAAAATGAAATTCTCGATTATTTCGACGAAAATCCGCATAGTAGTACCCGGGAAGTAGTGCCACGCTTTGGGTGTAGTCATATGCACATATGGCGCACGCTTCGTGGTGATGGCGAGCATCCATTCCACTTCAGGCGATGCCAGGAGTTGACGCCAAGTGACTACTTACCACGCTTAGAGTTCTGCCGCTGGTTATTACAAAATTGTCAGCGAAACATTATTTGGACTGACGAAAGTACATTCACTCGTGTGGGAATGTATAATCAACATAACACGCATTTATGGATGCATGAAAATCCACACGCGTGCAGAGTAGACTGAGATTTTCAATCAATGTCTGGCCGGGTATGATCGGTACACACATACTGGGACCCGTATTTTTACAACGTCTAACAGGAGAATCATATTTACTGTTTTGCGAGAAACTTTACCTTCTCTATTAGAGGACATACCTCTTGTTAATTTACAAGAGTTATTTTACCAACACGATGATGCCCCCGCGCATTTCACCTGGAGTGTTCGCCAGCATCTTCATGCCGAGTACGGAGAACGCTGGATCGGTCGCGGGGGGCCTGTCCAGTGGCCTCCTAGATCAGCTGATTTGACGCCACTCGACTTTTTTTTTGTGGGGGCGAATTAAATCGCTAGTTTATAACACAGAGGCAACAAGTGCCGAGGAACTAAAAAATAAGATAATAACCGCCTTTGAAAAAGTGAAAAGTGACACTGCAGTATTATCTAAAATAAAACAACAATTACAAAAACGGTCATTAAAGTGCATTGAATAAGGCGGTGGACATTTTGAAAATGTTTTAAAACGACAACGCCGTGTGAGTGCAAATTAAACTGTAAGTTTGTTTATGATATTTAAATTATTGTAAATATTTTGATTCACACCTTTTACGTCGACTTTGTTTAACTTTGTCATAGGTATTTTGGCGTCTAATAAAATCACACTTTATCAGCAGTTTAATCATTCTTATTTACAATTTTTTTAGTTTAACAAATCAATAATTACGAAATATTGGCTTCACATTGAACAAAATTATTCAATGTCGACATTCCAAAGCCTGAAAAGTGTGATGGAAAGAAGAATCTTAAATATTTACTATCATAAAGCATAATGTAGTTATTTCGTGTACCTATTATTACCAAGTAGGTAATTATTGTTGGGCGGCACTCGGAGTTGGTCTGTCGGTGACCATTTTATTTCCACGAAATGGGAATAACTAATTTCATAAATAAACAATGTTAACGTACATATAAATAATATTTGGTGTATGCATTGCGTTTATATCATTATATTCTAATTGGGGTGTTTGAGGGTGTGCGTTAATTATGTTACATGTTGTATAGCATAAAGTATTAATAAAAATAAAGTTATCATTCTTTTTCCAGAAAATGATGATTTTTATTTAAAAAACATTAATTTTCATTAGTATACCTTATAGGTAACAATTTACTATGAGTTCACTAGATGGCGTTGTACAAAATTTTAAATCGCACCATGGTTTGGTTACAAAAATGTAGATATGTGTCCAGATATTTATTTAGTAGTTAATAATTAATAGGAGATCACGAGGTGTGGCGTTAAACGCCACGTGACAAATTCACTCACCCTGGCCTATAGATGTTTCACATCAGAAAGTTAATGCTATACACTTTCCAAGATCGGTGCCAACCTGACGCTGCCAACCATTGCTAGCGAGATGTTCGGCAGCGCAGGAAACTGGGACGCGGTCGCCACCTTCTGTGAGGCTGTTATCTCACGGAAGGAGGCGGTGGTTCGTGCGCGAGAGGGGCTCCTCTTCGGTGACACGTTCCGCCGCCAACGACTCGGACGGGGCAGGCGCGGGTACTTGCGCCTCATGCCGTCTTAGGCGAGGCCGCGGGTGACTGGACTGAGCACTTTAATCCGGCACCCGCAGAGGGGCTGACCACGCGACGACGACTGACATCCCAGGACAGGGACGTTGAGAGTTAAGGGCACCCGAAAGAGTATTCCCTCGGGCCGATCACTGAGGACAAGGAACTCGGCACTGGTGGTCGGCCCAACGACGAAGGCGACGTGGATACGGGTGGGTTATGGTCCCGCACGTCATCCTTTCGTCGCCCCGGACGAAATAGAAAGCGTGTGCGCTTACCATAGCCCGCCCATAAAAAAAAAAAACAATACAATTTACAAGAAGGTGCAAAAGCTCAACAGCGGTTTGCGATGAAATTTCTTGAAAATCAAGGAGAAATGCATAAAATATTAACACTTTTTTTAGAAACCTAACCCGTAACCCTCACGATCATAATAGCATACTTATGAAACTAGATCAACGACGCAATTTAAGAAAGGCTTGTGAAAAAATTTCAGTCATAATGACGTTTTTATCTAAAGTGCTTTGCTACATTATTGTTGTACAACGCTGAAACATTTTTATTTAACTAGCTGAAATGAAAAATTAGCTGAAAACATCCAATACAGTTTATTTAACGTAAATGTGCGTGTTCATGGTATATTTTTTCATTAGCACTATATTACTCACAACATAATCTCAATCTTGTGCAAACAAGAGAAAATAATTAAATGAGCCGACGACCTCGCGTCGCTTACTTCCTATAAATTCTACTGAAAATATGAACGGTGTCGCAATATTTCAAAAGGCTATTACTTATTAAAGAATTATGCACACAGTGCGAGAGCTTTAGTTGGCTTAAGACCTCGTTTATGAAAAGAATTTAATAATAATGCGCGTTTTTATTCTTGTTGTTAAGTTGGATTCTGCGGCCACTTTGTGCATGTATGTTATACGTGGATGTTCTGTTTTCATCTTAAATTCCCTTTATTCTATTAAATATGTTTTTTTTTTCGATTAATAAGCAACGTACGGTCCGCGCGACGGGAGTCGCGGCAAGTAAATTCTTGGGGTGCCGGTAATGGAAAGACGAAGAGAAGTCACAAGAGAGATTAATCTAATTCTTGAAGAATTTAAAGGATACATTTTTGGAAATTATTATTTCAAAGTTGACAATTATAATCTCAAAAAAAAAAATGTAATTTTGAAAATATAGTTTTCATTGCAGTGATGTTTTGTATTAAGAAAAGAACACAAAACAGTCATGAGGACTGCCGACAGAATCGAAAATTTAAAACTATTAACCAGTAATTTGTCCGTATGGTGACGGGGTAATAATACGATTGACCACTCCCATTCTTGTTCGTGAATATTGTAAAAGACAACTAGGGGATATTTTACACATATATCATCTATGCAAGAGAAGGTAAACTCGAAATAAAACCCTATACTAAACCTGTCTGACCAGCATGATATAATAAGGTCAATTTGCCTCCTATTGTGGAGGAGGCTCGAGCCCAACAGTGGGACGTATATGAACTGATGATAATGATGATATAACCAGTAATTTTTATTTTTAAAGATTCAAATTTTTTGGTTTATCTGAAAATTTTATTTTATCTAGTTTTGATATCTATCAACACAGTTTAGTGTTATTGACATAGCTACAGATATACCTAATGTTAGCGTGACCATGTCGATGGAGACTTACATAAGAGTAATCTCCATCCAAACCTGTTTATAGTAATTTTCACTTCAATAATATAAATGTAGGTATCAAATATGCCTTGGTGGGTTAAGATCATATTTTTACCTAATTTCGTTAAGTTAGGTATAAGAGAACAAACGAGGAACGCCCCTGCCAAAGATCCTTGTCAACTGGATTAATTCTGTTAAACAAACTTCGCCAAGTAAATGCTTGCAGGTTGAGGTAGATAAGGGCTCCGGAAATTGCTTTAGAGTAGGAACTGAGTGGCCATTGCCACTGGCATAGGGCAAGTAGGTGATGGATGGTTTGCTCGCATGACCAAGTAATTGTTACTTGGGGTCCACGGCCCGCCCCCTGTAGGCTCGCGTGCCAACACTTACCATTCTTTTAAATATAATCTGTAGACATTTTATTATACCGACTTTAAGTAAGACGTAGAGTGATTATTTAAGTTCGTTTATATTGGTGGTATTTTATTTATATGTTATTAACTGCGTGAAATTGCACTTTTAATTTTATTTATTAGCCTAACGATTTTCAGTATTGAGCATAAGCATTCATTAGGCGGAATTATACGATGATTAACACGCTTGACATAATGACTGTCAATAGCAGATGGTGTAATAATTTTCCTAGTATATGACCATTGCTGATTCCTACCTGGACTCTCCTGATTAAATATGTGGTATCAACTCGATGTGAAGTATCTTCTGACATTTTAATCAATTACAACTAACTATTATTAATGCCATCATCATGATCACGGCTCATATACGTCCCACTGCAGAGCTTGAGCCTCCGCCAAAATGTGAGGGAAATTGACTTACTATACCAAGCTGGTCAGCTGGTCATTTTATTTCGAATTTTGTCTTATATAGATGTTATATGCATATTATTTCCATTAGCCGTTTTTACGACACCCACGAAAAGGGGTGGTGAATTGAATTCTTACTCCGTCACCACACGGAAAATTATTAATGTATACTTTGAAAATACGACTAGTTTGACAACCTAACAAGAGTAGACAGTTTTTTAGAAGATTGAAAATTATAAAATTTCTTGAAAGTTATTATAATTTTATAAAAAAAAAACTTTAATGACGAAGAAGGGTTACTCTTGTGTGTTTAAAACTTTTTAACAAGCTTTTTTAATTATTAATTATTGGGATATCTATCATTTTCGACGGTGGGTTTCAACACCAATTTTCTTTGTTAAATACGTTTTAAATTTAGGACTTAAGCTGTTTAAATGAAGTATAAATTCTTTTCATCTAAGCCCATTTACTTCTCAGTATTAGACTCGAATATTTTGCAATTAGTCTATTATACTAAGCAAGTGAAACCTTCTTAGCGACACGTATTATAAAAAAGGGTAGTGAAAATTGCATTATTAACCACTTTTTTTTTTGGTGGCCACTGTCAGCGCACCCGCCGCCCAGCTCCGTCCGGGGCGACAGAGGGGTGGCGCGCGCAAATCATACAGTCGTACTTTTTAAATGGCTCGACTAAATTGAAACTTGGTCACCATGCTGTGTCGAAACCACTGACGATGGGCTGCCCTCAAGGTTCGGTATTAAGTCCATATCTATGGAATTTAGGTTTTGACGATTTTCTCGAGTTACCTCTACCGAAAAATTGTCTACTGATCGGCTATGCAGACGACGGACTTTTACTTATACAATCGAACACAAGGGATGGTTTAGAGAAATTAGCGGAAACATGCCTCAATGATATATTCGATTGGGGTACACGAAACCGGCTTGCCTTCGCACCACAAAAAACATATCATCTTTTATTAAAAGGACATTTACAATCAGCGCCGCGTATAAAATTCAATAATATGACTGTCAAAAAGAAAGAATCAGTTTGCTATCTCGGCCTAGTCTTAGAAAAAAATTTTTCATTTATTGAACATATTAAAACTGTAGGCGAAAAAGCGAAACGGAATTTCTACGCGCTTACTAGAATATCCACATCTACTTGGGGCCTTCGTTTTAATACACTTAAAACCATATACATGGCCACATATTTGGGGTGTATTTGTTACGCTGCACCTGTATGGGCCGATAGGGCCACCATAGGGGCGGCTCGCCTTAAATTACTACAGAGCCAACGATTGGCCCTAATATTCTTATGTAAAGCCTATAGAACGGTTAGTACCGAGGCCTTACCAGTACTCGCGGGTGTACTTCCGGTTGATTTGGAGATTCAGAGACGAGCGTCAATGTATTACACCACAAAGGAAACTATGAATACAGATTTCCTTCTACCGCGCGACCGAAATAAAATTGCTAGATTGTTTGCACCACAATCCATTGTTTATGAGGAACTTTTAACTGAATGGCAAGAAAGATGGGATTCATCATCGAAAGGTCGTCATCTTTATCTATTTTTTCCATGCATCCGGGAGCGCCTGGAGAAGGTGTGGTTGGAGGTTGACCACTTCGTGGCCCAATTTTTAACTGGCCATGGCAACTTTAAAAGTAAATTATTTTCTTTTAAACTCGTACCATCACCATTATGTCAATGTTCCACATCTGACCACGAGTATGAACAATCAGCACATCACATTCTCTGGGAGTGCGATCTCTGGCGAAACGAGCGTAACCTTATGTTAAACAGTTTGCAAGTCACCTGTGGGGTAGTATACTATACGGACCTTGTAGCAACTCGAGAAAATTTCCGTGCGTTCATGCGTTTCTGCCATACCTACTGTAGCAATCAATCTTAACGCTCACATATAGGCCCCGTTAAGCTCTTCCGTATCCGTGGTGCCGTACTGCTGCGCTATCGTAGCTGTACTCCTGTTTACTTATTGGCTGACTAGTCATTTTGTTTTCCTGTCTCCCGCTTTGCCTGGGAGGGAAGTGGAATCTCTCTTTCCAACTCCTCCTCTTTAATCTTTTCTAATTAAATTTGTTGCGGGTCCCAAGACAATTAAAATCATATCCCGGGACTGCCTGAGGGTCAAACCTCGGTGTCATTTATGGAGACCATTGTGGATCCTGGCTTACAGGAGTTACAATGGTGGGAATGTGTGGTGGGATTAGTCCCAAAAAAAAAAAAAAAAAAAAAAAAAAAAATCTAAGCCCATTTACTTCTCAGTATTAGACTCGAATATTTTGCAATTAGTCTATTATACTAAGCAAGTGAAACCTTCTTAGCGACACGTATTATAAAAAAGGGTAGTGAAAATTGCATTATTAACCACTTTTTTTTTTGGTGGCCACTGTCAGCGCACCCGCCGCCCAGCTCCGTCCGGGGCGACAGAGGGGTGGCGCGCGGGCGGCCCCGTAACCCACCCAATAGCACGTCGCCTTCGTCGTTGGACCGACCACCGGTGCAGAGTTCCTTGATTTCAGTGGTCAGCCCGACGGAATACCCCGAGGGAGTACCCTTTCTAGTGTTGCCCAAAAAAGTCTTGGTCTTACGGTCTTGGTCTTGGTCTTGCGAGAAATGCGAGACCGAGACCAAGACCGCTTAATTTTTGCAAGACCAAGACCAAGACTGGCCCTGCAAGACTTGAGCAAGACCAAGACTGAGCTTGCAAGAGTCGCGTCTTGCATTTAAGTCAAATCATCATTTCAGCTTATATACGTCCAACTGTTGAGGTCGTGTCTTCTACATAATACGATGGAAATTGACCTACTATAAGACAGTGATCGGCCGTGTTGGTACAGGATTTTATGTCAAGTTTTCCTTCCCTTGTACCGATGTTATTGAATACCTATATATTATAGCCCTTAGTAGTCTCTTACGACACTCATGGGTAAAATAGGGGGTGAAATTTATTCTTACTCCGTCACTACACGGGAAGTCAAATCAGTCTTGAGATATCCATCTATTGGCCAATCGATTCCCTATGTTGGTGTTGGCTTTTCAGAATTATTCTTTGGAAAGGCTTAAAGACATAAATACCATAATCGTCACCCTGTTAGTTAGTCTTGATAAGTTTCACACGAGAGTGTTCTTGCCCATTATATTTATGTATCCGTTTATTCATTAGACCAACAACGTCCACTGTTGGACATAGAAATATGCCTACTATTAATCTACATAAATAACACCCAGACTCGCAAAAAGAATTATTATGCGTAGATTGGTATGCGTACATAAAGATCACAATATAATAATTTGAAAGAGAAGTAAAACTACTAGAAATAAAATCCTATACCAACTTGTCTGACCAGCGTGGTATAGTAGGTCAATTTTCCTCCTACTGGGAGGAAGTTAAGCCCGATAATGGTACTTTTATGAACTGAGACGATGACGACGAATATCATACATTTGGTGATCCTCTTCATAGGTATATTATTAAAAACTATTATTATCTGTACTACTACTTATCATAAATCGGGATAAATTGTTTATTTGAACGCCCTAATCTCAGAAAATATTCCAAAAGAATGTTATTTTGTCAGATAGTCTGTTTATCCAGAAAAGTTTTAGGCTCTAATACATAACACTGCGACATACATATTGGTAAATTGGTCCGGAGCAGTGTCTATAAAGGCTAACAAATCGGACAAAATTTAAAGCTGTTAAGCGTTCTCCGTAGTAGGCGTTGTTACGGCAACTACCTACTTAGATAACAAAAATTGTGATTAAAGTAGGTATGTTATGGATATTATAAAGGGTGATATTGTTGTTAATGCCAGGGCGCGATATGGTTATTTAAACGAAATCATAGCATTATATGGATAGGTAAGTCAAGCAAACGAAGCTGTTGGAACAGCTAGTATTAAATATATCTAGAGGTAGGTAGGTAGAATTATAGGTATAAAAATCGTAATTAACACATTCCTTTTTATAGCGCAACTATTAGGTATGGCGGATATTGTTAACTTGAAGGGGAATATAAACATATCTATTTATTATAAAAAATATTTAAAATGATATAAAATTTATTGTATCAACTGCCCAGTGTGGTGACGCCTGACGGTGAAAACAGGGTCGAAATTCTTTCCTTTGCCATAGGAGTAGTAACGCTGTCTAATGTAACACCAGGGGAATAGGAGAGTAATTTTCCTCAGTGGTAAGGGTTAGAATCAATAGTGGACTATAGGCTAGAAGATGGATAAATAGGATAGGATGATATTTGATTAATTTAGTTGGATTTTGCCTTGCCATGATAAATGACTGTTACGTTATTCCAACTGCAAGGCTTGCAAGACTTTGCGAGACTCTTGCTGCAATACCAAGACCAAGACTCGGGTGCGCAATACCAAGACCAAGACGAGACCAGGTGTGATATTGCAAGACCAAGACCAAGACTAGTCCAAGTCTCGTCTTGGTCTTGCATTTGGGCAACACTAACCCTTTCCCGTCGACGTCCCCTTCCCAGGACGCCGATCGCTGTCGCGAGGCTAGCCTCTTCGCGGGTGCCGGGCTAAATCTCCGGTCCGGTCATCCGCATTATTAACCACTACATGGCTTGGTAATAATTCTATTAAATTAACAAGAAATAAAATATAACAATGGTATGAACTTAAAACCATGCGCCAGAAGTGAAAACTTCGTCGAGACAATTACGACCAAAAACTGTTAATAATATGAAATAATAACAATTTTTTTGTTCATTATATGAACATATGATAAATTAATAAATTTATAGTAAAAATAATTATAATGCGTATAAATTACTAACTCCATGTAAGAATATAATTCACCACAGCCTACCTTACCCATGGGTATCGTAAAAGACGACTAAGGCATATATTATGCATATAACAACTGTGCAAGAAACAGAAAACTCGAAATAAAACTCTATACGTATCCACCTGACCAGCGTAGTATATTAGATTAATTTCGTTCCCATTGTGGAGGAGGCTCGAGTCCAGGAGTGGGACCTATATGAACTGTAATGATGATAATGATAAAATACTCTGTTAAATTCGATTTTTGGTTGAAACTGATTGTCATTTATATAGTTCTTAAAATTTTCTCATAGTTGAAAATAGCCAGCGTTACTCGAATGACCATTACACAGCCAAGCGTGATGCCAGTCTCATTCTATAACCACAATATAGAGTGCAAAGCGTGTCTAAAGAAATTTTCATTTTAAAAAGACACCATAATTTGTGACTAACGAATAAATGGATATGAATACGTATCGTCCAATTTCTTAAGCCTGCAACATCCATAAGCTTTCGATATAAGTAAACAAGACTAAGAGATGTTGGCAGATTATTACATGGCTTCACGTATGTTTTATTCATAGTTGTCTGTCCACATTATGGCGGTCATATATCACAGAGTGAGTTCCCCTTTTATCAATAATACATAATCTTCTTCGTACATCAGTGGATGAGTAATATTTTCACCAGATAGATTTGTTGTATATTTATCTGTCACTAAATTGAGTGATAAAAGCAGGAAAAATATCATAATTTCACTATGATGTAGTTGGGTTTTTTTTTGTAATAGACGTGAGGTTGCCTGCATATTTTCTTCATTTTTTTAAAAAAAGGACAACACAGCACCAAGTAAATAGTCCTTGTATTGCGGGAGACTTTACAATAATATATCTAATGGACACAAATTACATCTAGACTCAGAACAACAATTTGTGGATCGCACAAAGTGATGTCCTTTTTTTTTCGCGGGTGGTTTTTTTCGGCCGTCACCTGGCTCCATCCGGGGCGACAGAGGGGCGGCGCGCGGCCCCATAACCCACCCGTGACACGTCGCGTTCGTTGGTGGGCCGACCACCGGTGCAGGGTGACTTGTCGTCAGTGGTCGGCCTGACGGAATACCACTAAGGAGTACCCTCTGCTCGACCGACGTCTCCCCGCTGTTCGGGGACGTCGGTCTTCGTCGCGCGGTCGGCCTCTTGGCAGGTGACGGACTAACTCCTCGGTCCAATCACCCGCGACCTCGGCTAGGGCGGCATCGGGCGCAGGTTAGCGCGCCTGAGCCGCCATACAAAGTGTTGTCCTGCGTGAGATTCGAACCCCTGACACTGGCACTGTAGGTCAATATCGTAACCACTACGTCATTTATGCATTTTAATCCAGGTATTGTCAAAATCAACTTGAAGCTGCAAATTTTCTCGACATCCATAATGCTTTTTACTTGATGCTGAGAAATGTCTCAAATTTTACTCGCTCTTTTCATACTTAACATTCAACGTTCTTTGTTCTATGGCTCTTAGTCAAACCTTAAGTTTAGCTTCTGAACTTCTGTTAACGAATGCATATATACTTGAGCACTTTATGCTAAGACAGAAAAGATACGACTTTAATATAAAAAATATTTAATAGTATTTTAATCCAGGTCTTTTTCTTATCATTACCTATCATAGGTCTGCTCTTGGGATAAAAGAATTTTAGATTAGATATCATCAAAACAGCTTAGAGCATTGGACTTCTTCTCTATTAAGAAAATGTGTTAGTTTCTTATTATTTTTCTTCATCTAAAACCAACGAGAATTGGCAATTTAACTAATTGTAATTTCGAAAAGTCAGAATTACACGCTCTAGAGTTGTTAATTGTGATTGGGCGTCTATTGATCTATCCACTCTTTTTTAAATATGATCGTATACAAATTAGACTATTTTTACGGATTTTATCCCGTTTGTCTTTGATTTTTGATTGCCTGACCGTATCCGTGAACGCTCACGCGAAAACCAAATACAAACTCTCATCTGATCCATAAAAACAGTTTTATTTACAATGTGTAATACTTGTCGTAAACATTTTTCTCTTCTCATATTTTCATACATCAGCTTATTAACACCGGTATAGTGCCATATATATGCCATCATCAAATTTGGCCGTCAGGGTGGCCAGCATAATTGGTGATATGAGTTTTCAGGACAACGTTGCGGCTTACTCTCCTGGTGATCCCTTAGCCAGTTTATGACTCGGACGAGAAAGTAAAGGTATGACTATGACTGTACAAGATGGCGTAGTGGTTAAGGTACCGACTTACCGTGCCAGTGTAGACTTTGTAGAAAAGGCTAGTTGCTATATAATTTTGGACTATTTAGAGGATAATACTCAATGGTTATGAGCAGCTCCTCTTTCAGCAATTTTGTTATTGTAATGGCCACAGATTTTTATTCTGTTTCTTGAAAGAATTCGCTGCTTTGTTTTTTTACCGTATTGTTAGTCTCGGGCTTGTATAGCGTAGCGTGTTTTGCCTGACGAATTTAGGTTTTGGTCTTTTTAGCATACCTATCATAGTTCGCAATTTATGGTTTGGTCATGCTCACTGAACAGGGTTCTGCTTACGGTAGTTATGTGGGGGCGGATCACTCCCTTCCCTCCAGTATGACTGTGGGGAGTGATAGCTACTCTAGTAGTTAACTCGTGATTGGGTGCTGCTTGTGGGATCTCGTCCAACCATATTTCCTTTTCTTTTTATCTTGAACTAAATAAAAAAAAAGAACAAAAAAAATTATTATATCCTATCTCGAAAGTCATCACACTAGAGCTAAGACGTTGTTGTATACGTGTAATTTTATTCAAAAGATGGTAAAAAAATTACAGCCCGCTGAGTTTCTTACGAGATCTTCTCAGCTTGTGACCGCATTCCGATCCAGTGGTAGATATTGTATTGTATTCAAACGATGTATAAATTTGACAATATGTAAGTGCCCTCAAGGGACCTATGCAGAATAAATGATTTGATTTGATTTAGTGTCCCGGGTTCGAATCCCACGCAGGACAACACTTTGTGCGATCTACAAATTGTTTGCTCTGATTCTAGATGAAATTTGTGTCCGTTAATTATAGGTTGGTAAAGTCCCCCGTAATACTAGAATAATTTCCTAGATCGTGGCATTGTCGTTTGAAAAAAATAAAGAAAAGGAAGAAAGATGGAACATTGCATTACTAACATAATATATAAGCAAAATGTTACTAATGCACTAAAAATCTATGGATTATGTGTCCGAAATAAAGATATATTATTATATTATTATTATTAACTTGTTACCAAGGGCATAGGTAATTTACAGTATTTTTACTATTGTAAAACGTCATTATATTTTTTAGACGTGTCGTTATATTTGAGTCTAAGTATTAGGTATTGAAAAAAAGTGACAGAAGTGTTCATGCTACTAAGATGCGTATGTTAAGATCGATGTGTCGGCTAACAAGATTAGTTATGATAAGGGATGTGTATATTAGGGTCAGTCTAAAAATGGCCCCAGTGATAGAAAAGATTATGATCGCGAGATTATTTTGACATAGACATTCATATGTGAATGATGAAAGGTATGTGACAAAGAGTATTATTAATACAAATGTCGCTTAAAATACAAATCTTGAGAGCTACAAAAAGATATGGAGGATTACGAAAAAAGTGAGTGTTTATACGGCTGACAGGAGTCTATAGAAGTTGAGGACATGTTGTGGCAACTTTTCTTAGCGTGGGATGAGGGCAGGCTAATGATGATGACTTTTACATTATCATCATCATCATTCAACCTAGTGCGGTAAACTGCCGCCTGCATCCAACAACGCCCAGTAACTTTCACCAGGTCTTTGGTCTACTTATTGAGGTAGCGTATATCACGCTATCCGATACGTGGTCGCCACTCAAGAATCTTTCTTCCCAAGTGATTGTCAGTTCGTCGAACAATGTGACTTGGTTTACAGAAGTCGTGATTTTAAAGTAAAACTACACATAATAGGACAACCAAGGGAAGCACAGCCGTGTTTGCGTATCCGTATAATGAGAATTTATAGTGTATTAAATTAAAACCTCAAAATGCAGCGGTAATACTCTTTGTTAAAAAAATACCGCTTTCATAACTAATGTACATATACTTGGTGTGAGAGCAAAGCTTTTGTGCTGCGTTCAACTAACTGCGTTTATGCATTCTGCAACAGATTGCATTAATATGGGGATTAAATGTGTTAAATATTATAAGGTTGTTTTTACTTAAAGACTTATTTTCATTTCGAGCATCTTAAAGCGTATATATTAATCTTTTTAATACGGGAATAAAATATAGCCTATTTTTTTTTTTTTGGGGGTGGGTTGCGGTCGGCGCGCTCCTCGCACCACTGACAGCGAGGAGTAAGCACGCACACCCACAACCCACCCACGATGCACGTCGCCTTCGTCGTTGGGTCGACCACCGGAGCAGGGTGACTTGACGTCAGTGGTCGGCCCGACGGAATACCCCCTATTTGGGGTACCCTCCCATCGACCGACATCCCCCCTCGGGGAGGACGTCGGTCTTTCCTCACGCGGTTGACCTCTCAGCGGGTGACGGACTAATTCCCCGGTCACGTCACCCGCGGCCTCGGCTAGGGCGACATGAGGTGCAGGTATTCGCGGCTACGCCGCCCCCGTCGCCGGTGGCGGATCGCCTCATCAAGGCTGCGCTCCTCGCGCAAGCGATCCGCTGCCTTCTTCCGCGAGACTACTGCCTCGCAGAAGACTGCGACCGCGTCCCAGTTCCTGACGCTGCCGACCATCGCCCTGGCGATGGTAGGCAGCGTCAGGTCGGCACCGATGATTGCGATGAGTCGTGTACTCGCTGCTCTGCCCAAGCGGCACAGACCTCGAATGTATGCTGCGCCGTGTTCTCGTCGCAATCGCAGTGGTGGCAGGACGGTGTACTCCCCCTCCTAACGACCTTGTGCAGGTATTTGGCGAAACATCCATGCCCCGTTAACACCTGCACCAGACGGAAGGAGAGCACCCCGTGCCGCCGTTTCAACCACTGCATCAGCACCGGCCGGAAGGCCTCCACGATCCGCTCCACAATCCGCACCACGAACCGAGGCCTCTCTAGCCGGACTGCCCAATGGGCAATGACGTCTCGGCGGGCGCCGACGCGCCAGGCGGTGAGCTCCCTCGCAGAGACCACACCGCTCTCCGCTCGCACCCCCGTCACCCGCCGATACAAACCAGCGAGCATATCCGCCTCCAGGTCTCACGGGGGAGTCCCGGCCAACAGGCACGTCATAGCCTTAAGGAAACCCGGTAAGACTAATTATATGGATCCTAAGTCTTACCGACCCATCGGGTTGCTGCCGTTACTAGGTAAGATACTGGAAAAAATTTTGGTCCGCAGGCTCACTTGGCACCTGGTGCCCCGTATCAGCCCCAAACAATACGGTTTTGTGCCGCAGAGGGGAACCGAGGACTCCCTCTGTGCTCTGGTGGCCCACGTGAGGAGTCAACTCCAAAAGAAAAAGCTCATAACGTTGGTGTCGCTGGACATAGAGGGAGCCTTTGATAACGCATGGTGGCCAATGATCAAGGCTAGGCTGGCCGAGGAGCAATGTCCAGGAAAACTCCAGAAAATAATAGGCAACTACTTGGATAACAGATCGATACTGTTAAGGTATATGGGATGCCAGGCAACAAGAAGTACGAACAAAGGATGTATGCAAGGCTCGATTGGGGGCCCCATGCTGTGGAACCTCTTACTGGATCCGCTGCTTCGGACCCTCGGGGGGGCGGGTGACTACTGTCAGGTATTCGCTGACGATGTGGTGCTCGTGTTCTCGGGGGACGAGGCGGCGGAGATTCAGAGGCGGGGCAATGCCGCTCTCGGGCGTGCTTGGGAGTGGGGTGTCGCTAATAATTTGAGGTTTGCTCCGCATAAAACCAAGGCAATGTTAATAACCAACAAACTAAAGTACGACACACCACACCTAAGCATGGGCGGGATAGACATTGCCGCGTCAAAGGAGATCAAGATCCTGGGGCTAACGATAGATTGCAAAATGACGTTCAATGCCCATGTAACAAACGTGTGCACCAAGGCGTTAGGGGTATACAAGAAACTATCGAAAGCCGCCAGGGTCAGCTGGGGTCTCCATCCGGAGGTGATAAGGGTTATCTACAACGCCACAGTAGAACCAATTATATTGTACGCAGCTGGCGCATGGGCGCAAGTGGCTAACAAAAAGGGTGTACAGAAAAGGTTTAATGCAGTGCAAAGACCATTTGCACAAAAACTTTGCAAGGCCTACAAAACTGTCTCCCTCAATGCGGCCCTTGTGCTGGCTGGATTGCTCCCGCTAGATATACGACTGAGAGAGAATGCCCTCCTGTACGAGGAAAAGAAAGGGGTATCACAGCTAATGAAGAGTGACACTGAGGTAGAAAGAAAGGTGGATTATACTGAACGACCGCACCCCGCACGTCATGTCCACAGGCAGGTGCAAACCATCAAGGACAGCACTTAGCTGGAAGAGCGAGTGGGCAGTGCAGTAAGAATTTTCACAGACGGCAGCAAAATAGAAGGCAAAGTAGGAGCATCTCTCACCGTATGGACAGAAGGCAAGGAAACTAAAGCCCAAAAATTTAAGCTGCATCCTTACTGCACTGTATACCAAGCAGAGTTGTACGCAGTGTATCGCGCTGCAGAGGTGGCCGAGAAGGGACCGCACCGACACTACGCGATAATCAGCGATTCGAGAGCGGCCCTGGACACCTTGGCAAACAATAATGCACTGCACCCATTAGCGGTGCATGCGAGGGGGATACTAGCTCGGTGCCAAACAAAACAAAAAGAAGTTAACTTGTACTGGATAAAAGCGCATGCGGGGCTGGAAGGAAACGAGAGGGCTGATGTTTTAGCAAAAAAAGCAGCCAGATTACTGAAAAAAACACCTGATTACGATAAGTGCCCAATCTCATTTGTAAAGAAAATGATCTGCGGGAGAATCTTAGAAGAATGGAATCACCGATACCAATCGGGAGTGACAGGGCGCGTCACAAAAATATTCCTTCCGGACGCAATAACAGCTTATCCTTTGGTAAGAAAAATAAAAGCGTGGAAAGAACTGACACAAATTTTCACAGGGCACGGTGGATTCTCGGAATATTTGACCAGATTCCATTGCAAGGAGGACCCATCGTGCATTTGCGAGTGATAGCCAGAAATAAACAGTAGGCCGTACAATAGAAATAAAGTTATAAACAGTCAACGGGCGAACAACAGAGTTGAAATTGTGAGTAAAAGATAGTACATTGCAAAATGCGGGAATAAGTCTAAATATAGAAGTAGTAATGAGTAAGTAGAGATTGTTGAAATATAAATAACTAGAAGTAAGAAATGTAAGAAGTGCCATAGTTTAGTAAAGTAGCAATATAGAATGTAGAATAATAACAATGTAGAATATAAAATTAAAGGAAAAGCAGAAATCATTAGTTTAAGTAAATGCTTATAAGTTGAAATGCAAAGATAAAAAAAATATATATATAGTACATGGATAAAATTAAAAAGAGCTGAAGTACAGATTATCATAAAAAAAAAAAAAATTGCTGCGCTTGTAGCCATGTACAGAAAAGAAGTAGCAATAAAAAAAGCAATAAGTAATTAGTGAGTAAGTAAAAACCTAGATAGTATATAACAAATAAAAATGTAGAAAGAAAATAAAAGTAATAAGTAGTAAAGTAGCAATCTAGATAGTAATGTAACAAATAGAATTAAGTAAAAATAAAAATAAATGTAGAAGCAAATAGTAACCATGTATATAAAGACCTAGAGTTTCTGTAGCAGTGTATAATTTTCATCGTATACTCGTGGCTGTCCTCTGCCCACCAGTTGGACGGGGTGGACGCCGAGGCTGGCCGCATCCGCAGTGCGTTGACGCAGATCTGCGATGCGGCCATGCCCCGGGTACGGCGTCTGCCCCCGAGGAGGGGGGTCCACTGGTGGTCCCGGGAGCTATCGGATCTCCGGGCCGCGTGTATCCGCGCCCGGAGGGCCTACACCCGCAGCCGGCGGCGCCATCGCGATGCGGAGCGGGAGGCCGTGCTTTACGAGGGCTACCGCAATGCGCGGTCGGCCTTCAGGCTGGCCGTCCGCTCCGCCAAGGACGTCAGTCGGCAGGAGATGCTGGACGGTCTCGACCGTGACCCCTGGGGACGCCCCTATCGCGCGGTGCTGAATAGGCTACGCGCGCGGGGCCCTCCCCTCACCGAGACTCTCCAGCCCGGCCTTCTCACCCGGGTCATCGAGGACCTGTTCCCGCGGCGGGCGGAACACACGCCCCCGGTCATGGCTCCGCCAGACACTGACCGGGAGGCCGACGACGACAGTGTTCCGCCCATCACGGAACCCGAGATGGGGGTGGCGGTGACGCGCATGCGCGCAAAGTCTACCGCCCCCGGGCCCGACGGTGTTCCTAACCGTGTGCTAGCCCTGGTCCTCGAACACCTGGGACCCCGCCTCAGGGGGCTGTTCGACGCGTGTTTAGCGTCCGGACGGTTCCCTGGGTGCTGGAAGGAGGGAAGGCTGGTGCTCCTGCCGAAGCCGGGACGGTCTCCGGAGTCGCCTTCGGCCTACAGGCCTATCGTGCTGCTCGATGACACGGGCAAGCTACTGGAGAGGGTGGTAGCTGCCCGCATCGAGCGGCACCTCGTCGGCACGGGGCCCGATCTGTCGGACGCCTAGTTTGGGTTTAGGAGGGGTCGTTCGACGATCGCGGCTCTGTTGCGCCTGAGGGCCGTGGCGACTGAGGCCGTCACCGGCGGGGGAGTGCTGTTGGTGGTGTCCCTAGACATCGCCAACGCATTCAATAGTCTGCCATTCAGCTGCATCAGGGAGGCGCTCCGGTATCACGGGGTGCCAGTTTACCTGAGGCGGCTAGTGGCAGACTATTTGGAGGGGCGCAGCGTCCTCTGCACCGACCGAGCAGGGGACGTCGTGCGAACGCCCATGACGTGCGGTGTCCCACAGGGGTCGGTCCTCGGACCCACCCTGTTTAACATCGGCTACGACTGGGCGTTGAGGGGGAGCCTCCCGCCCGGGCTGGGCGTGATTTGTTACGCCGACGACACGCTCGTCACAGCCCGCGGTGGGACGCTAGAAGAGGCGGTAAGCCTGGCAACCTCGGGTACCGAGGAGGTCGTCAGACGGATCGAGGCGCTGGGGTTGAGGGTCGCCCTGGACAAGACGGAGGCCCTCTTGTTCCATGGGCGCACTATGAGCCCTCCCATCGGCGTCTCGATCACCGTCCACTCGGTCGACATCAGCATCCGGGCCCATATGAGGTACTTGGGCCTGGTGCTCGACGGGCGATGGTGGTTCTGGGAGCATTTCCGCAGGCTCGCTCCGCGGCTCGTCGGCGCGGCGTCCGCCCTATCGTGGCTTATGCCGAACGTGGGCGGACCGAGCGCTGGGTGCCGACGGCTGTACGCGGGGGTCATCCGGTCGATGGCCCTGTACGGTGCACCGGTGTGGGCGGGGTCCATGACCGCCCGACTTAGGGCCCTTCTGTGGCGACCACAGAGGGTCACGGCGGTCAGGGCCATCCGCGGATACCGCACGGTGGCGACGGAGGCAGCGTGCCTGTTGGCCGGGACTCCCCCGTGGGACCTGGAGGCGGAGATGCTCGCCGTACTATATCGGCGGGTGACGGGGGTGCGAGCGGAGGGCGGTGTGGTCTCGTTAAGGGATCTCACCGCCTGGCGCGTCGACGCCCGCCGAGACGTCATCGCCCGTTGGACAGTCCGGCTGGAGAGGCCTCGGTTCGGGGTGCGAACCGTGGAGGCCTTCCGGCCGGTGCTGATGCAGTGGTTGGAGAGGCGGCACGGGGTGCTCTCCTTCCGACTGGTGCAGGTTTTGACGGGGCATGGGTGCTTCGCCAAATACCTGCACAAGGTCGTTAGGAGGGAGAGTACACCGTCCTGCCACCACTGCGATTGCGACGAGGATACGGCGCGCCATACGCTCGAGGCCTGCGGGGCTTGGGCAGTGCAGCGCTGTGAACTCGTCGCAATCATCGGTACGGACCTGACGCTGCCGGCTATCGCTAGGGCGATGGTCGACAGCGTCGGGAATTGGGACGCGGTCGCAGCCTTCTGCGAGACAGTGATCTCGCCGAAGGAGGCGGCGGATCGCCTGCGTGAGGAGCACAGCCTCGATGAGGAGATCCGCCGTCGGCGAGTGGGGCGGCGCAGGCGCAACTATCTGCGCCTCATGCCGCCCTAGCCGAGGCCGCGGGTGACGTGACCGGGGATTAGTCCGTCACCCGCCGAGAGGCAGACCGCGTGAGGAAAGACCGACGTCCTCCCCGAGGGGGGGACGTCGGTTGATGGGAGGGTACCCCGCGTAGGGGGTATTCCGTCGGGCCGACCACTGACGACAAGTTAACGCTGCTCCAGTGGTCGGCCCAACGACGAAGGCGACGTGGTTTTCGGGTGGGTCGCAGGAGTTGCGTGATTAAGCCCCTCTGTCGCCCCGGACGGAGTGGTGCGGAGGCGAGCCGACCGCGGCCCACCCACAAAAAAAAAAAAAAAAAAAGTGTATAATTTCAGAAATTTAGTAGAATGGTAATATTGTTAATTGGATTGTTAGAATTTGAGTGTATTAATAGATAAGAAATGTAGAAATTATTAACTATGTAATTATTGTAATAAAAGCATGAATATAGTTTTATTTAAAGGGATAATGAAAGTCCCTAATTACGTTAGGGGTGAATTCGCGGGCCGGGTCATTGCACCCAGACAAAAAAAAAAAAAAAAAAAACAGGCACGCTACCTCCGTCGCCACCGTGCGGTATCCGCGTATGGCCCTGACCGCCATGGCCCTCTGGGGTCGCCACAGAAGAGCCCTGAGTCGGACGGTCAGAGACCCCGCTCACTCCGGTGCGCAGTACAGGGCCATCGACCGGATGACCCCCGCAAAATATAGCCCATGTGACTCGTTGATTAGGTAGCCTTCTATTAATAAAAGATTTTTTAAAATTAGCTTTGTGGTTTAAGCATGATAGTGTCACAAACAAATAAACACACTAAATCACCTTTCCGTTAATAATCCATCCTGTAGACGTCTGCTGTTGGAAATAGGTCTCCCCATGACTATGTCACTCAGAACGGTCTCATGGCATTTGCATTCAACGGTCCCTTTTGACTATCAAGATGTCGTGAATGCACATTTTAGGGGTCGTCCTACGCTGCATCGTCCGGTTCGTGTTTGTTACCGAGAACCTTTCATTCTCAATAGTTGTTGGTTTGACGAGCGATATGGTCTGTTCATTGCCATTTCAACGTACTAATTATTCAGGATATGTCAGTTACAATTGTTTTTTTACGGGTCTCTGTATTCCGGATTTATAACTCGAAAAAAGAGAGAAACACCGAGAATATCCCTCTCCATAGCACGCTTTGATCCGTTTTATGAGGCCGATATTCATCGCGTTTATAATATTGTTTAGGATAATCATCCATACTTTCCAATGAGTCTTAAAACTGGCTAAGAGGAGCTAAGAAGAGTAGGCAGCAGCGTGGTATTATTCTTCCTTCATGAAGCTTACATCTGACAGTGAAAGTCGGTAGGCTGACGTATAAATGGAAGGAATCTATACCTGTACCTAGATCATCATCATTCCGCTATTGTCCAAATTACTTGGGGTCAACGCAGTATCTTTTTCAATTATACATATTGCACAAGCCAATAGTTTTACCTACCGCCTGCCTGACATATGGGAATGTAATTCTTGATCAGATGGCATCAAATAGATTTGGCCTAGGTAAAGCCGATGTAAAGCTCTTAGTAGTCTTTTACGACATCCACGAGCAATTTTATGGTTGTTAGTATTCGTAACCGCTACCACAAAGAGTACATTTTTCTGTACTTTGAAAATAAAAAGAAAATGAATTCAATACCCGTGTGGTGACGAAGTAAAAATACATTTCACCACCGTCTCTCTTGCCCATGGTTGTCGTAGAACGACTAAGGAATATGATGTGTAAATAATATCTATAGAAAAGAAGGAAAACTCGCCATAAAACCTTATGCCAACACGTCTAACCAGCGTGGTATATTAGGCTAATTTCCTTCCCATTGAGGAGGAGGTCAACAGTGGAACTTATATGGGCTGAAATGATAATGAGATGAAATTTAAAATTATAATCGTAACGTCTACTGAAGCAACGGTTGAATACGATAAAGAAACCCGTATACGAAGCTATCGTGTAGTGTTACCGTACGTATTAATCACGAGTTTGCGAACCGAGTGATAAATTAAACCAAATCCTTATATCTAGGGTTGTCACATATTTTTTTCAGCTCATAATTTTTCACTTGAATAACTTTTTATCATTGATGTATTTAGTAGGTATATTTAGAAATAATTTATCTATATTTTTATGATGAGTCCAAAAGAAGTACTAAAATAAACTTAACTGTCCCCGTACAATAAAATTTACGACTACCCCACGTCCATCATATTTTCTTTTCTGTTCGATTAAAGAACATTCACATTGCCTAAAAAAACAGTATTTCATAAAAACAGGTATTGTTTTTAATTTGTTTTATATATTTGATTTTATGACCCATACCTATATGACTCATGGGCGTAGGATAAAAAAAAATTCCCCAAGTTTAATGAGTGTGCACATACCGACTATAGACAATACATCGGATGATAAATTGTCTATAATATTATATTATCTATTACCGCCATTAAATATTTGATAACCTACCCGCGCAATATTCTCATTAGTATTTGAGGTTGTAAGTTCATTTGGTATTGTCTAAAATGACTAGAAGAACTGTCACCATGGAAGAATTAGTGCATTTTTTCGAAAATTCTGATTCCAAAAAGACACATTCACTAGCGTTTCGCTGGTAACATACCTAAAAGAACGGAGAACGGACCTCTGTGGTATCTTACGCAAAAACAAAATAAATCTACCAGGGGAAGTTGTTAATAAAAAATTAAAAAGAGGAGAGCATATTGCAAGGCAAAAAGATAATCTATATACAGTTCTGAAATGGCGCGATAAGCGTGACGTTCTAATGATCTCTATTTGTCATGGAGATGACATGTCAAAGATGATTACAAAGAGAGGCGATGTCATAAAACTTAACGTTATAATAGATTACAATGAGGCAAAAAAGGCATAGATAGATATCTCTGACCAACTTGCATCCTTTCAGTCACCTTTACGGAAGAGACTAACTTGGTACAAAAAAATCACCGTAGATATTTTATTTCAAGTTGATGTTATAAATTTTAGGTGCATGTATAATGAGTTTATAATGAGTTGGAGTCAGAATATCATAAAGTTATCTGTTTTGCAAGTTCAAGAACAATTAGTGCGATATTTTCTCGGGCCAGCAGCAACTACTACAGAACCGAACGTGCCCCATAGACCTTCGCTGTCTCTGACTGCAAGACCTTCAGGTTCTTCTCTTTCTTTTTATCAGTCTCCAAGAAATTCCGAGTAATACTATAAACAATAAGTTAGTTCGAAAGAGATGCAGCGGTTGCTATGCTAAACTCAAAATTCAAGGGCAGTTGGCTCGCAAAGCCAAACAAGTGCATACAGAGTGCAAAGCATGTAAAAAGCCTTTTGTTTGGATTACTACAACGAAAAACACGTTTCGTTAATCAGTTCATGTAATATTTTTTCTAATAAAACGTTTTCTTTGTATTTTATTTTAATTTTATTTCATACAAATACAAAACCCGATGCCTATAGGACTACTCATGATTATTATTCATCTTTAGTATAAAAAAAAAACTTTTGCGAAATTTTATTTATTTTTCTTAATATTCAAGCTTTTCGCTACAAGTTCACGTAATTTATATTAGTACATTATGCTACGTTCATAACAAAAATTTATCCCCAAATTGCATCAAAAAAAGAGTCACATGTGACTCATGAACTTATTCCTAAAGCTCATCATGAGTCATATGTGACTCATTGGACAGTCAAGTTGTTAAAATCAATGTTTCTTTCGAAAAATGTTTTTGGTTAAGGGACTTTATTAAATACTTGTGTTAAAGTATTCAATCTTATTGTAGCCTATTAAGGTCGTAATAAACTACGTGAACATTTATTTGGCCAGGAGTATTTACATCTACCAGATGTTGTATATATTATGAATGAATACGATTACAAGAGATTTCTTTGTAGTTTACCTAGGATATACACACACACACACCCATATATATATGTCGCAGCGTCACTACTTCTGGCACCATATCTTGATAGTTTTTAAGAATCAATCAATTACGGAAACGTCAAGTATTATACTTGGGTGTTTTTGATACAACGTTGGCAATGATTTTTGATGTTTGTCGTTTGACCGTTAACGTTTGAAATAAGACCGAGCTTTCGTTATTGAGAGAGATCCGTTGAATACTCACTTTAGAGCGAGACTCGAGGGCGAGCGGTCGTTGTTGCTGCCACGTGATATTAAATTCACCGCGTTTCCCGAACTTGTAACTTAGCTGTCGGTATCCGTGTAATTAGTGGTTATGATAGAAAAGTGTTAACGCTAATTGTTGAATACAGTTTAAAAGTAGCCATCCGAAGTATTATTTTACCCCATCGCGATGTGTGACCGACCTGATAGTGATACAGCACGGCGACCCCAACCCTCGATATATATATAATATATATATATATATATATATAATATATATATATATATATATATAATATATATATATAATATATATATAATATATATATATATATATATAATGACGGAGTGAGGCCTCTGTGGATTTTTGTATCATGAGCCATAGAGACTGGTTTATTAATTTGAAAATAGAATTCGTTGTCATATAGAATTTGCACGTCAAGAATAAATACAATTGTAAAACTATTTCAATAAGAAATATTATTTGTTTTTAAATTGCTTTAGCGCCTTATACATCTTAAAAGGGGTTAACACCAACTGCACCAATAGTCTACCCATACGGAAAGTAGTAAACGGATACATGAAGACAGTCGGCAACCTACGCATATGGAAGTCCTATCGGTCATATACATATATATATATATATATACATATATATAATAGATCCTGTTAATATAAGATATTTATAATCATACAATTAACGGACACAAATTATTAATGTAAACAATTACTTGTGAACCGCACACAGATTATTTTGCATCGTAATCTACCCCAACATCCTTAGCACGGCAGTTTACTACTTTCACTATATATATATATCTGTGCATCGTATAAATTGTAGTTAATTAAATATTACTTTTATAGGGATAAATAACATAAAATATAGCTATAAAATATGGATATAGCTTCAGTATACTCTAATTGTGGTGTAGTGGTTAAGATAATGACCTGCCGTGTTCGATCTCACGTATGAAAATACTTAATGTGAGCCGCAAATTATTATTCGGAGTCTGGGTGTAATTTGTATTTGTCTATTGTGAAACTTTATTAATATAGTCTCCCGCAAAACAATGATTCAATCCTTAGTGCAGGGCATTTTTTGTGTGGGTCACTGCAACAGGGAGTCCGTTACCCGCAGAGATGCTGACATGAAGGGCGACGCCCCGGTGGCGTTGATTTTGGTTACTGCTGGGGCGTGAACGGGGATGGCTTCCCGAAAGGGTGATCCGCCAGGCCGGCTATGGATGTTAAGGATTTAGTATCAATGGTCAGCCTTCATGTGGTCGAGCGCCACTTTTATATCACCTCTGACGGAACGGACAGCTTGCGCCTACACCATGGCTAAAAAAGCCGAAAAGTTCGAAAAAATTGACAGCCCTGCTAAAAATACATGTATATCGAATATATGTGATCTAAATGCTGCGTTTTTGGTACGCGAGCTTACTAGCAATGCTTTATCATTAATGACGATGATTCTGACTTCTATTTATTTTATTTTAGTAATAAATAAAACACTTATATCTGCATATATGCTGTATTAATGGTAATACTTTCTAGTATAAGTGGATGACGAAAATTTTGAATAAGTATATTTTTTTAAAACTCATGATATTAGGTATATTCTCTCTCTCTCGTCTCAGAACGTCGTGAGAACTTAGGTTCTTTGTGATGAAAGATAAATTGGCATATGGATCTTTAGATGATCAACTGCTCTATGGTAGTTTGACTGGCTACGCGTCTGCATTTATTAATGAGTGCAGATTTGGTCTAGTCTATAACTTTGTCACCCTTATGTTGTAATGAGCCTGAAGCTGTCGTGTTCGAAAAAAGGGTTTTTCTTTGTCTTCCATCCGATTTCGCTTGTACGTTCTGACATAAAAAACATTGGAATGTATTTTATACCGGTGATCACATTGATTATTTGGGTGTTACATAATGTAGTGCTTTAAGAATTTTCATTCATCATTTTAGGAATAAAATACACACTCGTTTTCAACCATTATGATAATGGATGTTAATGTATTTATATCAAGATTATTAGTTACACTAATCAGGTGAAATCTTTTTTCGAAATTCCAACATAGTGATGTAGAGAAGGCGTGTTGGCTAAGATACGGGCCTACGGTGTCAGTATCGTAGATTCTATTCCCACGCAGGACAATATTTTGTGTGATCCACAAATTGTTGTCCTGAGTGTGGATGTAATTTGTAGATGTGATGTAATTTTTAATGTCTTCCGTAATACAAGTATTATTTCCTTAGTGCAGGTGTTTTGAAATAAAAATACATATGTTCATTATTCATGAGATGATGATTACTTTTTGATTATAGATACTAGCTGACCCGGCGAACTTCATATATTCGCCCTAATTTTTTTCGTAAATCATCATCATCATCATTTCAGCCTATCGCCGTCTACTGCTGGACGTAGGCCTCCCTCATGTTACGCCACAAAGTGCGGTCTAATGGAAGAACCATCACGGCTTTGTCGGGAAAGATTTGATTGTCTTGGTCGCGGCATTGTTAATGATGATTCAAAGAGAATCCAAATTCCTGATTCAATATTCTGACAAAATTATAATTATCAAATTTTCAACCATACTTAACTATAGACAAAATTACGTTTAGTTGTCATTTGCATTTTGTTATACATATTAAATGTGTTTTTGTTATCCTACGTTTCATAGTGACTTGTATTCTCTTTGACATGAGTTTCGGCGCGAATATGGAAATGTCAAGTTAAGCTCTTCTATTATATTCATTTTTTTAGTGTTTTACAGTATTATATTGAATAATTTTGCTGTTATTTTATGTAATACTAGCAATCCGCCCTCGCTTCGCTTCCGTTATAGGTTATAGTCGTTTTACCCGCGTAGTTCCCGTTCCCGTGGGAATACCGGGATAAAATATAGCCTAATTTACGGCCTGATATTATAGCTTTCCATTGGTGAAAGAAGTTTTGAAATCGGTCCAGCCGTTTTGAAGATTACCCGGAACAGACAGACAGACAGACAAAAATTTTTTAATTGCTATTTTAGGCATAAGTGTCGTGCAAATAACCGTGTGAGCATGAAAAAAGTCTATTATTTTGACATTACAAACAGACACTCCAATTTTATTTATTGGTATAGATAATACAGTTAAGGTGCTGAAGTGTGGTGAATGTGATATAAGAGTGGTTTACGTGTATTTTAATATTCTACAAAAATTCCCAGAGAAAGGATTTAATTAGGTTTTCGGCGCCTAATTAATGGTAACGACTTAACTTACTGACGGACATGACTATAAATAAGCTATTCTATATAAAAAAATGTTAAATAATATGAAGAAAATTGTATCAAATTAATAATATGAAGAAAATTGTATCAGACTGTATGGGCTTTGAGCCCTTTGCCTGTCCCAATGGACAAACAGAAACAAAAAATTCTATTTGACATTTTATGTCACGTCACACGGGAACGCGATCGAACGGCATCAAAAATAGCTCATGGCTATTAAGAAAAACAAGAAGAACGGGATAAAATGTATCCTATGTCCGTCTCCTGGTTTTAAGCTACCTCCCCACCAATTTTCAGCCAAATCTGTATAGCCATTCTTGAGTTATAAATAGTGTAACTAACACGACTTTCTTTTATATACATACTAGCAACCCGCCCTCGCTTCGCTTCGGTTTCAGTCGCCGTACTCGCGTAATGACCGTTCCCGTGGGTATACTGGGATTTGAAATTCAACCCCTAGGGTTTACACCCTAGGGGTGAATTTCAAAAAACCCTTTCTTAGTGGGTTTCTACGTTACGCAAAGACACTAATGTCAAAATTTCATGTTTCTTGCTTCAGTAGTTTCGACTCTGTGATAAGTCAGTAAACTGACATCTTCCTACCTATTTTACACCCTTAGAGGATGAAAATGAACAAACGCTGAAACACGTGTTTATTTATTTTTAGTAAAGAGTATTTGTGCTTAATTTGAAGACAGTAGCTAAAGATTTTTTTTCTTTCCATACAGATTTTAACGTTGCGTTTCACCCCCTTAGGGGTGG
The DNA here is from genome assembly GCA_032191425.1 of Lymantria dispar. Taxonomy (NCBI): domain Eukaryota; kingdom Metazoa; phylum Arthropoda; class Insecta; order Lepidoptera; family Erebidae; genus Lymantria; species Lymantria dispar. The sequence goes on from CM063441.1 coordinate 28,590,535, forward strand.
AATTACAAAAAATCTTTTCTTATTGGGTGCCTACGTCACGAAATGAAACTACGGTCCAAATTTTATTTTTCTAGCTTCAGTAGCTTCGGCTCACCCTGTTCCTTTAAGCATGTGCTACACGGTTTCAAACAGTGGTTTGAAACAGAAAAGGCAGAAAAGCACTTTCCTGGCTACATGGTTTTTAAGCTTGTTTGAAACCAACAGTGTTAAGAGAACGTGGCGCGGATAGGACGTCTTTACGCTCGCGTACCGTATATTCACTACAACGACGTCATGACGCCTTACCTATCAAAACAACAAAAAGTTGGAGTAAGTCTTGCACTTTTGTGTGCAATTGAAGGATAAAATTAAAATATCCCATGCATTTCTTTTCTGTGTTTTATTTTTATACCCTTCATAATTTAAGTCCCAAAGACAGGGCAACTCTTTGTATAACTCGAAAAGTTGAGTAATAAAATCACGATCGCATTCCGTCTGCTCACGCGCCATTTTGTGCGCAGAACGTCGTCGCGTGCGCCTGCGCTGACCTCTGCAGCGTGACTGTCGTTCGCTTGGTTTGAAGCAAGCGGCTAGATGGTTTCAAACAAGACAAAAACCAACGCTGGGCCAGTGGTTTGAAACACAAGCCTCGCTACCAAGGGCGTTTAAAGGTCATACGAAATTTGGCATAAAACATCTATCTACACTGTTTCAAACATTTGTTTCAAACCACTGTTTGAATCCGTGTAGCCCATGCTTTATATGTATATTATTGTTAACGCCCCCACAACACCCCTTGCAGGTGGAATTTCGTAAAATCCGTTCTTAGCTGACCACTACTCGACGAAAGGAATATTTCTGCCAAATTTCAAGTCTGTACGCCTTATGGTTCCAGAGATATGGTGATGAGTCAATATATCGCTCGCAAAACCCGCCTCTCCTATATATATATATATATATATATATATATATATATATATATATATATATATATATATATATATATATATATATATATATATATATATATATATATATATATATATATATATATATATATATATATATATATATATATATATATATATATATATATATATAGATAGATATAGATATAGATGGGCACGTCTTGGCAAAATTTTACGTGATTTATTTTTAGTGATATTATTATTACATAAAAGCGCTAGCTTTTATGAAGTAACATATCGTTGGGCATATTTATGATACGTAAATAAAAATAATCTTGAAGATTCATAAAATTGTATGAAAAATCTGTGCTTCGGAGAGCACATTGACGCGTTAGTCCCGGCTGTCATGAATATCTGTGATTGTCTAAATGGGGATTTAGTACCCTCAAATATCTAGAATAATTGGTTGAATGTCAAGAAACCTGTTCCAATTCTAGAACATCTTAATCTATTTGGGTTCAGGTGGCAATCGCTTTGTGGTAATCGATATTTCTCCGAAATTAGTTTGCCTTGAAAGTCGACTCAATTAGTATAACAACGGTATGCTATCCTAAATAATATTATAAATGATAATGCTAGTTTGTTTGTCAACCAACAAACAACAAATCACTAAACGAATGTTTAAAATTGATTCACTTATAAAAAACTATATTATTTGCAAGTAAAATAGGATAAAATTCACGTATTTCTTCAGGAACGGGTAATTTGCGGGCGAAACGGTAGGAATTTTCTAGTCGTAGATATTATTGAGCCAGTTCATTCACCTTCTAAAATACCTCGAACACTATTTAACTTCGTAGTATTAGTATCTCCTATTAAATGGTATATTCACATACGTAATTGAAGACAAAAGTTAATTAAACTTCGGGAGTGCTATTAGTATTTCATAGTCACATTCAGTGTTCTTTCGTTTAGTTACCTTTGCGAATGAAATAGATTTTATTATTTGTAACATCCAATTATTTACTTTATCGAATGAAAAGTTAGTTACAAAAAAAAATAAGCTTTGTTTTTGGTGTACCTAACATAAACTATTGTTCACTCATATGAGTGAACAGAGATATTAATGGTTCAGCCCTTAGAATAATAACGTATAGAAGGTAAGTTCGCGCACAAAAAGTGAAGCATTTCAATTGAAGCCTAGTGGAGCTTACGCTGAAACCGTTCCGTAATGTACAAGTCATTATACTGCACGTACGTACGCAACTCTTAAAAAATAAATAGGTAATTATGACGGTTTGTGCATTCAAATGGTGTCATAACTTATTTGAAAAACTTAAAAAGGTTTTTAACATTACTTTTAAAAGTATTTCGACGATTTATGTTAATAAAAACAAAATCTGATTGCATAATTTGTACAGTGGTATGCGTGTGTACGTGTGTAATCGTCTGCGCGCCGTTAGTATTTTTAGATTCATGTTTCGAACTTTCGAAGTATTGACAATCCTTCTATACGTTATTATTCTAAGGGTTCACCCATTAATATCTCTAAGCCTATATATGTATATGTAACACAGTTGGGCTTAGGCCTCCTTCGTAATAGGAGGGGAGTTGACTTACTATTCCACGCTGTTCAGACGTGTGGGAATAAGGTTTTGTTTCGAGTTTTCCTTCTCTTGCACAGATGTTATATGTTTATTATATCCGTCAGTCGTCTTTTACGAGATCCACGGGCAAGATAGAGTGGTGAATTGTATTCTTACTCCATTACCACACGGTAATTACATATTTTACTAATATGATTTTACTAATATGCACTCATATTAATTAATAATATCTGGTTGACCGAGCTTCGCTCGAAATATTTTTGTCGAATTTATTTAGATATATATATTAATAAAAAATAAAAAATGAAAATTATATAAAAAATTGCAAAAAGAGTTTGAATGCCACAAAACCCAAAATTAAAACCGGCCGTCTCCCCAACTGAGCTATCGTAACTCATGACGTTGACAACGAAATTTTAATTCATATTCTTTTAAAATTTAATGTCATTATATTATTTTACTAAAAACACGGACGAAACAACATTTTCTATAAATAAAACCTAGCTAGATCGATTTTTGGACCCGAATCCTCTAGTATGCCAAGTTTCAACAAAATCGTTGGAGCCGTTTCCGAGATCCTGAATATATATTATATAGGTATATATATATATATATAATATCTGGTTGACCGAGCTTCGCTCGGAATATTTTTATCGAATTTATTTAGATATATATTAATAAAAAATAAATAATGAAAAATATATAGAAAATTACAAAAAGAGAATAATAATAACACCGAGATTCCATCTCACGCTGTTTGAATGCGACTGGACAACTTCCCAACTGAGCTATTGTCACCCTTGACAGCGTCGACGAAATTTGAATTCCCATTCTATTGACATTTTATGTCATTGTATTGATTAGTTAAAAACAGCGACAAAACAACATTTTCTATAAATAATATCTACCTAGATCGATTTTTTGGCCACGAAACCTCTAGTATGCTAAATTTTACGAAAATCGTTGGAGCCGTTTCCGAAATCATGAATATATATATAGAAATATATATATACAAAAATAGCTCGTTTAAAGATATAAGATAATGTAAAAATGCACTTTGACAAATTAGTTTAATCAGTAATGTACCATTAATCACCACAAAACTACATAACCATTAATACCACGTACGAATTATACAATAACAAAAATATTTTTAAGCATACATAATTATTTCATTAAAATTAGTTACAATCGCCTTGTCTGGCAGCCGTGTTGGTGATCGCAGCTAATATAGTAAATAAGCTTATGCCCGCAACTCCGTCCGCGTGAAACAGTTACTTTGGGCTAATGCTTACTTTAACTCGCGACTTTGTTTACGTAGAAGGTGAAAATATTTTTAAATAATACAATTACGCATGATTTTTGCAAAACATGACCGTTTATGTAGTTCACGCAGCGGAAGCTCTCATAAAGAAAAAACAACCGATTCTGAGACATTTTTCATTGTTGCTCTGCTCCTATTGGTCTTAGGGTGATGATATATAACCTATAGCCTTCCTCGATAAACGGGCTAACACTGAAAGAATTTTTCCAATTAGAACAATAATTCATGAGATTAGCGCGTTCAAACAAACAAACTCTTCCGCTTTATATATTAATATAGATTTCCGAAAACATTGGCGCTGCCTATTCTGGTCGTGGTCGTGGGACTGTCACAGAAAAGAAGAGGTTAGTGACGTACTGGTTCGTGGTGGTATACACCAGTCACAGAATCCATATAACAAAATATAATTTATGTCGGCTCATATACGTCCCACTGCTGGGCTCGAACGTCCTTCACAATAGGAAGGAAATGGACCTGCTCTGCCACGCTGGTCAGACGTCTTAGCATAGGGTTTTAATTTGAGTTTTTCTTCTTTTGCATAGATGTTATATGCATATTGTATCTTTTAGTCGTCCTTTACACCACCTACGAGCAAGAGCGAGAGTGGTGAATTGTAAATTTGTGTTCTTACACCGTCATCACACAGAATATTTTTTTTTTACATTGCTCTTGAGTGTCATATTCGACGACTAAATGCTTTAGATAAACTCGGGCTAAATTCATCTGGTACCGTGCGGTCAACAATTACATTCACAGTCGGAGCAAGAGAGAGAGACAGTCGGCAAAGAGACAGACAGTCAAAGCGTTTGAAATATGTACGTGTTATATGAAAGAAAGTACATATTGAGTTGATCCCAAGTAATTGGGATAAGAACAGGGTGGGGATGATAACACTGGGACGTGGTCGCCGATTTCTGCGAGGCAGTCATCTCGTGGAAGGAGGCGGTGGAGCGCGCGGGAGAAACGCCTCCACGACGATGCGATCCACCGCCGGCGACTCAGGCGGTGCTGGCGCGAGTACCCGTGTACGCACTTGATGCCATCCTAGCCAAGGCTGACGGCCGGCGGATGACGGGACCGGAGCTTAATCCGTCACTCGCAGCTTAATCCGTCACTCGCAGAGAGACTGACCGCACGACGACGACCGACGTCTTGTAGGTCAAGAGGAGAGGAACCTCGGAAGGTATTCCGTCGGGCCGACCACGGAGGACAAAGAACTCGATACCGGGGGTCGGCCTGACGATGAAAGTGATGGTGGTTTATGGGGCTGCGCGCCCCGGATGGAGCTAGGCGGCGGGTGCGCTGATCATAGCCCATCCCCTCAAAAAAGAAGGATGATGATAATGTTTTTGTTTGAATGGTAATAGGTTAAGAATGTAATGCGTTACTTCCAGAAGAAGTCATGAAAATGGGTACACAGAAAATGGTCAGTAATACTGTCTCCTGTCTCTACGAAAGTAACGGTTCACCACCCCCTCTCTTGCCCGTGGGTGTCGTAAAAGGCAACTGAGAAATATGATATGCATATAACATTAATGCAAGAGAAGGGAAACTCGAAATACTACCCTGTGCCAACACGTCTGACAGTATGTCAACTTCCCTCCTATTGTGGAGGAGGCTCGAGCCCAACAGTAGGACATATGAACCGACATAACTATATATGTCATGTACTATATAGTATATCCTATTCCGATATTAATTCATCACCATAACTTAAAATTTACAACCTTACCCTTGCAAGACTCTAAAATTTACAAGTTTCTATTAAATTAAATAAGATAATTGATTGAATTAGGCGATACATAGTGGAAATCCATTTAATTTTATAATGGAAGGAAGGAAGGGAAAGCCACCACTTTCCCACGGTAATCAAAATACCGCACACCACAATGGAAGGAATACGGGATAGTTTTAAGCTGTACTAGGAAATAAGGAAATATTCGAATTCGATTCGAAGATTGCCTTAGATTGCTGAAAAGATCTGAGAATGGCTCGTTTAGAGGCGAAACACTTGACGAATAAATATTCGAAGTTCTGCGGCAAATTGAAAGTTGATGTTCTGGGAGGTGCTCATCACGTGAGACTAAGATTGCCTTATTTCCTAGTCCACCTTAATCCTATTCCGTATTCCTTCTATTGTGGTGGGCGGTATAGTGATTACCGCGAGAAAGTGGTGAGTCTCCCTTCCTTCCTTCCATTTTAAAATAAATTAAATATGTAATTTAAAAAGGCATCAGTGCGAAATAGCTCACAATTAGGTATTTTACAAGTAGCAATTTTCAAAGTTGTAATTTACATGAAACGTAAAGAAATTAAAACATAGGCAATATTAACTTCATGTTGAAACGAAATAGTGTGCACAATAAGTTAGAAAATGACCACTGGTCTACGTTCGTATCATCTGCTGCGGTATTGAAAATGTAATAAAGCCACCCGGTTGTACGTTTTCCACTCGTAAATTCTGTTTCAACTGCTTGATAGATTGTTATGTTCCGTTTCCTAGTATTTTGGACGTTAAAGCTACCCTTATGTTCAAAATAAATGTTTTCATTTACGGATGGTAGAACGGAAATTTAACACAATAATAACGAAGAAAATTACATTAGACATAAAAATATTTTATTGATGTGAAACATAGGCGAGGGTGAACCAGATCGTTGGCGTGGCGTTAACGCCACGCTTTGATATGTACATTTGTGTAACGAAACCATAACCTGTTTTAGAATTTTGTACAACGCCATCTAATGAACTCAAATATATTAATAAATAACCTAAACAGTGTTTAGGTTATTTATCAATTTATATGTCAATCTATTGAGTACACTGTTGAGCATAATACTCCTCTTCATCATCATCATCATCATCATCATCATCTCAGCTCATATACGTCTCACTGTTGGGGTGGAGCCTCCTCCATAATAGGAGGGAAATTATCCTACTATACCACACTGGTCAGACGAGTAGGTATAGGGTTTTATTTGGAGTTTTTCTTCTCTTGCATAGATGTTGTGTACATATTTAACCTTTTAGTTGTCTTTTAGGACATTCGCATTTGATGAATTATATTCTTACGAACGTGCATCTCAGTTTACCCGAACCTTACTATTTTATTAATAAAATATTTTATACATATATTATTCCGTGTAGTCACGAAGTAAGAATATGGTTTACCACCTCATTTCTTGCCCATGGGTGTCGTAAAAGTCGATAATGGGATATATAAGCAGATAACGTCATTGCATCAGTAGGAAAGCTCGTAATAAAACCCTATACAAACCTGTCTAACTAGATTGGCATACTAAGTAGATTTCCGTCTCGTCGTGGAGGTGGCTCGAGCCTAGAAATGCGATATATATGTACCAAGGAGATGATAATATTATTGATGAAGAAGTCTTAATCGGGATGTATATATGGGCGCATATCGCCCTCTATCGGCAATATTTGTAAATTGTTGATGTATGTGTTATCAATTATAGTTATAAACATGTTTGAAATATTTGCAACTAATATTTAAATAATTATTTGTAGTAACAACACTGCTATTTACCATGCTATGATATTTAAGACACTTTTTGAATGTATTTCTAGAAATTTTTGATTTAATTGTTTAAATATTTATATAATTGGTCAAATTAAAATCGATTAGAATTAATGTAATTATTTGTAACCATATTTAGTTGTTTTACACAATAAAGATTGTAATTTATTTCTAGTTAGAGCGCCGTCTGTTAAACAATATATGAGAACAATATTTCCTTTAATTACATTAATGTAAATTGTGTAAAATTGACTATTTGGAATTACGTTAAATGCATTAGAATATTTATCATTATTATTTAGCTATATTCCGATAATAAAAGTAGTTGTTTTATTTGTTTGTTATAAAAAGTAATTGTAGTTACTAAGACTAGACCGTTTCATTGTAAAGCGGAGGTAATAAAAACATTGTAAGATTAGAATAGAGGACAGTTTTACTTCACTCACTTCTCCAGCAATAACTCCTAATAAATACAGTGATTACATACTCGATATTTTAATATGGACAACCTAATTCTTGGCGCAACGCCGACATATACGAGCTGAACGGATCAGAGATATTATAGCTGTAAAATTCACAACAATGTGTAAAGAATTATATAACGAAAAATGTTTTAAATAAAACTACTTTACGAATTTTACTAAAACAGAAACTATTCATATAGAATCATTTTCTTCTTATACTGGCAATAAACTTGTACTAAAATGTGGGTCAAAATTTAATAATTAATTTTCTGTAGCGGGTAGATAATTATAAATATCCGTAACAACGATGACTTGTTGGATGAGAGACATCTTAGTCTGCCCGTGATCATGAACGCAGTAAAGTGTTCGAAAGTCCGGCAATTAAAAATCAAATACAAACGCGATAAAAGCAGTAAAGTAGTCTTATTTAAAAAAAAAATACTCGCGTAAACATCAAAAATCATTACGAAAAATGTTGTTTTTGTATAACATAACATTGAAATATTTCTTCGGAATATTTATTAATAACTACTACGAAATTCTTTTATCAAATGTTTTATTTGCATTTCAACTCCCGGATTAACTTTGCGTGCGCTTACTTATAATAACGATATGTTACCTGAAGCGTATTAATTGAGGGCTAAAAATACGTGTACTTTTATATTAATATCATACTTTATATTAAGAAAATAATATTTGGAATAATTGCTATAAAATGTAAGTACAAAATACAAATTATGTACTAGTGTAAATAATTTGTATTTTGTTATTTACCTACGATACTATTGATATTGTAAACACTATATTTATACCTTAAGTACTATATTTGTATTCTCTTTTCATCGTTTTATTCATAGTATAGTACAAACAACGTACAAACCACTAGCTATTTCATTTATATAAATTTTTGAGATCACGGTAGAGCCCTATCAATCTACCTTTATATTATTTCATGTTTAACCTTAGGAATATACATGAAAACTAGCAAATTAGCGTGATTGACTAGCGTCGTTCCCATTCCTGTGAGAATACCGAGATAAAATATAGCATAAGTTACTTCTTATACAGACAGCTATCTAGTAGTAAAATGTAATCAAAACCAGTTCATCTATTTCGAGGATTATCCGGAATAAACAGATATTCAGACAAAAAATATATAAACTGGTTTTTAGGCATATGTATCGTGTAAATAAACATGTGAGCATGAAAAAAATCTATTATATTGACATTGCAAAGGAATAATTCAATTTTGTTTATTTCTATTGTAGAAAACTGATGATTTATTTAGTTTAATTTATTGGTAAAGTATATTATACATAAATTTTAACTTTCTAAACTCCTTTTCTATAAAGTTTAAATATGCTAAAGGTTACACCACTACGTGCGCTCAATATGCTTAAAATGGGGTGACTTTTCTCTGAGCGTATTAATATGTAAAACTAACTTCTGATACTACTACCTGCTACGAATTAATTAATTACGTACTAGAAAAGCTAGTACATAAATTATAGTACTTTATTACCTTTATTTGCAACTCGGAGTTCTGGATTAGAGGTGAATTTTAAACATTTTATTAAATACTTTCTTACACTATGCTTTAGTTTTACGTTACGATTTAAATAATTTTCGCACTTGGTTAGAAATAGATTTTCATAATCCAGGCGTCTTTTCGAGTTATTCGATTTCTCTTTTCGTTCTGTATGGTGTAAGTATACAATTAACTATGCCCTCTTGCCCGTGGGTGTCGTAAAAGACGACTAAGGAATTTAATGTGCATATAACATCACATCATCTACGCATCAACATGCAAGAGAAGGAAAACTTGACAGAAATCCCTATGGCAACTATCAACATCTTATCTTAACCCATATAGGTCCTTTACCTCGGGCTTCCCCATTTTATTAAAAATTAAACTACTATACCACACTGGTCAGACGTGTTAGTATATGGTTTTATTTCGAATTTTCGTTCTCTTATATAGATGTTACATGCATATTTACTTCCTTAGTACACCCACGGGCAAGAGAGGGTTTTTTTAGATTTTTATTAGACTGCAACATATAGAAATTGCGTATTGCCTCAAATATATTTTTTGGGAAAAATAATATTTAAAAAACTTAGGGGTTGATTTAGCCCCGCTACTAACCAGCCAGGTCTGCAGTTACGTATTGGGGTAAAATAGGAGAGGTATGTAACAAGTTTTCAGCTTGCCTCAAATACTTATCTACCCAAAAATAGGTGCGAGCTCTCCTACTATAATATGATTGTACGTATATTGTATGTCATATTAATATGCACTTACATCAATTTTTAATGTAAAAATGCACTTTGACAAATTGTTTTAATCAGTAATGTAATTTTATGGGAAGATGTAACCCCACTAAATTTCATTAAATAGAATGTAATTGCGAGTTGGTGTTATTAGAATAATCCTAGCTAATTGAAAAATAATAGAGGCAAATGCACCCTTAGAGTAAAGAACCCTTGAAATATACACGCAACCCGTCAACTTGTCACTCTATCTGATTTTAAGCATTTAAATAAAATATTTTCTTTTATGACGGCTTAATGGATAAGGTTTGCATGGAATAGCTACAACGAATTTCTACACAGTAATATAAATGTAATTTCTTTATGTGTTTTTTATATAATACTAGTATAGATTTTGTGAACCAATTCTTCTATAATATATTTGAAAACAATTTTCGTGAATGAAATTGTAGCCTATAGTTTTCCCCTATACTTGAAACGAAATTTCAAGACTATCGAGTAGTTAAGGAGTGAACTAACAAATAAACCCTCATTCACATATATTATTACCAACAACCCGCCCTCGCTTCGCTTTGGTTTCAGTGGCCTTACCTGCCTAGTTGCCGTTCCCGTGGGAATACCGGGATAAATGCCTATGTTACTCCCTGATATTATAGCTTTCTATTGGTGAAAGAATTTTTGAAATCGGTAGGTTAAGCGTGAAAGCGTAACAAACAAACGTACTTTCGTATTTATAATATTAGTAAGAATAGTAAGAATCACATAATTTTACTGTATGGTGGTAAAGTAAGAATACGAATCATTACCCTTTTCTTAGGTCTGAGTGTGATAAAACACGACAAACTCCAACTGTTGGGCTCGAGTTGTTAAGGAGGCTGGAGCTGAGCCGTGGACCTATATCGGTTAAGAAGATGATGATAATGATTAATACGAACGTTACTCATTCTTTTAATTATATGTGTAATTTTCAATTTTGTATTACCCGTGCATACTTTCAAGTTACATTCAAGAGCGTATCAATTTGATTCGTATTTATAGATGATCGATTTTCGACGCTACATCTATCAATGACTACAAGAATAAATTATCACCAATTGAAATTTGAGTAAAAACTCTTAAGAAAATATAAAAGAAATTTCTTGTAAGCTATGAGCTACTGCGGTTGTAATAAAACTATAATTCGTAATAAAACTATAAATAATAAAACTATTATTTATATTTCAACAAATGCAAGTAGTATTTTAGCATTAATTTAGTTTAATAATTAATAAGTAAACAGATTATTAATTCATATAATTATAACACAATTAATATGTAGTAATAATATTTGTAATTATTTGATATGTATGCAAATCACTTCATTGGCGAACAATGTATACACTAGTTACTAAGGTTGTACAGTCGAGCACAATCTTAACTATCTACATATAAATACGTGAAGCAAAAACTTTGTACCCCTTTTTACGAAAATTACGGGGACGGACAAGTATAAAATTTGGCACAGTTGAGGTATATAATGAGGAGAAGTGCATAAAACTGAAATTTCATATAATAATGGATTAGAAATGCATTAAATTCATTAAAAAAGGTATTACGCACACTACAACGCAATCGCTACACACACGTTTGTGTGAGTGTGTTGCGTAGCAACGCTTATACACTTTTGTTTACGGTTAAAATCTCTGGTCGAACTGAATGCCCAACAATCATAATTATGATGACAATGTCTAATAGAGATTTGTGATTTGTGTTTATATATTAGTTATTAGTGAAATACAGCTTGCTCAATTTACAATTATCTATACCAATAAATAAAATTGGAGTGTCTGTTTGTAATGTTAAAATAATAGGCTTTTTTCATGCTCACACGGTTATTTGCACGACACCTATGCCTAAAATAGCAATTAAAAATTTTTTGTCTGTCTGTCTGTCTGTCTGTCTGTTTGTTCCGGGTAATCTTCAAAACGGCTGGACCGATTTCAAAAATTCTTTCACCAATGGAAAGCTATAATATCAGGGCGTAAACTAGGCTATATTTTATCCCGGTATTCCCACGGGAACGGGAACTATGTGGGTAAAACGACTATAACCTATAACCGAAGCGAAACGAGGGCGGGTTGCTAGTACATAAATAAAATTAAAGAAAATTGTGTAGAAGAAAAAATCATTAAAATGAAATATGGCCGAATTTCGACCACATGCCGACCACTAGTATTATTAAATCCTAATGAATAATGATAATGTAATGATCTGTATGGCGACGGAGTAAGAATACAAATCACCACCTCTTTTCTTGCCTGTGGGTGTTGTAAAAGACGACTAAGGGATAGAATATGCATATAACATCAATGGAAGAGATGGAAAACTTGAAACGAAAACCCTACACATCTCACCAGCGTGGTATCATCATCGCAGCCCACATACGTCCCTGTTAGACTCGGGGTCTCCTCCACAATTGGACGGAATTTGACCTACTATACCATGCTGGTCAGACATGTAGATATAGGGTTTAATTTCGAGTTTTCCTTCACTTGCTCGGATTTTATGTGCATATTATATCCCTTAGTCGTCTTTTACGACGTCCACGGGCAAGATAGGGAGTGGTGAATTGTATACTTATTCCGTTACCGCACGGCAAGCATGGTATATTAGGTCAAATTTCTTTCCATAGCGGTGAAGACTCAAGGGCAACAGTGGGATGTATATGAGCTGAGATGATGATGATCAATAATGATAAAGTTATAATAACCAATAAACTACTTATTTCATGCGCTATTTCATACCGCAGATTGAAGCTAGTAAATATTCTATAAGGTGCTGCAAATAGTATTTTATATCGCACTATTCTAGAGAATAATTCAGTCATTTTGCCGTGCTCTTTACTTGAATTTGTTGTACAGCGAATTAGGTTTCGACATTAGTTCGATACATAAAATAAGATATTTACAATATGTTTTAAGGCTTATTTTCTGAAAGGTTATTTTTATTTAGCTTACAATATATTCTAGAAATGATTAACCCATTAAATGCATATCTGTAAAATACCTATGATATAATTATTTACGTTTTAGCCCAGGCAATCTTTTAAAATAAATTAAATAAAAATTATTAATTTAAAGAAGCTATGTTGCTTGGGGTCGAAAAATATGTACTCTTTTTCCACTTTAAATATTGCAAATAGCTTTGGTCTCGCCAAAGCTATTTATTTTTATGATCTGCCTGTCTGACATCAACCCTTTTTGAAAATATTTTTTTTTGACCAGGCGGCATCATTTGGAGTTGGGGAAAGTCGTTGTACAGTTCTTAGTGGTCTTATACGACACCCACTACCAATGTAATTATCATCATCGCAGCCCACATACGTCTCACTGTTAGGTTCGGGCCTCCTCCACAATGGGAGGGCATTTGACCTACTATACCATGCTGGTCAGACATGTTGGTATAGGGTTTCGTTTCGAGTTTTCCTTCTCTTGCACAAATGTTATGTGCATATTATATCCTATAGTCGTCTTTTAGGATATCCATGGGCAAAATAGGGAGTGGTGAATTGTATTCGTACTCCGTCACTACACGTTACTGTCCGTCACTCCGTTACCAATGTAAGGTTTGGCAGTTTTAGCGGCTGCCACCACCTAATAGCAATGTAATATGTGACCCCTACATCATCAGAACAGTGTTTAAAATGTAAAAGAAAACTTATATTAAATAATAAGCTGCCGGGGCGGTCAAGGGTATAAAGAAATCGGTACTAGTGGTTAGATCAATGGCTACGGTGAGGGGATAACGGTAGGTTATAGGGTCGCATGCTGTCCTTCCGTTGCCCGTTCTCGGATAGATTAGGCGTGGTGTATCCATACCATAGCCTGCCCTAAAAAGAAAGGTTAGTTTGCCTTTGGAATTTCATTTCCCTAATAATTAAGAATTTATCTAATATTTTTTGTTATTTGTAAATTCAAGGCCTTCATAATTTAGAAATATTTAAAATATTATTTACTAGCAAACCGCCCTCACTTCGCTTCGGTTTCAGTCGCTTTACCCGCGGCGTAGTTCCCGTTCCCGTGGGCATACTCGGATAAAATATAGCCTATGTTACTCGCTGATATTATAGCTTTCTATTGGCGGAGGAATTTTTAAAATCGGTTCGGTGGTTTAAGCGTGAAAGCATAATAAACAAACAAACAAACTTACTTTCACATTTATATTATTAGTAAGGGTGTTACTCCCTGATATTAGAGCCATTAGTGAAAGAATTTTTGAAATCGGTTCGGTCGTTTAGGCGTGAAAGCGTAACAAACAAACCAACAAACAAACTTAATTTCGCGTTTATAATTTTAGTAAGGATTATATGCATGAGTGTACATCGCGTGCGGTTCTCCCTCTCGTGTAACAACGTTTACTTTCCGCGATATAAACAAAATATTGCAAAAACGCAATAATTTGCATTATACTTGCTCAAGGAAGGGCGGAGCGGGTTTCATGATTAATAATAGAGTAAAGTTAGAGGGCGTCACCGCCCTATAATTTGGGGTTAACAACCCTTGTTAACCAGTCTAGAGGTAGTCTAGATTAATTTTCTGCTACAATGACCGGTGCAAATTAAATGCTTTCAACATTAAGAGGGAAACTGCCTTAGCTGGGTAATATAATTTCAGGAACATTGTATTATTTTTTCAGTCTGTTGAACGAGTAATACTACAATTAGGCACTCCTGATTTTCTTATAGGTCCTAAAAGTCGACTATTAAGAGCTAGAGATGACTATATGATGCTATATCAGTGTAAGAGTAGTAAAAATTGAGATAAAGCCAAATTTTAGCCCCATTTTGGCACACGTGACGTAAATTTTTTCAATTTCTGTATTACTTGTTTTTATTTTTTTTAAATAATTTGCGACAACTACGGAAAAAGTCCTTGAGTCGTGGGGGATTTTGCAAACACACATTTAATGGATACAAATAATACACAGATTTAGAAGAAATCATTTATAGATTGCACAGAGAATGCTCTTGCGTGGAAATTGTATCCGGCATACTCAGGATAGGAGTTAACTACTTAGACTACTATGCTATTTGTGCACAGTAAGTATACGCTAAGGAAGAGTAAGAAAAATCTAGTCATTTGTTAACAAACTAACAGTTTAAACTAGTTTGAAGGTACGTACGTTTTATACGTTTGTGTAATATATTAAGTACTAGCAACCCGCCCTCGCTTCGCTTCGGTTTCAGTCGCTTTACCCGCGGCGTAGTTCCCGTTCCTGTGGGAATACCAGGATAAAATATAGCCTATGTTACTCCCTGATATTATAGCTTTCCATTGGTGAAAGAATTTTTGAAATCGGTTCGGTGGTTAATGCGTGAAAGCGTTACAAACAAACAAACAAACAAACATCCTTACTTTCGCATTTATAATATTAGTATGGATAAAAACTGTATGTACAAATAAAATTTAAAGTTTTGAATAGCCACCGATACAAATTAAAATAATAAACAAGAGCATTACGTTCTCTTCAACAGGAATTATCACTTAATTATCATTTAACGATTATACTGGCATGCGTGCAGCACTTAATCGAATAATCATCTGCCATTACATAATTTTGGAAAAGAGCTGGTAATCATACACGGTTGGACAAATTTTAACTAAACATAGCTAAGAGACACCGCAAGGTAAACTGGCTTTAAAAAAATACCGCATCGAAATCGGTCAACACACACACACGCGCGCACGCTCGCACGCACGGTGGCACGCCCGCACGCACGTACGCAAGCACGCATGCACGTAGGCACGCACGCGCGCATGCTGGCCCGCCCGCACGCAAGCACGCACGCATGAACACACACACACAGTCAGACATCGACGTTAATCTTATAACACCCCTATTTTACATCGGGGGTTAAAAATAATGTATAACATCTTAAATTATGATTATTGTATGGTTATAACAGCTGCAGAATATTGCTATAATATTGAATTTATTCATTGATCCTTTTCAACTCATATACATCCTACTTGCTGGGCTCGAGCCTCGTTCACAATAGTTCACAATAGGAGAGAAATTGACCTATTTTACCACGCTGGTCTAACGTGTTGGCATAGGGTTTAGTTTCGAGTTTTTCTTGAATAGATGTTATTTGAATATTTAACCCTTTAATCGTCTTTTACATCTATGGGTAAGAGAGGGTGGTGAATTGTATTCTTACTCCGTTTGCACTAAAATTTCGCAATTCAATGTCTCCACATTGGATTACGAAATTTTAAATACATATATATATATATATACGTAGGATGTTCCATAAGTCTTGCAAAAAACTAACTACCTATTTATTAACTTTTCAAAATAAGAACAACCACTTATGCATGCATTCAAACCACGTATTAATCATAATCCTGATCCTTTGTGACACTGGCACAGGCCTCATCCCATAGACTTATTAATTCGTCATCAGTTACAAATCGTCGTCCTTTCAACTGGCTCTTGATCAGCGGGAAGAGACTAAAATCACATGGCGCGAGGTCGGGGCTATAAGGAGGGTGGTCCAGCACAGTAAGCCCAGATTGCTTCAAAAACTCCTGAGTAATGGTCGCTCGATGAGCAGGAGCGTTATCATGGTGCAAGTGCCAACTGCCCAGACGCGAGTTTCGTCGCAGTTTCTTCAGCTCGCAGATAACTTGCGGCAAACAAACATCAGTGTACCAGGTAGCATTGACAGTCTTCCGCTTGTCTAATACAACTCTAGCGACAATGCCTCTCAATTTTCCAACAGTGTCAATATTTTCTTGGGTCCTGCTTGTAATGGGCCGGCCCGGTCTTTCGTTGTCGTCTAAATTAAAGTAACCTCTTTGAAATGCCTTATACCAACTGAACACAGTAGAAAGAGAAGGGCTCTCTTTACCGAAGGTATTAAACATTTCCTTGTGGCACTCCTGGTAAGACAATCCACGTTTGAAATTATAAACGAAAATCACTCTGTACTCGCGGTTACCGAAACTAACCATTTTCACATTTTTTTTTATTTATTTACCAGAGATTACTGATGCCAAGCTCAACAAACACTGCGTGCATGAACTTGTAATAAGTGGCAGATAACCATACGCTCAGTCATACATGTCCAAACTTGTTACATTCTTTCTATTGCAACACTTATGTAACAGCCTACGTATTAACGTGTTAGCAAATAACAAACTTAATCAACACTTACTTTGAGTTATAAAAATTGCAACTAAACATTTTTAATATTTAGAGTAATAAAATTCGTGGCAAATTAAAAATAAAAATCATAATAGATTTTCTAAAAAATTAACGAAATATATTTTATTAAAACACAATGGTATATTACTTTAAAAATCCATTTATTTCTGAAAGTTACGGTATAATATCATTTCGAAGAGAAACTCGTATTAAACCGAAGAAGGAATTAGTGATTGTGAGCAATAATTCATTTCAAGCTTGTTGGCGGCTGGCGGGCACTGGTCGCTTACCGTGAAATTGAACGCACATTATTTTTAAAATATGCCGCCTATTAACGCTTGAGTTTTAAGTCTTAATTATATTATTATGTTATCCAAAAACTTTTAAATGTAGTTATAAATACTCATGAACAGGAAATTAGGTTTATATAATTTTAAATAAAACTACGGATTTTATCGCATTTGTATTTCAAATCAAATCAAATCATTTTTATTTTCAAAAAAAATTGATTTTTGATTACCCGACATTTCGAACACTTTATAGCGTTCATGGTCACGGGCGGACTAAGATGTCTCACGTCCAACAAGTCATCGTTACTGAAGAAGGTTTATAATTATGTACCTGATACAGAAATTAGTTATTAAATATTGACCCACATTTTGATACAAATTTATTGCCAGTGTAAAAAGAAAATAATTCTATATGAAAAAAGTATATTGTTTATGGTTAGTAATCATTTAACATTAAAATTAATAGTAATTATATTTAAAACAAGTAATTATATTTAAAACGTCATTACGAACCGACTCACGTGCAAGCTCGACGACTTCCAGCCGCCCGCACAAGCCGGCTTCCGAAGAGGTTATAGTACCATAGACCACATCCACACGCTACGCCAGATTATACAGAAGACCGAGGAGTATAATCGGCCTCTGTGTCTAGCGTTTGTGGACTATGAGAAAGCCTTTGATTCTGTCGAAACTTGGGCAGTGCTGCAGTCCCTTCAGCGGTGCCAAAGCCGCGTCCCAATTCCTGATGCTGCCGAGCATCTCCCTAGCGATGGTCGGCAGCGTCAGGTCTGCACCGATGATTGCGACGAGTTCACGACGCGGCTCAGCCCAAGCGGCACAGACCTCGAGCGTGTGCTGCGCGGTGTCCTCGTCGCAATCGCAGTGGTGGCAGGACGGAGTTCTCTCCCTCCTAGCGACCCTGTACAGGTACTTGCCGAAGCATCCATGCCCCGTCAAGACCTGTACGAGTCGAAAGGAGAGCACCCCGTGCCGCCTTTCCAACCACTGCATCAGCACCGGCCGGAAGGCCTCCACGGTCCAAACACCGTATCGAGGCCTCTCCAGCTGGTCTACCCAACGGGCGATGACGTCCCGGCGGGCGTCGACGCTCCAGGCGGTGAGCTCCTTCAAGGAAACAATACCGCCCCCTCCCCCCCGCACACCCCCGACACCCACCGATACAAGTCGGAGAGCATTTCCGCCTCCAGGTCCCACGGGGGAGTCCCGGCCAATAGGCACGCCGCCTCCGTCGTATCAGACTTGGCTGTATGGGCTTTGATCCCTTTGCCTGTCCGAATGGACAAACAGAAACAAAAAAATAAAATCTATTTGACATTTTTGTCACGTCACACGGGAACGCGATGAAACGGGATAAATTGCCATTAAGAAAAGATGAAGAACGGGATAAAAAATATCCTATGTCCGTCTCCTGGTTCTAAGCTACTTCCTCACCAATTTTCAGTCAAATCTGTACAGGCGTTCTTGAGTTATAAATGTAGTAACTAACACGACTTTCTTTTATATATAGATGAGCTCACAGTGTCTTGCAGTCTTGTGGTGGTCTTTTTGGATTTCTTTTTAATAATGTTTATAACAGGATCCCAGCTTGATGGTAACACCCAGCCATCCTCTCTATTGAAATTTTTGTGTTTTTTTATCTCAATAGCCTCGCGTACCATTCTAGGCAGGTATCGGTGTTCTTTTGCGCGGATATGTGGTTTATCAACCCTGATGTTATGGCGGGCGCGGTCCTGATTATGTTCACAGACTGCAGACTTAGTGTGACGGCGGTGCTTCACATCGGCTATGTGTTCTTTGATCCGAGTTCTTATGGATCTCTTTGTTTGCCCAATATAAGAGAGACCACAGTCACAGTCTAGTTTATATACTCCTGCATCTTGTAGAGGGATCTGGCACTTGACAGGTGGTAAGAATTGACTAATCCTCTTCAGTGGCTTAAAATAAGTTTTTATGGAAGACTGTTTCAAGATGTAGCCAATCTTGTCAGTGACTCCTTTGATATAAGGTAGTACTGCAGGGAGGCGCTCAACTGTGGGTGGTTTCACTCGGTCTCTGCGACGGGGGCGAGGAATTTGCAGCTTGTTTGCACGTAGAACCTTTCACAGTTAGCTACCGTGTGTAAATCTTTGTTGCAGAGAGCACGAGGAATCTGTGATGATGAACACCTGGCTGGGGAGCTGCAGCATGTCAAGCAGGTTCTACGTACACTCGCGTAAACATCAGAAATCATTAGGTTTATTTATCTCAAAATATACACTGAGAACGCAGTCCTGTGTTCGATTCTTCTTTCTTTAATAAACTTACTTCACACTACTGCTGCGTAACAATGTCTATTAAATAAATCTCGAACAGGAGATTTATCTTTTCTAACTCCACGCTGATATAAACTAGGATAGTTTTACTTCAAGTTTTTCCTGACTTACAATTACTTTTCTGGATTACTTTCTTTACGAATTTTCTGTGAGCTTCAATGAAGGACAAGTTGAACTTGAAATGTTTTTCGTCTCGGTCAATATTGATTTTTCTGTAAACGAAAACTCAAATTTTGTTTGCTTTACTTAATAGAACCGCTTTATAAAAACTTATTGTAGTCTCGGCAAAGGCTAACTTTATGTATGAAAAACAAGATATTATATACCCAAGTCATCTTTGGTTTTTACCTTTAATTTAATTATATTTATGTATATAATTTTTTGTATATGTCTTTTTATATAAGTCTTAAATAAAAAGTATGGAATTACATGTGCTTGATAAAAATAATGTAAAAGACGATTATAATTTTGAAATCCTGAGCTGATGTTACAGCTAGAGCGACATGTAGAGATTCCAACTCTTTGTGAAATTTAAACATACATAGATGCATACATGCGCGTGATAGTATCGAGCTATTTTGATGATGGCGCTTGAAGCTCGATAATGAAATCCTGCATTGCCTATTTATAATTTGCCTCATTTCAGCACATTATATATACCCATCGTGGGGCTCACGCCTCCTCCATAATAGGAGAGGAATTGACCCACTAATCCACGCTGGTCAGAGGTGTTGGAAATGGGTTTTATATCGAATTTCTCTTCTCTTGCCTAGATGTTATATGTCTATCATATCCCTTAATCATCTTTTACCACACCCATGGGCAATTCAACTTCAACTATACTTCTGCTGCAATTATACTTCTTCACTTATGAATAACTGACATGGCGATGCTTATCTTAAAAACATAGGTTTTTTTTAATGTTTAAAGGGCCGAGAGAGAAATTTCATTATTTTATATTTAAAAGTAACTTTTAATTTTTAAATGTTCTAGTTTTTTTTTAAATTACACTAAAGAAGCTTTGATATATATAAGAATTTTCGGATCTGTATCGGTCGAATCGATATTTTATTTTATTTTAATTTTTTTTTTTTTTGTGGGTGGATTGTGGTCGGCGCGCCTCCGCACCACTCCGTCCGGGGCGACAGAGGGGCTTAAGCACGCAACTCCCGCAACCCACCCGAAAACCACCTCGCCTTCGTCATTGGGCCGACCACCGGAGCAGGTTTACTTGTCGTCAGTGGTCGGCCCGACGGAATACCCCCTACGTGGGGTACCCTCCCATCGACCGAGACTAATCCCCGGTCACGTCACCCGCGGCCTCGGCTAGGGCGGCATGAGGCGCAGGTAGTTGCGCCTGCGCCGCCCCAGTCGCCGGCGGCGGATCTCCTCATCGAGGCTGCGCTCCACGCGCAGACGATCCGCCGCCTCCTTCTGCGAGATCACTGTCTCGCAGAAGGCTGCGACCGCGTCCCAATTCCCGACGCTGTCGACCATCGCCCTAGCGATGACCGGCAGCGTCTGGTCGGCACCGATGATTGCGACGAGTTCACGGCGCTGCACTGCCCAAGCCGCGCAGGCCTCGAGCGTGTGACGCGCCGTGTCCTCGTCGCAATCGCAGTGGTGGCAGGACGGTGTACTCTCCCTCCTTACGACCCTGTGCAGGTATTTGGCGAAGCTCCCATGCCCCGTCAACACCTGCACTAGTTTTTATTTTAATTTACAGAAGAATTGCCTAATGAAGTTTAACCTATTATGAAAAGAAATTTTAAACTTTTATTATACTTTTGACTTTATTCATGGCCTATTAGGCTCCAAGTATTATTTTGATATATATTCATTCATCAATTTGGTACAAATAAAATCTTTCTATGGCATTGAAACGTGGTCTCTAAATGTCGGTCTCATATAATCTATAATGTTTAATTTAAAAAAAACCGCCTTCAAATTGTATCTTCCATCATCAGCTCTGCAACGAGATGATGACTACCAGGTGCAAATACCTAAATAGCTTTACGAAGTATAAGAAAAACGTTAAAATTGCCTATAAAATTTTAAGAATTCCACCAATTTCTCAAGGATACCATCACCAGATCCTGACCTGATGACTATGGGACCACCTGATAAGTATACCCCATCAAACAAAAAAGAATTTTGCAAATCGGTCCAGGCGTCTTTGAGTAATCGGTGAACTTACATAAAAAAAAATGTATTCCGACGAATTGAGAACCTCCTCCTTTTTTTGAAGTCGGTTAAAAAGAGCTCAAAGTCGCTCATCGTGTTATAGAGATGACTAAGTTTGGTATTTCTCTACGTGACATCCGAAATACAGTAATCCAAAAAAGAACGGATGTGACCGACATAGCCTAAAAAACACGTGGCACGTTGAACCGGCAACCGTTGGAGAAGAATCGTTCTTTAGGGGCGACCACTAATCGGGTGACGCCTCTACTAAGTGAACTCAATATACTCTGAAAATCATAAGGAATTGTTGGTAGCAGGTGGCACAGATTCGTTACGTGTGGCATTCCCATGAGGAACCTATTTTCAGCGGTGGATGTTTATGGGGTGATGGATGGATTAAAAGATTTTCATTTAGATATTTAATATTTTGGTGCATTGAAAAGACAAGTACTAAAATATATTAATTTAATTAAATAATAAACATGATAATTTTTATGTTCAACTCGTATGTGGTTTTATTCTAGGAAAGGCTGGGTACCTGTAATGTCCTTCGATAGTTCACTGGTCGCATCAACATTTTTATTTCCTTCGGCTCGCTGATCGTAATGTTCCCACACAAAGTTCATCAATAATTACACTTCACGAACAATATTGATTTAGGTAATGAATTTTACCGAGCGGCGCGTGCGCAATTGCGTTTATTAGTTTTAGGAGTTCAACTCAACTTTATGAAAGCGTAGCGATTTTTTTTACGAGGCGGCCATTTCTTGACTTCTTGTTTTTTAACTAACTTTTTTTTATTTTTATTGGGGAAGCGGATATGAGAGGGCGTGGCCAAGAAAGGATGCGTTCGGTAATGTATATAAGGATTGTGTACCTTTGTAATGCGTAAAGTGTGGAGTGTATTTAATATTTTATTTAAATTATAAAGGGCGCGTACAACTCCCCCGGCCTAGAGGTTTCCTCTAAACATTGAGATAAAAATTTTAATTTAATTTGTTAAATTAAGGTGCGATCTATACTATAACTAAGAATAAAGAGAATATAAATTAAATGTTATGAGATATTTGTTATTGCGACGGCAGTGGACAAAGTCTAACCACTGGACGTATATAAGAACCTGAAGAGGTGCGTATTTTAACAGTGCGTATTATTTTATCCTTTCCTGGATAGATTTCATCCACTATTCCTAGAGGCCAACAAAGAGGATGAGCGTTGTTATCCTTTATAACCACGATAGTTCCTGGTTTAATAGGCTTAGAAGGCGAATTCCATTTTTCTCTTTGCTGCAATGAAGTCAAATATTCTTGACTCCATCGTCGCCAAAAGGAGCTAGTGATTTTATTAAGTAATTGATAGCGTAATAAGCGATTAGTCGAAACATCTAAGATATCTTCAGCGGGTAAAAATTTAAGCGGAGTTATATTTAAAAAGTGATTGGGCGTTAATGCGGTTATATCTGAAGGGTCTGAGTTTAAAATACAAAGAGGTCGACTATTGAGTAGACCTTCAATCTGTACAAGTATTGTATTAAATTCTTCGTATGTAAGTATTTGCGAGCCTATTACCTTAAATAGGTGAGATTTAACACAGCGAACATTTATTTCACTAAGGCCGTTAAAATGTGGGCCGTATGGTGGACTATGTTTAAATTGAGTACGTTGTTCAGATAATATCTGACCAATGTAATTAATATGCGATTTGGACTGTATAAAGGAATAGATCTCATCGAGTTTGCGTTTTGCGCCTATAAAATTAGTACCTCCGTCGCTGTATATTAGCGAAACAGGACCTCTACGAGATATGAATCGTTTAAAAGCGGCGAGAAATAAGTCAGAACTCAAATCAGAGACTAACTCTAAATGTAGCGCTTTAGTCGTCAGACATACAAATAAGCAGATATATGCCTTTTGGCTTTTAATGCCGCGTTTACGAATATGCGTAATGTAAAAAGGACCTGCGTAGTCCACAGCGGTATGAACGAAAGCTTTCACTTCCGAAACTCGAAATATGGGCAGGTCTCCCATTGGAGGAAAAGTATTTTTAGGATTAAGTTTAAAACATTTATTACACTTATGTACTCTTTGTCGTATTAGATTTCTAGCGGATAATATCCAAAACTTTTGTCTTATAAGCGAAAGTAAGAGAGCGGGACCTGTATGCATATTGATCAGGTGATAATAATCTATTATTAATTCAATTACACGTTCCTTAGATGGTAGTAAAATAGGGTGTTTTTGACCATAGTCGAGTTGAGAATGGCGTAACCTACCACCAACTCTAAGAATGTTATTAGAGTCAATGAACGGGTTGAGTTTAGCGATTTTATTTGTAACGGATTTATTTAATTTTAAAGCGGAAATATCATTAGCGAAATGAGCGTTTTGTACATTACGTATGAGATACATTTCAGCGTTATCTAAATCTACAGGGTTGACAAGACCTTTAGATTTTAAGCGTTTTGAAAATCGTAATATATAAACAATGATGCGAAGCAATTTCGTGTAACTAGAGACGCGATCAATTAATAGTTCGAAAGCATGCGTATATGCAGGTTGCACAACATGCGTTATTGTTAAAGTAACAGGTTTAGCTTCAATAAATTGAATATTATTGGAATTGATTTGAAAAGATTTGATAGGCCATTTAAGCGGAGGTTCTGTGAACCATTGCGGTGCATTAAACCATAATGAGAGATTTAATAATATTTTGGGCGTAACTGGGCGAGAAATTATGTCGGCAGGGTTATCACTCCCACTGATGTGGTACCAATGCGCAGCAGGTAATTTAGAAATTATTTCTGTTATTCTATTTGCGACAAATGTATGAAATTTATATGCTGGTGAATGGATCCACGTAAGAGTTACAGTTGAATCGGAAAAAGCGTATATTTTATTAACTTTACAGCGTTTATTTAATATTTCTATTACATGGCTAATTAGGTTAGCTAGCAAAAGTGCGGCACAGAGTTCTAGGCGAGCTAAAGATATTTTATTTAGAGAAGCGACTCGTGACTTTGAAGTTAGTAATTTTACGGAGCCAGCGGATTGTTCATTCGAACTAACCCTTATGTACACTGCGGCACCATAGCAGCGCTCACTAGCGTCGGCGAAACCGAGTAGCGTTATATGAGAAGCAGATTTTATACCTACATGTCGTGAGAATTGTATTTTTTCGAGATAACTAAGTTCATTATGGAATTGAATCCATTTGCTTTCGATATGCGTAGGGACTGGACTATCCCAATCCAATTGATGTTGCCAACATTCTTGTATAAGAAGTTTCATAAAAGCGGTAACTGGACTGATAAGACCTAAAGGGTCGAACAGTCGTGCGGTAACAGAGAGAATTGAGCGTTTAGTGCATTTAAATGAGTTAGCGTTAATTTTAAATTGAAATTTGTCTTGTTTAGGGTTCCACTGCATTCCTATAATTTTTGTATTATTACTATCAGCGTCAAAATTAATATTTTGATTATTTCTATGCGATTGCGGTATTATATTCATAATTTCTGGGCTATTGGAAATCCATTTCACGAGGTTAAAACCGCCCGATTGGAGCATAGTAGTCATTTCTTTATAGGTTTTTTCGACAATATCAATGTTGTCAAACGAACACACATAATCATCCATATACATGTGATTTTCCACTTCATAAGCGGCTAGCGGATACGTAATTCGATTATCAGTTGCAAGCTGACGAATAACTCTCATAGCAAGATATGGAGAACTAGATATACCAAATGAAATTCTATTGAACTCATATGTATTAAACTTACTATTGATATCGAACCTATAGATTATGCGTTGAAAAGCGTGATGTTTGGCGTCTAATTTTATCTGAAAATACATTTTTTCTATATCTGCCGTGACAGCTATTGAAAACATGCGTAAATTAATGAGCAAATCAAAAATATTACACTGCAAATTAGGACCTACATATAAGAGATCATTAAGCGATTTAAGAGATGTGGTTTTGCATCCAGCATCTAATACAATGCGTGTCTTTGTTGAAGCTTTATCAGGGCGATATATAGCTCTGTGCGGAATATAATAATGCGGCGCATCGAGAGAAGGATTATCAATTTTAGACAAATAACCTTTATTTATATATTCTTGAATAGTAGCGTTATAATTTTCGCGAATTTTTGGGTCGGAATCTAACATTTTTTCTAAGCTAATTAAGCGGCGTTGAGCGATAGCGTAAGAGTTTCCTAGTGCTGAGCACGAGATTTTAAATGGCAGTTGAACGATATATCTACCTGTATCGTCGCGTATGTATTTTTAAATATTCGTTCACAAGCTTCATCATCAGAACTCATATGAACTCTGCAAGGAACATTTTCGAGCTCCCAAAAGCGTTGAGTTAGCGATTCTAACGAATTATATTTAGAGGTGCATAAAAAGGATTTATCTTGAATACTATTGCAGCGGTCTGTGAATGACTTAAAGTTTAAGTCACAGTCTGCCTTACCCATAATAATATAACCGAGTGTAGTTTGTACAGCAACGACTGAGGAATCGGGTGCGGTAACTGTTTCGCTTCGTAAGAGGAACGGTACTAGTTCACTTCCTATAAGGCAGTCAATTTCAGCGGGCAAATAGAACACATCATCCGCCAAGGGTAAATTGCGAATATGAGTAAGATTTGAAATATCGATAGGTGAGCTAGGCAGACCATCAGTAATACTGTCTATTACGCGAGCGTTAATATTGTAATAACAGCGAGAATCGTAACGAGAAAATATTTTAAATGTCGTTAATCCAAGACAGGGAACTTGAGCATTACCAATACCTGTGATAGTAGAGTTATCTGGAATAATTTTTAAATTTAAACGTTCACAACAAGCTTTAGAAATAAAATGACTCATTGAACCTGTATCAATAAAAACGCGTACTTTATTAGGTATATTTTGTTTATAAACATATACAGAAGCGGTTGGTAATAATACAGTAGTTTCATTGCGAATATTGCAAGAAGCTGAAGTAATTCAAAGTGCGAGAGCGTTCGAATATTCGCGGGCGCTTGTATCCATGCGTAAGTGTGAGTCGCGAGCGGGCGACGAGACGGCGGGTGCGGGGCGAGGCGAAGCGGGACGCGGCGCTGGCGCGCGGCGTTGCTCAGGCGCACTCACCGCGTTCGTATCGCTGTTATACCTATGACTCAGTGGTGCATGCGTTGAGAATTGCGCTCGCGTGAACACGGGTTCACGTCGAGTTGAATCGAGAAATTTATCTATATGTATTAAAGTATGATGTTTTCTATGGCAAATGGTACAAGTATTTGTTGATTTACAAAATTTAATGTTGTGAAATCCAAGACAATTATAACAATAGTTATATTTGTTTACTAAATCTAGTCGAGCGTGCGGATTATAGTTTTTAAATTTAAAACATTTATAGAGCGGATGCGGCATTGAGGAGTTACATATTTTGCATGAATGATGTTCAATTTGATGCGAACTAGTATTAGCCATATAAACATGCGTAGATTTTGATCTATAATTTTTTGCGTTATTATTAACGTTACGACTAGGTAATTGCGAATTTGAATAATTATTAGAGGGATTACGCAGCATTTCCATTTTATTTTGTTCCTTTAAAAATTTAGAAAGATCAGAGAAAGTTGGAATTGAAATATGTCTATGCGCCTGTTCAAATAAGTTAACTGTTTCTTTGTTTAATTTAGTAAGAGCGATGTGCGTGATAATAAAATCTGAAAGATCGTCAATCTGCAGACGTCGTAAGGCAGATTCAGCTGAACAGAACTGATCAATAAACATATCTATAGATTGCATGGATTTAAAATTGATAAGTTGATTAGCGTAAATTGACGCTTGCACGCGTGTATCTTGATATTTTTCTAAAAGAGCGTTCCATATAATTAAATAGTTGACAGCAGTAGGCACAATACCCGAGCAAACCGTTAACGCTTTATCGGATAAACAGGCGATCAGATATTGAACCTTCTCGGCCTCTGAGAGTTGCGGATTGTCGTGAATAAGACTCTTAAAATTCTCATAAAATGATGACCATTTGCTTGGCGTACCATCAAATGACACCAACTTTAGCGGTGGAAGTTTGCGATTAAATAAATCGAATTTACTATTATCACTACGATTGCTTGGCGGTGGATTGAGAGCAGACACTGTTTGTTTTATATAACAGTGTAGTTCATCGAAAGATTTTAAGGCAGAGTAGTTCGGCTTTGACGACGGATCGTCTTCCAATTGTGTCATAATAAATTCATCCAGCGTATTTATAAAACTAGATCGCAACTCATCCAACGAGTGTATACGAGATAAAAACTGTAATTTAATTTGCGGATCGGAAACTTTTAAACTGAGGTCGTAAATATCTTGTACAATCTCAAATATACCATTCGTTTTAGCTTCAAGTAATAGGTATTTAGCGCTAAACTTAGGCTTATTATTAGTTTTAATCTTTTTTTCAGATGAAGTAGCCATTTTTGATATAAAGTAGGTAAGTACGTAGTTTTATCACGTGGCGGTTTGTAAGAGTAATTTTCTAGAAACAATATATATTTTATAATTATTTGGCGATTAGCGGCGTTTGGCGATTAGCGGTGTTTGGCAATTAGCGATATGTATGGCGATTTAGCGGTGTGTGTGACGATTTAGCGATATGTATGGCGATTCGCAGAGATTAGCGGCGTTTTCAGCGATTAGCAGTTGAGCGTATAATAATATTTATCATAAATGGCGGCGTAAAAACGAAACGAGTTAATACTAAGACGCCGGATAAAACTACCTACATCGATTTTTTATGCAGAATACGAAGCGTTACTTAAATTATTATTTTTATTATATTATAAGCGATATATTGGCGTATAAGAAGCGTATTTAAGCGTTTAATGTTTTTAAAGAGTAGCAAAGCGAAACAAGATGGACTCCTAAGTAAAATGCGTAATTTATTTTCAATTAACGAAAGCGATACAAATGTATTAAATATTATTGAAATAATTTAGAAAAGTTTGCGTATGATTCTTAGTTATTTAGTTTACAAGGCACAGGTTATTCAATAATGCGATGCTAGACGATTTTTATCGAATAGATATGGTTACGTGTTATGGCGGCGAGAATACCTTGTAAATTTGCGAACGTTGTGTAGTGTAAATATGATTGAGTAAATAGATCCGGTGAGATGGACCAAAAAGGGGGTTGTGTGGTTTTATTCTAGGAAAGGCTGGGTACCTGTAATGTCCTTCGATAGTTCACTGGTCGCAGCAACATTTTTATTTCCTTCGGCTCGCTGATCGTAATGTTCCCACACAAAGTTCATCAATAATTACACTTCACGAACAATATTGATTTAGGTAATGAATTTTACCGAGCGGCGCGTGCGCAATTGCGTTTATTAGTTTTAGGAGTTCAACTCAACTTTATGAAAGCGTAGCGATTTTTTTTACGAGGCGGCCATTTCTTGACTTCTTGTTTTTTAACTAACTTTTTTTTATTTTTATTGGGGAAGCGGATATGAGAGGGCGTGGCCAAGAAAGGATGCGTTCGGAAATGTATATAAGGATTGTGTACCTTTGTAATGCGTAAAGTGTGGAGTGTATTTAATATTTTATTTAAATTATAAAGGGCGCGTACAACTCGTAATGTTTAATAAATTGAAATAAACAGTGCCTCTTATTTATTCCGACAGAGAGGCGAGAAATTATTGAAAGAATTCACTGCAAGTAAATCCTAAATTTAATTATTTTAAATGCCCAACACAATTTCTTCGACATGAATACTGAAATACAGATACCACTAGATTTAATATCAAACTTAAAGCTAGGTACCATTAAACATAGCGATGCGACCGGTTTTTGAGTCACGTCTTTAATCTACAGGATGCCAAGGAATTTTTCAACATCTCAGTCAGTTTTGTAAAATATTCATAATATTTTATATTATTTACAACAAATATTATTATTATTTTCTATTCTCTGTGTGATGACGGAGCAAGAATACAATGCACTCTTGACCGTGGATATCGTAAAAGATGACTAAGGGATATGATGAAACTCGACATAAAAGTCTATGCCTGTAACCAGCGCGGTATAGTAGGTTAATTGCCCTCCTATTGTGGAGGAGGCCAGAGTCCAACAGTGGGACTCAAGTAGGCAGAGATTATTATAATGAATTATTTTTTTAAATAAAACTTTACGGATTTAAATGCGTTATAAAAGCCGTAGTTTTATTTAAAATGTATAATACTCGCGTAAACATTAGAAATCAATATGTATTATTTTTATTAGATTATAATAATAAAGTTTAATTTGTGTTATCATTTGCCCAAATATAATATATTATTTATTTTGTTATAATTTAAAGAATAAACGTAGATACAATAAAAGCTATAAATGTATTTAGACTTATTCCTATGTAGATTAAGTCGTTCCAAAATGTTACATTGTATATTTTAACAAAATTAAAACAGGAGGATACGTTGATTTGGTTTATAGAATTTTATTATAAGCAAGCAATTAAAATATAAAATGGACGTGAGTTTTTGTGCATCATATAATCAAATAAAACGACTAAATTAATCTGAGCGATTCAACCCACTCTCCCTTTCGCGTCCGGTCTCAGGCAATTTCATACAATAACACGTCACGTATTTGTGTTGTCATAATGGAAACGTACACTTACTTGTTTTGTTTGCTCCCTTTATTAATTCATGATATTCATAAAAAAAGATATTCAAAGCATAGCCTGCGATTTTGATTGGATTTCACGGTAGGAAAATTCTTATAGCTCCTCATATATGCGTACCTATATACGAGTATGATTCAATAACCGTTCGGGAGTCCTTTGATTATATTATACATCACAAACGAAATATTATTTCTGTATCCTTTGAATAGATATTTAATTTTCTCCAAGACAGAACGAGTTGTCAGGATTCCAAAGCAAGTAATATACGTGAAATATTACTACAACAAATTTCATTTCTTTTAGAGAAAAATGGATAAGTCATTAAAAGTGTCGACGAAGCATAAGAAAACTGGGCGGAACAAGAGTGGTTGAATTCAAGCGGAGCCGCATCTTATCGAAAACTTGAAACTAGTATGGTTCCTATCCAACGAGCGCTTATTAAACTTTTCTTTACTTTAACGAGTCGAACGTCAAATTTCTAGAATAGTTACCGACATTTATTCTACTGTTATAGTTATGATTTATCTTTAAGTCTGCGTTTAATTCAAATTCTTAAACGAATACTGATTCATGTTAAGTGCTACTTTTAAGCAATCAAGCTACTGATTGATTTTCTTCAATACAAAAGTAATGAAAGGTGGAGAATATAATTCATCACTCCTTACTTTTTCACGGGTGTCGTAAAAGACAATTAAGAGGTCTAAGTAGAACGCTGCACCAAAAGAAATCTAGAAACATAGTTACAATACACAAAAATAATATTAATTTTTCTGTGGTACAATATCTTCTAAAAAAAAATCCACTTTGATACAATATAGTCGAGGTCGAGAGTCAAGTCGAGATCATCATTCATCATCATTTCAGCTCATATACGTCCCACTGTTGGGCTCGAGCCTCCTCCACAATTGGGGGGAAATTGAACTTACTATAGGTACTATGCTGATTAGGCAGGTTGGCATAGGGCTTTATTTCGAGTTTTCCATAGATTGCTCTTGTTATACGCGTATTATATCCCTTAGTCGTCTTTCACGACATCCACGGGCAAGATAGGGAGTGGTGATTTGTATTCTTACTCCGTCACCACACGGAAACAACAAGTCGAAATACGATAATAAATAAAAATAAATTTTCTGAGAAAGTTTGCGCTTGAATCTTAATTATTGTATTGTATATAGTAATATACAGTACAGATTTAGGTGAAACTCCAATTAAATGATGGAATGGCCAAAATTAGTATTGGAGCTTATCTTGGGAAGGAGCTGCTTACTATGCTGCACAGATATATGCTTCATTCATGGTATATATTGCAAAAGGCGGACAACTGTGTTGTAACCAACCGCTTGCCTCACCCCTGCCCCCCTCGGGGATTTGAAAAGTATAAAAGGGATTGGTAGTGTTTGTAGCCGCCACCACAGCAAACATATCCAATTAAAAACCATAATTATTTAATCAGCTTTAACTAATTCACCTTTTGGTGAATAAATTACTATAAGCACTAATATAAATACCAATATAGAATGACCTGTTCTATATAATTAAAGGTCGGGCACCTCGTTTTCTTTCTCAATAAACAGGTTGGGATTAAAATGTCTTACTCAGTGTATAAAATCGGATTGGTCCCGTTTTTGTTCGGGTAGAGCATGTAATGAGTCGTCTCAGTGCTTCAATTGACCGCCCCTCCACCTTCTCGGGTAATTCACTTCGTCTATATATTCTTTTAGCTATCCCCAACTGACATTTTAACAAAAAACTGCCGCCGCGTTTACTGAATATAGTAATGACTTTTAAAAAAGAAGGTCTTGACTATCTGATATAGTTTATTTTTAAGATGAAGATCTGAAAGATTTTCTTACAATGTATTTAGTATATTTAAATCTATAGCTAATATAATATTTAGTCGAAGCAGGGATATTGGGATTGGAAGTGATAACGAATGACTTTAAAATTAAGTGATTTACTTTTTTACTAGTAGGTATACCTACAATTACATATTTCAATACTTATTTTTATCAAGATGTTACTTTTTGAGACCTTATGTGAGCTGTGTATCTTAGCATATAAACATTTAAAATAACCTTTTAAATCCGTAAAATATTTCTTATACCAAAATTACAAAACCACATTTCAATCTAAGAAACATTCACTTCAAATAAAACCTCATAGCGTCCTATCTGACTATCGTAGTATAGTAGGCAAGATTCCCTCCAATTGTGGAGGAAGCGAGTCCAGTAGTTGGATGACATTTTAACCTAAGTTAAACTTATAGATTGTTTATTACTCTAAGCGATTTTAATAGCCTATATAAGGAAACACAAAGTAGACATGCAGTTTAGGTAAAAATTAACTGACTAGCAACCCGCACCAGCTTTTCTTCGGTTTCATTCGCCTTACTCGCGTAGTTGCCGTTCGCGTGGGCATATCGGGATAAAAATATAGCCTAAGTTACCCCCTTATATATCTGGTAGTAAAATATTATCAAAATCGGTCCAGCCGTTTTGAAGATTATCCAAAACAAACAGAAAGATAGACAGACGGATAAACATACAGGCAGATAAACAAAGTTATTTTTTTAAACCGGTTTTTAGGCATAGATATCGTGCAAATAACCGTACCAGCATGAAAAAAGTCCATTACTTTGACATTACAAACAGAGAGTGCAATTTTATTTGTTTGTATAGATGTTAATATAAACGATATTTTGACTATTTTTTTTTTAATATATGTTAAAGTAGAATATATATGCATTAATAATAGTTAAAGTTAGTGTCAAGTAATATAAGTTTAGTATAAAGAATAATCTTTATTCTTTGTCTTGAGACGGAACGTGTCATACGTTCTCGGAACATAGCATATGTAGCAAAACTTTAAATTGTGCACGCACACGTACCTGACTGAAGTTTGTCAAAGTGTAATGAGACTAGATACTACTGTATATTAAAGAAAAAGTGTAAAAATTAAAATTGCAGGAAGTATGTATATAAATAAACACAGCCTATACGTAACGATTAAAACGTATATATTTCATATTACCCTGCACCGGTGGTCGGTCCAACGAAGAAGGCGACGTGCCACGGGTGGGTCATGGGGCCGGAGCCGGGTGGCGGGTGTGCTGACCATGGCCCAACCCTATAAAAAATTAAAAAGACAAAAGATACCTACATTTCATATGCCACGAAGGCTTCAGAAATCAATAAAAGTCAAACTTGTTTCGCCACTGTTGCGGGTATTCGAGATAAAATGAAACGCTTCCCCATATTAAATTATTCGGAAATGCATATTTTGTTTTCAAATCATACATTAAATATATAGCATGCTTACCTAACACTTTACTTTTTCTAGTGGTGAAATATATAGACTAGAAATTAGATTTGAAGATATTTAAATCTAAATAATAATACATTTTCAAAATAAAATATTCGCTTTTATTCTGTGTCAAAGTCTTAAACCTAAGGGGTAATACCTACCCTTAAAATAGATCTAACTATATATGTGTTAAATCCCCTACAACAGTATATAGAACTAGACACAGTAATCCTAATGTGATAATAGGTCTATTATAATAATGTACATGATACTAGTATGACAATCCACTTACGGTAATCTATGCAGTGCTTCTTAAATTCTTTGTATTTACGACCCTAAAATTACATAGAGAAAATCTAAACGACTAAATTCATAACTATTGCAATTAGTATATAATGACCTGCTGTTATTTAAACATGGCTCTAATGAAATTAGGCTTCTAAAATAAAAGGTAAGGGAAAAGGTTATTAACTATACGGTCACAACCCCTCACTTAGTAAAGTTTTAATTCTGTTTTGTTTAATATAAAGTGCAGTAAATTATTACGCATTAAAGGGTAGGCTAATAACGCCAACTGCCTCGCTTATGGCTGCTGTAGAAATTAATAGCGCTAATAGTGATGTGAACTGTAACGTAATATCGATGTGTATTGAGTATTTTTGATACATAGATATTATTACTTGAATATCATAACTACATATAATGAAACAAAAACAATTATATTGCTACTTTTGATGAGAAACTTATAACACTATGATGGCTCATGAATGTATGTATGAATAGATTAGAAAATACAGCATTCCCAACTTAATAATGTATGACAAATTTAAATTATTTGAGGAGAGGTTATTTTGGTGTAAATGTACTACAGATGGTCACCAGGGTAATATATAAAAAAGGGTCGCGTACAATGAGTTTTTCTTATTATATTTCCAATTGGGTTTTTGAATTATATTTTTATAATAAGCCTAATACAATAAAAACGTCGACAGTAGGTACCCAAATAAATACTAGCGCCAGTAATGTCACAATGTTAATTTCTATACATTGTAGCACACAGCCGTTACCGTGTACTTGACTTTTGAGTCTTAATCGATTAAATATTTTTATTATCTTCAATATAATAAAATCGGCAAAATGTATAAGTTATCCTGCTTATAAATCCTTTATCGAACATTATTAAATAAAATGAGCTACAATAAGCAATGTCTCTTTTACTCGCATTTAATGTTATATATTCAGTCAATTCACGTATAAAAGCCACTGACACTGTACTATTCTCAAAGACTTGTCACATTATGACGTCACAAACATGGCGATTAATTTTTACGTATATATATATATATATATAGTCACGTGATTCTCTTTATAACTATATCAATTTTATATTATACGTGAATTTTTTTTTTTCATAACTTTTTGCTGTCACTAGCAATATAATTTGTGATAATTCACAAAAAATTATAGCAGTAGGTCTGTTAAAATATAATAAAAAGACGTAAGCAGCATTACTTCTAAACACACAACCTTAATCCGAAGTATAGTAAGAAAATCTCTCTGGTATAGTTAGTTAATCTCCCAAAAAAAAACACATGGCAAAATGTAAGTGGTATGTGAGTATAAAAACTTGAAATTCGAACAAGTGATAGAAATAAGCGTAATCGATATTCAATATTTCAACTGAAGACGCCAACACTAAGCGTTCTTTAGATACGTGCTATAGAGTCGGCGGGGGATTTCCGCTCTCGGGTGGGTCGCTAATATAGCTATCCTCACTCGGGGCGATGTCGCCGGCCTAGCGCGAAACTCATTAAAATTACACACAGGCACAAAAGCATACGTGCCATATATGTACATACATATTCCTAGTTGACAAATACGCTCTTTGTGGCATAAATTTGATAACATACTTACATTATACAGAAATGATGCTGGTAAAATTCATGTAAAACTTTCATGAATTGTTTGACCTCTAATTGTTTACGTAGGAATCATCATCATCATTGCAGGCCATATGCGTCCCACTGTTGGGCTCGGGCCTCCTCCACTATGGGAGGGAAATTGATCTACTATACCACGCTGGTTAGATGTGTTGGCATGGGGTTTTGTTTCGAGGTTTTCTTCTCTTTCATAGATGTTGTATGCATATTATATCCCTTAGTCCTCTTATACGTCACCCACGAGCAAGAGAGCGAATTGTATTCTTACTCCGTCACCACACGGAATTACGTAAGAATACATAATCATTATACATAATCATTTATTGCTGTAATTTATAGTTTTAAAAATATATATTTTTTTTTTGGGTGGGTTACGGTCGGCGCACTCCTTGCTCCGCTCCGTTCGGGGCGACAGAGGGGCGTAAGCATGCACACCCGTAACCCACCCGTGACACGTCGCCTTTCTCGTTGGGCCAACCACCGGAGCAGGGTGTCTTGAAGTCAGTGGTCGGTCCGACGGAATAAAAAAAAATATCTATGATCCTAAATCCAGGTTTTTCTCCAATCGAAATACACCCTACTATTGGACATGGAGCTCCATCACAATGGAAGTGAAAATTTCCTAATATAACACGGTGGAGAGGTGTCTTATTACGGGGTTATTATAAAATTTTTGCATATGTCATCTACTCAAATCTCTTAATTTCTCTTGATACGTGCGGGAATGGTATGCGTTGTGGATTGCTCTATTCCGTATGGTAATACTGATTACTCAAAATAGGGTTCAGATTTAAAAAAAAATGCATATGCGACAATGATTTGCTGCCACTGCATTTTAATATAACTGTAAATAAATTCTCTTTATGGTTTTTAGAAATTTTTATTATTTTGCTTTATCAATTTAAGCAAGCTTTTTCAATTTAAGCTTTCCGTGTGGTGACGGAGTAAGAATACAATTCTACACCCCCTCTCATACCTGTGGGTGTCGTAAAAGACGACTAAGGGATATATTACGCATACAACATCTATGCAAGAGATGGCAAATTCGAAACAAAACCCTATACCAATCTGTCTGCCCAGCACGGTATAGTAAGGTCAATTTCCCTCTTATTACGGAGGAGGCTCGAGCCCAGCAGTGGGACGTATATGAGCCGAAATGATGAATAACGATGGATTTAAACAGATAATGTTTAAATATCATTTCGTGTGGTGACGGAGTAAGAATGTGGATTGTCCACAATCTCCTTTCTTGCTTGTAGGTGTCATGTCGATGTCGTCTATGGAATATAATATGCAGGCAACATCTGTGCAAGGGAAGGAAAACTCACACCAAAATCCTATATCAACACGTCTGACCAGCGTGGTGTAGTGGGTCAATTGCCCCCTATTTTGGAGGAGGCTCAAGCCCAGAAATGGGATATATATGAATAAAGGATACATATTTATTTGACAAAATTTCTACTTCATTAGAACTACTAGTTAATTAGAATTTATTTTATTGCCTTACGTATTTTTGAATTTCAAACGCAGACGTATACGTATAAAAAATACATATTAAAATGTATTTTATACATGGATTCATACCCATTACATACATTTATATACATTTTATGTGTGTAATTTCTTGAGCAAATCCATAAAATTCCGAAAAGTCTAACTTTTATCGCAGTAGTGTAGTTATAATTATATCTTATATTAGTGTCGAATTCTCATATAAATTATAAGTTGAGCAAAAATTAGGTAGCAGTAAATTTTTTACGAGGCTTTCCTCAACCGCTATAAACAATAAAGCTCAGGCTATCGGCGGGGGTATTTCACGGTGTCTTGAAGCTTGCAATGAATTCATTCAGAACAAATTTTAAATATAATATTGTGGGGTGGTATAGTTCTGTATTTTATTCTTATTATGATTTCACTTAATAAAGAATAAGATATGAGACATAAATTTCATATACTTTTATAATATTATTTAAATGTTTATTTTAAAACGTGATGCATTCAAGTAATTAGCAGCAGTTGTACCGTTTCATATATTCTTAATTAAATTTCCATTCCAAATTTACTTTTAAACAGGTCAATTTGTGTTTATGAAGCAACTACACAGATGATGATTTGATATAATCATACACAAAATATTATTTTAATATCGATCTGTCTTGCTAAAAAGGTGATTTTGGTGGGATTTCCTTACAAGATAAGTCTTTGAATGTTTCACAAATGGTCTTTCAGTGCGTGTGTAAAGTGTGTTCATTATTATTTTCTTTATGGGGACGAAGTAAGAATACAATGCATCACCCCCTGTCTTGACGGTGGTGTTATAAAATACAACTAATGGATATTTAATACAACTAATGGATGGAGTATTTATCTTTATGTATATATTTCTTGTGTACGTGTGTATATCATTGAACTCCTCCTAAACGGCTGGACTGATGTTGATAAATTTTTTGTGTGTTCAAGAGGATTTGAGAATGGTTTAGATTCACAATTGGAACCTGTAGGTCGCGCTGCTGTCGATTTCATGCGGAATTCCTTTTATTTTATTTGAACAGAAAAATGTCTGTTGGGTCAGTTAGTATGTATATAATATCTATGCAAGAGAAGCAAAAATTTAAATAAAACCATAAACGAATAAAACCAAACTATACCAACCTGTCTGACAAGAATGGTATATTATGTCGATTGTCTATATGTTATATTAAGAAGTATGGAGGAGGTTCAAGTCTAACAGTGGGATATATATGAGCTGGGTGAATATTTGAAAACGTACATTTTTGATGTCTCGCTGTGAATAACACATTAAACCTAAATCGATTTTGATCACTTTTTTTATATACATAGTTAATTAAGTGGGATACATATTGCAGATCAATTTATTGTGTTTTATAAGCTATAAGCCATTTTATAAAGAAAATAGTTCCCAAAACCTCATTACCATTCGTGTCCCTTTTCCCAATTTTCAACCATTATGATAAGAAAAATTAAACGAAACCTTCGAAGAATAACATTTTTTCTTATTATTTAGTAAATATAATAGTTAATGTATAAACTGAAATAAAATATATGATATAAAGAACAATTTCAGTTAATTTTATACCAATTCAAAAATTGTCCCTCCCTTCTGACCCTTCGTACTACTTACCGTTCGCGAATATTGACAGTGAAATAGAATTGTACCCAATGGTAAATGTAATCCTCACGACGACTCCCCACCACGACCTCAGTGCCCGCTAGGGATGATCGATGTTAGAAAAACATCGATGTTAACATCGAAAGGCCAACATCGATGTTCGATGTTTAACGAACACCGAACATCGATGTTAGGAAATCATCGATGTTACAGAAATATCGATATCGTCGAACATCGATGTTACGTGGCAATTTTTGATGAGCGCTTTTTTTTGTTTTTTTAGGAAATCTGCCAAATGTTTTTGATATCGATGTTACGAAGTAAAATCTTCCAGGGGCAAATTTTGATGTTGATGTTAAAACATCGATGTTTTTTCTTTCAACATCGATGATCATCGATCATCCCTAGTGCCCGCTAGTGACTTGAGCAGATCACACGTCGATCGCAGCTCTGCGATGAAAATATTGATCATGATATAATTTTCGCAATAGAAGGAACCTCGAAATAAAACTCCATACCAACACGTCTGACTAGCGTGGTATTGTAGGACATTTTATTTCCTTTTATGTAGACGGTTAAAGCCCAGCAGTGGGACATATATGAGGTGATTTGATGTTAA
The DNA here is from genome assembly GCA_032191425.1 of Lymantria dispar. Lineage (NCBI taxonomy): Eukaryota > Metazoa > Arthropoda > Insecta > Lepidoptera > Erebidae > Lymantria > Lymantria dispar. The sequence continues at coordinate 28,630,281 of CM063441.1, forward strand.
TAATGATTTTCTTCTCATATGACCGACGTCCTCCCCTCGGGGAGGACGTCTGTCGATTGGAGGGTACCCCAAATAGGGGGTATTCCGTCGCGCCGACCACTGATGACAAGTAACCCTGCTCCGGTGGTCGGCCCAACGACGAAGGCGACGTGCATCGTGGGTGGGTTGCGGGTGTGCGTGCTTACGCCCCTCTGTCGCCCCGGGCGGAGTGGTGCGAGGAGCGCGCTGACCGCAACCCACCCCCCAAAAAAAAAAGAAAAAAAAAGACCTTATTTTAACTGCTACATCTCTGTATTCGATTACTTACCTCAATACATGCATGTTCCACTGTTGCACTTGAGCCTTGTCCATATTGGATGGCAAATTGACCTACTATACCACGCCGATGAGATGGGTGTGATATTTTTTTTTGTACAGGTCAACCCACGGATAGGAAAGGGGGGTGGTCAAATATATTTTTACTAAGTCTCCACACAGAAAATGTATTCAATTATTAGCCCTTTATTAACCTTCAAAAATAACTACCTGGCCGTAAATCAGAAGCCCGTTAATCGTGACATCAAAAGGATGACATAATTAATGAGATGCAATGCTCGTGACACTGAACGAGCATCATTTGGTCTATAATTAACATGTACTGTTCAAAGCAGACTGTGAGGACCAGCATACAATATACCATCGTGTTTAGTAAGGGACACTAAATTGTCAGCTCATTCAATGAACTGACAAGTATATGGTGTAAATAAATTAAATGGTCACTCATTGAAATAATTTATTTTTCATGCGGTGACGGAGTAAGAATATATTTCACCACCCTCACTCTTGTCTGTGGATACATAAAAGACAACTAAGGGATTAAATATGCAACAGCTGAAAGTTGCGCCAGTGACGGAAAGGTTAAGGAGTGAACGGCTGATATGGTATGGACATGTGATGAGCAGTGGCGGCTGGTGGGTCACCAAAGTGGTGGTGCACTTTACTTCCTCACTAAGTATTAAGATCAGAAATTGCAATGGAACAACAATTTACGTATTTTTTTTTAATTATTTTTGAACGCATTACATTTTGTAGGTGTACTTGCGAAGAAAAATTGGTATTTTGTTTGTTTTTCATACTTCAAAAAATATTTTTAAAAGAGGGCCTTGGCGGTCCCGCCAATTTATATTAACTTTATTTTAAAACGTTTTGTTATTGTCTTTAATATAGTCTATATTTATACTCATTTTCACCCACTGTATATGCAGTATAAAATAGAACTAAGACCAAAATAAAAAAAAACAATGTAAACAAACCATATTTAACTCGTCACAGATACATCGATACTATATCTACTTACTGTACTTAACGAGACATCATCGGCGAATTTCGTCGTAAGTCGAGTTCTCTCGGCAACGTTCGGTTCGCCCATGCGCCGTACGGGAACAGACTCATTTTTCAGCATATTTCTATGAACTATCTTCTGTCTCACGCGCCAGGCGTTTAACTCCTATCTAATACAAGTTGTATGGGCAGTCCCCGTGCGCTCGCCTCAGCGCGCGAGATTTTTTTTACAAGGAATATAAGTTTTAATATGTAATAAATGTGCTTATATTGTTTCGTCATAATTTGAAATTTTATTTGTTATATGTTTTTATGTTCAAAGAATAAATATTAATGGTAATTTAAAAATAAAGATGAAGTTAAATTTTGTAGTTTTTAAATATTTTGATCTGGTGTTTCAGCGCACGAACGCACTTAAGGTACAGCCGCCACTGGTGATGAGACGGTATGAAAGTAATGTTGCGAGAAAAGTTTTGGGTATGAATGTTGAAGGCTTTAGGGGTGAAGGAAGACCGAGCAAAATATGGATGGACTGCGTGAGACATGACATGGATAGCCTGGGAGTGACTGCAAAGATGACTTCTGATAGGGCCGGAGGCTGTGTTCCTCGCGCAGGCGATCCGCCGCCTCCTTCCACGAGATCACTGTCTCGCAGAAGGCTGCGACCGCGTCCCAATTCCCGACGCTGTCGACCATCGCCGTAGCGATAACCGGCAGCGTCAGGTCTGCACCGATGATTGCGACGAGTTCACAGCGCCGCACTGCCCAAGCCGCGCAGGCCTCGAGCGTATGGCGCGCCGTGTCCTCGTCGCAATCGCAGTGGTGGCAGGACGGTGTACTCTCCCTCCTAACAACCTTGTGCAGGTATTTGGCGAAGCACCCATGCCCCGTCAAAACCTGCACTAGTCGGAAGGAGAGCACCCCACCCATGCCGCCTCTCCAACTACTGCATCAGCACCGGCCGGAAGGCCTCCATTGTTCGCAACCCGGACCAAAGCCTCTCCAGCCGGACTGCCCAACGGGCAAAGACGTCTCGGCGGGCGTCGACGCGCCAGGCGGTGAGCTCCCTTAATGAGATCACACCACCCTTCGCTCGAATAATAACCCTCTGAGCCAGTCGTTATTTCATACATAAAATTAACGCAAACCTCGGAGGAACATTATATGGCTCTCTAAGTTCTTTTGATATAAAAGAAAAAATGTATCATAAGATTTATAGGAAAGCCAATAAACCGCAGGGCACCTTGTGGCGTGCTGAATGTGAGAGTCGACACTGCGGTCCTGAATGCTCCAGAGAGTCGGCCAGGGCCTCGTATCCAGATCGCCTTTACTGGCTGGCTGGGTGGAAACCAAAGAGTGCCCGCAGGATTCTCAACTCTGGCTTGCCTTAAACGGCTGATCAGAGAGGGGTCGCCAGAGCTATATGCTCGGAGATGGAAGTGTCATTTTCAAGGGCATAACTACGGAGAAACCACTGCGGGCCTCCGTTTATCGGACTTGTGATGGTGAAACCGGTGCCCCACCGCTCGACATCCCAAGCCACTTGCACAAATGTTGCTCCCTGTTGCCCGTATGGCCTGCGTGTCTGTGGCGACCGTTTAGGAGGGCCCATTCAGTGAGTTGGCGAGTCACCGTCTGATAAAGTTCAAGACGACAAAGGTATTGAAGGCAGACGATAGTTTTAAATCAATAGTTTTCCATTAATCCAGTCCATCTAACTTCCAACCCCATAATCATGTATTAGATACCATCATCATACAATAGTTTTACACCTACCGTTGGCAGTCCATGTATGTTATGTGCAGACGTGGAGTGTTATCAGAAGACGTGCCATCCCATATTTAAATTAAATTTCTCCAAAGGCCTCTGCGTGTTGGATCCATATCCCCATGTAAGCCTTTCAAAGGACCGAGTATCTTCCCTAGGAAGATCCCGTGAAATGGAGATACATGGTGATAATAATACCATCTATGCAACAGAAGGAAAACTCGTAATAAAACCCTATAGCAACACGTCTGATCAGCTTGTTATAGTAGGTCAATTTTCCGCCTATTGTGAACATTTATTTTAAAATTTAAATCATCATTATTATCGTGCTCTGATCCCGATTATTTGGAGTTGACTCAATATGTACTCTTCATTCATAGTATATGTTTCAAAAGTTTCGGCCACAGTTTTATGGCCTGCCTAACGACATCACTTTTTGGGAATGTAATTATTAACCAGATGGTATCAGATTGAGTTGGCCCAGTTCGATGTAGAGCTCTTAGTGGTCTGTTACTACACCCACGAGCAAAGTAAAGTTTGCAAGTATTCGTAGCCGCTTCCGCGCAGCATATTTTTAAATTTAAATATCAATAGGAAATATCCATTTCCTTATATAAAACAAATAAATATGCCATAAACCATTCCTTCAGTATATACAAATTATTTAGAAATCAATGTGGGGCATGCCGTATTCTGCAATCGATTCTTGTTCCCGCAACGATATTGCGAACGTAATAAACTGCTCCAAGATTATTTCCACTTGAAGCAATACGTACAGATTCTACGAGATTTGTCGACCAGTAGTATGCGGTTGTTAACACAAACAAGTTTGGTAATACTTGCATGTTTGGTAATAAATGCATACTTGCATTAAAGCATGCCTATCATCACCAAAGGTGATGATAGGCATGCTTTTTAATTTTATTTGTACACCATTTTTTATTATTTTTTATTAAATCGTTTATTTATATATAAACCACGCGAAGGCACTTGCATATTGTAAATTTTAACAGTTTGACTTAAAGTAATCTAATAAACTACCACCAGATCGGCACACGATCGCTACTGAGAAGATCCGGCGGGCAACTCCAATAGAGATAGGGTACACAATACACATATATAAATTATTTATTGACGTTATTGATCAAGCTAAAGATTAACATTAAAACTTAAGATTAGCTTCACATTCGTGGGTCATAACAGTTTTTATCAAAATCAGCGCCATCATTCTGCTTGACAAACGCTGAAAGAGTGGCGAGGCATTCCATATTATGTGTAAGTTCATTTCTTTATTTAATCTACTTGTATATTCTCTTTTCTGTTTAGTTTTTCGGTTTAAAAGTAGTATCTATTCTTGTATTTCGTTTTTAGGGTTCCGTACACAAAGGGTAAAAACGGGACCCTATTACTAAGACTTCGCTGAGTGTATATCCGTCCGTCTGTCTGTCACCAGGCTATATCTCAAGAACCGCTATATCAATGCAGTTGAAATTGTTACAAATTATGTATTTCTGTTGCCGCTATAACGACAAATACTAAAAACAAAGTAAAATAAATATTTAAGGGGGGACTTCCATACCACAAACGCGATTTTTACAGATAACGGTACGGAACCCTTCGTGCGCAACTCCGACTCGCACTCAGGCGATCTTTTAATTTCAATTTGTATAATTCTTTTGTACCATTAGTGTTTCCTAGCTTCTGTATCTAAATAAAAAAACTATCTCCGATAATTGAATTTTTATAAAGCATTTCTGAAATTATTATGTTTTTATTTTATCGAAAATGTGAGCAAAAAATATAAATAGTTGAGATAGAACTCCGCATTAATTTTTTTTAACAAGTTAGTCTCTGTTATTCTTTAATTACTATATAGAATATTTAAAATCATGCAAAATAAGTGCTTTGAAGCTTTCAATTATAACTTTAATAATTCTGACCAAATACCCGCTATAATAAATTCTAACTCTGCAATATTTAATTAAATTTGTAAAAGTAATTATATTATATATATGAGTGTGTTTTTCATAAATGTACACTTGCTGACAAACATATGCAACTCATAATTAATAAAAATATTTTTGAAGTTTAATTTCTTTTGGTGCGTTAAGGAAAAATTATAGGAGTGAATTTTTATAAAATAATTTTAAAAAATAAATTTAATTAGTTAATTTCTCCTCGACCAACGTCCTCCCCTTGGGGAGGGTACTCCTCGGGGGTATTCCGTCACGCACGGGGTGCTTTCCTTCCGACTGGTGCAAGTGATGACGGGGCACGTTTGCTTCGCCAAGTATCTGCACAAGATTGTCAGGAGGGAGAGCACACCATCCTGCCACCACTGCAATCGCGATGAGGACACGGCGCAGCACACGCTCGAGGTGTGTGACGCGTAGGCGGGGGAGCGCCGTGAACTCGTCGCAATTATCGGTGCCGACCTGACGCTGCCAACCATCGCCTGGGAAATGCTTGACAGCATCAGGAACTGGGTCGCGGTCGTCGCCTTCTGTGAAGCTGTCATCTCACGGAAGGAGGCGGCGGATCGTGCATGAGTAGAGCTCCTATTCGGCGACACGTTCCGCCGCCGGCGACTCGGGCGGCGCAGACGCGAGTATCTGCGCCTAATGCCGCCCTAGCCGAGAGCGCGAGTGATCGGACCGGGTAACTGTCCGTCACCCCCAGAGACGCTGACTGCGCGACGGGACCCTATTACTGAGACTTCGCTGTCCGTCCGTCCGTCTGTCACCAGGCTGTATCTCAAGAACGGTGATAGCTAGGCAGTTGAAATTTTCACAGATAATGTATTTCTATTGCCGCTATAACAACAAATACTAAAAATAAAATAAAATAAATATTTAGGGGGGGGGGGCTCCTATACAACAAACTTGATTTTTTGCTCAATATCGATAATGGCAATAGGGAGGCACTTGTTTATCTAGTCCAGTGATGGGCAAAGTACGGCCCGCGGGCCAACTCCGGCCCGCGAAAGTATTTAATCCCGCCCGCCGAGAGTCCATCCATCCTAAATATTCTAGTCAGCATTTTGGCGCGAAAAATAAAATATGACGTTTATAATTGAAAACTTTCACCCTCTCATAATTAACTTGGCCATAATTATCTCGGCAGTCTGTCACAGGTATTAGTTTATTTATTGGAAAATTCCATTCTATTCACCCATCGGTGAAGCTAAACTAGCCGCGTAGTTCATGTGTTGGAAAATACGGGACGCAAAGCGTGGTGAAATGTGAGGCGCGGCAGGAGCGAGTGAAATCAGTCGCTTTAATATAAAATGCATTTTTTCTATAATTTTGGCTCTCCTCTAAAATATCTTAAACTTTGTGGCCCGCCATTAAAAAAGTTTGCCCAACACTGATCTAGTCAATGGTACGGAACCCTTCGTGCGTGAGCCCGACTCGCACTTGGCCAATTTTTTTATTTTCATTCCGAGAAATATTCATAACAAACAATAATGAAATGCAAAATGTCAATAACAATATAAAACGATTAATCGCAGATAATGACAGCGCTAAAGATAGAAGGTTCTTAATAAAAATTATGCCAATGTCAATTCGTTGAGGACTACTAAGGTCCTTGTGAGTACTCATGAGTAACAGTGGGAGGTATAATCATCTTGCTCTTACCATAATTACTTGTGATAGACGCAATATTACACCCTTCTTCCATCTTTTTGTCAATAGTTTTAAGAGCAGCCGCCAGCCTGACGTCAACTTGCCTCTAGTATATAATTGTTGACCAGTTGTTATCGGATAGAGTTGAGATTCAAAGCTTAATTCTTTCTTACGACACCTGCGAACAATGTGTTTGTAATATTCATAGCTGCTACCACATAGCATTAACAATACAACAGTGGCAATAAGAGTAGGGTTTAAATGAACCTCTGGTTCTGCCGGGAATATCAAGATATCGGTACCAGTGGTAGGCTCAAATGGGGTGTGTTTGTTTCCTTAACCGCCTGGCGCGTCGACGCCCGTCGAGACGTCATCGCCCGTTGGGCAGACCGGCTGGAGAGGCCTGGATACGGTATTTGGACCGTGGAGGCCTTCCGGCCGGTGCTGATGCAGTGGTTGGAAAGGCGGTACGGGGTGCTCTCCTTCCGACTGGTACAGGTATTGACGGGGCATGGATGCTTCGGCAAGTACCTGTACAGGGTCGCTAGGAGGGAGAGAACACCGTTCTGCCACCACTGCGATTGCGACGAGGACACGGCGCAGCATACGCTCGAGGTCTGTGGCGCTTGGGCAGAACCGCGTTGTGAACTCGTCGCAATCATCGGTACCGACCTGACGCTGCTGACTATTGCTAGGGAGATGCTCGGCAGCATCAGGCATTGGGACGCGGTCGCAGTCTTCTGCGAGGCAGTCATCTCGCAGAAGGAGGTGGCGGGTCGCGAGCGCGAGGAGCACAGCCTCGACGAAGCGACCCACCGCCGGCGACTGGGACGGCGCAGGCGCGACTACCTGCGTGCCATGCTGCCCTAGCCGAGGCCGCGGGTGACGTGACCGGGGATTAGACCGTCACCCGCCGAGAGGCCGACCGCGTGAGGAAAGACCGACGTCCTCCCCGAAGGGGGGACGTCGGTCGATGGGAGGGTACCCCACGTAGGGGGTATTCCGTCGGGCCGACTACTGATGACAAGTAACCATGCTTCGGTGGTCGGCCCAACGACGAAGGCGACGTGGTGTTCGGGTGGGTTGCGGGTGTTGCGTTCTATACGCCCCTCCGTCGTCCCGGACGGAGTGGTGCGTGAAGCGCGCCGACCACAGCCCACCCAAAAAAAAAAGGCTCAAATGGGGTAGGAACACGATAGGTTGTGAAGCCGCATGCCGTTTATCCATCGCCCCTAATAGATTAGGCGGGTCCAGACCATAAATTACCATAAAAAAGGGGGTATCTATACCAATAAATAAAATTGGGGTGTCTGTTTGTAATGTCAAAATAATAGACTTTTTTCATGCTCACACGGTTATTTGTACGACACCTATGCCTAAAACACAGATTAAAAAATTTTTGTCTGTCTGTCTGTTTGTTCCGGGTAATCTTCAAAACGGCTGGACCGATTTCAAAAATTACTTCACCAATGGAAAGCTATAATGTCAAGGCGTAAACTAGGCTATATTTTATCCTGGTATTCCCATGGGTACGGGAACTACGCGGGTAAAACGACTATAACCGAAGCGAAGCGAGGGCGGGTTGCTAGTATTAACTAAAATGTTGTAACTTCTTATTGTAGGGTAAACCACTCCGTTACGTAACGCGTTGCAGTGCCAGTCTCTCTGGTTTCCCTGTCTCTCAGGCATACGGCTACGGTAGCCAGGCTACTCCTCTCTCACTTTAACCCACAGCGCTAACCGTAATTTGGACAGTAGAATCTGTACATATTCAAGAATTGTACCTAAAAATAAAAAGTATTTCATTAATTTTATTTATTTACATTATCATATTAACATACATAAAATTTAAATAATAACCTGAGATTTTCTTAAGTTAAACAATTTCGATATTAAATAGTTCAGCTTAGAGTTGTTTAAGTTGTCACCTCCGTCGGGCGTCCCGAGACGCACACGTTTTTTATGATTCAAATAAACAAACTCTGCAGCTAAATAAATAATATATATTTGTACGATTCCACATTAACATATGAAATCTGCATTTGTTATATGAATATTTTATATGAGAATAGTCTACGTCTGTATTCAATGAGGCAGTCGCGATTCAAACTGAAGTATTTCATATTGTGCAATCTCTTTCAGACGCCAGACAATGAGATACGCGCGGGAACGCATCACTCAACGTCACAGCACGACGTGTATTTTTACATACTCACAATACTTGGAGGGGAATAATTTCTATTGTCAGTAAACACGCCGTAGCTTTAAGTCACGATCACCAACTAGCTTCCGTTTATTTCCTACCATCAAACATTTCCTGATTTCTGCAGTGTTTTATTTCGTAGCAAAAAATCTCTCAATTTGCCTGTACAGATGGCATATACCTACATGTGATATGCGGTGATGGAGTTAGAATACAAATTTAAACTACAATGGTCCTCTCTTTCCCGCGGGTGTCGTAAAATTACGTCTCAGCCGTTGAAGAAAATTTAATGGTATGCCGGCCTAGCAGTGCAACGTATATGCGCTCAAAACAAGAATAAATAAAAAAAAAAAATCCACCGAATTTGATTCCAATTGTGCGCTAGTGTGGCTTTCAAGAGTACCAAATTGCTCAAATTCAAGCTGCGATTGGATTTAGGATTGGAATCGAGATTCAAGAGTAGGCACACAGATCTTAATTAACTTTATATGGCACCATCTCTGAAGTATGGTCTACCAAACAAAAAAATAATTATCAAAATCGATTCATAGATAATTGGCGGAATGTTTGCGTTTAATTGTATTATTATACATAAAAAAATATCTCGAATAGAGTAGTCGATATCCCCCGTTTTTGAAGTCATCTAAGAATTAAAACGAAGATAATGGTAACATAATCATTCAGCCGTTATGCTGTATTAAATGAATTTGACTCTCGTCGATTAAGTCAAATATTTACTACTCTCGACGTGATTTTGACGTAGTTTAAAATCGTTAATGTTGCACAACTTCAAGAAAGCGTCTGTGTGGTGATCGAGCTTGGTAACGTTATTAATTTAAAGTAATAAAATAAGGCACATTTGGTGAAAATAACAACGGCAAATGCGAAGAATTCATTCTCGATCTTGTTTAAGAGTACCAAATATAAGTTTGGTGAGATTGAAATTGAATCGGATTCGAAATTAGAATTGATTTCAACAGTAGACCCACTGACCTATAGTTTTTGAGTTATCCTTAATAATGCGTATTTGGTTCATCTCAACTACATTGTTGTTGTAGACGATTTCTATTTGTGAACATTTTGTTTTATTAATGTGATGTTATTACTTCTTTATAAGTAACAATGTAATAAAATAATTCAGATCGATTTTAACTTACTTCTAATAGTAACAGCGATATAGAATGTGCCAACATAGTTAGATTATAATCTGAGTCTGGATGTAAATGTGTCCATTAATTACATATATGTTTGTAAAGTTCTCTGCAATGCAAGGATTATTTACTCAGTGCAGGGTGTTTGTTTTTAAAAAAAATACAATTTGATATTTCATCTGACATGATAAAGCAACGATGTTGATAGTGGAACTCTTCAGTGTTATGAATTGCTCGATTAAAGGCATTAGACAATTAATAACTAATTGACGGTATGACGATATTGAGAGTATGATTACGAATAGGTGAAAACCACAATTACAGACAAATGCACTGATGCAAACACATATTTACACACACAAACACACGCATACTTACGCACACATACACACGAATTTTTATTAACTAAATGTATATCCAATTTATCTTTATTTATTAATAATTAAGTAGTTGTAACTTGTAAATTGTATGTAAGATTTAACTTTGTATTGTAGTATAAGTGAGGATACTGGTCTCTCAAATACAGCATAGCAATGCTAGTTTAGGGGCTAGAGAAGTTATATGTATTGTAAAAAAAAAAATAACAATTTGAATAGAAAATATATATTTTTTTTGTATTTAATAAATCAGTAATTTATTAATAATATCAACATTTTTACTACAGGATGAAATAAATGGTCATAAAGTGAGCCAAGCATTCGTTTCACGAAACGAGTTCAACATCTATAATCTAAATCATTAATCAGCTATCAGAGAAGCGTAGCAGAAATAAAATATGGCAATTTCTAGTCCGCAGAACTGTGCTGTCAGGTCCGATGATGTATTTGAACGTTTTCATGGAAACCAGCGGGCGCTTTGTCAACGTCTACCATTAGAGGTCATCGCTCATTCCTCAGAGTAACCCCTACTCATGGACCCTGTTTTCTTCAAGATTTATGAATATCGATTCAAATAATTGGAGCCATTAAATTGTGACGAGAACAAGACGTGAGATACTTAGAGATATTCTCACTGAAGATGTAAAATATATTTTAAGACGAAGTAATTATGATGATATTTTACGCGTGATACTTATAAATTGAAATTCGGATTACAATATATTAAGTTCCTTTTTCTTACAGTTACACTTATAGCCAATTATTTATTTATTTATTTTCCTTATTAATACAATTCTATAAATTCTATATATATATATATATATATATATATATATATATATATATATATATATATATATATATATATATATATATATGTTATTCTCATTTAAAATGGTTATGCGGGTCGGATAGATATGGGACAATTATTATGACAATTATTATCCATTCATTCATCATCGTGGCCCATACACGTGCCACTGTTGGGCTCGGACCGCCTCCACTATGGGAGGGAATATGACCTACTATACCATGCTGGTTAGACATGTTGGTATATTATTTCATTTCGAGTTTACCTTCTCTTTCAGATGTTATGTGCATATTATACCCCATAGTAGTTTTTTACGACATCCACGGGCAAGATATGGAGTGCTGAATTGTATTCTTACTCCGTCACCACACGGCATTTATTACAAATTCGGTTGGACTAAATCTGTGAGAACATCTAATATCCTTACTAATATTATAAATGCGAAAGTAAGGATGTTTGTTTGTTTGTTTGTTACGCTTTCACGCTTAAACCACCGCACCGATTTAAAAAATTCTTTCACCAATGGAAAGCTATAATATCAGTGAGTAACATTTTTTTATTTTTTTTTTTTATGGGTGGGCTATGGTAAGCGCACGCGCGGTCCAGTCCGTCCGGGGCGATGAAAGGACGGCGCGCGGGCCCATAACCCACCCGTACCCACGTCACCTCGTTGTTGGGCCGACCACCGGAGCAGATGTGACTTGTCGTCAGTGGTCGGCCTGACGGAATACCCTTTCGGGTAACCTCACCTCTCGACGTCTTGGGACGTCGGTCGCCGTCGCGCGGTCAGCCTCTCTGCGGGTGACGGACAATTCCCCAGTCCAATCACCCGCGGCCTCGGCTAGGGCGGCATTAGGCGCAGATACTCGCGCCTGCGCCGCCCGAGTCGCCGGCGGCGGAACGTGTCGCCGAATAGGAGCTCTACTCGCACACGATCCGCCGCCTCCTTCCGTGAGATTACGGCCTCACAGAATGCGGCGACCGCGTCCCAGTTCCTGACGCTGACGAGCATCTCCCTGGCGATGGTTGGCAGCGCCAGGTCAGCACCGATAATTGCGACGAGTTCACGGCGATCCCCCTCCCATGCAGCACACTCCTCGAGCGTGTGCTGCGCCGTGTCCTCGTCGCAACTGCAGTGGTGGCAGGACGGTGTGCTCTCCCTCCTGACAATCTTGTGCAGGTACTTCCCGAAGCAACCGTGCCCCGTCAGCACCTGCACCAGTCGGAAGGAAAGCACCCCGTGCGTCCGCTCCAACCACTCCATCAGCACCGGCCGGAGGGCCTCGACGGTCCTGACACCGTACCGAGGACTCTCCAGCCGGACTGCCCAACGGGCAATGACTTCTTGGCGGGCGTCGACCCGCCAGGCGGTGATCTCTTTGATGGAGACCATGCCGCCGCGGGCGCGCGTCTCCGACACCCGCCGATAAATGTCGGCGAGCATCTCCGCCTCCAGGTCCCACGGGGGACTTCCGGCCAGGAGGCACGCTGCCTCGTCGCCACCGTGCGGTAACCCCGTATGGCCCTGATCGCCATGACCCTCTGTGGTCGCCACAGGAGGGCCCTAAGACGGACGGTCAGGGACCCCGCCCACACCGGTGCGCCATACAGGGCCATCGACCGGATCACTCCCACGTACAGCTGTCGGCAGTGAGTAACATAGGCTATGTTTTATCCCGGTATTCGTACGGGAACGGGAACTACGCCGCGGGTAAGGCGACTGAAACCGAAGCGAAGCGAGGGCGGGTTACTAGTATAATATAAGTATATAAAATTGTATCTATATAAATTTTCTTTGTAACTATTCATTTAGTTTGCATTTAAATCAATTATATTGAAAAACTATAAGTTATATTAATAGAAGTTGGATATTTATAACAAACGTTTAACTTTGTTATATGGTGTGATGAATGATGCGATATCACTAAAATTTATTAAAATAAAACTTTATTTGAACGTGAAATAAATTCATTATTTCATTTATCCAGAAAGTAAAAATCTGTATTTATATTTTATCAAAGGATAGTAGATGGTTGAGTGACACTCGTTACTACTCCGCCATGTGCACTCAAACCTCATCATAACGCGAAGTGGTGTAGCTATCAGTAATGGACGGATAGAGAATGAATGCTGAATAAAGCATTACATTTACTTAAAATTCATTGTTAACCCTAAAAATATATATACTTTTTTCTATATGCAATGAATTTGTATAAAAATGTGGCTCATAATTTAATAAATAATACTACTGTAAAAATATAAATATATGAGATTTTATCTAGTTGATTCTGGAAGTAGATGAAAAATCTTTGTAATAATAATAACTATTTGAACCACCTTAAGGCTCCTGTGATTATGAATGCTATAAAATATTCGAAACGTTGGCAAAGTAAAAATCAAAAACGAACTCGGTAAAAACCGTTTTATTTCATAAAATAATAATAATAATATAATAAGTATTTTTAATTTTAAAGGTTTATGAATTATTTCTAAAAGATGCCTAAGTATTTGGATACTACAAAATAGGAAAGTTATATAATTGTTACTGTAAGATCATTGTTCTACCAGGCCCCTCAGAAAGTATTGCGAAAAATAACGTTTTTATGTGAGTAAGATTGGTCAGTTATAATCTATTTTCGAAATATAATTATTTATAATCCAAAATATGTATACGTTCAAAATTTCCCTTCATATTTTTGCGGGCTAATTTAAATTATCTTCTTTCATTGAAAAAGATCTGCGCCGGTAACATTTTCGCGCTAAGACTTTTTACGATTTCAAGTGTCGCCTGAAACTGGATGAATTGTGCGATAGACTTCAAATAACAAACATTTATGGTTGAAAGCCTTTCTATGGCAACCTTGTATCATTAGTATAACGAATTTAATAGTGATCAAATATTTGTAGGGGATGAAGAACGTGCTCGCCCTTTGTCGGTTGTTATGAAAAAAAAGGTGCTAACAGTGAAAAATTTGTTCTAAAATAAGAGATGAGTAACGTATCAAGGGATTCAGCACATCCTACAAATTGGATCAGGAAACGTTCACAAGATTATACATGTACATCTTCGCGTGAGAAGGATAGTTTCACGATGGATGCTGCAAAACTTTACCGATCGTCGTTTGGGTTTTTCTAAATGAATCAACGTCTACCAAAGTAAAGCGATCTAAAAAGAGGGGCAGATTTTGACAAAGATTTTTCAATTTGACTGGTTACTTGGTGTCAATTCCTTTCGGGCGTTAAAGAAGCATCGATGCAAAATGGTATAATAACAAATGCTTCTCAGACAACAAGCGACCAAACACAGGGCTCCGCGGGTTACTGTTCCACCACGATAATGCGCCCGCGCACAGCGCGTTCAAAACGAGGTACCTTCTGGAGAGCACGCTGATCAAACTCCTGGATCACCTTCCTTATAGCTCTGTCCTAGCACTGTGCGACTTCTTTTTATTCCCAAATATCCCTGGCGCTGGTTTTCAGCTGGTTATGACCGTTGTCGCATAGTTTAATACTCTATAATATTAAACAGATAAAAGTACATAACTATATGCTAACACATCTGACCAGCATTGTATAGTAAGTAAGTTTCACTCTGACGGTAAAGAAGGCCTGGTATCAATGCTCAAGGAATGAAAGTGCTTGAAGTCTAAGGCAATCTAGTAATTTCTTTGTATAACAACTAACAAAAATGATGGAATATTATATATTTAATCTGTTGTAAATCGGGCAAAAAATTAATAAACTTATAAATAAATGTCTTATAATTGGTCTTTATAAATATAAACACTTCCTTACAGTCCTTACTTGTTAAACAACACATGTAATTTTAAGCGTCTTAACTTATTTAATTTAAAAGATTTCAAAGGAATGAATGTAGATCTGGTAGCAATAATTAAAAGGGGATTGTGAAATAATGCCGTGTAATATAAATATAACCATCACAATTCTTCGCTTTTAATACAGCCCCCAACTTCCATAATTATTTTCATCGCAGTAAATGAAAGCTGAATCAAGAGCGTGGCGTCGCGTCGGTTGTACGCACGACAGTTGGCAGCGCACACCTGGCATTCATAACTTTCCTTTTCAATAAATTCAGTAGAAATTCTCGCGACATTGTACTACAAGAACGTACATATTTAAATTATAATTTATATTATAATATTTTTATTAAAATAAAATACTAATATTTTGCAATATACATAAAACTATCAGGTAAATCTAAGTCACCATCAAGGCAAACCTGCGAATCACCTTTTTTTTGCAAATTGAGTGGCTATGGTCTAATTATAGTCCACCCAATCCGTTTAGGGTAACATAGACATAACACACATATTGAGCGGGACACCGAGATTAATTTTTTGACTTCGGTTGCCCATCCGATAGTCATCCTTTCGAAACATAACCTGCTAACGTTGTCGCTCTCACACTATTCGCGTCTTTGTTGGAGAACTGATCTAATGGAATCTCCTGGGACGGCATCAGCTTCATGTTCAATTTCTTCTGTTTATGGGAGTCTTACTCCTATACATGACATTGTATGTGGACAGAAAAAAAAAATAATAAACAACTTTATAACCCCTTAAGACTCCTATTTGGGTGTGGATTTATTTATTTTAACTTAGACAAAGCCAGAAGAATGTGTCTTTTCTTTCGTCACCAGAGGGAAAGTGCGAAGAGCATGGAAGGAATACCAAAACTATATGTTACAACACAACAACAACACAGTATGACGCTTGGTATTGACTATAACAAAGACAAAATATATTAACGCAATTGCTTTTATTTAAGGTTATACTTATAATTAACTAGCAACCCGCCCTCGCTTCGCTTCGGTTTTAGTCGTTTTACCCGCGTAGTTCCCGTTCCCGTGGGAATACCGGGATAAAATATAGCTTAGTTTACGCCCTGATATTATAGCTTTCCATTGGTGAAAGAATTTTTGAAATCGGTCCAGTTGTTTTGAAGATTACCCGGAACAAACAGACAGACAGACAGACAGACAAAAATTTTTTAATCTGTATTTTAGGCATAGGTGTCGTGCAAATAACCGTGTGAGCATGAAAAAAGCCTATTATTTTGACATTACAAACAGACACTCCAATTTTATTTATTGGTATACTAGCAATCCGCCCTCGCTTCGCTTCGGTTATAGGTTATAGTCGTTTTACCCGCGTAGTTCCCGTGGGAATACCGGGATAAAATATAGCCTAGTTTATGCCCTGATATTATAGCTTTCCATTGGTGAAAGAATTTTTGAAATCGGGCCAGCCGTTTTGAAGATTACTCGGAACAAACAGACAGACAGACAGACAAAAAATTTTTAATTGCTATTTTCGGCATAGGTGTCGTGCAAATAACCGTGTGAGCACGAAATTTTTTTCTATTATTTTGACATTACAAACAGACACTCCAATTTTATTTATTGGTATAGATAGATGAACCTGAATATAGTAACGGCGACAATATCTCGGTACAGGCAAGATATACAGGTTGTAGGCCTGCACGCCGACCCTTCTGTCGCTTTGGACGGTTCGGATCGAATAGGACTCAACCATATCTTATCAAAAAACATTACAATATTGTCTCTGTATAAGCCACGTGTCAATCAAACCAAATTTGGAACGTCGAAATCATAGAAAATTCTGTGTAAGTGAATGCTTAGTTGATATGGAACAACGAGAATCTCTTTTTTAACGCGAAACTTCAATAATTTAATGGCTGGCATTTAGAAACGTGCATAAATTATTTAAAAATTCTCTAACAGACAATGGGATGAATAATTGTAAAGCTTTTTAAAGTACCCGCGGCTAAAGTCAGGTTTCTCGTTAAGAGGCAAATATTTGTAGAGCGAGAAGCAACGTGTGAGCACGAGTAAATAATGAAGCCTACGGTCTCGTAACGAGATGAATGTTTGCGGACTACCAACGAAAGTAATTAAGAGTTTAACAAGAGTTACAGAATAAGACATTTTGTCAAAATCTCGTCAACTTTCAACCGCGAGTCGTATGGCAGCTGATTATGTTACTTCCGTAATAAAATTATTAACTATATTAATTAAAGGAGTAACAAGGTTTTTAAGATATGATAAAATTATTTAGAAATTCTCCTACTCGGCAAGTGATATTTATGTACACAATTTTGCTTCCTTACATAATTTTGTCTTTAATAAAAGTGGAGCTATTATCTGTTTTAAAGTTGATTTTATGTGATAAATATTATTATTGGCAATTTTTTTCTCTTAAATAAAATACATAGATTCGTATACATTTGAATATGTAATTGTTATCATTATGGAATAGTTATCATTATTCTGATAGTGCCCTGCTAAGTTTGATGGTTAAAAATAGGAGGCCTATGTAAAGGAGCAGGAAGCAGGCAATTAAGCAGGTAGTAAACCCAACAAAAGCAGTGGCTTTATTTTAATTATAAAACACATTTAATTGTGCGATACTTTTTTGGTAAAATTTATTTGCAAAAAAAAAAATACAATAAATAATATATCAGCAACAATACCCATGACATGGTGATAGGGAGTGGTGAAGTACAATTCACCATTCCCTATCTTGCCCGTGGATGTCGTACAAGACGACTATGGGATATAAATATGCACATAACATTTTTGCAAGAGAAGGCAAACTCGAAATGAAACCCTATACCAACATGTCTGACCAGCATGGTATAGTAGGTCAAATTCCCTTCCATTATGGAGGAGGCCCGAGCCAACAGTGGGACGAGTGTGGGCTGAGACGATATTGATGATGAACCATGACATGATAATAAAAGAATAATAGATTTGTTGTTGATGTGGAGCTTTGCAAACTATATGTGTCTCATGGCCTTAGCCGCAACCGCTTCAATGTGTAGTAACTAATTCACAGCAAAACTTTTTCAAATTCTGCGCTATTAGAGATGCGCAAAGTATTCTTTTTTAATAACCCAAGTTAGACGTTGTATTATTAACCCAAGTTAGACGATGTATAAGTAAGAACAGGACAACGTCAGCTAGCATTTATCTTAATATAACGACATAGTGATGTGAAAGATGTACTAAGCCCGATAACGTAATCCGCAGCGACCCACACTTCGTCACTGTCCAGCCTTCGATGCCAGCTATCTGGGATTAACTAACATGTTCGAATTTAAGTATACAGGGTGTGTGGTTACCGACCTAAACCGATGCTTAATCCTCGCCCCGAACAAAAGGTTCCGGCGTTAATTCTTAACAAGCGTTTGTCTTAATCCTGATTGTATAGAAATCCTATTTAAGTTTAAAGCTGCTGAAAAGTTTTAAGGGTATTTGGGTTTATATGGTGTTAGTTAAATATTCCATCTTTTACACAATTTTACTCAAGTTATTGGATATGATTGTATATTCATATAAGTCCAGTAAGGTTACCCGATGATAATTTCCAACAAATTTAATCTAGTCTAATTGTAAATATTAGGATAATAATATGAATTTCACAATTGGCATCCTTAGAAGTTCTATATTAAATATTAGCCAATCATTATTATCATCATCATCACAGCTCATATACGACCCATTTCTGGACTCAAGCTCTTCCATAATGAGAGGGAAAAATCGACTGTACCATATTGTTATTAAATTTTCAGACAGTTTTCAGAAGTTCTATAACTAACGGTTGTCAGTGGTCGAAATCGATCGTTTAGCATTGTAAAATGTACACTACAATCAAAACCACATTCAGTGTGCATTTTCTAGTAAATGTATCACTCAAAGTTACTTCATTTTGATATTTATACTATTTAAATTTATATTAAAATGGAAGCACTTGAAAATAAAATGTATGCCTACCCCCCTTGCCTACTTTGCTTCGCCCATCGTAATTATTACCTAAGAGAATCACATGAGCGGGCAGAAATTTTCTCATTTTTTGTGGCAATCTTCACACCGTGCTCAACCCTTCCGGGGCGACAAAAGGATGGCGCAAGCCCCATAACCTACTACACCCCTTCCTAAAGCCATTGGATTGACCACTGCAACTGATTCTTTAATCTCGGTGGTCAGCCCGAGCTACACTTTCGGCTATTGCCGTCAACGCACGAACAACAAACTGAAGTATTAATGTATGGTATCGGTTTCATCCATCATCATCAGTATTATCAACGTAGCTTGTATACGTTCGACTGTTGGGCTCGGGCTTCTTCCAATACAGAAGGGTAATTAACCTGTACCATGCTGGACATATTGCTGTAGGGTTTGACCTCAAGATTTCCTTCTCTTCCATCGATGTTATATGTCTATTATATCGCTTGGTCGTTTTTTACGACATCCACGGGCAGGGGAGGGAGTGATGAAGTATGTTCTTATTTCATCAGCACACGGAAATCAAAGAAATTACGTGATCTTAATTATAGATTGGGGAAGCTATTTAGTAAAATCAAAGTCAAAATAATCCTTATTGATTTAATTTAATTACAAATTCATTCATTATTAACTTTCCAAGATCCAATGTACGCCAGGCTCCCTCAGCCCCAGCATCTTTGCTCCAAAAGACCGAAATATGTACACATTATCTGGAGTATAGTATTTGCACCTTTTGAAGTCCACCGCTAATTTTATTGCTGTGTCAGCTCTCTATGTTCCACGAAAACGTGACGGCGCCACAGAGTCAAAACATGTTGCATCCGATACCAAAGGCCGACTCATCCTCCACGGGATTAGTGTCATAATCACAACTCATATACACCCAGCTGCTGGGTTCGAGCCTTCTCCATAATAGGAGGAAAATTAACCTACTATACGACGATGGTCAAACGGGTTGGTCTGGGGTTTTATTTTTTTCCTTGCACAAATCTTATATGCATATAAGGGGTACCCTTAGTCGTCTCTTACAACATCCGCGGCTAAGATAAGGTTGGTGAATTCTACCTTTTCTTAATTCGCGTTACTGTCATACCATCAGGATTTTACCATCGACGTGAAGCAGGCAGCAAGGTTTTAAGATAGCATGGTAAATAATTTTTAATAAAATATAGATATTATTAATATGCATTAATATTATTAATATGTATTCATTGTATTAATTATATTAAGTTTTGTAAATATTATTTATTATGTATTTTTTTATATATTTTAAAATTATAATAGTTATCTGTTTGATTACTGTACTACTTGTTTTTAATTGAGAGTGTTATAACAGAAGTGTGTGTAAAATTTATTTTAATTCTAATATAATAATATATTTCAATTTTAATCGAGCAGTTCTTATATATTTTAATATTTTAATTCATTCATAAATTTGGCACGAACGTTTTCAGGCAACGAAAAAAATATAATTAGAATATGAAAGTAATTTTAGCCACTGCCACCAAGAATTTGATCCTAGCTATTTTTATAACGCAATTAGGAAATTGAGTAGTCACTTTATCCAGACAATCATGGAACGATCCTTAGTCTTTCTATTTTATTTTTTAAATCCCTTTATTTTATTTTCATTATTTCATCAATTCATAATATTTTTGAAGTTAAAGCTTCTTTAGCCGCGTTGCATTTTTTGGTAGGGGAATATCCTATGGGTTCGCGTCACCTACATGTACATGACTGGCGCACGCGGAGTGTGCTATACGCCTTAGACATTTTTTATATGGATGAAAGCTCGTACGTTCGCGTCACCGACATGCTTATGGCAGTATATCTGCAGCTATACAGCTGACGTATAGTGTAAAAACAAGTTTTCGATGAGGAGTAAATTCATGTAAGTCATCTTAAACACGGTCACGTGACGTATTAACGCTAACACTGTACTTGTAGCCCAGGTATAGTATATACGGATAGGACGGCGTGCGTGCCGACCATAGCCCGCCTAAATAAAAAAGCTCAGTTATTATAAAACTAGCTGACCCGGCGAACTTCGTACTGCCATAATTTTTTTCGTAAATATAATTTCTAAATTGCCGAATATATAGTCTCTAACGGAAGAACCATTACAGCTTTGTCAGGAAAGATTCAATCGTCTTTGGTCGCGGCATTGCTAATGATGATTCAAAAAGAACACTAATTTCTGATTATTGATTTCTGAAAAAGTATAATTATCAAATTTTCAACCATACTTAACTATAGACAAAATTACGTTTAGCTGTCATTGGCATTTTGTTATTACATATCAAATGCGTTTTTTATCCTACGTTTCATAGTGACTTGTATTCTCTTTGACATGAGTTTCGGCGCGAATATATAATATATATAATATATTCATTATTTTAGTATTTTATAGTGTTATGTTGAATAATTTTGCTGATATTTTATGTAATATGATACAGTTAAGGTGCTGAAGTGTGGTGAATGTGATATAAGAGTGGTGGAAAATACACCTAATGTATTTTCATATTCTACTGAAATTCCCTGAGAAATCATTTAATTAGGTTTTCAGCGCCTAAGTAATGATAAAGACTTGACTTATTGACGGACATGATTATAAATAAGTTATTATATATAAAAAAATGTTAAATAATATGAAGAAAATTATATCACAATTGGCTGTATGGGCTTTGATCCCTTTGCCTGTCCGAATGGACAAACAGAAGCAAAAAAAAATCTATTTGACATTTTATGTCACGTCACACGGGAACGCGATCGAACAGGATAAAAAGTAGCTCATTGCCATTAAGAAGAAGACGAAAAACGAGATAAAATGTATCCTATGTCCGTCTCCTGGTTCTAAGCTACCTCCCCACCAATTTTCAGCCAAATTTGTACAGCCGTTCTTGAGTTATAAACCTAGTAACTAACACAACTTTCTTTTATATATATAGATAAGAGCCTGTGAATAAGCCGAGTTGCCGGCGACCGTGTCGTCGTCGCAACCGCAGTGGTAGCAGGACGGTGTGCTCTCTCTTCTCACGACCGTGTGCATGTATTTGGCGAAGCAACTGTGCCCCATCAATATCCTATAGCTACACTACATGCTTGTCTGACAAGAGGCTGGAACAATGAAAAATGTCTGGCTACTGAGGAAATATCATCTACTCTTTACCTAAGTATTATATATAAAAATCAACTTTTATACTATAACGTAAGTAGAATTATAATTTCATGAACATTAAGGGTGTCTGGCAAGGGATTGCCACGATGTTAAGTGTCTGGCAATGAATGACGTGATTTTTAATAATATTCTGAAGGTAATATCAAAAAATCACGCTTAATAATTGAACGATATTAGATCGGTATTTTACATATCTTTAGTACCTTTTATCTGCTAAAGCCATATAACCCAAACTTCATAATGGGCCACCGTTCTTACCTATGTTGCGAGCATGCGCTGACAAAGTTTCAGCTTCAATAAAATAACGAATGTCTGGGGTTCACGGGCTCTTGTCCTATTACACATACACACACAAACACATTGTCACGTGAACATGTCTGGCCGTAAATGTGATATCTGTACTGTTAGATGGTAAAACTAGATAAATGTAAAAAGTTTTAATTTAGAAATTTTAATTTAAGATTGATGTTAAATTAAAATTTGCAAATTAAAACTGCTTAAACAATCAACTTCAAAAAACAACAACAGTTTGTTCATACTTTTAAGTTTTCACTTCTGTCGGCAGTTCTTATGACTACTTTGTGCTCTTTTTCTGTTTAAATGACGAGTTCATATTTTTGTTAGATTGATAGGATATATAGTAAAACTCATATTTCATCAGTAAGTATATACATAATTTATACTTAAATATACTGCGGAAATCCGTAATAATAAAAATATTTTAAGGTCTAAAAATTATTGCCAAAATAACGCAAATTACCAAAAAAAAAAAATACCGAGCTAAACTCGATCATTCGAATATATGTATAAAATATAACCTTGCCACACTTCGTCTTCATTAAATTTCATAGATATATACGGCATAAACTATTGTAACACTAATTACAATTAAAGGAAAAACAAAAGGAAAAACAAAAAAACAGCAGCGCCACCTACCAGGTTCAATTGTGAATCTAAACGATTCTCGAATCCCTTTAAACACACATAAAAAACATCGGTCCGGTGATTTGGGAGAAGTTCAGTGACACACAAGTACACAAGAATTTTATATATAAAAACTAGCTAACCCAATAAACGTTGTTCTGTTTAAATCTAAAAAAATAGTAAAAGTAATTCTCCTTGAAATCGATCGCAGCGCCACCTACCGGGTCCAATTGCAAATCTAAAATTGTCTCAAATACCCTTGAACACACACAAAAATTTCATTAACATCGGTCCAGCCGTTTAGGAGGAGTTCAGTGACACACATGCACACAAGAAATTTATATATAAAGACTAGCTGATCCAACAGACGTTGTTCTGTTCAAATAAAGCGTCACCAACCGGGTCCAATTGCGAATCTAAACCATTCTCGAAATCCCTTGAACACATACAAAAAATTTCGTCAACATCGCTTAGTCGTTTAGGAGGAGTTCAGTGACATACACACGTACGCAAGAAATTTATATATATAAAGATAGCTGACACAACAGACGTTGTTCTGTTCAAATAAAATAAAGGAAATTCCCCTTGAACTCGACGGCAACGCCACCTACCTGGTCCAATTGTGAATCTAAACGATTCTCGAATCCCTTTATATACACATAAAAATTTTCATCAACATCGGTCCGGCGGTTTGGGAGGAGTTCAGTGACATACACAACATACGTACACAAGGCATTTATATATAAAGACTAGCTGACCCAACAGACGTTGTTCAAATAAAATAAAGCGCCACCTGCCGGGTCCAATTGTAAGTCTAAGCTATTCTCGTATCCCCTTGAACACACACAAAATATATTCATCAAAATAACACCTATTTTCTAAATTACTATTCTTACCTACTACAAAAATGCCGAAATCAAATATCCGGATCGTATCGGTCAAGCCGCCCATCCATTCTGAGCCCATCCCCGGGCCATATCTCACATTTACGTGTTAAAAATGTTTGTCTATTTGTCTTAATAAAGGCGAATCGGTCGGGTCCAGCTAACGGATACACTAATCCTGGCCGCTCCTCAGTCAACGTCGACCGACCAACCATCGACGCCCAATATAACCAATAGGATTAACTGACACATGCTTGGATTCACTATAAGTGCTTAGATTGTTTGTAAAAATAAAATTATGTAATCAAATCGAAGTCATATCTGTAGATCACTTCGTCTCAGCTCATACATCTTCTACTGTGGGACTGAAGCCAGGATTTAAGATTTAAAATTTTTATTCCTGATTTTTTTTAAGCCAGTCAATTTTCCTCCACAACACAGGTACACAAGATGGTTTTCATTCTCTTGCACAGATGTTTTATGCATGTTATATCCTTTAGTCGTCTTTTACGACATCAGGCGGATAAGACAGGGAGTGGTGAATTGTATTCTTACCCGTCACCACACTTATATTTAAAAAGGGAGTATACAAGAAATCTAATAACTTTGCTATTATTTTTCGCTGAATAGTTATATAATTAACATCAAAATACATTTTCTGGCATGATAGACTAATATGACCACGGCTAAGTATTGCGTGACCACAAAATGGCGGCTGCAACTTGACATTTTGTATTAGAAAATGTACATTTTATATTATTCTCTACAATGTTTTAGAAAAGGTTACATTGAGCTTTATAAAATGTAGGAACGTGTGGCATGAAATAAAACAATTTGTTTATAAGGAATTGTTGGTGCGAAAGAGCGTCGCAGCAAGCCGTCGCAGTCGACCGTAAGTAATGGAGAGGTCGAATATTTGCCAACGATCCGGCACTCTACAAAATCCCTAAGCATGAAATTTTCATCGCGGCTCTCCTATTGTACTAAACTCGAGAGGTGTTTTTGTGTATCGAACTGTCTTGGAGTGCTTTTGACTCTTTTTATGATTTTGCTTAAATTTATTTAGATTTGTTTTTTCGTAAATATCCATTCCTCAATTGCGTGTTACCTTTTTTAGAATAATAAAGTACTTCAGTCGTAAATTTTCAGTTTTCAACATATCAATAAGAAATTAATTGTATTTTTTATTACCCACTTAATGTTAAGTGGTAATAACACTATTAATCAATAAATGAATCATGCTTGAAAGAGAAGAGGTATAGATAGATTTAAACAGTAGTTACGCCAATATTTTACTAGATCAGGTGACAAAATATTAAATAATATGTCTACCTAGCCGTTTTCTTAAAAAGATCACTTCATATCTTGCACCTGGACTCTAGCAGCGAGAAAGTAGAATTAGGGTGGAGAATAAAATAATTTGAATCATAAATTCAACTTTTATAACGACGGACATTACTGCGGTAAGGCGGGCCCGTCCTGACTTCTGAGACGGCACATCGACATAATTTAACTTTTTCCTATTATCTTTATGCTGACGTTGTTAAGTGCCCCACTCACATATTGCAGAGTGAACGTTTTTGTTATAATTTGGATTTTACTCTCGGCTCTTGCATACGTTTTTAGAAAGTTCAAATTTATACGAAGATGCTAAGCGTCTGAAGTTTTGAGTCCAATTATTCCTTTTGAAATAAGTTATTGCTAAAACTCTTTTTATTATATGGTAACTTTGAACAAGCAATTTCTGGTATATACGTAATTTATATTTTATGTAGATATCTCGCAAATGAAAATATTAATTTATATTCAATATTGTAGGTTTTTGCCTTTAACGCTTATAATTTTTAAAAAGTGATTCAATAGAATAAGATATGTATAAAACCAGATCTCTTAATAGTTTGAGATACTTGGCTTTTTATATTTTACAACCTCAAAAGTGGTTTCAAATTTATGCAATTTAAAATTTTGCCTGAAAATTGCGTAAGATTGCTTCGGGGCTTGGAAGATTTTTTAGAATAGCTAATATTTTTCAAGACCTCACTGACCGCTATTCTTTTCTGTAAGTGTAGTTGTTTTGGATAATATGATGAAGATATAATTTATTCATGAGAGTGCGTGTATTTTTTGATGGACTATAGTCTAGTGCAGCCCGTTTGACGACGAAAACCTGGCGCGCGGCTCCATAAACTTCCGGCCCCACCGCCATTAGACCGCCCACTGGTACCGCATCCTTTATGTGCATGGCCAGCCCAGGTGTATATGGGCTTATATTGGTGTAGTTTTTTTTTCACGCTGTGCAAATGCATTTACGCACTATCCTCTACCGGTTACAGACGGGGAAGTGTGTGTGCGGGACACGCCGGCCACAAAAGTGACCGAAATACCCACTAAAACCACAGCGGTCCCTTCCGCACTTTTACAGGGTGCCGGAGAAATCTTCTGATAACATTCTATCCCCAACACCCCAACGCTTGGCCGTCTGGTCACGTCCTGTCATCATTCAGAGCGGTGGGAGGAGGAGCGCAGAGCGGCGTCTCCTCCTCCTTGGTCGTCGCCGACGAAGCGAGTCAGCGGACGCAAGCGCCTCGTGTGCCGCTCCGCGGCCTACTTCCTTGTCATGACAGCCTCACAGAAGGAGGCCATCGACGACCAACAGCTGTCGCTGCCGAGCATCTAGGAGATGATGATCGGCAACGACAGGTCTGTTATTCCCATTTCCGTTGACAGGACGTGGCGCTGAGGCCCCCAGGCGGGGCATACTTCCAGTGTGTGGCGCGCATCGTCGATTAACGCGCCACACTCATGACATCCTGGGGTCTCTTCTCTTTCAATTTTGTTTAGATACTTACCGAAGACCCCATGTACGGTAAGCACTTGTTATATTAAAGTACTGTAGTATTACGCTGAACAACCGCCCAAATTTATTTTCTAACCCCTATATACATTCGTATATAAGGGTTAGAAACGTACCTCCTATTTAATATGAAATGCTGCAGTAGGTTTGTTTATTTGTTACGCTTTCACGCCTAAATCACGTATTAATTATAAAAATTCTTTTACCAATGAAAAGCTACATTATCAGAAGGGAATACATGCTATATTTGATCTCTATATTCCTACGCGTAAGAAACCAAGGGTATTTGCGAGTTTAATATAAATTTAAAACAAATGTTATTCAATGTTTAGTCTATCAGCCAATTTTATATATATTGTTGGACGTAGGTTTTCAAGATATAAGACCTCCTTACATAAGGGATAAAGTTACAATCGCCATGCATGACGGGCTTACGATCGCAGTTCATGTTATAAGTGTGTTAGGAATTTTGGCAATCCGATTCTACTTTTGGCGACTTTTACGATTCCCATGAGAAAGTGAGTGGTGGGGAAAATTATTTCTTTACCACACAAGAATTAGAACGCTGAGGTGGCAATGGGCTGGCCACGTCGCTTAACGAACCGACAACCACTGGGGAAGAATGAAGAAAGAAAAGTTCTCGATTGGCGACCACATATCGGATGACGCAGTGTAGGCAGCACAGGACCACAGGTATTAGGAATACCTCTAGTATTCATTTTGTTTTAATAGAATTTTTTATTATAATTATCTTTTCTAGAAAAGATTTTTTTCTTTATATTTTACCCATATAGTTTTTTTTTTTTTTTAAATACAACACCCTGCACTAAGGAAATAATCCTTGTATTGCGGGGGACTTTACAAACATATAATTAACGGACACAAATTACATTCAGACTCAGAACAACAATTTGTGGATTGCACAAAGTGTTGTCCCGCGTGGGATTCGAACCCCCGACACTGGCGCTGTAGGTCGCTATCTTAACCACTACGCCATCTGTGCAGTCTGTTTGATTATTACTTTATGATATTTTGTCTTCTACCAAGTTTATGTGGTTAAAATACTTTTATGCTTTACACGTTTTAGCTGTAGGCTTTATAAACACTTATATATGGGTGTCATGTGTGGCCTCCAGGCATATACACGATGGAAGCTTCTATTCTTTACATGTCGAAGCAAGATTTTATGTATAATATATACGAAGATATCATGAAACGTGTCGACTTTTTACCGGGGAAGCGTGCCGTGGGTTTTAAATAGCTACAGCCCTCCTTATTTTAATTTTTTTGTATAAACAAAAGCAGAATTGCATACCTATATTTTTATCGAAATCTGTATAAAGTTTATCAACAATGTAATACTTATAAAATATATTTTATAATAATAACTTCATACTTTGGCTAAGTTTGACAATATATAAGTCTTACATTTCTTATAGTTGACGCAACAGACCTGAAATCGTTCAGATTCAATTATTAATCTAAACCTTTCTAGAATCCGCATGAACACATGCAAAATTATTGATCAAAGATACCTGTAAATACTCTCATTTCATTACATTATTACTACACACATAATATATTAGAGAGACAGGCTGAGGGATTGATAGAGAGGTGGACGGAGGAAGGAGAATGGAGGGGAAGAGTGGAGGAAGGAGAATGGAAGGGAAGAGTGGGGGAAGGAGAGGAGGGAGGAGGGTAAGAGAAAGACGAATCATTTTAAATTATACCATAGCTTAGCATCTCAAATGTTAACATTTCAGTAATAAGAAATAGGTGAATCATTTTAAATTATACCATAGCCTGGCATATCAAATGTTAACATTTCAGTAATTAAGAGTGCTGAGCTATGTCATAAATTAAATATACTGTTTCCCCTAAAAGTGATAATGTGAGTCATAATTTAGTTATTATATTTACTAACCTACACTGGCCTCAAGTCCTATGTTTGGTAATCTTTTTTCGATTGCACATATTTCCATAGTATAATAAATATCGTGTCTATAATAATCTTAAAAATAGATTCAAAGTTTACGTTTCCTTCAATCTGTCTGGTCCATATAAACTTCTCATAGGGCATGAGACATAATTAATATATATCTAGTACTAAGCTAGTGAAATGGCTTGGAATACTTAAAATATTTGGTTTTCTACTAGTGGTTAGTCGCCTACTCATTTTGTCACCGCACGGAACTAGATAATATTACATAGAATATTCCACCCATCCATCTGTCATCCATCAGTCCATAGACGTCAACTGTTGGACATAGGCCTCCCCACGAGAATGCCATTTGGAACGGTCCTGTGCCACTTGGATTCTCTGCGACTCTCAAGATGTCGTCAGTCCACCTAGTAGGGGATCTACCTAAACTGCGTCAATTGATTCGCGGTCGCCACTCTAGAACCTTACTTGCCCTACGATTAGCCGTTCGACGAGCGATGTGGCTTGCCCTTTACCATTTCAACGTGCTAATTCTATGGACAATGTCGGTTACGCCTATTCTTCTACGGATAATATATGTATTAAATAACAAAAAGTGAATAATTCATATCCATTTATATCATATAACTCTACGTAGCTAAGTATATGCTAAATAGAAATCAATAAAACATTTACGTCAAAATGTAGTATTGTATATAAACCTAGAATAGCCTCCGGCGACAACGTTCGCATCCGAATCATACCATTAGAACATCGTTTTGCTCTCAAACACAATACATAGTATCGCGACTCTATGCCGCTTCCACTAGCCAACTTCAAGTCAAAGTTCCCTCGGGCCAAATCTATAAGAGTGTTTTGCCACATGATCGCTTTCACGATTTGCCAAGAAAATAAAGTAGAAACGAACAAGAAAACTACTTCTCACCACAAGTGAGTTGATAATAATAGTATATATTTGGAAAGTTCTAAGAAGTTTTCCTGTGAATATGTAAGAGTTCTGAAGATATTGTAAATTTGTTGTTAACTCAGTACATGCTTTTAATGAGCATATTTAAATAAGTTTTGAATTCTACAGGCGTTATTATTATTTAAAATGTTAAAGTTTTGGGTTTCTTGTAAAATATATTTTGTATTTTCTATTCATATGTAAAAGTAAATTACTCTTTTATTTGAATGTACTCTCATCATCATCATCATTTCAGCACATCGCCGTCCACTGCTGAACATTGGCCTCCTTCATGTTACGCCACAAAGTTCGGTCCTGTACTGCATGCATCCAACGACCCAGCAACCTTCACCAGGTCGTCAGTCCACCTAGTGGGGGGGCGTCCTACACTGCGTCGTCCGATACGTGGTCGCCACTCAAGAACCTTTCTTCCCCAGCGGGTGTCGGTTCGTCGAGCGATGTGGCCTGCCCATTGCCACTTCAGCGTATGAATTCTTCGTACTATATCGGATACACCCGTTCTTCTGCGCATTTCCGTATTTCGGATTCTATCTCGCAGAGAAATCCTGAGCATAGTCCGTTCTATAGGACGCTGAGCGACTTTGAGCCTTGTTATGAGACCTATATTTAGGGACCACGTTTCTGTGCCATAAGTCATCACTGGTAACACACACTGGTGGTAGACCTGTGTTTTCAGACACTGAGGTATATTGGACGAGAAAATCCTCTTAAGTTTCCCGAACCCTACGACGCATAAAACTTCATAACAAGCGATAAATTGATTTAATATGCCGTTCTATTCAAGTGAGCTCCGGTGGTCGGCCCAACGACGAAGGCGACGTGCACGTAGGTGGGTTGCGGGTGTGCGTGCTTACGCCCCTCTGTCGTCCCGGACGAAGTGGTGCGAGGAGCGCGCCGACCGCAACCCACCCCCAAAAAAAAAAGTAGCTTCATTTCACTTCAGTAGAGTAGGTTTAAGCCCAACAGTGGGACGTATATGAGCTATGCTAGATGATGATAATTCCAATTACTTCCATCGACACAATAAGTACTCTTTCATTTTATATATCCTTACTAATATTATAAATACGAAAGTAAATTTTGTTTGTTTGTTACGCTTTCGCGCTTAAACTACCGAACCGATTTCAAAAATTCTTTTACCAATGGAAAGCTATAATATCAGAAAGTAACATAGGCTGTATTTTATCACAGTATTCTCATGGGGACGGGTACTACACGGGCAAGGCGACTGAAACCGTAGCGAAGCGTGGGCGGGTTGCTAGTTGTAAATAGTTTTGGCAATAGTTTTAGGACCTTGGGTATGCCATTATTTATCAGAGTGCATCAGATAGATTTGGCACCAGTCGATGTAACTAGGGGGTATTCCGTCGGGCCGACCACTGATGACAAGTAATCCTGCTCCGGTGGTCGGCCCAACGACGAAGGCGACGTGGTTTTCGGGTGTGTTGCGGGTGTTGCGTGCTTACGCCCCTCTGTCGCTCCGGACGGAGTTGTGCGAGGAGCGCGCCGACCGCATCCAACCCCAAAGAAAAAAGAAACCAGTCGATATAAAGCTTCTTCATCATACGACATTCAAAAGCAATTATATTAGTAGAATTCGTACCACTACACAGCATTTTATAGATTTTTATAGCATTTTATAGATAACAAAGGCAATCATATACATCTATGTCATTATACAATAATATAGAGTATGGCTTTGAAATGCATTCTGATGCGAAGAACGAGTGAATGATGGATGAAGGCGGGCGTTTGCTCAGTAATGACGGTGCGATATACGGATCTAATGAATTTTTCATAGCACTGTTAATGTTTTCTATAGTTCCTTCAGCGTAGTTTAAGTGATAGATGTCTGTTCGAGTTTTATAAAAGCAGTTCTAATGTTATGTGTATTTTGTTATTATACTAATAGTACCTACAGTCATTTGGTTGAAAAAATAGAGGTTACCTGGAATGTTTGCCGGAAGTTTTGAAAATTGGCAATTTTATAGATTTTGACGTGCTCTTTCCGAATTTCAACTTTGCCACCTCGTATCTTTGCCGCTCGCACCGCCATATTGAAAAAACAGCTCCTATAAGCAGTTTTTGATAATAACTCCTTTTCGACGCATTTTACAGGAAAACATGTTTATACAAAATAATTGTAGAGAAAATTTCCTACAATTTATGTTTTTACCTTTTTTTCCTAAAATCAATAGTTTCGGTGTACGAGCGCCGGTGATGAATTGTATTCTTTCTCCATCACCATAAGAAGATTTTAGTTTATACGCATAATTCTCGCGTAAATGTCAATAATTCTTAAATTTATTATACTTCTAGAAGTGATAAGAAAACGTAATGACAATATATTTAACAAATATGATCAAATCGTTTATATTAGGTTTAAGAATTTATTCTCAAAAAGACACAGGTCACTTACATGAGAACAATAATTACAAAAAGTAATAACTAGTAAAATCAATCAGGTTACAAAGCTGTCTTGAGCATTCATTTGATGTGTCCAAATCAAATTAGGAATTTTTCTTGTATATAACGTAATAATTTATATTTGAACACATTAAACGAATTAACATTTTTTTATATATGGAGGTAGTTTATTGTACAATTGTGCTCCTTCAAACGTGATGTTTCTTTTTCCATAATTTGTTCGTACCTTTGGTAGTACCAATAGGCTCGCTCGACGAGTACTGCGTTTACTAATTTGTGAATGCTTTGTAAATGATAAACTAATATTAATATTTTTATTAATAATTTTTCTGATTAGAATACATGTGCTATAAGTATAGAGTTGCCTAACGGTCATTATTTTGGTTTCGTTGTAAATTTTATTTGTTGCAGTCAAATACGGGTACTGGAAAAGAGTTTTAACTATTTTGTTTTGCATTATTTGTAGTTCAGTTAGTTTTGTTTTTGTTGCACTGCCCCATACCTCTATTAAATATAACAAATGTGACTTAACCAGCGAATTGTAAATAGTAAACCGAACTTGATGTGGAATACATTTTGTTATATTGCGGAGTGAAATAGCTAGTGCTGAGAGCTTCGTTTTCACATGATCAATATGTTCACTCCAGGTTAAATAGTTATTTAGTCTTAAGCCTAAATATATTTCACTAGTTTTTTGTTCTAATGGAGAATTATTAATTGTTAGTGGCTTATGTGACGGAATAGGTTTATTTTTTGATTTGAAAATTACGTAGCAAGTTTTATTTATGTTTATTGTTAACAAATTGTACTGTAACCACTCATATAAAATATCTAAATCTTCTTGTGCTTGTCTTATAATATCGTGTATATTAACTCCGAAATAAAACAAACATGTATCATCTGCATATAATGTTAAATGACCATGTAGTTTAAGTTCTGTTATTTTGTTAATGTACAATAGAAATAGGAGTGGACCCAATATAGATCCCTGCGGGACTCCATAAGTCGCAGATGTTGTGGTACTTTCTATATTTTCTATTTTTACGACTTGTGATTTAATTAAATATGATGTGAGAATTTTAAGCGCATTACTTCCGATACCGATATTTGAAAGTTTGTGTAATAGTAATTTATGACTTACGGTATCAAAGGCTTTTTTTAGATCAATAAAGATCCCCAAGACAACATGTTTAGCATCTATGTTACATTTTATCTTTGTTATCAGGTCAATAGTCGCGGCAGTAGTATTACTTTTAGCTCTAAATCCATATTGTCGTTCGGATAGGAGGTTATATCTGTCTACGTATTTAATCAATCTGGAGAATAAAATCCTTTTGAAAATTTTTGACAGTACCGGTAGCACTGAATATAGGACGATAATTACCCGGGTCAGATTTAGGTCCAGTTTTATAAATTGGAGAGATTTTGGCAACTTTTAAGGTATTCGGGAATTCACCGTTTTTCATAAGCTTATTGAAACACCGTGCCAGACTGTGCGATATGAAATTTCGTAAACATTTTATTGCTTTTACCGTAATTTTGTCTATGCCAGAACTTGAATTCGATCTTAAATTATCAATTGTTTTACTAACTTCATCCGCGCTACACGGTTCTAGTGTTATAAGCTCAGAGTTGGATTTATTTGATTCTGATACAAAAACAGAGTTGTGATATTTATTTGGGATTTGTTCAGCTAAATGTTGACCTATATTTGCAAAATAACCATTAAAGCCTTCACAAATTTCGTAAGTGTCAGTTATTAATTTAGAATTTAAAAGAAGCTGTTGAGGAGCACAATTTTGTTTAATTTTATTACCAGCAAGATTATGTATTAGTTTCCACATTTTTTTTGGGACGTTCATACAGTTAGAAAATTGGTTAAGATAGTAAGAATTTTTTGTGTTTTGGATTTGTTTGGCCACAATATTCCTCTTCCGTTTAAACTCTGCTTCAATTGCCTTATTGCCTAAGTCATTCTTGTGTTGATTCCATAACAGGTTTCGTTCTTTAATTCCATTTATTATATCATTTGTTAGCCAGTCTTTTTGGGGCGTGTTCAATATTTTCAATTTAGTTACTTTGCTCTCTAAAATGCATTGTTTTATTTTATCTTCTAATTCATCATAGTTATTAAAAATATTGTTTAGTCCTTTTACTTCTGCTAATTGACATAATTGCCAATAATCTATTGCAACGTAACTGACTCGCACTAGCGGAGGCGGCTTAAACTTATTTAATTGCAAATATATTTGTTTATGGTCTGACATTGACGAATCTATTATAGCCATACTGAAGTTGTTGCCAGATATATTAGTGCTCACATGGTCTAAAATAGACTTTTTTGTAGCTGAGTCTCTTGTACTGTATTTTTTATTTATTTTGTTTAGAAACCTGTAGCCAGCCTCATATGTTGTTTTTTGGTATAATTTCGATTTTTTGTCTCTTGTTAGTAAATCTATATTGAAATCCCCAAACACTATAGCCCTTTTTCTATGTTGTAGCTGGGACTCATACTCTTCTAAGAAGTTACTAAAATTTGTGTCACCAGGATTATATACCACGCCTACATCAAGTCCATAGTTTAGCAAATGTATCCATAAATAATTATTTCCGTCTTTATAAACTGAGTTAATTTGACGGTGTGCGAGATTATTATGCACGTAAGCTGAGACACCACCCCCTCTGCTATTCGTTCTATAGTTATAATAGTGAGTATAATTTTTTATTTGTATTTTCACAGCTTGATTTTCTGACGTCAACCAGGTCTCAGTTAGTAAGACAACATGTACAGTAGTTTGTATAGATTTAATTATAGCTTTCAATTCATCTAATTTACCTTCTTTCTTAATACTACGAGCATTTAGATACAGAAATGAGAGACGTGCTTTTTTGGCTTGTATAAATTGGTGATCGTTTAACACTTGGTGGGTTATTTTATCGCCATCTGTTGCTCTTTGGGATGATTGGAGTTTTTTGGATCAGGTTTAATAATATTTGGTATGCCATTTATATATTTAATAGTGAGATCTGTTTCTCCGTTATTCATACGACGACGTAATTCTTCTTTAGTATTTAGGTAATATTTACGCTGTGCCGGAGTCTGGTCAGAGAATATTTTTATATTTTCAGATAATTTACCTCTGTTACGGAGTAATAGTAGGGCTGTTTCTGAGTTATCGTAGCAGACTTTGATGCTTCGTGTTTTATTCGGGTTATATTTGCCTATGCGGAAAATCATGATGGGTTTAGGAATATCTCTGTTTATTTCAGAAGTAATGCTTAATACTGCACGCTCGTCGCTCTGGATTCTTTCCTGGGTACTTAATGAAACGTGCTCAGTTATTCCAACAAAAATAACATTTTTTTCTCTCTTTTTACGTTCTTGACATTCACGTATTATTTGTTCATTCAAATTCAATTGATTATGTTCCAGTAATAATGGACTTGCTTTTATATTATTTAAGTCGGATTCAAGGCATTTCAATTTATCTTCACCATGGATAATTTTGTCTTCTAATTGGGATAATTGACCTTTTATTTGTCTTTGCTCATTTGTTATTTCTGATGTTAAAGTCTTAATATCTTCAATTCGCGAACATAGTTCCATAACATTGGTACTAATTAAAACTCTTGTTTGTTCGTGTGACGATTTCAATTCGGTGATTTCAGTCTTAACTTTCATAATACTCGTTCTCATTTTCTCCATTATCTGTGTATTAGATTGTACATAATTTTC
The DNA here is from genome assembly GCA_032191425.1 of Lymantria dispar. Lineage (NCBI taxonomy): Eukaryota > Metazoa > Arthropoda > Insecta > Lepidoptera > Erebidae > Lymantria > Lymantria dispar. The sequence continues at coordinate 28,666,276 of CM063441.1, forward strand.
TAATAGGGAGGTAATACGTGTTAAGTCGTTGCGGACCAACTTGATCTCCCCTGAACAATCACAATCGCTACTTGCTGGCTGTTTACGTTTGCGTTTGGCGATTTGTGAATCAATAAGTCCTCCACTTATTTTTGAGAGATCTGGTTGCGATTGCGATCCATCGCCAACGATAGTATTTTGTGGCGATCGTATTACACTCATAGTTATTTGTTGCATAAGTTAAATGATATATGAAAATAATTGATACCTGTTATGTTTTTAATGAAATGTACTCAGTATCATATGAATTCAACTTGTTGAAAACGCAGAGTCAGTGTGCGAGCGAGTTGAAAAATAGCAACCGCTCTGCTTCCGCGGGTGTGAGGGCCTAGGTGAGGGGCTTGCACTTCGTATTATTTATTTGCACAATTATGCATACAATTTTAAGTCTTTGCACTTCACTTTAATGATTTGATTGGGTTGTCACTTCAAATGTATTTTTGCAATTTGTTGAACATACGTCTACTCTGCACGACTGATTGATCAGTTGCTGGATAATAACTCCTTTTCGACGCATTTTACAGGAAAACATGTTTATACAAAATAATTGTAAAGAAAATTTCCTACAATTTATGTTTTTACCTTTTTTTCCTAAAATCAATAGTTTCGGTGTACGAGCGCCGGTGATGAATTGTATTCTTTCTCCATCACCATAAGAAGATTTTAGTTTATACGCATAATTCTCGCGTAAATGTCAATAATTCTTAAATTTATTATACTTCTAGAAGTGATAAGAAAACGTAATGACAATATATTTAACAAATATGATCAAATCGCTTATATTACTTTCGCAATCTCCCGCAACGAAAACAAAACGTATGATTTACAGCGTAATTTTGGTCTTGTTATCGGTACAGGGGTGGTTGATTTACACGACCGCCGTCTGACACTATCATGCGACTAAGCACAATAATCTGAAACATATATATCTTAACTGACAAAGAACCAAACAAATAAACTTGACATATCTTTAACAAAATAAAATTAATTTAAACCAAAGGAAATCCAAAAAATAAGCACCACTGGGGAGGAGATTATTAAAACTCGTCAAGAGGAATCCAATGGGCCCAAACTATACGCATAGGAAACCTAGGATTTCATGATTTTTTTCCCCATGTCATGGTGTGTTGCACATCGTCCGATTCGTAAAGGGCGATGGTGGGAGCGGCGATCAAGCACAAAGCCTGCGGTGTACGTACCCCTCTCTAGCACCAATTGAGTGGGCCACTGGTATTCGACCTAGACATCAGTGGCCCGTCCGGGCAGGTTACGCTTGCAGGTACTGTCTCAAGTCAACGTCCCATCAGCTTGCGACGTCGAGGCGTCGCCATGACGCGATCGGTCGCTCCTTGGGTGACCGGACTATAAATCCGACTATAAATCCCCGGTCCAGTCTCCTGCTGTCTCGGCTAGGATCTCCTATCTTAGATTCACTTCAGCAGCAGAGTAGTGTTGCGGTCCATGGTGCCATCTTACATGGGTATTTTAAATGTTAGGTCACAGACACGTAAAATTAATTTTCTATTAATCTCTCATCTCCTCCACAATGGGAAGGAAATTGATCTACCACTTAATGATTTCTGATGCTTACGCGAGTATTATATCGTTACTGCAGATTTTGCAGTAACGATGACTTGTTGGACTTGAGACATCTTAGTCCACCCGTGACCATGAACGCTGTAAAGTGTTCGAAACGTCGGGTAATCAAAAATCAATTACAAACGCGATAAAATCCATAAAGTAGTTTTATTTAAAATGATCTACCACTATTTCTATACCACGATGATCAGGTGGGTTGGTATAGAGGTTTATTCTTCTTCTAAATAAATGCTATTGGCATATAATGCCTTAACCGTCTTTTGCGACACCTACAGGCAAGAAAGGGGGTCGTGAATTGTATTTTTGCTCTGTTACCATACCGGAAAGATCCATTATGCGTTTAAGATCCCCAAGGCTAACAAAAAGAGCTGATGACCTTGAAACTCCTAAATAAATATAATTGTAGCTAAAAATTATCTTGATTATGATTTATCAAACAAAAAAAAATAGTATCATGACCAGTCCATTTGTCTAGAAGTAACGATGCGATAGAGAGACATATAGGTACGTCAAACTTAGAAGACACCTCTTTTTGCGTCGGGGGCTTTTTTTTTTTTTTTTTTTTATTATTGCAAACGGTGGCAAACGAGCAAACAGTACACCTGATGGTAAGTGTTGCTGCCGCTCATGGACCTTTACAAGGCCGTTGCCTACCGCGAAGAAAGCGAAGGGAGTGTGAATGCGTGCATTGAGGCTCGGTGATACCAAGGGCACCACCAAAACCCTCCACACGCAATCACCCTCAGAAAGTTGGGCTTCCGGCTCTCTCGCTCACCGAACGAAGCGCAGTAACAAATTGCTACTACTCAGACGTCGATTTTCTGCGAGAGCATGGTACTGCCCCGGACGGACCAGCCCGCGGCTGTAGACAGATAACTGTCGACAGTGTGGTCCTACCACTCCTATTAATTAATTAAAAATTACCAATTAATTAGTTAATTAGAAATTACCAAGTATGGACGTCAGTAATATTAGGGAGTCAACTAAGTCACTTTCTACCATAACAGGTAAAGGATTTATTTTGGATTACAAATCAGACGTCGATCTTTTACGAGAGTATAGTACTATTTATAACTACAGCCAGAAAACTATCAGCAGAGTGGCCTACAATTACTAATTTATCTCGTTCTAGTCGTTTTACCTCGATATATACCTTGGATACCTTTACTTGTACTTTGTTAATACACAAATATTCAACATCACCATTATAATCCTCATTCTCATCATCATCATCATCGTTATTATCACCATCCTGCTCTTATCCCAATTACTTGGGACCGACGCAATATGTAGGTACTCTGTTTCCATCATATAGAAAAATTATTGGCAATAGTTTTATGAGCAGCCACCTGCCTACGTTCTTCTTTGGAATAGAAGACAGTATTAGATGGAGTTCGCTCAGGTCAATGTAAAGCACATTGTCGCCTTTTACGACACCCTAGAGCAACACAAAAATAGGCAGTATTCGTAGCCGCCACTACACAGCACCCAAATATTTGGTATAATATAAAAGTACGTCGACATATTCGACTCTTTTTGTGTTGTTAAAAGTTAAACATTCCTGTAAACAATCTTTTAAACTCAAACACGCTAATTTATTACACTGAAAATTAAAACATCTTAATATAATAGCAAAAATAGCTTTGAAAAACACTCTTACCGAGTAATTATGAACGTAGATGTTATTATAACTTTATGAAACTGTCTTTATCCATTAATCTTTTTGCTACAGAAATTGAAAATCAGGGATGTTAGATTGAGGAAAAAGTGAACGCTTTGCCAGAAGGAATTAATTAGTGGGACGGTTGGGCTGTGCGTTGAATTTCAGTGCCTTTTGATAGCGTTTTGATTCTTCAGAATACTACGTAGGTATTAAAACTAATTATCGACGCGCTGTGTATAATGTGAGTTTATTAATTTTGATTCTGATGTACTCATAAAAACCAGATTCTCTCATAAACCATAAACTTACTTATTAACATTAGCGGCATACCCAAATTTTTATATATCTATCTATACCAATAAATAAAATTGGAGTGTCTGTTTGTAATGTCAAAATAATAGGCTTTTTTCATGCTCACACAGTTATTTGCACGACACCTATGCCTAAAATAGCAATTAAAAATTTTTTGTCTGTCTGTCTATCTGTCTGTCTGTCTATCTGTCTGTCTGTCTGTCTGTTTGTTCCGGGTAATCTTCAAAACGGCTGGACCGATTTCAAAAATTCTTTCACCAATGAAAAGCTATAATATCAGGGCGTAAACTAGGCTATATTTTATCCCGGTATTCCCACGGGAACGGTAACTACGCGGGTAAAACGACTATAACCTATAACCGAAGCGAAGCGAGGGCGGGTTGCTAGTTTTTATATATAAAAGGAGAAGCTGACTAACATATCAACGCAGGGCCTAAACTATAAGGGTTAGAAACTTGAAATTTTGCACAGGGGTCTCTTTTATAACGTAAGGGAGCACTAAGGAAGGATTTTTGAAAATTCATCCCCTAAGGAAGTCAAATGGGGGTACAAAATTTGTATGAAACTTTGCCGTTTTTGAAGTTACTCAAATGAAATTTATTACAAAGGTTCTTCATTGAAAATCATGAAACAGGTGTAAAATATTTTATCGAAAATCAGCCCTTAAGAGATTAAAAAGGAGGTCAAACTTAGTATGAAAGTTCTCTGACTTTTAAAGTTATTTCAATGAAATGTTGTATTTGGGTTACAAGTTCGTAATAATGATTATTGCCGATATCCCTTGTTGTGAATTCAATACCCAAGGGCGTAAAAGAGGGGTGCAAATTCAGTAGGTATAAAAGTTTTTCGTATTTACCTACATTATTTGAATGAAATGTTATTAGTGCCTAACAATATTATTGGCGATACCAGAGTTACTGTATTATTGGCGATACCAATGTACTCGGAGTTTAAAGTAGGGGGACGGAACGTACGTAGTCGACATGTGGGCAACCCGAAGACAGGCAGACGTCGTTTCAATTATCTGTTTGTACGGGCGAATTAAACGGATTTAGAAGCTATTCTACTGATTTAAATGAAATTTTGCATGGTGGTCCTTACATCCCCGGTCAACATTTAGGATACTTTCAATCACGGCAAATAAAAAGAGCTCCCGTGGGGTAATTAAAAAACTATAGTAACTTACACAGCTTAGTCCACAACTTACTTCAATAAAAATCGATACAAAAAGGCTAATTATAAAAGAAAATTATTATGAAAATCAACCCTTATAGGATATATTATTTTCTAAGGGTGTATAATAGGGAATAAATTACGCTTTGATATTTTTCACTCTAATACACAAGTAATAAATTCATATAACGCTAATGATTAATTAACTGCACTGATAACATAGTGGTTAACATACCAACCTACCATGCCAATGTCACGGGTTCAATTCCAACGCCGGGTAATCTTTTGTGTGATCGACAAATTGTTGCTATGAGACTGGGTGTAATTTGTGTCCGTCACTTATATGTTTGTCAAGTTCCTTAGTGAAGCGTGTAGCGCGAAATTCAGTTTGTGGAATGAATAGAAAAAGAAGGTCGCGCAGGGTCACTCAAACACCTCTTTTTTGACGCCAGGCAGCAAACTATATTGTCGTGGTATCGACCTCGCGTGTTCAGTCTCTCCAGTTTACCAGGTCGCTGCCCATCGTGAAGAAAATGAAGGGAGTATGAATGCGTCCAATGAGGTTTCGTGATACTAAAGGCATCACCAAAACCTATCACAGGCAAAAAGACCCTCAGAAAGTTGAGCTTCCGGCTCTCTTGCTTTGGATGGACCGGCCCGCGACATTAGATGGACGATTGACGAAAGTATAATTCTATCACGTAAAGATAAAGCGCAAGCACTCAGGCTAGCCACCACCCGACGCCACAGCGGTGGAACAAGTCAGCTTGGATGATTTTCTTTCTGACAGGCGCTGCTGAGTTTATACGCGAAGTAACTGCCAAGCAGAAGATGTCTACCTCATACCAGTTCCTGACCTGTCGACTATGATCTAAGTGATGGTCGGCAGCTTCGGCAGTGATGCTTGCGATAAATTCACGGCGCTGCTCTACCCAGGCAACAGACCTCATAAGTATGTCTGCTGTATCCTAGCTGGGACTACAATTGTGGGATATAGCGCGGTATCTACGTTAGGGTGTCCCAGACTATAAGGGCTAAATATTTTTTTACAGATAGAGACACGCATACCCTCTTATTTTGTTCCATTTGACCTTAATAACTGAAATAATAAATATTATTGAAATCAGATAGCGATAACCCGTGCTGACTTGATGTCAAACTATGAATATAAAAGTTTGTATGGAAACTATAGGGGAATATTTTAACTTTATATTTATTTTGTAAATAAAACAATGGTACTTTGATTATATATTATACTAGCAATCCGCCCTCGCTTCGCTTCGGTTTCAGTCGCTTAAACCCGCGTAGTTCCTGTTCCTGTGGGAATACCGGATTAAAATATAGGCTATGTTACTCCCTGATATTATAGCTTTCCATTGGTGAAAGAATTTTTGAAATCGGTTTGGTGGTTTAAGCGTGAAAGCGTTACAAACAAACAAACAAACAAACATCCTTACTTTCACATTTATAATATTAGTATGGATTTATTATTTATTACACATATTCATTATTTAAAGGACATTATTCATTAAATTTTCTTTTTAATGTTTGTTTATTACAGTCAGTCTGTGTTTTTGTACGCAACGTAATAAATATTGTTTTTATTCTTCGTCCACTGTGATTAAGCCATGAAAATCTTGCATCAACTTAACAGCTCTTTCAGCCGTATCATTAACTGCTTTCAGTAACTGCACTTTCATTTTAGCGTGTTGAAATGAAGCATTAACAGACCACGAAGTAGGACACTTCATGAGAAAACTGTCATCGATTTTGAGTCGCCTGAAAAAAGATCTGCTGTTTATGGAGACAAAGTCATCGATGTTTTTTTCAAAAAGAGACGCGCTAAGTTCTTCTCTCGATGGAATGTAGCGTTTATTGTGGATCGATGGATTTTTTTTGGCCAAATTAGCAACTATTTTTACCTTACTTTCTTGGTTAATATCATCGTCAAATAGAGACAAGATAGACACTTCGTCTGCCAAATACCACAAATGCTGGCAAAACTTCTCTATAGCCGCTTTTGATATAGTTTTGTCGACCATTTCGTAAACCTTCACAGCCTTCAAAAAGCACAGGTAGGGAGCTTTTACCGCTAAAGTGCATTGCAGCCAAGGCTTGACATAGCATAAACAGGCAGACGTCTAATAGAGCTGTTTTGTCCTTATTTGACATTTTGAATTGAGAGCTAAATAACGATATTTTTAATGAATAAATAGCTCTTGCCATCCATCTTGCTTGGTGCATGGCGCCTGGAGGTCGAATTTTAAATTTATTAACTGTATCGCCGCCAAGAAATATTATGCAGAGCTCTATTAACTTTCGATAGTCATCTCTTACAATTTCTTTGGTCAATTCTGTTCTTTAATACTCTAAAAGTTCATCAATTTTGCAATCGTTCAGGCGTAATAGTATTTCTTTCTGGCTTTGTATCTTGTCCACATTGATATTTTTCCAATTTAATCGAACATTTTAAATAAATATAAGAGATATTGGGACTTGTAATGACTTGGCTGATTTTGGCCTCGAACACAGCTTTTAGTACCAGTTCGTAGATGTGATGGCGGCAAGCAAAAATCAACATTTCTCTGTTCAATTTCTGTTCGAGAAGCACACATGCACCATTAATTCGGCCTGTGTTAGAAGCAGTAGTATCACAACAGAGGATCTGTGCTCTATCTTCAAGATTCCAGTCAACAATAGCATTCCAAACTGCTTGTGCCTGTTCGCTTCCCGATGAGTTATTTAATTTTGGCACAGCAATAAGTTGTTCTTTACTATCGTATGAAATAAAGATTGGTAGACGTTCCTCTATACATTTGCGTACATCTAAAGCCGGCAAGAGTTTTCCATTCCAATGGACAGTTACAGTATCTGGTACATCGTTTTGAAAATTTAGTTTTATATCTTCTGCGCGCTGTTTTCGTTTTTCTGTACGAATTCTTTGGATGGAGGACTTGCTTATAGGAAATTCGTCAGTGTTGTGGCCAAGTGCTTCAATAGTTGCTTCAATAATAAAGACAGAATCTCTCATACTTAACTGACACGTGTCTAATGCCGCCACCAGTTTCGGAGTAACGAAATTTTTGTTCATAAATTTTTAATAGTATCGGGCTATTTCCTCTCAATTGGAATGGACAAATCTTCTTGTAAGTCCGTTACTTCAGAATCAGAAGATGCAGTTTCTTGTAATGGCTCATGAAAAGACGTAGAGGGTGTGATGGATGCCAAATAAGTGGCCAGCCGCTTTTGTTCCTGGATATTTCTAAGACTCGCCTTTTCCTCCTTTTCTGTCAATTTTTTGTCCACTCCAGCTAAGTGACCGGGTCGTACTGGCTCTCTCTGCTTTTGTGAGAAAATCTTATCTTCATCTATCTTTATTAATTGAAGCGCATCGGCATGTGCAATATCAAACAATTTTTTTATATTTATAACAAACTCTTGTCGACGCTGCTCAAACACATCTTGAGTTTTGTTTGTATCTTTTTGCAATTTTCTCCAATCTTGGTATAAGGCTACAAGTTTCTTAACACAGTTAAGTAAAGATTTAGTCGGTATACGTGCCTTTTCCCAATAAATAATGCACTCACGAATAGTAAGATTTGCATTTTCATTGACACTTAAATTGACTTTGCGAATATTATAAAATAAAACCGCCAGCACAAGTGTCCATTAGAGGGCAGTTTAGAACCTGTAATTTGATGTTTTATATCCCCGACAAAAAATATTTCCTTATTAGAACTGCGTAACTCCACAGACATGTTGACACAATGAAAACAATGCGTTCACTAATAAAAACAAACACGATATAACAAGCACATAACACTTAGTGCGTGCGCACCGTACCATGCAAGTTCTGACAAGTTTCGATGCAAGTCAGCACGAGTTGCCGTGATTCAATTTACGTGAAATTTTATTTATAAGTGTTTTGGCCTCATTCAAACAAAATTAGAGGGTATGCATTGTTAAAATAAAACTTTAATTTTTCTGGGACACTCTAATCTACGTGTAGTTTTAAACTCCGTGGCTTTCTGCGAGTGCGAGAAGAAAGTTTTAATACAAGTGGTCAAAATTTGTTCACACAGGTGTACCGTACAGAGCCATTGATTCAACCAGTCTCCCGTTCAGACATCAACATTTAACATCGCGTTAACGAGCCGGGTAGTAATTCGATAAAAATGCTCCTGAAATACCGTCACCCGTCGAGTACTAAGCCCAAATATTTTATCTGGTCCTCGACCGAGTGGAACTGAATGAACGATGATTGCTGTTCCGACCGGTCTACAGAATCTATGAAACATCAAATCATTCTTTTTATATAGGGCTACTCTAGGCGGCATCGTGACTCATCGAATCACCACCTCGATACCGAGTGTGGCCAAACGTGTCGCTTATTTATTAAGCCCACCCCGTAGAGGGTCCAGCCTCAGCTAATGTACCATACAATCACCCGCAAGTACGAGCTCAGCTGGGAGCAGTACAACATAGGTAGCGCAAAGTCTCCTGCGCGCTTCACGTAGAGGCCACTGTGCCGCTTCAATTAGTCTGGAGACAGCCGCCTAAGGTATAGAAGAACCCCCTGATAACAGCGCCTTCCTAATATACCAGATTTGCATTAAATCATACAGAGCAACAGTGAGCCTGTAGAACCTTGAACGCACTACACAGTTATCTGTGATTGCCTCTGCCACACATGATTTCTAGTAGCTAGTATATATATAAATCTTCTGTCTGTGTTTTTGTAATTTAATTTCTTCAATACGTTGTGTTTGTAATTGAACTACTTCAAACGGCTGGACCGAATTTGATGATTTTTTTGTGTCTTTTGATGGATATGAGAATGGTTTAGAATAATAATTGGAACCGGTAGGTGGCGCTGCGATCGATTCCAAGAAAAATTCCTTTTACAATTTTTTAGATTTGAACCAAACAATGTCTATTGGGTCAGCTAAAACCCATGAAAACTTCAAGTTTATATGTTTTCTTATGATTAAAAAGTTGAGTAATACTAAAGCTTTGCTGAGAGTGAAGCTTTACCACCAGGATACGAATACTATCACGCCTTACGATGCTCGTGTGTTGAAAATGGACCCAAGAAATAGAGAACAGTTTGACTTAAAGTGGGTTAACTGTAGGAGATAAATTGCTGTGGTATGTCTTTTAGTTTTTCGAAGAAACAATGTAATAGAGAAATATAGATAGATTTATTTAGTGCATTATTATTATATACTAATATGTATCAGATGGTTTAGGCAGCAGAAGCGAAAAAATTTATTTTTGGCGACTTCAACACAAACATTGAATTTCCTTTATACATATAAGAAAAAGTTTATTTACGATTGCCTGTATACTAATACTCATAAGAAGTAACTTAGGAACAACGAAAATTACGTACAGAATTCTATAGGGAAGTTTAGTAAACGTCGGTGAAAGGGATATTTAAAACAAAAAAGCTGTTACGTTCTATATTCTGTCATACTCGTACACTGCATAAAGTCCCTATATTTGTCATCAGCTACACAGTTACGAGTCATAAAACATTGCCACAATAGTTATGGAGCAACGTCAAACAATAGGCAAAAATAAATAAAGGGAAACAATATTTATCGTCCTTTAGGTTTGCGAAATTAATGTGTTACGTTATCAGTATATGTTTCGGGTTTCCGTCGGACAGTCGCATTCATCAATCAGCCAAGTGAACTCGTTACCGAGTTTCTCAGAACGCCAATGAGGCCCCAATATGTTTGTAAAAACTTTTTAGATCATTCACTTTCGCCTGAAAAGGTTCGACCACGCTAAGTTTGTAACTATCCACGTAGATGCGTAACTATTGAGTGCGTGACTTAGTTTCTTAACCAATGTTCATTTTTTTTTTATTTTGACTTTTTGTTCCAAATATTTATTTATTTATTTTTGTATTACTATTTATTATTGTTATTACCTTATGCTGATTGATGAATGCAATATACTATCATCAGAAAGTAGGTGGTCTGCCGAAGTCAAGGAACCGGTTGCAGTGGTCCTCAGATATGACAGAATGAACACATTTTATTCTATTATTTTCTATCAGGAACGCCTCTGGCTGCACACGATCATGAGGAAAGAGAGAGTAAGTCATCATGTCACCACTGCGATTGCATCGAGGACATAGTGCAACATACTCGAGGTATGTGTGGCCTGGACAGAGCACAGCCATGAATTGGTCGCAATCATCGGTGATGACTTGAAGCGGATAAGAAGAACTAGGATGCGGGCGTGAATACATACACTTCACGCCCCCCTAGCCAAGGCCACAGATGACTGGACAAGGTAACGGTCTGTCATACGCAGATGGGCAGACCGTGCCAAGGCGACGCCCCAGCACCCTGTTATCTGCTGCCGTGACGTCGATGGTAGATGGTAGCCGAAAGGGCAACGCACCGAACCGGTTATGGACGTCAGGAATTCGATACTAGTAGTCGGCCATGGGCGATGAAGAGAGAATACGGTGGGTTAAGGGACTACGCACCGCCCTTTCGTCACCCCGGATAGAACAGATGACATGTGTACAGACCTTAGCCTACCACCTCATATACCTAACAGCGTGAGAGCAACGCTCCGAGAAGGGCGTCGAGGAGGGACGTTACCCGAAAGGGTATCCTGCCGAGTTCGCCACAGACATCAAGAAACTCGGTATTAGTGGCTAGCAGTGAATAATGCCTGCGCATAATTGTCAATCGATAATGTGCCTAGAATACCGGTTGCTGACCTAGGAAATGCTAATCTTGTAAAATATAGGCCAGCCTTATGATCATGTGAAGCTTCAATTAGTTTTTTCATAATCTCTTGCACGAGACTACGAGCTTACGGACCCCCACGGATGATACTAATTGATATTAATTACAGATTATTTGGAGATTATTCTTAAATTTTATTAGATATCTCAGTACGTTACCCATAAATGTAGCATGAATTATATTTTTAACCGACATCAAAAAAGAAGAAGATTATCAATTCGTATTTTTTTATGTTCACCTAATCCAAAGCTCCGGAACTTTCGACTGGGTGAACTAATTTGATGATTCTTTTTTTTAAAGCTGGTTCTTATTGTGTGGTCCCATTCCAATTTGGTCCAGTTCTGATAATGACATCAATAAGAAAACGGTTGGGGTCGTTTTTGTTCAAAATTAAATTCAATAATGTATTATTACAATAAATTGCGAAGGATTTATTACAAACTTGAATTAATAATAATTTGTTCTATAATATTTTGTAAAATTTATAAATTTTTGTCCCAGTTTCTTCAAATATTCAACTTTATATAAGTAAATCATAATAAATAACTTCTGCTCTAAACAAATTGAGTCTAAATTTATGGCGTATCCGGCATATTATTAACACGTTCCATTCTACAAACAAAAGGGATTATTTAATATAAATTTGTAACAGGAAGTTAATTGGAGTCGGCAACAGACGGAGAAACTACGGTATCGAAATAAAAGGCCAGTCGCACTGAAGATTATGTTGAAGAGTTCAAACGTTTTAAGTTAGTCGTATTTTCATTTTATTCTAGATAAAATACAAGATCCTTGTTTATTATTTTACTAACACGAAATTGATTCCAAAAGATTTTTTGAGCAGCATAAATCACGTCAAACATCAGTTGACAAATAACACTAAATCTAGGCAAACTGGAAATTTTATATGATTTTCTATATATAAACCTTCTGTTCATGTGATTGTAATTGAACTCCTAAACGGTTGGACCGATTTTGATGTTTTTTTTTTTATGGCTGTTCCGATGGATATGAGAATGCTTTAGATCAATAATTGGAATCGGTAGGTGGCGCTGCGATAGAATTCAAGGTTGAATTCCTTTTAATAACAACTTCTTTTAGGTCAGGTCAGTATGATATATACAATATAGCTCAGAAATAGACAAATATTTTCAGATACAGGACGAGATTTCTGTGAAACCTCTGAAGATAGGCTGCTAACCGATATTTAAAGCCCTTCAGATGCTATAATAATTTTAGTAATCTCTGTTTATGCTGTATGTACTAGTTCTTTGAAAATTACTTAATATGGTATTAAAGAAACACAAACTCTTAATCTATGCCGAATTAGGTGTACATGTATTGTGAGGATTTTTTGAGTATTTTTAACACGCTTTTATTTAAGTATAAAAATATTTACTATGCATCGACTGTCTTGTCGAAAGACTATGAATTAAAATATAAGTTTTATATGTAAGAGAAAGAAAGCTCGAAATAAAACCCTATACCATCTCCTCTGTCCAGGTTACTATAGTAGGTCATTTGCCCTCTCATTCAGGAGGAGCCTCGAGTCCAAAATGAAACGTACGAGTATATGAGGTGTGATGGTGATGCTGGACGTAGGCTCATGTTACGTGACAGAGTGCGGTCCTGTGCCACCTGCATCCAACGACGCCCAGCAACTTTTATCAGGTCGTCGGTCCATCTAGTGAGAGACTTCCTGCACTGCGTCGGACAATACATGGTCGCCACTCGAGAACCTTTCTTCACCAGCGGTTGTCAGTTCGTTGAGCTATGCGGCCAATACATATCAATACATATTTATATATAGACCTTCAATTTATCTCCTATAATCAAGATAATGGAATGAATTAGGCGATACATTGCGAAAATCCATCCAATCAAATCAAATCAAGTCTGGAAGGTGCTCATCATGTGAAAGTAAGATTCCTTGAAGGAATTAGAAACAACGTCGACTAGGAAGGCCACCTTGATCCAATCCCGTATTCCTTCTAGTCTATTGTGGTGTGCAGCATACTGGTTGACCGGGGGAATGTGGTGGATCGCCCTCCTTCCATTTTAAAATACTCCTATAAATGTGCAAAAATATTAATTGTATCTCCTTTATAACTTACAAAATAAACTAAGTACTTTAACATAATAATGTAAGACGATAACGCAAATTTTCCTTGTCAAGTTGTTAAGGAATCCAAAGTATTTCATCTCATTAATAATGCTTGGTGGATGTTCGTGCGTGCGGGTATCCACTGACTTCTTTATAAATTTATGATATCAATATAAATACTTGTTAAGTTGCTTATGATCAAACGCTGAACTTAGTACGTGTTACATTGTTAAAAAATATCGAGTTTTTATAATGAATAATTAAACAAAAGTTCAGCACAAGTTAAAAAAAGATATATTGATATTTCAAAGAATATTGTGTAAAGGTGACTTATTGTATTTTCACTGTACTAAAAGTATGAAAATAGAAATTACACTTTCTATTCTTAAAAGACGCTATATTACTAAATAAATCTATACCAATAAATAAAATTGGAGTGTCTGTTTGTAATGTCAAAATAATAGGCTTTTTTCATGCTCACACGGTTATTTGCACGACACCTATGCCTAAAATAGTAATTAAAAATTTTTTGTCTGTCTGTCTGTCTGTTTGTTCCGGGTAATCTTCAAAACGGCTGGACCGATTTCAAAAATTCTTTCACCAATGGAAAGCTATATTATCAGGGCGTAAACTAGGCTATATTTTATCCCGGTATTCCCACGGGAACGGGAACTACGCGGGTAAAACGACTATAACCTATAACCAAAGCGAAGCGAGGGCGGATTGCTAGTTATTAATAATTTGGTTGAGAGTTTCCTATTCATATGTTTACTAACAGTATTAAATCCACTTACAATGTTAAATTTGATAATTTAAAGCCGTGCTTATCTTCCATCGAAGAGGCACAAACAATAGCAGTAATCCATTCAAGCACCGATCGCCTGTCGACAGCTGAATCCAGCTCACGGATGCCCATTGCAAGGCGGATACAATGGCGTTTTAGTGGTCATTCTAACTTGACAAAGCAGCTTATGTCAGCTTTGATATTTGTAGTTTGATACTATTACTGAAATTCCTCAATAAATACTCACGAATATTTTAGAAGTATGTGTAGGTTTATTTATTAAATATTGCGTTATAAATTGTGGTTCTTTAATGGTGAAGGAAAGTGGTCCTTTAATGGTGAAGGAAATAATCATCATTCAGGCTTTCGCTGTTCTTTGCTGGACGTTGGCCTACTAGTCCAGTCATATAAGGGGTTTCACCGCGGAATGAAAGATAATAAGCTGTAAATTGGTATAAACCTTTGTTTTGTCGTTCTAAATGTTGTCTCAAAAGTCACAAGTCGCTAGTTATCTTCTTCTTGTTGTCGCTCGAAAATGTTCACTGTACGTGGCGCACTCTTCGCGGTCTACCGCAAAAACGGTTGATCGTATGAAAAAAAAATTCAAACAAAAGTTGTAGAGAATTTTACACTCTACAACTTTTATAATAGATGCAAATCTCATTTAAGCAATAGAAAGCGAGATCTTCACGAAAAACCGATTTTTACGAACTTTGACCTTCAATATCTTAAGACACGGACACGATAGCACTTGTGACATCGAGATAAGATGATGACGTCATCGCCACGCGTATTTTTTAGTTTAGCTTTTAAGTTAATCTCTTTCAAGTTTAATTTTTTTATATTACATTGTATCGTTACCAAATATGTGAGACAATTTCAGTGACTAAGGCAGCTTTAGTTGATAGTAGGTACCAAAGAAGTTTAGTTTATGAATTCTATATAATATCGTCATCTTTTTGTGACAGTAGTAAAAATCCGCTAAACGTTCAATTTCGATCGCCAACTGTTCTGTTAAATGTAGTGATCATAACATTGAATCTACCTAACAACATAGGTCGATAAGCTGATGGATAAATTGATATTATTTAAGAATTTACGCAGAACTTACAAAAACAAAACATTTAAATTTGAATTTCATTTTCATCTCCTATATACCTCTCCTATAGGGGAGAACAGGGTAATGGGCGCCTACTAAGGGAAATTAAAAAAAACATACATGTTAGTCAACATTCTCATAATTTTTGATTAGACATTGTTACATTAATTATCTATCTATATATATATATAGGAGAGGCGGGTTTTGCGAGCGATATATTGACTCCTCACCATATCTCTGGAACCATAAGGCGTACGGCCTTGAAATTTGGCAGGAATATTTCTTTCGCTGAGTGAAAAGTAAATTCATCATCATCATGATTTACTTTTCTCAAAAGTTGAACTAAACATAGGTACTTTATATTAGATCTTAATCTATACCAATAAATAAAATTGGAGTGTCTGTTTGTAATGTCAAAATTATAGGCTTTTTTCATGCTCACACGGTTATTTGCAGGACACCTATGCCTAAAATAGCAATTAAAACATGTTTGTCTGTCTGTCTGTCTATCTGTCTGTTTGTTCCGGGTAATCTTCAAAACGGCTGGACCGATTTCAAAAATTCTTTCACCAATGAAAAGCTATAATATCAGGGCGTAAAGTAGGCTATATTTTATCCCGGTATTCCCACGGGAACGGGAACTACGCGGGTAAAACGACTATAACCTATAACCGAAGCGAAGCGAGGGCAGATTGCTAGTTATTAATATAAAGAACTATTTATAACACAAAAAAAGATTAAAAATGGTTAAAGAAAAATAAAAGACCAATTTTTTACGGATCCAAATATAAAGCACATATGTAAGAATTTGGATGATCACTGCCAGAACATTGTTTGTCGGACCAGTTATCACAGCTTCTACATCGGTACCACATCTTTCCACTTTTGCTTTTGTGAGGTATACCAGTTTGCTGAGATACTTTGTACACCGAAATGCCTCCAATCCTGAGAACAGTGATAGCATTTTCTAATGTATCAACCGGCTAAGAAGCTTTTGTGACTTACGTTTTCTTTTACGTCGCATCTGAAATAAATAGAGAAGATATTATATATTTATTTAAAGTAACGTAAAAGTATATTATGAAAGTTAATGGGGTAATAGGAGCTGTCGGGTAATGAGAGCCATGTTAGGTTACCATTACCCGCTGACGACCATTTTGAAAAGTAATAAAATAAACATGTAGTTCTATTTTCAATTACAATTTAACTAATTAGACTTGTTAATAAATGAATCTAGGGATGTAATAAAAATAAGCATAACAAAATAAGAATGTAACTATAGTCTTACCTTGGCGCTGGCGATCAGTAGTTTTTTATAAGCAGAGGATGAAAAATACATAACTTTCCCTCCTGAATTAACGTTTGGCACTAACGTTTCCTGTTCATCAGTCGAAGTTTCTGGATGACTAACGGAAAGAGCTGAGTATTTCCATGGCGCAAAAGTGCGTATTATGCGTTCAATTATCGTCGCTCCCTTTACCCGACCGCTCTCAATACCCAGCGTTCCCCTACGTTCTAACGCTGGACTTGGGCTCCTTATTGGAGAGAAATTAAGCTACTATACCATGCTAGTCAAACAAGTTATCACGGGGTTTTATTTTGTATTATTTTTCTCTTGCAAGATACATATGCATGTTATATCCCTTAGTCCTTTCTAACAACACCCACGGGCAAAAGGCGGAAGGTAAATTATATTCTTACCTCGTCACGGTATAGAAACTAATTTTATTTTAGTTATAGTTATTCTAACTTCTTATAAACTATTTCAGTTGTATTAGAAATAATTTAATTATGATTAAAAGAAAATATAACATAAAATAATAATTTATGAAATGGACAACCTTAATATTCCTTTATGATACACATGACCATACATTTATTACAACAAGCAAAGTTTCGCCACGAAACCAATTGAACCGACTCATTTAACAGTCCTTAAAATAACAAATAGCTTTATCTCAACAAAAAACATATGCAATAAAATAAGTAACGGTACATATAAAACCTTAATAGAGATGTAACTCAAATAATCGTATAGAATCCAAAGGGTATTTCTTTATTAATTATAGTCCTACGTTAAAGCGACGAAGACAAATACAAGGGACTCTCGTAATGTATTTTTCGGAGCCCAAGTCGGATGAAACAAATGTTAATCGGCATAGAATGAAGTCAACATTAATGGAGTCTAATTAATTATGTTTCGTATACTCGGAAAAAGGCGGTGCGATGCGGTGACTACCTACCGTTATCGCTTTAAATAACAACACAGAGATTGAAAGAACCGCTGTTGATATCTTTATATGTTAATCCTATAGGAACTGAGTGCATATCTTATATAAATAAAACTAAATAAAATAGGTTTCTTGGCATGCTCACACGGTTATTTGAACGATACCTATGTTAAACAATTAGCTTATTTTTTGTCTGTCTGTTACTCTGTTGGTGCTATTATTCCTCTTAGAAAAACCCTATAAAATTTTGACCATTTTGGAACTCGACCAGAGGTCATATTTTAGGAGATATTGCAGATTAGGCCAAAGCGTCTGCAACTGAAGCACAGCGGGGGCGGTCGCTAGTATCAAATATAATATTTAAATCATATGAAAATCGAATCAAATGAAAATCATATTTAATATATGCTAGTATCAAACTATCGACAGTCGTCCGTCTACAGCCGCGGCCTTGGCTGTTTACGGTAGTAACATACCCTCGTAGAAAATCGACGTCTGAGTAGTAGCAATTTGTTACTGCACTTTGTTTTGAGAGCGAGAGAGCTGGAAGCTTAACTTTCTGAGGGTGTATGCACGTGGTGGACTTTGATGATGCCTTTAGTGTTACCGAACCTCTTTGCACTTCCTTCACAATAGGCCACAGCCTAGCAAAAGTGGAGCGAGTATGGCGAGGCTTTTAGTTATCTAACAAAGATTATCAAATATTAACTGCTATTAGACTACCTTAAATTCATAGGTAGTACAGTATATAAAATGGAATATATAATTGGAAAATAATATTAATTGCGCATAAACAATTTGATGATTGATGGTCTGGCTCTAATCCATTCTTCACTGACAATAAGCGCTTTACCACTAATCCCTCGGTTTAAGTATTAAGGAATTGAATGTAGATAAGAAATAAACACAATAAGATGTTTTCCTCCGACGTCAAATTCATTCCCATTGGCCATCCATCAAGTTGCCATCACTGTCGTCCATCGAAAACTTCTGCTACAGATTAGATAGCGTTTT